>OX038869.1:21858911-23333072 GCA_943789525.1 Agriphila geniculea | reverse complement strand
TAAAATACTAAAAATCTAAGATGGCGGCCAACTTTTTTGTTTTTTGGGCCGATTTCGATGAAACTCGGTTTTTGGTACTAATTAGACAAGAAAATAACAACTCAATGTAAACTGATGGAAAAATCAAAAAATATCAAAATGGCTGCTAATTTGTTTTTGTGTTGATTTTGATGTGACTCGGTTGAAAAAACAAATAAATAATTTGGCTGCCATCTTAGAATTTTTTTATGACATTCCGTTCCTGTTTTCTTGTCAAAATAATACCAAAACCCGAGTTTCATCAAAATCAGCCCACAAGCAAAACAGTTGGCCGCCATCTTGGATTTTTAGTTTTTTAAAAATTGCGTTGTTGTTTTCTTGTCAAAATCGTACCTTGAAACCAATATCATCGAAATCGGCCCAAAAACAAAAAAGTTGACCGCCATCTTGGATTTTTTTATATTTTCAACATTGCGTTGTTATTTTCTTGTCAAAATAGTTCCAAAAACTGAGTTTCATCGAAATCGGCCCAAAAACAAAAAAGTTGGCCGCCATCTTGGATTTTTTAAATTTTTAACATTTTGTTGTTATTTTCTTGTCAAAATCGTACCAAAAACCAAGTTTCATCGAAATCGGCCCAAAAACAAAAAAGTTGACCGCCATCTTGGATTTTTTAAATTTTCAACATTGCGTTGTTATTTTCTTGTCAAAATCGTACTAAAAACCGAGTTTCATCAAAATCGGCCCAAAAACAAAAAAGTTGGCCGCAATCTTGGATTTTTAGTTTTTTAAAAATAGCGTTGTTATTTTCTTGTCAAAATAGTTCCAAAAACCAAGTTTCATCGAAATCGGCCCAAAAACAAAAAAGTTGGCCGCCATCTTGGATTTTTTATATTTTCAACATTGCGTTGTTATTTTCTTGTCAAAATCGTACCAAAAACCGAGTTCATCAAAATCGGCCCAAAAACAAAAAAGTTGGCCACCATCTTGGATTTTTTGTTTTTTAAAAATTGCGTTGTTATTTTCTTGTCAAAATAGTTCCAAAAACCAAGTTTCATCGAAATCGGCCCAAAAACAAAAAAGTTGACCGCCATCTTGGATTTTCAGTTTTTTAAAAATTGCGTTGTTAATTTCTTGTCAAAATAGTTCCAAAAACCGAGTTTCATCGAAATCGGCCCAAAAACAAAAAAGTTGACCGCCATCTTGGATTTTTTAAATTTTCAACATTGCGTTGTTATTTTCATGTTGAAATAGTACCAAAAACCGAGTTTCATCGAAATAGGCGCACGAACCTGAATTTGATTATTATTATTAATTTTACCGTCTCGCCTGCGACCTCTAGCCATTTCAATAGAACAATTTCGTTTTTTTGGAAATCTGAAATGGTGCAGTATTTATGGTCACACTAGTTTTGTAAAGTAATATTTCCTATAGATTGAAATTCTTAAATTGAAATTCGGCGCCAAGGTCAAAATCGGAGTTGCCAAGATTGACACTTCTATTTATTACCACCTCACCGATGATAGCTGATTAGCATTATTGTAGATATCTAATTAAATCAAAAGAGTAAGTTCTGTTTTATATTACAATTATTATGTGTCATTCTAAATTAATATTTAAATAGTATAAGTAGTTGAATATTGGGCACTCTAGCCCACTCCGTTCGCTCCGGCTTGCGCCTTCGCTCACTTCGTGAGCTTTAGTGCCCAATATTCAACTACTGATATTTCTGGTCAAGATTTCATATTATAACACATGAGTTCCAACCCCGTGGTAAGATTCTATCACTGAATATTCTGCCTAACACATTCGGTCGAAGCCCCATGGTAAGTAACTTCCTGCAAGCCCATGGTAAGATCATGCACCGAACAGACTCCTAACCGGTGTCGGCTGAGAGAACCGTGGTAAGTATCTCTCTGCGAGCCCGTGGTAAGATCACGCACCGAGCACCACCTAATTGTTCGGCTGGAAGCCCCATGGTAAGTAACTTCCTGCAAGCCCATGGTAAGATCATGCACCGAACAGACTCCTAACCGGTGTCGGCTGAGAGAACCGTGGTAAGTATCTCTCTGCGAGCCCGTGGTAAGATCACGCACCGAGCACCACCTAATTGTTCGGTTGGAAGCCCCATGGTAAGTAACTTCCTGCAAGCCCATGGTAAGATCATGCACCGAACAGACTCCTAACCGGTGTCAGCTGAGAGAACCGTGGTAAGTATCTCTCTGCGAGCCCATGGTAAGATCACGCACCGAGCACCACCTAATCGTTCGGCTGGAAGCCCCATGGTAAGTAACTTCCTGCAAGCCCATGGTAAGATCATGCACCGAACAGACTCCTAACCGAAAACTGATTGAGTTTACTTCGTGCAAGTTTACTTTTCAATAGGCCTCAATAGTTAAATACGACAAGGCTTGTATATATTTGAAAAAATGTATACTTACACAAATCAACTTTATTAAAAAACAATATTGAATGTATAATTTCACTTTTACACAGAAATAAACCACTCACTCAACACACCATGCTCTTTTACCTCCATCACCTGGAAAGAAAAATAACAATAATTTAATTTGGGAACCAAACAAAAAAATCAAAACATGAATTAGGTAAGTACTTAACATTTAATATGTAAAAAAACTTTGTCAAATAGGTACTAAACTTTCTCAACAATCAATATTTCTCTTCTACTAAATATTTATTTGCAGAAATCATATAGGTAGGTAAGAGGTATAATTATTATCATTACAAATACTCACATTATTGATGTCTTCCGATTTGGTTTTTTGGTCATGAGTTTCGTTTCTCTTAATTTGAAAAGACCTGAAAGATAAAAAACAATAAATTACTTATAAGTTTTATTTAGACAAAGTCAATATTTGTAAGGTAATATTTTGTAATGGTTACAATTTTTTATCTATGAATAAGTACTAACACAATTTTAATTAATCTTTTTCATTTTTTTACAAAAGGGATTGTATTTTTTTCCAGTTAATTTTAATACGCAGACGTGTACTTTACTTTAAAAAATAAATACTTATATGGTATATAGATACGCACAATTAGATAATTCATAATAAATCAGTTTAGTGATATTCAACGAAAAAATAAATACCTATAACGATGGCAAAGTGCCAATACCTCCTAACTGACATTTTTATGAGAAATTAATTTCTTTAGGTTTTGAATTCAAAGGTATCATTCCTATTCAAAACTTTAAGAAAATTAATTGTTTGAAAATATATCAGTTAGGAGGTATTGGTACTTCGTCGTCGATATCATTTTTTGGTGACTTTGATATGAAATAACTAGAAAATAATTTCACTGCAAAAGGTACTCACATTATTATTTTCCGGCTTAGTTTTTAGGTATTCTCTTGAGTTTCTCTTCATTTGGAAATACCTGAAAGATAAAAAATAAAAACTTAATAAGTTTTATTTTGCAATAAATCAATATTTGCAATGATTTCAAAAGGAAGTTATTATTGACTTGCTCTCAATTTTAGTCTATGAATAGGTACTATAATATAATAGAATAAAGGCAGTTAAATACTATTTGTACAAGGGAATTTATTAAACTTTTCAACAAAAAAAAATTGTTTAAAAGGGAATTAGCTTAAATATACTTACATAGGTATTTTTTCCTCTTTCTTTAGATCCACATGATCCACTTTTCACATTTCTTTTAAGTTGCTCAGGGGAAGTACTTGATCACTACCAATCTAGGTCCTGGTTCATGACAAATGGCAGAAGCGTGGGAACATAGGTGGGAACGAAATATACAAGTGTGATGGTAAGGGCTGCCACACATGAGTTGAATTGTCACATTTGATTCGATTGAGTTTTATGTTGAACAATAAAGGTAACTCGAAGCAAATAGGTACCATGCAATTTCGACCCCATTCGAGTAGTGTCATTTTTGTGTACCTACTTAACCCGCGAGTTTATATTTAGACTACATAACTATTTATTGTTCACAAAAACTGGATGAACTCGTTCGTACCTAGCCCAGCTGAATATAATTGAAGTCGAGCAAACTTTTTTTCCCAAACATTCATCTACATCATATCCAAAATTATTATCCAACAATGTTGATTAATAGGTACCATCGCGCTCATGTAACACCCCTAACATTCAGAACTTGTGCAAGCTTTGCGCGATAATTCGAATCAACGATTCTCAAAGTGTACTCAAATACTGTGGGTTAAAAACACTAAGCTGTATTGAATAGGTTGTATTAATAATAACAAATATTTGTGTATCCCGATCACGGTAGATTATTTCTAAAATTATTTGAATTAAACTAAATCTTTGATTCACAAAAAGAGACATTATGTTGCTCCTTATTATTATTTATGCGTAATCAAGGTCCTAATCATAAAGTCATACTTTGAAAGAATATTAAGAAATATTGTTTTTCATCATTTTTAAATACAAAGTTGATAATAATAAAGACACATTTTCATGTCGGTTCCATCTTTAACTAGTTCTGACATGACTTTGAGAACCTACGACAACCATGCAACGTAAGCTGGATGCTCACCTTGTGTAGTGGAGCTGATTATATTACAAGTATTATATTAAAATATCATTCAATTGTATGTGAAATAATAAAAATGTCTCAAGACCAAATTTTACTCAAGCAATTTATTTTCAAGTACCGTTTCCTTTTATATCAATTAAGTCGAGAATTGGTAAACAGATATTGTGAAGTAACGTCGTTATTATCATTTACAAAAAATGTTTTCCCAATATAGTAGTTACGTTCGGTTCTGCTTGTTTACCTATTTCTTTTTTTATGATAATTAAAATCATATTTACTTTTGATTTGAAAATGTAAATTAATCCAGAATTAATGGTAAAGCAAATACAAACAAATAAAAAAATATGGTTCAAAATGTGCATTCGACAGAAATAGACATATTTCTGTAGTACAAATTAAAATTATGTACCTAATATTTTTTCTACAAAAAAATAAAAGCGATAGTGTTTTTGTTTTTGAAGTTAGTTTTATATCTTTGTTTCAATTAAGTTAAATCAAAATTTTACTTAAGCGAATTATTTCATTAACGTTATTATACAGTGTGTTTTTTTTTTTTAACAGTAATCAAATTTTGTGGTATGGCTTAGACCATCAAACTGAACAACTATGTCTACGGGACCAACTTAATCAGATAAAAAAAATCAGCTGTTCCATAGGAAACATCAATATCTACTCGACTAAAATGTATGGAACAGCTGTTTTTTTTTTGCTCTGATTAAGTTGGTCCCACAGATAAAGTTGTTCAGTTTGATGGTCTAAGCCACACCACAAAATTTGATCACTGTTCAAAAAACACACTGTATAGTAAATACCCAACTATTCATCAATAAACAATGGTTCTTATTTTTTAGGAGCCTAAAGAATGTTCTGACATAATATTTTGAAACATAGGTACTTAACCATTAAAAAAAAGAACGTTTTGAAATATCCTGTTACAAAAAAACAATATAATTGAATTGAGAACCTCCTCCTTTTTTAAAGTCGGTTAATACTTACTAAACTTACGCTTGACCATCTTTTTTGATGAGTAAGTGCTATTTTCTATTTATAAAGCCCTACAAAGCCAGAAATTACACTATTATTTGAGTGCGTTCTTCAATAGCTGGCCAACGGTCTACAAATAAAAAAATGTTAGTAAGTATTTTTTATGGATTTACTTTATTTTATTTGTCAATTTATTTCATTCAAGGTGATTTTTTTTACAGGTAAAAAGCCACATTATTTTCTTGTGTCTAAATAAATAAATATTTTTACAGGTCTGACTCGGAGTTCGAAGCATCATCAGTGGTGTCTGCTGCACCACCACCGCCAAAGAAAGCCACCAAGAAACCGAGCAAGCGCAAGACGCCGGCCACTACGAAGAAGTCGCGAAACTCGACGACGCCGTCGCCGCCACTTGATTTTGCTCGCAGCTCGGCGGCTGCGGGTGCGGGCGGATCCAAACGCAAAGCTTCGCCACCACCAGATTTTATCACAACTCATACTCACAGGTAATAAAATTGTTTCATTCATTGAAGTGTAAAATACTTATTTTATTTTCTTTTTCTAATCAAGTGCAGTCTATATTCACTATTGAAACTTTACTGATTTTTATACACTACTAGCTTCCACCCACGACTTCGTCCAAACGGTCTATAGAATTCATGAGTAAAGAAATCATTCTACGGGAATCCACAACAGGGATAAAAATCTAATTTGTAGTTCTGGGTTTTGAACTATTTATTTACCAATTTTTATCTAAATCGGTTTAGTCGTTTCAACATTCAAACATACTAGGTAATAACCTACCTTACAGTACTAAACTATAACTGTTTTTTTATTACAGGTCAAAGAAACCAGACCTGTTTAACATCTTGCGGGCTGAGGAAGCCAGCTGCAGCGAACCTAAACACCGCGGGGGCGGTGACGTAACATCGAGCTTCGCCAGCCGAGTATCGACGGGAACTTCTCGTCGTACACTGAAAACCAGCGGTGATTATTTTGTAGACCTCAAAGTCTACAAAACACTTGACTACGTGTCCAACGCTGCCGATGTTCGTTACAAAAAGGCATTAGTGACGGTCAAACTTCAGTGCGACGAGTCTTCGTCGTCTTGGGAGGCGTTGCAAGGGTTTCTAGGTCGGGCTTGGACTCTGTTCGAAGGGTCGGAGCCAGTACATTACAGTGATAAAATTCATTTTAAGTCTTAATTTTATTTTTAGGTAGGTAGGTACCTACGTAATGAATTTTTCTTTATTTTTTTAGTAATACTTACGTTGTCGATGTTTGCTACAAAACGATTTTGGTGACGGTGAAACTTACTTACTTATAGTGTTAAAATTAACACTGTTTTATTTTTAAAGTAGGTACCTACCTTAATCTTAAATTGTAATTATTTTAATACCTTAACTCGTACTTACTACTTTTTAGTTTTCAAACAAAATTTTGCTTTTAAAAAGATACTTTTTGCTTAATTTTAATTTTATAATCACTTACTATGCCTTTCTGTACCGCGTGTAACATATCTGTACACAATAAATCATGGGTGGGTCATCTGAGAAGTAATTTTCATAAAAATAATAATCATACCATAAAACATAGTGATGGTGTAGAAATCGTAACTTCTGCCTTCCGTAATCGTATTTTAACGTACAAAATAATAGCGACTGATCAAATTCTGTCAGCTTCAGTTGATAATTTCTTTACTGCAATTCGTGATAAGTTAAAATCTCTTTTAGATGAGTACCTTATTAAACACACATGTGTCAAAGTGAATTTTGAATTTTTTGCTACATTTATACAATTTAAAGATAATTCACAATCAGTTAAATCTTTTATCACAAAAAACAAAATCTTGTATTTTAATTATGACTTTGAAAAACTGTTTTTTGAATCAGTTACGAACTTAAAAAAAAGTATCGAGGAATTTGAGCATTGTGATAGCGGATGGTCTTTTTTAAACAATTTATATATTGAGGTCAATCTCAATAAATACCAACCTCTAGGAGGTTCAAGTTTTATCAGTTTACCTAAATCAATTCAAGCTAAAAAAGCATGTTTAAATATTTTAAACAAGGATCAATATTGTTTTTTATGGTGTGTAACAGCTGCTTTACACCCAGCTAAAAATCACCCAGAAAGGACATCGTCTTATCCAGATTTTCGCGAACTTTTTGACACAAGCGGGATGTCATTCCCTGTTACTTTTCGCGATATTAAAACATTCGAAAAGAATAACTCAAACATAAAGTTTATAATTTATGGATTGAAAAACAATAAAACAATTGTAGGTCCTTTATATAAATCAGAATTTGACAAAAAAAGCAATCAGAAAATTATACATTTACTATTTCTTGAAAATCAAAGTTCCTCTCATTATTGTCTTATTAAAGACTGTTCTAGACTTTTTCGAAGCCAAGTAACGTCTCACCACGGTAAAGTTTATTTTTGTGACTTGTGCTTATTATTTTTTAGTACTTTGGAAGAAGTAGATAATCATTTATGTGGAGGTGTTGCGACTATTCTACCGGATAAGGGTTCAGTAATACAATTTAAAAACTTTGATCGTAAACAAAATATGCCCTTTTGTATGTATGCTGATTTTGAATCAATGCTTCAAACTAATGATGCTAACTGTCATTCTTCTAAAAACACGACTACGTTGCACCACCACATGCCTGTAGCGTTTGCCTATTATATCGTTTGTTGCGACAACCCTGAGTATAATCGTTACGTATCATATCGAGGGCCTGATTGTGATAAGCGGTTTGTAGAATCAATTATTGAAGACGTACGTAAAATATATAAAAGAGTTAGCTCAACAGCTCCGATGATTTTTACTAGTGAGGACCAAACTGATTTTAATAAAGCAACTCATTGTCACATTTGTCAGAACTTTGTTTTTTCAGACAAAGTTCGTGATCACTGTCACATTACCGGTCGTTACCGCGGGGCTGCACACCCATATTGTAATTTACAATATAAACGTCCTTCATTTGTTCCCATTTTTTTCCATAACCTAGCTGGTTATGATTGTCACTTATTTATAAAAGCCTTGGCTGAGGTTCCTGGTGACATAAAAATTATACCTAAAACTAAAGAAAACTATATTTCATTTACAAAGTTTGTGCCAGTTTCGAGGAATCAGTTTTATCAACTTCGATTCGTCGATTCATTTAAGTTTCTGGCAACAAGTTTAAGTAAATTATCAGATACTTTAAAGCCAGAAGATTTCAAATACCTAAAAAGTCATTTCCCTAGTCAAGACAAATTTCAGTTGCTCACTCGCAAGGGTATTTATCCATATGAATATATGAACTCATGGGAACGGTATCAGGAAAATTGTCTTCCACCCAAAGAAAGTTTTTACAGTTCGCTTAATGATCAACATATATCTGATGATGATTATAAACACGCACAATTAATATGGTCAACATTTAAAATTCCTGACTTAGGAAGTTATACAGATTTATATTTGAAAACAGATGTGTTATTATTGGCAGACATATTTGAAAATTTTAGAAGGACTTGCAAACAACACTATGAGTTGGATCCAGCTTTTTATTTAACTGCGCCTAGTTTAGCATTCGATGCAATGTTATTAAAAACAGGAATTCAATTGGAACTTATTAGCGATTTGTCTATGGTGCGGATGCTACAGAGTGGTATAAGGGGTGGTGTGTGCTTATGTTCGCATAGACATGCTAGAGCAAATAATTCTTACTTACCGGATTACAAACATTCAGAACCTAGTTCCTTTATCGCTTATATCGATTGTAACAATTTATATGGGTTCAGTATGTGTCAATATTTGCCATTTTCAGATTTTAGATTCCTTGATCAAGATGAAATCAGCAAATTGGATATAACTAACGTAGCCACTGATGCAGATTATGGTTTTATATTAGAAGTAGATCTTGTTTATCCTAATCATTTGCATAATTTACACAATGATCTACCGTTTTGTCCAGAAAAATGTATTCCACCCGGTGGGAAGAATTATAAATTGATTCCGAATTTATATGATAAATTCAATTATGTAATACATTATATTCATTTACAGACTTGTTTAAAACATGGTTTGATTTTAAAGAAAATTCATAGAGTAATCACTTTCAGACAAAGTCCATATTTAAAACAATACATCGATTTGAATACAGCATTAAGACAAAAAAGCTCTTCAGCTTTTGAGCAAGATTTTTTTAAACTCTTGAATAATAGCGTGTTTGGAAAAACTTTGGAAAATAATGAGAAGAGGGTTAGCGTTCATTTAGTTAATCAGTGGAACGATACTAACAATGTGACAAAAAAAAGAAAATGTGCACAAAAGCTTATCGCTCGTCCTAATTTTCATAGTGCAACAGTTTTTACTAATAATTTAGTTGCAGTTCAATTAAACCCTGAACAAATAATCATGGACAAACCAATTTATATTGGTTTTACTGTTTTAGAACTTTCAAAAAGTCACATGTATGATTTTCATTATTCCACAATACAACCTTTTTACAACCATCGATTACAGATGTGTTACACGGATACAGATAGTTTTGTATATCTTATAGAAACAAATGATTTTTATGATGATATAAAAAAATATTTTTTGTCTTATTTTGATACTAGCAATTTTTGTGAAAATAATGAATTTAATTTACCAATACAAAATAAAAAAGTTCCTGGCTTATTCAAAGATGAAATGGGGGGTAAAATCATAAGTGAATTTGTAGGACTTCGTTCAAAATTATATTGCATTAAAACCGAAGACAAGATCATTAAAAAAGCAAAGGGTATTAAGAGAAACATTGTGCGTGATTTTAATGTGTCTGATTATGAAAAAACTCTATATGAGGACGACATTGTTCGTAAGACAAATATTTTATTTAAATCAATAAAACATGAATTATATACATGTGCTGTTAAAAAAATTGCTCTATCTGCTAATGACGATAAGCGTGTCATATCCAAAGATAAAATTTCAACAAAAGCATGGGGGCACACTAGTATCTTCAACTTTTAACATATTTACAAAAAATAATCATATTAAGTTTGTATCTAGATAAGTTTGTACTTTATTGAAAAAACGTGTTTTTGCTTGTTTAATAAACTTATTTGTGTTGTCAATTGTCAATGTAATGTACTTGTAGTTTTGTAATACTTAAAAATGTAATGTAAATAGTTACGGTGCTAATAAAATTATTTTTACATTTAAATAAAACTTTTAACTTGAAAATTGCTTCGTTTTATTTTGAACCACCTAAATATTTATCAATATTTATGTAACGAAGAAAATGTTATAACAAGTACAAACTTGAATAGTAATCTGAGCAGCTTATGCCTCAAACACGTGTCACTAAAGACAAAAGCTATCTCTGTGTGCGCACTGTGTTACTGTAATTTGAGTCCTCTACTTGAATACGATAATATTACAAGTAATAGAATTTATTATTTTGATGAACCTAGCTTTTATTCATTCTGGTATTGGTAAGCGCTCCGACAGCTTCTAGCTACTCGCTCCGAATATCATCAATAAAATTTGTGATTTAAAGATGGTAAGTTAATTGATCTTTAATTATTTTTTCAATAAAATTTATACCCTACATCTGCATCCTATCTCAGTTTATTTATTTTTTGTTACAGACAACACAACATTCAGATGATGTTTCTACATGTCCCATTTTGGATACTGGAATTTTCATTGATTCCTTTCAACATGCACAAGATCCGCTAGAAGGATTCACTGAGGAATTCTTCAAACCGCAAGCTCACCAAAAATCAAAAACGAAGATTCATGAACGAAAATTGAAGCATAAAAGAAGTCGTAACACGAGTGAGGTTTCGAAAAATTTGATTAAGCAACGTCGTCCACTTCATTCTTTTGTGATAAATAGTGCTCCTCGCCAAGGTCTTCGTTTGATAAAGATTCAAGTGCTGGACTTAGAGAGTGATCAACTAGTGAGTGACTGTATACACGATGATAGTGTCTTGCTAAGTTCGCAGTATGTGGTAAAAGATGTTGGTGATGAAATTATGGAACAGACTGAAAAAATAGTTAGTAATATTTCAAAAAAAAATTGTAACTATAGTTATACTAATTGGTATTAATATAAATAATCTATGTTGTTTAAATAGTAATAAATTAATTGTAATTTTCTAATTTCTAAGTGTGTAGTTTTAGTTCATTGAATGTTTATTAAATAATTATATTTTTTAAGATTGTTTTATCAATATAACAAATATAAAACAAATTATATTTCTAAAAAAATATGGTAATTGTAACTAGGGAAGTAGTAATATTTTAATGTAATAAAGTTTTGATTCAAGTACAACGTGTTTTTACTCAGTTGGTCCAAAATTAGTTAGTTATCATGATTAAAGTGAAATCAAAGACATTATATTTATTAATGATTTATTGAAACATATTTTACAAATTAATATTTCTTATACTAAATTAGAAAAAATCATAGATATAATTATCACAATACCACATCTTAAGACACAATACATTTTTTAATGCACACATTTTTTTATGATGAACGCAATTCCATACCTTGTTTCCTCTGTCATAGTAATCATTATGTAACTTTAAAAGTTTAGGACAACCCTTTTCACCTAATTCTATTATTTCACATTCTTGACATAACTCTTGAAGCCACATTATTTTATCCAATCCTTTAACCAATACTTTTTTTCCAATTAAATAAGGAACCACAATTCGTTGAAATTCTCGATAATCAATGAATCCTTCACTCCAAGTCATGCCACGGTTTCTTTCCAACCAACGCACTTGCTTTTGTTCTTCATTTGATAAATTTTTAAAAGAACAAGGCGGTTTTATTAAAAATGTTTGAGTATAATCTTTAGTAGCGATTGCAAACTCTTTAACTATAAATTTATTTTTGAAATCTTTAAACCCTTGTAGATCCACGACTATTGTATCGATATTCATGATATTTTCTTTACAATGTTACTTAAAGGTTTGTATTCAAATATGCAATCGTTCAGAATCAAACAGTAAGCAGCGGTCTGATCAGGTATTTCTTGATCGGCTTCGATTTCAACTCGCACATCAATTGATCCTTTTAACGCTTCGTGTTGACGAGAGCAATCAATGACGAATAAGGGCGCGATTTCTTTGAATTCTTTTATACTCATCAACGGTTCAGCTCGACGTCCGTGATAAGACTGTTGGAACCTGGCGTATTGCTCGTATATTAATGTATATTTGTTGTCAATGAAACTAATGTTCAGACCTTCATATGGATAATAAGAAGAATTTAGAAAAACTTTTACATCACGTATATGGCAATGGTCGAACTCTGCCATTGACATTGTTGCATTATGTTTACGGTTTGTTTGAAAAGCGATTACAACGAATCGTGGTTTCTCCATCTGTGAAGATGTTTTAATAGACCAAGTATGTTTACGTGTTTTGGGAAGTAATGGATACTCATATAAGTCCCAATTACGAAATGCAACTGTAATCGGCCGATCTTTTTCTAAATGCCTAAGCAAACTAATTCTTTCTCTATCTGAAACTTTAACATGAGGCACTCGCCAAATAATTTTATTTATTGTTATATCTTCCACAACTTCACCAGCATTTAATTTTAAGGCATTGAGATTTGTGTTACTTCTCAAAAGAACTAATTCATGTTTACAGTTCATTATAATTTTTTCATAATCTTCAGCAAAACCCAACACTTTATTGAGTGGTATACAGGTGGAAAATATTCCACTGCCATCAGTAGTTGTGCCTGTTGGAGACCAACCCCAAACTCGTGCGCATTTAGATTCATTATCGTTCAACGACAGATAAGATTTCATAGTGGTTGTAATGCCTGCATTTTTAATTCTATCTATTTCTACTCCATTTATTTCATAACGAATATCTTGAAATAAAAATAATGCGAGGTTATTTACAAAATGCACACTCGTTACTCCTTCTTTTTCTTTCGTATTTTTATACACATTTACTCTGCCCTCAATATACAAACTGCTGAGTGAAGGCAATATGTAGAGGTCTTGCTGATTTATCGGTATCCGTATTTCATCGTTCTTGTTGAAACTTGTTACGTATGGTTTGTACGAATGATATTCAAAACTTTCAATACT
Source organism: Agriphila geniculea (assembly GCA_943789525.1). Classification (NCBI taxonomy): domain Eukaryota; kingdom Metazoa; phylum Arthropoda; class Insecta; order Lepidoptera; family Crambidae; genus Agriphila; species Agriphila geniculea. The sequence continues at coordinate 23,319,467 of OX038869.1, read as the reverse complement.
GTTATCATACGATGCAGGTTGAGTTACATTTAAAAAATTCATTTTATCAATCCTAGTGACTTCAAAAATTCCTTATTGCTTTTTGTCAGTTTCTTTATTGATCGAAATGGTGCTCCCTTATGAGATGATCTTTTAGAACTGACTTGAGTTTGTGTAGTATGTAGGCTTTTATTGAAATTCAACATGTCTTTTTAAAGTGTAAGTATAGCTGTACTTCTTCACCACGTAAATTTATTTGATTATTATCAGCGTCTAATAATCTTATATTGATAGCACTTATTGAACTTTGATTAACGGGAAAATAAATTAAATTTTTAGGTATTTCAATGATTCTATAACCAGGTGGTACGTTTGGCACGAATTCATAAATTATATGGCTTGCTTTTCCATTCACAAATGATCCACTGATTACATCGCATTCGATGCGCACGATAGTTGTTGATAAAATGCTAACAGGATATCTAGACTCTGTATTTATATTAGCCTTTATTGTTTCCATACCAAAACCCAAAATTTTACCAAGTGAGTCATTTTTATTGAAGTGAACTTCTTCTGAACAAAAAATACTTGTTTTTAATGTGTTGTTGTTTGCACTCAATCTCAATGCAATATTTTTGATATTGCTCTTAAGATAATCACAAATATCTTGAAGTTCATAAGATCCTTCTGGTATTTTTATAATGCCATCTTTACCATAATAAAATTTATTATTTCTTTCATCTATATTAGGGATGGAATTAAAAGTTGAAAAATACAACAAACCACACTCATACTCTCCTTCTAATTGTATTATAGGAGAGTAGTTTGTTATTAAAGACGCTCCTCTGCCAGTTATAGACACAGTGAAAGACATGTTTATACTGATAAAGTTTATTATATTACTCTTAATATAAATGTTGTTTCCAATAGTTCCTTAAAAAATTTAAACACAGATGACCACAAATTATAGTACCAAACTTCTGATACCGCACATAATTGTAAGTTATTGACATATTCCTTAAATAATTTATTAATTCTAATGGAGGTCTTAAATCACCAAAACTATCAAAATATTCACAGTAGTCATTTTGTTTAACATAGGCTACCCAATGTGTTCCTGGATTTTCAGAACTATCTAAATTTAATATAGCACACTCTATTTTTCTTGGTTTTGAGGGGAGTGAATCTCTCATAAATACACCTCGAAAATAAGGGATGTCAGCTGCATGCTTTAAAATGTCTAGATTTGTAAGGGGACGTCTGGGTAGCCCTTTGTTTAGTTTTTTGAAGGATTCAAGTATAATCCAGCTCCTCTTTTAAGAGGCTTAATATACATCCCTTTTCCAAGAGCAACAGCTTCCATTGCCTTGTTATGGCGTATAGATTCTTGTAGGTTTTTCTGAGCAACCTTGGAATCATTAACAGCTTTTGCTATGCCTGCGGCACCGCCAGCAAGTGAACCGAGGGCTGACAAACCAGCAAAAATTGGAATGAGGGGTAAAAAGCCTCCAGTTTTTGGAATAGGAATAAATCGTGGTAAGCGTATTCCTTTTTTGTTTTTAAATAGTTTTTTTGCAGCAGCATATGCGAAGTTTATAGCTGTGCGATTATCTTTAGATTTTAACTTCTTTATTTGAGATTGTAATTTTTTCACAATTGACATAAAGGGACGTATTCCGGAACCAGCTTTAAGTTTTGCTTTCATTGCATTTTTTACTATCCATGACGCAATCTTTTCACCTTTTCCCGCATCGCTCGACTTTAGTCTTCTCTTAGCCATATTCAAGAGTTCTAAATCAGCTTTATGTCGAACGCTCAAGTCTTTGTTATTGTAAGCAATGTCGTGGAACATACAAGCTTCATCTAATTTATTTATACCACGATCGCCTCTCAGTAATCGCTTCTGAAGTTTAGTACCAGGACCACAAAATTGATAACCAGGGATATGTAGCTCAATTGGTAAATTATTAATAAAGTTATTTAAAATACCTCTACCCTTCTTCATGGATATTTTTTAAATGAATAATTTTCACCCAACACACAATTTATATTACAAAAGTAATGCACTCTTATCCACCCAACTGTTTTCTTCCTCGCTGAGTCCTAACCACTTCACAAAAAGCTTATTACCTTTTCTTTTAATAACTTTTTCAATGAGATAAAGATCAGGAAATTTCGTTCTTTGCAACTCGTGTTCGTAGAATGAGCCTAAAATTAATTGTTTATGTTTATCTTCTAAAATATACGTAGGTGGATTTGTATCGTTTACCTTAACTATATTAAATATTTCCGTCGACCAATTAGGTGTATAGCCTTTATAAAAATCACCCTTAAATTTGCTTATACGAACACTGTCGTTAATACAAAACTTAGGTTGTTTATTTGCACTAGATATCCGTGTTTGCATAATGTTAGATCTAACAACCATCTGGTTTACTTTATTTACATCAACAGGTTTGTATTTAGTAATACGATGAGTAGTGTTATTATATTTTTCTACAACTGAATTCAAATTGGGTCCAAGCCATTGGTAACAACCATATAAACTAAAGAGTTTATAAAGGTGACATTTGATAGTACGAATAACTCGTTCTACAATAGCAGCTTTTTTGACAGAGTGGGTGGAATAATGATTTATTTTATACTTTCTTAACAATTTTTGAAAAACTTCGTTATAAAATTCTTTGCCAAGGTCAGTTTGTAAATTTAAAGGTTTTCTTGATGAACAAGATAATATCTCATGCATTGCTTTGGTAACACTATTTTTGTCTTTTGATTTTATGGGCTTTACCCATACGTATTTTGATAGCGTATCGATTACAACCAAAACGTATTTGTATCCTTTGTTAAAATATGAATATTTTTGAAAATCCATAAGGTCAGCTTGCCATAAATCATCCATTCCTTTTATGATAGTTCTACGACGAGGAAAATTCTTTCTTGCTGCCTTGTGAATTTCATCAACTATGTCTCTTTTACTCATTTTTGATTTAATTTAAGTTTAATTAAATTATCTACTTCTGCCTTTGAATAAAATAACTTTGTTAAACGGTCCGTTGTTATATTTTCTAAATTTTTTAAGTACAGTTTTATATCACTCTGAGTTTTTTTAATTTCATTTCTTAATTCTTGAACAGTTTTATCCACATAAGCTTTGTTCACTGCTTCATCGTCTTCGTTTGGTGATGAAACACCTTTTAATTTAGACAATTTCAAATCGTAGTGACCCGTTTCCGATTTCACTAACGTATCGTTAAAAGTAGCAACGAATTCTGATAACCGTAAACGTTTATGAACGTGATGACCAAACTTGTCTATATTCATCGCTGTCTAGATGGGTCGACCACTGAAAATGTACTGCGTAATTTTCCTGATGGAAGCTCTTTAAATTCTACAGTAGTTATGAGACCAGCTTCATACAATTCTTCAACAATAGCAATGATTTCGTTATTTACCCCAGTGTTGCCCGCTGCCCATGATGCTAATAGTAATTTTAATCGTTCTACTAACTCGTTTGGGTCATCCCAGTAAACATAATCAGTATTTTCTTTTACTTCTTTCAAAAGTGGAATGCCCTTTCCTTTTGGAATACTCTCCAGGCTTGTGGTAGCATTTCGACAGAACTTGAACAAAGGCTTAATAACATTAGTGTATTTGAATCCCTTGTTGCTGTTTATTGGTTTTGATGACTCAAAGTTACGTCGATGTGCATTGGTTTCTATTAAAAGCAATTTATAATCTTGTAAATCACCGTCTGTGACCACATCCAAATTGGGTCTCTTTTTAAACAATAGTTCTTTTAAACCTGTAGTTTTTTCCAAAGTCTTTGTTCCAATTCTCAAAATTTTGCCATCGTCAAAAACGCGAGTTTTGCCAAGCAATAATTTTCCACGTTCATTTTTAACTCCAAATGGTATGTTAACAATTACTTCAGATGATGTAGACCACGATGATGATTGGTTTTTAACACTTGGTGAAGAGGGAAATGATTTAAAAGATCCATCGCTCACGTTTAGTTTATCAGACGGTGGTACGACAAGAGTTTTGTTGTAACTATTATCTAACTCGCTATCGGAATTATCTTCCTCTTCATTGATATATTCATTAAGATCTTCCTCAGAAGTACATGTCGTAAGATTGTCATCATTCTTAGTTTTTTTCATCAACGGTTCATCATTCTCTTCCTTGAGATGCTTATCTTCATTTTTATTTGCTAATAAGGTAAGAGGATCTACAATGGGCTTAAATATTGTTTCCAGTGCCATATTATTTGCATTCTTTATATCTTTTATCTTTTCAACTTTTCTTTTAACAGCTGCTGCGGATTTAACAATTTGTTCTTTGAGTTTTTTTTCCATTTTTAAAACGATTCGCTCGCTCTCAAGTCTCAAATCAAAATGATTCATATGCCTATAGACATCTTATTTTGTATGTTAATCCACTACAACAAATGTGTCAAATGTGGACCTGTAGCATCCATTGTTTTTCTCACAGTCCTTATTAATCACAAGATAGCTGAAGGGTTTCTTCCAAACAGTGGAACATAGTTCACGAAATTGAGACCATGACATATCAGACCCTACATGCTCATCATATACATGTTTCAAATTAATGTCATCTTGCTTAAATAATATTAATAGATTTGAATTGTCCCTTACTAATTGCTTAGGGATTTTTGTGTAAGTTTGATTAATATAAAAACAATCAATGTTCTTATGACGCCCCATTGCAAAATAATCTCTTACGTTGTTTTGATTTTCACAAGCAACATCATCAAAAATTATAATAGAATCTGACAAAGCTTCATGTGGACTCAAGATTTCACTGTTGTGATTGTATTTATGCAACGATGTACCAGGAACCATGTCTAACACTTTCTCCAAATATAAGTATTTAGCTTGGTATAAAGATTTTGAATAAACATACAGATTTCTAAAACGCAGACCATCTTTGTGTAACAATAAACTGATAACTAAATTTGTCTTTCCACAGTTTGATGGACCACAGACAATGCAGCGTATAGTGTTTGGTAATAAGTTACCATGTCGTTTAGCTACATTTGAAGGTGGGGGACATATACAGTCTAATTTTAATGATTCTTTTTGTTTTATGAATTTCATGTCAACGTTTGAATCTAACCGTAATGTTTCATGCATCTTATGAAAATGAGCATAATATGACAGGTCATTATATTTAAATAATCTCTTGTCTCGTGTATCATTTACGCTACGCTTTGCTCGCTTTGTGAGCTAGAATACCCAATAGTAGTTGAATATTGGGCAATCTAGCTCATGAAGTGAGCGAAGGCGCAAGCCGGAGCGAACGGAGTGGGCTAGAGTGCCCAATATTCAACTACTAGTATATATTCGACTTCCCATTCCTTATCCATAATTTTGATACACTACTTGATTGGTAACGTACATATTTTTAGTCCTACTATCGTGGTTTTATTGTTTAGTAATGGCAATTGTGCGAACGAGACACCGACCTCCACCTGGTGTTGTCTCATTCACACAGTAGTGCCTTCAGTCAATGTCGTCGATAGAATTTCAACTCTATGACAAATACAATAAAGTTGAATTTCTTTTAAACGATAAGTGAAAATTTTTGTAGAGTACTCACTCCCTATTATAAACCTCCTTGAGCGTGACATACCGCCATGTTGCGAAAATATTTAGAGCCAAATTTATTACTTTTTAATTTTATTTTTAAAAGTAATTAACTATAACAATATTTGAAAGGATCTGAATAATTAATAATAATAAATATTGATATCTTAAAAAGAATTAGTGGCGCGATTATCACAAAAGTAATTAGAAGTTAAACTATGACCGCGCATACCTTAGAGCATCGCGGCTTCGAAGCGCGTTTTACTCTAAGGCGTGTGACTATTGTGTTATCAGATTCAAATATAATAATTTCAGGGATGATAAATAAACAGCGTGAATGCCAAACAGATACTCATTTTATTCTCCATAAATTCATTTATAAATATTGCATTATTATAACTACCTATGACGTACCTACGTAATTAAATCTGAATTAGTCATCCTTCCAGGTGTTATTAGTCCTGTTACTCCATCCACCAACTTTTTCTGCCGTATATCCACTAGCAAGTTATGTTTTGATAAGAAATCGGCGCCTAGTATCGGTTGTCTGACGTCAGCTATGACGAATGTCCATCTATACGGCCGACGTAATCCGAGATCCAATTCAAGCGTTGTTTCACCGTAGGTATTAATTTCGCTACCGTTCGCTGCGTATAATTTGTAATCGCTCGACTTCATGGCTTTTTTCGTTCTTGGGATTATAGATATGTTCGCCCCCGTATCAATTAAAAAACGATACCGACTTTTGCGGTCGGTAACGCAAAGGCGGCTAGATGGATATATAGCGCTCACGTCCGCCCCCGTCAACACTATTGAGAGTTTTCCAACTTTGTTTTCCAGGCGCACGGCTGCTCGCATTTTTTCGCTTGATTCCGGAATCGGTGGTGATAGTAACACAACCAGTTAGGACTAGGGTTGTTAGGCGGACCTCTCCTTGGCGCACCCTGTCTGGACCTAGAGCGGCTCCTGTATCTGTACTGGTATCCGCGACCACGTGGATGGTGATCTCGTGCACTGTTGCGCCAACTTTTTATCTCAGCAATCTCGAGGCATAACGCGTTCATCTTATTCAGTAATTCGTTCATAGGAAAATTGCTTGTAGTAGCAATTTCGGATACCTCTTGAAATCTTATGTTTTCCATAATTTTGTCAGCTATGGCGGCTAAATTATCTAATTTCTGATCCTGGCTCACCGTCAAAACAGCCCTCACGTTTCCAGGTAGGCGTTGTAACCATAAATTATGAAGGGTGGATTCAGCCACGTTGGCATTCCGTGCTAAAGCGGACATCTTGCGCAGTAGCTGAGAAGGCTTCTGGTCACCTAACTCCATCTCGCCAATCAGCTTCTGAAACTGCCGTTCTGCGGATTCTTCATAAATGGACAACAATCTTTGTTTTATGGTGTTATATTTGTCTTCCTTCGGTGGGTTTAACAGCAAGTCGCCCACTTGTTGAATGGTGTCATGGCCTAATTTAGATATTACTAGATGAAATTTGCTATCGTCGCCTTGTTTTTGTGGTAACATTACAGATTCAAATTGCGCAAACCATAATCTCGGCATTTCGATCCAAAATTCAGGGATTCTTGCAGTTACACTGATGGATGCTGCTTCGGCCGCTGCAGCAGTGTTAGGATTTCTTGGTGACAAGGTTGATGTTTGGGGAAGGTTACTCTGTTGTCCCGTAAACGCTTGTTGTTGTTGTTGTTGTATATTCTGATATTGGTAACCACTCTTGGCGTCTGGAGCATCTGGCAATATCGGCATTGTTCACGAATGATGGTATACGTGGTTTAGGGTATAGTGCCTCTTGAAATTCCAACCGGTGAGACCCGCTGGTGGGAGGCCGATTGGAATGTGCAACCAATAAACTTTAAAACTAAAAATCACAATCACAAAAACTACACAGATTTAATTTAGCGTGAACTATTTAAAAAACTCGGGGTCACCACTGTGACTATTGTGTTATCAGATTCAAATATAATAATTTCAGGGATGATAAATAAACAGCGTGAATGCCAAACAGATACTCATTTTATTCTCCATAAATTCATTTAAAAATATTGCATTATTATAACTACCTATGACGTACCTACGTAATTAAATCTAGGTCAGGTCATTCAATCTTAGTAAGTCAGTCACCATAGGCGCATACCGTTGTTTCACCAAGATAATTAATAATTACGTATTTTAATGACCATATTTTTTATGATTTAATTACAAATATACAGTTTTCAGATTTATTCCTGTAAGTGTAGTATAAGACGCTATTACCTGCCAAATTTCATAGTCCTAGGTCAACGGGAAGTACCCTATGAATTTTGATTCCTTTGAGAGTATCGAAAATGCATTTTTTGCGTCCTAAACGGCAGTATCTTTTTTTTACGCTAACTTAGAAGTTTGATTTTTTTACAGCTTCAAGGGACCATAGACCTTAGTATATGGTTTAAATTTCAACTCGATACCTCCACGCGTTCCCGAGATAAAGGGTCTTGACAGACAGACGGACGGACGGACGGACAGACAGACGGACAACAAAGTGATCCTATAAGGGTTCCGTTTTTTTCCTTTTGAGATACGGAACCCTAAAAATATAATATCCGTAACCGAAAGTAACGGATACCTAATCCGAAATAATGTCATATCCGTAACAGTATCCGAAACCGGTAACAATATTATTTCTATATCCGTATCCGTATCTAGATCCGAAATTTCGTATGCATAACATCTCTCTGGTCCCGATAGTTGCTCGCTTACAGCTGCAGCACCTGGGGACTAGTCACCTGCATTTTCATCGGAATGCTCTCAGTAAACTGCTAAACTAATGCTAATATTGTTGTACTAGTGGCCTATTACGAAAATAACGCACGCAATTGCGTAACACAGTCACTTGGCCACGATAGACGTCTGCAGTTCTTTGGTTGTAGTTATAACAAACATTTTGAATTTGGCTATCGTATTCCTTAAACTACTAAACGAACGATGTCGGATACACTAGAGAGAAACTGTCAAACTCACGCAACCACTTCGCAATATCGCATACAAAAGTGATTTGTAATAGAAAACAATCAAAACGAAGCACGGACGCAGCTGCGTGTATCGCATTAAACTTTTCGTAATAGACCCCCTGTTTATTATTATGTTTCATAAATGCCAATCGAGCTTAGATTTAATTTTTTAAGCGTGTTTAGTAAAATTTGATTTTATGTATTTCAATGCCTATACTAATAGGTGTTGAAGTATGAAATTGCCGATTTTTTTCTCACACTCCCTTTCATATCTTCTTTGATGTCAAAGATGCTTTGGTTACTTGTTATTATTTCTAATTGGGTAGTATTTAAACGCAAATCAAAAAATATCCTTTTTCTATGCAATAAGATTCCAAATTCCCATCAAAATTACTGATTGCACAGTATAATATTCAACTCAAAATATCACTAAACACACTACAATTTATTTTCGCAGCGTACAGCGATTTTTCCTAAAGCAAAAGCATTTTCATCAATGCACAGCTAATAATCTTAATGCACATTATACCTGTTAACTCTTTTTCTTTTAAATATAGCTTCTATTTTTATATTATTTACAGCAGTTTTTCTAAATAAAACAGCATTTTATTAATCACAGTCGTCTTATTATTTATTAATTACCACATAATGAGATCAGCAAAAAATATATAAAATTAGATACAAAATTGTAATTTATTGAATTATTAAAGCGGGTCTTGCTTTCGCGGGGCGTCCACGCTTCCTTTTTTGGCCAATAGGCACATTTTTAGCTTCTGCAGGTGGCGCCACGTACTTGAGTCGGATCGCAAGTCCGATGATATGCTTGCACATATAGTTCTTAAAAAAATGGGGCAGGTGCATTTTCCGTTGACCCAGGCGGTTTGTTGGGTGGGCAAAGCAACTCTCCAATACGCGAAAGCGTTTTTTTTGTAACCATCAAAAGTGTCCCAATCTTGAGTAAATGTCATGTCACTTGCTGTTGAGCTTCTAACTATATAAGTATTTAGTCCAGAATCAGATTCTAAAAATTTTACATTCTTGTCAAGTTTAGCCCATTGATATGCAAGAGTCCAGTCTTTCAGTTCTATCGGAGGTAAAGTTTTAAATGTCTCTGGTTTGTGATCTTTCGACCATTCCTTGACCATATTTGTTGCGACTGAGATGAATCTAGACAAAGGAAGTCGTTCTCGTAATGTGTGGCTGTCTTTTATACTTCTATTGAATGACTCTAGTGCATTGTTTGTCACTGGAGAACCTTCGGCTGATCCAAGATACCAATTTGGATTGAGCGAAACCCACTCCTGTTTGAAATATGATATGAATTGCTCTTCTTTTGCGTGTTTATGTAAAAACGCAGTTAACGCTCGTTGAAATAATGTAGGAGAGGTAGCTGAATGCAACAAATCTATATCATCCAACAATTCTTTCTGTTTTTTCTTCTCAACCAATTTTTCTACTTTTTTTTGTATGTTTTTTTTTTGCGTGTGCCCAACACATTTTAATAGTAGCCTCTGTGCCAAACACTTCTTGAAAAGCGTTTTGAATGCTTTTTGCTGCGTCGCAAATAAGTGCTTTTGGTTCTATATTAAAATCATAAAGAGTTAAAGCGCCCCTTTTGAGTGCATCGAACAGCACTACAAAATCTTCTTTACGCTCCGAACTTGAAATCGCCATACAAAGAGGATGGAATCGCTTTGCTTTATCAGTTGTGCCAACCACTAATACTGGAAACCCCTGCCATGTAAGTTTGTACGTGGCGTCTGCATGCAAGTTGGTAGCTAAAGTTGCTAATTTTAACAAAGATTTTGTTCCGATCGCAAAACGAAAGGTTGTATTATCATCCTCCTCGTACACGTAGTAATAAATTACATATGGTTCATTATCGTCCTCAGGTATTTCGGATTTATTTATTAACCATTGCTCTAACTCTCCCAGAATGATTGTAGAAGGGCCATAAACAACTCTGCGACGGTCAGAAAGATAATTATTTAGTTGCTTTTTTGAGGGAACTTTAATACCATTTATTTCACTCAGACGTGCTAAAATAGCTTTTGGCTTTAAATGCAATGCGTATAGCTTATTAATTTCGTCCTTTGTTTCTTGGGTTATGCCATAATCATTTTTGGTCCCAATAATCTCATGATCATGATCGCTGCTTGTACGGTACAGTAAATACACTGACGAAATATGTATATTTCGCTCTTACGCGCGAGATATACGGCTAACTCCCGACGACACGACCTAGTGCTATCTCTATCTTACTCAATCGCGCCACTCTGCACTCCAGTGACGTAAAAGCGCGCGAAGCCGCGAACCCTTTTTACCCGACTGGAAGAGGGTTATGTTTTTCGCGCGTATCTTGTAAGTAAGTATGTAAGTTTGTATGTAATATTCTTTATTACCTCATATCTTTCAAACGGCTGAACGGATTTCCATGATTTACATATCGTTAGATTTGTCTCGTCAGCCCAAGTGTTCTTAAGAAGGTGGCGTTATAAAAAACCAACATGGCGGCTGTACGGTGCTATTATACGTAGTGGGGAAAAAAATTTTTTTTTAGAATAATGCAATATGGGTGTCAAATTAAAGGGCTTATTATAAGGATTTCAAAAAGGTATATCATATAAATAATAACTAAAAAGAAATAAATAAAAAAATAAATTTAAAAAAATTAAAAACCCGCCTGCATAAAAAGACAAGTCAACTGAAAAGATGGAAACAAGATTAAATATTATAGGCAACATTATAACATGCAGTCGGAGGCATATAACTCAAATCATTCATAATGTCACTTTCTTTATGCATGCCTCCGACTGCATGTTATAATGTTGCCTATAATATTTAATCTTGTTTCCATCTTTTCAGTTGACTTGTCTTTTTATGCAGGCGGGTTTTTAATTTTTTTAAATTTATTTTTTCAGTTAATTTGTTCTGCTTTTAGAAATAATGCAATGCAAAAGGATTTTTTTTGGTATAATAATCATTAAATTTGCCGAGCATGGCTACTTGAAAATTAAGACAAATATGATGAACAGGTTTTGTTGTACTTACTGGTTAATATGCGACTGGGATAGTTATTTTGCTATGAAATATAAAAAAATTGCTGTGCAGTCAGTATTTATGCTATGTATGTAGTATTTTTGTACAAAAATAAATTTAACTGTATTGCATTATGAGGAAAAAAGTAATGTCATATTGATGTAAAATTTCGAATTATCTGCAGTTTGAGTTTTGTTAAACATTTAGTTTATTTGTAGTGAAGTAAGTTATTTGATGTAAAAAAGAATATAAATGATGAGTATGTATTGATAGGCGATTATTTATTTGATATGCAATTTATAATATCCCTTTCTAATTATGATCTTAACAGCCCAGTTTCAGCAATAAAAAAAAACCGGCCAAGTGCGTGTCGGGCCACGCGCCGTAGGGTTCCGTAGTTACCTTATACCATACCATATTTAATACCACCTATCATTTTTCGTCTGCAAAAATAACTTTGTTTTTCACAGTGTTGGTATGAATGACAAAGTTATATTTGCGGTTTTGGAAAATGTGCTATATCTCAAAAACTAATTACTATATCTCGTTCAAACTAATTTTGGTTGAAAGTGTTTATTAAGATCTACAGCATATATATTTTTTAGATTTTTGACTCTCTTATTTCAAAAGTTAAAGGGGGGGGGGGGACACACATTTTATCACTTTAGCTGTTTATATCTTTCAAACGGTTGACTTTGAGAAAAAGTTGTCTTAGAAACTTCAATGTCATTTTTAAAGGCCTATCTATAGACACCCAACACGTATTGGTTTGAAGAAAAATTTTTTTTTTAGTTTCAGTTCCATGTATGGGGAGCCCCCCCTTAATCTTTTATTTATTTTATTTTTGTATTAAATTCGTTAAGCGGTTAACAGAATACATCTACCTACCAAGTTTCAACTGTGTAGTCTTAATACTTTCGGAATAAAGTGGCTGTGACAAACGGACAGACAGACAGACAGACATGACGAATCTATAAGGGTTCCGTTTTTTGCCATTTAGGCTACGGAACCCTAAAAATGAATCCTGAATTCCTGAATGTTAAAAAAAGTATCTTAAAAGTTACTCCTTTCTTCGTTTGCAGAAATGAACACTTAGTTGTAACTTAGCGGATACAATTTTTTTTTTCTTATATTACATGTGGCATCAGTTAGCCGAGTGTTTAAATATTTGTGCATGAAAGTTTTAAAACATAAGCGTTCATGGTTGTTAAATAAATTAAAACATGTAAGTAGGTGTAGAAAATGCAAATTCTTTAAAATTCTATACTTAAACCTCTAATACAATCTGAGGGCCTATTACAAAAAATATCACGATAGTCGGACGCAATTCCAATGTTGTATGATTTATGCCACAATAGATATGATTGTGTCCCTATTATTAACAAAATATGTTACAAGATATCCACCAGAGTTCATACTTGTGCCCCTTGTCGATTGTTTGCAACGCCTCGATGCCGAACAAATGCTGGCAAACGCTCACCCCTACATAGGCTTGTGCACACATACAACGAGTCGTTTCGTTTCACACAGTCGACATACATAGCGGCAACACGATCAAGTTTATTTAAGAAAATGATATTATCAAAAATATGTAATAAGTAACTAAAAATATTCCAAATTTAAAAGTTCATTCTTAATTCTAAATTGTGAGTTCTTACTGATTTAATTTAAATTTAATTTACCTTTTGATTCTAAATTCTTATGTTTATTTATATTGTTAGGAATTATTGATACGTAGTAAATGTTGCTAGTGACAAGGTAATTTAATATAAAGTGTACTGATTCTGTAAGAAATGTTCTACTTTGTTACTGTTTGTTAACCCCATTAAAGAGAAAAAAAAAAATCGTCGCAATATTTACTTGATATTGAACCTTATTCGTGAGTCAATGCCACGGAGTGGTACGAACATCGTACGCATATCGCGATGATTTTTTAGGCCCTCAGAACAGAGGGATTTCCTGTTCCATAATAATATTATTAATGGGTTACCAAAAAAGATAAAATTAGTATCTCTCATCTGCTAATTTTTCAGTGCGTAATCTGATTTAGTACTAATGGACTCACTGCAATTAAACAGTTATTTTCATAAACAAGTCATGTCATTAAGTTTATTTCCAATGTTGATATTAAATTTTCACATGGAAGTGTTTACCGCACGACCAAAGAATCTGCAATCAAGGAGACGGAACTAGTCATAAAAGTGCGGACGGATCTTGATAGCGACATTCCGACAGGATTTAACGTCCACTTGTGACGTGACCGACGGTCTAACGGACATTCCTTTCCACCGGGTTATTTATGAAGGTCACTCCCTCACTCCTTCACTCCCCCACTTCTTCATTCCGCCGGGCAGGTGCACCATAATCATGCCCCTCATTTCTCAAGCGTCGGAGGGCGGCGGAATGTTTTTACTCTTTATTCCTCTCGCTAGCGAATGAAAGCTGAAAAACTGCGTTATTTCAGAGATTTAGTACTGTGTACCAAATAGTGTAAAACAAATTACAGCTGAAAAATGTTACACTCAACACTAGAATTCGGGTATCGATCTTTATTTGGACAGAGATGGGGCAGTTAACAACATGCAAGAAAAGTTATGCAATTATTGATTTGTTCCGGATTCGTCATGATCCTGATTCACCGTATTCCAGATTCGTCGGAATACAGTCAATGAAATATTATTTTATTTATTTATTTAATTATAGGGTACAACAACAGCATAATGTACATTACATTATACTTCAAATATTATTTAATCTGAAGCATGTTCGTAATAAAAAACAAATACAAAATTGACACTTACTTTAATGATAATTAGTCCATTTAAGTAGTTTATTTTACTGTGCGACCATCATACATAATACACTATCGACCATTTCTGACACGCGCATCGTGATGGCGCGGCGTGCAAGCAATTTTAAACTTATAAATGCTAAAGGGCCAGTGTTATCGATTGTACGTATTATGACGAATCGCCGATTTCCTATCGGCGAATCTGGAATTCGGCGAATCTGGAATACAGCGAGTCAGGAACATGACGAATCCGGAACAAATTTTATCGGTTTTTTTTGTTTCGTTGGTTTCAAAATTATGACTGAAACGTTTGAATGCTCCTAATATGCTTAAAATATGGCATGCTTAGAATTTCTCTATTGCCTATGAAGAAGTTGGAGGCACACTCATGTCAAATCTATCAGACACAAACTTAATCGGTCCCAAAAAAATTATCGTGCGATTTTTAATTACTTGCACTTGCGTTTGAAGGAACCAAGTAACTCCGATTTCTTGAAGCGTTTGAAAGTGTATTTCTGTGAGCGTCAAAATGTGTAGGTGTACTTTTCAGTATGGCTTAAATTACTGCAGATTATTAGTACATTCTGTGTACGTTTAGATACCCCTCAAGAAAATTTGTGTAACGAGCAGGTTGGCACGAGCTGCGTGAAGCGGCGAAGCCCTGCCAAATCTCTAGTTTTGTCGTAAGAGAGAGTTGCCAAAAGTACGAGTATTACAAAGTAATTAACTGACTTTGTAGCGGAAGGTAGGTTTGCCAAAAAAGTGATTTCATTCGTTGTACAGAGAAACGCTTTGAAGGTAAAGATGGTTATTCTATTGACTTATAAAGTTTACACGCGTACTACCTATATTGAAAGTATTTGGCAGTGGTTATTTGATTTCACATAGTTTTTTCTTCGTAAACTGGGTACTTAAGTTGTATGCGAGGTTGTTGTATAATTATTGGCCTGTAGTTCGTAAATGAATTTGATCAATCATCATTCACTTTATGACTTGGTTAGCCTGATATCTTAAGTAATGACTTAACTCACGTTACTGCACTGCTGAAGCCAATGGTTTGAAGTGCCATTAGATGATCGTAGAGTGCCATCGAAGCACTCAACACCCGACGAGAGCCATACAACCAATCAATATTTCCAATCACCACACGCCGACCTACTTATTCGAGTACTATGAAATTGCAGAAAAATGTGTATTGACATGCTCAAATCTCATTATATTACGTGTTACAAAATAACCCCTAATGCCGAACATGATCAATAGGGAACATCAAACTGAACAACTTCTATTATGTGATCAACTCTGAAATCGCGAAAAAAAATATTAACTGTTTCAAAAAATAATTAATTACGAAAATATCCCAATGTATGTAAACACCTGATTTTTTTTCGCGATTTCAGAATTGGTTGAATTGGACCCTCTGGACCAGTAGTACCATTGAGTTGTACCAGGGCCGAAGTCTGCTAAAACGTCATATTCGTATTTCAATTGTGTTTCGGTTTTGGGTTTAAGAAACAAGAAACTTCCAGAAACTAAAAGTAGAAATGTATTTTACATAGGTATACAAAAATCCTTGACTAAATAAATATCGTCGTCAGATAATACCATTCATTATTAGGCCCCGACTAACATTTGCTCCTATAAGACACTCAGTCAGTCCAGTCGTATTGTGACTTTGCTACTTGCAATTTTGTTTGCTCAATATGATATAGAATATTGATAGTGGCTCTATCTGTAATATGATTAGGTTATGTTGCTACATTCTCTGAACCGAGTAGATCTATAAAGGTGGGTTCAATAGAGGTCTAGACTCCTGCTCATCCCGAAGTATCCCACATTATCCTGCACTAGCCACTATTACGAATCGCCTGCTAAATAATGCAGGTGCCGGCCGCCGGGTCGGACGCCGCCGCCCGCCCAATCCGGCATCTAATATTGACGGCGTGGAGCCCACGGAACTCGCCTGATATTTTTATGACAAGCGGCCAATAACTAAGCGGCATATTCTGAAATAGATTGAAATATAATGCTGATGGCATTAATAACTTACTCTTTCTTTTTCTTTTTCTTATCGAATGAGGATTAGTGGCCACCTCTGCTGTTAGAGTTCATCAGGCCGCCTGTAAGACCTTTAACTTGGCTTAACGACTGTTATCTGATGACAATAGCCGGGACCGACGCCGACGGTTTAACGTGCCCTCCGAAGCACGGACGCGCTCAGTTGTAATGTTACTTTAACGGTCACCCATCCGACACCTGACCGGACCGAGCGTTGCTTAAAAACGTGATCGAGTACAATAGTCTGTCAAGTTTCGCCATGAGCACTTCAAGTTACTTTAAGTTACAATAAGTTACTAAGTATGATCGGTTTACCGTTTTGTGAGAAATATGTCTATTTCTGTGGCTAGAAAACTTGAAATAAATCCTTTAAAACTTAATCAAAAAGTAAGCATGCCCAAGAAATTAAAGTAGAGCCTTTGTTTTTTAGTTCCCATAAAATTTAGGATCAACCGATAATACTAAATGCTTGCTTGAGAGAACCTAATCTCCAATTGATAGCAATCATAAATTTATTGATAAATTGTATTGTGGTCGTTGGACTATCGCTACGTTATATGCCGCAGATTGCTGTTCGGCATCTCAGACAAACCACAACATGTTGGGATTGATTATTTATTGTCATCCAACATTTGTTTCTATAATAATAATACACTAGACTTCTTGGCTACGGCGTGATTATACAGGGTTATTGGTACGACTTTCCATTAGTTGACGTGGAATTTAAGGGTGGGAGAGGGGGTCCTCCCTAACCCCCCCTTAAAATTTGGGAGTGCGGAAATGCATACATTTTTTAAATGAATTTTTAATGTTGCACAAAAAGGAATGATGACAGCCAAATTACTGTTATTTTTCAGCAATTAAAGGAGGGGAGGGGGAGGAGAAGGGAAACAACTTGAAACAACTCCCTCCTCCAATCCCCATCTGCCGGCGACGCGTAGTTTTCGAGAAATAATTTTTTGTGTAAACATAACCTCAAAACAAAAAATATGGAAATTAAGCAGGGGAGGCTAAAAAGAGGTGGGGAGAGGGGAGGGGACGTACGTACAAAATTTCGCACGTAAAAAGAGTCGTTTCTGGCGCTTCGCCGGCCGCTAACGCGGCACGCTCGCTTCGCTCGCTCGGCTTGCGCGCTGGGTTCATGTACACCTAACATGCTCGTCGCTACGCTCCTCGCACCTATCACGTGACCTGCGGTCTTTGGTCACCATCGCAACAATTTAGCAATGCTACCAACATAGTGCGCCGCCATTAAACGTCAAAAATGACGACACTGGCCTAAAATTAGACATTTTTAACCTAGAAAATCTTAATTTTTAGAAAAATTTTTCTTGCGTCCTATTTGTTTCCGCACCTTAATATTTCGTATTCGTGATCTAAATTATGAGTTCTTTACACAAAAAAAAATATGAACTCTAAACTCCACGTCAACTAAAGGAAAGACGAGCCGGGTTATTTATAAAACACCAACTCACAGGAGTAGATTACCAACATCTTAAACAACAACTTTTGTTCTACGACTTTTATCATAACCAGACCCCGGATTTGCGGTAGCACGAATAAAATGACGTTTAATAGTGCGTGGACAACTTGATTATCTATTTGTGTAATTTATCGATAAAAAAAAATATAATTATGTAACGTGATTATATAGACTTACTGTCGAAAATAGTAGAAATTACCTACCTACATTAAGCAAAGTGAAAATCGTGAAATGTATAAATAATAAAATTCACTGCAGTTTTTCTTGATGCAAAGATGCAAAGTCAAAGTGAGTGAAGTAGAATGTCAAATTTTTAAGAAATACATCCTCCTTGGTAAAATACAAAAAATAAACACAGACGCGATCAAAGAAGTTCCACTTCAAAAATATTTTCAAAACATCGATGTATAAAAACATTTACGATAATTTGGTAATCACTAGCAAGTTTGTATTCCTGCCACCGCAAATCCGGCCTTTAATCATAACTCAATACATTCACTGAATTTTCAGGTTTTTATTTTACTAAATGTAGTCAATTTTTGTTGTTGCCCTATCTAAAAAAGAAATCACAAATAAGTATACTTAACTTAGATCCCTTAAAAAAACAAGAAAAAATTGATAAAAAAATTGGCCTGACCACTTAAAGATGCGAGAGTTCGCTGACTCAGAAGCTCCACCACCCAATCAAATCTCTCGTTTAATCTGCGAAACAAGCAAAAAATATTAAACAATGTGCCTCCATAATGAGCCCGGCTAACAAGCGAGTGGCATCCGCGGATTCGGCGGCGCTGAGGAGCCTTTTTAATTAAATCATGATCCTTTCATATTCGGCGGTCGCGCCGCCGCCGCCTGTAATTGGAGCTGTGTAATCAGCCGCCACGCAGCGGTGTCTCGCTCTCTCTTGATACTTCTTTTTGGCACAAATAAAAACGTACTAAAGAAATGCAGAAATGTGTCACATCCATCTGTTAAATGAAAGCGATTAGCGATAGATTTTTAAATTACACAATTAGCCCGCTGCTTACTTATTGTCTAATTTTAAAAATCTATCGCAATCGCTTTCATATGACAGATGGATGTAGCACATTGCTGCATTTGTTTGGTTAGTTTGTAGTTGTGACAAACAGAAGCATCAATGTATCACATTCTGAAATAGATTGCGATAGATTTTGAAATTAGACAACATAAGCCTCCTGGTGCGAGTCGATTTTATCTACTATAATAATTAGTATATTTTTAGGCCACATAGTTTTCGGCTTTTGATGAAAAATGAAAAATTATTCTATGTGATAAAAGTGTATGTAAAGATAACAGAAAAAAACAACGTCACTAAATAGTACACCTTTTCAGAATTCATCAACAAAAATTAATACCGTTCCCTTCCCCTTATATCCGTTAACAGAAATTACATTAGTTTCACTATCGGTCAAGAGATGGCACTGACCTAAAACTGCAATATTCTACACCGCAGTGTATTTGTATAAGGTATGCAACCCTCTGTGCACGAGTTCAACTCGCTCTTGAGCGGTTTTTGTTTTTTTACAAAAGAACAAATCTGCTACCAGTTTAATGGCTGGTTACGAAACTAGTGCATTATAAATATTTACATACACCAAGATCGCTGTTGTATTAGCCCAAAACATTTGAAAAAAAAAATTTTGTAATCCTGGGTATGTAGTAATTTTATTTTACCTTCCTTATTTTATTCTAACATAACGTGTATTTCCTAGCTGTCTGCACCATTATATTTGCGGGAGACATTCGGAAATTATTATGTAGATTGTAATCTGGCAGCGTGTGTGAGGGGTTTCCGGCAGCGGCAGGATCAAAGAAGCGGCACGCTCTTTTACTGAAATAATCTGAATATCGAGCAGCGGCGACACCGTGGGCCGCTTGCGTTGGTGTACAACTGGTGCCTATCTGGGCACATCTAGGCCCAAATAGAAACTAATTATGAAGTAACAACAACTTAATATCAACTACTCAATCTACTCATCACCTTTTACAAAATGCTGCTTTTCCCGATGCAGTGGCGATAACTGTTGAGGATTTCTCCCGGCACTTCGCCATCAGCTCCACTTCACCATACGTAATTGTGATGAGCAAAAATTGCTAAGCAACCATGTTAAAATAATCGTATATATCGCACCTGTGAAATAATTAGTATTGAATAATTCTGATCACCATCTTTGGTCTCCATCATCAGTCCCACTTCACCAAATAGTGCTATGCAAAGCTAATGCACGAGTTACTAAAGAAAGTACCCATATTGCTGTGTGTACCTATAATATTTGAAGAGAACCTGGTTTCCCCAGGATCCCATTATCAGATCGTAAGTATCCTGACCTGATGACAATGGGACCACTGAGAAAGTAAACGCTTCCAAACAAAAAAAAACTAAATCGGTCCAGCCCAGCCGTCTTCGTGTAATCAAGTAACATACCAGTGGCGAAGGGTCCATGCAAGCCGATTCCCATCGGCTTACCTTTTAGGAATCCCACCCCACCGATCCACTTTTTTTTATGTACTACGGGATAGTGCTTGGCCTTCATCTCACTTGATGTTAAGTGACGATAAGGCCGAAGGTGGAAGCGCCTACTCCCGAAATCCTCATCACTGAGGAACTGGCTATCTTACCTCTAACTGCCGGAACACAACAATTTTTAAATTGTTGTTATGGCGCCAGACTTAGGTAAGATGGTGGTAGCTAGTCAGGCGGACTTGAAATAAGCTCTACCACCAACCAAACCGAGTACAAATTGTACCCCCCCTGGGAATCGAACCCGGGACCCCTGCGTCTTACACGGGTGGGCGAACCACTAGACCACAGAGGCAGTTAAATCTACTACGCAGATCATAACATTTTTGACAATTTTTGTAGAACGGTTTACCTTCTCCATAATTTCACCCCTCACCACTGTGACATACCTAAAAAAAGATCACGACGAACTGAGAACCTGCTCCTTTTTTTAAGTCGATTAAAAAGTAAAAAACATATGAGACAGTTGAGAGGTAGATCTTCTTACATAACCTCCCACTCGGATAGCAGCTTCATCTCTTTTTTAAGTTTTGCTACTTTTATGTGATTTTTAAGAAATGCTAAAATCCTTCTCGGTAGCTCAGCGGTCAAAGCATTCGCCAGGATCCCGAGTTCAGCATTTGGTTTCCACCTGAGTATTTGGAGACGACTTGTTTTTATGCTAAATTAAGATTTTTTCATTAAACTGTCATTACGTTTAACCCGTCGGATACCTAGTAAAAGAAGTTTCTTATTCTTCTTCGGATTGCGTTTTGGTAAGCGATTACTTTGGCATAGACATCTGCACCAGAGACCTGCGATACGCATTGTGCATTCTTTGACAAAGCTTTGGGATTTCCCTTTTACTTTTTCTCATAAATAGGCAAGAGGTCAGTCATTCACTGACCTAAAATAAGTACGCTGGACAAGCTATTGTCATGAAATGACAGCAATTTTTTGTGCCGATTTGAAAATCGCCATATTACTGCCATAATAGAATCTACTGCTCTCAGTGTCAATATGGCGATTTTCAAATCTTGGAACTTATTAGTTCCAAGTTCACTCACTACTGCCATAATAGAATCTACTGCTCTCAGCGCCAATATGGCGATTTTCAAATCGGATCAAACGATTGGTAACGTTCGCCTGTCCAGCGTACTTCTTTAATGGAGGTCAGTGGTCATTATAAAGTTCTTCGCCAGTCCCGCTACGACCGACTGACTCGTTAAATTCTCTCGCGCCGTCGCACCCGCGATGCGACACAAACCGATCACACGCTTCTATTCACCGCTTAATCATTGCTCAGTCTGCATTGTAAGCTTTTGTGCATTTTCACTGTGACACGGAAGATTTTTAACTTTCAATTTAGTATCCTATTCAATAAACATAATTTTGGTAGCAACGTAAAAAGTGTATATACTTTTTTACTGAAGCTGTTAAGTATTCCATTAAATATTTTGATCGCTGATATTTGGCCGTTCTGCTCATAATAATATTAATTTGTAATAATAACAAGTAAAGCAGCTGAAACATTTTAGCATCAAGATATGAGAGTCTCGGTGTGAGGTAAAATCAGCAACTTATAATTTAACCCCTATTATATCTAGATCACTCATTAAGTTACTTGGCTCTTCCCTCTGAGAGTAATAACTAGTTAACTGTTGCTGGCTTCTATACCAAAGAGACATCAATTTTTTTCGGCATCAGCCATTTTAAGGTCCTACTGCTGGGGCACAGGCCTTCCTTTTGGATGGATAAGGAGGACGGTCCATAACCCACCATGCAGGCCCAATGCGGATTGGTGCTTGTTAACGACTGCAAATGCAGCCGAGACCAACGGCTTAACGTGCCTTCCGAAGCACTGAGGATCTCGAGATAATATTTTTTGGTCACCCATCCCATGACCGACCCTTGCGAAAGTTGTTTAACCTCAACAATCCCAGGCCAATGCGCTTACCAACTACGTCAGCAAACTCCTTGCACCATCGAGCTCCTACACAAGGTTATTTGTAAAACACCAACAACCTCGCAGTAGTAGATTACTAACATTATTAACATTTTGTTCTACGACTTTTCCGAAAACCGACAAAAAAATTCAACTCTCCATACAAATGTTCCGGGGGCCTATTACGAAAATAACGTACGCAATTGCGTAACGCAGTCACTTGGCCATGATAGTCGTCCGCAGTTCATCGGTTGTAGTTATAACAAACATTTTTAATTTGGCTATCGCAGTCTATAGACTACTAAACGAACGATGTCGGATACGCTAGAGAGAAACTATCAAACTCACGCAATCACTTCTGAATATCGCATACGAAAGTGATTTGTAATAGGAAATAATCAAAATGAAGCACGGACGCAGCTGCGTGTTTCGCATTAACTTTTCGTAATAGACCCCCCGAACAGCTGATTGAGTTTTGTATGAAAAGTCGATATTTTTTGTCTGTTTTCGGGAAAGTCGTAGAACAAATGTCGTTGTATATGATGTGAGTAATCTACTCCTGCGAGGTTGTTGGTTTTTTACAAATAACCCTGTATAGAGACACCTATATAGATGAATAAAACCTTTTCTTACTCTCCATAACAAGTACATAACATTGTCCCCGAGCATACACAATCTCCATGTGCTGCAGCATTGTGCAGCAAATCATGAAATATGCTCATCGGAATCACAGAGTATGTTATCTCCGTTTATACGAATACTTACCTTAACTCGTAAGCTCATGGTCGGTAGTTGCGTGCAGGCTACGAGCTCGCTGATTGCTAATGGAATGTGCCAACAAAGCCGCCCCCGCACCCCTCTATCAGATTTTGCCTGTACCACTGATGCTTTCATTGTGGTGTTTTTTTTAGCTATTCTATAGGTCAAAAATCGTAGCTCAAAAAAGGAGGTAACGTAGGGGGAAAAGGTATAGTTATTGGCCCCCCATACAGTTATTGTTCATACAAGTTTTATGGTAAAAAACTAGCAACAGCCTAGACATATGCTAGATTTAAAACAACATCAATAGCAACACTTTCATTATTTGTCAAAAAGTTACAAAAAATAACCGCTAGGTTGATTTCCTCTTTTCCAGTGAGTGATTTTTTGCCGGGGGAACAAAAGTAGCTGTAATTTTGTTAAAAAAATGTTAAGACTGCATTTTTTTAAATACGATATTTTGAAAAGTGTATTGTAGTACTGTCATTGAAAGCTTATAAAATACTTAGCTATGCGCACATATTAAAAGTATAATATAACCTGTTTTCTTCTTATAATCCAAAAAATTCTTTTGGCCAATAATTGACACATTTATTTGAATAACTTATAGTTATTGGCCTCCTATGCTAAATACTGTTTAAAAAAAAAACAGAAATATAGCGTTGTTTATAAATAAAACGTCTTCTGTTATGACATTAAGCGTGCTACTAAATTAGGTATTGGAAATTTTAATCCACTATGAACAGTTAATAGTCTAGGCCAATCTATATATATAAAAGCGTAAATCACTCACTGACTCATCACGAAATCTCAGAAACTACAAGTGCTAGGAGTCTCAAATTTTGCATGGGAGTCCCTTTTAGGGTGTAGGTGCTCACTAAGACGGGATTTTGCGAAATTCAATCCCTAAGAGGGTGAAACAGGGTGGCAAAGTTTGTATGGGAGAACGCGATTCCTTGGCCCGATTGACTTGAAATTTGGCAAAGACATTCTTTTACAAAATTAATTGAACACGTGTTTCGAATTTTCTTGAAATGTATCCCTTAACAGGGTTGAAAAGGGGTAGAAAGCTATTTTTAGGGTGGTTGACTTCGATATCGGAATCAAAACTTCTTAGTGCATTTGAATGATTAAGAAAAATAAATGTCAGTTGTCACTGCACGGGCTGACATTTAATCTCTAATTTTCCCGATTTTCAAGACAAGCTTGGATTCTTACAATGTTGTATAAGATTTTATCCCTATTTTCACTACATTACGAAATATTAGTCAAATGAAACGGCAACATCTGGCAAATATCAGATAACGTGACAAGGAATGTGGTATTTAGAGAAGTGTTTCGATGGAGAGCCTGATAATAATGCACAACATTAGTTGCACCTGGCATAAATCTTTGCCCGGCATGCGTTGCAATGTCACGTTTTTTTTAGCCAGAAACCTTTTCAGTAGTAAGCAGAACAATTCACCAAACATTCACCAAAGTTTCATCATAATCAGATGTGGATGAATGGATTAGGAGTGCAAAGGAAACAAATACACACATCGATTTTTATTTATAAAGAAGATAACTATTAGGCAAAGATATTAGAATTTTTAACTATAAGGTAAGTATTAAATGTAACATAATATTATTATACTTATTTTGTTAAATTACCGCTAATAAATTTTATTAAGTACCTACCTAACTAATACAGAATCGTTAACAGGGTGTCGATTCTGTAACCAAACTCGAACCCCACTACGAATCTCACTTCACTGCACGGGAATTTTGAATCATAAATAAGAAAATGATAAGAAATGTTTTTATCACAAAAGATTTTAGATAGCTACGCAGGCTACCTAAATTTTTTGCAATCAGTAAAATAGCTAATTTAGTAAACAAATGTCTAATAACAAATTCACGCGAAGTGAAGTGAGATGCGAGTTTGGTTACAGAATCGACAGACTGCGCGAGTAAAACCGCGGGATGCAGCTATTACCTTTATAATCACAAAATTGTATAAATGTGAAAGTTTGGATGTTGTTCTGTTAGGTACCTACTCAATCATATCATACTCAATCACGTCTGAACGGGTGAACGGATTTAGGAGATTTTTGGCACATATTATATAGATTAAGTCTGGAATACTTAACACAGGCTTCTTTTCATCCCGATCATTGGTTTCCAAGGGAAGACTTACAACGATTACCGACTCCCACGCGGGCGGAGCCACGGGCAAAAGCTATACATACATAGTATAAAACAAAGTCGCTTCCCGCCGTCTATACGCTTCTCTTAAATTATGCATAAAAACCGCATTAAAATCGATCCATAAGTTTGGGAGCTAGGTTGGTTGCCTCAGACAGACAGACACACACACACGTCAATTATATTATAACACCCCTTGCGTACGTCGTATAGGTATATGTCGTCCTCCTAGGTATATGTATCCTGTAGTATAATCTAATAACTTCACACTGACACCACATTAGCACAGTTTTACATTTAGTAACTACATTGCACCCGTGCGAAGCCGGGGCGGGCCGCTAGTAATTGTGTAAATCTTAAATCCAACCCATAGAAAAAGTAGGCCAATTACTCACTATTTCACATTTTTTTCATGAAAAGTCATGGTTTTCCTAAAATCAATCTGTATAGTTTTGTCACAGAATACTACGTTCTATGTGTCTATTTGACGAGCTATTTGTCAGTGCTACGACGCTACGCGACTACGGCTTGCTACGGTCCGCAGTGCTACGATTAATTTTAAATAAACAGTTGACTGTCTTATTTAAATTATAATATGATTTACTGTTTTGTTTTACAGTGTAGATCTTATGTGTAGATAGTTAGTGGAAGAGGCTAGCGGGACAAACGGCACTTCGTATTAGAATTGTGCCACTTCGTACACTTGTTCCCTAGACCTATTAGAGCGATTTGAGTCGCAGAGCCGGAAGTTCCGTCCCTTACAATTCAAAATGACGCCAATTTAAAAAAAAAACAAAAAAAAATCAGGTTAGAACTGCATAACAACTGAGGATGTCATTTGTATTACATATTGATGTCCCTGGTCCGAGGCGGGTGCGTGCGGGGGTGGAGGGGGCGGGGGGGTCCAACTAACACGTTTAACGAAGCGGCGCGGCCTCCCGGGCCTGAGGACCTACCCTGAAAAGCGAAATACGATATATCGAACGACGTTTGTTTCGCTTCGTGAAATATTCGTCATAGACTAAGTTCCTCCAAATGTTTCTTTCGATGGGTAAACATTTCAATCTTTCACCTCATGATGTAATTTTCGGTCAAAAAAGCGGTACGAAAATGAAAAAAAATAATATGTTCTTCCAGGATATGCGATGGCAATCCACTAAAATCCAGTGTTCCTAAGTAATATCTATTATTCCAACACATTTCTGAGCTTTCCGCCTTGTGAGGTAAAGTTTCATGCAACGGGAGCTTGGTCTATCAGACCCCGAGCGGCTACTGGTATCCGGACAAAATTTTAATATCTATTGTGTCTCATTTTCCGGCGCTTGAAGAGTTAAATACATAGGGCTGGTTTCAAGGTTTTCACACCATTTAGATAATGAGGACTTATAAAAAAACAAAAAACTATAGGTTCGATAGGTGGCTTTGATAAACGGGCAAATGTAAACTGTAGAGAACGTAGGAAAAAAAAACCTAATTCACATGAAAAAACCGAAAACACCGCTAACAACCAACAAACGCCAAGAAATGAAAATGTTTTTTTAAGCACAGGTCGTTGATTTTTCAGAGCCAGTTTTGACACTTCACTAGTCCATCTACGCCATCTAGTGAGGCAAATAGCTACTATTTTTTTATTTTAAATGTCATTTTGAAAAGCCAGACATTTACAAGAAGGAGAAGTGTCAAAATTGGCGTTTAAAAATAAACGGCCTGTACCAAAGAGGAAAGCAAGCGCTCGCTAGCTGACATCTGCCCAAAGAGAAACATTTTAGGGTTACATATGCCTGCCTACCTGAATACTCTTCGAAGCTTAGTAAAAAAATACATTGACACATACATTTTTATCAACGCCGTCTATCGAGCCTACAGTTTTTTTGTCATTTTGAAAAGCCCTCATTCAAATTCTGTTCTATTTTTAAATTAATCCAAAAGATAATGCTATCCGATACTAGTGACATTGACTCCGTATGTCGAACGTCGAACATCGTCCGATTATTGCTATTGTTTTTAGTAAGCACTCTTTGATCCGGCGATCGCGTGGAATACCGGCGCCAGCCGATGCACCCAGTTACTCCGGGCACAAATCAACCGGTTGTCCGGATATGACCCGGGGGCTCGGCGGTATAAACAGTCTGACCACTACTGAATATCGTGTATAGGCAATGTCTATCAGCCATTTTAATGTCCCCACTGCTGGGGCACAGGCCTTCCTTATGGGTGGATAAGGAGGACGGTCCATAACCCACCATGCAGGCCCAATGCGGATTGGTGCGTGTTAACGACTGCAAATGCCGAGACCAACGGCTTAACGTGCCTTACGAAGCACGGAGGAGCTCGAGATAATAAATTTTTGGTCACCCATCCCATGACCGACCCTTGCGAAAGTTGCTTAACCTCCGCAATCGCTGGGCCAGGCGCTAAACCTCTGCGCCACCGAACTCCCCATTTATATAGGCATGTATAGGCAATAACTTTTGCAATTTAACTAACATAAATGTTTCTTAGAATCGAACTCTCGACACTCTATTTAACGAGTAGTAAAGGTTCTCTCGTAGGTACATAAATACTCATTTCCCTCAGTTAGTAAAATGACCTAATTCTAAACAATAAACAATGTGCACTCACGTGAGGGTAAGATATGTCGATTTATGTTAAAATATCGTTCAGTCAACTGTATCATTAAGTATATACCCAATGTTCAGCCAAATAAATTGCCGTTTTGTATGGAGAATTGTAAAGAATTTGCATTTTCCATACAACAACCATGAACGCGAATATTTTAAAACTTTTATGCACAAATGTTTCACTCAGCTAACTAATCCACATATTAGATCATATCCTTGAGCGAAGTGCCACATGTAATAAGTGAAAAAAATAATATTGGCCAAGTTACAACGAATTAAGTAGTAATTATTTCTGCTAATGACTAAAGAAGTAACTTTTAAGAAACTTTTTTTAGCGTGCAGGAAAGAAAATCAGAGTTATTTTTATTACTCACAGTAGGCCGCCGCGGACATCATTCGAAATAAATCATCATAGAAGATATGAGAGCCTCTGTGCGTAAGAAAAAATTGGCAATATCATACTTTAACCCCTATTAAAGTCAAAGTCAAATAAGCTTCATTCAAATAAACTTAATTATTAAGTACTTTTGAATCGTCTATATTTTCCTACCACCCGTTCCAGACTTTTTTAGCTGACAAGAAGAACGGGCGCAAGAAACTTATCAGCTGTAACAGCTATAAGTAACGATATTTACAAACTTTAATATATCGTTACCAGATAATTACAACAGAGTGACAGGATTATTGGCAACAACATTATACAGTGATGGCCGGATAATTAGAAACACCAGTCAAATTTCATACGAACTAGGTAACTTTGAAGCCTTGGTTCTCCGCCAGGGATTGATCTAGCTGTGATCTGATGATGGCCATCTAGGGAGTGAATGGAGGAGATCCAGATCGCTATACACACCTAACTGATCTGATCAGCATTCTAAGAGATATAAGGATCAGAGTTTTCAGTTTCAGGATTTCCATATATTTTAATGCTTATTTCACGGTTTTTTTTAATATCCAAATAACTCTTAGAATGCTGACCAGATAAGTTGGGTGTGTCCGTGTGTATAGCGATCTGGATCTCCTCCATTCATTCTCTGGATGGCCATTATCAGATCACAGCTAGATCAATCCCTGGCGGTGAACCAAGGCTTCAAAGTTACCTCGTTTGTATGAAAATCGACTGGTGTTTTTATTTATCCGGCCACCAATATATAATTATCTACATTGTAATACAATACGAGGCATATAACTTGAAATCGGGTGGGGATTGCGCGAAACGTGTATTTTGGGTATGCGTAGCGGTGAGGGGCGCGCACTATTGGTCGCTCACAAGAGCACATGCGCGAACTTATCCCCACTCCGTCGAAAAAATTTCAAGATAAGTGCCTAGTACTGTATATTGTTTGATTGATTGATTCTTTTTAAATTTACGTACAAATTATTGAATCACACGTGTATGCCACTAAAGACGATTATTCAGGGTATTACCATTAATTGAACGATCGTCCTGCCTCATCGCGATCGCAACGAGAGGTTCCTGAATTTTCATTTCATTTCAATTTCAGATATGATCAATATATTTTTCCATCATAATTTTCACAAAAGCTTTACAAACATTCAGGTTCGATTGACAGGTACAAGTGCTGGTCGGATATACTCATATTTGAATGAGATTAAGAGACAATCATCCGATAATTGGACCGTGACGAGGCCGAGACGTGAGCGTGCAGTTGACGCG
Organism: Agriphila geniculea; assembly: GCA_943789525.1. Lineage (NCBI taxonomy): Eukaryota > Metazoa > Arthropoda > Insecta > Lepidoptera > Crambidae > Agriphila > Agriphila geniculea. The sequence continues at coordinate 23,289,793 of OX038869.1, read as the reverse complement.
GCGACATTTGCATACGGGCGCGAACAAATGGCGGTGTGGTAATTGGGTTTGTAGGAGTAATTAGTTAAATACAACGCCCACGCCTCGGCGCCGCTCAGCATCCGCTCCGTTGCCGCCACTGCACCATACATATCTTTGATTAAAGTTAATTGACTGAGCGAGCGAAGCCTCTCTCTGCTTCAGCTTGGGCAAATATTGTAGTTCAATTTACTTGATATTGAACCTTATTAGTAACTATAATACACACATCCACTTTGTCTAGGGATACCAGGTGTTATTTTCATACAAACGAGGTAACTTTGAAGCCTTGGTTTCCTGCCAGGGATGTACTGTGCTGTGATCTGATAACGGCTATCCAGTGAGTGTATGGAGGAGATTCAGATCGCTATACACACCCAACTGATCTGACCAGCATTCTAAAAACGTAATGGACATGTTTAAAAACACCGCGAAAATAGCATGAAAATGTATGGAAATCCTCAAACCGAGAACTCTGACCCATTAATCTTTTAGAATGCTGATCAGATCAGTTGGGTGTGAATAGCGATCTGAAGCTACTCCTTCCTACTACATTCAGTCCCTGGATGGCCATCATCAGATTACAGCACGGTACATCCCTGGCAGAAAACCAAGGCTTCAAAGTTACCTCGTCCGGTTGCAAACCACGTCCCAACCAAAGTAACCTTGGTGGTTTACGACCCTGTAGGTAGATGATGGTTCACAACCAAATTCCGAAACCAGCTGTGTCGGTTGCCATCCAAAATCACCTTGGTCGGGACGCAGTTGGCAGCCGTGTAGCCGGCACTTAATAGGCCTTCAGGCTTAAACTGGAAATTAAATATGGCACGCGTTGTTAATCCTTTCGAGATTTGTTGTATTGTCTATTGATCGCTTGACCACAAATATCATGTACGGTACCGATGGAGTGTGGGTGGATATTGACGTACTAGACAAACAGAGGGCCTATTTATAAATAAATATGAATCACGATAGTCGGACGCAATTTGTCGTTCAATTTACTTGATATTGAACCTTAATCATGAGTCAATAGTGGCACGGAGTGGTACGAACATCGTACGCTTATCGCGATGCATTTTTTTGTAATAGGGCCCTCAGATTACAATACCCTAACAAAAAACTATTAGCTTTACCACAGTTTAGTGGCTTTACTGAAACGGCTTGCTTACAGCTCTTCCTAGCTAGATGATCGAAGGCCTGTCAAGGACTTCTGATTGGTTGAATAATATTTGAAGGCTTGAAATCTATAAGACTGGATAACGTAACAAATCATTTGTGAAAATAAATAATCATTTAAAACCGTTCCGCACAATCATTTGGTAAGAAACGATATAAAAGGACTTTAAATATGCATACTGCACAGCAGTCGTTGTCAATATTTCAATTCAACACTTCGTTTTACTTTGCAATACTTACTTTTTTTGAGTATGTATGTTTCCTTTTTTGTATTACTTATATTATTATTTTTCCTTTTTATTTTGCGACAAAGTCTTCAAAATCATTCATAGTAATCGCGTTGTGTTTGCGTTATACGTTCAAGACGCGGATTCGCTGGCGGCATCACATCTGCATCTGAATATAAATATTGACATTGAGTGATTGCACTCCCTGCTTCTCCCTCCCTTCCTCCTTCACTCCCCGTACCTCCTCTCGTCAAACGTCGCTTACATAAACATGGTACTGATAATCACACTACTGTAGAAAGTGCAACACATTTTTTAATGCACAACGGGATAGTGAAAGTGAAAGTGAAATATTCTCTATTTAAATAAGCTCACATAATAAGCATTTTTAAATCGTCAATTCTTTTAACCTACCACCAATTATGACGTCTTTTAGCTCACAAGAAAAATGGGCGCAAAAAACTTGTCAGCTTTATCAAATGGAACGATATTTACAAACATGTATATCGTTTCCAGATTTTATATAAACAAAGATTAACAAATAAAGAATATTATCTAATTAGATCATTACTTAATGAATTTCTAATTTCTTAATCAATTTACAGGGTTCAAGCTAAATTCAAAGTTTGAAGTTATTAATCAGTCTAGGCTGTTACAAGAAGAAAAAAAATTACAATTCCATATGCGTTAAGACAGGTAGTCAGAAGCAGACCCATTCCCACTGGCAGCACCCGTTCACGAGCATGACGCATGAACCAGCCATCGCTTCGCTCAACCATATTTGAGGGAACGTAACGACCCGCCTCACACGACACCACCGCAGAAATGATTAAAGAGAGCATGACATACTAAGGCTACCCATGTTAAGGCACCGAATTGAAAATTAACATCCAAAAGCTTTTCATAGGCCTTTCACAAAACTACTGACTATTGAAAATAAAAATTTTGCAATTAAATAAATCAAAACAAGGTAAGTTATTATGATATGAAATCTTCCATGAAAATAAAATAAAATAAAAATATTGTTTTGAGTAAGAAGTGCCATACATACAGACAATTAAATATAAGGGGAGGGTTTGAAGGTCCTATTTTTCGGTTTTTCACATATATCTCGGAAACTATGCATTTTAGCGACATTAGATTTGTTTTTTGAAATGAAAGCTGATTAAATTTGCTACAAGTTTTATTTCTTCAAGTTTTTCGATATCTTGTATAGTTTTCGAGATATCTGCTCCTGAATATCTGTCAACATGCTTAAGGTGAAGCTTGAGGACACAGACACGTTTTCACTTTCACTTTCAACGTGTCTGGCAATATGTAGAAACCATTAAAACTGTCGGGCCATTGGATGTAACTATTGGTCCCCAAGTAAATATTATATTATAGATATTATTTAAAGTTCATCTTTTATACTATAACGAAAGTACATTGTTATTTTTAGAGGCACCATCAAAAAAACTTTTAGCTTTTATAAAATGACTAAAGTCTGGCCGTCGTGGGCTCTTAGCGTGCCCGCAGACTACAGACTTTCTATCGGCCGACAGTTTAGTCGCGTTCTCAATCAGTATGAAGGTGTATGCACGTGCGCACACTAGAACGATTCGGTATCGGCCGATTCTTCATACAAAGCCAACTATTGGCCAACTATCGGCTGACAGTTTAGTCTGTAGTCTGCGGGCACGCTTACCCTAACAGACTTGTTGTGGTTTAGACCGTCAAACTTTGTCTAGGGGACCAAATTAGTCAAAGCAAATAATTATCAGCCGTTCCATAAATAAAAAAATATCTACTCGACTAAAATGTGTGGAACAGCTGATATTTTATTTTGCTCTGATTAAGGTGGTCCCGTAGGCAAACTTGATCAGTTTGATGGTCTCTAAGGCACATCACAAAATTTGTCGATTGATTTCGATTTCACCTTTTAGATTATACAAAACGTGATTTTTCAAACAATCGGTGAATTGATGTTGAAATTGGTGAAATTGGCTCGTCTTTATTCGCCATTACTTACTTCCGTCGTCGTCGACTAAGTACCAAGGACCGGAACCGCTTACCGTTAAAGGGGTTTTTGATCGGGTATTTTATAGACTTGTTTTCAAAAACCCTATCAATACGGTAACCCTATCGAAAGGGAACCTTAAGGACTTACCGAATACGAAAACCCTATCGGGGAAACCCTATGGAGGCTTTATGAAGGGGTTTTAAAACGTGTTCAAGCAATTTATACCTAGTTCCAACTGAGCCGAAGGACCGGAACCGCTTACCATTAAAAGAGTTTTCATTGGGTATTTCATGAACCGCTAACCGTTAAAAGGGTTTTTGATTGGGTATTCCATAGACTTATTTTCAAAAACCCTATCAGTACGGTAGACGTCGACTAACCCCAACGAAAGGGAAACCCTATCATTTGGTAAGCTTTTTAATAGGGTTTCCCTATCAATTGGGTTAACCAAAAAAAGGAGTTTTCCGGTCACTGCTAAGTACTACTCTCCGGACACACCACACTGTCATCCATTGTTTTTATTCCACTCAGCATTGCTAATGCTACCATCTTGTTTGTGACTGTACTACTCAACTAATTTGTTTAAGACTTTGTGAATGAAATGTTTAGAAACATTTAACATTCTACCATAATAATCCTGTAAGGTGTCGTAAAATATGGATAGGTGAAATACATGCTGTCAAACGTTTTATGTATTTAGACCTCGCAACTGCAGCTGTCACAACACAAGTAAAGGCCACCAGCTTGTATCCAGAATAACAACTTTGAGCATCCCTTCGGCGCATATTGGAACCTACAGAATATCTCTCTACAACTTTTATTAGTTTTTCGCGCCCTCTCCACGTCCATTCGAAATAGCACTATATTTACCTACGCAAAAGTGTATTTTTCCTTTTGCCGTGAGCGCTACATTATGCAGAAGCGATCTGCTCAGTAGAGTTGCGCCTGAAATTGTAATGCCTCCATTACGCGCGTATCCATTTGAAGGCTCGCGAGGGCAGTTATGTACCTGTTTTATTCCTACTCATACAGCCTCACGATGACTCTCTTACCTTTGCGTACCTAATTATTTATGCATATATTCAGCTTGAGATATAGTTTTCCTTTTGCCTTTGAAAGTGTACTTTACACGTTATGTTACGTTAACTTTAACCTTGCGTCCACAGAAAAGTTTGTATACAGCGTGAAATTTTAATATTTCGTTTCCGCAGTGGGGTAGTTCGACGCATGTTTTTAAGCAACTTTTACTATGGGGCTTACTCGATATCGCGAAAAAAATCTGCTGTTCCATCCATTTAGGTTGAGTAGGTATTGTGCTTTTGTTTGGAACGGCTGTTTTTTTTCGCGATTTCAGAGTTGGCCCCATAATTAAAGTTATTTGTAATCATGAGTGGAACGATCCCCTTGCGGGAACCAAATGACTAAAATTTCAGAGTCGGGGCGACATAGATTAGAGCTTACTCATGCACTGCAAGCAACTGTCTGTCAGAAAACCAGCAAACTATATTCCTGCGCCGTGTACCCGCGGCGGGATTTCGCTTAACGCAGTGTAGGTTTCCCATCTTTGTATATTTTTAATGTAAGAGGTAATTCTAACACTTTGCAAAAAATACTTTAAAAATCAACATATTCTCAGAGAGACCTGCAAAATTGGAAAGCAAGCAATGCCTTATATTGATTACACAAAATATGCCTTGAACCTTGATAAAATTCGAATTATCATATCGGCCGTGGGTCTCACGATGCGGCATTCCCCTTTTTAAAATCTACCTGTTGACCGACGTTGACTTTCAATATCCTCATCGATCATTATTACATGAAAGGAAATAAAAATGCGGCAGCTCTTTCGTAAATTTAATTTATTTATATTTATAATTAGCGTTCCATAACTCAAGTGGAAACGAGGGACGGGACAGTTCATCAACAATAACATATAAACGAGTTCACGGATCCATCGGGAGAGTGTCGCCCGCGACGGCAACTGTAAATATCACTAATAAATAATAAGGTCACGAGCGATCGAGCTAGGTGCGTCCGCCGAGGGGCACCGCGACGCGACCCGCGAACAAACGATAACGAAATAGAATCATACAGAGCCCAACACAATACTGATGAGTAACGACGTATTCGATCACTGAACGCGAGTGCAGGGGGTGCGCGGGTGACGTCCAGCACCCGCGCGGGGTTGCGGCGCTCCGTCACACTGTGGTCTCGCGGTCCACGTGGATGTATTCGACGGAGCGCTCGCGCCGTCAGGAGGACGCCACGGACGACGTGCGTGAGGCGTCATACAGGAGCTCTTCTGTGAGCCGCCGGCCCGCTGCCAGCGCGCCCAGCAGCTGTTTGTCCGCGCGCCGAGCTCGCCGTCGCCGCAGCGCCGCCACGCACACCAGTGCGAGCAGAGCGGCTCCACCGGCCGCAGCCGCCGCCGCTCCCGCCGCGGCCGGTGCCGCCAATGCGGCTAGCAGCCGCGCCCCTGCCCCGCACCCATGAGCTTCGTCCCCTCCCCCGGGACAGTCTGGTTCTCCATCGCACCACAACGCCCCCGCCATACACGCGCCGAGCGAGGCACACGCGTATGCACAGGAAGCCGACGCGTTCGGCCAGGCGTCTGTGGTGGTTAGTTTACTCAGCGCGGGTGCAGGTCCGGCGCGCCACACCTCCATCCAGGTGAAGCGCGCGTGCTGCGGCTCCCGCGCCTGCCACACCAGCAGAAGCGCGCCGGGCCGCGCGCCACGCCCCCACCACTCCTCGCTGAACACCTGCACCGACCGGTCCCCGCCTGGGCAGATCGCTCGCATCAACCTGCACAATAAATATCATAATGACACAACTCACACATTCATGTTTGTGGATGAGAATACAAACTGATAAAAACACCAGACAAGTGCATGTTTGACTTGCGAGCCACCAAATTTCATAATTCTACTGGAAATATCGGTTTAATTAAAGAAGTGTAATGGTCCCAATCATCTCTTTATCTGCTATTCACCTAAACTGTTTAGTGCCTAGTTAAAGAGACTGACCGTGCGGAGTGCGCGTCGTAGACGAGCAGGCGGTTGGCGGTGTGACAGAGCGGGTCGGCGCCGGCCAGCTCTTCGCCCCACGCGCGCAGGAACACCGACCGGTTGCCGCGCGCCGCCAGCAGGAATGGCGTTTCGCCGCACTCGGACATGCGCTCGTTTCTGGACATAATAAGATGAAATTGAAACCAATACAGTCTTTTCAATTTAGTGCTATACTGGAGACAAACACAATTAACGTGTCATAATAGGTAAGGCTCATCCAGTAGTCCAGTTAAATAGAGGCTAAACATTTTTTAATTCTCTTAAATGGGCACTTTTACTGTTATTGGCTAAATAAATCTGCTCTAAGACTAAAAAAGTTTTGACTAACGAAACGGTTAACAAATTGGTTCATAGGAAAAGCCCAGTGACATATTCTGGTATATGGTATGTTACGTCTTGCTGTACTCAAGCGTGGATTCCTAATTATACCATTTCGGAGTTACCCTAGTATTTCTACACCATAAAAAGAGTTCCAATAACCCAATAACACACACAGAGAGAGAGAGAGACACACACACGCACACACACACACTCACGCACACTAATACACACAAAACAAGTATACCATAAAAAATATGTCGATGATAAGCAAATGTCCACTGACTCGTAAGGGTACGTGAGGTGCACGCGCTGCCCAGGCGGCGGCAGGCGGCGCCGCTGCGCGCACGGCGGTGCGGGCGCGCGCGCCCACTCGCCGCGGAACATGAGCCGCCGGTGGTCGTCCGCAGCCGCCAGCCGCCGCGCCACCAGCTCCAGCTCGAAAGCGCCACCGCTCGCCAAGAACTTCAGTGGAGTGGTGGTGTTATCGCAGATGCACGCCACTGGCACCTATCAACAATCAGTGAGGGCTTTTCAAAATGACAAAAGCTGTAGACTCGATAGATGGCGTTGATAAACAGGCAAGTGTCAATATAGAAAACGTAGGAAAGAGAAAATACAATTTGCATTAAAACACCGCTAACAACCAACGAACGCCCAGAAATGAGCACAGGCCCTTTATTTTAGAAAGCAAATTTTGACTCTTCACTTGTCCATCATTGGATTAGATGGCCCCATCTAATGAGGCAAATAGTTGACAATAATATTTTTTGTTTTTAAATATCACTTTGAAAAGCTCTCATTGACAATTTTATTTCGAACGAGTCGATCGCTACATCGACTCAACTTCCCGTGTAATATTACCTTACTTTATGGACCCAACTCATGTTACATGCATTAATTTTGGATAAATATCTTTCTAGTTACATATTTATAACATGGATTAGAACAAACTGTAAATAAGACGTACTACTTCTTTTAGGTTACAAACAAGAGTATGTAATAAAACCGATAAGTCAATAATTATGATTACATGTAATTGTAATAGCACTAAGACTTACCCTGTATCCCGGCCACGGTGATTCATATATTCGAAGATGAGGAACATGAACAGGTGCATCGTCGTCACCATCGAAGTCTCCCGGCACATCATCGATGAAATCCGGGTCCTCCACGCGCGCCTCTTGGTCCGGAAAGCATGCGAGCTGCCCAGTCAGCGGGTCTGGACGCGTGACACAAGCGGGTTCGCGCCCGAATGTCGCAGCGGCCAGCTCCAGAGCTATGCGCCCTGTATGCTCCGCTTGCAGCCGATATATACAGCGCAAACGGCGCGCGCCTCCACGACCGAACCATAACGCATTACGCGGAGACGAAAATGAACCCGGCACTGACAGTGTCCTTGAGCACTCCGGCGGCCAGGGCCGCACCCGCCTTCCGTCATCCGGTAGCGGTGCACCCTCAAGCCTTGCGTCCACAAACTCGTAGTGTAATGAAAAGGAGAGAGGATGTGTTGCCGTCCCCGGTAGCGTGGTAGCTGCGAGGGACATCAGAGCAGCAGCAGATACGTAGCCGTCAGGTGGAGCGCATGGACGTGGCGAGCGCGTGGCGTTGGCGAGCGCGGCGCGCGCGCACAGCGCGGGGGCAGAGTCGCAGTACCGGCCTAACAGTCGCGTTCCCACCTCCCCTGCACCCCCGCCGTCCCACACCCGCAACTCAACCGCACACCCGCCATCAGAGCCTCCCTCTGTCGGTGGCGGCGCACGAGGTGTCGCTCTCGTTGAAGGCATTTCTTCGTCACGCTCACCGCTTTCTATTCGACGTGGTTCTACTAGTGAATATTGAGTAAAACTAGAGAAATATAGCCATACGAGATCGCCTGTAACAAAAAATAATTTATTCAAAATATTTGTTCTTAAACATGCTGCAGTTTTTAGAAGTAGACGTACTCACCGGGGCGACCATGGAACGTCCACGTGCAAGTGGTGTTGGGAGGGAGCGTGTGCGAGGGGGCGCGGAGCCGACCACGGCGACCTCGCCCACCGGTAGGGGTCGTCGTGTTTGTCTCCTCCTCCGATGAAGATGCCTTTACGTGAAACTCACAACGGCGCGCCTCCCTACATAGGCGAGGAAGATGAAAGAATATATAATTAAATGTTGACAATCGCCCGACCACCATGTTGATGCTATTCTTATGTCATATCAATGAAGTGTTATCAAACTAAATAAGGTCACGTTATACACACTTACCTAGCATAGTCTAACGAATCAGAATCGGCAAAGACAACATCCACATCAAGTTCAAAACCACGCAATGGTGCTGCGGGAACGGCTGGCCTCAGCGGTGCGCTGAATGGAGACGAGTGGAAGGCAACCAGCATTTCGGGACCCCGCGACGTTACGCGCGGCAGCCAGTCCCCGCCACAGTACTCCACGAGCACTGGGTCATCCGTCGACGCGCCGTCGTAGAAGATGAGCCGGTCGCGCTCGCCCGTGCACTCCCGCCACGCGCGCACAGCACGACCCGTCTTGTTTAGACTAGCCCAAGATAACATTGATGAGTCATTTTTATGCCCTCTCTGCTGAGGCACTGCCTCTCCTTGTAGATGGATAAGATATGCCTAATTGATAGGTGTTAATAAAATGCAGCCGGGACCAACGGTCGGCTTGTCGTGCTTTTCAAAGCTCAATCTTTTGAGCTCGAGATAATAAATCAGCAAAGTTCTCAGGATCCTTTTCAAGATATTGTAAGATACAGCCGTCATTCAATAACAAACTATCAAGCTAGAAGTACCTACTCACCTGGCCATAGATATTGAACGCTTAATTTGCATCTTGTGTGAATACTCCTGTCGTACCGATATCATCGCATGCTTGCAAGTAGGTATATCTTTCTGGCGTAAGCTCCAGTAACACGTTACATTCCTGTGCAAGTTATACAAAATGTCAGCAATGACTGTAACAACTGTATTTCTAATAAAAACATTGAAAAAATCTGAATTTATTACCTCGGGTACATTCCTGGATAATTCGGACTTTGCAATCGACATGATTTACGATGACACTCTTCATACGTTCTCGTGCAATAAGTCCCCGGTGAAACTGAACCCCGCTCCAGAGGCGCTTCCATCGCTCCGAATCTATAAAATGGACGTGATGAATCGAATGCCTATCTAAAAATCTAAATTAGGTATCATCATATTCGACGCTTACCTGACCACGGCATCGAGCTGCGAAATGAATTTGTAGCGCAGTTCAAAATTGAACGACTCGCCGAGTCTCATCCGGAAAAGCTTGACGGACACGGTGACGGTGGCGGTCTCGCTGTAGTAGAGCGCGGCGCCGTCGGACTCGCCGCACCACGAGCCGCCGGTGAAGGGGCGGCCCAGCTCGGACAGCTGCATGTACCCGTCAGGGCAGCCGTCCAGCGCGCCCGGCTCGTACCGGCCCACGTGGAACTTGTCGAAAGCGAGCTGAACTAAGTCTCCGTGGGCGCCACCACCAGCCGTGAAAGTCAGATGGCATAAGAAGGGCGCGCGCGGCGCCTGCGGCACGGCGAGCGCGTAGGCGACCCCAGCGCGGCCGTAATAGGTGCGGTTGCAGACGGTGCAGTGCGGCGGCTCATCGCTGCCGTCGGGACATTGCGGCGTACCGTCGCAGTAGGCGTCGAGCCGCACGCACGCGCCGCTGCGGCAGGCGAGCTCCGCCACGCCACAGCCGCTGCCGCCGCCACCCGCTGCGCCGCGCACCACACACGCCGCTGCCAGCGCTAGCAGCGCGCGCGCGCGCCTCATGCCGGTACACCTGCCCCACCACAACACATTACTCACTAACTACATCATCGACAGACAGAATAGATATAAGTACTACCGTACAGAAAAGAATCTCTCCGCCCCGCCCCACAATCAACTACCTCACCACGCACCGCGAGTTCGTAGGCTAGTTCGTACTATGCTCATTCAATAGCCCTAGACTTTACGCACACGGTTGCGCGTGTGCAAAAACGTCACTGTGTAGCGTCTGTGTAATAGGTAGTTGAAACGCGGCGTTTGTATGGAGTGCCCGGGGTGTGCGGGGTGTGCCATTGACACAATTACTGTTCATTATTAGCTATCTACACACGTAAATTTTGAAGTTAGGACTGCTCATACGGAATGCATGCCAGTAAAAAGATAAAATTAGCAAAGTTCTGACAGCGGATCAAAAACGTCGGAAAATGGTAGGTTGTCCTGTTTTAGTTTAAGCGCGTTTAATAACAGCTGTATTTTTAATCTAATAGCGGATCAAACTCAAAGTATATATTATGTTCCTTGATCATTATACAAAGCTTTAAGGTCACAGCACACTATAACGGCACCGCAACTGCACAGCAACAGCACGGCGTCACCTCGAATTTAGGCTACGGCTAGCCGCCAGCGCGCCGTAAGCACGCGGTCGGCGCGCCGTAAGCACGCGGTCGGCGCGCCGTAAGCACGCGGTCGGCGCGCCGTAAGCGCGCGGACCGCGCGCCGTCCGCGAGGTGTAAGCTATTTTGCATATGATGTTGTTCAAAACCAGAGATGTGAATTATTTGAAATACATGTATTTAAAATACAAATACAAAATACAAAATACGTATTTGTATTTTGTATTTAAAATACTTTTTTTCAAAATGTATTTTGTATTTTATTTGAAATACATTTTATGAGGTATTTAGTATTTTTAAAATACAAATTACTTTTTTCTGTGTATTGGTATATGTATTCTGTGGTATAGGTAAGGTATGTCATGTCAATGCCAAACAAAACAAAACAACCAATTACAGAGCTCGGTAATTTGTCATGACACTTCGTTTAATTTCTATCTATACCAAAGAATATGAATATAAGGTTCTTGATCTATACCAATGGGTTCTAATGGGTGCATTTCAGCAGACTGATTAGTCTGCTGAAATGCACCCAGAACTAGAACTCTTTAGCGATTGCTAAAGAGTTCTACACTAGGCAGACGTGGGCCACGTATGCCGATCTGCGTATAATATTAAGAATGATCTCTTTGAACAAATGCTAGTGTTAAAAATCGGTGAATTAATATGAAGTTATTTTATACCATATTTTATTTATTTGACCAGTTTTAACACTAATATTTTTTGAAGCTACAAAGATCCCAAGTTATTGTGTTTGTAAAAATTAGTCTGCCGTTATTGGCCCAATTTAAAAAAAAGTATGGTACAGAAACGAAACTTGTTTCCAAGTATAAAGTCTGGCCAACGAGTCGTGTCATCTCAAACCCGCGACAAATTTAAAATTTTCTTTCTCTAGATATTATTATCATTAGGGTTGACTTATAATATGGCACCAAAAAAATGTATCCCAGTGAAAAAAAGTTATAACCTCCTTCAAAAACCTAAAAATAAAAACAAAAATCATTAAAAATAGCTCTAAAAACCATGATATAATATTGTAATCACAAATACGCATATAAATCAAGAAGAAGAAGAAGGGTATCTCTTTTCCAATAAAAAATCGGTTAATAATAACCAAGTCGTCAAGGTAGTTAACGCAAAATCATAGTATTTTCAGGATTATTTGAAAAGTACTGGACCGTTTAAAAAAATAATAAAAATTGGGACCATCTCGCAAGAAAACTCAATCAAACAAAAAAGAACCACCAAAATCGGTCTATAAATATCGAAGATACACGCGAACAACTATAAAAAAAACCTCCTCCTTTTTTGAAGTCTGTTGAAAAAACCTCCTTCAAAAACCTTGAAAATAACTAACAAAAAACAGCTTGAAAAATTAATTAATGGTTCTAAAAAGCAAGAAATAAAATATTGAAATCTGCATAATAACTAACTCGAAAGTTTGTATGCATATCTTATATTAAATAACGCCTTTTGAAGTCGGGGGGGGGAGGAACGAAGGATATTTTCAATATCTTATTTCTTGCTTTTTAGAGCCATTAATTAATTTTTGAAGCTGTTTTTTGTTAGATTATTTTCAAGGTTTTTGAAGGAAGTTTTGTTTTTATTTTAAACTTTTTCATTTTAAACTTTTTTGTGGTAAGTTTATCTGGTGATGATATTATCTAAGTTACAATAGCCTTATGTCAACGGCTCATCACCTTTTACATAGTACTGCTTTTCCCGACGCAGGGGCGTTAATTGTTGAGGAGTTCTCCTGGTACTTCACTATCAGCTCCACTTCACCATATAAATTATGATGAGCATATATAACCTAGCATCCATATTAAAGTAATCGTGTTGTACCAGTGAACTACTTAGTATTGAATAGTTCCGATGATCATCTATGCTGGTCTTCATCATCAGTTCCACTTCACCGAAATGGTACTTTTCGAAAGCAAATGCACAAGTTAATTAAGAAAATACTAAAATCGCTATAGACGTGCCTATAATATTTGAAGAGTTCCCTCGATTTCTCCAGGATCCCATCATCAGATCCTGATTTCATGACAATGGGACCAACTTGGACGTATATACTTTCAAACAAAAAAAGAATTTTTCACATCGGTCCAGCCGTCTTCGAGTAATCGAGTAACATACATAAAAAAAAAAGATTCCGACGAACTGAGAACCTCCTCCTTTTTTTGAAGTCGGTTAAAAAGACAACCCGAATGATATTGATAATATCTATATTTGGAAACAAGTTTCATTTCTGTATCATACTTTATTAAAAATCGGGCCACAGGTCAAGGGAACAGAGTGGAACAGTTGCATTGTCTAATTGCGTTGTTTTTTGGAAACTGTATTTTTTGCGGTTTACTATTGTTACTTTAGAAGAAAGTTCATGAAATGATCTAGTGTCGGCCACGGTCATGCTCTTTGTTTTCTTATGTTATGTATTAGGCATGAGGGAGGCAGTTGTTTTCATAACAATATACCTAATTTTATCGACAAAAACACCCACATGTTGGGGTCTATCCCCACTCCTGTTGGAATGGCCGCCATTTTAAGGGTCATAATTCAAACAAAAATAACTCTCAAAAAATGCAACGTAGAGCAATAAATTTTGAACTCGTTTTGTAGATAATATCCCTGTGTATTTGAATAATGCAAATGTCCTAGTTTTTAAGAAATGTAATAAAAACTCAAATAAAGTACAAAAAATTTCGTATAAAATTTTACTTCAGTAATTTTTTATGTCATATTTAAGTTGAAAGTTCACACATTATTTTTTTAAGTTGATAGGTGGTATTATTAGCTTTCGAACAGTATTTTTGTTATAACTCTAGGACTTCTAAATCCGGAGAAATTTATATTTTTCCGCAAGGTCATCTAAAAAAAAGTCAAATTTAAAATGGCGGCCATTCCAACAGGAGTGGGGATAGACCCCAACATGTGGGTGTTTTTGTCAATAAAATTAGGTATATTTCACGCCTTCAAATTATCGTTAGTTCAAGACCAAAGGCACTGTATAAACATTTTCAACACACTTGCTCGTAAAGTGAGACCTAATACATCGCTTTTAGGGCCATAAACCGAACTATAACAAACGCGTGCAATAATATATAAAACACTAGTTGGTTATAGAATTATCCCTACAAAGTTAAATAGGTACCTTACTGCAAGTTCTATGCGTGTAAACAGAGCATTTTCAATTTAACCGGGTAATACAGTTATTTTTTTAGTAACAACAAAGAGGTTTTATGCCGCTAAAAATTCATTTGCATTTTTGAAATAAATAAATGTGTAGGTCCTTAATTAAGTCAAACAAATATTTATTATTATCAAATTATTTCTTATTTACAATATTTTGTTCAAACATATTAAAATATTAGCATTTTATCACCTAAATTTATAATTTTGAAGTAGGCTGTACGCTCACTAACCCCTTTGTTCGCAAAATATTCTTGCATTGGGCGTGTAAAAAAAAACAAAAAAAAAAAACCTGCGCGCCTTTTCTCATCATGATTATCATTTTGTTTTTGTCGTATTTGTTGCTGTGTGGTAAATTAGTTTGTTTTTTCCTCGCAAATGTGTTGAAAAACGTCGTATGAAACTCGTGAGCTCTTACTTATTGCACACTCGGCTGAGTTACTCCCTCGCCTGCGGCTCGGGCTGCAACCCACAGCCTTGTGTGCAATAAGTAACCTAAGCTAACTTGTATCATAATGTACTATTATAACGCTTTCTGAAACTTTGTGTTTTTTGTTTATTGCAAAAGATAAAGATAACGTCTTCTAATTAATTATTATGGACTGTGTAGTACCTAGTGTGGAAGTACACTTGTAACTGGTAATAAAAATAATAACAATGATAAAAAATAAAATACGAAAAAAAGGTATTTTATTTGAAAAAAGTATTTTGAAAATACGTATTTTGTATTTTGTATTTAAATACTTTTTTTGAAAACTATTTTGTATTTTTATTTGAAATACAAAAAATAGCCAAGTATTTGTATTTTATATTTAAATACTTTTGATAAAGTATTTTGCACATCTCTGTTCAAAACGGCACTTGTATATTAAGAATTGTATTCAATCCTACTAATATTATAAATGTGAAAGTTTGTGGGTTTGGATGTTTGGATGTTTGTTCCCCAATCACGCTAATTCTACTGAATGGATATTTTGTTTGAAAGAGATCGGCGGGTTTCCTATGAGAGTTCGGCCTGGGGCCGTACCGGCTAACGAATCGATTATCGAAAAGTCTGCTGGGTTTCAAGTT
Organism: Agriphila geniculea; assembly: GCA_943789525.1. NCBI lineage: Eukaryota > Metazoa > Arthropoda > Insecta > Lepidoptera > Crambidae > Agriphila > Agriphila geniculea. The sequence goes on along the minus strand of OX038869.1, from coordinate 23,274,319 downwards.
TAAAACAGAAAAATCAAAGTAAGGAATTTCGTCTTGTACTTTTTGTTGACGTAATTTGGAAGATAACGATGTTCGTGTGACATCATGAATTGGGGTTCGCCATTTTCGCCCAATTGGGGCTCGATTTATCTGTTTTAATTTGAAACCCAGCAGACTTTTCGATAATCGATTCGTTAGCCGGTACGGCCCCTGATCACCCACACAAAAACTTTTACTGGCTCGTTAAAGTTCATTCCTTAGGGGACCCAAAATTCATTTTTATTTTTTCCAAAAAATTGAGGTTGTCGCGTTACGGAAGGTAACGGAGCAAAATTTGGAAGAAAGCTAAATAAAAAATTAAAGTTGAAGTTCAAGAGTTTATTAATGACACGTCCTAGCACAGAAATTTGGATAATTTAAAAACTAGGTAGGACTAACAAAGTATGACTAGGGTGGGACGTAGACGGGAACAGGACAGGCACGCAGAGACGTGGATCCAGGTAGCAGGGGTAGCAGGAAGCAGGCACGAAGCAGGCAGGCAGATATGGAGTCCCGGCGGAACACAGGAGGGCACGTGGTTCAGCACGGACGTGGTTCAGCGTGACGGCGCAGGGGTGGCACGCAGTCGGACCCCCCGACGTAGCACCGTAGCGTAGTCCCAGCGGGACGCGCTGATGGGCCCGGGCGCGTGTCCGTGTAGACCGACGTCGATGGTGGCGCGGATAGTGCAAGGGCCCAGGGGAGAGCTCCCTCTGCAGGTCAGGCGGTCGAAGGTCGAGGACCGTGCCCCGAAGAAGCCTCTATTTACAATTATAGAATAATAGGACGTATATTTTTTTTACAGTTATAGCACGGCAGCTATAATAAAAATAACTGGACAAGCTCGTGGAAAGACTGACTCACCTGAGCTGCCGACCGCGCTTTTATACCGTCGGTATTTATTTTTTTAAAATTCTACTCTACATTCAAATATGAGAACACAGAACAATATTGTACAAAGGTTCTTATCTATAGCTAGGCTGAAGACAAGCTGGAAATCTATGGCTTTGACATTGAATTAAAAAATTAGCGCGTTGCTATGGCAATTATAGTGACAGACATATGTTTACAAATAAATAATTTTCTCAGCAAAGAATAAAAATTGTGTTAAATACGATTCCAACCGACATAAGAATACAAAATGCAAAATACAAAATGCATGGGAAAAATCTCACGGCCCTATAATGGGCCGTTCCTATGATACAAGCCCTTTAAGGTACATATTTTTCCTCACACCGTTTCTTAGCTTTATTTACACTAGATTACCTATTTATCTTATTTATACATATGGTTTCATAGTTTCCTTCAGTTTACGTTCTTGGGAACGTTTGCAAAGGACCTCCTAAAAGTAATAACATTACAAGGTAATGAGAAAAATAAATAGTTACCTGCTCAACATAATAGTAATGAGTCTGTTTTATTTAATAACTGCCCAGAGATATCAACGAAAACTCTGATAAACTGAGACGTGGAAAATCTTGTAAGTTAGTAGTAACATTGTCATCAATATCTTCGAATAGCGCTTGCCTCCTATTTAAATTATATTGTGACAACAAATCAGCTAAAATATTATGATATTATGCAAATACATTTTTTCCGTATCATTGACAAGTTAACAGACAAGTTAAGTTGACAACATAGAGCGAGCACGAAGTGCGAGCGAAGCCTCTCTGCTACAGCTTGGGCAAACATTTTTTTGTATGTCCGGTTGTCTGTTCTCACCTGCAGGTCGCATTTCTCAACCGATTCTCGTCAAATTTTGTAAGCAGGTTCGAAAATTATATAGATCTTTTTCGTCGAGCCAGTTTTTCGACTCTTTTTTTAAATGGCGGAGATATGTTAAAAAATCATATTTCTGTCTAACATTCCAGCACTGCATGTTCTCCTCTACAGGTCGCATTTCTCGACCGATTCTCGTGAAATTTCGTGCTTACGAAATTGCAGGTTTTACGCGATTAGGCGGGTCCCCACCAAAGGCGGGCTGCCTCGCGAGGCAAGACGTTTGTCGCGTATGGTGGGCCTCGCACGAGGCTGTTCGCTTGGTGGGAACCCGCTTACTCGCGTAAAAGCGGCTGGTTGGACCTTGGTTCCCAAAGGATTTTCTTTAATATCCACGCGGACGAAGTCGCGGGAGGAAGCTAGTGTTATTATTATTATGCTTAGAAACAACTTTAACCAGATCTCTTAGATTTCCACTTCAGATGATCATGAATTTTTGTAAACAAATAAATCAAACTTGTTTCTGCATCCGGTATTCCAGGCCCCGTTTCACAGACGTGACAATTGTAAATTACAATGACAATTTGATGTACGTTGCGGTGTCTGTGAGTAGTTTGATCGGTATATTTTCTAAATTCAATTTGGCTGACGCCATGGGCACCGAATTATCACTGTCATTTACAATTGTCACGTCTGTGAAATAGGGGCCTGATCTTCGATTTTTATACCTTAACAAAAATGCTCATCAGGCTGAACAACTTTTGCTAAGGTGTTATTTTTATATTTTGTATAGTTTAGCTGGATTATTATGGTTCTGCATCAGGGTGTTCTAGATCTTCGATGTTAATACCTCAACAAAAAATGCTCATTAGGCTGAACAATTTTTGCTAATCCCCCGACACAAAAAAGCTAACTCTTAAGGCTGTAGAGTCGCATCACGTTCCATTTTTAAATTTTCAATACAATAGTACATTATGATACAAGTTAGCTTAGGTTACTTATTGCACTCAAGGCCGTGGGTTGCAGCCCGAGCCGCAGGCGAGGGCGTAACTCAGCCGAGTGTGCAATAAGTAAGAGCTCACGAGTTTCATACGACGTTTTTCAACACATTTGCGAGGAAAAAACAAAGTCATTTACCACACAGCAACAAATACGACAAAAACAAAATGATAATCATGATGACAAAAGGCGCGCAGGTTTTTTTTTGTTTTTTTCACACGCCCAATGCAAAAATATTTTGCGAACAAAGGGGTTAGTGAGCATACTATAAATTTAAGTGATAAAATGCTAATATTTTAATATTTTTTAACAAAATATTGTAAATAAGAAATAATTTGATAATAATAATTATTTGTTTGACTTAATTAAGGGCCTACACATTTATTTATTCCAAAAATGCAAATGAATTTTCAGCGGCATAAAACCTCTTTGTTGTTACTAAAAAAATAACTGTATTACCCGGTTAAATTGAAAATGCTCTGTTTACTCGCATAGAACTTGCAGTAAGGTACCTATTTAACTTTGTAGGGATAATTCTATAACCAACTAGTGTTTTATATATTATTGCACGCGTTTGTTATAGTTCGGTTTATGGCCCTAAAAGCGATGAATTAGGGCTCACTTTACGAGCAAGTGTGTTGAAAATGATCAAAACAACTCTGCGCGAGCCGTAATGAGGGCGAACTTTGAAAATTCCTATTAAAATCTTAAATAGATATAAGTATATACAAAACACGCAATACATTAGACAAATACCTCATGAATCCTAAGAAAAATTAAAAATTACTTTAGATTCCTTCTGTAAATACCAGTAAAAAAACATGTCAAAGTGTACCAATTTGAGCGTTTTTTATTAATATTTTATTTCTCTGTGATTAAAAGCATTTTTAAAATTTTCTCTCTATAGGGAACTCCTTGACAATACAAACAATAAGTGAAAAAATCAATATAAGTCGTATTCTTATTTGTTACAGCTGAAACGTTTTTGAAAAATACCTCTGACAAGCAAATTTGAAATTCCACTTGAACAGATTGTCTTCGTTTTAAAATACCTGACAATTTATTATATTTTTCTCCCTATACGGCACTAATTTAAGATTTTTTCTTCCTAAAACTAAAGTTTACATCAATAATAATGCTTTCATTCTTTAGAAAACTTCATTGGAAAAACACTAATTTCGTTGAAATGCAAATATACAATAGTAAAAAAACCTCCTACGATCAAGTCATAATATAGATCTAAGTATGAAAAAATACACATCTTAATAGACATCGGGGGACCGCTAAGTTATGAATTTACGTCTAAGCTCGTCACAATGTATAACGTTACGCCACGTGGCTGATCGAAAATGCGTAAGACGGATGTGACGGATGGAGAATAGACAGCTGGCGGCGGAAGTATCCCCCTCTCTTTCTACGGGGCGCGTTGAAAATGGCGGCGCGTCATTTTAAGACGTAAACAATTGTGTCACCAGCAACGCGCTAATTTTGAAAATGGAACTAATAGCAGCGATCTCTTCGGTAAAATGTGAAACATGAGAAATTGCAATATAATGCTTGATATTGATTTTCTTGAATACCAATACCCAATAATGGTATACTGCCCGGCATATATATTGGCAAGAGAATGAAAGAGACAAAGGATCGTAGCCATAAACATAATGTTTATGGCTACTGCGCATCTTTTGTCCCTTTCTTTCTCTTGCCAATAAATATGCCGGCATCTGTACTTGCATACAATGAAGTAGCAGCTAAATTAATTAATAATGTATCTTCTACCTCACAGAAGAAAAAAATCTGTGTTCTACCCTGTAATTGTATTTTGCAATGAAATGAGTTGCTCTCTCAGTCACTAGATGGCGCTGTACGCATTTGAATTCCACTATGGAGTTTGTTGCGGAGTAAGATGACCTAATAGTATTCTTTTAAAACTAGCTTCGAGACTTCTTATTCCTGTCGAACGAAAGGTACTAAGGTTTTTGGAGAGTGTTTCGTTCGATTGAAATGCCTTTATTACACGACTGCCCAAAGCAAAAAGAGTGTAAATGACTGTGTTCAGGGTTCATGTATGTTTGTGGGTATGTGAGTTTCTTTATTCCACCATAAATTCCAAATGGTTCAACGGATTTGGATGTATGGGGTATTGTTAGAATCCTTACATCATCCCGAGTGACACTGGCTATATTTTTTTTTAAAGTTAATATGGCGACTGTATGACGCCATTTTCAAATGTGAAAAAAAATTTTTTTTTTCTTCAATTATTACAATATGGGCATCAAATGAAAGGCCTTAATAAGCACATTTCAAAAATATATAATTTGTCACTAAAATGTGTAAAATAAAAATAAATAAATTTAAAAACACGATTGCCCTGCTTAAAACAAACTAAAAAGTTAAATAACAACGTGTCATTGCAGTCGGGGGACCTCTTTCTTTAAAAATTGTTCCACAAAACGGTCCCCCGACTGCAATGACACTTGTTATTTAACTTTTTAGTTTGTTTTTAGCAGGGCAGTCGTGTTTTTAAATTTCTTAAATTTATTTATTTTTAGTGGCATTTCCACACGACATAAAAATGCAATTTACGGCGTTTTTTGATCAAGGCGACGATAATATTGTACATATTCGGAATCAGCTCAAAAAGACCTTTCATTCGATACACCACACGGTGGGTTTTGGAAAAAAAAACAAATTCCATACAAAAAAATTCTGTTATAACTCCCTCCCATACAAAAATCCAAGATGGCTCCCCTTCTTAAAATGATCTAAGGGTTCAGAAGGTTCACCTTGCCAAAGGATATCCCTCGATCATCAAACACCGTATTTTTTACTAAACACACCCGATTTATACCTATTCATAAATAAATTTCTTTTTCTTTTTTATTTAACACGTTTTTATTAGGTTGCTTTCTCGTTTGTCAGTGTGTTTGTTTGGTGTGTTCGTTTGTTTCTCCACAAAGTTTGCGAACGATTTTATACTAGCTTTCCGATAAGCTAGAGACTTGAAACTTTGAACATAGGTCAGAATTAGAAGGCAATGCATTATTATGGTGTTATTGAGCTGATCTGCTAATGAAGCCGGAAGAAGGCCACAGGAACTATTTAATAAAACCATGCAACCCCATCGAGTTTGGGCACGTTTGAATCGTCTTGACGAGTGCTTCGATAGAAGATGGTATATTTTTAGTCTTAGCTCGTCAACTAAAAAGCAGAAAATAATAAAAATCAGGTTGCACTCCGGGAGGGCCGGCAGAAGTGAAAACTTGAATATTAACGTTGTGCATTTTTGATATTTTGGAATGGTAAGGGAATAATTTTGCACGAATTGCCGTCTTACGAATTTACTCTGCATTTGAATGTATGAATACAGAACAGTATTGTATGAAAGTCTTCCATAGCTTTATCCATAGCTTGACAGAAAATCTAGAGTTTTGACATTGAATTAAAAAATTAGCGCGTTGCTATGGTGACACAAGTGTTTACGTCTTGAAATGACGCGCCACCATTTTCACCTCGCCCCGTAGAAAGAGAGGGGGATACTTCCGCCACTGGCTGTCTACTCTCCATCCGTCTTTCAAATTTTCGATCAGGGTCACGCAAAGGGTCACGTGATTCTTACTGACGCGAGTTTAACATTTTTTCCCCATTACAAAAAAGCGTACAACGCCGCTAAATAAGTTTTCACTTCAATAATTTACAGCAAAAAAATCTATTTTAAAAACATGTTTTTAAAACAGATTAAATTATTACAAAAAAAAATCGGACTAAAAACATTAAAACGGACTAGTAAAAACAAACTTAAAAGTAGGAAATAAATTCTTCTGTAAATATTTATAATCCTAATACCCTATACCTACAGAAATTTTAAACCTAAAAATGTTGAACCAACCTAAAAACGTGGGGCGCGTTTTGTAAAATCTATCATCCATATTGTCTATCTATCTATAGCATGCGCCACACGTTTTTAGGTTTAAAATTTTTAGGGTTAAAATTTCTGTAGGTAAAGGGTATTATGGTTATAAATATTTACAGAAGAATTTGTTTTTTACTTTTTAGTTTGTTTTTACTTGTCCGTTTTAATGTTTTTAGTCCGATATTTTTTTGTAATAATTTAATCCGTTATAAAAACGTGTTTTAAAAAAAGATTTTTTTTTCAGTAATTCTTTATCGATAGAGTCGCGCGGAGCGAGCTTGAAGTGAAACGTATCTGCACAAAGTAGTGGCGGCGCGCTCCGCATTTTGTGGTATCTGCTTCAGAATCTGTAGCCATTAGTAGGTACTATTATTTATTCTGTGCCGATGTCATATTTCTTCTTCTTATTTTTGTTTTGGCAATCTACAATCCTCTTGGAAGTAATTTTTGCCAGTGTCAAGTGTCACAATTTCGCTATCGCTTCGCTTTGAAACATTGCGATTTGACGTTTTAAAATTCGATCGTTAACAAAACTTTATGTCAATCCCATACATGTTTCGATTCGAAAGCGAAGCGATAACGAAGATTTGCAAATGTAACTTAGGCTAGGGGGTCAGCTTGGGCAAATTGAACGCTCCGGCTGTAAGTTTGATCTCCTACTCCTAGTTCGCACTTCTCAACCGAATCGAATCTTGTAAAAGGTATTAGCCTGCGTGCGGCCTACGATTTTAATTCTCGCTTTACTTATTTAGATCGAAAGCTCATTTAGCAAAGTGAGATGCATCAGATTTAGTCAGATAAGACTAACAAAATAGCCAATCTTTCTATTTACTACACTGTCGATATGATGTTTACAATGACCTTTGACCTTTTCATGAATAGTGTAAAACTCATCACTGTATGTTTTGTACTCTGACTCATGATCATACTAATCGTCATGATCTTTGGATAAATCACTTTAGTTAGATTGATTAGCGTTATTACTCTAGAATAAAACATTGAAGCTGTTGGAACTGGTAGGTATCCTTTAGGGTTTAAATGATAATGTAAGTGTCATTATCTGGTAGGAAACTCCGGGTATCAAGAAATACTTTTAAAACCTGGCTAACTACACGAAGTTTTGTTAGATATGGTTAAAATATCTTGTGTCCTTTATTTGGAATTGGAATCATGTCAGGTATGGTCTGTTTATAATCTTTGCAAGACTTGCTGACTCTTGTTCAGCGTACCGTATTAGAGTAAGCTCATTAAAGTGATCTTCTATGTACAATATTTGCTGTCAACTTTTTTACGCGTTGGCTCTGAAGGAATTTAAATATCACAGAATGGCTTGCGTAACAGCCTTTTATTGCAGCGATTGTGGAGGTACCTACATAACGAGCAAGCCCAAGTTTATTTCTATCACAGCACTCGTTGGTACTGAAACTTGGGAGACTTCGTTAATGTCGTATCGTCATGAATCGTTTAAACAACACAATGTTAACCTGCAAGTGTGTTTACAGTCACGTTCCTTCCATGGTACAATGTGCAGCTCATATGTCCTTCCGATCACAGCACATCACCCGCGGCGGTCAGTGTCGCAGCATCGTCGCGCTCGCGGCGTGGTCGCGGCGTGCTCACGTGTCGCAGCGCCGCGGCACACTGCGGCGCCGGCCGGGCCGCCCCGCCCCACCCCCGCCCCGCCCCCGCCCGCGTGCTGGAACTGCTGGAGCCTGCGCGCGCCGTTTCACCCGGCCGCGAGTGAGCCTGCCCTCACCCTCGCCTAGATCGAATATTGGTAAGCGTCCAACGTTTCTTTTCTAAATAAGGGATGAATCTTGACTGGATTGCGAAGATCTTACATAATTATCATTCAAATGCTAGAAAATATTGAACATAATTTGTACAATAAAAAGATAAAACACTTGAATTTTGTAGCGCCATCTTCATGATATCAGCATCACATCTGAGCGACAAACAATTACAATGCCGTAGTGCTAGATGGCGCTGAAAAGACAGGGATCCTATCATCGAAAAATTAAACAAACACAATAGTAATTGTTTCGTTAATAATGTTTCTAAACGATACAAGTAGGTAATTGGTAGTACTACGGGAATTTTTTTACCCCTGGTACCTACTACTGGTAGTAATACTGGTAGTACCAGGGGCAATAAAGGCTAACCTAGCGAACAAGTTACTTTAGCGAGTACTCTCATAAATTTTTTTTGATCAGCGACAAAGTTTTCATGTCTCCAGACAGTTTAACGTTGATAAGATGAGTGAGACTTGATCACAAATTAGAAAGAAAGAAGAAAGAAAGAAAAATAATTTATTTGAGACATGAGCACAAAACAAACACTGAAAATCGAACAAATAGTCCCAAAACAGTCCCGACTCAGCATAACTCATGGTCTGCGACCAGCGCTGGTCTTCTGCCGGGACCGGTTCGTTGACGCTGCGATAAATAACATAATTATACTACCTAAAACTAAAACAATATAATATCTAATAAATTAGAGAATATTGGCCCCAATAAATAACCCTGAGAAACACCATGCTCAAGAACGCCGATTAGAAGTAGACGTATAGTCACTATACGAATTAAGAACATAATAGAATGTATCTAAATCCTTTTTGTTTTTGGTTTGTCAATTTGGACTAGTTTGATGCCTGCCTTACTGGTTCAGAACGTAAAGCCGAGTTTTACAATTGGTAAGGTAGGTATTATAATTGTTTAAAATGATTGAGTCAATTAATTTAAATACTCTCTGTGCCTCCGCTTTTTTCTTGCTATTTCGGGCATCGGGCATAAGCACCACCAAAAAACTTTACATAAGATTAAAACCTAACTATATAGGTGTCTTCAGAACTAAATAATAAGCAAAACCACTGGGGGCCTATTACGAAAATAATGTACGCAATTGCGTAACGCAGTCACTTGGCCACGATAATCTTCCGCAGTTCGTTGGTTGTAGTTATAACAAACATTTTTAATTTGGCTATCGTAGTTTATAGACTACTAAACGAACGATGTCGGATACGCTAGCGTATCCGACACTTATCCGACATCGTTCGTTTAGTAGTTTGACAGGCAGTTTGACAGACAAACAAAGAGATTGCCTGAGTTTGACAGTTTCTCTCTAGAGAGAAACTGTCAAACTCACGCAATCTCTTCGCAATATGGCAAACGAAAGTGATTTGTAATAGGAAACAATCTAAACGAAGCACGGACGCAGCTGCGTGTATCGCATTAAACTTTTCGTAATAGACCCCCTGATTTCTTCAAGGCACACTCTTTAGGGGTGCGTGGTCGGACAACCTCCCCGTGTTCCCTCTACTGCTTGTCCCCGTCCATGTATGTGGATTGGGAAAGGCAGTGTGAGGGACGGTGCACCCTGGGCGTCACTGTAAATGGCGAACAATTTATTTTGGTCCCATTTACCGTGATGGCTAATAGTCCGACCCTCCTGTTATCCTGTACGTAGTGCAGGACCAAGGGCCCGCTTCGGGGGGCCGAGGGGAGACAACCCCAATAAAAAACTCAAACCGTAGCCCTGTACGTAGTGCAAGAGCGGGGGTCGCCTTCATGGGGACCGCGAGGAGACAACCTCTATAAAGAAATCCTTAAAGTTCCAGTATTTGAGGACGAGGTGCTGGAAGCTTGTTTACAGGTGGTTGGTTGAGGAAGCCAACCTGGGATCGCCACCATTGGGCACCTCCCGCCCCCCAAGGTGTAGAAGGGTTACCCGGGCACCAGGATCTCTGCCCGGGCGGACTGCTGTTTTCTCCCGCACTCGTGGGTACAGAATGAATGTGTCTAAAAAACAAAACTTGAATAAAAAAGGTGGCAACTTTGCGAGGAACAGCGCACGGAGTCCGAGTGAAAACTGTGCCGAAAAGAGAGAAACGAGGAGTAGTAAGAGGCGTAAGGTACCATGGGCAACAGCGTCGCTTAACCACTGCTAAGGTTAAAATCGCTTGCACGCCGCGCCCGCTGTCACATACGTTTTATTTCATGTAGGGGCGATACGCGCGCACACGAATTTTGTTGCAAACTACGGAAACCTCAGCTTCTGAATCAACAAAGCACGAATAAAGGGCGGTGCAGACGATAGAGTTAGAGGAAGAAGAAATGTCGGAAGGTATGGAGGAGCCTGAAAGTGATATGTGCTCTGTCAGTGACGATGATAAGGGGTTCACTTACTTTGTGGAGCAGGAAAGCCGTATAATTACCATGACGGAGCATCTTGAAGGACTCAAAGAACTAATTGATACAGCTGAACTTGACGCGCACTACAGGACGTTCTTCAATCTCTAGTATGGACATTTAAAGGAGGATCTTCTTAGTATTGAGGAGGCTAGATTGGAGGCTTGGAAAGAGCATAAGCAGGACATGCAAGGGTTAAAGATATCTTTAAAGACGAGCAAGATTGATATGGATGTCTTGGACAAACGGAATGACGAGCTACAAGAAGAGATAGAAAGCTTGAAGGATACGGGTAAAAAGTTAGAGAAAAGAATAGAAAAGCTGATGTCAGACACCAAAGTTGAAATACTGTCGTCGGTAGGCAGGATGGTAGATGAAAAGCTGGCTGTTTTAACTGCGGTGGTGAGGGAAACGCCCTCTCATACCCAAGATAGAGCTGAACAGCCGAGTCTGGCTGGACCTGGGAGGACGTACGCGGCGGCTGCAACCACCAAACCAGATAGGCAACCACCAAAAAGTGGCACGCAAAAGAAGACCAAAGCTGCTCCAGTAGCACCTTTGAGAGCAGTGGAAAATCGCACCCCAAAGACGACGCAAAGGAGGGTAAACTTCAACCTTCCTCAAACATCGGCGGTTCTCGTCACATTGCGGCCGGAGGCGGTGAAGGGGGGGGCAACGTATGCCGAAGTCATACATAAGGCACGTTCAAATATATCCCTCCCCGATATCGGAATAGAGAGTGGCCTCCTAATGAAAGAGTCCCAGACAGGCGGGAGGATCATGCAACTCCAAGGGAGGGATGAGGCCAAGGCCGACAAGCTGGCGGAAAAGCTTCGGCTTCTAATTGGTGAGGTAGCCACGGTGACTCGTCCGCAAAAGACGGTGTACATACAGGTCTCGGGCCTGGACGATTCAGTTCAGCGGGAGGAGGTGGTGGCTGCCATTGCAGAGAAAGTTGGATGCGACTCTTCTAAGATAAAATCCACTGAGAAGAGGACGCGGAAGGACGGGTCGGGCTTCTTAAAGTTGAGAGTGCCTGCAGCCGAAGCCAAGTTGGTGTGCGATCTCGGCAAGCTGCAAGTCGGCTGGAGCTATGCTCACATAAGCGCGCTGGCCGTTGGGCGTTGGCCCCTGCGCTGTTATAAGTGCATGGGGCTCGGGCATACCAAGCCGAAGTGTATGGAGGCGGACCGAAGCAGCGTCTGCTTTAATTGTGGGAAGCCGGGCCACAAGGCGGTGAGTTGTAACTCGGAATCCAGGTGCTTGGTGTGCTCTGCGCACGGGAAGTCGGCCAACCACCTGATGGGCAGTCGGCTATGCAACCCCCCGTTAGTGAAGGGCAGAGGCCTCGGGAGTCAGGTTGCCAGCCCGCCAGCAGAGGGACGCCCTGTTAGAGGGTCTACGGAGGGGGTCTACGGAGGGGGTCTACGGAGGGGGTCTACGGAGGGGGTCTACCAAAGAGACATAAGGAAAAAAGCATGTTTGTACCAAGTTTCACCAACATTCGTCAAGTAGTTTTTGCAAGAAGACTCTTAATTGAAGAAGTTACAAACATTTTAATAGCACAAATCTAGAATTTTGTTGAAATCAATAATTTAAATAACAACAATGCAATGCAGATTACGAAACCTCTTATTACTAATCATTTTATCCATAACATGCTCTGTCCAACATAAATAAAATAATTGATTGTATTTAACAGATAAGATGATGTTTTCAGTAATTATTTTGATTCGTTAATATATCGATCAATCACTGGCACGATAACGATGCGTCCTTGCGCGCGCGCATCCGATACTACGCACACATCTGGCCAAGTTTGGATTTAAATAAACTAATTACCTATCACTTAATGCACGTTTGGGTTTTTTTTATTGTTTCTTAAGACTACTTACATTCTAGGATTAAGGTTTTCAGGATGCATATTTCCACACTTTGAGATGTCAGAATATTATGGTATAACAATTATTATTGTTAAGATTCTCAGTTTCTCGCCGTCTCTTAAAGGTAAAGGCAGACGGTGGAAAAAATACCTCTGTAATTATCCAAGTGGTTGCTTAATGCTTTGTATTGATTATCTGTCTCTCTACAAAATGATCTTGATGGTCAACGTTTCAATGCTACAAATACTTTGTTAGGTACGTAATAAATGTTATTATTCATGAAACATGTAGCTTTTAATTAAATGATAGCTCCCCCAAGATACTTGGGTTGCGTAGTTTGAGGACCTCTGAACAACTTTTGTAATTAATGTTTACAAATTGAAATGCAGTTGTAATTTTTACTACATTGACTTCTGTTTGTGCTATAAAGAAATGGTTCCGAAAGGGAGAAACCTTCAGAATCAAATATACATGGTTATTTGTAAAACACCAACAACCTTGCAGGAGTACATTACTAACAACATAAACAACAACATTAATTGTTCTACGACTTTTCCGAAAACAGACAAAAAAAATTTTTTTTGGCTGTATTCGGTAAAGTCGTAGAACAAAACGTTGTTTATGATGTTAGTAATCTACTCCTGAGAGGTTGTTAGTTTTTACGAAAACCCTGGGCTGTATTATTACTTACTCCTTCTAGAAGCATGTATGGTATGAATGTATGCATGTATGTATATACATACATACCCTCACGCCTGTTTCCCATGGGAGTAGGCAGAGACTATGGATCACCACTTGCTACGATCCTTGCACACTTCTTTCGCTTCATTCACATCCATCAATCTTTTCATACATGCCCTGCGGTTTTTGTCACTGCGTACACCAGCCTTTTTAGGGTTCCGTACCCAAAGGGTAAAAACGGGACCGTATTACTAAGACTCCGCTGTCTGTCTGTCTGTCTGTCTGTCACCAGGCTGTATCTGATGAACCGTGATAGCTAGAAAGCTGAATTATTCACAGATGATGTATTTCTTTTGCCGCTATAACAAAAAATACTAAAATCAGAATAAAATTAATATTTAAGGGGGGCTCCCATACAACAAACGTGATTTTTTTGCCGTTTTTTGCTCGATATTAATAACGACAACAGGTTGACAGTTGAAATTTTCACAGATGATGTATTTTTATTGCCACTATAACAACAAATACTAAAAACAGAATAAAATTAATATTTAAGGGGGGATCCCATACAACAAACGTAATTTTTTTTGCCGTTTTTTGGTACGGAACCCTTCGTGCGCGAGTCCGACTCGCACTTGGCCGGTTTTTATAATAACCTCTAACTGGTCCGCGTAGGTTTTTCTGGGACGCCCTTGCGCAATCGTTCCTTCCAAATTCGCACAATATATCTCTTTCGTGATTCGCCTTTCATTCATCCTCTCTGTGACCAAACCACCGGAGCATTCCTTTCTCAATTCTTGTCACTATATCATCTTTCAGACTACACCTTTTACGAATCACATAAATAATGTTTATTATTCCTCGAAGACTAAATGAATGTGTGATAGATGATAGATAGGTACGCAAGTAGAATTTGATACAAACGAGGATTAGATTTTTATATACTTACTTGAATTCAATACATAGTTTTTAAATTACGTTTAATTAGAAAAAACATTTATTCTAGACGAATTTAAAACACTCAAATCGGTTTTCCGAAGGATAAGATAAGGATAATCCGTTATGCAAGGTATAAAAGCGTCTAGCGTACGTGGAGACCGCATAGGTGTCAGAATGAGTCTCCAGTGGGCAGTTCTATTGTTGGCGGTGGTGGCGGGGGCGAGTGGGGCGCCAGTGGGAGCGGACGGCGAGTACGAGCCCATCCTGCACGACTACCACGAGGCGTGGGGCATCGCTGCTGCCGCGCGCTTACGCCAGGCTGAGCAGGCGCAGGACTTCGACGGAGGACGCATCATCGGCGGCTCCGCAGTCAACGCCGGCGCAGCGCCGCATCTGGTCAGTACTACTTAAGCTAGGGTTTCCTAGGATTTATTATTACGACCGTAATTTAGCGGCGTAGAACGTTGGCTATGTAAACAGTACGGCGCGCCGTATCCCTAAGAAACCACCATCATGACAGCCTAATGCTTAGCCCACTGAATGACGTATGCGTCTCCCGTGAGATAATGTTGCCCTGATCTCCACGCACAGCAGAAGGGCTGAAAATCGCACGAAAATGGAAATCATGTGTTGGACCGTTTTCATTCAAAAACGCTACTGCCTCTGCCTCTATTGCCTCTATTTCCACGGAAGTTTTAAATGTACTGTAAGTCATAGATTTGCTTTATATTTTTATTTTATTTGCTTATTACTAGTATGATAATAAGAAACACAATAATTTAGTACGAAAAAAATTGATTCATTACTCTCAATTGGCATGATAAAACAACAACTAGCGAAAACTGAATCAATCTTGTAAAAAATGATTAAATAATGTTTTCAAATATGAAAACAAAATAATAATTGTAAAGAAGAAACATACCTTCCTGGTCTGTTCTTGGTTTTGGTATACAACCACCGATGCTTTGTTTGTAACGTAGTAGGTGAGGCGTATCATAGCATAAGACAGTGGGTGAAGATTTTTATTTACTTTGTGGTATGTTGGCATAACGTGTGTGTATGCACAGGGTGGTTTGGTGATCATCCTCGCTGACGGGCGGCAGTCCGTGTGCGGATCGTCACTGGTGTCGAATACCCGCTCAGTGACAGCGGCTCACTGCTGGATCAGCAACGGCCGGCCGGCGCGCTCGCTCACCCTCGTGTTCAACTCCAACCGACTGTTCAGCGGCGGCACTCGCATCGGGAGCTCCAACGTCATCACGCACGCCAGCTACACCCAAAACAACCTCCGCAACGACGTCGGCATTATCGTCCACGGCTGGGTCACTTACACCGGTAAGTTTCTAATCCATATTTTTATTTTTGAGAAGTATTTTTTTTTTTACTTACCCTTTTTTATGACTAACTTTTCAAGTCTTTTACTTTACAAGATCTTTTATTAAGATGTCTCTCTACTCTCCTAACTAAGATATCGTAACCGTTATAGTCTCTTTCAAATATTTGATAGGGTTCGGTATGTACCAACCAAATTGCTCTGCGGACCACCTACGATGCTACGGCTTGTTTTAATTTCGCAAACCCAATTTGCATCTTATCAAATCTTATAACAATGCACATTATTTTAAGAAGTTATCTTTTGCCTTTAATTATCTCTAAATGTCAGGTGATGAAAGGAATACCAAACACGTGACAATACAGGTTATTATTATTATTCACAATTAATAGTCTTCAGTCCATGATCTCTAAGAATCATGTATCGAAATACTCACAAAATGTTGGTCATCCTTTACTAAACTGATCACGTGATTAGTATGGATAGTCCAAAGTTATTATTATATTATATTATATTATAAGTTATATTTGAGAAAGTTATTCAGTTTCATGGACTGAACATATCCTTAAAATTTGGATATTTATAGTGAACAAAAATAACCATGTATTGGTAATAATTATTAATTGGTCATGTGAATAATCAGGATTATGTTTGCAGCCAACGTGAACCGCATCCTGCTGCCGGCGGGCTCCAATTCATACGCCAACACTTGGGCGGTCGCCGCTGGATTCGGCTCCGGTGGACCCAGTCAGTACCCTTCCATTTATAATCATCACCATCATGCACATCAGCCACTTTTAATGTCACAATGCCGGAGCACAACCTTCCTTATGGGTGGATAATGATGAAGGACCATAACCTACTGCAACCAATCCGCATTAGACACGGGTCTAATGCGGATTGGTGGGTATTAACAGCGGACTAAAATCTATGAAAGTGTAATTGCAAACAAATATTGCTGAAATGGCACCACGAAAAAAATTACAAACCGCACAGCTTTTATCGTGCCAGCCAGGTGACTGACGTTAGCGTTCTTTACAATTCTTGTAAGGCTCCCTAATACAATTGTATATCTGTAAATTAAACCACCGCTACTCATTTGATAATTGATTCACATTTATTTTCTTCCATTATCACATGTTACAAAGATAATAGATCAACCAAAAACCAGTCTTCAATGACAGATCGCCGGAAACTCGCTCAGACTACCTATACCACAGAGTATCCCTTACAACATCCCCCCTATTAAGCTTATAATTATTAAACACTTTCTTATACTTAAATCAATCACAAACATAATCAGATAACCATGTTGGCTTTTTTCTATTTCTAACTGGCAACTTATAATCTCTTCTTTCCATAGGTGACTCAGGGGTCTCGACTGACTCATCTATATCTATTTGATTATTACTATTTAACTGATCACTTTCTATATTTACTTCAGTATTCTCTTCACTAGTTGAATTTACCCCCTCAGACTGCCCTGACTCACCCTCGGTAATACTTTCTCTAAATTGATCACAATTACTTCTTATTCTGTTATCCACCGCTTTATTTCTGAAAGGCGCTGGCGCCAAGTGCCATCTGTTTCTTCTAAAATCTGTTCCATCCACGGACACATAATATGATCTTGGCTCCTTCGCCTTTCTTACAATCACCCCATATTTTCTTAAATCAATCACCCATACATGATCCCCCACATTTAAATCACTTAACTCAACTACTTTGTGTTTCCTATTATAATTTTGTGCCATTCTTTCTCTAAGCTTATTTCTTGTACCTAAAAATGCTTCTTTATCCACTAATACTTTATTCGCTAATTTTCTGGGATGTATGGGCAATATTTCCCTTAATTTCCTATTAAACAATAATTCACTAGGGCTGTACCCCGTTTCTCCTGGTGTATTTCTATATATTAATAAAGCCAAATTAATATCATCATTCTTTTTTAACAGATTTTTTGCTATCTTTACCCCTGCTTCTGCACAGCCATTGCTTTGAGGATAATATGGACTACTAGTAATGTGAACAAAATTGTAAGCCCTAGCAAACTCTTTAAATTTCCCCTTAAATTGTGTCCCATTATCAGTTCTAACTATTTCAGGAATTCCAAATCTAGCAAATGTTTCTTTACAATGTTTTACAATTGTTGTTTCTGTGAGATCTTTTAATTCAAATACTTCTATATACCTTGAAAAATAATCAATAATCACCATATACCACCTATTATTCCATTTAAACAAATCTATTCCTACCTTTTGCCATGCTCTATTTGGCAAGTCCTCTAAAACTAATGGTTCTTTATGATTAGTTTTTTCTTGTATACATTGTGGACAATTCTCAATAATTACTTTAATCTGTGAAGATAATCCTAGCCACCATACTGATTGTTTAGCTCTTTCCCTACATTTAGTAATCCCCAAATGACCAGCATGAATGTCCTCTAAAATGAACTTTTGCAATGAAGTAGGTATTACTAATCTACTATTAAACAGTAAAAAGTCCTCTTGTATTGAAAAATTATACCTAAAAGCATAATATTCTTTCACCTCTACTGGTATCTTATTTTTACCTGGCCATCCAGATACTGTAAACTCCTTTAACAAGTTGCACACTTTACATTTACCCTGTTCTTCTTTAATTGTTGCCAATTTATAATCGCCCACATGGATACTTGAAATAGCATTAATACTGTATTTATCTTCCAGTGCATCCGCTACCACTAATTTCTTTCCTGGAACATATACAACTGTATAATTGTAACTCATTAATTGCAATCTAAATCGTAACAATCTGGGAGTTAAGTCATCCACGGGCTTAGATTGTAAAATTTGCAAAAGAGGCTTATGATCAGTTTCTAATGTAATTTTAATCCCTACTACAAAATCTCTAAATCTTCTGACGGCCCAAGCCAACGCTAATCCCTCTTTTTCTATCTGTGCATAATTTTTCTCACTATTGTTTAATGTTCTGCTAGCATATGAAACAACCTCTCTATTTCCTACCTCATCCTCTTGAAAAAGTACTGCACCTAACCCATATGAACTACTATCTGCCGAAACAATTATTTTCTTTTTTGGATCATAATGACATAATGTAGGGGCCTTAGATATCAATTTTTTAATCTCATCAAATGCTTTTTGTTGACTGTTGTCCCATACAAATGACACTCCTTGCTTCAATAATGCATACAAAGGCTCTAAAACATTAGATTTTTCTGGAATAAACCGCCCTACATAAGTTACCAATCCTAAAAATTGCATCAATTCTTTTTTATTATTTGGCACTTTAAATTTAATTATGCTTTCAGTTCTTGTAGGATCTAACGAAATACCTTTACTATTTATGACATGACCTAAATATGTTACCTCTTGAGCCATGAACACACACTTTTCTCTATTTATTGTTAAACCCTCTTTACTCAATCTACTTAAAACCTCTCTTAATAACTTTATATGACTTTTTTCATCCTCACTATATAACAGCAAATCGTCAACATGTATTACGACACCTTCTAAATCACTGAACAGATTAGAGAATTTCATTGAAAAATATTCAGGAGAACAATTTAATCCCATAGGTAATCTTTTATACATATATCTGCCAAATGGAGTAAGTATGGTTGTAAGTTTACGGGACTCTTCACATAACTTTATTTGATAAAAACCTGAAGTAGCGTCAATTTTAGAAAAAATTTTTGCTCCCTTAAGTCTGCCTAAGGTGTTTTCTACCTTATGAATTGGAAAAACCGGACGTACAATATTTTTATTTAACTGTGTATAGTCACCGCATATTCTTACACCATCCTGACCTTTAGGAACAACTACAATTGGTGACACAAACATTGTTGGCTCTTCTACGGGGACAATAACATCAAGTTCAACTAATCTGTTCAATTCTTCTTTAACTTTGTCTAAAAGAGGCAAAGGAACCACCCTTGGTGTATATTGAACATACGGTGTAGGATTTGAAATTAATTTAATACTGTAAGTATCTTTAAAAACTCCCAAGCTGTTAAATATATTTGGAAACTCTTTCTCTACATTTATTGTTTCACTTAAATTGCCATTATTATTACTATGATTTAAATTGCATAACTTCAAAATATTCATTTTGAGAATAGCTGGTTTACCCAGAATTGGCACATGTAAATTCTTTATTACAAAAGCTTTCCCTTGATAACTTTTATTATTATATAATAACTGAACCCACATAGATCCTAATATGTCCAAAGGTATACCGTCTGGACCCCTAATAACTTCTGAGCATGGAAGTACTTTACAATTTTTTCCTACTAACTTATGTGGTATAGCGACAATATCAGCACCAGTATCAATAAGAAACTTTAACTTAGAATTATAATTTTCAGCAACTACCTCAACATCTAATAAAAATTCTTCATTTTCTCCCTCCATATGGTTGATTCTCTTGTCTCTACAACACCTTGCAAAATGTCCCCGCCTCTGACATTTGCGACAGGTCTCTTTAGCTGCCGGACACCGTTGCTTCCCATGGATCTCGTCTCTGCCACACCACCAACACTTCTTTCCTCTAATCTCTTCTTTATCTATTTTGTTCACCTTCCAACTATTTTCCTCTTTGTTCCATATGACTTTTGCCTCATTTTTCTGTTCTTCCGCTTGGCAGGCCAGCCGATACGCGTCTTCCAACGATAGTGATGGCATTAATTGCAATCTCTCGCTTGTTCTCCGATCCTCCATACCCACAATTAATCTATCCCGAATCAATTCTTCTTTCAGTGTACCATAATCACAATTTTCCGCCAGCTTATGCAACTCTTTCACAAAATCAGCCATCCTTTCACCTTCTTTTTGGCTTCTAATGTTAAATTTATACCTTTCAAAAATAACATTTTTTTGAGGTAAAAAGTACTCGTCCAATTTTTTTATAACCTGCACTAAGCTGCTATTTCCATCTATTTTCAATTGTTTTACCAATTGCTCGGCTTTGTCACCTAACAGATATACAAGTAAATCCACTTTTTCTTTTTCAACATTCTTGTCGTAGCCTGTAATTTGTAAATATCTTGAAAATCTATTCCGCCATTTTTCCCAATCGCCAGGCTGAAAGCTAAACTCTTCCGGAGCCCTTATATTTTGCACTTTAGGCACTTCTGACACCATCTTGTAAGGCTCCCTAATACAATTGTATATCTGTAAATTAAACCACCGCTACTCATTTGATAATTGATTCACATTTATTTTCTTCCATTATCACATGTTACAAAGATAATAGATCAACCAAAAACCAGTCTTCAATGACAGATCGCCGGAAACTCGCTCAGACTACCTATACCACAGAGTATCCCTTACAACAACAATAAATTGTAGTTTGTATTGTAAAGAAAAGAAAGAGAGTTTATTAGAAATGACGTCATGTGTAGTTAAATGGTGTACACGACGCAAAGAAGGCAGTAAAATGATGCAGAATTAACGTATCGTATTATTTTGTACAAATTATAGTCGCTAATAAGCAACCAGTGTTCAGACGCTTTGTGCTGCATAATTAAATGCCAGAATTTTTAGCTCCATCCACGTAGTTGTAATTTTCGTGTGGTGCCATTTTTTGAGCGGAAAGCTTGTTCCATAGATTTATATATGCTGGATATTACCGACTGCATACGCAGCTGGGACCAAAAGCTTTAGGTGTCGTCCAAACCAAAGCACGGAGGAGTTTGAAATAGCAAATTTTTGCTCACCCATACCATAATCCTTGCAAAAGTTGCTTGACTTAGGGACGGAAACAGACTTTTGGAGCGAATGGAGGTGACGACTAGGAGATATTTTGTTTTCTTTATAAGTGTTGTTGGAAGGTTGAAAGGAAGTGATAAATAAATGAGAAACTCATAATGACTTTTGTCCTCAAAATGGCAATTACTTACAATGGTGTGGTAAGTTGGTGTGACTACGGATCGGTTGGTATTTCTTATTCATGTTCTGTACCTATATTATTATCAATGACTAACTTACAATTAATAATAAAAAATCATTTTATTATTCGGTAGGTATCAATCCGTCTGTCCACTATCTTAGGAAATCATTATTCAAGTTTACTTATCTTGTCACTCAATATTAGAAATGATTTTAAATTTAATGTAATTGATTGGTTTGTAATCTGTTTGAATGCCATAATGTTATCTTATAAGGTGTTGTGTTTTTATAGATTAAGCACTACTAATACAGGGCTATTGTGAAACAACAACAACCTCGCAGGTAGATTACTAACAAAAACAACATATTTATTAAAGTAATAGCGACGGCCCGCAACTTCGTCTGCGTGGATATTATTTTTTCTATCCCTCGGGAACAGTTCCTTTTTTCGGGATGAAACTACCCT
Organism: Agriphila geniculea; assembly: GCA_943789525.1. Lineage (NCBI taxonomy): Eukaryota > Metazoa > Arthropoda > Insecta > Lepidoptera > Crambidae > Agriphila > Agriphila geniculea. The sequence continues at coordinate 23,252,290 of OX038869.1, read as the reverse complement.
ATGCCCTTTTCTGTATCCATTCCATGACAATGTGTATGCAAAATTTCATGATAATCGGTTGAGTAGTAGAGACTTGAAGGCGTAACGAACAAACAAACAAACAAACGGACTATCGCTTAAATGCGCAACAGAATCCTTACTAATATTATAAATAATATTATAAATAATATTAGTAAGGATTCTACTGCGCTGAAAAAACTTATCAGAGAAAAGTACAAATAGTTGATGAAATATAAAAAGTACGGTAACCGCGACGCTAATGAACGAAAGGGAAAGTTACAAAGTCATAGAGGAGTCATGTTACCGGAACTATACAAATTCCATAGAAAGTTCTCTTAAGGATATCCCTAAAATGTTCTGGTCATTCGTAAAGTCGAAATAAAAAAAAACTAACAACATACCTAGTAGTCTGAAGCTTGGTAATTCTATTTACAACACCGGTGACGCAATATGTGAGGCGATCTCTGATTACTTTCACTCCAACTTTTTGGATACTCCCACTAGGGATTGCAAACCGGGCCCGGCCGGGCCGGGTCCGGGCGGACCCGGTGCCCTTTTAGACACCCACCGGGCCCGGCCGCATATAAGCAAAATCTAACTCTCGAGTCTGATGGTGATCTCTGATTGGTCAAGAAAGTCAGTAGTTAGATTTTGCTCGCAAACTCTAACTCCCCAGTTTAGCGCTAGTTTCGTTATTGATCTCTGATTGGTCAAAAACTCAGTAGATAGGTTTTGCGCGCAAACTCTAACTACTGAGTGCGGATCCAGCAATGAGCGCCCTTTAAAAATTCAGTTGTCAATTATTGTCTTTGAACACGACTGTGGTAGCGTATTTTATTTTTGAAAAATTACTTGTAATATTTCAAGTTTTTGCGAATATAATCCAGTAAACCCAGATCTGAACGCAATTTTTTTCTGCTTAACTATAAATATTCCTTACCTATGAAATTGACGTTTTGTATGGAGAATTTTTAACAAGTTGCATTTTCCATTCTAACATTTTTCACAATTTATTTAACAACCGTGAACGCTATTGTAACAAAACTTTTATGTAAGTACAAATATTTAGGCAAGATAACTTCAGCGAAATTTAGGCTACGTTGCAACGGATAAAGTGGTCATTTTCGCCAACAAAAAAGGAGGCTTTCAATGTATTTTTAAATGACTTTAATTATTCATCGGAACAATCAAATTAAATCAAATGACAGCAAACTATGATCATAGTCGTCAACTTGATAGTTATATAGCCGTAATATCTAGCAACTGATAATAATTTAAATCACTGAAGTTATGTGATGTGGTTCTCTGTGTGTGAGAAAAAAAACACCAATTTCATAGGTAAGGATCAAATATTATAGTTTGGAGAACTGTGGCATATATATGGATACAAGAATTTTGAATAACATTGACCAAATGGATTGTCCGGAAAACCAAACCTGCGTCGCAACGAATCATAATTGCAAGTTAGTATCTACTTAAAGTACATTTATTCTTATTTTATTATGTATTTACTATATTTTACTATATATTATTTTATTATATTTATTATGTTTAATTAAACAAATTAAAGAATTTATTCTTATTTGTCCTACCTATTTGGTTGTGCTATGCATTGATAGTGTATTAAAACTATCAATGGTGCTATGCCGTTATGAATTTTGCCCGAAAACACGCTTTGGTGGCCAGAATCATCGACACGATGATGAATGATGAAGAAGACTTTTCCTGTGTTAGGTTTTAAACTTTTGAGAATAAAACAATACTTAATAAACAAAAAATAAATATTTATTGCATCAGGCAAAAGCCTAAACATTTGTACTTACATAAAAGTTTTGTTACAATAGTGTTCACGGTTGTTAAATAAATTGTGAAAAATGTTAGAATGGAAAATGCAACATGTTAAAAATTCTCCTTACAAAACGTCAATTTCATAGGTAAGGAATATTTAGTTTAGCAGAAAAAATGCTTTTCGTACAGATCTGGGTTTACTGGATTATATTCATTCGCAAAAACTTGGAAGATTTGAAGTCATTTTTCAAAAATAAAATACGCTATCACAGTCGTGTTCAAAGTCAATTGACAACTGAATTTTGAAGCGTGCTCATTGGTGAATGCGCATTCAGTAGTTAGAGTTTGCGCGCAAAACCTAACTACTAAGTTTTTTGACCAATCAGAGATCACTACCGAAACTAGCTCGAAACTGGGGAGTTAGAGTTTGCGAGCAAAATCTAACTACTGAGTTTCTTGACCAATCAGAGATCGCCATCAAAACTCGAGAGTTAGATTTTGCTTATATGCGGCCCGGCCATTGTTACCGGGCCCGGTCACCGGACCCGGTAGGCATGTAAACCGCGGCGCGGGAGCGCCAACTCGTAGAAAATTGGTAACATTCACTATAGTCTTATTAGATAAAGTTTAAGAAAAAACATATTTTTTTGCTTTTTGCTAAAAGATTTAGCTAAATAAGAATTGGTTTTGTTTATACCAAAGCTACCAAAGTTTATCTATCTATTTATGTAATCTAAGTTGATGAGACAAGTTTAGTACTATAAGCTACGTTATTGTTTTCAAATTTATTAATATGTTTTCAAATAGACAATATAAGAAGACAAAAGACCTGCCTGCTTAAACTTATACAAATTAAAAATTACTAATAGGTACTAATGTTTCTATTCCGTTCATTAGTAAAAGTAATTTTTGTATTAAACCAGTTTTGAGACTTTGAGTGAGACTAATTATTGTGATTATTGTTGATTTGCTAGTTTGAAATAAATATTATTTCGGAACATTGAATCATTGCCTTTTTCCATTCATATATAGCAAATTTTCATAAAATACTTAAAGGTTTCATCGCTAACACATCAACCCGGCCGGGCCCGGGTTGAGAAACATACCGGGTTGCAATCTCTAACTCCCACTCGCTTTGGCCAACTTGATAGTATCATCCCCGCTTCAACTGCTGCAAACATCACAAAAGTCCAGGGATCCATCGTAAGAACAGGATAAACTAGAAGAAATTCGACGATGTCACTAGTGACTCGGTAGCTCAGTGGTCAGAGCATTGGACCGGATATCCAAAGGTCGCGGGTTCGATTCCCGTCCGAGATTCATCTGGTGCGAGTCGTATTTTTTCTAGTATATTATTTAGTATTTATTAAATGTTTCTGCTAAAACAATATAATACAATAATACTAAACTATAGTATTATAATACACTAAATACTAAACTTAGGCAGGAATGTAATAATTCCTGCCTTAGTATTGCCGAAATATTATGTACACGCAAAATTCATGCTTCAAAAAGGCTGCGAACTTTTCCGACTACCTATTATTATATTTACTTATATTATGGTGGCCATAACTAGAAATATATAAAGAAACGGAATTATTCGAATATAATTGAACTAATTGTGTGTCGTGGTTTTCTTTATATCGTAAATTTATTTATAGTAAACTTTTCAAAATAGATAAAATAAAACTAATGTGTCCCATTTTATCCACAGATTCCCCCATCACCCCACAGCAGGGTAAGAGGCAGGCGAACAAGCAGGTGATCACGAACGCAGTATGCCAGCAGACTTTCGGGCCGGCCGTCATCGTAGCGTCGACGCTGTGCGCGCGCGGCCAGAACAACGCGAGCATCTGCCCCGGCGACTCGGGCGGCCCGCTCGCCATCGGCTCCGGCAACAACCGGCAGCTCATCGGCATCTCCTCGTTCGTGAGCGGGCGCGGTTGCCACCTCGGCCTGCCCGGTGGCTTTGCCCGCGTCACTTCCTTCAGGACCTGGTTCCAGGCTAGAATGTAAAACGAACATGCCCTTTGATTCTACAACAGATAATTAAATCAATAAAAAAAATATTCAAACTTCGGTTTTAATTTATTTATTTTGTTGAACTAACATGGTTTTATATTTAAAAGTATTATATTAAGTACTATAAAAATAAATAATAAGAAAAAAAAACTTTTTACAGTTTATTGCGCGAGTACGCCAGATCTTGCGCATGAGTACCAGGGTCACATAAATACGGAGAAGGTTGATTCTATTTTTTTATAGTTTATGGTTACCTTGTCGAGTACATACTCGTTCATGAGTACCAGGGTCACATTAATACATACGGAAAAGGTTGATTCTATTGTTCAACGCTGGCTCAGTAATGCATGCGACTGTCCGTCGCACTTGACCGAGGGAGTAAATTTTCAGTGAACAGAACGAAATTACGGTCAAACAACACTTGGACACTAATTTTATCAACATAAAAGCAAAACCACTGTTCAGTACACTTAGCACGAAAACCTATCGAAAAAAATAACGCGCGTAAAATCATTCGATAGTGCAATTTTGTATTGGAAATTTGTACAACGCCATCTACCGCCGAATAGCGAAATTAAAATTTTCATAGATAATTCTCTATCGAGTAATTTTACGCGCGTTTTTTTTCTCGATAGCTGTTCGTGCTAAGGGTACAGTACCCTTAGCACGAACAGGCTATCGAGAAAATAACGCACGTAAAAACATTCGATAGACCAATTTTGTATGGGAAATTTGTACAGCGCCATCCACCGCCGAGTAGTAAAATGACATTTTCCATAGATATTTCCCTATCCAGTACTTTTATCTTTTATGCGCGTTATTTTTTTTCGATAGCTGTTCGTGTTAAGAGTACAGGGGCCGTATTATGACCTCTTATTTCCTGGCAGTTTTCTGACTGGATATCAATCTATCTCTTTTAGTCGCTATACAGCGAGAAAGAGATGTAACTATAGCAATTCATAAACCTGGCAAGTTTTAAGCTTCGTACAGACTGAGGCGAGCGAATCGCGCGCGTCGCTCATTTTGACAGATTTTGATCGCGTAACTCAAAGCAATGGCCATAGCCATAGCCATTGCCATAGCAATTTCTTTGACAATGGCTATGGCTATGGCTATCGCTTTGAGTTACGTGGTCGCACTCGCGAATTTCGCGCGGAATTCGCCTCAGTCTGTACGAAGCTTTAAGAGGTTGTAATACCCCCCACAGGTCTGTAGAATAACACTATGTGATTACAGCCAGGATCTCAAAGTCAAAATTTGGACATCAGGAGTCCTAAACCCACACGCCCCGATATTGTGGGCAGCCTGGGAGCCTACCATCAGCAAAAAAGAGCCCGTTCAGTACCCTTAGCACGAACAGCTATCGAAAGAAATAACGCGCGTAAAATCATTCGATAGTGCAATTTTGTATTGAAAATTTGTACAACGCCATCTAACGCCGAATAGCGAAATTAAAATTTCCATAGATAATTGTCTATCGAGTAATTTTACGCGCGTTTTTTTTCTCGATAGCTGTTCGTGCTAAGGGTACAGTTCAAAAGCAGGCGAAACAGGACTGGCCTGGATTATATCAGATAACTATTCTACCTTTTTAGGGTTCCGTACCAAAATGGTAAAAAGGAACCCTTATGATGTGACTCAGTCTGTCTGGCTGTCTGTCACAGCTGGATATCTCGAAAACTACTAATGGTATCAACTTGAAATTTGGAATAGTTTAAGATGACATTTGCCCAACTATTTTGCAAATAAGAAAGAAATTTTTTTTTTTTTTTTTACAACAGGGGCTGAAAAGGGTTCTTAAAAATTTGAAGTGGGGTGACTAGGGATGTGGGGTATCATATGAAAGAGCGCTGTTTGCACATTATAAAACATTCTTTTCTTTTTTTAGGCCGCATAGTTTTCGACTTATGATGAAAAATGTAAAAAAAAATACCGTTCCCCCCCCTTATCTCCGAAGTTTGCAAAGAGAAAAATCTGATATAATTCTATGTGATAGTAGTTTTAGAGCGGCGGTAATCTTAAAAAAGACGCTTAGAAAACACTTTTCGTACAAGTCATCTCGGAAATATGAAAATGTGGTATCGATGCATTCAGTACGATGCCCTCATCACAAATATATAAGATGACAAGCGCGAAAGTGGTGGGGGTAGAAACTGTGACGTCATAAAGTTTTCAGTAGGTACAAATAATGTTTTTTTTCATACCATGTGGTATATCAAATGATAGGGCTTTGTGAGTAAATTGCGAATATATAACACTATAACATTTTCACTACTTGGTCTAACAAATTATTAGCAAACGTCGGAAAATTTCGCAATTCAGAGTCGCCATTGAACAGGTCTAGATTGAAAACGACTGAATTGATTTTTACAAAATATATAACAAATAGCTCTGCACATACTCTTTTCGAATGTCTAAAGGTAATTGACCAAAAATATTTAAAAATAAGAAAAGTACATCAGTTTTACTAACAGCATAATTTTCTGCTTTTTTTTAATTCTCAGATTCCTTTAATAATTAATAAAAAAATAAACTTCGTATGTTTATCCTTAGGTAGGTACTTGTCCTATTTAGTAAACAGTATTTGACAGTTTCCATGCTTCTCTTAAATTTAAATCACTATCAAAAAATGTGTTAACAATTTCTTTAGTATTCAATGCGTGGAAAACCATTTGTTGAATTTTATACATGATTAGGTATTTAAAAAAAGAATTGAGTAAAGTTTGTTTACCAAATAGGACAAGTAAGGATAACTAAAAGTAATGACAAATACACATGGAAAACACACACAGGCAAAAGTTATTTACAAAAAATCAAAACAATACACAAAAATCACAGTCTTTCTGATGGGTGTAAAAGGGGCTTAAAGGGTGTAAAAAATCATTCATAAAATACAACAAATGTTTTACCACGCATAGAAAACCAAAAATATTGTAAATTGTTAATAATATTTGATTTAATAAGACAACATATTTTAAAATAGTGATTATGATTAAAAGAATTATCTAAAGTGTCAAAATTTCGTCTTCAAGTGTCAAAAGTGTCAAAACCTTCGTCTGTTTATCCTCACTTGTCCTAGTAAGGATAAACATACAAAAGTTTTTTTTTTTTTTTTATTAATTATTACCTATCGGAAGATAGAGATAGAGATAAAGATAGATTCTCAGATGAGAATATAGAAAAAGCAGAAAATTATGCTATTATTAAAACTGATGTAATTTTCTTAATTTTAAATATCTTTGATCAATTACCTTTAGACACTCAGACCAAATATTTGGTCGAGTTTAGACATTCAAAAAGAGTATGTGCAGAGTTATTTGTTATGTATTTTGTAAAAATCAATTCAGTCGTTCTCAATGGCCCACCTATTCAGTGGCGACTCTGAATTGCGAAATTTTCCGACGTTTGCTAATAATTTGTTAGACCAAGTAGTGAGAATGTTATAGTGTGTTATATATTCGCAATCTACTCACAAAGCCCTTTCATTTGATATACGATTTTATATATGAAAAAAAAAAACTTTGTTCTGAAAACTTTATGACGTCACAGTTTCTACCCCCACCATTTTCGCGCTTGTCATCCTTACTAATATTTAAATGCGAAAGTCCGTTTGTTTGTTTATTTGTTTGTTTGTTTGTTACGCCTTCACGTCCTAACTACTGAACCGATCATCATGAAATTTAGCATACACGTTGTCAGGGGTACAGAGAAGGACATAGGGTACCTTTCATCCCCAAAAAAAGTATAGTTCTCGAGGGATAGCAAAAAAAACCTTTACACGCAGACGAAGTCGCGGGCGGCAGCTAGTCTTATATATTTGTGATCGTAGCACTACCATGAGTTTACAAAAACCATTCTCGATATCGACCGCGTTAGCAATTTGTATGGGAAATTGAAGCAGAGCCTCTAGCGGATACGCGAAGAACTAAAATTCATAGTAAGAGTGCTCACCATCCACGAGTTTACCATCCTCGCTAATGTGAATTCGATAAGGTAAATGTCCCATATTTCGGCATGTTAAGACTCTTAATGACTTCAAGATTTTAAAATTGTAATATTTTAGGTTTTCATGATCGAGTATAGTGCCCCGATTTATGAAACTGTGTTGTGCCATTTGCCTGTAGTATCGCAGATATAATAGATGTGCGGATGGGCTATTAAAAGGTTTCATATTTAGAACCAAATAAAGATATTTTAGTATTGAAAATTCTGATATTTTTTTTGGGAAAATCGAAATTGGCGGAAAAAACGCCAAAAATTCTTACCAGATGAAATAAGGATAAGGAGTAAGAATAGAAAGCTGCATAATCAGCGAGAAATATAGGCTATAGTTGTTTAAAAAATAGAAATATCTATAACCTCTATAGGAATTGCAATAGTGAAATACTACCAAAAAAAATCCTATAAAATTATTTAGCGTGAACTGTGAAAACTATTGATAATAAATAAATAAATAAAAGATTTTAATATAGTCTTCTTTAAATTATTCTAATCGGACGATTCGTTTGGAAGTTACTACGAGTATATGGGATCATTTTACTACTTAACTATTTAAAGTTTTATTCAAATTTACTTTCTGTGAGCTTAAAAAGTAGGTACATACGAGCGCTAATCTTATGGTGGTGACAAGGAATACACGCCATAAAGCTGTCTGTGCCGACAACTGAGAGTTTTGAACGTAGCATTGCCCTCAGTCACGGTAACGGATAGATACCGTAACCGTGTCTTAGTTCAGTCACCAAAATGTTGGTACTTGATTCTTAGACAGTTTATGTGCTATATTTTGTACTAATGTAGGTGTAATAATTAATAATTTGTGACAGAAAAAAAAACTAAACGAAATAACTTACTAACACGAAATATTGGTCGTTTACCTTAGTTGCTGTAGTTTGCAATTATAATCCGACTAAGTAAAAAATCATTAGTTAGTGCGTGTATACCGAATGTAAGTGAATTTTGAATTTATGTTGGTTACTATCTTTTTACTTTCCTCTATGGTTACTATTTCTGTCAAATCTTCCTGTGAGTATAAATGTTCCTTGTGTCAAATCGAAAATGTCAAATGTAATTTTCACGTTTTAATAATTATTTATTTTGTGTTTTCTTTGCGTATTTTGTTGTGTAAAAGCTAGCTTGTTAAGATTGATAAGAATAAAATTAGAAGCAGTCGATTAGAGGAGTTTGTAAAGGTGAAATAAAAGGTTTCGATTAGAGGAGTTTATGGAAAGGTGAAATAAAAGGTTGGTACTTGATACAAATCCTCGGACGATTCGTCCAAGTACAAATCATTAGAAAACTCAGATAAACCTAAATCCAACCAGAAAAATACTTTCATGAAAGTTTTTATTAAACCTTACGCTGTTTTAGTTTAAGTTTCTCTTAATAATTGTTTCTTTATATTTATGATTAGCTATCCATGACCTTGATTTGTTTTTACTATCGGCCATAGATGCATTAATTGCAATTTTTTAAAGACGACCTGCCCCATGCTCCAATTGCCAACCTTACTTTTAAAGCTTAAAATATGAGCAATAGACGATTAAATAACGTGTCGTAAGCTTATGTAAATCTTAGACTTTGATATTGTGTGACAAGCTTACGACACGTAATAACGTAGCGTTCAAACGCATAGAATGTTGGCCATTTGAGTAGGGGGACAGCGTGATTACGATAATAGCCTAGGTCTTATTTTAACACGATAGAGCTTAATGAGAATCCCACAACTTATACAACTTATGGTTTACTTATTTCATTACAGATAATGTGTGTATCATCCCACAATCGACAAAAATATCCAGTTTCCTTCCAAATTAATAAAAACGTACAAGTTGGACGAAATACAACCTGGCAGAGCGACATGCGGCAGATACCTACGTTTTTTGTGCCTTATTCAAATATGATATTAAATAAACAAATAAGGCCCCAAATGATACAAATCTACGAGTTAAAGTGAGATCTTTTTTTAGGAATATATAACATAAATCTTTACTTTGTAATAATAAATATTCAAATTTATTGATAAGTTGTTTTTATTTAATATGGTTTCATATTTAACCTCAATTTCAAATAAAAAAGTTAAAGGCCTAATCGATTTATTACGGCCAAAGTCAAGTTTTCGGAAAATTAGATTTAGTTAGAACTGTTTTCTTATATTCCTACTGTTAAATAATTAATTAAATAATATATAAAGACTTAAAATTAGATAGGCCTTATTTGTATCAAGTATTACGTTGATATGGACGGAATTAACATATTTGCAACTAAGTAGAATATTATTTAGATTTAACACAATATTTTCTAATTTTGTAACATGCTTGATAGGAAAGTACTTAATTAATTTTTTTACATTAGTTTCAAAGTGGAGGAATGCGTTACGTTACGGCGTATTTGAATGGTGACTAGGGAATGCAAAACCGAAGTGAAATGAAAACCGGTTTTTTTCCGGTTTTGAATCCAAAACCGGTTAAAACCGGTTTTTAACCGGTTTTCAAGAAAATATTGAAAAATGTGCAATACTACATTTTTATTGATTTAGTTAACATGTTTAAAATTTTAAGAGTATCCCTATTCATAGTTTTTCAAAAAATGCACAGTTGTCAAGAACATTACCATTTTACACAATTTTTTGTGACGCAAATCGTATGGGACCAACCCAGGTTTGAGACTAAAAAGTCAGACATCTCAATAAACTTTTTTCCATATATTTCGTAGGAAATCATTGCAGGTCCTAGGAAATAATTTGTGTGACTAAAATACAAAAAATATAACAAAGGGCAAATAATCACGTAGCGTAGACGTAATAAGCTTCTAGCTAGCAAGTCTTAACGTACTAAAGAGCTCATTGTTTTCATATAAATAAAACAAAATATACATACAATATGTTTGGTTACGATGTCGGAGCTTTGAAAGGCATATAAATTGATCAATTTTATCGACATAACCCCCCCACCCCCCCCCCCCCACACATGTTGGGGTCTATCCCCTCTCCTGTGGGAATGACCGGCATTTTAAATTTGACTTTTAATTCTAGATGGACTTGCCGAAAATTTATTAATTTCTCCGGATTTAAAAGTCTTACAGTTATAAAAAAATACTTTTCGAAAGCTAACAATATCATCTATCAAGTAAAAAAATAAATTATATAAACTTTTAACTTGAATAGGTATGTCATAAAAAATTACTAAAATAAATTTTAATTCGAAATTAGTGTGGTTTTCTTTTCATTTTTCTCGCATATCTCAAAAACTAGGACATTAATGTGCAATATAATATAATTTTTTTGCATTTTTACAATACATAGAAATATTATCTAAAGAACGACATCAAAATTATTGCTCTGAAATGCATCTTTCGAGAGTTATTGTTGTTTGAATAGGAGTTGTGGCTGGCAAATGCACATCAGACACAATTCAAGCCATAAGAATCCTCATCGAAAAGGCAAAAGCTAATAGCACGAACCTACCTTATGGTGTTTATAGAACTGGAAAAGGCGTTTGATCACGTGCCTCGTGATCTGATCTGGAAAGCCCTCCACGCGCATTCGGTCCCGGAGTCACACATCGCACTTATCATCGACATGTCACAAATGTCTCAATCTCAACACAAGTGGTCTGCTCTGCAGGCACGAGTGAAAGCTTTGACTTGATGGTAGGGGTAAATCAAGTGTCTTCTCTGAGTCCACTTGTATTTAACGTCACAATGGATTATCTAACTAAAAAGTGTCAACAGGAGGTGCCTTGGAATCTTTTCTATGCCGACGACCGACGTGGCCCTCATATTATCTAACAATGCGACAGATCTCCAGCGTGTGATTTAAACGGCTACGGCTGGGTGGAGTCGCTGGAAGAAAATGACCCCAAAATCAGCCGAAAGAAAACGGAGCACATGTCATGTATTTTCGATAGCACATCACACCCCGATGACTTTAGCTTCTACGTGGGAATTGACCACCTACCAACAGTCAACCAGTTCAAATACATTGGCTCCGTGAAATGAAATGAAAATATATTTATTTAAAATGTGAGCTCACATAATAAGCATTTTTAAATGGTCTAATCTTTTACCCTACCACCCATTATAACGTGCTAAGCTATGACGGAAAGATTGACAGCGACGTCCTCCATATAGCTCAAACGGGCTGGATGAAATGGCGACAGCTCACAGGTGTCATGTGCGATAGTCAAATGCCTCTCTTTACAGGCATAGCCATCTCATAGAGATCTTTGAGAAGGGACAAGTTTACAAAACAGCCATTAGACCTGCCATGCTGTTTGGATCCGAATGTTGGGCCACAAATAAACAACACTTAAACAAAATCCATACGTCAGAGAGAAGCTGGTTAGCGGGCGTCACTATGCTGGACGAAATCAGAAATACATACATACGGGAGGTAGCACCCATAACAAAAAAGCTGAAAGAAACGTCTACGGTGGTACGGGCATGTCGGGCATGTACCGAAGGCACCCGACGATCACATGGTGAAAATAGCCCTAAACATCCCAACGACGACGCGTAGGAGCGATAGACCCCCTGCCACTTGGCTGATGACGGTTCAGCGCGACTTAAAAGAAGCTGACATCGACCCCAACCTGGCACTCAACCGTGCACAGTGGAAGAGAAGGACAGGGAAGGCCGACCCCAAGTAAATGGAAAAAGGCCCAGCAAGATGATGATGATGAATAATTAATTTATATATTTTATTCACTTACTCGCTATAAACACCTTTAACCCGTTCAGCCGCACAAGTAGGTCACTGAACTGAACTACTTGAAGCAGTCAATCAAAATTAGGCGGTGCGTTTTCGTTTTGTATGTATTGCAAAGCATGTAACTTTAATCAGAAAAAACCGGAACAAAACCGGTTTTTCGTTTAAAAAACCGGTTTTTATTTTGCCTGTGAAATCGACCGAAAAACCGGTTTTTTCGGTTTCGGTGAAACCGGTTTGCATTCCCTAATGGTGACCTTAGTAAGCCCACTGAATGGAGGGCCCACCTAGAAGGGCCACTATTCAGCGTTGGGCACAACCTGACCCACCCCCTGACTAGAGGATTTCTAACACGGGTTTTCATATTTATCGGTTTATAATTTGCCCTTGATTTCGTTGCATTATGCAGCTGTGGCGCACATATTTTATGCTAAATAAGCTCTGAAAGGCATTATTTAGACTATTTTAGACACAAAAAATACTAAATTAAATTAAAATAGAAGTATTCACGCCAATGACTATGCTGTACCGCGGTTTGATTACATTCTCTTTTGTTGTACCTATTTTTTACATTCCTCTATGCCATAGAGGATAGTAAAAGGTATACTCATTGATCTCACGCCTCAAAACGCAAGTGAGTAACTTTACTACTATAGTTATGGTATTTCTCGATACTATCTGTCAATTAGTAACTCATGGTACCGAATTGCTATGAAAAAGGCCAAAACGTTACTCGATGCTCGCTAGCGAGTATAGTAAACTATTGTAGTTTACTATACCAACTCATGGTAGAGCTACAGGGTGCCTACTGCCATGTCTTAGCGCAGTTTTAATTCAATCTTACCATGCTATTTCGTACTATGACCTTCTTATAATAAGATTATTATAATAATGTTTCTGTTAGAAGTTTTGTGACGTCATCGTTCAATCATTCACAAAACCCGTACCACGACGTGTCTTTAGACAGCTAGCATTATTGTTTTGGTGTCAAATTATGAGGAATTTAGCAATCTTAAAAAAGTTGCTTTTTATCAACGGAATCAAAACTATTTGGAGTTATTTTATTTAGATATTAGAAAATGCGTTATAAACAGTATGTGAAACGTTTTTATACATCTTGTTCTTCATTGTAAATGTAAAATAGTTGGGATTATTTGATTTATTATTTGATAACAAGTACTTGTTTTCAGATGGATAGCTAATTTGAAACAATCGAGTTTTTAAAAGCCGATAACGCAGAAACAAATACCTAGATACTTTTTTTAATGAATTTATTTTGCATAAAATAATAGTAATTTCAGGCAAATTAGTGTTAGTTTTCGCCAATAAAAGTTTGGGGAGGAAGGGAAGAGGGGGAGAACCCCCTTGCCTTCTAACCTATATTCGGGACCTACAGGGGTAAATAAGATTCGATTCCAAACTAAATAGGGGTTTGATAAGTTGTTTCTGTTGTGATTGATAATTTGATAATTTGAATAATCTTATTATAAGCTTAAAACAAAACGTTCATAAAACATGATGTTTTTCTAAAAGATGATGGTAGGCTCTCAGGGCATCGTACTGAATGCATCGATACCACATTTTTGTATTTCCGTGATGACTTGTGCGAAAACTAACCTCAATCAAACCTTGTTTTACCGGCTACCGCCCTAATAAAACGATGTCTCACTCTCAATATAACACACACAAAAAATAGTTCCACTATCGGTCAAGAGATGGCGCTGACCTGACACTACAATGATAATTTGTGGCTGGTTCTAATATAATTACCTACCTACTATTTGCCGTACGAATAAACGAAGAATAAGTTCCTACTTAGTAATATAAACAGATTGCAATGTGGGTGGAGTGGTTGAAACGTTTTTCAGTCACCAAGCAGCTGTCGTTATACTGGTTAAAGCAGGCCATATACGCTAGGTTATGCATGACGGTTTTAACCGAGCTGCAAAACCTTCATGCAAAACCGAGTTCAATAGAGAGCACACACGTAAGGTTACGCATGACAGTTTTAACCGAGCTGCAAAACCTTCATGCAAGCAGCTCATGCACGCCGCTCGGTTATGCCTGTGGTCAAAACCGTCATGCATAACCTAGCGTGTGTGGTGTGGTTGGCATTGGAGCAATTAAAAAAGAACTGTACCCCCACCCCCGGTATGTGCCCTTCACTTATATTTTTGGGATGAATGACTTCTAGCAGAATTAATTCATTTAGATGAAATAAGCCTATTATTAAATATACAGGGTGTCCCAAAACTTTGCCACACGAAGGGAAAGTACCTTAAATATTGAAGGTAGGAAATTTTACTGAAAGAAGACTTCATTTTGTTTATAAAAATATATGGAACTGCATTCAAAGATTTTTTTTAATTGATTGACTGATTCGATACGAATTGATGAAATCCGTAATAATTAAATTTTAAATGTTAAATTTCATGGCCTTCCATTTGTTTAAGATGCAGTGTCACTTAAGAAAAAGTAATCTTTATAAGTAACCCTTTCGATTGGTGTTGTAAAAATAAATACAAAAATGTTTTCGTTTTTGGTGGGTTCGATTCCTGGTTAAGGCAGGCGATTTTCCAAAAATCATTGAATGCAGTTCCATATATTTTTATAAACAAAATGAAGTCTTCTTTCAGTAAAATTACCCATCTTCAATATTTTTTAAGGCTTTAAAACCATCATGCAAAACCTTCATGCAAAACCTTCATGCAAAACCTTCATGCAAAACCTTCATGCAAAACCTTCATGCAAAACCTTCATGCAAAACCGTCATGCATAACGCTAGGTTATGCATGACGGTTTTGACCACAGGCATAACCGAGCGGCTTGCATGACAGGCATGCAGTTTTATCCCACACACGCTTGGTTATGCATGACGGTTTTGACCTTACAGGCATAACCATCATGCATAACCTAGCGTATATGGCTGGCTTTAGAATTGTAAATTTACTGTCCGTCTGTTCGCTCTTCCACCTGTCCGCCGTTTATCCTACTTTTTTACTACGACTCGCTCTTGACTTACCTTTATACTGCAAAAAACTCACCTTTAAAGGGAAATCGACCAAACCAACGAAAAAAATAACGTTACAGTACCAGGGTCACATTAATATGGAGAAGGTTGATTCTATTGTTTCTATAGTTATGAGTACCTAGTCGCATATACTCATTTATGAGTACCAGGGTCACATAAATTTGGTGAAAGTTTATTCTATTATTCATATACAGGGTGGATATTTGAGACGGTACATTACATTAATTGTGTCTCATCTCATCTCGATTATATTTATGCGGAGTTTGACGCTGGTAGGCAGGTGGATGCTGCCTACTTTGATTTTAAAAAAGCAGCTAAATATCTTTGAAACTATTAATACTGTTTAATATTATCAATATGTATGGCACTTCTTACTCAAAACATTAAATAATATCTAAACCTTGTTCTGATTTCTCATTTTTTTATTGCAATCATTTTACTTTCTATAGACAGTAGTTTTGTAAGTAAAGGCCTATAAAAAGCTTTTGGACATTAGTTTTCAATTCAGTGCCTTAGGATGGGTAACCTAAGTATGTCATGCTCTCTTTAATAATTTCTGCGGTGGTGTCGTATGAGGCGGGTCGTTACGTTCCCTCCTCAAATATGGTTGAGCGATGCGATGGCTGGTTCATGCGTCATGCTCGTGAACGGGTGCTGCCAGTGGTAATGGTCTGCTGCTGAATAGCTATATCTTAACGCTTGTTAATTGTAACAATTGCTTTTTCTATTTTAATTTTTTATATCTTGTATCAAATATTTTTGGTAAATATTACATACTGAGGCGCACTTTCGAGTAGCAGACAGTAGCTCTACCATGAGTTGGTATAGTAAACTACAATAGTTTACTATACTCGCTAGCGAGCATCGAGTAACGTTTTGGCCTTTTTCATAGCAATTCGGTACCATGAGTTACTAATTGACAGATGGTATCGAGAAATACCGTAACGATAGTAGTAAAGTTACTCACTTGCGTTTTGACGCGTGAGATCAATGAGTATACCTTTTACTATCCTCTATGGCATAGAGGAATGTAAAAAATAGGTACAACAAAAGAGAATGTAATCAAACCGCGGTACAACATAGTCATTGGCGTGAATACTTCTATTTTAATTTAATTTAGTATTTTTTGTGTCTAAAATAGTCTAAATAATGTCTGTCAGGGCTTATTTAGCATAAAATATGTGCGCCACAGCTGCATAATGCGACGAAATCAAGGGCAAATTATAAACCGATAAATATGAAAACCCGCGTTAGAAATCCTCTAGTCAGGGGGTGGGTCAGGTTGTGCCCAACGCTGAATAGTGGCCCTTCTAGGTGGGCCCTCCATTCAGTGGGCTTACTAAGGTCACCATTCAAATACGCCGTAACGTAATGCATTCCTCCACTTTGAAACTAATATACAAAAGTTTAATTAAGTACTTTCCTATCAAGCATATTACAAAATTAGAAAATATTGTGTTAAATCTAAATAATAATCTACTTAGTTGCAAATATGTTAATTCCGTCCGTATCAAGGTAATAAGTACTTGATACAAATAAGGCCTATTTACTTTTAAGTCTTTAAATATTATTTAATTTATTATTTAACAGTAGGAATATAAGAAAACAGTTCTAACTAAATGTAATTTTCCGAAAACTTGACTTTGGCCGTAATAAATCGATTACACTTATTAAATTAAGGCCTATAACTTCTTTATGTTAAATTGAGGTTAAGAAACCATATTAAATAAAAACATCTTATCAATAAATTTGAATATTTATTATAACAAAGTAAAGATTCATGTTATAATATATTCTAAAAAAAAGATCTCACTTCAACTCATAGATTTGTATCATTTTGGGCCTTATTTGTTTATTTAATATCATATTTGAATAAGGCATAAAAAAACGTAGTTATCTGCCGCATGTCGCTCTGCCAGGTTGTATTTCGTCCAATTTGTATGTTTTTATTAATTTGGAAGGAAAATTGGATATTTTGTCGATTGTTGGATGATACACACATTATCTGTAATGAAATAAGTAAACCATAAGTTGTATAAGTTGCGGGGTTCTCATTAAGCTCTACCGTGTTGAAATAAGACCTAGGCTATTATCGTAATCACGCTCTGTCCCCCCCTACTCAAATGGCCAACATTCTATGCGTTTGAACGCTACGTTATTACGTGCCGTAAGCTTGTCACACAATATCAAAGTCTGAGATTTACATAAGCTTGCGACACGTTATTTAATCGTCTATTGCTCATATTTTAAGCTTTAAAAGTAAGGTTGGCAATTGGAGCACGGGGGCAGGTCGTCTTTAAAAAATTGAAATAAATGCATCTATAGCCAATAGTAAAAACAAATCAAGGTCATGGATAGCTAATCATAAATATTAAGAAACAATTATTAAGAGAAGCTTAAACTAAAACAGCGTAAGTTTTATAAAAATTTCATAAATGTATTTTCCTGGTTGGATTTAGGTTTATCTGAGTTTTCTAATGATTTGTACTTGGACGAATCGTCCAAGGATTTGTATCAAGTACCAACCTTTTATTTCACCTTTCCATAAACTCCTCTAATCGACTGCTTCTAATTTTATTCTTATCAATCTTAACAAGCTAGCTATTGCACAACAAAATACGCAAAGAAAACACAAAATAAATAATTATTAAAACGTGAAAATTACATTTGACATCTTCGATTTGACATAAATAGTAACCATAGAGGAAAGTAAAAAGATAGTAACCAACTTAAATTCAAAATTCACTTACATTCGGTATACACGCACTAACTAGTGTTTTTTTACTTAGTCGGATTATAATTGCAAAATTCACCAACTAAGGTAAACGACCAATATTTCGGGTTAGTACGTTATTTCGTTTAGTTTTTTTTTCTGTCCCAAATTATTAATTATACTTCATGATTCTTCCTCAATATTAGTACTATTAACACATGCAAGCGATACTACATGTGTTAATAGTACTAATATCTTCGGAAGAATCCTTCGTATAATTATGATAGAACTTCACTTACAGGTAAGTTCGTTTAATCATTAATTAATTATTAACCACATAAACTGTCTAAAAATGAAGTACCAACATTTTGGTAACTGAACTGAGACACGGTTACGGTATCTATCCATTACCGTGACTGAGGGCAATGCGACGTTCAAAACTCTCAGTCGTCGGCACAGACAGCTTTATGGCGTGTATTCCTTGTCACCACCATAAGATTAGCGCTCGTATTGTACCTACTTCTTAAGCTCACAGAAAGTCAAAATAAGATTTTAAATAGTTAAATAGTACAACTGATCCCGTATGCCCGTAGTAACTTCCAAACGAAAGGTCCGATTAGAATAATTTAAATAAGAATTGACATGTAAATAATCAACCTTGATCATTAAATTATATAGTTGGATAAGGATTAATATCATGAAACAAAATATGTAATCATTTTTCGATTCTACTCCAGTTTTGATTGATTAATTTGAACAAAAAGTGGTCATTGCGACTACACTATAAAAATTAGATATACAGGGTGTCCCAAAACTTTGCCACATAGAGGGAAAGTACATTAAATATGTAAGATAGGAAAATTTATTGAAAGAAACTTTGAACAACCCTCGAGTAAGGGTCTTCGTACACGACAGGTGTATTGGAATAATTAATTTTAACAAAATTGTCTCATGCCTTATACTTCTAACAATACAACTCAATAGCACGATTAATCTAACAGTGCCATCTTGCCATTTTGTTTTTAAAAAGAAACCGAACTGCATTCAAAGATTTTTTAAAATCGTTTACGTTTCGATACAAATTAATACAAATTTGTAATAATGATAATTTAAATGTTAAATTTCATGGTCTTCCTTTTGTTTAAGATGCTGTCTTACTTAAGAAAAAAGAATCCTTATGAGTAACCCTTTTGATTTGTATCGTTAAAATAAATTAAAAAAAAAAGTTTTTGTTGGGTTCGATTCCTGGTTAAGGCAGGTGATTTTCCAAAAATCTTTGAATGCAGTTCCAATTATTTTTAAAAATAAAATGAAGTCTTCTTTCAGTAAAATTTCCCATCTTCAATATTACGTACTTTCCCTCCGTGTGGCAAAGTTTTGGGATACCCTGTATAGCCGCGCGGATTTTTTTGTGGGTAATAATAAAACTATATTGGGGAATTCTCGATCCAAGTCGGCGAAAAGAATTTGCAATTTTCGAAAATTTTGGAAAATCTCAAAAAGTTACTGACCTATTTTAGAAATTCAAATTCCACTTTGAAGCCCTCTGGCAGACGTACAATTTGATATATAGCCCATCCGCGTACCTTTTATATCAGCGAAAGTAGAGGCAAATGTCACAATTTCATAAATCGGGGCACAATACTCGATCACGTAAACATAGACCTAACCTAAGATGGCATTTTTTAAATCAAAAATTAATTCTACGTTATTAATTTTTCCGAAAATGATACCAAACTTGGCTTAGTACTATACTTAGGCAGTTATTAACATCAGACTTCATGAAGGCTGAACTCTCCCCTCCCCCCCACCTACATGAAAAATCCAGGTGGCTCCACTTCGTAAACCCATCTTAGGAACACAAAGATCAATCCTGGTGAAGGAAACCTCTGGTTAAGCAATAGCCGGATTTTTATTATTTTTGTCGTGTACAGTCACTACCATAAACTTTGACACACCATAGCTTGGAAACTATAACTTGTATCAAAATGAATAATTATACTTATTTGTAGGTAATTTATCAGTAAATAATTGAATTATTGACCATTTTGTCCTAGCTTGTATGGTTTTCCTGAAAATTTAGAAAATCTGTAAAACGGGTCACATTTCTAGGGGGGAGGGGTGACGTGGTAGAGGGGAGAGGGGGAGAGTTATTTTTATAATGTACTCACTTAAAGGTATAACATAGCTACATTAAAACTTAACTATTAATTTCGCCATCTGCCCCATACATTTAGAATGAATATCCTAAGTCTTAACATGCCGAAATATGGGACATTTACCCCGTATTGAGTTCACATTAGCGAGGATAGTAAAATCGTGGATGGTGAGCACATTTACTATAGATTTTAGTTCTTCGCGTATCCGCTAGAGGCTCTGCTTCAATTTCCCATACAAATTGCTAACGCGGTCGATATCGAGAATGGTTTTTGTAAACTCATGGTAGTGCTACAGAAGTGATTTCTCAACTAGTTGAAAGTTATTTACTCTCACAATTACCTATCCGATATCGACATTTGTTAATTTTATTGGAAAACCAACAGCAACAATAATACTGTAAGCTACAATATTTTAAACAGAAAGCCAATTACAGGTTTTCACTTATAGCAATTAATTAATACAATAGGGGTGTGAACAATATGTATGTTTGTAATGAAAAATTTTTCCCCCCGGGGTATTGATGGTATTTACCCCACTGAAAATTATAGTCGGTAGAGCAAAGGGGTCTTGTGGATTCGCGTGGCTCAGTCATCTATGGACCACCTATGATTTTGGGCGCCGTTAATATCAAAAAGTAAAAGATTAAAAAGATAAAAGTGTCCACAGATCGAAACAAAGTGAGTTTAATAAATCAAACCAAGATTTAAGCTGAAACAAACATTTATTTAACGTATCGAATAACTAACACAAAGTTAAACACTATTCGTAAAGAAACGTGTCATAAAAATATTTAAAACCACTTGGGTTATAAGGGGTTTAACGAGCAATCCGAAGGGTTAAAGTGAGGTCACACATTATATTTCAATACATATTACCTTGGGAACCCATCCTAATGTTAAAACCGCACGAAGGCAAAATGGCATATAAGGGGCCCTTAACAGGTTCAAGTAAGACCATACATTTATCACAATAATAATGCCCTTGGGACTAGGGTTACCATATCTCAGGATTTGTCCGGAGATCTCAGGATTTTTGGACTTTGCTCAGGATTGCGGCCGGATTTCGAAAATTTGAGGAAATCTCAGGATTTTTAGAATTTTCAATAAAATTCAGTACATTTAATAAAAAGTACATTTAATAGAAGGATAAATAAGCTTTCTATTATTTAATCAGTTCGCCGCTGCCGACTTCCCCCCCCCACCCCCCCCCCCCCCCGGTACGTTATTCTCAAACTGCTACAAATCTCAGGATTTTTCAATGGATATCGGGCCTTTTCTCCGGACTTTTGATTTTTTCATATGGTAACCCTACTTGGGACTCACTATAAAATTAAAACTACTAAAGAATAAGGGATTTATAACTAGGAAACCTTAAAAGTTAAGGTGGGGACATATTCGCTCGCTTCCAGCCAGTCAGACGTCATAAGCTGCCGTCTGTCTAGAAACAAACCCATATGTACCTACTGATAGGACTTATGCTAAAATACAAATCACTTATTATCTTAACACAAGACATTCATAATAAAATAGAATTATTTATACATGACCAGAGTTTACGCTGAACCTAAATTAATTTTAAATAAGTCTAAGACATTTATTGGCTGTAGAATTGCACGGGACTAAATTGAACATAACCTCGAGTAACCTTTGCAAGTTTATAGGTACTTAGGGTGAAAAGGTTTATCCGAACGTGGATTGATTCCCGTGATACATGTTATGGACCACTGCTGCTACGGCAATAGTGAAAGGAAACTTCAGAATACCTCATTTATGTTGATATACCCATTGCAGACGTAATGTATACCACGGCTGCGACATGCGGCGGGCCTTATAGCGGAACTAAGCCTTAGTCTTGACGTAACTTTGAGGTAAACTATGGAACTGGAATCATTCACGGCGCATATTTATAGCGACGCTAAGCCATACCATTGACGTAAATTTTGGGGTAGACTATGGGAGCCCTGCAATTAAAAGATAACATCACCCAATTGTCGTCACATGGAACACAAGGTTCTTTTAAAACCAAATTGATTTTCTTACCAAATTGGGCTGGAACCACTACAGGTGTTTATCTCATAAGAGACATGTTGAAAGATAAAATTAATGAGCCTGCGAGCCCTAGAACAAGACACACAATTACAATTTTGACACCACTTGCAAAAACAGACAAAAAATTAAATTCACATTTTAATCACCCTCACCACTTGAAAGGATGCTCAACGCATCATTAAAACAAAAGGAAACCAACGCCTAGTTGCAAAAGTGACGGTTTCACATAACAAAATTCTGCCTCTGCATGACCCAGTCGACAATGAAACAATGAGATTCAATCAAAAAAAAATATCTTCCGTAGAATCATGTCTTCTGTCATTCTTGGAAACGTCTCGAAAACTCCCGCTCTCGCGCACTCTCGCTGCTGAAGCTCACTTATGTACTCTTTCTGCCAGCGGCTCCAGAAATGTTGATGCAGTTTCTCCAGCCTGGCATAACGACGTAGGCTGCTTTCTTTGTTTTCCTTTAGGTCAGGTGATGGCAGCGCCGTCAGTGGTCTTCCAATGAAAAAGTGCCCTGGCGACAAGGATAGGAGGTCATTAGGAGAGGAGGAGAGTGGGTACAAGGGACGACTATTGAGTATCGCCTCCACTTGCGCAAACAATGTTGAAATTTCTTCTAATGTTAGATGACTATTACCCATCACTCTTTTGATGTGATATTTAGCCGACTTGACGCCAGCTTCCCAAATACCTCCGAAATGTGGAGCATACGTGGGAGTAAAAATAAAATTTATTCCTTCCTGAATCGCAAAGTTAGATAGTGTTTGTTTATTACTAGTTAAAAAATTACCGATTTCCTTAGCTGCAGCAACGAAATTTCGTCCATTGTCACAGAAGATTTCAGATGTCTTGCCTCTGCGAGCTATGAACCTGCGAACCGTCATCACGAACGCGTCCTTGGTAACAACTTCTAAATGTAAGCATTTATACCGGAAGCAGACAAAAAGACACATATAACATTTTATTAAACGACTACCTCTGCCTTTCCTGTTTAAAATCATGAAAGGTCCCGCAAAATCCAGCCCTACAGATAGGAAGGGATAGCTAGGTGTGATTCTCTCTGCCGGGAGATTACCCATCTTTGGACACATTGTTTTACCGTTCAAGCGCTTACAACGCACACAGTTAAACACAACGCTGCCGGCGAGCCGCCTTCCGTTCACCGGCCATATAACTTCTCTAACTGTGGCCAGTAACAACTGAGGCCCAGCATGTAAATGTTTAATATGCTCCCTTTCAAAATATAATTTTGTAAGATGGTGTGAAGAGTGCAATAGTATAGGGTGCTTCTTTTCATAAGCATAGAAGGAAGCATGTAGCCTACCACCTACTCTTATCAAATTATTTTTGTCCAAGAATGGAGACAATGAAAGTATTTTTGACTTAGCAATTAATTGTTTATTTTTTCTAAGAGTTTCGTACTCCGTGGCGAAAGACTGACTTTGAGCTTCCGCACATAAAAAATTAAAGGAATCATTAAGTTCCTGCAGTAAAATATTACCTAATAACCTTTGTTCAGGATACTTTAAATTATGTATGAATCTTTTCACTAAGGCAAACGTACGCTGTAATTTTGACAAACTAGAAAAATTTTCAAACTTAATGAATGATTCAGTAACAGTTACATTATTGCATTTTAATTCTGGAATTTCTATTTCTATATCATTGATATTCTTTAAAGTAGGCCATTCCGATTCTGGTTTACTTATAAAATCTGGACCTGACCACCACAAGTCCTGGGTTATCAACTTAGTTGCGTCTACCCCCCGGGAAATTAAGTCAGCCGGGTTGAGTGTGGTTGGGACATACCGCCACGCCGAAGAATCTGTGGTTTCAGTAATTTCAAGAACCCTATTGGCGGCAAAGGCCTTTAATTTGCTTGAGCCCTTACGTATCCACGCTAACACAATGCTCGAATCGCACCAATGAATCATGCGCATTGGCGGACCTCGGAGCGACTCGCGCACTGCCTTGCACAGCCGAGCGGCGAGCAGCGCAGCGCACAGGTCCAGTCGCGGCATAGTAGTTGCCTTTAGCGGCGCAACCTTGGACTTAGCGCACAACAGCCTAATAGTAACTTCATCATGAGCGTTCACAGATTTTATTTAAATACATGCCCCATAGGCATGTTGAGAAGCATCACTGAAACTGTGTAATTCAATATGCACAGGTTCAGCACATAAAACAAATCGCGGTATTTCTAACCTTTGTAAATCAGGTATATGATCGGCAAACGAACGCCACTCATTTGCTATAGACATTGGGACGGGCTCATCCCAATCAATTTTTTGGAGCCATAATCTTTGTATTAATATTTTTGGCAATATTATACATGGTGACAAAATAGCCAGTGGTTCGAATATTCTAAACGACTGAGACAATATAGACCTTTTAGTCACATTGCTATTTTCTGGTATGGATTTAGTGGGAAAATTAAACATATCAGTGGACGGCTTCCATCCCATCCCTAACGTGCTAGTTGACTCGCTGAATGTTAAATTATCATTGGCATTTATATCACAATTACTAAAAATGTCTGGTGCATTGCTTTTCAATTTTCGTAAACTAAAACACCCGGAATTAAGGACCTTGCAGACTGATTCCAAAATATAACGGAGCTGATCTTTATCGTTACTTCCACAAATTAAGTCATCAACATAAAATCCGGATTGAATGATGTCCTTTATTAGATCATCATCACATTCTTCACTTAACTGCTTAAGGCACCTAGTACTCAAGTAGCTTGCGCTCGCGGTCCCATAAGTGAGTGTATTTAATTTTAATATTTTTAACGGATGGGACTCCTGATCCCTCCACAAAATGAGTTGAAGGTTACGATCTTCTTCATCAACCTCTACCTGGCGGTACATCTTTTCGATGTCACCGGTTAAGATGTATCTATGTTGTCGAGCTCTTATTAATATGGAAAACAAGGAATCCTGTACAGTGGGACCCACCATCAAAATGTCATTCAACGACTATTCGTCGACAACCTGAAGAGGAAGCCGCAGAACCATCAAAAACAACACGCAATTTGGTCGATTTGCTGTCCTCCTTTATAACAGGATGATGACATAAAAAATAAGAAATTTCAGGTTTTGAATGACATTCCGATAGATGCCCCAACTCTGCATACTCTTCTAAGAATTTTGAATAATGTAATTTTATATTGGGATCTCGCCTAAACCTTTTTTCTAAACTAAAAAATCGTTTTTTTGCCAAATGGAAGGTATCGCTTAAACATTGGGGTGATTCACTTAAGGGCAATTTCACACGAAACCTGCCGTTATCTAATCTAACCGTATTTTTTACGAAATGATTTTCGCAAAGATTATCACTTTCGTTTATATTTTTCTGACCTGGAATTTCCTCTAAATTCCAGAATACAGGAAGCATTTTTTCTATTTCGTTACAAGAATTATTTTGTTCTGTATGTATATAATTACATTGAATTGAATTGTCAGATCTCATTGGAATAAGTGGACCGGAAACCAGCCATCCTAATTTAGAGCTATGAAGTTTAGGGCAATTAGGGCCTAGTGACAGCTGCTCATTTCCTATGATGTCCCAAAACAAATCAGCACCCACTAAAATGTCAATCTTAGAGGAGGTAAAATGTGGGATCCACCAATTCAATTTTTTAGGTATCTTTAGAGTTTTAATATCAATGTGAACTTTAGGTATTTCACTAGTTAATTCCTTTAAAACAAAAAATTTAATATCCATACTAAATGAATTATTGATCAATGAATTTATGTGAGCGGTACATGTTTCCACAACCCTACTGACACAGGTATTACCTACGCCTATAACGTTTATGTCATCCACCCTATTCGAACGCAAACCTAATTTGTCCTTTAGTGATTTCGTTATAAAAGAAGATTGACTTCCGCAGTCTAATAATGCACGAACTTTAGCCGTTTCGTTTGTGTTTGGATTGAAAATTTGAATTAATGCGGTTGACAAGAGCACCTGCCCTTGCTTTACCTTAGAAAAATTAGCAATAGTTTCCTTAGAAACCTCGTCTAACTGCGTGTTATGTACAGACGTAGCTGTAGACTTATGTAATAAACTATTATGCCGTTCCTTGCATTCACGGCAGGGCCCCATACGACACTCGCTTAGTGGGTGACCTTGGCGCAAGCAATTTGAGCAAAGCTTATATTTTTTAACATCGTTTAATCGCTCTTGAATGCTCTTTGACTTAAAAGTAACACAGTCGTAAATCTTATGATTATCACCGCAGATAACACATAAAAATGTTCCTGACCGCTGCGAATTCAAACTAGTGAACGACTTAGTGCTAGGGACTCGATTATTATTGTTGTAGTTATTACCGCTTGACGGAGCATAATGGCGCGCAGGCGCCGCAACTGGTGCCGGCGCGTAAGTCGAGCCCTTTGACAAGCGACTATCATATTTGTTCCTATGTATAGACTCAAGCACATCAGCACGGTCTGTTAAGAATTTATTGAACTGGTTAAGAGTAGGAGTATCGTCTAAAACATTGCGATATTCTTCCCATTTAGAAAGGGTTTGACTGTCCAATTTAGATGACAGCATGAATATAAGTAGCATATCCCATTTATCTGTGGGCTGGCCTAAGGTAGACAATGCACGTAAATTCTTTGTCACGTGATCGACCAAAAACCTAAGTGACTTTTCCGATTCGCGAGCTAACGGCTGAATACTAAATAAAGAAATTAAATGATGATTCGTTAACAATCTTTTGTTATTGTAACGATTGCACAACAATTGCCACGCCTCATTATAATTTGATGCTGATATTTCTAAGTTACATATTATTCTAGCGGCTTCTCCTTCCAAATAGGAGACCAAATAATGGAACTTATGGACTGGAGAGATCTGGCCATTGTTATGTATGAGGCTCTCAAATGTATCATGAAACTCAAGCCATTTAAAATAGGTTCCGTCAAATTTAGAAATTTGGATTTGTGGCAGCTTAAATCCCATGCTACTGCTGTTACCATTACTATTATGTTCAAGAGAACAATGAGCATCCGCATCAAAAAAGGATTCCCGTCTTTGAGACTTATTTTGAATTGTAATAATATTTTTTGCCAATGCTATGTTTGTTACAAAGTCATGCTCAATACTCTCTCTTTCATTTAACTCTGCTCCTAAATTACCAGGATTCAAAACTTCAATCTGACTTTGCAAATCATCGAATTTCATAGACAAAGTCTCAAACTTGCCGAGCTTCAAGGTCAACTCGGCCAGTTTGAGGCCTGCCAATTCGTCTTGCCGATTTATATTCGTTAAAAAGTTTTTGAATTTAGTGATTTGTCCTTTTACTGAACTTCTCTTTGTATTTAATTCTCTCAATTTTCTATCTTCAGTTTTATCAACAGTTGATGTAGACGTTTCCCGGGGGGTGGACGTTTCATTCGTCATAATTTATTGTAATTGTTACTGACAATGAACAACAAAAAACACAATAATCGTTGTGATCGCAAATATAAATCAGCAAGAAATAAGAAGGAATAAATTAATCTAGCTCACGTTCCTCCCCGGTGTTCACACCCCGACTCGGGAAACAAGCGTCAGTGCTGTTGCTGCACAGCACGGCTCAGCGGTCCGGTTGAATTTATAGACTTCAAGCAAGGGACCCTTGAAACGATCGGCAAACAACAGTTAATGACTTGCAATAATAACTTATTTTGACTTTGGGAAAGACAATTATTTTATGTTATGGGCCACCAAAACTCGATATATTTTTTGAAATAATGTTAAATCGAGTTTAATTATTGAATAGAGAACGCTTTTACAACAAAAGTTATGATAATTCTATGAAAATGACAAAATGTTAAATAAAGTGGGTAGGTAGGTACTTACACCGAAAAATGTATTTTACTTTAATTTACACGACCAATTTACTGTTTTATTTACTTATTTATGAACTATTACCTTCTAATTATATGAACTTTACTAAAAATGAGTCTGATTTTGTTTGCAACAAGTGAAAAACGACACTACAATAGTGATAGGATAAAAGGTATGGATTTAGGAATTTGGACAAGGAATAAGCACTTATCTCATTTGATCCGATGACGGCGTAACGCTTTGGCTGCTTTACTGACCGCTTTCTTCAAGATCTTTAGAGATTTCTGGATTTTCTTCGAAGATGCTCGACCACGCGTCGAAATTTTGATCTCCAATTTTCTCAATTAGTACGTTGGTTCTTCCCCTCATGGGCCTCCAATTCATGTCAAGTGTAGACCTAATAAAGCCAAGCGCTCGTGATGCTTTTTGACTACTTCATCGACATGAACGTCAAATAATAACTTTGAGTCATGGTAGACTCCGAGGTCGCGAATGGAATCTTTCGTCGAGAGAACTTGGCCACCTAGGGTATAAACAGTAGGGATAACATTATATTTCCTAGTAAACGTAACCACTGCGCACTTAGAAGGGTTGAGATCGAGTTTATTGATACGGCAGTAGTCTTCCAGGCGCGATAGATCTGCTTGGAGGGAATCCATGTCTGAAGAAGACGATCATGTCATCGGCAAAACACAGGAGCTGAGAATAATGCAAGCAGGCATGGATGTCGTTAACATAGATGACAAATAAAAACGGACCAAGCAACGATCCCTGGGGTACACCACTGGGGATTGGGACCCAACTAGACATATAGTTATTCAGGACTACTGCTTGCGACCTATTATCGATATAGGATGCAAACCACCTTAATAAGTCACCACATATAATATACCTACGTTACATAGTTTTGTTAACAGCACGCTGTGGTTTATGCGATCAAAACATTTACTGTAGTCGGTATAGATAACGTCGACTTGATCTCCACCGTCCATAGCTTTTGTTATATGGTCATTTAAAAGTACTAAGTTTGTGACTGTGGATTTGCCTTTAAGGGCCCTATCACACTTTTTCGTCGAAATTTCGATTTTTGACGGATTTTAGCGCTACAACCTAGAGAAACCTTTGGGTCTACTAAATACATTTGTATGTGTTCGCGACAAAAAGTAATATGATGATACACTGGAAAGTTAAAGGATCAGAAAGGAAAATTAAAGTTGGTGAATTATTTCTTAGAGTCAACTTTGAACATACACAGAAAGAAAAACAAGTACAAACAACAAATAAAAGTATAAAATTTGATTTTCTTATGAAGTAAAGATTATTCTGATATAAATTTTACGTAATAATAATTATATATCTAGGAGAAATTCACAGTTAATTCTGAGCGTTTTTAGTAGTTTTATGGTTTTTAATTGGGTTTTTTTTTTCACATATTCCATACATAATTTCAAAATTCCGAGACCGCTATGAACTATTCGACTATATAAGAGATATGATTCAATTTTTTTTATTTCATTTGTTTAGCACAGTAGTTCAATCCATGACCCCAAAAAAGTGCCTTCGCGCATTTTATGAAAATCTTTGTCTGCAATTTCGGGTTTAATTATAAAGTTAAGCAAATTTTCAAAAAAGCGAGGCCGCTATGAACTATTCTAATAGCTATTCTACACTATTCAATAAGTCAAAACTATTAATGTATTTTTGTTTCTGAGATCGAGAACCCCAAAATTGGCCATTTTACGCATAAATCACAGTCGAAACGTAATATGCCTCTTAAGAAAGCCGTGTTGAAATGGGCTAAGGAGGTTGCTCAGTGGCGGATAAAGATGATCATATATGATCCTTTCAAAACTTTAGCTATTTAACATAATTTAGAAATTGGACGGTAGTTGGTAATGTCCGCCTTGGATTCTTTCTTATGCACTGGGGATATAAAGGCCGATTTCCATATTTGGGGAACAGTGCCCGAGCTGATTTTTGAAATAGAAGAAAAATTGGTAAGGCGATAGTCGAGGCACATCGATATGTATAGGTAGTAGGTAATTAATTTCAATCTACCCATTGCGTGTAAACTTTTGTTAATAATTATAGTGATGGAAAGACGTCCTCACTTTAATTGTGGAGATCATTTTTAGGGTTCCGTACCCAAAGGGTAAAAACGGGACCCTATTACTAAGCCTCCGCTGTCCATCTGTCTGTCTGTCTGTCACCAGGCTGTATCTCATGAACCGTGATAGCTAGATAGCTGAAGTTTTCACAGATGATGTATTTTAGTTGCCGCTACAACAAAAAATACTAAAAACAGAACAAAATAAATATTTAAGGGGGGCTCCCATACAAAAAACGTGTTGTTTTGCCGTTTTTTACTCGATATTAATAACGACAACAGGTAGACAGTTGAAATTTTTACAGATGATGTATTTTTAATGCCGCTATAACAATAAATACTAAAATCAGAATAAAATAAATATTTAAGGGGGGCTCCCATACAACAAACGTGATTTTCTTGCCCTTTTTTGGTACGGAACCCTTCGTGCGCGAGTCCGAATTGCACTTGGCCGGTTTTTTTTCAATGTTGACGACTCTGTATGAAATATACAGGGAGAAAAAAGCAGCCCTTGATGAGTTTCTTGCCGCTTCTTCTCGTCAAGGTCTCCCGCTTAGGGTTTGCGAACCGAAACCGTAGCTTCTATGACATTCACAAGTGCAGCCTAGACTGAATAAATTGAGTCCGTTACGCCAGCAAGAAAGTAGCTTCTAGAGGGAAGCGAGTTTGATGAATAATTTGTGCGCAATTCGATGTAAATTTGCGCCAAATAAAAAATTTGTGGGCCTTATAGTTTTGGAATAAAACGGGTAAAACGAATTCTGCTGGGGTAACGGTACTCCAGCAGGAAGATTCTGAACTAATGATCGGAGAGAAATAAAAGATATATGGGCGGGTAGCTTGATACTAGCAAGAAATGTGCGCCAAATATATAATTTGTGGGCCTTATAGTTTTGGAGATATTTGATTTCCTGCTGGCGTAACGTTTTGCCGGATCCCAGATCTCGGAAACTACTAAATGTGCGATCTTACAGTAAACATATATAAGTAGCCCCTAATTTGTGCTATTTGTGCGGTAGAAAACATTCCAAAAATATTCACAAATTTTGAAGTAATCGGGCATTTTCTGAAAACAGAAAAAAAAATCCAGCGCCTAAACTACCACATAAAGAAAGAAACTAAAAACAGTGTTCTATTCTTCTTGTTATTTCTCATTACCATAAAAATTTTGAAAACCGCACATTTACACGTTTTTGAATAATACCCACATGAAGGTGAGACCGACCATGTCATGACTTTGACGGTCAGCAGGATAAAAATATCAGAGATTATTTAGATCCTGGCCCAATGAATAATCTGTGCGGTTACTGAAGAACATGCTCAGAAAATTTCAGCTTCAAATTCTTCGTATTAAAGGAAATATCAATTAAAATCCAAAACAACTGTCAGTGTTCCGATTAACCGACCAAATTCGATAGACAACAAAAAAGCGACGCGTTCATACATATTGATGACCTTCTTAAATGTGTCGTATTATGCAGAAAAATTGTTTGTACTACAGTCGCGTTCATAACTTCTTATTGGCAAATGTGGGTAAATAGTGTTTTAATATTTAAATAGTTAGTTTGAGCCTGTATTTATACCAATACAACGTGGCGTTGATCTGTTACATTTAGGGCTTGGTATTCGAATATCCGAATATTCGTATTATCCGAATATTCGCCTCATTTATTATTCGAATATTATTGAGAGTAGTATTCGAATTTTCCGAATTTTTCGAATACTGACTGATATACAGTGTGTTACAAGCCTCGGCATGTAACTTTAGCACTGCCATTTTGTGCGCAGAAGTATTTTTTTGGGGTCTCATTGGTGGGAGACGTGGTGCGGGGCTTCTGCAAGCATGCCCAGTATTCCCCTCCAATTTCTCTCACCGCTAAACTTACGTGCCGCGGCCTATAAAAAACCCTACCTCTAATGTTGAATATGGTAGATAGGGACCATCAAACTGAACCATTTTTACTACGGGACCAACTCTGAAATCGTGGAATAATAAACAGCTGTTTCATACAAAAATTAATAACGAAAATATCAAAATGTATGCAACAGCACAGCAGATTTTTTTGCGATCAGATCGGAGATTAAAAATTTGTTATATACTTAAGTCCTAAACTAAGTACCTAGTATTCGATATCTTAATGAATAATAGTGAGTAATAAAATTCTCTAAAGTTCACATCACAAGCCTGACTGAATGGGATTGAAATTGAAACCCATATTTGTGAACATTATCTGACGCCAAACAAACTGTGTTTGCCAGTTTGTTGATGTTGCCCATTGTTGCTTGAAATACCATCTATCACCACCATCATGAGTGCTTTGGGCTACTACTGCATTCGGGATTATGTAAGGATTCTAACTATACCCCATACATCTAAATCCGTTAAGGCATTTAGAAGTGGAGTAAAGAAACTTAAACACCCACAAACATACATAAACCCTGAACACATTACACTCTCTGTTTTTTGGGAATTTGTTTTATTTGAAAGGATAAGAAAATCCCATTATTTTATTGCCAACACACCCTATACTTATGTTTTTTAGTGAATCGATTGTTGATTAATCGTGTATGTTTGACATTATTTACGTACGTAGGTAAAGTACGTTGGTAGTTGTACTAACTATTTAATCTGTGACAATAAAACTCATGTCATGTCAAAAGGGGTAGATAACAAAATGTCATTATAAATACGAAAATGTCAAACAATTATAACCTCAAAACGGCTCTTTTCTCCCGCATTATATTTTAATGATATTATTCCTACATGATCATAAGAAAATTACTAAAAGTATATCGGTAATTTCATCAAAGCGCATCATGGCCTAGCTTCTATAGTAAAATCGGCATCATCCTTTATTTCTGTGATCTCAGAAACGGCTCTAACGATTTCGCTGAAATTTGGTATATGGGGGTTTTCGGGGGTAAACAATCGATCTAGATTAATCTTATGTTAGGGA
This sequence comes from Agriphila geniculea, assembly GCA_943789525.1. NCBI lineage: Eukaryota > Metazoa > Arthropoda > Insecta > Lepidoptera > Crambidae > Agriphila > Agriphila geniculea. The sequence goes on along the minus strand of OX038869.1, from coordinate 23,218,911 downwards.
AAACGCGTGTTTTCGAGTTTTCATGTGTTTTTCTTTCGTCGCAGAATATGGTCGCTAATTTCGTTCTGCCGGCCACTGTCAGTCTGGTCCAGCGGGTTAAGACGCGGACGGCAAGAAACGAGTGTTACGGGTTTGAATCCCGCTCGGTGCCGTTAGTGTTTTTTTATATGTTCAAGTTTATATATATTTTTTTATTTTTATTGTTTTTAGACAAGTTTTAAAAGATGTAGTTAATGTTTGAGATAACAATGTAGATTATCACCTAAACACCACCATATTACAATAAATAGTAAAAACCGAGCAAAACTCGTTCACCCAGATATTGATATATGATATAACTACTTAAATAGACCTACTAGAAAAAACCAAACACGTCCCGTCTGAGGTGAAAAGAGTCAGAAATTTTTTAGTGAGAGAGTTAAATGTTCATAAAAACGTAGTTTTTCTTTTTAAATTAGTAAAATTCTACTTTTATTGTATGACCTTTATAAAATTATGAATTGTATGATATTATATTCAAGTCAAAAGGTCATTTTGTTCTCTAGATAAAAAGTATTCGAAAAATTCGTAATATTCGGATAATTCGGATATTCATTTTGGAACTATTCGAAATATTCGAATAGTGAAAATGGACGAATATTGCAAGCCCTAGTTACATTACACCCAGATTATATATTTTGCGGACGGCACTCTTCGAACACGTGACTGTGAAACCAGCTAAATTTCTTAAGTTACTAGAAGATCTGTTTACTTCTTAGTGAAATATACCAGAATCATTGTTGTCTAAACATCAATAGCATAGGTAGCTGTTTTTTATTTTTACCGACTTCAAAAGGAGGGAGGTACTCAATTCGACCCGTTTTTTTTTTTTTTTTTTTGTTTTTTGTATGTACACCGATTACTCGAAGACGGCTGGACCGATTGAAATGATTCAAACGTTATTACATTAAGTAAACTCCCAAGTTGGTCCCATTTTTAAAAATTTTGAAATCGGTTCAGTACTTTTCAAGTAATCTTGAAAAAAGCACGCAAATAGTATGATTTTGTGTGAACTACCTCGATGATCAGTCGTATAACTTCTTTGTTTATGAACTGAATAAGATAATTATTTTTTGTTGGAAAAAGGATATCCTAAGTGTAGTTCTTAACCGACTTAAAAAAGGAGGTTCTTAGTTTGACACGCATGTATGTGTTTCTCCGCGATTAACTCACTTTTGGCTGAGCCGATTTTTCTACCTAAATAATATACCTACACTACCTAATACAAAAGGTACCTACACTAAAAATTTAAAAATAAAAAATTGTTTAAAAAACAAAAACCGACTTCAAAAAACCTACCTCTAAAAAGCAAGAAATAAAATTCGTTATAATAAAAACACGTCTATTGAAGTCGGGTGTGGCTTTTAGAAAAAAAGGAATTTGTACTCCAGCCCCACCCGACTTCAATAGACGTGTTTTTATTATAACGAATTTTATTTCTTGCTTTTTAGAGGTAGGTTTTTTGAAGTCGGTTTTTGTTTTTTAAACAATTTTCAATAACAGAAAACAACTACCTAGCTGTCTTAGGTAGGTATATGTTTATAACTTCATTCGAACCGGAAAGAAGCACTAAAATCTACTAAAATCAGTTAAATGGGCACTTCACTCGCGTATTATTATTAAGGTAGGTATTTAGTTTTGGTGTAACAAGTAGGTATTTATTGTAATAATATTTTATTAAGGTACCTACCAAGTACTTAGGTACTTAAAATGCAATTAATTTTACAACAGTAGCAATACCATGAGTTTACAAAAACCATTCTCGATATCGACCGCGTTAGCAATTTGTATGGGAAATTGAAGCAGAGCCTCTAGCGGATACGCGAAGAACTAAAATCTATAGTAAATGTGCTCACCATCCACGAGTTTACTATCCTCGCTAATGTGAACTCGATACGGGGTAAATGTCCCATATTTCGGCATGTTAAGACTTAGGATATTCATTCTAAATGTATGGGGAAGATGGCGAAATTAATAGTTAAGTTTTAATGTGGCTATGTTATACCTTTAGGTGAGTACATTATAAAAATAACTCTCCCCCTCTCCCCTCTACCACGTCACCCCTCCCCCCTAGAAATGTGACCCGTTTTACAGATTTTCTAAATTTTCAGGAAAACCATACAAGCTAGGACAAAATGGTCAATTATTCAATTATTTACTGATAAATTACCTACAAATAAGTATAAATTTTCATTTTGATACAAGTTATAGTTTCCAAGCTATGGTGTGTCAAAGTTTATGGTAGTGACTGTCTGTACACGACAAAAATAATAAAAATTCGGCTATTGCTTAACCAAAGGTTTCCTTCACCAGGATTGATCTTTGTGTTCCTAAGATGGGTTTACGAAGTGGAGCCACCTGGATTTTTCATGTAGGTGGGGGGGGAGGGGAGAGTTCAGCCTTCATGAAGTCTGATGTTAATAACTGCCTAAGTAGGGTTGGGTAAATTTCACGAAAAATTTCGGTCTGTGAAATATTTAGAATAAATTTCATTTTGGTTTGAAATATTTCAGTTTAGAGTGAAATTTATTTTTAATTTTCATCTGACCTAAATAAAACAAAATTACATGCATTTTGTCAATATATCAACATAATTATAGAACAAAACAATAAACAAATAAGTTGGCTTAAATTACGAATAGCTTTGGCTATTTTACAACTTTTAATAACAAAATATTTAATGTCTGTTTCGATTGTCGGCCACGATGGCGTAGAAGAAAAACAACTTCATCAACATTACCGAGGAATATGTAGAAAATTAACAATAAAAGTCCCAAAGTAGGACCAATATTCAGAAAACTGTAAGTTTAACCGTGGCCACACAGTCAAAACGTGGAGAACCGAGCGGCCACGCAGCCAGGCGCAGTTCTCTCAAACGGAGCTTATTAGAGGTCCCATTCTTTTTGCTATAAATCGCGGATACGATTTCGTAGAAAAATATAGAAAGTTTAAAAAAACCCTAATGTTTGGATTTCACGACCTACATAGCTTAAATGCTATGGCCGCGCCATAGTCCGCGCGGTCACGCAGTTCTCTTAAACGGAGCTTAGTAGGGGTCCTATTATTTTTGCTAATCGCTGATACGATTATGTAGAAAATATAGACAGTATAAATAAAGCCCTAATGTTTGGACTTCACGACCTGCTACAGAAATTAAATGCTATGGCCGCGCGGTGGAAACGTGGAGAACCGCGCGGCCACGCAGTTCTCTCAAACGGAGCTTACTTAATAGAGGTCCCAATCGGTCCCATTCTCTTTTATAATACCTGATACGATTAGGTAAAAATAGTAGACAGTATAAATAAAACCCTTAGGTTTGGATTTCACGACCTACAGAAAAAGGTGGTCGTAAAGTCCAAACATTAGGGCTTTACTTATACTGTCTTAATTATCTACGAAATCGTATCTGCGATTAGCAAAAATAATGGAACCTGTACTAAGCTCCGTTTGAGAGAACTGCGTGGCCGCGAGGTCCTTTACGTTTCGACCGCGCGGTCATGGTTAAACTTTCTGAATATTGAACCTACAAATTTGCGACTTTCATTGTTAGTTTTCTACATATTCCTTCGTAATGTTGACGTAGTCGTTTTTCTTCTACGACACCGTGGCCGAGCAATCGAAACCCCTTTTTCCTCACTGCTCACGAGGTCTTTCAAAGCACATAGTAGGTTAGATATATTATTTGGTTACGTGCTGTTTGGTATATTATTTGGTAGCTATGCGCAGCTAGATGGCGCTTCTAATTTTGAATACTTACTTATTTTTGGAAATGGGTGATATTTTGATTAATTTCAACTAGCTCGACTTAAAAAATCTATAATATTATCGAACTGCTCGCAAAATTTCACGAGAATCGGTTGAGAAATGGGACCAGGGGCCGTATTATTTCCTGGCAGTTTTCTGACTGGCTATCAATCTATCTCTTTTAATTGTTATACAGCGAGAAAGAGATGTAACTATAGCAATTCATAAACCTGGAAGTTTTAAGAGGTTGTAATACACCCCCTGTAGAGGAGAACAGACAGCTAGAAAGTCAGACTAAAATATGTTTATGTATATATCTCCGCCATTATGAAGAATTAAAAAAAACTGGGTCGACAGTAAAATTCTATATAATTTTCGAACCTGTCCACAAAATTTGACGAGAATCAGTTGAGAAATGCGCCTGTAGAGGAGAACAAACAGTGCTGGAATGGCGGGCTGAAATGTTTCTTTTACATATCTCCGCCATGAAAAATTTCGATAAATTTCGACAGTAAAATTCTATATTATTTTCGAACCTGCCCATAAAATTTCACGGGAATCGGTTAAGAAATGTGACTTGTAGAGGAGAACAAACAGCGCCGGAAAACTGGACTGAAATATGTTTCTTTTACATATCTCCACCATTTACAAAAAATTCGAAAAACAGGCTACAAAAAATGTTTATGTTATAGGCAAACGCCGAAGCTCAGGCACTCCTAGGTTTGTCTAGTCAAACCTCAGGTTTGACAAGAAATTTTAGTCAAAGCCCAAAATAAAATCGTGTTTCGGCCTTTTGCCCAAAACCTGAGGTTTGACTAGGCAAACCTACGAGCGCCAGGACTTCGGGGTTTGACTATAACATTTATATAATTTTGTCCCTGCTCATAAAATTTAACAAAAATCGGTTGAGAAATGCGACCTGGGGCTGTATTATGACCTCTTGTTTCCAGACAGTTTTCTGACTGGCTATCAATCTATTTCTTTTATTTGCTACTAGCGGCCGCCCGCGACTTCGTCTGCGTGGAAAGGTTTTTTTGCTATCCCTCGGGAACTATACTTTTTTCGGGATAAAAGGTACCCTATGTCCTTCTCTGTACCCCTGACTACGTGTATGCAAAATTTCATGATGATCGGTTCAGTAGTTAGGACGTGAAGGCGTAACAAACAAACAAACAAATAAACAAACAAACAGACTTTCGCATTTATAATATTAGTAAGGATACAGCGAGAAACAGATGTCACTACAGCAATTTATAAACCTGGCAGGATTTAAGAGCTCGTAATACGGCCTCAGGGGCTGTATTATGACCTCTTATTTCCAGTCAGTTTTCTGACTCGCTATCAATCTATCTCTTTTATTTGCTATACAGCGAGAAAGAGATGTCACTACAGCAATTTATAAACCTGGCAGAATTTAAGAGCTTGTAATACGGCCTCTGTACAGGAGAACAACAGCGCCGGAAAGCCGGACTGAAATATGTTCTTTTACACTTCTCCATTTTGAAAAATTTCGAAAAACTGGCTCGACCATAAAATTCTATATAATTTTCGAACCTGCTCACAAAATTTCACGAGAATCGGTTGAGAAATGCGACCTGTAACCTATAGAGGAGAACGAATGGACAGCAGGAAGGACAAACTAAAGAATTGTTGCCCAAGCTGAAGCAGAGATGCTTCGCTCGCGCTTCGCGCTCGCTAGGTCAATTACCTAAGCCTTTAAATTTCATTTAATACGTTAAAATAGTAAACTAATTCAGAAAATAAGGGATTTCTAGTGCTGGAAATAAATTTCACTCAAAAGTGAAATATTTCAACCCGTTTTGAAAGATTTCATAAATTTCATATAAATTTAATTTTCATTTCATTGAAATTTTCACTGGACCCATCCCTATGCCTAAGTATAGTACTAAGCCAAGTTTGGTATCATTTTCGGAAAAATCAATAACGTAGAATTAATTTTTGATTTAAAAAATGCCATCTTAGGTTAGGTCTATGTTTACGTGATCGAGTAGTGCCTTGATTTATGAAATTGTGACATTTGCCTCTAGTTCCGCTGATATAAAAGGTACGCGGATGGGCTATATATCAAATTGTACGTCTGCCAGAGGGCTTCAAAGTGGAATTTGAATTCCTAAAATAGGTCAGTAACTTTTTGAGATTTTCCAAAATTTTCGAAAATTGCAAATTCTTTTCGCCGACTTGGATCGAGAATTCCCCAATATAGTTTTATTATTACCCACAAAAAAATCCGCGCGGCTATACAGGGTATCCCAAAACTTTGCCACACGGAGGTAAAGTACGTTAATATTGAAGATGGGAAATTTTACTGAAAGAAGACTTCATTTTATTTTTAAAAATAATTGGAACTGCATTCAAAGATTTTTGGAAAATCACCTGCCTTAACCAGGAATCGAACCCAACAAAAACTTTTTTTTTAATTTATTTTAACGATACAAATCAAAAGGGTTACTCATAAGGATTATTTTTTCTTAAGTGAGACAGCATCTTAAACAAAAGGAAGACCATGAAATTTAACATTTAAATTATCATTATTACAAATTTGTATCTATTTGTATTGGGTTGGCACGAAAGTAATGAGACAGTTTGTTCTTCATATTTTAAATTCTAACATTTTTATTTTACAACACATTTAGTTAATCAAATACTCGCCGTGAGTATTTATGACTTGTTGCCTACCTATAGGCAAGGACTGGATGCCTGTTGCCCAGAACTCAGCGGGCCAGGAGTTGAAGAAGGTGGCTATGTAGGTTTCAAGTTCATTAAAAGTACTAAAGCGTTTACCGCGTAAATCATTTTTCATGGTTCTGAATAAATGATAGTCTGAAGGGGCAATGTCTGGGGAATATGGTGAATGAGGTACCGTCTCCCAGCCTAAGTCCTGCAGTTGATGGCGGGTGATGGATGCAGTGTGCGGGCGAGCGTAGTTATGACGTAAAATGACATTGGCTCTTCTTCGTCTTTTTTCTTTAATAGCTGTGGCTAGTTTATCGAGCTACGCCGCATATGTGTTAGCATTAACCCTTTCATTATGTAATAATTCATAAAACAGCATGCCCTGAGAATCCCAAAAGCAGCACAATAGAACTTTTTCGCCGCGATTTTGATATTGCTTTGATTGAGTTGGTGGGTCTTCCCCTCGTGGTAGCCAGAAGGCACGGTGCGTATTGTTTTCGCAGAGAACCCACGACTCGTCCCCTGTGACCAAATCCTCCAAAAACTCTGCGGTGCGGTCGAAGTAGTAGAGATTGGCAGACGGCGATCCGAGCAGCACGAGTGGCGTCTGTGAGGGCATGAGGTGTCTATCGGGATAAAACTTTTCTATATCTGAGTTCGTGTAGATGATGTTCTATGGCGTGATGGCTGCAGTGAAGTTTTGTTGCTAATTCACGAGTGCTTGCATCCGGCTCCTCTTGCACGAGGCAAATCATCATCGGCGAAAGCTGGTGATCGTCCCGAGCGAGGCTGACTTTCGAGGCTTCGGTCTCCTGTACTGAAGCGTTTGAACTAACGAGACACTGTTGCGTGGCTTGTGGTATCTGAGCCAAATGCAGTGTTGATGTTGTCTGCCGCAGCTCGCGCACTATGGCCTAACAAATACTCGTAGAGGTATAGAGTTCGAACTTGTCGCTCATCCATTTTTCTTCAAACTAACTTAATTAGTCGTGCGTGCGCTTTTATATACCCCTAGAACAGAAGCACCTAGAATGTTCTATAACATACTAGAATATGATCGAAAATAATTTATTAAAAAAACAACATGAGTTAAGTATTTTAGAGTGTCTCATTACTTTCGTGCCAACCCGATATCAAAACGTAAGCGATTTTAAAAAATCTTTGAATGCAGTTCGGTTTCTTTTTAAAAACAAAATGGCAAGATGGCACTGTTAGATTAATCGTGCTATTGAGTTGTATTGTTAGAAGTATAAGGCATGAGACAATTTTGTTAAAATTAATTATTCCAATACACCTGTCGTGTACTAAGTGGATTTTTATTGAATAGTACACCCTCGAAATCAGGCCTTGGCTGCAACCCTTACTCGAGGGTTGTTCAAAGTTTCTTTCAATAAATTTTCATATCTTACATATTTAAGGTACTTTCCCTCTATGTGGCAAAGTTTTGGGACACCCTGTATATCTAATTTTTAAAGTGTAGTCGCAATGACCACTTTTTGTTCAAATTAGTCAATCAAAACTGGAGTAGAATCGAAAAATGATTACATATTTTGTTTCATGATATTAATCCTTATCCAACTATATAATTTAATAATGATCAAGGTTGATTATTTACATGTCAATTCTTATTTAAATTATTCTAATCGGACCTTTCGTTTGGAAGTTACTACGGGCATACGGGATAGTACTATTTAACTATTTAAAATTTTATTCAAATTGACTTTCTGTGAGCTTAAGAAATAGGTACAATACGAGCGCTAATCTTATGGTGGTGACAAGGAATACACGCCATAAAGCTGTCTGTGCCGACGACTGAGAGTTTTGAACGTCGCATTGCCCTCAGTCACGGTAATGGATAGATACCGTAACCGTGTCTCAGTTCAGTTACCAAAATGTTGGTACTTGATTTTTTGACAGTTTATGTGGTATAGATTTTGTACTAATGTAGGTGTAATAATTAATGATTAAACGAACTTACCTGTAAGTGAAGTTCTATCATAATTATACGAAGGATTCTTCCGAAGATATTAGTACTATTAACACATGTAGTATCGCTTGCATGTGTTAATAGTACTAATATTGAGGAAGAATCATGAAGTATAATTAATAATTTGCGACAGAAAAAAAACTAAACGAAATAACGTACTAACCCGAAATATTGGTCGTTTACCTTAGTTGGTGTACTTTGCAATTATAATCCGACTAAGTAAAAAAACACTAGTTAGTGGAATTTTGAATTTATGTTGGTTACTATCTTTTTACTTTCCTCTATGGTTACTATTTATGTCAAATCGAAGATGTCAAATGTAATTTTCACGTTTTAATAATTATTTATTTTGTGTTTTCTTTGCGTATTTTGTTGTGCAATAGCTAGCTTGTTAAGATTGATAAGAATAAAATTAGAAGCAGTCGATTAGAGGAGTTTATATAGTTTAAAGGTGAAATAAAAGGTTGGTACTTGATACAAATCCTTGGACGATTCGTCCAAGTACAAATCATTAGAAAACTCAGATAAACCTAAATCCAACCAGGAAAATACATTTATGAATTTTTTTATAAAACTTACGCTGTTTTAGTTTAAGCTTCTCTTAATAATTGTTTCTTAATATTTATGATTAGCTATCCATGACCTTGATTTGTTTTTACTATTGGCTATAGATTCATTTATTGCAATTTTTTAAAGACGACCTTCCCCCATGCTCCAATTGCCAACCTTACTTTTAAAGCTTAAAATATGAGCAATAGACGATTAAATAACGTGTCGCAAGCTTATGTAAATCTCAGACTTTGATATTGTGTGACAAGCTTACGGCACGTAATAACGTAGCGTTCAAACGCATAGAATGTTGGCCATTTGAGTAGGGGGGGACAGAGCGTGATTACGATAATAGCCTAGGTCTTATTTCAACACGGTAGAGCTTAATGAGAACCCCGCAACTTATACAACTTATGGTTTACTTATTTCATTACAGATAATGTGTGTATCATCCAACAATCGACAAAATATCCAATTTTCCTTCCAAATTAATAAAAACATACAAATTGGACGAAATACAACCTGGCAGAGCGACATGCGGCAGATAACTACGTTTTTTTTGTGCCTTATTCAAATATGATATTAAATAAACAAATAAGGCCCAAAATGATACAAATCTATGAGTTAAAGTGAGATCTTTTTTTTAGAATATATTATAACATGAATCTTTACTTTGTTATAATAAATATTCAAATTTATTGATAAGATGTTTTTATTTAATATGGTTCATTAACCTCAATTTAACATAAAAAAGTTATAGGCCTTAATTTAATAAGTGTAATCGATTTATTACGGCCAAAGTCAAGTTTTCGGAAAATTACATTTACCTAGTTAGAACTGTTTTCTTATATTCCTACTGTTAAATAATAAATTAAATAATATTTAAAGACTTAAAAGTAAATAGGCCTTATTTGTATCAAGTACTTATTACCTTGATACGGACGGAATTAACATATTTGCAACTAAGTAGATTATTATTTAGATTTAACACAATATTTTCTAATTTTGTAATATGCTTGATAGGAAAGTACTTAATTAAACTTTTTTATATTAGTTTCAAAGTGGAGGAATGCATTACGTTACGGCGTATTTGAATGGTGACCTTAGTAAGCCCACTGAATGGAGGGCCCACCTAGAAGGGCCACTATTCAGCGTTGGGCACAACCTGACCCACCCCCTGACTAGAGGATTTCTAACACGGGTTTTCATATTTATCGGTTTATAATTTTCCCTTGATTTCGTCGCATTATGCAGCTGTGGCGCACGGCGCACATATTTTATGCCAAATAAGCCCTGAAAGACATTATTTAGACTATTTTAGACACAAAAAATACTAAATTAAATTAAAATAGAAGTATTCACGCCAATGACTATGTTGTACCGCGGTTTGATTACATTCTCTTTTGTTGTACCTATTTTTTACATTGTAAAAGGTATACTCATTGATCTCACGCGTCAAAACGCAAGTGAGTAACTTTACTACTATCGTTTCGGTATTTCCAAGAACCTTATATTCATATTCTATCTCGATACCATCTGTCAATTAGTAACTCATGGTACCGAATTGCTATGAAAAAGGCCAAAACGTTACTCGATGCTCGCTAGCGAGTATAGTAAACTATTGTAGTTTACTATACCAACTCATGGTAGAGCTACAGAAGTGAGTGACCAACTTCATAGCGGTTGTGCTATAAAACGACGTTTTTTAATCTGTAACATTTTCTCTTTTCCATAGAGACCACTGACGTCCATTATACAACTTGTATAATGAACGTCAGGGTTGCGTTCAGAGGCTTAGAGTGCAGTTAAAAAACAACCAAACGGTTGTTTTTTAACTCACTCTAAGGTTAGGAACGCGACCAAGAACTTTAAATGTCAATGTCAATACAAAGTCTTCATTTTCCACTTGAAATAGGAATAATTTAAACTTTCCTTTATTCAAAATCAAATAAAAACTGTTTTTTTTGCGAAGCTACCATGATTTATTTGAAAATTAGACACAAAAACATCAAAATACAAAATAATGTCAAATGACATTGACAGTTTTTCTATAGACAAACGTCAGAGCGTTTTACAACCATCAATTTTGATGGTTGTTCGGTTGCAACGCTCTGACGTTTGGAACGGGAAAGTTGTTACAACCGAACGTCACGCTCTAATATTTGGAACGGCGTTAGAGCGTTCGGTTGCACTCGGAGCGTAGGTTCGGAACGACCCCCAGAGGGCCTAGTACGAGTTGTTTCTCACCTCACTTTACGAATAGTATCGAGTGAAAGAGAGGAAATCATGCGAGTGAGTGAACGAGTGAAATAATGAAAACGATAGTTAACTATTCGCAAAGTGAAGTGAGAACAAAAAACCAACTCGTACTAGGCCCTCTGTGAAGAGATCTACATTCATGTAGAAGTTGCATGCAAGGGATCACTGTCTATTGTCAATTTAATCGCATTGTAGGTACATTAAGGACCTAGTTAGGTATGACAAAAAAAAACGAAATAAAATTACAAAACATCGTTTATTTTTTTACTAAAATAATGTTATAATGGTAAAAATTCTTTCAATTCAAGTAAAAATGAAAAGAAACAGAAATAACTTCATTCGTTATTTAAATAAAAGCACTCATTCAAATCACTTTTTCACTTAAATGTACGTAGACCTGACGTGTACAAACCAGGGGGTCAAGTCTGCTAATGTTTTTGTTAAAATCGTAGTTCAATGGTGTTTGAATGGTAATGTTTTTTGACATAGTTCTTGTTTCTTAAACCCAAAACTGAAAGACATTGTGTTTCTTAAACCCAAAACGGAAACATATTGTGCCTTGATTTTGGGTTTAAGAAACAAGATCTGTCTCAAAAAGCATTACCATTGGAACACCATTGAACTACGATTTTGACGAAAACATTAGCAGACTTGACCCCCAGTTCGACAACAAAGTTAAGGAGGTCATCAATATGTATGAACGCGTCGCTTTTTTATGGTCTATCGAATTTGGTCGGTTAATCGGAATACTGACAGTTGTTTTGGATTTTAATTGATATTTCCTTTAATACGAAGAATTTGAAGCTGAAATTTTCTGAGCATGTTCTTCAGTAACCGCACAGATTATTCATTGGGCCAGGATCTAAATAATCTCTGATATTTTTATCCTGCTGACCGTCAAAGTCATGACATGGTCGGTCTCACCTTCATGTGGGTATTATTCATAGACTTATTATATGGTATTATTCAAAAACGTGTAAATGTGCGGTTTTCAAAATTTTTATGGTAATGAGAAATAATAAGAAGAATAGAACACCGTTTTTAGTTTCTTTATTTATGTGGTAGTTTAGGCGCTAGAATTTTTTTTCTGTTTTCAGAAAAGGCCCGATTACGTCAAAATTTGTGAATATTTTTGAAATGTTTTTTACCGCACAAATAGCACAAATTAGGGGCTACTTATATATGTTTACTGTAAGATCGCACATTTAGTAGTTTCCGAGATCTGGGATCCGTCAAAACGTTACGCCAGCAGGAAATCAAATATCTCCAAAACTATAAGGCCCACAAATTATATATTTGGCGCACATTTCTTGCTAGTATCAAGCTACCCGCCCATATATCTTTTATTTCTCTCCGATCATTAGTTCAGAATCTTCCTGCTGGAGTACCGTTACCCGTGTCCATCGTTCTGGCAGCGCCACGGTCTCCGATTTGCGTGAAAAAAATTCACCATGTAGGCCGATTTTTTTCCAGTCGGGAAAAAATAGGTTTGATTTTTTCCCTCCACTGGATCCGAAGATATACGAGGTTTATTTTGGCGCTGCCAGAACGACGTCGTCCTGGCAGCGCCACGGCTATATCTCATTAATTACAAAAGCTAGAATAAATCTAATTACACACAGATTTTTGGCTTTTTTTTCCATTTCACACAAGCTAACATCCATCCGTGAACGTCAACAGATTCAGGAGTAATCGTGGGTCATTCGTGGCGCTGCCAGAACGACGTCGTTCTGGCAGCGCCACGGCTGAATCTCAGCAATTTGATTTTTTTCCTGGAAACGGTGTGGGTATATATTTAATACCTTCGTCATAAGGCACGAAAAAAAATGAGTTTCTACATTTTATCGTGGATTAAGGATTTTATAGGCATCGAGAAATTATAACCTCAAAAAAAATTTTTTTCGCTCTAACGCCTTTAATTGATGTATTAAATAACATTCGCGCATTCCCTTATCTTCCTATAAAGGGAAAAAAATAAACCACCATCGCAGCATTAGCCGTTCCAGAGAAATCATAGGTTTTGATTTGGTTCATACATTAGGCATCGTTCTGGCAGCGCCACACCCAGTGCAGCATGATCCAGAGCACCTATCGCCAAACTGAGTATGCCAATATTTAGTACCACCATAGCGAACACGGAAAAAAATCTGATAACGTGTAAAACACAGCTACTTTCCGAGAAATAAGCCTTTGATTCAATATGCCATACAATTGGTACATTCGAGTAGAAAAGTTTTAAATTGCTTTTTATTTTAGCATTTTAAGTATCCGATCCGGTGCCCAAAAGCAGTTTTAACTATACAGGGTGTTTAGTAATAGCCTCATAAAGCCGAATATGGTAGATAGGGACCATTATAGGGATATTTTGTTTAGTAATTTTTGTATGAAACAGCTGGTTTTTTTTCGCAATTTCAGAGTTAGTTCCATAGTAAAAGTTGTTCAGTTTGATGGTCTCTATATCTACAATATGCGGCTTTATAAGGCTACCAAATACCAACAAATATGAAAAGTAAAAAATAAAAATGCATTTGTGATGAAAGCGGCAAGCATGCTTGAAAGCAGGCTACAGCTGGCTAGTCAAGCGGGAAAGTGTGAATGAGGCGTTAACTTGGTAAGCTGTGAAGCTGTCAATTAAATGTCATACATAAGTCACGCACGTCTGATGCTGTTTGCGCTACCTCACGACCGAAATTGCGACTAGTTTTTCGTATTTTGCGATAGTCTCAATTGGGCGACTTCGCAAATTTTTGCGCGATTTTAGGGCTACTTCACTTCGCTGGCAATGGCAACATCCAATTAAGAAAACGTGCAAAAACCACCAAATTTCCTCACTCTAGGCCATATTAATACATTTTTTTTTGTTTAAGTATGGTAGTTTTAATTATCCAGTACGGCAACCCAATGTTACAAATAAAAAAACACATTGATTTTTTTTTGTTTTATTTTCTTGGAAATTAAAAATATTCCTAGTAATAATGAAAAGACATAGTTTATCGATCAGAAATATTTATTTTTAATAGAGTTTTACAAACGCACACATGAAAACAAAATTAAAACTAAAAAAATCAACTTTATCATACAATTTTTATTTTTCTTAATTGGATGTTGCCATTGCCAGCGAAGTGAAGTAGCCCAAATATTGCGCAATGAAGTCGCTCAATTTGAGACTGTCTCAAAATACGAAAAACTAGTCGTAATTTCGGTCGTGAGGTAAACCAAACAGCATCAGGGGCCCTATTTTTAAATCGCTCGACTTTAGTCGAGCGCTCGTTTCTACTGTTTTTCGTTCGACATCTCTTGTTTTGAGTCATATGTCGAACGAAAATCAGTCGAAAAGAGAGCTCGACGCCTGCCGAGCGATTCAAAAATAGGGCCCCAGACGTGCGTGACTTATGTATGACATTTAATTGACAGCTTCACAGCTTACTAAGTTAACGCCTCATTCACACTTTCCCGCTTGACTAGCCAGCTGTAGCCCGCTTTCAAGCATGCCTGCCGCTTTCATCACAAATGCATTTTTATTTTTATTTTTTACTTTTCATATTTGTTGGTATTTGGTAGCCTTATAAAGCCGCATATTGTAGATATAGAGACCATCAAACTGAACAACTTTTACTATGGAACTAACTCTGAAATTGCGAAAAAAAAACCAGCTGTTTCATACAAAAATTAATAAACAAAATATCCCTATAATGGTCCCTATCTACCATATTCGGCTTTATGAGGCTATTACTAAACACCCTGTATAGTTAAAACTGCTTTTGGGCACCGGATCGGATACTTAAAATGCTAAAATAAAAAGCAATTTAAAACTTTTCTACTCGAATGTACCAATTGTATGGCATATTGAATCAAAGGCTTATTTCTCGGAAAGTAGCTGTGTTTTACACGTTATCAGATTTTTTTCCGTGTTCGCTATGGTGGTACTAAATATTGGCATACTCAGTTTGGCGACAGGTGCTCTGGATCATGCTGCACTGGGTGTGGCGCTGCCAGAACGATGCCTAATGTATGAACCAAATCAAAACCTATGATTTCTCTGGAACGGCTAATGCTGCGATGGTGGTTTATTTTTTTCCCTTTATAGGAAGATAAGGGAATGCGCGAATGTTATTTAATACATCAATTAAAGGCGTTAGAGCGAAAAAAATTTTTTTTGAGGTTATAATTTCTCGATGCCTATTAAATCCTTAATCCACGATAAAATGTAGAAACTCATTTTTTTCCGTGCCTTATGACGAAGGTATTAAATATATACCCACACCGTTTCCAGGAAAAAAATCAAATTGCTGAGATTCAGCCGTGGCGCTGCCAGAACGACGTCGTTCTGGCAGCGCCACGAATGACCCACGATTACTCCTGAATCTGTTGACGTTCACGGATGGATGTTAGCTTGTGTGAAATGGAAAAAAAAGCCAAAAATCTGTGTGTAATTAGATTTATTCTAGCTTTTGTAATTAATGAGATATAGCCGTGGCGCTGCCAGGACGACGTCGTTCTGGCAGCGCCACAATAAACCTCGTATATCTTCGGATCCAGTGGAGGGAAAAAATCAAACCTATTTTTTCCCGACTGGAAAAAAATCGGCCTACATGACGTGCCGGACTACAGCTGCGCCACAAAAAAAAAAGTTGGAAATCTGACTTTTTGACTATGCCATGATGAAGTCGCTAATTTGTCGGAATTTGTCGCACAAAAACCAGAATTTGTCGGTCTTGCGTTTAGGAGATACGTGTGGCCCAGCTGTAGAGACGTCTCTACAGCTGCGCCACACAGATCTCGAAAACGGAAGGTCGTAGCGAAAATCTGATTACTCGTGTGTGCAGCCGTTAATTTGTCGGAATTTGTCGCACAAAAACCAGAGTTTGTCGGTCTTGCGTTTAGGAGATCTGTGTGGCGCAGCTGTAGAGACGTCTCTACAGCTGAGCCACACAGATCTCGAAAACGGAAGGTCGTAGCGAAAATCTGATTACTTGTGTGTGCAGCCGTTAATTTGTCGGAATTTGTCGCACAAAAACCAGATTTTGTCGGTCTTGCGTTTAAGAGATATGTGAGGATACGCTGTGGAGACTTTTCTACCTGGATCTTGAGAAAGGAAGGTCGTAGCGAAAATCTGATAACTCGAGTGTGTAGCCGTTAGTTTGTCGGAATTTGTCACCAAGAATCAGAGTTTGTCGATCTTGCGTTTAGGAGATATGTGAAGATACGCTTCCGACGTTTTGTTCTCGAGATCCAGGTAAAAAGGTCTCCACAGCGTATCCTCACATATCTCCTAAACGCAAAATCGACAAACTCTAATTCTTGGTGACAAATCCGACAAACTAACGGCTACACACTCGAGTTATCAGATTTTCGCTACGACCTTTCTTTCTCAAGATCCAGGTAGAAAAGTCTCCACAGCATATCCTCACGTATCTCTTAAACGCAAGACCGACAAAATCTGGTTTTTGTGCGACAAATTCCGACAAATTAACGGCTGCACACACGAGTAATCAGATTTTCGCTACGACCTTCCGTTTTCGAGATCTGTGTGGCGCAGCTGTAGAGACGTCTCTACAGCTGAGCCACACAGATCTCCTAAACGCAAGACCGACAAACTCTGGTTTTTGTGCGACAAATTTCGACAAATTAACGGCTGCACACACGAGTAATCAGATTTTCGCTACGACCTTCCGTTTTCGAGATCTGTGTGGCGCAGCTGTAGAGACGTCTCTACAGCTGGGCCACACGTATCTCCTAAACGCAAGACCGACAAATTCTCGTTTTTGTGCGACAAATTCCGACAAATTAGCGACTTCATCATGGCATAGTCAAAAAGTCAGATTTCCAACTTTTTTTTTTGTGGCGCAGCTGTAGTCCGGCACGTGCCTACATGGTGAATTTTTTTCACGCAAATCGGAGACCGTGGCGCTGCCAGAACGATGGACACCCGTTACCCCAGCAGAATTCGTTTTACCCGTTTTATTCCAAAACTATAAGGCCCACAAATTTTTTATTTGGCGCAAATTTACACCGAATTGCGCACAAATTATTCATCAAACTCGCTTCCCTCTAGAAGCTACTTTCTTGCTGGCGTAACGGACTCGAATAAATTAATTTGAATGTTCAATTTTAATGGCAGAATTTTTTTAACATATGCACCAAAATGGCACTATATCCTAGCCATGAAATATTTCAAAAACCAGGCGGTATCCCGCCATCTTGACGTTCACGTGAAATGAAATGGGATTTCGGGAGTAGCAATAAAACAGCAATGTTTAACATAATATTATATAATGACTTCCAACACTGATTAGTGGTTAATTAAATCACATAATTGGCTATCGAACGCGGCGGCGCGCGCTCAAGTTACGAGCGATGCGTCAGGCGTCGTGCGTGCCTCATGAAGGCACCGGCTACAGATCGTATCGCTTTACACGTCATCATACAACATCGCATTCAACAATCGGTTTTGATTGAAACTTAATGGTTTAATGTATTAAATAATATTATATTGCAATGTTAAATAAAATACAAAACAAATTACATGTATAATGTATATTTATACATATTTTATATAATGTATTAAATAAAATCGTGCAGACTTAAGGACACTACTTTTAGCACCCCACAATTAATTTAGTTACATTTAATAAAACAAAAAGTGATTATACAGCAAATGCAAAATCAAATAAAAGGGGTGTGTTGAAGCATTTGACTTTAACAAAAAGATAGTCAATATAATATTAAAAATTCTAACCTAAAACATGATAAACGATTTATTTGTTTCTTAAATTTATAATATATAAATTTTACTTTGATAAAATCACATTTCGGTAATAAGCAACTTACAAAAAGTATACAAATTAAGTTCTGTTACCTTAAGCTTTAGGTGTACAAGTACAATAACCACTACACAACATAATAATGGACTACTTTACATTATTTTCTACCTTATAATGCAGGGATGACGAACCTTTATGTATTAACGAGCCATTTCTCTAAAATGTTAATATTAAATGAGGCCATAGACGTGCCATCAAATCGAAGTGTAATTAATTTTGTGATCGGTGACGTGCCACAAAATATTGTATCGCCATTAATGGCACACGTGACATTGATGGCACACGTGACATTGATGGCACCCGTGACATTGATGGCACACGTGACATTGATGGCACACGTAACATTAATGGCACACGTGACATTAATGGCACACGTGCCATTGGTTCGGCATTCCTGCTATATAGTCCCGTCTTCGATCACTTGTATCTGTGGATAGCGCGGCGCACCGCGACTGACCACGTTAAATGAGATATATTCCAAAGCGTTCGCTGTACGAGTGTGGCGCGCGATATCCGCAGACACAGAGGAACGAGCGTCCAGAGGCTCCCGTGCGCAGTGCGCATAACAATGGAGTTAAACGAGCGTAAGGAACTAGGAAAGCCGCGTCGAATACATCGAGCGTCTTCTAGAATCTTCCGAGTTCTCATGGAAAGTTAGTACCGGGAAATTTTAGTAATAGGATATAAGTGAACTATATACAAAGTATAAATGTTTTCCTAAAAACAAAAGGTCGTAACTGTAAAATCGAAAATAAGTTAATGGATATTTTTTTGGTTAGAGGGGGGCAATCCTTGCCGGCAGTGCAGCCGCAGGGCACCGCCGCCGGCTTACGACTTCTTCCTGCAACCACACGCTCCGGTTAGTCACCGCGCGCCCACCTCACACTTCGCAAATCATATCAACCATATGTAAAGGTATCAGAGGTAATATTAGTAGTATTAACGAGGATGAGGGATAGTGATGTACAAGACTCGAGTCGTCGAGTTCTACTTTTGACGACTCGAGGCGTGAAAAAGCCTCGAGATCGACCGAGCTCACAAAAAGGCTAGAGCCTTAAAAATGGCTGGAAATCGGCCGGGCTCTGAAAAAGGCTCGAGCTCTGAAAAAGATTCCCGAGTTGTCGAGCTTCATACAAACGAGGCGAGCTCTGTAAAACGACTCCGAGCTCTAGACAAAAGGATTTGGAGGCCTCGACAGGCCTCCTTCACTCGGTCAAGGTCGCGCGATAAGCACCTACCGCTAGCCGTTCGTTCGAACGAACAAGTGAGCAGAGGGCTCCGCCACACGCCCGTCTGTGTAGTCGCGCGGTACCTTACTGCACAAGTAGGTATTGTCTCTTTATAATAGTAACAATGTCGAATCGATATTACTGATCCGTATACGGACGTTAAATCAAAAAACCAATAAACAATTGTCGTTTTTCACATTATGATATATGTTACACAGTTAATTTACACGAAGACAACCCTAACGTTGCGTCATCAGAAAAGCACGCGATAAAAAGAGAAGTAACTACTAGATGAATATAACGACCTGAATTGCACTTTATTGTGTCGGAGCAAAAGTCGCTATTTATTTAAATTACTATGCGGAGTGTCGCTTCTGTACTCGTACTATTAATTATTCTGTGGCCTCGAGTCCTATACATCACTAATGAGGGAGGGTGGGGGAGGACTCACTGGTCGTGGTTGTCGGTGTCGGAGTCATCCAGCTCCGGTTTAGTGCGGCGTTTCTCATAGACGAGGATGATAGCGCACAGCACAAACACCTCGGCGCAAATCCCGAGGAAAGGCCAGAGCGCTGCGTACATATCCTTGACGCGCAGCTGCGTAGCGTCGGCGGCCAAGCCGGCATGACAAGTATAGAAGCCGGCGTCGGCTCGCGTGGCTGATTCCAGTACGAGCGCCGCGTTTGGCACGCCTTGCTCGTTGGGCTCGAGCCGCACGCGCCCGTCGCGCGCGCCTTCACCCAGAGACAAGGTTTCGTTGGCTTCGAGCGAAGTGTTGTATGTCCACGACACTGCTGGGTACGGCTTGCCGATCACCTGCACATATCGCAACGCCCGCCCACACATCGTTATTTAGTAATAGCTCCGTCCCGCTCTCCGACGTTCTAGGAACCGTATAAATACAGGAACGGTGATTCCGAGTCCACCGTTAGTATAGTTGGTACACAGACCGGCACGTGTCAGAGCGGAAATCGGCAATTAAGGCGTTTGTTATACTTAAATTAAGGCTTTTGGCAGAGGTAAAATCCGCACCGACGCCGGTCTGCGTGAACGAACCAAATCTGGGTGAGCGGGCGCAATATTATGGTGTCAAAATAAAATGAAAAACTAATGAACCGAACAAATAATTTTAGAACAGGTCCCAATTTCACCAAATCGACATTTGTCGGTGACGTATGTCAGTTAATTTTACAAATATCGTTACTTTAATTAGGGACAAGTATTTTGTTAAATAGGGATATCTTTTACACGTCGACATATTTCTAGATTTATCAGTGATTCTTGACATGAGATTGGAACCGAGTCAAGTTTGCGTGACAATTGTCGACTTGTAATAGTTAGGGAGGCGAGGCCTCCCTAACTATAAAAACTATCCCCTATTTCACAACATAATTGTCTTTTATTAAAAGTAAGGAAACTAAAATTTCCCGACGTATGTCACTGATAAAATGACGACCTGAGTGGTGCGGTGGTCAACATGCCGGTCTACCACGTAGAGGTCCCGGGTTCGATTCCCGGTCGGGCCGAAATTATTAAGCAGCCTAAGGCCCTTTACTAATTTTTCGGCGCGGTACAGATTCGGTACAGAATCTGAGTTGATGTTTATTGTAATGTTTGTTGTGTTATAATGTTAGTTAGTATATACACGCTGAAATTTTAATCATTTGGTTCCCGCCGTGTGGTGGTTCCACTCATGATTACAAACAACTTTTACTATGGGGCCAACTCTCCTGCTCGCAAAAAAAAATCAGCTGTTCCATACATTAAGGTCGAGTAGGTACTGCACTTTTGTATGGAACAGCTGATTTTTTTTTTTTGCAAGCAGGAGAGTTGCTCCATAGTAAAAGTTGCTTGTAATCATGAGTGGAACCAACCCACGGCGGGAACCAAATGATTAAAATTTCAGCGTGTATAAGGAGGTCGGTGGCGCAGTGGTGTAGCGCCTGGCCCAGCGATTGCGGCGGTTAAGCAACGATCGCAAGGGTCGGTCATGGGATGGGTGACCGAAAATGTATTAACTCGAGCTCCTCCGTGCTTCGGAAGACACGTTAAGCCATCGGTCCCGGCTGCATTTGCAGTTGTTAACACCCACCAATCCGCATTAGGCCTGCGTGGTGAGAAGGCCTGTGCCCCAGCAGTGGGGACATTAAAATGACCGTTTAGTCGCATAATGCCTAATTCGCGAAATGGCACCCGAGTCTGGAAAGGGCTAAATCGCGAATGGACTAATTCTTAAAAAGACTTATTCGCGAAATGGCTAATTCTGAAAAGGACTAATTCGTGAAATGGTAATTCTCAAAATTTTAAATGAATGTTAACAAAAACTGCTTTTTATTGACATTTAAAATAAAATAATCAGTTTTTATTTTGTTTGTTTGTTTTATTTAAGAAATGTCTAAAATGTGTATTTATTTTAATTTAAAATAAAATTTGTTTTTTTCATTTATAAAAATAATATCCATAAACATAATAAAATGTTTTGCTTGTGCTGTCATGCGTTGGTAAAAGTTGGCTATTTTGCGAATCAGTCCTTTTGAGAATTAGCCATTTCGCGAATTAGTCCTTTTCAGAATTAGCCATTTCGCGAAATAGCGCTATCGCACATGGGCAACTTAGTCGCCCAGCAACTGTTTTGTCTCTCACATGGTTTGTATGAAAAGTTGCCGACGACCGTGTCGCTTCGTGTGCGCGCTTCCATATAAACACGTGGACTTGATGTGAGAGACAAAACAGTTGCTGGGCGACTAAGTTGCTTGTGTGCGATAGCGTTAAGGCTTTTTAAGAATTAGTCCATTCGCGAATTAGTCCTTTTCAGACTCGGGTGCCATTTCGCGAATTAGGCATTATGCGACTAAATGAAATGGCCGATGGACATAATATGAGGCACTACTGGTGTGGTGTGGTGTGGCGCACGCACCCTGCACTGCAGCTTGATCTTCTGTCCCTCGACGACGTTGGTGTTGTCGGGCAGGCGCACGGCGGGCCGCCCGTGCACGCGCCACGCGCGCTCGTCGGCGCCGAGCGCGCACGAGTAGTTGCCGTAGTCCTCCTCGTTGGCGCGCCCCACCACCGAGAACACCGCGCCCCCCTCCTCCAGCTTGTAGCGCCCCTTCAGCTCCGCCACCTGCTCCAGGACCACGTCGTTCTTCTTCCTGCACCATTAACATGACATTATAATGCATCCATCTTTACTATACGGCAGGGGGGTCCGCGGTACCGCGGTCCGTTAAAGCCGATTATGTGCAGAAATCGGCCAAATACGGCTGGTTTCACGGTTGAACTAATTATTTATTTCACGGTTAAACAAATTATTTATGTAACGAAACTATTGTACCTATAATTGTAAGCAGAAAAAAAATAACTTCCAAAGTTGCCGGAAGTTTTGGAAGTTTTCAGGAATACTTCCTTGGAAGTGGAATCTTTCCTGGAAGCTTTCATGTCTAGTTACATTACATGATACATTGCAGCAGTTAGGACGGAAAATTCTTTACTGCTTTCCCTCTGAACTAGATTATAACAACTTTCAGCTATTTCAATAAATTGCTGTTTCTTACCACTATCACATTGATTAAGACCAAGGTCTTTTCGGCTCGGTACATACAAACATGATTTTGCGTCAATCAGATAAGTCAGCGGCGCGCACGCAGCGTTATCTAGCGCGCCGACATCGACGCCGCGGTTGATCAACATTTCCTTTTCGCTAATGTGAATAAATATGGTAATGAATGAGTAAATAGCACAATATGCCGTCAGCATAATGATGAGTCAACTCGTTTGCACTAATGAAGCCTGGGACTTTGTTCTGTGTCGAGTTCATTTATTTTTACTAGCGACCCGCCCTCGCTTCGCTGCGGTTCCTTCATTTTTTTGCCAAATGCGACCTTTCAACAACACCCAAAAAGAAAACAAATACCTCCATTAGCTCCAAAAGTTTTCACTTCTCAAGCTTGGAGGGGCCTCCCAATTTTATGAAATGGTGGTAGTTTCAGTAGATTTCTCTCTCTTTTTAGCATTAAATAATTCATAAAATTAAATTATAAATCAACATAAAATAATTAAAAATTTTGTTAAAATTTTAATTTCTGAACGTATAAAAAAATTCATCGCTTGAGGGTAGGCTCACGGGTAGCTTCAGTCCCCCGTGACCACGGCAGCTGCAAAGGTGCCGAAACGTCGGGAAAAACCAAAAATCAAACCAAATACCAACTAAATACCAAAGTACATTCAATAAAACCGCGCTAGTATCCGTTAAAAAGTGTTTTATTTCATCTCCAAAAGTTTGTTTCCGTCCCGTCAGAGTCCCGTACGTGCTTGAATTTATTATCGCACGCGTTATTTTTTTGCGATAACTCCTAAGATATTCATTTAAATCATACCATTTACATTTTATGTGCATAAAATGCTACGTAACTAACTTAATTCGATACGGATTAATACTGTATCCGTTTTTTGATCATAATATTATAATGGGTATAGTAAACTATTCTTAAAATTCTTTCTTCTATTTGTTGCTAAAAAGGTTTAAGGTCATGGCACACTATACCGGCACCCCGCAACAGCACAGCTACAGCACGGCGTCACCTCGAAATTAGGCTACGGCTAGCCGCCAGCGCGCCGTAAGCACGCGGTCGGCGCGCGGTAAGCGCGTGGACGGCGCGCTGACCGCGAGGTGCAAGCTCGCAGTCCGCGCGCCGACCGCGAGTGCAAGCTATTTTGCATACGATGTTGTTTCGTTGGCGACTCGGAGGCAGCACGCAGTTAGCACACGGTCGGCTCGCGGTCGGCGCGCGGTAAGCGCGCGGTCTGCTCGCTTGCAGCGAGCTGGTTGCAAGTCGAGTCGTATGGTAGCGGTAAGCGCGCTGACTGCCCGCCGTTGGCTTTTTCTTATTGACATTATGAAATATATTTTACGACACGTGATTTAATGCTCTAATTTGAATGACAAGGTAATTGCTGGGTTGGAGCTAGAGTTTTCGGGTACCCGGCCTTTTTTCATACCCGGGTATCGGGTATTATTTATTTCAATACCCGGGAATACCCGCGTACCCGGGTATCACCCGGGTATCTTCAAATACAAATAAAACTTCACATTTTTCATGTGTTTCGCTCAATTAAACATACACACCGTTAAATTTTAATCGTTTAAAACTTAAAATCCCTTTATATGAGCGTTCCACTAATGAAAATAAAGATATTAGGGCAATTTAGATCACATGACTCATCTGACATCTGTTAGTCCTTAGTGTTATTTATCAAACTAAATCGTAAATTTGCTTTCCTTGTTATTTTTACAACAATTAATATTTACTTATTATTAACTGAAAAAAGTGCCTTTAATAAAATAAATATTATGTGCCCGCCGTTAGAAGGTTAGCGTTGTTAAATTTTGATGAAGTGTCAAATATGATCTATTAAATTGACTTACTTTAAACAGCTAAAACATTGTATTGGTCATTAAGATCAAGTATTAGTATGGGAAAGTATTTTTGTAATTTTACGACCTATGTATCTTTGGCAAAAAAATGTTTTATTCGTAGAAAACCCAATTTAAGGAATTTAATCGATGATGGTTAGACAGCGTATTTATCAAGAAAAACAACTAGGAACTCCCAGCAAATATCTGTCGAAAAAAACATAAAAGATCCGTCTTTGGAAAGACGGTATTCTCGTATTTCGACTATTTTTGACTTGCATTTCTTTAAATAAGTTGCTCAGATGGTTATAGAAATACCTTAGAAAAATCGCGCAGACATCTTAACAGTGATAAAAGCTTATTATTTATGTAAAATAGAAAAGGAAAAATAAAAGATATTGGTTTATTATCATTCATGTTGTCCTGTTAATGAAACTAGCTTTTGAAAATGCCAAGGAATTAAGAGAATGATTGGACAGCCTATCTGTAAAAGTGGGTTTTATCGATTATAGGGCTTTGTACAGCAAATTTAAATTATGAGTGCTGCTATAGACAGTAAAATAAAATATTTTGTTATTATTCCCGTGTATCCGGGTTTTTTATCAATTATTACCCGGTTCCAAATTCTCTTGAATACCCGGGTCCGAAAACCCTAGTTGGAGCGGTGCTGTTGCGGTGCCGTTATAGTGTGCCAAGACCTTTATGCAGCGTTTTCGATGCAAGCTCCCAGTTGGCTTAATTTTTGCCGACCTCTCAACAATTATCGTAATATTTCTACCAATTTAATTATAACCTCAACTTATTATACACCTAAACCTTCCTCAGGAATCACTCAATCATTTGGTGAAAATCGCATGAAAATCCTTTAGTAGTTTTTAGTTTATCGCGAACAGACAGACAGAAAGGAAGTTGGTGAATGTGGAAACTGGGACGCGGCGAGGTACTTAGTTTTATAATAATTGTAGTGATAGTGATTACATTCGTCCTACTGTGTTTTTGTAATAATAATAATAGTACAGTAGTCATACTAATATATCAGCAATTTTTTATTTGATTTAGTTGCTTGTTTAATACTGCAGTTGTAGTTCGATGATTCTACTACCAAGTAGTTCTAAAGTATACCGTACACTAATATTCTAAAACAGAGTATTGAGTATTACATAATAGTTTTAATGCATTTATTTTTGCCTCCTATAGTATGTCATGTCGTGCCAGTTTCACAATGTATAAACGGTGCACAGCACAGTACATGGTGCGCTGTGCATAGTGCATGGTGCATAGTGCACGGTAGATGATGAACGATGCATAGTGTACGGTACAAGGTGCACGGTGCATAGGGCACGGTACAAGGTGCACGGTGCAAAGTGTATGGTACAAGGTGCACGGTGCATAGTGTACGGTACAAGGTGCACGGTACATAGTGCACGGAGCAGCACTCACCAGACGTAGGAGAGAGTCTTGTCGGCGCTGGGCATGGCGCAGTCGAGCGTCAGGTTGCGGTTGATGTCATACACCACGATGGGCTCCCCGTCCTCCTCGTCCGCCACTGCAACACAACCGAACCAACTATTCAACGCCACCGAACAATCGCAATCCTGGGAGTCAAGTCTGCTAATGTTTTCGTCAAAATCGTAGTTCAATGGTGTTTGAATAGTAATGCTTTTTGACACAGTTCTTGTTTCTTAAACCCAAAAATGAAACACATCGTGTTTCTTAAACCCTAAACGGAAACATAATTGATTTTGGTTTAAGAAACAAGAACTGTGACAAAAAGCATTACCATTAGAACACGAGAGAACTACGATTTTGACGAAAACATTAGTAGATTTGACCCCCTGTCCGGCTGTAACTACAACCTTTCGTCTGCTGACATCATCTAGCAATTATCCTTGAATATTAACAAAATACGAATAAATAAAGTCATCTAAAAGCTAATACAAAACAATTTCAATGTTACTGATACTTGATACGTGCAGTAATAGAGGTGAACGAAACCATACAAGTCAGCAGATAGAGTTACAGGAGGCCCACAACTCGATACAATGCAATGGGAAGGTTAGGCCCACCCACCGTATACAGACGGAATTTGGCCCGCCACATAATCTGATTCGGAATTCCGAAACGGAAATATCGATGTGTGAAAATTCCGTACGGAAAATTACCGCATATATGTGGTAGGTCTATTGGATTGGATTTATATGGTTTCGATGCGTTCGGAATGATTCCGTTTCAGAATTCCGGTTAAAATTCCGAAAATGTGGCGGCCGTTATTCGTCCCAAGGTTGAGCTGAATGTGCTCTTTTAATGTGGGTCGGCGCCGCCCGCTACTTATCTAGCAGTTAACGAATTGATAATGATTGGATACAAGAATATATTGATTTGTAGATTGATTGGCATTTCAAAGCCCAAGTAAGTGTCGACAGCTGTCGTAAGTCTGTGGTATTAGTAATAATTATTAAATACTACAGAATTACTGGACAGAGTATAGGTACAACAAGCTAGAATAGAAATATTTTGGATTGTATGATTGCACTAACATTAATTTTATATCGACATTTATAAGACCTGACAATCTCATTACAGTATGGCGGTCTAGTATTGCGACAAACAATCACATACACTGATATCTATAAACGACTCTATTGACATTACTAATTTGATAAAAGATTTCGATAACAGCGGCCTAACTACTGCTTATCACGATGTGCTATCTACGCGACAATAAGCATTTTAATTCGCTCTAAATTGCGGAAGTTTGATGTCTCTCGATAAAGACACAACGCCAAGGCATAGACACTATGGCCAGGGGCTGAGGGTACAGAGAGCCACCACCGCAATATGCGATATTTCTACACTATGCTTAAGTTTATACTTAATCTACTTTCGAATAACAAGTCCATCAGACGACCGATCTATCTTCAAAAAATCGACACAAACTACAAATTTTATATGCACTGATTTTCTAAATAAATTCTACAGATCAATAACTACAAGTGTAAAAGGAAATTATAGGTTTTCAAAGCGATACAGCGATAATTTAAAATACGATTACAAAGCGCCCCGTCCCCGCGCCCGCGGCCGCCGGCGATAGGCGGTGTAGGGCGCGAGCGGCGGCAGGCAGCGTGTACCGGCGGCGGGCTGCGGCGGGGGAGTGAGCTGGGCCGCGGGCTCGGCGGCGGCGAGCGCGGCGGCGGGCGCGAGCAGCAGGCGCACGCGGTGCGCGTCGCGCTCGCGGCTGCACGTGTACACGCCGGCGTGATGCGCGCGCGCGGCGGCGGCGTGCAGGCGCGCCGTGAGCCGCCCGCCGGGCGCGGCGCGCTCGCCGGGCGTCATGTCGGCGGGCACAGCGCTGCCGTTGAGCCGCCACTCGGCGCGCGCCTCCACGCGCAGCGGGCACTCCACCGTGAGCGGCGCGCCCGCCGCCACCGACATCACCGTCTCCTTGCCCGAGTCTGGACCACCGTGCGCTCCGCTTAGTCAGTTAACGCCGCCGGGGGGCGCCGACCCACACCCGATGCCCAAGTCAGATTCGATTCGCAATACGCCAATCGTTAGTGTAAATGGGCAGGAAATAGGCACTGCCTTTCAGTCAAGAGATGCAAATGCGACTCGGACTCGTTCACCGACTGAGGGGTAGCCCGCTTGTGTTAACTAGCTAATCTACATTTTAATTTGTATCGCTCTATCGTTTTTTACCTAACACTTCACCATCTAAATTAACAAACCAATTGTTTGTTACTTCTAAAGTTTCTCAACTTAGAAATTCCAATAATATTAGTGAGGTGCCAGTTATGGGTTTCATTTTTATTTTATTCAAATTGTTTATCTGACAAACGTCTAACTGCCAGATTACCGAATCCGTAAACACATATTTGTCCAATTTTAGTCAGCCAAAAGACAAAGTCACTTGTAAAGGACTGATGACTTGCAAATTAATGATGTACTTATTAGGGAATGCAATCTCGAGAACGAAGATCTCGGCCATTTTAGATGAGATCTCGCGAGATAAACGAGATTGTACAAGGAGCATACATATGTACATGTGTTTTCTGTAGTTTCTGTGATAATTCCTTCAACATCAGCTGCTACTATAATGTTAATGATACTGATGATATACCTCCTTCATTACTTTCCGAGAATACCAAGGAAGGAAGAAGCATTTAATTACAGGAAAAACTTCAAGGATCTTTGACTGCATTAAAAGATCCAAAAGAGAAAGCAAACGCATCTGCAAATTTGTGGTGAGTCTTTGGTTAAGAAATAAATTAATCAAATTAATATAAATAAAAAATAAATTAATGTCATCGAATGGGCCTCCATAAAGATTCAACGACGACGCTTTAAATACTTTATGCTTTTTCCGGAGCCATTACTGAAATTTTGACTTAACGAAAAAATATTTTTTTTTAATGAATGAAAACTGGTAGAAATAAATGATTTTTAAATAATACAGCAAACTTTTATTCCCTATCAAAAATCTTACTATTGTGACAATTTGTAAAAAAAAGAAAAATTCACCGATCTCAAGGAGATTGATATTTCCTATCTCGCATTGCATTGCATTCCCTTATGTACTGTATTATGTACTGTACCTAAATCTCAAACATCTTTAGTTTTCAATCCTTGTTATCACTTTTACAAGTGTGACTTTGTCTACCTCTACAGGGATTGATTAACGGTGGCCTCTTGATCACTAAATTCATCAATGCCTCCCCGGATTCCGGCTACCGGACTACAATAGAAAATCTATTGTCTCATTTTCTAGGTGTTGACGTTTCTTATTTTAATAATTTTGCTTCTTGCTAAGACTAATAAATTAATGGCATCTAAAATGTAGATAGTGCTTTGTGCTAAACCATCATACTTGTTTGCTTGCACAATTAAAACCAGATAGGTATGTTTTTTTACATCCAGTGTCCAAAGTTATATAAGTACCTGGATATTAAATGTCCTATCTACTTATTACTTGTTATACCAGTTATCAGTCTATCACAGAACAGCTGATCTTTGACCTTTTTATTCAAACTTCTGGAGTAAATATATCATAACATTAAATAAAATTACCTACCACTTGTGAAAAATAAATACAAAGTACATAAGCTTTTTATGGCATTAGGTAGTGGGTTGTATTTAGGTATTTGTATACTATATAGTCTAACATAACAAGGCTGCTGATAGTGATAGATTGTTTGCTTGTGTCTACAATATGTATGTACAAAGACATTATATTGAAGTGGGGAAAATCTTATTGTTAGGAAATACCCGTAACAATACACATTCCTTCCTAATTTAAAGATAAAAAAAGAAGGAAATCATAAATGGGTCGGAGAATCCCGGGGACAAAGAAAAACAATTTATTACGGACTACTTGATTGAGGCTAGACAGCCAAAGATTATTTAAATCTTTGTAGGCAGCCTGAATCTGAAAATTATCGACATCTTTTTTTAAGAAGGACAATGATGTCAGAAACCAATAAATTCTTTGCATGACAACATGATCATTTAATTTATTAAAAAAGCGCTCTACCAGTTAATATTACCTAACAATAGAAGATAAAGAAAAAAATCTACTTACTTTGAGCAATCGCAGGGGATCCGCTGGATATAAATAGAAGTACTACGGCAAAATAGAATAATTCCATGATTTTTCGTTTACTTAAACACTGAACTCAATAATCAAATATCCATAAAATCTAAAACTGCTGAACGTAGTGAACCTTCTACGCCAGACACGATAAATGAAGGATTCTTTCTTTTTATTTTATCAATCACGGAGGTCGATAACGCACGTCGCACGCCCTCCCAAAATGGCGCACAAAGAGCACAGAGACAAGACAGACTAGAATAGAATAGACTATCATTCATCCAGAGACATCATCTATTATGTCACAAAGAGTAAAGTAATATGATGGCACAGTGTACTATAAAGGTAGACACACACGTTCAGTCTATTTGATGTACAGGCCAATAACACCCGATTGCACTAAACTTAAGGATCGCCTAAGTCTGTTCCTAACTACAACACGACCAAATTAAAACGGTGTCAAACTTAGCGGTCATGTAGCTGTCATTCGCCTATACTAGTTAACTTGGTCGAGTTGTAATTAAGAAAAGACTTAGGCGATTCTTAAGTTTAGTGCAATTGGGATTAGCGTATAGTTGGCAGCCTCACCATGGAATTAGAAGGTTTTGTCTAGGTCAAAAAATTGTTAGTAATAAATAGTGAACTATAGCATATAAATAGTGATACTATGGTTCAAAAGATATTTAAGTGTCTTGGTGAGGCTGCTATCTTGACGTCAAGCTAGCAGACACTTTAAGAAATACAGTTCGTATCAATGTGATTTATATGCCAAAAAATTGTTAGGAAATAGTGAATCGTATACGCAAAATTTCAATAATATTGCTTCAGTACAAGCCGAGATATTACGATCTCAAAGTGGGCTGCTAACTTGACGTTTCTGGCAATGGCGATTCCAGAGAAACGGGTACAAGTTATAAACAAATAAATATATCAAAAAATTGTTAGTGAAATTGTGATTCTTACGATATAAATAAAAAAAGAAATCTTCATTGCTATTTTCTAAAAATCGAATGTTAACTTCTACATAGTACTCTGAATATAGGCTGTCGATCAATATTGAACTTTGCTCCACAGTAATAAGGTTTAAACTTGATTGCAATCATGAGGTGAGTACTATCAAGCAAAAAAGTGAAATTTATATTTTTTGATTGTGTCAATAGTCATATCCTCGGTTCAAGGCTATTGATTTGGTATAAGTAAACAAATATTTTTCTACCCACTTTTTTATTTTGTAGAGTATTGACACAATCAAAATATTTTTGATTAAATCTCATCAAAAAAAATTTGGTCGTTTAATACTCTACTCTCAGTTCATTTATTTAGTTTAGGAAAAACTACTAATATTTTAATACCAATTAAGTACCTAACGTTAAAACTATTACTTAAAGGGAGGAGTCTAATGAAAATACCCTAACCTGTAATTTTTTGAAAATGAATATTTTGTATTTTTTTTTTAGTATCTGAAACTTTAACGTTAGGTACCTATTTGGTGAGATTTATAATGAAATTAGTAATCAGTAAGATAGGTAAGTAGGTAGGAAGTAGATGATATAAGTAGAAAATATTTCTAGTTTTTCCCGAATGAATAACTAAATAAATGAACTGAGAGTAGTATTACCACAGCCGAGAGATAGTCTTCATACAGTCGGCCATCGGAGGCGTCTAGACAGAGCAATCGTGCGGGGTGGTGCGGTATAGAAAGGGGGTGGGAGGGCCCGAGAGCCCATACTTTGGCAATGTATGCATCTCGGGCCCTATCCCGTCAGGGCTTACACTTCTGATTGGGTTAAATTATATTATATTATATTGAAAGTAGTTTTTGCAATTTTTTGATGTTGGTGTCATGAAAAAGTGTTTTTGGCACGATTTTGATATTAGATTTGGAATTCAAAATTGCGGCCGCACATTGATGTATTTGTTGATATTTATGTATTTTTGTTTGATTATTGGGCCGATTTCGATGAAACTCGGTTTTAGGTAGTATTTTGGCAAGAAAACAGCAACGCAATCTTAAAAAAATAAAAATTCAAGATGGTGGCCAACTTTTTTGTTTGCGGACCGATTTCGATGAAACTCGGTTTTTGGTAGTATTTTGGCAAGAAAACAGCAACGCAATGTTAAAAATGAAAAAAATTCAAGATGGCGGCCTACTTTTTTGTTTAAGGACCGATTTCGATGAAACTCGGTTTTTGGTAGTATTTTGACAAGAAAACAGCAACGCAATGTTAAAATGTAAAAAAAATTCAAGATGGCGGCCAACTTTTTTGTTTGCGGGCCGATTTCGTTGAAACTCGGTTTTTGGTAGTATTTTGACAAGAAAACAGCAACGCAATGTTAAAAAGTAAAAAAAATTCAAGATGGCGGCCAACTTTTTTGTTTGCGGGCTGATTTCGATGAAACTCGGTTTTTGGTAGTATTTTGACAAGAAAACAGCAACGCAATGTTAAAAAGTAAAAAAAATTCAAGATGGTGGCCAACATTTTTGTTTGCGGGCCGATTTCGATGTTACTCGGTTTTTGGTAGTATTTTGGCAAGAAAACAGCAACGCAATGTTAAAAATGAAAAAAATTCAAGGTGGCGTCCAACTTTTTTGTATGCGAGCCGATTTCGATGAAACTCGGTTTTTCGTAGTATTTTGGTAAGAATAGAATAGAATAGAATAGAAAACGTTTATTAAACAACACAGAGGAAAAAAGTATACATTGGAACGAGTTACAGACAAGAAAGAAAAAAAAAACTTAATAAATCATAGAATATCAACTTCGCAACCCAGACGATGATATTTGATAACACCAAGGTAATGGCTATCTTGCCAATTTGATCTGGTCCCAATATGCGATAGATTGAAAATGACCCTGATTGGCCGGCGGTCTAAACAGCAAGTAGAACAGCATAGCAAAGAAAAGACACCGGTAGGTCTGGGGGGACCCTTAGGAACTTCAATATAATTTTTAAAGACCTATCTATAGACACCCAGCGCGTATTGGTTAGAAGAAATCATTTTTTTTCAGTATCATTTCCATGTATGGGGAGCCTCCCCTTAATCTTTTATTTTTGTGTTAAAATCGCTAAGCGGTTAACAGAATACATCTACCTACCAAGTTTCAACTGTGTAGTCTTAATACTTTCGGAATAAAGTGGCTGTGGCATATGGACGGACAGACATACAGACAGACATGACAAATCTATAAGGGTTCCGTTTTTTGCCATTTAGGCTACGGAACCCTAAAAATGCGCCATTCCATTGTCTTTAAGCTTCACCTTAAGCATGTTTATAGACATTCAGCACGCGTAGCATGACCAACATCGAGATAAGATTCGACTCACAGAAGAATGGCTTGTCTACACCGAAATGTCACTTTTGTTGGGTTGAGATCGAGATATTCATGCTCGCATTTACAACTAGTAGACTCGTATTGTTCTTTGTCGTGGCCTAATGTCAAAAGTCGACAAACACGAGCTTTTCTCTTCAACTGACATTAATTTGACAGTTGAATCAGAGAAACTTGTCTACCACCCTTTGAGTAGTCGAGAAGGTCGAGAGAGAGTTCACAGACTAATAAGAAGATTCGAAATAGTTTTCTACGTATTTTATTTTATTTGAATCTAAATTTCGCAATAAAAATAAACCTAATTGTCCGTGCTTATATTTTATTCCTTAAAAACTTAAAATTAAAATTATTTTCATACGTTGATTTCAATATTTCGTAATTTTCTCGTCATTTTACACAGACTACTAAATTAACAATTTCGTTAGTAGTCTGTGTTATCTTTTCAAAATACTCTCAATAAAAGAAAGACAACGAATTTATATCCATACAGCTATATTTAATTAGTTTTAAGAGTTTAGCGTTGTGAAATCTATAGAAAGGAACGGTGCTTTATGAGAAATAAAGTAATTATTTTCTATTGGCAATATTATTCTTCTCGAGCTCGAGAGAGCTTGTCTACGGAAAAGAACGCTTTCTTGAGTGCCTCTTTATCTTGAACTTATAAAAAAAATGATAATCATGTTTAAACTAAATTAATTCGGATCATTTTAGATAATTTTGACGTTTATTGTTGTTGAAATAAAAAGATTACCTTTAAAATCAACTTTTTTTATTAAAAGACATTAAAAGGTTTCGAAATTCTGAGAACGAGTCCCACCTGTCTGTCAAACTGTGCTCAGCAATCGAGAAGGTCGAGACGACAAGTCTTCGTAGACAAGAGTCCCGTTTGCTCATGCTACGCGTGCAGGAGTTGATATCTCAAAAACTATGAAAGATATCGAAAAACTTGACTGAATAAAACTTGTAGCAAATTTAATCAGCTGTTATTTGTAAAATGTTCCATGTTTCGAAATTTATATTTTTTTTTTTATTTATTTATTTAGGTAACAAACAGTCTTTAACAAGTAAAGTAACAAATATTACACACAAATAGACCTACAGTACCATTATGTTACAAACAAGATTTTATATAAATGAGTACGTAAGAAACTATGTTACTTTTAATAAATTACAACGACTTACAATAAGGAAGTTTGTCTATATTAAACAATAAATTGAATTAAATTATAGTTTAAATTATAGTTTTGTGTAGCAATAACATCTATAAAGTTTACAGTGATAACGCCTCGTGAACTAGTCTTTTATAATTTGGTAAACTTATGGAAAAAATGTCGATATTGGTCAATTTGTTATTATAAAAATCAAGTGAGCGCCTTAAAAATGAATTTTTTGTGTAATTTGTATGGGATAGAGGGATGTAAAATGTACTTTTGGAACGTGAGGATGGACGTGGAACCTTAAAGTTAATTTTGTCTAGAAGAGGAGTGCAATCAATTTTGCTATTAACGATTTTATATAGCAGCGTCGAATCAAGGACAATGCGTCTAATCTGTAGAGGGGATATGTTAAACCGAGTGGCACTTGTTTTGTAGTCATCGTGAATGATTCCAGCGCGATAGTTCAGTGATTTTAAAAACTTATTTTGAATTTTTTCTATACGGTCAATGTGAACCGCATACCGAGGACTCCAGACAACACTTCCGAATTCTAAAATACTGCGGACATAACTGTTGAATAATACAATCAATGTATTTATTTTTTTGAAAGGTTTTCCTAAACGATTTATTAGACCAAGCATTTTGAAAGCACGTGAAACGATATTATCGATATGACAATTGAAGTGAAGTTTGGAGTCCAAAGTTATACCAAGATCACGAATGGTGGAAACCCTTTTTATAGTGTCTCCACATATTTTATAGTTATGTAAAATTGGGTTATGCTTACGAGTAAATGAGATAGTATGACATTTTTCTGTGTTTAAGAAAAGCTGATTTTTTAAACAGTATTCCTGAAATCTAACTAGATCGTCCTGCAATTCATAACAATCATTGACGGATTTAATAATTTTGAATATTTTTGTATCATCAGCATAAAGAAGATGATGTGAGTTAACAAAACAACTGCCTACATCGTTTAAATACAAGTTGAACAAATAAGGACCTAAATGAGATCCTTGAGGAATCCCAGAGGGGATATTAAGGAATCTAGACTGATATCCCTTCAACGCTACCGCCTGACTGCGATTAGAAATATATGATTTGACCCATCGCCAGAGGTCACCGTGTATACCGATTGCCTTGATTTTTTGTAAAAGGATATGATGGTTAATTTTGTCAAATGCTTTGGAAAAATCGGTATACACGGCATCCACCTGGTGACCGGAGTCCATAGCATTGATTATAATATCTGTGTAAGTTATCAAGTTAGTTTCCACACTGCGACCACTAAAAAACCCATGCTGCTGGGGAGAAATATGGTGTTTAGTTTGTGATGTTAAGAAGTTAGTAACTATTTTTTCAAAGACTTTACCCATCACACAAAGTTTGGATATAGGTCGATACTGACGCACATCATGCTTATCACCTCCCTTGAATATTGGTGTTATCAAAGCTTGCTTCCATAAGTCTGGAAAAGAACCTTCAGATAGTGACTTATTATATATTAACGTGAGCGGTACCGACAATTCCTTTGCCAATTTGGATATGACAAATGGATGTACATTATCAGTACCTGCACTCTTATTTATATCTACATGCGTCAGTGCTTTCGACACCTCTTCACAAGTGACATAAAAATTTGGTAAGTTTATACAGTTAGATGAGGTGTAGTTAGAGGGGCAGTTAGAATCCCCAGCGCTCGACGCTGAATCTACGGTTACAAAAACAGAATTAAAATAATTATTAAACATGTCGCTTATTTCCTGACAGTCGGTAGATGTCATGGTTTCGTTGGACATACAAGAAGGCAAATCGTTAACTTTAAGTTTTGATTTTATATAAGTCCAAAAATAGCGTGGACATACCCTAATTTTTTCTTCAGAAAAGTTAATATGTTTACTATAACAATCTGATTCCAACCGTTTCGCACTAGCGCGTAAACGTTTAAAATCCTGATAGTCGCGTGGATTCTTATATTTTTTCCACCTACAGTGCATGTTTTCTTTATTCCGGATTAATTTAATTAGAGCACGCGAGTACCATACCGGATGGTTTGTGTTAAATTTAACAACCTTTTTAGGTATATATTTATCCATTAAGCTATGCAAGATTGAATAGAAATAAACGACCGAGTCATTTGTATTTAATTGTGAGAAGACAGAATTCCAATTAATTTCTGAGAGTTCTTTACTAATTTGATCAAAGTCACCTGCATGATTAATGAATTTTATACGCTCTTTTTCCTTTAATAATAATGAATGAGATAAACTTAGAGTAAACTGCAAGGATCTGTGATGTTTATCCTCGGGAACGAATGGAAAGTCGCATGCTACAACTTTGCATGTGACGTTACTTAATATTAAATCTAAAATGCGATTATTACTATTAGCACAACCATTAAACTGCGACAAGTTAGAGAAAGACATGAAATTTGAGACACAAATTGCTTTAGTATCGTCATTAGTGTTTAATTGTAGCATACCACAATCATCATAAAACCAATCTGCATAGGTCACGTTAAAGTCACCCAAGAGTATAAACCTATCATTCGGATTATTATGTATTAATTCAGAAGCATTGTCAAAAAAAGCCTGCAAAGATGTAAGGTGATTTTGGTTGTGTGGAAAATAACAACAAGCGATATGTAGTTGAGCATTAGTTGCGTCGCGAGCCAAAGCGCGGGTGCGGGCGGCGCGGGAGGCGGAGGGCGCGAGCTCGATACTCAGCCAGAGCTCCTCGGCGGCCGGAGTGGAGCGCCACTCATCCCGGCGGCGCACGCTCAGCCCCCGTCGCGCGGCTACCAACACCCCGCCCCCCCGCGATGCCCCTTGTATTGCGACAGACGACGGCCTGTCTCTTCGATAAACATGATAATTGCAGTGAAAATATTCTGCATCAGAAAAATCGGGCGTAAGCCACGTTTCTGTGATACAGATTAAGTCGAAGTTAGATTGTAAAACATTACGCAGAAAGGTGTCACCTTTGGTTCGCAGTCCCCTCACGTTCTGGTAGTATATATTAAGTGTAAAATCAGACATTACTTATTGTCGCAAAGATAATTATGTTTGTGAGAGTTCAATTTAATAGTTATCTTAAGGCGATCATATACAAATACATAAGATGAATATATTATAAACACACAAATAATACATATATATTTATTATGATTACATGAGACCAATATTGACAATAGGCTACTAACAAGTGAGTAGTTTTCAAAAATAACACTTATAAATTGTGAAATATGACATGAATATTGTTTTATGCACAAGCTAATATTACTAGGTGGCGAGGCACACAAATTTTGTTTATCAAGGTAAACAAAAGGTTGGAAAACAACTGCAGAATATAGTAATATAGGTAAAACAACCATGGCGAAGAGCGAAATTCGACAACGAAACACAATGTAAACATTATTTAGTCATTTAATTTTAAGCAAGTCTAAATCATTTGAGATGCGCAAAATCGGCGATTTATCATTTTTACGTAATAGGATTTTACAATCCTTGACCCATAAATAAGAGTAATTGTGTTCAGCCCTTAATTCGCGGGCGCGCTTGAGTAACAACTTGTTTGTTGGGGTAAGGTGCTCGTTGACAAATATATTATACGCTTGTCCGGGTAGGCCGATATCAGCGGTGGTGAGACCTCGCCGCTGGCGCACAGCGCTGACGAGCTGATCCTTGCGCACACGCTGCGTAAATCTCACGATTATTGATGGAGCGCGGGTGGATTTATTTTGATTTTCGACGTCGTCCGACTTTTGGTTAAAAACACGAACACGATGAATTGTATCGATATCGGTATCAAGCAGCGATAATCCTACCTTCGTGCAGATATTTCTTACGATGGAATGCAAATTTTCACCATTGGAGCGAGGAATCCCTGCTATTTCCAGATTGTAGGGATTCCTCGCTCCAATGGTGAAAATTTGCATTATATGTGAAAAACCGAAAAATGGAACCTTCAAACTCCCCCGTCCCCCCGGGGGGCGTCGGGGCTACGGACGGGGACTTTTGATATGTTCACCTCCTAACTAGTCCAAAGAAAGTTACGAAGTCAAAAATTGTCTTCCAATCATTTCCCTCTACACCTTTTCGTTTACTGGGGTATGATAACAAACTTAATAATATTTTTTAAGGATAATACAAACTTTTACCTATTAAACTTTGGATGCAAGGAATAACATTGTTTATTGATCACATAAAACAACCTGGTCCACTGTTTCGAAAATCGATTCTTATTTGTTGAATCGGGTAAAAAAAATCGAAACATACACAACTCTATTCTCTCAATCGGACGGAGGAATTAGGAAATGCTCCTACCATGACATTCAGTGGACGCAATAGTATCGACAGCTGCGATTTTCATTGCGTGTTTACAAGGCACACAGTAAACATCGCGCATTTATAACCCGCAATGAAAGTTTACGCGTAGCTATACGTTCACTATGTAATTATCATGGTACAAGTGATACTTATCTAAATTAATTTGTTTAAATATTAAATCAGGGGTTATAATAATAATAAAGCCCTTTATTCCGAAATAAAAATTTACATTTTACAATTAAGAAACAGCAAAACTACTCGCTACTGTTAATAAAGATTATGATTTGGTTATTACAATATATCCCTTATTTCGGCGTGCCTTTGGGCAAAGGCTTCCTCCAGCGCCTTCCATTGTGTCCTATCTTGTGCGACTCGTCTCCAGTTTGGACCAGCTGTTAGTTTCAGTTCGTCTTCCCATCTTAGGTGCTGTCTGCCTCGGTTCCTTTTACCATCTCTGGGGTACCATTCTGTTATTCTCCTGCTCCATTTGTCATTTTTATCTCTCAACATATGGCCTACCCATCTCCACTTTTGTTGGTCGACTCGAGTGAGTATGTCGGTGAGCTTTGTTTTCGACCTCAGATCCGTGTTTTTGACTTTATCCTGACGTTTGCAGCAGCACATACTCCTCTCCATTGCTCTCTGTGTTATGGCAAGTTTTTCCTTTAATGCTCTCGTGAGGGTCCAGGTTTCGCATCCATATGTTAAACAAGGTAGTATACAGGTGTTGAATGTCTTCCTCTTAATTTCCATGCCCAGGTCTTTAGACTTCATTATTTCTTTTAACCACCAATATTTTTTCCATCCAGTTGCAATTCTTAGGTTAATTTCTTTCGACATTTGGTCTTTAGTGGAGATAACTTGGCCAAGGTACATATTGTAGTCTTCCACATATTCTAAGGACTCTCCATTAATTTTGATATCAACCTTTGTGGTGTTCGTCATCAATTTGGTCTTGCTGGTGTTCATTCTTAGCCCGACTGTTGAGCTCACTTCATTTAAACTGTTTATCATGCATTCAAGATTTTCAGGGTTTTCATCTATGAGTACAAGGTCGTCGGCAAATCTAAGATGGTGCATTTTTAATCCATTAATATTGACGCCGTATTCGTCCCAGTATAAGTTGCGGAAAATGTTTTCTAGCACTGCCGAAAACAGTTTTGGGGATAAAGGGTCTCAATCAGGGGTTATTTGTGTTTAAAAATACTTACCCGTGATAGGAAATAACACCATTTTGTCGGCCAATAGTTTTTGATGAGCTCTCGTATGAAATCACTGCACAATTTACCATTTTCGCTTTTGAGTGACACGTGTTGTCACGGCAATGGTCTCAAGCGGACTAACTTAGGTCGGACAAAAGTTTGACCGTGGATCAAACTTTTTACACGCGAAGTACGTACACTTTTACCATCTATCTCGATATATATCTGTGCACGCTATGCTCACGCTACGTCCTACAGCGCCAACATGGCGGTAATCAAATAGGCACAAAAACAGTTTGACATAAGCCTGTCCAGTGTAAATATATGCAGGTCAATGAAGCCCAAACTCGATGGGGTTGCATGATTTAAATACTGAGTTCCTATGGCATGGCCTCCAGACTTCATCATCCGACCCTGAACCTCGTCTCCCGTCAGATTACTTGTCAAGACAATTCTAACAAGCCCAAACACGATTGGGTTGTATAGTTTCATTCATCATAGAGTTCCTGTGGTGTTCTTCCGGCTCCATCATCAGATCAGCTCAATGACACTGTAATTTTGCATTTCTTTCCATTTCTGACCTGTGTTCAAAGTTTCAAGTCACTAGGTCATCGGGAATTTAGTATAAAATCGTTTGCAAAATTTGTGCTCAAACAAACAAACGAGCAAGCAACCTAATAAAAACGCAGTAAAAAGTGTTATTTATAAATAAAGAACTACCCAGGTATTCAAGGTTATATTAAACAGTTTAAAGTATTATGTATGTCTCCGGCCAACCATACGGTTTGGTCACCCTAATGAAGAAAAGGACATATACATCTACGTCATCTACTTGACCTCTCTGTCGGCTCGTTTTGGGGCGAAGCACTCAATCCGGTTTATAGTACTAAATTCATGGTGTTGTGTTTGTTAGGGATGTCGAAAGTGAAAAAAATATCGATACATCGATATTTATAAAAATATCAATATCGGCCTCGATATATCGCAAAAAAATATCGATATATCGGTCCAATTTTCAGAGACCGTTTGCGGTTTTTAAATAACAATTTATTTATTTCAGTTTAGCTCAGTAATATCAATAGATTTTATCAGACAACACACATTACTTTATTGTATGAAAATTGAAAATCTCAATAAAAACGAAGATAATTTATAAAATCAGGCGCATATTTATTAGATGATATTGAACGCAGCCCAAAAAACATACAAGACAAAGACAATATGTTTTAATATTAAAATAAATTATAAATTATTTTTTTCCATTCCAATCTTTTACGGCTTTGTATTCTAGCAAAGTTAGTGTTGTGATGCTATGCTAATAAATAAAAATATATCGTTTTTGATACGAATTTCGATATTGGTTATTTTGTATCGATATATCGGTTAGAAATATATCGGCAAAAAATATCGATATATCGAACAAAAAATATAGATATATCGATGTATCGATATTTTTTCAACAAGGCTAGTGTTTGTTTGTTTGTTGCGAAACTGCGAAAGCGAACAGGGTCTACAGATTGGGTGACATATCGCCAATTGGGCTATATTGGGGACCGTCGCGGCTACTAAGAATTATGGAATGGCGACATATCGCCTGTTGGGCGACACGTCTTTCAACTTATCGCCTATTGGGCTACACGTTTTACGTGAACGCGGCCATTATGAAATGCCAGTAATGCCACGCTTGACATTACGGTTAGGTACATTTACAGGTATAAAAATACCTTTATAATATACTATATCTATGGAAAATACACACGAGACGTCCGTCATTCAATAATTTTTCACGAACGTGAATCATATAAATACGATTAAGGATTTTTTTAAATTTGACATTATACAATTTCTTTCAAATTCATGAACTTTGCTGCCGAGAAGGCTGCCGAGCATTCAGGCCATCAGACACGATGCTGAATCGTTTTACCACAGAATACATAATAGTACAAGGTTTTACCTCGGGTACAAAATAAAATAAAGAACTGTACTCCTGCTTAGTTCCTGCAGGTTCCTGCTCCTGCAGGAAGAGGAAGTCGATATGTTGGATCGTACTTTGCTCGACACAGTCCAAATTTTTGCAGCAGATGACGATTAGTTTGATTAAGATTTCGTTCTTCGTTAATACATAAATGAATAAAGGCATAATAAAAAAAATAGATTTTCATTGCTAAAATATTTCAATTCCAAATATGAAGAATATAAAAATGACTACAGTCAACTGGGTCTCACTATTATAAATACGATACCCAATGAAACGAAGCATAACTCCTTAAAATATCGATTAAATACATAATAGTAATTCCAGTATAATTTTTTTAGGTTTTTATTAGTTTTTTTTTAAATTGGGCTACTTTGGGCTATCTTTTCATCGGGAAGTGGCGACTTGACCGCTTAGACATCTGGCAACCCTGAAAGCGAACGCGAAACTCGAAGCGGTGTTTTTTCTAACCTATAATATCATGTTTTTATTTGCTAATAATTCTATCTAAATTCTAATTTAATTAATAAATAGAGGTCCTCTCCTGTATAAATTTATATGTGATAAGAATGTAAACTAAACGGTGTTTTCTCTCATATCGCAATGTAAGAAATATACAGTTTTTATTACACTATTTCATTTTATGTTTTTAAGTATATTTTTGTATAAATTGCATCGACTCAACATAATTATAGGTCTTCCAGTCCAGACTCAAGCCTGTTACAAAGAACCATCGAACTTAACTATAGTAACAAGAAGCGTTCCAGCTCTTTGAAATGGATTGTGGTCAATGGAATATTTTTCGTAGTCTTCGCGTGTGATTTGTAAGTTTCTATTTAATTATGACTTATTATTGATCTTTGTGGTTATATTACACACATCAACTTTGTCTAGGGATACCAGGTGTTGTTTTCATACAAACGAGGCAACTTTGAAACCTTGGTTTCCTGCCAGGGATGTACTGTGCTGTGATCTGATGACGGCTATCCAGGGAGTGAATGGAGGAGATTCAGATCGCTATACATACCCAACTGATCTGACCAGCATTCTAAAAATGTAATGAACATGTTTAAAAAAACCGCGAAAATAGCATTAAAATGTATGAAAATCCTCAAACTGAGAACTCTGACCCATTAATCTTTTAGAATGCTGGTCAGATCAGTTGGGTGTGTAGTGTAAAGCGATCTGAATCTCTACTCCATTCACTCCCTGGATGGCCATCATCAGATCACAGCACGGTACATCCCTGGCAGAAAACCAAGGCTTCAAAGTTACCTCGTTTGTATGAAAATAACACTTGTATCTGTATCCCTAGACAAAGTTGATGTGTGTATAATAGTACTGTCGATTATCTGCACTCAATTAAGAGCCTTTGACAAAAGTTATGATACTGTTTCCCCAACAAAAAAATATGAACTCAAAACTCCATGTCAGTTGACATGACATTAAAGTCGCATTACTCATTTCCCAGCAAAAATGTAAACAAAGAAACGTCACTGTCAAATTGACAAACTGACCCTGATAGTGACATTTTCAGATATTCAAAACCTTTGGTCATTATTATAACTTTTTAATTTGTTTATTATATTTTGAGTCATAATAAATGTAATGCCTTCCAGGGTAATTTTAAAGTAGGATGATACTAGGAACTTTTATTTTAACCTATCATAATTTTTGATATTAAAAGTTCTTGAAACGAACTGATTAGAAAACTTTACTTAGATATTAACTGTATGTAAACTATCGAAAATACGTTGCAACTTCGCCAGTTCCCCGCAATACCAAAAGACAAATGTTACTACTACAGCTACTACTCGTAATACTAATTTTTATGAAATTTTTAATTTTATAAAATGAAATGAACCAAAGGTTGTCAGTGTATGGTTTGCAGTTGATGTGTGCACAGCATCATAAAATGTTTTCTACTATAAAACTGTTACTATGAAATATTAAATTATATTGCTGCCTTTTCCGCAAAACTCATGATTCAGAATATTTATCTATTCTATTTTTATTAGGTTTGTGATGAAAAAACATGTAAGTGTGTTTATTTATTGACTTAGCAATATACTATTTCCTTTTGTGTTGTTTTGTTCTGGCAACACCTTTGTTTACATTTTTGCTGGGAAATGAGTAATGCGACTTTAGTCAATGGAATTTCATCATACAAAACTTTGGTTTTTTCACAAACACTAGAATTATAGTCCGTGAGCCCGCGACAGTATTGCCTACGTCATATGACATCACGATGAAATGCATGGCAAACGGTCAGAA
The DNA here is from genome assembly GCA_943789525.1 of Agriphila geniculea. Lineage (NCBI taxonomy): Eukaryota > Metazoa > Arthropoda > Insecta > Lepidoptera > Crambidae > Agriphila > Agriphila geniculea. The sequence goes on along the minus strand of OX038869.1, from coordinate 23,174,321 downwards.
AAGTTGTGCTGAGTGAGGATCAGAAGATTATCGCAAATAAAATTGGCCGGAAGCTTGAGAAAATCTTCCACTTCCGGTCAAAATTTTAAGATTATATTTACGTCATGTGACATCAGTAAGAGACCCGTGTCATCATTTAGTTTTCAATCGTAGAGAGAGTAAACATAAGTCTGTCAGTTCTGAAATGACTAAAAAACAAAAATTTTAAGTTTAAGGTATTCCGGCCTTTCATTTGAAAGGCCTTTCGAAACTCTACAAAATGCGATATAATTTCATTTCCAAAATCAGTCACCCCATTTTTAAAACCAACCCGGAAGGCCTTTACTGCGGGTCTCGCGTATCTCCACGATAGACCAGTCACAACCGCTGAGAGTAATTACTTAATATTAAACATATTTCTTTGCACTATGGTAACTTGACCCTTTTACTTTGTATGTATGTATAGATTGTATAGTGGTATTGTGTGTTGTGTTGTCGGAGGTGGGGCGGGTGCGAGGGTGGGCTGACGATGCTGCAGTACGTGGAGTTGGCGGGCGCGGGCGTGGCGGCGGCCAACCTGCTGCAGCACGCGGCGCGCCTGCTGCCGCCGCGCCGCCGCCCGCTGCCGCTCACTGCCAGGCAGCGCCGCCTGCTCGGCCTGCAACACACCAGCCTCGGTACGTATGTGGACCGTACTGTATCCTCTACACTACATATTTTCTCACACAGTACATAGATTTATTTGTAATGCTACGGCTCCACCTGCATCTCAACGAATAGCTTAAAGCGTTAATCTAGGCATTACGCAAATGTGGCCAAAGACTTTTAACATGTTAATTTACAAATGACAGTACTAAATTTACATAACACTATAGCTAAAGTGTAGTTAGACATTACCATTAACGTTAACGCAAGTGGAGTAGTAGCATAAGATACATACATGTGCCCTCTCTAATTTAACCAAGACTTTGTGTACAGATTCATCATTCTGTGAAGTGAGTCCGGAAGTGGAGGCAAAACCCGAGCCATCGAAAGTGTCGGACGAGCTGGATCTGTCTCCGCTGTCGCGCGCGCGCTCGTGGGCGGGCGCGGGGGCGGGGCCGGGCGGCTCCCCGCCCCCCTCGCCGCCCTCCCCGCGCGCGCCCCACCCCTCCCCGCCGCGACAGGACCGCGACGAGTTCATTGCCGACCACCGCACACTAGCTGACTACTTGAGGTTGCTCAACATCTTATTATCCTAACCACAAATTTATATTTATGTATTTCTAATTAGTATGCATTTATGGCACTCGTTTAGATCGGTCAGTTCAGTGCCCAAATGTGTCATGTCAATTATCAACCGCTTTCGGTTTGACTGAATGAATCAACCTGTTTACATACATAGTTCAGCTGCTTCTTTGATCGTATCTGTCTACTGTATCACCGATTACTTTGCACAAGTATGTAGTTGACGGGTGGGTGAACCACTAGACCACAGAGGCGGTTAGAAACATACATGTTTTTTCATCACAAACCTAATAAAAATAGATTAGGTAAACATTCTGAATCATGAGTTTTGTGGCAAAAACAGTACTATAATTTAACATTTTATAATAACAGTTTTATAGTAGAAAACATTTTTATGATGCTGTGCACACATCAACTGCAAACCGTACACATCAACCTTCGGTTCATTTTATAAAATTTCATAAATAAAATAGTATTACGATTTACGAGTAATAGCTGTAGTAGTAACATTAGTCTTTTGGTATTGGGGGGAACTGGCGAAGATGCTACGTATTTTTGATAGTTTACTTACAGTCAATATCTAAGTAAAATTTTGTTATCAGTTCGTTTCAGGAACTTTTAACATCAAAAATTATGACAAGATTAAGATAATATTTCTTATTACCATCCTACTTTAAAATAACCCTGGATAACATTATATTTCTTATGACTCAAAATATAATGAAAAAAGTTATAAAAGTGACTGAAGGTTTTCAATATCTGAAAATGTCACTATCAGAGTCAGTGTGTCAATTTGACAGTGTTCACTTTTTTGCTGGGAAATTAGTACGACTTTAAGCGTTGATGAGATCTTAACAATAGAATGTATGATCGTCAGGCGTTGCTCGGAGAGCGAGTCGTCGTGGGCGGCGGGCGCGGAGGCGGGCGCGGGGGCGGGCGGCGCGTGGGGCGGCCCGCCCGCCGCGCCGCCCGCCTACCAGCTGGCCGCGCTCGATACTGGTAACTAATTACTCCTTACTAATATGTGAAAGTTTGAATGATTGTTACAGTACGAGGCAAATATCTTGAAATCGGGTGGGGAACACGTATTTAAGGCATGCGTAGCGGTGAGGGGCGCGGGTGGCGGGCGCACGCTATTGGTCGCTCACAAGAGCACATGCGCGAACTCATCCTCACTCCGTCGAAAAAATTTCAAGATAATATATGCCTTGTACTGTACTCAATCGCGCAAAAACTACTAAACGGATTTGGATGAAATTTGGCAAACACACACACACAGGTAGTTAATAACCTGGATTAAAACATAGGATACTTTTTATCCCAATCAAAGGCTCCCTAAGGATTTTTCGACACTCCACACGGACGAAGTCGCGGGATGAAGCTAGTTATACATTATAAAATCACCTATTTCCAATCCTATTCCTTTTGTGAGCAATGTGTGCATGCAGTCCATCTGTGGAATGCACTCCCTGAAGGAATCCGGAAAGCTCGTACCTTGAGTTCTTTTAGCGATCACGTTAGAACACTTTTTTACACGACTGCCCAAAAAGGAGTGTATATGTGTTTAGGGTTCATGTATGTTTGTGGGTATGTGCCCAGCAAAATGTTGCGTCTTAGAGAAATGAGAGTATTACAGATAAATTAGTTCATAGTTAGATGCAATATATTCAAGTATAGCAAAATTTGTTCAAGTTGTATTTTCGAAGTTATTCAAGAAAAACTGATTTACAATATAAACGGGTAACGTTACCCCAGCAAAATGTAAAAAAAAAAACGTTTAGCCTGGAACCAAGTACATGAAAAGATAGCTTTTGATGGTAAATGAATACCATTTTGCTGGGGTTACGCATACGCTGTAGAGACACCATTTTTGGAGGGTAGACCTTTCATGGTGTAGGTGAGCACTAAGAAAGGATTTTGAAAAATTCACCCCCTAAGGGGATGAAAGTTGTGGTGACTGGTGTTAGGCGATCTTAAAAGTATCATTGTCAAAAGTTTAGCGCGGCTGCACGTGCAGTCGGCAGCTCGGTTCGGATAGTACTTAGTCGGTGGCCAAATACTTGTTTTACTTGGTAGAGGGCGCTGGTGAGGAGGGCTCTGGTGTGGGGGCGGGGGCGGGGGCGGCGGGGGGCGCGGGCTCGCCCGTGTGGCGCCGCCTGCAGCTCGACCCGCGACGGCTCACGCAGTTCAACCTCAACCTGCGGCTGGTCAGTGAGCTCACACACTATGTAGCGATCGTTTCACCACTTGCAGTGCCCTTAAGGTCATGGCACACTATACTGGCACCGCAACCCGCAACTGCACAGCTGCAGCACGGCGTCACCTCGAATTGAGGCTACGGCTAGCTGCTATCGCGCTAACTACTCGTCCGCGAAGTGCAAGCGCTCAGTCCCCGCGCTGGCCGCGAGTGCACTGTGCAAGCTATTTCGCATACGATGTTGTTTAGCTGGCGACTCGGAGTCAACGCGCAGTAAGCACGCGGTCGGCGTGCTGTAAGCGCGCGGTCCGCTCGCTTGCAGCGAGCTGGCTGTGCGAGTCCAGTTGTATGGTAGCGGCAAGGGCGCTGACTGCCCGCCGTTGATTTTTTCTTATTGACACTATGAAATATATTTTTCTACACATGATTTAATGCTCTAATTTGAATGACAAGTTAATTGCTGGGTTGGAACGGTGCCGTTGCGGTGCTGTGCCCTGTTTATCAAAACTTACAAGTCTTATACTTAAAAAAAAAAACAAGCATTTTCCTTATGAAAATATTTTTTCCACAAATCCTTTTATCATAACACGTTAAATTAAACGCTACAAATGTTTTTGTTTATTTCACTAACATGTTTTCACTCTTATAGTAAAGTCGCATTACTAATTTCCCAGCAAAAATGTAAACAAAGGTGTCACCAGGACAAAAAAACACAAAAGGAAATAGTATATTGCTAAGTCAAGAAATAAACACACTTACATGTTTTTTCATCACAAACCTAATAAAAATAGATTATATCAATATTCTGAATTGGCTTTGATAACTTTTTGAACATGACTGGAAATCTTAAAACCATTTCGAGGAATAAGCTTTCCGTACAGTGTCTACTAATTAAATTTAAAAATAAGTCTATATTTTTAAAGATATTTATAATATTCAATAAAAAGCTTTAACCTTCAAATGACCTTCATATGACGTCATCACATACAGATCCCCCAGCCATAATAAAAAAAAGAAAAAGGGCAAAGACAATTTTGACAATGAACTTGGCATTAGGGATGGTGGAAGGTGGAAGTGAAAAAATATCGATAAAGGTAATATTTCTCAGAAAAAAATGGGTTGAAATGGGATGATGACTAAGTAATGGATTCTAATTTTAAGGTACTGTAAAACATAAAAAATAGCAAAATAAACCCCTACGCGAAAGTTTGGCTCGATTTGACGAATTTTACGATGATTTTTAAGACTCAGAAGTTGGAAAAAATCAAAATGCTCCAGTGACAAAATAGTGTCGACTATTAGAATCCATACGTAATTACAAAAAAAATTTTTTGGAAATATTATTGTAAAACATCTATCGATATATCAGAGTATTTAATATCGCCCGAAAAATATCGATGAACTTATCTCGTAATTTTTTCCACATCCCTACTATTAAATGTTTGTAAATAGAAATAAAGTATGCACATATTTTCACAATGTTTATTATGTTATCCTGCAAATTTATCAGTCCACAAGCAATCGTTACAATTTCATCCATGTAGCATACATCCAAAATAGACACAATACATACAATACATTTCGCAATTTGGGTAGATTGGGCGTGTCAGTTTTTACAAAGTTTTTCAGCTGAGTTTCCACTGGTAAGCATTTTTATTATAATTTTACCACCTCAAAAATTATTGCGGCAAATTAAGAAGGTAGGTTAGAACCGTCACAACTGGATTAAATGAATAAAATAGAAGAAATATTAACTATAACTTATTTGTTTACAAACCCATAAAGTCATTATGACAGGTAATGACACTTGGCCGTTCTTTTTCTATAAGTAGATGGCAAAGGTTTTCCTTCTTAAACTTTCATGCCACTAATGACGTCATTCCGGTTGACCATATCCGCTCGACAAATATATTTATAAAAAAATAAATACGGGACCAAATGTTAAAATATTCAAATTAGTTTCTTAAATTGGCCTAATCTGTAGTAAAAAAATATAAAAAAATACCTTTTATTTTTTAATCAAAGCCAATTATGAGTTTTGCGTCAAAAAATATAATTTAATATTTCATACTAACAGTTTTATAGTAGAAAACATTTTATGATGCTGTGCACACATCAACTGCAAACCGTACACATCAACCTTTGGTTCATTTTATAAAATTTCATAAAAATTAGTGTTACGAGTAGTAGCTGTAGTAGTAAAATTTGTCTTTTGGTATTGGGGGGAACTGGCGAAGATGCTACGTATGTTTGATAGTTTACATACAGTCAATATCTAAGTAAAGTTTTCTTATCAGTTCGTTTCAAGAACTTTTCACAAATAAAAGTTCTTATTACCATTTTACTTTAAAATTACCCTGGATAACATTATACTTATTATGACTCAAAATATAATAAACAAATTAAAAAGTTATAAAAGTGACCAAAGGTTTTAATATCTGAAAATATCACTTTTAGGGTCAGTTTGTCAATTTGACAGTGACGTTTCTTTGTTTACATTTTTGCTGGGAAATTAGTAATGCGACGTTAGTCATTTCAATAATCAAAAAAACCAACTTCAAAAGCCTACGCTACCTCTAAAAAGCAAGAAATAATATTCAAATCACTAGATACGAATTATCATTGTAATAAAAGGAGGTGAGGTAGCGTAGGCTTTTAAAGTCGGTTATTTGTTTGTTTTTTTGTGGGTTTTTGAGCCGGGATTGGACACGACTGTGCTACTAAGATTGACTTCTGTCCTCTCTCTACTTTGAGGCCTACCTATGAAGGTGGACGATATGTAAAGTGTGGTCGCGTATTTCAGTGGCTGCAGGTGACGATCCTGTCGCGCGTGGTGCGCGAGATGGACGCGCTCGACTCGGTGCTGGCCGCGCACGCGCTGCCGCCGCGCGCGCTCGGACAGGTACGCTCGCGCGACTTATGATTAAAGTTAGCATATGGCAGGCATTTGCCGCATTTGACAGGCATTTGCCGCATTTGACAGGCATTTGCCGCATTTGACAGGCATTTGCCGCATTTGACAGGCATTTGCCGCATTTGACAGGCATTTTACGGTTTAGGCAGGCGTGCGGGCGGCGCTAAGCCGCCCGCACGCCAATAAGGACGCAATAAGGAGATATTTTTAAATTTGGCGGATGAAACCACAAATTACAAGATTGGGTAGTGGATGAAACTGATTAAAATCGCGCTGCGCGGTCTTTTTTTTTGCTATAGATAGGTAAGAGGGGTTACCTCTATCTGGCAGAAACTTGATGCTCCGAAATTTATTTGGCAGAACACTCTTGGCAGAATCTTCTTTAAACGAATATTTTTAAGGCATAAAAATTGTTTAATATAATTATTGTTTGGCAGAATGTTTACATGTCCGAATTTACAATGGCATACTATTCAGATGGCAGAATTTCATTAGGCATAAATACCATTGGCAAAATTTTTATTCGCAGAATTTCGTTTGGCATAACGTTTATTTAGTCGACAATTATTTGGTATAATTTTCACATGGTATACTACGAATATGGCAGAATTTCATTAAGAATAATGTCATCAGGCATATTGTAATCTCTAAAAAATTGAATTTAAAATTTGTCTTAAAAAGTCAATATGTTGAATTTTTGTAAATGTTGTGCTACAAAAGTCAACAACTGAACGAATCGCTGCAAAACCGATATGCATGCTGCTTGCTTACATGCATGCATGCTTGAATGCTTGTTTGTGCTGCTTGCATGCTTGCCGGGGGATGCAGGGGGGTTGGCCCCCCTGCTCGGGGGGGTAGGGGGGCCTGAGGCCCCCTGCTATAAAGAAAAACTTTTAATGCACCTACCAGTAGGTTAGGTTAGTGTTTTGACCACTCGCAGCGGAGCGAGCGAAGCGAGCGGAGCTCCACAATGCTTGCATGCATGCTGCATGCTTGCTTGCATGCTGCATGCTTGCTTTTATGCATGTTTATTTGTCTGCATGTAAGGATGCATGCAGCATGAAACATGCGTGTAAGAAATACAAAATTATTCTAGATATGAATTTTCTGTTAAATGTATGCCAAAACATGATTCTGACTATAAACTGTCTGCGATATGATGGTTCTGACTGTGAACTTTCTGCGATATGATGGTTCTACTATTTAATTATTACGGATATGAAATGTATGCCAAAAGATGATTCTGGCTTACAAAATTATGCTTTTTAAGTGTATGATAAATGAGTGTATGCCAAACGATTTTCTGCGACATGAAGTTTATGCCATTAGTTGTTATGCATAATAAAATTATGACAAAAAGTTCTGCCATAAAAGGTAGACTCAGGTAAGAGACCAAGATTAGTGGATGAAACTGATTAAACAATTTTAAAAACAACATTGATGAACAAATCTCTTTATTGCCATGGATTTCGGATAATCCTGATGTTCTGTATGAGAACCTCTTTCATTTAGTTACTAATGAGTTCGATAAATCATTTAAAACCAAGACTATTAAATGTACTCAGAAGTTACGGTTCTGCGATTGGGCTACGACAGGTATTTATAAAAGTAGAAACAGACTTTATGAACTTTACAAGCTTAGAGAAACCAACCAAAGCCCAGGTTTCTTAGAACATGTTAAAAAATACTCGAAGACTTTCAAAATAATTTGTGCAGTTGCAAAGTCTAACTGCATTAAAAAGCAAATTAAAAACTCGAGTAACAAAACTAAAACAACCTGGGATATCATTAATCGTGAAACTGGTAAATCTAAAGCACGGGAAAATAACCTAACGCTTAATATTAATAATGAATTAATAAAAACAGATAAAGAAATTGCTAATATTTTTGATAAGTTCTTTGTAAACATACCAGTAGAAACTACATCAAATTTGGATTCCTCACCAGCGGCTGCTGTATCTATGCTAAAGGGACATGTGGCTGAAAGTGATTCAATGTTTAATTTTAAATGTATTAATGCTTTAGATATAATTAAAGCTTTCAATTCTCTTAAAATGAAAAGCTCCACTGATTTATGGGGCATATCAGTTAAGATTATTAATAATATTGTGCATACTATTGCCCCTTATCTTGCTGACATTTTTAATCGGTGTATCGATCAAGGAATATTTCCTGATCTTATGAACTTTAGCAAGGTAATACCATTGTTTAAATCAGGAGATAAAGAAGATCCTAGCAATTACAGACCAATATCGATATTACCTGCCCTAAGCAAAATTTTTGAAAAAATAATACTCGAGCAATTATTAGGTCATTTTAATGTAAATCAACTTCTGCACAACAAACAATTTGGCTTTACAAAAGGTCGTTCCACAACTGATGCTGGGGTTGCGCTTTTGAAGCATGTCTTTGAGGCTTGGGAGGGGTCTCAGAATGCCCTTGGCATTTTCTGCGACCTGTCCAAGGCTTTTGATTGCGTGGACCACTGGACGCTGCTGTTGAAGCTAAATCATTACGGTGTAAAAAATAATGCCCAAAAATTAATACTGTCGTATCTCAGTTCAAGGACTCAAACAGTTAATATCAATGGAGTAAGTTCATCAGGTTCTCATGTACTCCGGGCAAGGAAAAATACTTTGTTCGAAAAAATCACAATAAATCCTACAGAGGTGATTTTTGGAAACATGATTAAAATAAGTTTGTCAATGATAAATTTCAAGTTTTCCCCAAAATATCTGGGGTGCTTTTTTTACAACGGTGGTTTAAATATTGTTTTTGTCTTAAAACATCGAGAATAAATCGTACACAAAGGGAATTTCCTTTATGAATTTCTTAAAACCATTAGAAATGAAACCTCAAAAATCACCACTTACATTTCAGAGGAATTTGCAAAAAAGGCTAATAAATAAAAAAAAATCATAATTCAGAAACAAATATTAAAAAATCAGTGATTTTGCAGTATAAAGCTTCTTATAATTAACTATACTAAAAACAAAATTTTCACTCAGGTGACTAATATAGTTTTTTTTTAAATGCGTTTTATTCATTTTTAAATATGAAGCATAAATTCTACAGTCGTAAAAGTTCAATAATATATAGTGTAATAATTAATAACATCTTAAAATTAAGTAATCCCTCAATTCTAAGTAGAGGATTTCTCGAAATTTACGAAAATATCAGCAAGACGGAGCGTAATATAGAGTGGTGAGCGAGCACGAATGGCAGGCACTCTGTACCTACAAGCGACGATGACGCGACGGGGCGCGCGACGTGTCATGAGTCTCCGGGCAATGAAAAATACTTTGTTCGAGAAAATCACATTATATCCTACAGAGGTGATTTTTGAAAACTTGATTAAAATAAACTTGTCAATGATAAATTTCAAGTTTTCCCCAAAATATCTAGGTTGTTTTTTTTACAAAGGCGGTTTAAAGACTGTTTTTATTTTATAACATCGAGATTAAATCGTACATGAAGGGAATTTTCTTAATGAATTTCTTAAAACCATTAGAAACTAAACCTTACAAAATCACCACTTACATTTCAGAGGATTTTTTCATAAAGGCCAATAAAAAATAAAAAATCCTAACTCAGAAACAAATATTATAAAATAAGTGATTTTGTAGCATAAGATTCCCTATAATTACTACACTAATAGCAAAAGTTTTCACTCAAGTGACTATTATAGTTTTTTTTATTGCGTTTTATTAATTTTTATATAGGAAGCATTAATTCTACAGTCGTAAAAGTTGAATATTAAAGAAGTATTTACTTTTAAAAATTAAGTAATCCCCAATTATTCCCAAAGGATTTCTAGAAATGTACGAAAATAAATATCAACGCGGTAGTGCACGGAAGGACGGACGCGCGTAAGGTAGGTAATCGGCGCGCGGCGGTGGGTGGCGCATAGTGACGCGAGCCGGTACAAAAGGTTACGAATATTACGATTATTTCGGTAACTTTTCAACATTTGTATAAGTGATCAAAAAATTGTTTCGATGATCTATCGGAACAAAATCAGGGTTACTCAAAGTGGCACCATTTTCGCGACAAGATATAATTACCTATAGTAAATAAACAAAAAAAAAAGGTTTATTTACGTTGAGTTTGGTCAACGAAAGATGAGACTCGATTGGAAATGGAACTAATTTTGCGCCTTATTTTAAGGTCAATTTCCAATGACTTAACCTCTAAACGTTAATTAAACAGGGAAAGTGGCGCCACCATTTCAATCTCATCTTTCGTTGACGTAATCTATAGGAAAAAAAAACGAATTTTCGAAATTATTTTTAGATTTAAAAACCCATCAAGTGCAACACGAACTTCTCGGACTCGACGCGAGGACTGAGTAGGGTGACTTGCCCAATACCTGGCCCCTATTTTACATACAGGACAATTGGCTTTGGTTAAAAAATAAAAGGTATTTTTTTTATATTTTTTTACTACAGATTAGGCCAATTTAAGAAACTAATTTGAATATTTTAACATTTGGTCCCGTATTTATTTTTTTATAAATATATTTGTCGAGCGGATATGGTCAACCGGAATGACGTCATTAGTGGCATGAAAGTATACGAAGAAAACCTTTGCCATCTACTTATAGAAAAAGAAAGGCCAAGTGTCATTAACTGTCATAATGACTTTATGGTTGTTTGTAAACAAATAAGTTATAGTTAATATTTCTTCTATTTTATTCATTTAATCCAGTTGTGACGGTTCTAGCTTACCTTCTTAATTTGCCGCAATAATTTTTGAGGTGGTAAAATTATAATAAAAATGCTTACCAGTGGAAACTCTGCTGAAAAACTTTGTAAAAACTGACACGCCCAATCTACCCAAATTGCGAAATGGATTGTATGTATTGTGTCTATTTTGGATGTAGGCTACATGGATGAAATTGTAACGATTGCTTGTGGACTGATAAATTTGCAGGATAACATAATAAACATTGTGAAAATATGTGCATACTTTATTTCTATTTACAAACATTTGATAGTAGGGATGTGGAAAAAATTACGAGATAAGTTCATCGATATTTTTCGGGCGATATTAAATACTCTGATATATCGATAGATGTTTTTACAATAATTTTTTCAAAACATTTTTTTGGTAATTACGTATGGATTCTAATAGTCGACACTATTTTGTCACTGGAGCATTTTGATTTTTTCCAACTTTGAGTCTTAAAAATCATCGTAAAATTCGTCAAATCGAGCCAAAATTTTGCGTAGGGGTTTATTTTGCTATTTTTTATGTTTTACAATACCTTAAAATTAGAATCCATTACTTAGTCATCGTCCCATTTCATCCCATTTTTTTCTGAGAAATATTACCTATATCGATATTTTTTCACTTCCACCTTCTACCATCCCTAATGCCAAGTTCATTGTCAAAATTGTCTTTGCACTTTTTTCTTTTTTTTATTATGGCTGGGAGATCTGTATGTGATGACGTCATATGAAGGTCATTTGAAGGTTAAAGCTTTTTATTGAATATTATAAATATCTTTAAAAATATAGACTTATTTTTAAATTTAATTAGTAGACACTGTACCGAAAGCTTATTCCTCGAAATGGTTTTGAGATTTCCAGTCATGTTCAAAAAGTTATCAAAGCCAATTGTAAATTACAATGACAATTTTATGTTCGTTGTGGTATCTGTGCGTTATGTAGTTTGGTCAGTATATTTTCTAAATTCAAATTAGCTGACGCCATGGACAGCAAATTGTCATTGTCACTTACAATTGTCACGTCTGTGAAATAGGGACCTGGCCTTTTAAGGAAGTAATTGACCATGACAACGAAGTGATCCTAAGATAAGAGTAGGTATCTGTTTTTCCTTTTGAGGTACCCTAAAAACTAGTAATTGAGGTAAGCCGTTGTTAGGGCAGTAGGGGTAAGGGTAAGACAAGGTACCTAACAAAGTAATTTAAAAACCTTTTATTGAAATTACCTCACATTAGTTATGTAATTTAAGATAAACTAGTGGCTAAGTGAGCTGTAGTGTAGACCTTGCATTGAAAAGTAAATTGTTAAAAAAATAGATCTCGCCCTCTTGCCACGAGGTTTTCAAGCATATAGTGGGGTTCATGCTGTTTGGTATATTAAGTATTTGGTATATTCGCAGCTAGATGGCGCTTCTAATTTTGTATTTTCGAAATGTGTGAATTATTAATTTTTTTAGGTTCAGTTTTTCGAACTGTTTCCAATATTTCAAAAAACTGGCCTGACAAAAAAGCCTATATAATTTTCAAACCTGCTCACAAAATTTCACGAGAATCGGTTGAGAAATGAGATCTGTAGAGGAGAACAAACCGCGCCGAAAAACAGGGCAGAAATACGTTTTTTTTTACATATCTCGGCCATTTTTAAGAAATCAAAAACTAGCTTGACGATAAAATTATATATATTTTTTAAATCTGGTTACAAAATTTCACGAGAATCGGTTGAGAAATGCGACTTGTAGAGGAGACGTTCGAGAAAATCCTTAGAGAACCTTTAACCAGGATGAAAATATTCTATGTTTTAACGTCCTGCTTCGCTACGCAGTACGCTTGGTGTAGACGAACCTCGCAAGGCAGGGCGTTTGCCGCTTGCATTGTGGCAGGCCTCGCGCTCGACATCGCACTCACGCTCACCCGAGGCCTGCCATGCGCGAGGTACGTTCACACCAAGCGCGCTGCCTAGCGAGGCAGGACGTTAAAACATAGAATACTTTTATCCTGGTTAAAGGTTCCCGAAGGATTTTCTCGAATGTCCTTGCGAACGAAGTCGCGGGCGGAAGCTAGTAGAAAATCAAAAAAATAAAAAAAAATCAAAAATGTTTATTTCGTTCACAAAACATTGGTTTTCAAAACAGCAGGTTGGGACTGCCTAGTGAGTATTACAATACTTGTGACAGACAGCCCCGCTCCATCGTAACACTTACATACTATGTATGAATATGAACAACTAATTAGTTAAGTTATATAAATATAATCAAAATTATTTTTTAAATTATATATGTTAGTGTGTGTGTTTAAAAATAATATAATAGAAAGCGGGCTTTGATTTTACTGCATGCATGTGCATTTTGTTTCTGAGAAATTACAATAGAGCCAAAACTCCACACGTTTTTGTTTACTTTTAGCCATTGACCATTATTCTGTGCCAGATGTGGATACACCAGCTGGTCGGTTTTTCTAACAGTATAATTCCCGAAGATATTATTACAACAAAAATTCATCGTAAATTTTAAATTAGTTTAACTTTTGATTCAGTGAACCAATTGCGATGAAATAAAGATTTCATTATTTTGCAAGATACACCATATATTTGTATGTAAACATTATTTAGTATTAAGTTAGCGCTTTTTACATTTTTAGCGCACCAACATACAGACAAACACACAAAAATTAAAAAAATGTTATAAATGGGTTCTACTGGTAATTATTAAACACTCCAATCACTTTTTTTCAAAATATTTCCTTTGTACAGACTCAACTTTTCTACAGATTTATTATATGTATAGATTAAGAATTGTAAAAATGGCAGTAAGCAGTCATATGGTTTGCACTCAGTAACGATCTGACCAGTGACCTACGTTGTTGTGCCACGCATTGTACCATTTTGGTGTCAAATTCTAGTTACGAGCAAGTTCTGGGAAATAAATTTTGAAATACTTTTACTATTTAAATACTTACTGATTTCTCAAACCATTGGCATTTATGTGATAAAACCTTAACCAAAGAATGATTTGAAGTGATATTTTTTCATATATTTTTATTAGTTAATTAATAAAAGCTTGTTCAAAATCAGGATTCAAAAAACCGGCCAAGTGCGAGTCGGACTCGCGCACGAAGGTTTCCGTACCAGAAAACAGCAAAAACACGTTTGTTGTATAGGAGCCCCCCTTAAATATTTATTTTATTCTGTTTTCAGTATTTGTTGTTAAAGCGGCAACAGAAATACATCATTTGTGAACATTTCAATTGTCTACCTGTTGTCGTTATTAATATCGAGCAGAAAACGGCAAAAAACTCACGTTTGTTGTATGGGAGCCCCCCTCAAATATTTATTTTATTCTGTTTTTAGTATTTATTGTTATAGCGGCAACAGAAATACATCATCTGTGAAAATTTCAATTGTCTAGCTATCACGGTTCATGAGATACAGCCTGATGACAGACAGACAGACAGACAGACGGACAGCGGAGTCTTAGTAATAGGGTCCCGTTTTTAACCTTTGGGTACGGAACCCTAAAAACTAATCAAAAATCTAAATTCGGCCGTTTTTGAAAGGGTGGCTGAAAATAGAATAAATATGATCTTATATTCGGACAACGGTCAAACTTAATAAAAGTCTTATATAATTATTTTTATGTTTAATAATAATAATTATTAAAATTATTAAAATACAAATAATAATACTAATAATATAAAATGATTTAATTTTAACTCAGATCTCATATAGGGTAGGTGCACCAGTGAATGAACCCTTAAGGCGATTTGAAACTTTAAAAATTACGAATACCTATTTCTGGATGACTTTGCTATAATAATGGCACTACATACTATTCAGAATTTATTAATGTTCAATATAATATCTTCAGTATTTCTGAAATGCTTATAGTTATTTAGATAATCCGAATTTTACACAAAAGTACCCCACCCAAATCACCAGTGAATGAACGGCAAAATCCAGTTAATGAATGTTTGAAATCCGATAAATGAACTACTAGTTTCATAAGGTGGATGTAAACAGAAATCGTTAATTTATGTCTGTACACGATATTTTATAGCATAACAAACTGGTAAAACATATAAAATTTCAAAAGAAACCTAAATTCTAAATGGCGCCCGATACCCAACCCACTGGCATATGCCTCTCTTGAGGCTTGCCTATTTTCCTTTCTGGAATCCTCCGGATGCTACTGGGGCTCTGTATGACCTGTATCCTCACTTCTTGTCTCTGTTTCATGAGTTGAAGAGTCAGGTCGAAGAGTTTATTTAACTTAGGACAGCCAATATTTAAAAAAATAGACCTAAGTATTTACCACCATATTGCTTTATAGTTCACATCAGCTATGTTATTCTAATTGTTTTAGAAGTGGTCTAAAATTAAAAACAAAAAAATAATTAACGTAACAATTAAGAAATGTAGAGTTCATTTACTAGTTTTTTAATAATCAGTAAATGAACTAGGCATTTACTATAGAAGAATCTTAAAATTTTAAAAACTAATGAATGAAAACCCTAGTTCGAAGACTGGTCCAAAGATTGACAATGATTTACTATAGCTATCCCCTAAATATGAACAAACTCCTTTAAAAGTAAGACACAAAATAAGCCTAAACCAAAAAATACGTTAGATCCTATGAATGAACACCTGGTTCATTAACTAATTATTTCTCAATTTTTTAATCCAGTACTCGAACTTTGTTTAAAATAATGAAATTCTTTACAATCTGCTTTCTATTAGACGAAATAATCATTATTACATCTAAGAAACTAATTTTCTTTGTAGAATGAATCATATATCAACTTAAAAGCTATTATCAAAATATGTTGTCGCACCATAGTTCTTAGTATTGGTCCATAGAAACAGGAACACTACACAACGTGTCTACTTTGAGCAATCGCCATTTAGAAAGTACGGAACACACATAGTCGTCTGTGCAGCCAGTTAAGGTAATAAAGTATAATTTTCATTAAAAAAAATCTGTTGCGTGTAGAAAACAAAAGATTTCTTATTTTATAGAAAAATAACACATTTGTTCCTTCACTGGGGGGGGGGGGGGGTGTTCATTCACTGGTGCACCTACCCTACTTATCTTTTTCTATAATAGATTACTGCAAAAGAAATTTATAAAACAAATATTATAAATATTGCTGACATCCAATCTTATAAAATTCTTATTACAATACTTATAGATCTAAATGAAAAAACTTTCCACTCCAAAAAAGAACTTAATTATTTATAATAAAATAAAAAATATCCTTAATAAAATAAAAATAAAACAAAAATAAAAACTTTTGAATAACTTAAAATTAATTTAATTTAGATATTTGATACCACAAATCAACATTTGAATGTATTTTTAAAATTATAATATTTAATGGTAATCAATGTAATATTAATAATAAATATTCACGAAAAACTTCTGAATAAAATCTTTAAATTCCTAAATAACCATTATTAATATATTAACTGATAAAAATAGAACTACCTAGCATTAAAAATATTAGTGTGAACGTGACTGTATTCATTATGTTTATTAATTTTTGATAAATAATGTTTTTGATAAACATTCATAATTTTGATATGATTGTTGTTATACTCATATAAAGAACAATATATAGCCAACAATATTTTTGTTGATTTTGAATAAGCCTAAAATTATTAATGTTGATAAATATACAATAAATGCATTCAAGTATTAGACTTGATATAATTTTTTATTTAAGCTTATTTTTCGTAGATTTTTGTTATGCCTAATATGATTAATGTTGATCGGAATAATAATTATGTTAATTATTTTATTTGAATGTCAATAAAAACAATTGAAGTTCCTAATTAACATGCTTATTTCACCTTAGCCGAATTTAGGGAAAAATGGGTCGAATGAAGGGCATACGCGTCAGAATTTAGGAAAATTGGGTCACTCGTCATATATTATTTTTCTTAATTTTACTATTATTGTTTCCTTGATTTTCTTACAATTATTATAAAGAACAATCATGTAGCAATCGTAAATAACAAAAATTACAATGCTGTAGTTCAATTTTAATATAAATATTTTAGATTTAATCTCTAAAATTGCTGACGTGGCCGAATTTAGGGCATTTCACCCTAGGAATGAGAGAGAGCACCAAACAGGCGAACCGACCCCAGTCGGTGAGGGAGCGGGTGTAAATGAGACAACTACATACACGTCCGTTGGTGCGTAATGAGGCCCCGGTTAATCACTACGGTTTCGAGAATACCTGTGGCCCTACCATGAGTTGATGCAAACTGTTTACCTTACAGTAAACTGTCGGATATACTGCTCACAGTCAATACGAGTGAAAGAGAGAAAACGATAGTTTACTGTAACGTAAACAGTTTGCAACAACTCAAACTTGCACCGGTCTGCGCGAGCTCATACTAGTGATACTCGATCGTCGTATTTATGCCGCTGTTTCTTAGCGGACCTTAACTTATCTACTAACCCGAACTTCTCGCAACTCGATGCGAACAGTTGCAACCAATTTAGTGTGAAAAACGATCAAGTGGTAGGAGTGGCAGACAATAAAACTTAAGAAACCCGCCAAGCGATAAAACTATTATGTATTATGGACGAAATGATATTTTCGATCTGTCACTTGACTCCGTCCGATTGATGCGCAATTCAACTACAGCTATTAATGGCTAAAACTTCGTATGCTACTCATAAAAGCTGGTGATTTTTTTTTATGAGGGTTTATTGCAAGGGTAGAAACGAAGACGAGATAAAATATTTGGTGTAGGATTTTTTGTTGGCTAAAATAAATGGCAAAAATCACGTAAAAACATAAAAATCACTAGATATATTAAAGTCACTGGAGTGAAAACTTAAAGATGCTCCTGGATTAAGCTTAAAAACATATTATAAAAAAATCACCTTGTGTACGATTTATTAAGATACATTACTATACTTTCTCCAAAAATATGATTGTAACGCACCCTATATCCTTAACCTTAAACATAAAATCAGTGATTATTTTTAATTAAATATTAAGTATGTAAATAAGCAAACGCATCATAAATCTCTACTGTAGAATTTTATGAACATTACTTTCCAGAAGAGGTATTTTTTTACCTATATCTCATAACGCTTATGGTGGAGAGGAAAAGCAGCCATAGTACGATGTTATAATAACCCTAATCCTTATTTAGGAAAACGAAAATGAACTGTAGGATTTAATGTGATCAAAATTTTATTTTGCCTGGACTAATGTAAAAATGGGCGTTCCGCAAGGCTCCATTTTGGGCCCTTTTTTATTTTTAATATATATAAATGATCTACCCTTTTTTGCAGAGAGGTTCTGTGATATTGTTTTGTTCGCGGATGATACTTCTTTAATATTCAAAGTTGACAGGAATGAAACTGATTTTGACGATGTGAACAAAGCACTCTCGCAGGTTCTTACTTGGTTTAATGTAAATAATCTCCAGCTTAATGCTAAGAAAACCAAATGTGTTAAATTCACTTTACCTAATGTACAGGCGAATCCCACTGAAATTGTAATAAATAATGAGAAATTAGATTTGCTCGATTCAACAGTTTTCTTGGGTGTAACTCTTGACAGTAAACTTCAATGGAATATGCATATCACAGCTCTGGCTGGCAAGCTCAGCTCTGCTGCTTATGCTATTAGAAAAGTTAGACAGTTAACAGATAAAGAAACTGCCAGATTAGTGTATTTCAGCTATTTTCATAGCATTATGTCATACTGTATTCTTTTGTGGGGGATAGCAGCCGATATAAATACTATTTTTGTTTTACAAAAACGAGCAATAAGAGCTATTTATCAACTAAGTTCTAGAACATCTCTTAGGGATAGATTCAAAGAGATTGGTATATTGACAGCAGCATCACAATTTATATTAAACTGCATACTTTTCGTGCGTCGCAATATTAACTTATATACAAAAAATAGTGATTGGCACAATCGGAACACCAGAAATAAAGACAAACTTGTAATGCCTCAGTATAGATTAGAAAAAGTCCGTGGTTCTTTCATAGGTCTTGGTATAAAGTTTTATAATAAAATTCCAAGTAATATTTTGGATTTACCATTTGAAAACTTCAAGACTCATGTAAAGAATTGTCTTCTCAAAAAAGGATACTATACTGTTAAAGATTACTTAATTGATAAAACAGCTTGGTCGTAGGTTTTTCTATTCTATGTGAAAATTGAGAGAATTGTCCTACCTACTTAAAACGTATTGTAAGCTTTTGACTCGACGCCTTAATGCGGGTAGCTTTAGTATGTCATGCTCACTTTAAACATTTCTGCGGTGGTGTCGTGTGAGGCGGGTCGTTACGTTCCCTCAAATATGGTTGAGCGAAACGATGGCTGGTTCATGCGTCATGCTCGTGAACGGGTGCTGCCAGTGGGAATGGGTCTGCTTCTGTCTGCTTGTACTAAGGGCGTCGCATATATTTTTTTTCTTCATGTTTAATATTATCAATCTGTATGGCACTTCTTACTCAAAACATAAAATTAATAACTAATCCTTGTTTTGATTTCTCACTTTTTTTATTGCTAATGACTAAAATGATTATTTTGCTTTCGTAATATTTTTTCGTATTTTTTCGTCTATAGTTTTGTAAGTAAAGGCCTATGAAAAGCTTTTGGATATTCGTTTTCAATTCAGTGCCTTAGGATGGGTAGCCTAAGTATGTCATGCTCTCTTTAATCATTTCTGCGGTGGTGTCGTGTGGGGCGGGTCGTTACGTTCCCTCAAATATGGTTGAGCGAAGCGATGGCTGGTCCATGCGTCATGCTCGTGAACGGGTGCTGCCAGTGGGAATGGGTCTGCTTCTGAGTACCTATCTTAACGCATATTGAATTGTAAGAATTGCGTTTTTACTTTTTATGTCTTGCATCAAGTGTTTTTTGGTTCGAGTAGCAGACAGAGTGATTTCTCAACTAGTTGAAAGTTATTTACTCTCATATTTACCTATCTGAATGTAGTAGATATATTTAATTTTAACCTACCTACCCATTGTGTGCAAACTTTTGTTAATTATTGTGATGGAAAATGACCTCACTTTAAACGTAGAGCTCATTTTTCAATGTTGACGACTCTGTATGAAATATACAGGGAGAAAAAAGCAGCCCTTGACGAGTTTCTTGCCGGTTCTTCTCGTTACAAGGTCTCCCGCTTAGGGTTTGCGAACCGATGGCGTAGCTTCTATGACATTCACAAGTGCTTGTAACAGCCTAGACTGAATAAAATATTTTGAATTTTGAATTTTAAAAATCATGCTACGCGGTCGTTTTTTTTATTATACAGGCAAGATAACAAGATTAGTGGATGAAATTGACTAAAACTTCGCTGCGCGGCCTTTTTTTGCTATAGACAAGCATTTTCTGAAAAATCTGGCATTTGGCATACAAACATCCTTCCTTAGATAGAT
This sequence comes from Agriphila geniculea, assembly GCA_943789525.1. NCBI lineage: Eukaryota > Metazoa > Arthropoda > Insecta > Lepidoptera > Crambidae > Agriphila > Agriphila geniculea. The sequence continues at coordinate 23,153,859 of OX038869.1, read as the reverse complement.
GGTAACCGTACCTGCAATGACACTGTCACGTAGGTAGAGAGAGACATCGCGTGACGGCCTGTCGTGTGTGCGCAGGTGGGCGTGGAGCGGCTGCGGGCGGCGGCGGCGAGCGCACCGGCGCTGCGCGCGCTGCTGCCCTTCCTGGAGCCCTTCCCCGACCAGCGATACGTCGCGACCAGATACAGAGGTAACCTCCACCACACTCGTCACAGGCGGCAACAACACGCTCACACTCTCACACACGGTAACAAGTAACAACACGCTCACACTATCACACACGGTAACAACATGCTCACATCACACTATCACACACCGTTACAACACTCTCACACTATCACACACGGACACAACACACTCACACATGGTAACAACACGCTCACACTATCACACACGGTAACAACATTCTCACACTATCACACACGGCAACACGCTCGCACTCTCACACACGGTAACAACACGTTCACACTATCACACACGGTAACAACGTGCTCACACTATCACACACGGTAACAACACTCTCACACTATCACACACTGTAACAACACGCTCACACGCTCACACACGGTAACAACACGTTCACACTATCACACACGGTAACAACATGCTCACACTATTACACACGGTAACAACACTCTCACACTATCACACACGGTAACAAAACGCTCACACTCACACACGGTAACAACACGCTCACACTCTCACCACAAAATAGAGAGACTAACAGAAGTTTAGCTTAGTACTACGGGCGCTCGAGCATCGCACACACAAAGACAGCTCTCGCCGCTGCGTCACGTACTCGAACTGTTTTGAGAGTGGTATGAAATTGCAGTTATACAGTGTCGGTGAGAGATGTCTATGTGTGCGTTGCTCGAGCGCGCAAGTGCTAAGCTCAACTACTGTACTCTCTCTATATTGTACTCTCACACACAGTAACAACACTATCACACACGGTAACAACACGCTCACACAAACTGTAACATAGTAACATCTTACTTACACCTCATCACGGCTGTAGAGACGTCTCTACAGCTGCGCCACACGTATCTCCTAAACCCAAGCCAATAATCAGATTTTCGCTACGATCTTCCGTTTTCGAGATCTGTGGCCCTACCATGAGTTGTTGCAAACTGTTTACGTTACAGTAAACTATCGTTTTCTCTCTTTCACTCGTATTGACTGTGAGCAGTATATCCGACAGTTTACTGTAACGTAAACAGTTTGCATCAACTCATGGTAGGGCCACTGTGTGGCGCAGCTGTAGAGACGTCTCTACAGCTGGGCCACACGTATCTCCAAAACGCAAGACCGACAAATTCTGGTTTTTGTGCGACAAATTATCGACTTCATCATGGCATAGTCAAAAAGTTAGATTTCCAACTTTTTTTTTGTGGCGCAGCTGTAGTCCTTAAGCTTCGTACAGACTGAGGCGAATTCCGCGCGAAATTCGCGAGTGCGATCACGTAACTCAAAGCGATAGCCATAGCCATAGCCATTGTCAAAGAAATTGCTATGGCAATGGCTATGGCTATGGCTATTGCTTTGAGTTACGTGATCAAAATCTGTCAAAATGAGCGACGCGCGCGATTCGCTCGCGTCAGTGTACGAAGCTTTATGCATACGTATACAATATGGTTGTGGGGCACAGAGCTGGCGGCGGGCGGGTGCCTGAGCGCGTACCGGTGGGCGGGCGGCGGCGCGGGCTGGGACGAGGCGCGCCCCACGGACGCCGCGCTGCTGCTGCACGCCTTCGCCACCTACATGGATGCGCAGCTGCCCAACGACGTACGTTCACATGCACACTGCATTCATACTAACTACTAATTTGTTTATGCATATGTACTAACCTAGTTTTAAAGCTGACATTGCCCATTGTTATAAATGTGTACAAAATGAAGTTGTGAATAAATGATTTATGATTTATACCTCAAGAGTGTATTGCCGAACAATCATTTTTGTCAAGTCTCAATAGGGAATATGCATCAATTTTTTGTATCAAAATCAAAAGTATAATGCGTTAGAAAATCAAACGTATACCGGGTGTATGGGACAGCTTGGCCAAAACTGAAACAGTAGCTTCAGACCATGATTTATGATTGATAATAGCTGGAATTTTCCTCAGGAAAATTTTCTAATTTTCCGACTTTTCTTCCACTTAATCTGTGATGTGTTGATAACTTCGGAAGAAAGTCGGAAAATTAATTAAAAAACGCAAAAGTAAAGTTTTAATACTGGGTGTATGGGACAGCTTGGCCAAAACTGAAACAGTAGCTTCAAACCATGATTTATGATTGAAAATAGCTGGAATTTTCCTCAGGAAAATTTTCTAATTTTCCGACTTTTCTTACACTTAATCTGTGATGTGTTGATAACTTCGGAAGAAAGTCGGAAAATTAGAAAATTTTCCTGAGGAAAATTCCAGCTATTTTCAATCATAAATCATGGTCTGAAGCTACTGTTTCAGTTTTGGCCAAGCTGTCCCATACACCCAGTATTAAAACTTTACTTTTGCGTTTTTTTCTCGTGAAGTTGAAGTAACTTGAAGTTAGCAGCAGCAGCACCCACCGTAAACGCTCTTTACAAAACGTCATGATTTGTGACGTCACTTGTCACATTTCAGGTGTGTTTCAGGCGCGTTTATTATGGAGTTAGCCAAGAATTTCCAATTATCTCCCTAAATTTTGCGTTTAAGTACATAATATGTGTCATTCAAAATATTGTTTTTTATTCGATATTCTAATTATGACTGTTAAGTGTATAATATCCGAAATAAAAAAAAAAATATTTTCTCCTGATTTCATCGTGTGATAAAGCTAAAATAATAATAAAAAAAAATTCTATTCCATAATGTTTTTATACGTGTCCGCACCGCAGCAATCAAGTTCAAATTTATCAAAATCGGTGAGTTATGCATATTCCCTATTTTAGCCCTCTACTAACAGAATAAATGATACAATACTTCCTCAATCTTAACGTACAGAGATAGACTAAATTTTTGTACCAAGTGTTTTTTCTCTTATTTTGAAAGTGTATTGTAATTTAGTATGATTTAAAGTACATATAAAGCTTCGTACAGACTGAGGCGAGCGAATCGCGCGCGTCGCTCATTTTGACAGATTTTGATCACGTAACTCAAAGCAATAGCCATAGCCATTGCCATAGCAATTTCTTTGACAATGGCTATGGCTATGGCTATCGCTTTGAGTTACGTGATCGCACTCGCGAATTTCGCGCGGAATTCGCCTCAGTCTGTACGAAGCTTAATATCTGTTTCGTAGTCCACCCACGATCGAATTTTTGTAGGTCAAATCATCGAATCATAGACTTCCTCTATGCTTTGCTGAATACAAGTGTTCCATTCGAAGATCTCAATCCTACAAAAAGTCGGTTGTATTGTATGCGTTGCACTGTTAGTCGAAGCTCGAAATTTTATTGGCCTAATAAGTGATGCGTGCGCGTACGCAGGGCGGCGAGAGTAGAGGCTTCAGCTCGGTGCACCTGTCGCGCGGCGGGCCGCCCCCGCGCGGTCGCGGCGTGCTCGCCATACACCAGGTAATGTACATACATACATACTACATTCCCAAGCCAAAAAACACTCATTTGAATTTACATCGTTTTTCTATACAGGGTTATCTTTCAATCACCATCAAAATTTGGATAATAACAAGTGTAACAAGACCTTCAACGAAGCCGAAGTGCACGTATTGCGCCCATCATCAGGATCATTTTTATCTTTTAGACTATACCTAGGAAACCAATAGCTACGAAGTTATTAAAGGTCAAAGTTACAATTTTTTATGAAATCTTATTTTATTCGTTATTTCCTACTTTTTGTCCAATGAAACATTATCAAAATTTTAAGTATTTCGTAACAAACAACGGCTTCAAAACGTCATCACTCGATTCAACTCGCCCGCACGCAGCTGTGTAGCATACACTCGCAGGCGCGGTCTGTTGTACTTGTTACATTGCGTGGTAAAGTATGCAATGTTTTTTTAGCACCAAAAATCAAAATCGTTTCCCAGCAATAATTTTGAACAGAAATGGTCCTGATGATGGACAGAATACGTAGATCTCGGCGGTCTTGTTACACCCGGTATGTTTAGTTTTGATATAATTGGTAAGAGGAAGACGGTCCTTCAACGTGTAAAAATTGTAATGTTGCGTCTTAGAGAAATGAGACTATTACAGGGGGCCAATCGCGCTAATATTTAGATCAACTGGACCTCGACTGAACTGCGATCAATCATAACTTTTGACATATTCCGTATCGCGCTAACGTTTTGACAGCTAGTTGAGACAGATGTCATGCGGAACTGGACCGTAACGGTGCGTCAAGACAAAGTTAAAAGGATGCTACTTTTTTGGACTATTTCTCAACTATTTGGTGTTTACTCTCACAATTTTGTGATATTTTTTCAGTCTAAATGCAAAAATATACAATGCTTTTATGGTTATTGTAAGAAGATCTTCTGTAAGAGTGCTAAATAATCTAAATTTAATGGATGAACTGTGAAAAAGTCGTGAAAAAGTGTATTCAAATGTCCAATCTGCAATTTGTAAAAAGCTACAGACTATAAAATTATTTAGTTTGTTTACTTATGAGATATGAACACCATAATTATGCCTATTCGGATGCCTTCGGTGTGGAAACAAGATAAAGGTAAGATAACCATACTTAACCTAAAAATGTTCACTGTGAATAAATTTCATTCTTTCTTTGTTTTTGTATTAATTACTTACTAGTATAGGTACCTAGATTTTGGTGGTATTAGCCATAAAATTCCACTGGAATCTAAACTTCTCATTAAGTAAGTTAGGTAAAAGTACCTATCTATTTAGGTATTACAATTTTAATTTACTCACCTTGTCCATACATACAACTAAAACATTTATGAGTACCTAGGTATACTGCCCGGCACGTAACTTGGCAACATAAAAACGAGACAAAAGATGCGCAATAGCCACAAACACTAAACTCGGCGCATCTTTTGTCTCATCTTTCTCTTGCCAATTTATATGCCGGCATCAGTAATAGGCTAAGAACAATGTTATTTATTTTAACATTATTGTTGAATCATCTATAGTCCTTTAACTTTTAACATGTTTTGTTTTAGGTGCCTACGAAGATAACCAATGCATGCCGTGTGCTGCATTAGACATAAAGCACAAAGAGGCAATGCGTTATTCACTCTGTTGGTGGCAGAATCCGTGGGTCTGAGCAGACTGAGGACTAGTGGAAGTGTAACATACTAGCTAGGTGTGGTGCTCGCTGATGCTCTTGACAAAATTAGAGTTGTTTACCTAATTCATCATCATCATTAGCCTATCATCGTACACTGCTGAACATAGGCCTCTCCGAGTGCACTCCACTGAGCACGATCCGCGGCTACACTCATCCAGTTTATGCCAGCCACCTTGCGAAGATCGTCGCTCCACCTTGTCTGAGGGAGTCCCACACTAAGTTTGCCGAATGTGGTCTCATTTACCTAATTGTTTCGGGGTAATAGGACAACTGAATAATAATAATAAATTATTTTAGAAAACTTTATTAATATTATTTCCTATTAATTACTAACTAAACTGCTATCTTCTCCTCCAATTGCATATCCTTGTTGGCAATACTAAAACAAAACATAAAAAAATTGTTAGTCACTTTTATAACATAATTATTTTAATAATATGATTCCAAATCAGCAGTTTAGTAATAAAAACATAACAAAGGTGGGTTCGAGTCCCATCTGACGAGCTGGTGACGAGTCATTTTGTTCTAGTATATGATTTAAAATAAATATTAATCACACTAGATGCAAAACCTCAACACTAATGATAACTAGATGTTTTGTATCTTTTAAAGATAGATTTAATAATATTGGGGCATATTATTTTAATTCATTAGCAGTCGCAGGCGACCGGACAACAATAGAAAATCAATTGTGTCTCGTTTTACGGGCGTTGACAAGTTAATATCTAGATTAGATTAAATAATATTACCTTTTTACCCGACTACGGCGAAGCCAAAACGGAGGGTATATGATTTTGACCTGTATGTATGTATGTATGTATGTATGTATGTTTGTAAATTCATCTGTTCCCTCATAACTTCTAAACTACTTGTTATAATTTGACAAATGAGGTATCGTTAGAAGCGTCTTAATTGTCCAATGAACATAGGCTATGTGACGTTACATTAAATTGAATGTGGCGCCCCCTAGAGGAGTTAAAGACATGAACTTAAAAAAAAATATTTTTTAATAATGCCGTGTTGGGTACCAAATGAAAGGGCTTAATAAGCACTTTTCAAATATATATATATTGTTAGCTTTTGTCCGTGGCTTTGCTTGCTTTCACTCTATTGACAACTCCAAAATATTTAAAATAAAAAAGAAGTTTTAAAACTAAAACCCGACTACGGAAAAATCGTGCTCTAAAAAGTAAGAAACAAGAAAATATTCGAGTCCAAAATTCAATAAAAAGGATATCCGTAGTCGCATGCCTGTTGTTCGTGTCGTGCGTGTCTAGGACAAAGTGGCATGCGACTACGGTTATCCTTTTTATTGAATTTTGGACTCGAATATTTTCTTGTTTCTTACTTTTTAGAGCACGATTTTTCCGTAGTCGGGTTTTAGTTTTAAAACTTCTTTTTTTTTATACATAAGGTCTCTGACTTCCGCCTTCTGCAAACATTTTAAATCTCTGCAAACTGCAATGTTGCTTCATTTTATCTATTGTAGAACCAATTTTTATTTATCTTAATTTTTGTAATGCTTATTATATTCTATAACCTGAAATAAATAAAAAATATTAGGTAAATTACATAAATAAATACTAAAATACTTATTGGAGTGGGAACTGATGTACTTATTACCTTTCTAAAACAGAGAAGTAATAGGTTTTGATCTTACCGTTCATCATTATACATAAATTTCCTCTTCATTAGGTAATAAAGAAGCAAAATTCCTCTAATGCTGTTATATATGAAAGCTGCATCTTGATGGTTGTGTATTTTCTACCTCTTTGGTCAGCATTATGCTCAATTTAGATCTTGCTTTGCACTTCTGTAAAAAAATTCACTTTCATTATTACTCCTACATCTTGGCATAGGTATAAAAAGTTCACTGCTAATACATAATTACATACCTTTGATTATTGAGGTACTTTGTTGACTGGGGCTCGGTCGTATTTTATCGTTACACTTCAAAGAGTGGTGGGATGTTCATTTGTTTTATGACTTTATGTGATCACAAATAAATCACAAAATACTAACAACTTAAACAATCGCTTCGTTTACAAAGATATTTGTTCGTTTAGCAGCACTACAATATTTTCACAATATTAAATGATCTCAATAAAATTCACTCTCTGTTATTAAATTATTACTTTAAAATTGCTTTATAATAGTTCATTAGGTAAATATTAATTCTATTTGTAATAAATAATAACTTAACCTCTGTTTCTCAACTCAAAACAAACACTTAAAAAAAAGAAGCGTCAAATTACACCTAGTGATGTGGTAAAATTGTTAAGTCGACCGTCGATTGCTATAAATAGCGTATGACATCCCTAACATTTCAACTCTGACAGCCGTTCAACAATGATGGTAGTTTGGTTGGCGGTGGAACTTTATGGCGATACGGTTTTTCACCACAGTTGGATCATTGACAGAACTGGAACAAGAGCAGCCTAATGTGAACCTTTCACGTTGTAAATTAGCGCGATCGGCCCCCAGATAATTAGTTCATAGTTAGATGCAATCTGTTCTAGTATAGCAAAATTTGTTCAAGTTGTATTTTCGGAGTTATTCGAGAAAAACTGATTTTGCTGGGGTAACGTTACCCCAGCATGGAACCAAGTATGTACATGACTCAAGAAATAATTTCACACTAAATAATGTAACTTCTTTCAGATTTTGGCTAAGTACATTAATATTTTTCTGCTTGACTGTACTATATATCGGTTATTAGGCTGCTAATTTGAGTAGGAAACCCGCAAGTATGGCACGATCGCTTTTTCGTAGCGTAATTTAGTCAGTTTATAGAAGAATTTCTGGCCCTTTTTTGTTTTTTGAAAAACTTAATCCATCCGAGATTTAAAGCTGAAACTTTCAGGGATGTTTTTTTTAAGAAAATGAACAAATTTGTTCACTATAGTCTATCGTTTTGTATTCAGGGGGAGCTGCGTATTCGATCGCCAAAGTGGAAAATTTGATAAGAAGCTTAAAATTTGAAGAAATCTCTTTATATCTTCATATCGCGTAAAATTAGTTATTCAGATTTGAACACCTTAAAAGGGTATAATCATGAGTACATTTGATTTTGATTTGTTTTCAAATGTACTGTTTAAAGAGTAAATCGTTTTTTCTAGTTTTTAAAAAACAATTAATTATATCGATATTTGTTGATGAATCGAAATATTTATGTTTGAACAAATTAAAGCATTGGCTTTACTGGTATTTTTTGAAACTTCTACAACAAATAGTTTTCGAGATATGGGAAATCCCAAAACGTTACCCCAGCAAAATCTTGAATATCTCAAAAACTATAAGTCAAACAAAGTTTGCTATTGGTATTCATTTACAACTCAGCAAAATCTATCTTTTTATGTACTTAGTTCCAGGCTAAACGCCTTTTTTTAAACATTTTGCTGGGGTAACGTTACCCCAGCAAAATCAGTTTTTCTCGAATAACTTCGAAAATATAACTTGAACAAATTTTGCTATACTTGAAAAAATTGCATCTAACTATGAACTAATTATCTGTAATACTCTCAGTTCTCTAAGACGCAACACTTTGCTGGGGTTACGCATACATTGTTAGTGAATGTTTTGCAATAAATAAATATAAATTAACGAATAAATGTGTGCGTTGTAGGTGTGCAAGTCTCCGCCGCACTACGTGGTGGCGTGCGAGGAGGAGGCGCTGGAAGTGGGCGCGGGGCGCAACAACCTGCTGCACTGTCTGCTCGTGTTCATAGCGGTGTGCGCGCGCCGCGACCCGCCCGCGCTGCGCCGCACGCACCTGGGCCGCGCCGGCCTCAACGTGCTGTGGGTCATCGGGCGCTGACCGTGCCTGCCCCACTGTGCGCGCGCCGCACGCACCTGGGCCGCGCCGGCCTCAACGTGCTGTGGGTCATCGGGCGCTGACCGTGCCTGCCCCACTGTGCGCGCGCCGCACGCACCTGGGCCGCGCCGGCCTCAACGTGCTGTGGGTCATCGGGCGCTGACCGTGCCTGCCCCACTGTGCGCGCGCCGCACGCACCTGGGCCGCGCCGGCCTCAACGTGCTGTGGGTCATCGGGCGCTGACCGTGCCTGCCCCACTGTGCGCGCGCCGCACGCACCTGGGCCGCGCCGGCCTCAACGTGCTGTGGGTCATCGGGCGCTGACCGTGCCTGCCCCACTGTGCGCGCGCCGCACGCACCTGGGCCGCGCCGGCCTCAACGTGCTGTGGGTCATCGGGCGCTGACCGTGCCTGCCCCACTGTGCGCGCGCCGCACGCACCTGGGCCGCGCCGGCCTCAACGTGCTGTGGGTCATCGGGCGCTGACCGTGCCTGCCCCACTGTGCGCGCGCCGCACGCACCTGGGCCGCGCCGGCCTCAACGTGCTGTGGGTCATCGGGCGCTGACCGTGCCTGCCCCACTGTGCGCGCGCCGCACGCACCTGGGCCGCGCCGGCCTCAACGTGCTGTGGGTCATCGGGCGCTGACCGTGCCTGCCCCACTGTGCGCGCGCCGCACGCACCTGGGCCGCGCCGGCCTCAACGTGCTGTGGGTCATCGGGCGCTGACCGTGCCTGCCCCACTGTGCGCGCGCTGCACGCACCTGGGCCGCGCCGGCCTCAACGTGCTGTGGGTCATCGGGCGCTGACCGTGCCTGCCCCACTGTGCGCGCGCCGCACGCACCTGGGCCGCGCCGGCCTCAACGTGCTGTGGGTCATCGGGCGCTGACCGTGCCTGCCCCACTGTGCGCGCGCCGCACGCACCTGGGCCGCGCCGGCCTCAACGTGCTGTGGGTCATCGGGCGCTGACCGTGCCTGCCCCACTGTGCGCGCGCTGCACGCACCTGGGCCGCGCCGGCCTCAACGTGCTGTAGGTCATCGGGCGCTGACCGTGCCTGCCCCACTGTGCGCGCGCTGCACGCACCTGGGCCGCGCCGGCCTCAACGTGCTGTAGGTCATCGGGCGCTGACCGTGCCTGCCCCACTGTGCGCGCGCCGCACGCACCTGGGCCGCGCCGGCCTCAACGTGCGGGTCATCGGGCGCTGACCGTGCCTGCCCCCCTACTGTAATGTTAGGTTTAACAGTGAACTAAGTTTAAACAGTATAGTGATAATGATAAGAGACTCGTTGAAAATATTTGCGTGTTGTATTGTATGAATGAGCATAAAAGTTTTGTGTTAACAAATTAAATGAATTATGATAGCGAGTATATTATTAAGTGTGTGAATTGACTACATTGTAAAAAAAACTATCAACATGATGGTATTTTTTATTTATACAGTTCTGAGATCATAATTTTCTTTTTAATTATAACTAACAGTGAAAAAATAAATGATAGAAAAAAAACATGTTTTCATTATTAGTTTCTATGGTAAATGCACAACGATCATATCACATCACATAGCAAGGGCGTAGCCAGCTGCCAGGATTATATAGGGGTGGGGAGGGGAGCAGACAAAGAAAATGTTAGTTTCTTAGGTCTTATAAGCGTCGCAATCGCAAGCTATGAAGCTCGTCAGAATTACAGTTTACCAGCGAACGACCTCTCTTCTACCCTTAGAATGTGTGGGGTTAAAACAGGGGGGCAATTGTGCATTGCCCTCCTGGGCAGCAGCTGCCCCACCCTGCCCGTAACTCGCTACGCCATTCAATAGTACAGTACGAGGCAAACATCGGATGGGAATTGCGCGGAACGCGTATTTTGGGGTGTTTAGCTGTGAGAGATATGAGGGCGGCGGGAGAGGAGCGCGCGCTATTGATCGCTCACAAGAGCTCATGCGCGAACCTATCCCCACTCCGTCGAAATAAAATTCAAGATTTTTGCCTCATACATACTGTATATTAACGCCAAGAACGGGAAGTTAGCATATACATTGTCGATGATGTTTTAAACTTGTGTAATCATTCGAGGCAATGTAAATGCGAGAAAATAAAGTTTTCTTAATAATTTAATTTTTAAATTGGTTCGGTGACCAGCAATGCAGCCATTTTTATTGTTACGTGTCATTTTTAGTTGCGGACGACGTCAACATGGATGTTAATGTGACAAGGTTCCATTGTATTAACAATTTGCGAGGATAGTAACTAAGTATATTAATTGCTCTCACTGGTATGCGTAACCCCAGCAAAATGTTGCGTCTTAGAGAAATGAGAGTTACAGATAATTAGTTCAGAGTTAGGTGTAATTTTGAACAAATTTTAACAAATTAAGGCCTATAATTGGTATTTTTTTCAAACTTCTGCGACAAACAGTTTTCGAGATATGGGAAATCCCAAAACGTAACCCTAGCAAAATCTTGAATATCTCAAAAACTTTAAGTTGAACAAATTTTGCTGTTGGTATTCACTTACAACTCATCAATCAAAAGCTATCTTTTCATGTGCTTGGTTCCAGGCTAAACGCCTTTTTTTTTAAACATTTTGCTGGGGTAACATTACCCCAGCATAATCAGTTTTTGTCGAATAACTTCGAAAATACAACTTGAACAAATTTTGCTATACTTGAACAAATTGCATCTAACTATGAACTAATTATCTGCATACCCCTCACTGAAATTAGAACATGACTGACTGTGACTAGAGATCGGATAATCGGATGCACATTTATCTAAAGTCAATTGTTAATATATTATGGAAGCGGCTTCTTAAAATGTTTATATTCCCTTGTTACAACGAAGCACGACCAACCCGTGGTCACAACGACTCACCCTTGACATGAAAAATTACAAAGAAAGTTAGACTTTTTTTATTAAGATTGTTTGCTTCATCAAAAATCACAGAAAATAAAAAAGCAACCAATTACGTTTGTAACAGGACAATTGGAATGTGGTGACAAATCGGATTATTTATTACACCTCCCTGAATATTCTGGATTCCTTGGAGATTAATCCTGGAATCCTTGGAGATTTTCTAAATCCTTGGATTTTTTTTGAAAAAAAAGTCCATAATACACATCTGAACTTTAGGTAGATATGCATTCAAATATCTGATCTCTAGTGATGATCCAACCACCATGGAAATGTGGAACGCCTTGCATTCTGTTTTCAGATAGAATGAAAACATTTCAGAGCAAAAGTGATAAAAATAATAAATAATCGTAATAGAAAAATAATAATAAACTTTAACGGAAACATTTTATTTCATCAAGTTTTTCATTAACATTAACATCAACATCAAAATAACAAATTATAATGTCACTTCTCTCAGTCAGAAGGTAAAGTGAGAAAAATTATAAACTTTAATGGAGACATTTAATTTCATCAAATTTCTCATTACCATTAACATCAAAATAAGAAATCGGAACGTCACTTCTCTCAGTCAGGATGTAAATGTCCACGGGGAAAGTACACTTTCACTTAACTATGCTCGAAAAAAATTGAAATAGGAATCGGTTAATCTACGGGTGTGTCGAGCAGCGCAGCGTCGGCGAGGTGCTGGCGCAACGCCGCGTGCAGCGCGTCCACGAACCGCAGCAGGTCAGGGCCCGGCGCGGGCGGCCGCGCGCAGTGTAGCGCGCGCGCCAGCAGCGGCAGCCGGCGCAGCGCGCGAGCCGACGCGCCCGCGGCCGCCGCCTCGCGCGCCGCCGCCCACAGCCGCAGGCTGCACCGCGACGCCTCGCTCTCCACGAACCGCGAACCCTCCAGCACGCGCAACGGCAGCGCGCACCCGCCGCCCGTCACCACGCCGCGCGCCGACAGCTCGCCGCAGCATCCGCGCAGGATCTCGTACGCGGCACGCGCCGACGGCGGCCCTACGAACCGCTTCAGGTCCGCGCGGTCCACGAACGCGGCGTCGATCGCGCCGGTCACATTCGACGTGGCGAGCACGAGCGCGTTCGGGTACCGGCGCAGCCGATCGAGCTGGGTCAGGATCGCGTTGACGGCGCGGATCGAGTCGGACGGTTCCACGCCGGCGAGGGCGGCGCGGCGCGCGTGCGCGAGCGACTCCACCTCGTCGACGAGCACGCACGCGAGCAATCGCGGATCCTCTACGATCTCGCGAACGCGGTCGAAGAGACGTGCGACCAGTTTGCCGCTCTCCGAGAACCACTTTGAAAAGAGGCCGTGCGCGTTTATTTCGAGCAAGCGCGCTCGAGTGAAACGGTCGCCGAGGCGAACGGCGAGTTTCTGCGCTAGCGCACGGCACAAACTCGTCTTGCCGGTGCCCGGCGGCCCGTGTAGCAATACCACGCGATTACAGCCGACGATGTTCTGATCGACTCCTTGATCGGCGAACTCGAAGGCCGTCTCGGCGAATCGAAGCGTATCCTCCTTCAGCTTGGAGTCGTAAACCAAATTTTCCCAAAGACCGTAGAACTCTTCTGAAGGCAGCGCCCACACGTCGGCGGCAGCAAGCTCGTCTCCGGAAACTGTGTCCGTCATTGTGTCGGTCTCGGCACCGAAAGTATCTAGTTTGTATACGTGGTAAACCAATTCTATGTTTGTCATTTGTACTTCAGATTCGTAGTCAATATCACAAATTGTAATTGCCTGTATGTGGTCTCGCAATTCTGCACTTTCACCAAATTCTTCCGTACATATTACAGCGCCTGGAGTCAAACACGCCAAATTGGATAAGTATGAATGCACGATAGTTTTTACATGGTCGTTAGAAACTCGACTGTGTTTCTTTTGTACCACTTCAACATGAAGAGGCACGTTCATGATGGCCGGTGTGCTTACTTTTACGAAAATTGAAGATATCTAATTAGCTTTTTATAAATTTTCAGTATTTTTATTCGAATTCGAATCGAAACCAACCACCACAATTCAAAAGCTCACTGACATGTGACACTTGTCACACTTGTGACAGTGACATGGGCTGCGGTCCGCATGGCGATTACATCGATTACGGCGTTTACAACGCTCACACGAGGTCCGCATTCGATATCGCGCTCAAATCGATAAAATCGACAAATGACAGTTGGCGAATGCGAACCGCTCGTAAGCGCGCTAACGTTTTATTCTCACCTCAAATACAAGATGGAATAATTGCTAGATACTATTTTTGCTCTCTAAAGCGATGATAATGATGAAGTACGTTTGATTATTGAGTCGTGTGCCCCCAACATCTTTTTTTTTTCAACTTTTTACATTAACCACCTTTTTGGATTAGCTCCAAATTAATATTAACAAAATATTAACCAATATAATGCTCTATCCTTTTGTTGTGAAGTGAGGAAAAGATTCTTCTATAACGAACACTCTCATTTTTTGATTTTTTGACGAAATAAAATTCTGACACCTGTTTCGTTTGACAGTCACTTATAACTTTTGACAGAACGTTCACAGTGATTACGCTCCGAGGCATGGTTGCTGTAAGCCCAAGATGGCGCTGGTAATGACGTCATGAGTGACGTCACGCTAAATATTGTAAACGCGCTAACGTGCATGCGGACCGGCTGTTATCGCGATAATATCGATATTATCGCTATGGGGACCGCAGCCCTAATCGTCGTTTCCTGACAATGGGTGCATTCCATCCAAATATTCCAACGCACTAACCGCTGAGTCATCGATCGCCAAAGAGTAAATTTTAAAGCGCTCCGCACCCTGCAATCGCTTTCGTTTGACAGATGGATGTGACACATTGCTGAATTCCTTTGGGAAGTTATTATTTGTGCCAAAAAGAAGCTTCAATGTGGTACATCCTGAAAGCGATTGCGATAGATTTTTAAACTAGACAATAGAAAGGCTGATTATCTAAAAAGAAACTATTTAGCGACCGGTTTCATTAGACATACATTGCTACTTTTCTATGGTATGTTTTTTTTACCCCAAAAAAAAATTGCAAGTGGCAATGTATCACATTATTCTGTCAAATGAGACCGGTCGCTATGTGGTTTCTTTAGATAGTTATCTAAAGAAACCAGAAGAAACTGATTATAATTAGCCCGCCGGTAACAATCATTTGCGAAATTTGTAAATTTTTACGTCATTGATGCGTAAATTTATGGTTTAGGCGTGCAATGAGGGCTTTTCAAAGTGTCATTTGAAAAATAAAAATAGTAACTATTCGCCTCACTAGATGGTGTTGAAAAACTCTTCGAAGCTTAAAAATAGTAACTATTTGATTCACTAGATGGTGTTGATACTCTTCAAAGCGGCGTTCCAAACATTAGAGCGTGACGTTCGGTAGACACAACTTTCCCGTTCCAAACGTCAGAGCGTTGGAACTTTTTAACCATCAAAATCGGTGGTTGAAAAACGCTCTGACGTTTGTATATAGTAAAAAAAATGTCAATGTATTTTTTATATTTTGATGTCTGTTGTCCATTGACCTGAAAATTTTTTTCTTAATAACACACACTATAGGCACAAGAACAGTTTGACAGCAGCCAGTCCAGTGGAATATACAACGTATAACAAAAAGGGGGTATCAACCCGAAAGGAGGTCAATGTACTCGTGAATCTGAACAACTTCCACGAGAAAAAAAAATTTAAATCGAAAAAAAAATTTTAGTCTCTCCATAGAAAATTTGAATTTGCCGTCAACATTTTGTATGGAGAGTTCAATTTTTTTTATTTTATTTGATTTTTTTTTTCTACTGGAATGTATTCAATTTCACGAGTACATTGACTTCTTTTCGGGTTGATACCCCCTTTCTGTTACACGTTGTATAGAGGTCAATGCTGTTGTCCAACGAAATTATAAATACTTCGAAGTACTTATAATTTCCTGGCTGTTGTCTTATGTTTCAAATGGTTCATGACAGCTTCTCATAAAACAGTTTTTATTTGATTTAGAATATAGGAAAGTTTAAATTATTCGTACTCCAAATTTAAAGTTCTTGGTCGTCCTCCGAACCTTAGAGTGAGTTTAAAAACAACCAAACAACCGTACTCTAATTGCATTCTGAATGCGTGTTTTGAATGATATACTTGGTGCCAAATGCTCCAAGCAGCATTGGAATGCAATGCACCTGCATTCTAAGGGCGGGTTCATAGCACATGTTTTGCTCTACACAATCAACAAAAACATCTACACAAAACATTGTTTCCGAAACATGTTTCTCTAGACACGCCGTCCACAGCGATTGCGTGGTTTGTGTAGACAAAACTTCAGTGTTGCCAATTTAGCATTTTATGTTAGCCTATTATTATCATCCCCGTCAATTGGTAATGCACTAGAACCTTGTCACATTAATATCCACGTTGACGTGATCCGCAACTAAAAAGTCATGAAACAAGAAAATTCTAATAGGTAATCTAATATATTAATTATTGAATTATTATTTTCAATTAGATAGGGTCTAGGTATATTTTTTTTATTTTATTTATTTATAAATTTTGTACACACACAATTTTTAACATAAAGGAAGTGGACAGAGTAGTAGTACAAGGGCACCGCTTATTTCATGTTGAAATTTCTTCCAGCGGGCCCGAGACAGGAAAGAACATTGAAAGGGGCAGACGTGTGTAGCTCAAGATAAAAATACGTTATCTATATATATTCACAATACTATATATACAT
The DNA here is from genome assembly GCA_943789525.1 of Agriphila geniculea. NCBI lineage: Eukaryota > Metazoa > Arthropoda > Insecta > Lepidoptera > Crambidae > Agriphila > Agriphila geniculea. The sequence goes on along the minus strand of OX038869.1, from coordinate 23,137,177 downwards.
ACATACATACGAATACATATATTTAAAATAGAAAATGAAAGTTGTAAAAAAGAGAGTAAGGCAGAGTTATGGACAAGTGGACAGATAGTACTCTTTCAGTTGTTTTTTGAAAAGAGATATGGTGCGACAATCTCTGATCTGGGCTGGCAACGAATTCCAGAGACGGACGGCGTGCACAGAGAAGGAATAGGAAGCAAAGTTGGAGTTATGAACGGGGAATTTTAGAATGGATTTGAGATGGGATCTACAGTCGGAATTAGGCGGGTGGCAGAAGGAAAAACGATCGCGGAGGTAAGAAGGATAAGAAGGATTGTAAAGAACATTGAAGAGGAGACAGAGGATTCTAACATTCCTGCGCTGACGTATAGGGAGCCACTTAAGTTCCTTCCGAAAGTTGGAAACGTGGTCGTACTTGCGTAGACCGAAGATAAAGCGGATAGCAAGATTTTGAAGGCGCTCAAGTTTGTTAAGTAATAGCTCGGTGGCATCTAAGTAGCAAACATCAGCATAGTCAAGAAGAGGTAGAATGAGTGACTGGGCAATAGAGATTTTGGTAGGCAAGGGCAGAAAACTTTGGAGACATTTAAGGGAATGAAAGGAAAAGTACATCTTGCGACTAACATCAGCGACATGAGTTGACCAGTCAAGGTTCGAGTTAAATATTACACCCAAGTTCTTGACTGTGTCACTGTATGGAATAGTGATCCCATCTAGTAACAACAGTGGCAACTGTAGAGGGTGGGCTAAGTTCCGCATATAATATCTACTGCCAATGATGATGGCCTGTGATTTGTTGGGGTTAACAAGGAGGCCATACTGCTTAGCCCAGGTGGAAATACGGCTTAGGTCAACATTAATTTCGGCAATGGCTGAGTCCACATCGTCAGTTTTAAAATGGCGGTATAGCTGCAAGTCGTCTGCATAGAGATGAAATTTGGAGGAGATGACTCTAGTGACAGAGTTAATGAAGATGGAGAAAAGGAGTGGCGAAAGAACACCTCCTTGGGGTACGCCAGCAGTAAGTACGCATCCATCAGATGTTGAATCCTCAAGGCGGACACACTGCGTGCGCCCCCGAAGATAAGAATCAAACCAGGGAATAGCAGTAGCAGAGACATTAACAGAGCGAAGTATGGCGAGAAGGATGTCGAAATCGACAGAGTTGAAGGCACTGCTAAAATCAAGCAATACCAAAACTGTAAGTTCTTTATTTTCCATGGCCCAGCGGATGTCGTCGGTAACATTCAATAAAGCAGTTACGGTGCTGTGGCCAGGACGAAAACCTGATTGGTAGCAATTCAATAGGCGATTAGACAAGAGAAAAGAAGAGAGTTGTTTATGAACGATGTGCTCGAGAACTTTAGATAGAAATGGTAAGATAGAGATAGGTCGGAAATGGCAAGGTAAGGAAGGATTGGGGACTTTTGGTAAAGGTATAATATGAGCTGCTTTCCAAATCTTAGGAAAACAATTTGAGCTAAGAGAAAGGTTAACAATAAAAGTGATTATTGGGAGAAGGATAGGTAAAATAGGAGTGAACATTCTCGAGCACAGATTATCCTCGCCAACGGATTCAGAAGAAATGGCCAAGATGGCGCTTTTGACGTCGGTATCAGAAACCGTGGAAAAGTTGAATAAGGGGCAATTGGGTCTAGCATCAGAGGAAAGCTGCTCCAATGTACCATCCTTCACACTGGGTTCAAGGCTTACTGGGGGAGCAGATAAATGTATGTTTAAGGCGTTTATGTCAGTGCCAGAAGGTACAGAATTAGTGGGTTTGCCCACACCAACTGAGCGTAGGAATCTCCAAGCATCCGCCGGTTTACGATTGGAGAGGGAATCGTGGAAGAAACGTCTCTTAGCGTCCCTACACATACGACTGCAGCGGTTCCGAAGAGTTTTGTAACGAGCCAAATTGCCATCAGTGGGAGACTTTTTATACCTCCGTTTCGCTTTATCCCTAAGTGACATATACTCTTTAATTTCAGCATTAAGCCAAGGAGCAGGATTACGTTTAATCTTGACCCGTCTTAACGGGACATGCCTGTCAAACAAATTGAGCAAAAGTGAGTTGAATCTGGAAATAGTGGCGTCTATAGATGTAGCCTTAAATACACCTGACCAATCCATGTCGCTGGCGTCCTGTCGCAGGGTCTCCGTGTCAATACCCTTGTAATTACGGCGCAAAATGAAGGGGGCCTTACGTTTGGGAGGGCGAAGTTGATAGGAAAGGAAAACCATATCATGATAGGAGAAGCTAGCAGAAATTTGACCATGAGAAACTACTTTATCAGGAGAAGAAACTACCATAAGGTCGAGTAGAGAAGGCGTGCAGTTCGGAAAATGGTGAGTGGGTGATAAGGGGAGAATATGTAAATTATAAGAAGAAAGGATAGTTTGGAGTTTAGCAGAACGAGAATTTGATTTAAGTAGACATGTGTTGAAGTCACCCATTATAATGACGTGGTCGTAAGTAGGTCTTAAGTCTTCAAGAATTTTGTCGAATGACTCAAAGACAAATTTTAAAATAGTTTTTTTTGTTTTTGAGGTTAAAATCATGGCCACCAGGCGCATTACCAATTGACGGGGATAGTAATTATCATGACTCGAAAATGTATGATATAAATTTATAAGTGAAAAGTGACCAAAGGTTGCGTCAAGTAAAATAAACCAAAAAAAAACACGCTTAACCTAATTCTCCTAGCAAAGATATATCTAATATATCTGAAAATGTAACTGTCAAGGTCAGTTTGACCACAGCATAAAGAATTTCTTACAGTAGGCCGACGGAGACGTCTAGACAGGGCAATCGTGCGGGGCGTGAGGGGGGAGAGGTGAGTCGGACGAGCCCGAGTTGCATACTTCGCCGTTCTATGTAGCTCGGGACATGTCTTCTAGGGCTATCGAGTCTTTTCTTTACCGTTTTAATTTCTTATTAAATTAATAATTCGATTTCGATGACTCTCGGTTTTTTGTTATATTTTGATAAGAAAACAACAACGCAATGTTAAAAATATAAAAAATCCAAGATGGCGGCCAACTTTTTTGTTTGTGGGTCGATTTCGATGAAACTCGGTTTTTGCTACTATTTTGACAAAAAACAGCAACGCAATGTTAAAAATGTAAAAAAATCCAAGATGGCGGCCAACTTTTTTGTTTGTGGGCCGATTTCAATGAAACTCGGTTTTTGGTACTATTTTGACAAGAAAACAGCTACGCAATTTTTAAAATGTCAAAAAATCCAAGATGGCGGCCAGCTTTTTTATTTGTGGGCCGATTTCATTGAAACTCGGTTTTTGATACTATTTCGACAAAAAAACAGCAAAACAATGTTAAAAATGTCAAAAATCCAAGATGCCGGCCAACTTTTTAATTTGTGGGCTGATTACATTGAAATTCGGTTTTTGGTACTATTTTAACAGAAAAACATGCAACGCAATGTTAATAATGTCAAAAATCCAAAATGGCGGCCAACTTTTTTGTTTGTGGGCCGATTTCAATGAAACTCTGTTTTTAGTACTATTTAGACAAGAAAACAGCAACGCAATTTTAAAAATATAAAAAATCCAAGATGGTGGCCAACTTTTTTGTTTGTGGACCGATTTCGATGAAACTTGGTTTGGGGCACTATTTTGACAAGAAAACAGTTACAAATTGTAAAAAAAACGACAATAGTCAAGATCGCTGCCGACTTTGTTTTTAGGTTGATTTCGATGTAACTCAGTTGAAAAAAGTTGGCCGCCATCTTAGATTTTTCATATTTTTAACAATGCGTTGGTGTTTTCTTGTCAAAATATACTAAAAACCGAGTTTTATCGAAATCGACCCACAAACAAAAAAGTTGGCCGCCATCTTGAATTTTTTATATTTTTAAAATTGCGTTGCTTTATTCTTGTCAAAATTACAAAAAACCGAGTTTCATCGAAATCGGCAAAAAAAAACAAAAAGTTGGCCGCCATCTTGGATTTTTTATAATATTAATCTGGTTTCCGAACCTTGCGTGCGATAGTGGCCATCAAGTAAGTTTTGTGAAACTACGAGCGAGTGCGGCAGCATTGGCAGGCTGCCGCACTCACTCGTGGTATAAAGAAAACCGTTTGAAACCTTTATGTTATAAAACCTTTATTGAATAATATGCCACCCCTAATTCATTATTTTATATAATTTCGCAATGCTTTTATGTTATGTACCCAGGGGTCGTAAAAGAAATCCACCTTCCAAATTGTAAATTTGTGACAACCCTTCCGTATTTGCGTAAATATCCTACAGACGGCGGTATCGCCCAACAATAAAGGCGTCGGCCTACTGTAAGGAAAAAATCTTTATGCTGTGGTTTGACAGTGACATTTTTTTGTTTCCATTTTTGCTAGGAGAATTAGGTTAAGCGTGTTTTTTTTGGTTTATTTTACTTTACGCATCCATCGGGAAAACATGTCTAGTTTTTCCTTCGAATAGAATGTTAATAAAATAGGTACAATGGGGAATGTCCGAAAAAAATCTAATTAGCTGAATATTTTTTCAGCTCCCTTAGTAATAGAAAAAAGTTTCAGAATTTTCGGTTGCGTAAAAAAATCTTTAAAAAATGAAAGTCTCTTCGACTTCACTAATGTACAAAAGTAACAGCTGAATGGAGATTATACCTTTGCTACCACCTGCCACAACAACAAGAAGTATTAAGAAAAAAAAGTATTCACATTTCTTTTTTTTTAATACCTTGTTGTGGTTGTGGCACATGGAAATAGTACTATAAACCGGAATGAGCGCTTCGCCCCAAAACGAGCCGACAGAGAGGTCAAGTAGATGTATGTGTCCTTTTCTTCATTAGGGTGTCCAAACCGTATGGTTGGCCGGAGACATACATAATACTTTAAACTGTTTAATATAAACTTAAATACCTAGGTAGTTCTTTATTTATAATTACAGTGGAGCGTCGATTATCCGAACGTCGCTCAACCGAACGACCGCTTATCCGAACGTAGTAACGCGCGGGTCAATGCTAACCTCCCACCACGCGGGTCTCGCGCGCGCCGCCCGCGCTTCAGTTTTCGTCCACTTGTCGCGACTTGTTCACTTGTTACTGTACTCGTATGTCACTTAAGATGTGCACGCGTCATTAAAGATATTCATAAATGTAAATAATATGGTTTTCATTTACCTGTACGTAAATTTGTATGGCTGAATCAATATATATACATACATTAGTTCGATTATCTGAAAATACCGGTTTTCCGGTCAATTAGTTCGGATAATCGACGCTCTACTGTAACACTTTTTACCGCGTTTTTATTAGGTTGCTTGCTCTTTTGTTTGTTTGAGCACAAATTTTGCAAACGATTTTATACCAAATTCCCGATGAGTTGGAGACTTGAAACTTTGAACACAGGTCAGAAATGAAAGGAAATGCAATATTACAGTGTCATTGAGGTGATCTGATAATGGAGCCGGAAGAACGCCACAGGAACTCTATGATGAATGAAACTATACAACCCCATCGTGTTTGGGCTTATTAGAATTGTCTTGACAAGTACTCTGACGGGAGACGAGGTTCAGGGTCGGATGATGAAGTCTGGATTCCATGCCATAGGAACTCAATATTGAAATCATGCAACCCCATCGAGTTTGGGCTCGTTTGAATCGTCTTGACGAGTGCTCTGTTGGGTAATAGTATCCAAGAGTCTGACGATGGAGCCGGAAGAAGGCCACAGGAACTCTGCAATAAAACCTTTCAACCCCATCGAGTTTGGACTCATTTGAATGGTCTTGACGAGTACTCTGATAGGCGGTGGTATATTTTTAGTTTAGCTCGTTAACTAAAAAAAAAGAAAATTAATATTTAATTAAAAAAAATATTTTTTAGAACAAATTATTTATCACGTTTTTATTAAGTTGCTTTTTTGTTTTTATTTTTTAAATATAGTAATTCAACCAATTAAAATCTAGTTTATTCAATTCAATTTAATTTCAAGTGTAAATAATTACGCAACTTTAAAGTTTATTCCAATTTTTAATAAAAATGCAATGTGCGTGAACTTCGGAGAAACAAATAAATATTGGAAAAACAAGTAAAAGTAGGAAAACATTGTCTAGTGATCTGTAGTTAAAAAAAGATGGAAACGATTTTCGACTTTATTGACGTTTGAAATTCGATTGCTTTTTCCCATAATTATACTTGTACTTTGCTGTTTCATTAAAAACTGTTATTTTGGTAAAGATGTCAATAAGGTCTAAAATACTTGCACCAATTTCTTTACTTGTGAAATTAATAAAATGGGTGCAAGAGATTTACGACGACACAATGTTAAAAATATAAAAAAAAATGGCGGCCAACTATATTGTTCGTGGACCGATTTTATGAAACTCGATTTTGTTACTATTTTGATCAAAATATAACAAAGAAATGTTAAAAATATAAAAAAAATGGCAGCCAACTCTTTTCTTTGTGGGCTGATTTGAATGAAACTCGGTTTTTAGTACTAATTTGACAAGAAAATAATAACACCATATGTATTGAAAAAATTAAAAAATCTAAGATGGCAGCCAACTTGTTTGTTTTTGGGCCTATTTCGATAAAACTCGGTTTTTGGCAATATTTTGACAAGAAAATAACAACGCAATTTTTAAAATACTAAAAATCTAAGATGGCGGCCAAGTTTTTTGTTTTTTTGGGCCGATTTCGATGAAACTCGGTTTTTGGTTACTAATTAGACAAGAAAATAACAACTCAATGTAAACTGAAGGAAAATCAAAAAAGATCAAAATGGCTGCTAATTTGTTTTTGAAATCGGCCCAAGAACAAAAAAGTTGGCCCACCATCTTGAATTTTGTAAGTTTTCAACATTGCGTTGTTATTTTTTTGTCAAAATCGTACCAAAAACCGAGTTTCATCAAAATCGGCCCAAAAACAAAAAAGTTGGCCGCCAACTTGGATTTTTAATTTTTTTAAAATTGCGGTGTTATTTTCTTGTCAAAATAGTTCCAAAAACTGAGTTTCATCTAAATCGGCCCAAAAACAAAAAAGTTGACCGCCATCTTGGATTTTTAATTTTTTAAAAATTGCGTTGTTATTTTCTTGTCAAAATAGTTCCAAAAACCAAGTTTCATCGAAATCGGCCCAAAAACAAAAAAGTTGGCCGCCATCTTGGATTTTTAGTTTTTTAAAAATTGCGTTGTTATTTTCTTGTCAAAATAGTTCCAAAAACCAAGTTTCATCGAAATCGGCCCAAAAACAAAAAAGTTGGCCGCCATCTTGGATTTTTAGTTTTTTAAATATTGCGTTGTTATTTTCTTGTCAAAATAGTTCCGAAAACCAAGTTTCATCGAAATCGGCCCAAAAACAAAAAAGTTGACCGCCATCTTGGATTTTTTAAATTTTCAACATTGCGTTGTTATTTTCTTGTCAAAATCGTACCAAAAACCGAGTTTCATCAAAATAAGCCCAAAAACAAAAAAGTTGGCCGCCATCTTGGATTTTTAGTTTTTTTAAAATTGCGTTGTTATTTTCTTGACAAAATAGTTCCAAAAACCAAGTTTCATCGAAATCGGCCCAAAAACAAAAAAGTTGATCGCCATCTTGGATTTTTAAATTTTCAACATTGCGTTGTTATTTTCTTGTCAAAATCGTACCAAAAACCGAGTTTCATCAAAATCGGCCCGAAAACAAAAAAGTTGGCCGCCATCTTGGATATTTAGTTTTTTAAAAATTGCATTGTTATTTTCTTGTCAAAATAGTTCCAAAAACAGAGTTTCATCGAAATCGGCCCAAAAACAAAAAAGTTGGCCGCCATCTTGGATTTTTTAAATTTTCAACATTGCGTTGTTATTTTCATGTTGAAATAGTACCAAAAACCGAGTTTCATCGAAATAGGCGCACAAAAATGAATTTGATTATTATTATTAATTTTACCGTCTCGCCTGCGACCTCTAGCCATTTCAATAGAACAATTTCGTTTTTTTGGAAATCTGAAATGGTGCAGTATTTATGGTCACACTAGTTTTGTAAAGTAACATTTCCTATAGATTGAAATTCTTAAATTGAAATTCGGCGCCAAGGTCAAAATCGGAGTTGCCAAGGTTGACACTTCTATTTATTACCACCTCACCGATGATAGCTGATTAGCATTATTTTAGATATTTAATTAAATCAAAAGAGTAAGTTCTTTTTTATATTACAATTATTATGTGTCATTCTAAATTAATATTTAAATAGTATATATTCGACTTCCCATTCCGAATCCTTAATTTTGATACACTACTTGATTGGTAACGTACATATTTTTAGTCCTACTATCGTGGTATTATTGTTTAGTAATGGCAATTGTGCGAACGAGACACCGACCTCCACCTGGTGTTGTCTCATTCACACATTAGTGCCTTCAGTCAATGTCGTCGATAGAATTTCAACTTTATGAGCAATGCAATAAAGTTGAATTTCTTTTAAACGATAGGTGAAAATTTTTGTAGAGTACTCACTCCCTATTATAAACCTCCTTGTTGTGGCAGGTGGTGGCAAAGGTATAAATTCCATTCTGCTGTTACTTTCGTACATTTGTGAAGTCGAAGAGACTTTCATTTTTAAAATTATTTTTACGCAACCGAAAACTCTGAAACTTTTTTCTATTACTAAGGGAGCTTATTCCTACTTATAAAAAATATTCAGCCAATTTGATTTTTATCGGACATTCCCCATTTTACATTTATTGTGATGATAAATTAATAAAACCTGTTTTGAGAATCAGTATTTTTACCGGTATATTTTGCATGTGCAAGTTGATATATTTCAGTATATTTTGAGGTGCTCCGGTATTTGCATAAAATTTAATCTGGTCACACTGATGTTTTGTGTACCTATGTGTTTTCCATCGGGCATGGAAAGCAAAAACATTGTTTCTCTACACAAAAATGTTTCGCGAAACAATGTTTTGTGTAGATGTTTTTGTTGATTGTGTAGAGCAAAACACGAGCTATGGACCCACGTTAATGTAAACTGAAACAATGTACCACTGAACACTTGATACTAGCAAAAATTACTTCCAAGAGAAAAGTAGATTGCCAAAACAAAAATAAGTGGAATTTTGACATTAGACTGACAGTGACATAATGACATATGAATGACAGTCAGAGACTCGGAAAAAAAATTTAGAAGAAACGAAATTGCGAGTGTTATCGATTCCGCTGCTGTCCTTAGTAATTTTAATGTCTGTTCTTTTCTTGCAACAGTTTACTTTACTATTGTGCGAGTTTTTTATCTTGTACATTCTCGGCGGCTGGTAACCAGTGTTTCGTTTTTTGTTGTTCAGGATGAGGTGGTAGAGTGTAGTGTGGGCGGTGGGAGCGCGGAGTGATGGCGGCGGACACGGCGGTGGCCCCCACGGCCGAGGACACGCTGGAGTCGCTGCTGCGGGAGGCGGAGGCACTCAAGCAGAAGCTCGAAGAGGAACGACAGAAACTCAATGATGTTACGCGTGAGTTTCCGCTTCGACTTGCATGTCTTTTCGTTTCTATTTCATTTTACATAACATCTATGTAACCCACCCTAGGTTTTCCTAAAGATGGTACTTTTAGAGACTCTCCGACCACACTTTTGAGTTGACCCAATGTAGTAAAAAAAAACCGGCCAAGTGCGTGTCGGGCCACGCGCCATAGGGTTCCGTAGTTACCTTATACCATACCATATTTAATACCACCTATAATTTTTCGTCTGTAAAAATAACTTTGTTTTTCACAGTGTTGGTATGAATGACAAAGTTATATTTGCGGTTTTGGAAAATGTGCTATATCTCAAAAAGTAATTACTATATCTCGTTCAAACCAATTTTGGTTGAAAGTGTTTATTAAGATCTACAGCATATATTTTTTTTAGATTTTTCACTCTCTTATTTCAAAAGTTAAAGGGGGGGGGACACACATTTTACCACTTTGGCGGTGAATATCTTTCAAATGGTTGATTTTGAGAAAAAGTTGTTTTAGGAACCTCAATGTCATTTTTAAAGACCTATCTATAGACACCCAACACGTGTTGGTTTGAAGAAAAAACATTTTTTCAGTTTCAGTTCCATGTATGGGGAGCCCCCCCTTAATCTTTTATTTTTCTTATTTTTGTATGAAATTCGTTAAGCCGTTAACAGAATACATCTACCTATCAAGTTTCAACTGTGTAGTCTTAATACTTTCGGAATAAAGTGGCTGTGACATACGGACAGACAGACAGACAGACAGACAGACAGACAGACAGACAGACAGACAGACAGACATGACGAATCTATAAGGGTTCCGTTTTTTGCCATTTAGGCTACGGAACCCTAAAAATGCTCATTCAATTGCATTCAGTTCAGTTTCATATTCAATGATTTTACCCTTTATACAGAGGTATATAATCTTATGTTTTTTTCCTGAGACTCCTAAGACACTACATAGTGTAGTTCTGATTCCTGAGACACCGAGGTCTGCGAATCCTTGCTCAAATTTATTTTATGAATTATTTCTCAAGAAAAATAATAAACTTAATATAATTTGCTTTCTTTTATTTGGGAAACAGAAAATTCTATAAAACAATCAGAACAACAAACTAAGGTGTCAAATTTCCACAAAATTAAAAGTGCAGTAAAGAATTTGAGAGTATAAATATATTGTTTGTATGATTTATGACTTAAATGATAATTTAATGATTATTATTAATGTAAAGAACTAGACACTAACAAAGTTGATGCAGTGTCGTGTGTGGCGGAGCGGCTGGAGACCATCAACTTCCCGAACCTGAAGCTGCGGCGCGTGCTCAAGGGCCACCAGGCCAAGGTGCTGTGCTCCGACTGGTCTCCGGATAAGCGCCACATTGTATCATCCTCACAGGTTAGCCATTATTAGCTTTTTCATTATTTTGGGTTAAATTGAAAGGAATGATTCAGTCTATTATTTTGATCCAACTGCCTTAAATTTTGAATAGAGTATTGCCTGGCAAGTGTTTTCACTTTATAAGATTTATTCATGAATTTTAAAAGTGTTCATACTCAATAGTCTAACCAAGACAAATCCTGTTGTATTATCAATTGTTTCTTAAGAGGCATATTACGTTTCGACTGTGATTTTTGCGTAAAATGGCCAATTTTGAGGTTATCGATCTCAGAAACAACAATAAATTAATAGTTTTGACTTATTGAATAGTATAGAATAGCTATTGGTATAGATCATAGCGGCCTCGCTTTTTTGAAAATTTGCTTATCTTCATAATTAAACTCGAAATTGCAGTTAAAGATTTTCATAAAATGCGCGAAGGCACTTTTTTGGGGTCATGGATTGAACTACTGTGCTAAACAAATGAAATAAAAAAAAATTGAATATTATCTCTTATATAGTTGAATAGATCATAGCGGCCTCGGAATTTTGAAATTATGTATGGAATATGTGAAAAAAATCCCAATCAAAAACCATAAAACTACTAAAAACGCTCAGAATTAACTGTGAATTTCTCCTAGATACATAATTATTATTACGTATTATTATAATTTATATTAGAATAATCTTTACTTCATAAGAAAATTAAATTTCATACTTTTATTTGTTGTTTGTACTTGTTTTTCTTTCTGTGTATGTTCAAAGTTGACTCTAAGAAATCGTTCACCAACTTTAATTTTCCTTTCTAACCCTTTAACTTTCCAGTGTATCATCATATTACTTTTTGTCGTGAACACATAAATGTATTTAGTAGACCCAAAGGTTTCTTTAGGTTGTAGCGCTAAAATCCGTCAAAATCGAAATTTCGACGAATAAATGTGATAGGGCCCTTAAAACACTCAATCCAGTTATGATGATAAGATATTTGAAAAATGACAGTAAGTCATTAAACCTACCTAATTCTTCAAGTTCACATAATTAATAGTAATTAGCCTTGCATTTCCTAAACTTAGTTAGTATAGTTACATTTTTATTTTATATATTTATTTACACACACCAACTACACCCACGAGAAAAAGTAGAATCACAGTAGGGTTGCCAGATCGGAAGTCCAAAATATCTGGAGAAAATTTGAAAATGTCGGGATTTTGTGGTTGTTGCCGGGAGAAATAATTACTTAAAATAAAAATGTAACTTAAATGCTAGTAAGAAAACGGCCGCGCAGCGCGATTTTTAGTCAGTTTTATCCACTAATCTTGTAAGTTTTCATCTTACCTGATTGTAAAAAAAACAGCCGCGCAGTGCGATTTTTAGTCAGTTTCATCCACTAATCTTGTTCTTTTGCCTATTTTTAGTAAAACAAAATGGCCGCACAGCGCAATTTTTAGTCAGTTTCATCCAATAATCTTGTAATCTGTGGTTTCATCCGTGAAAATAATTGCTTTCTAGAGAACTTTCGGAACAGCTGATTTTCCGGGAAATTTTTAAATTTTTCGGGAGTCGGTTTAAGTTTCTTGCGCCCGTTCTTCTTGTCAGCTAAAAAAGTCTGGAACGGGTGGTAGGAAAATATAGACGATTCAAAGTACTTAATAATTAAGTTTATTTGAATAAAGCTTATTTGACTTTGACTTGACTTGAAATGCCGGGAGAATCCAGGCGAATCCCGACCATCTGGCAACCCTAAATCACAGGCCTATTTTCATACAAACGAGGTAACTTTGAAGCTTTGGTTCTCCACCATGGTTCAAGGGGGGTGTGATCTGATGATGGTCATTCAAATGAACAGAGGAGGCCCAGATCGCTAAAGAAACCCAACGGATCAGAAGAGTCGTTTACAGCAGAGACGTTTACGTTACGTTTGGAGTTTTTAGTGTTACATTTCCAATACTTTTGATGTAATTTTAGCTTGTAATTTTTTTTTATTCAACCCTAAGCTTAACAACTCATCTAATCCATTCGGTTTTTTTAGCATTATAGACCTCCGCCATTCATTCGTTGAATTGTCATTATCAGATCATACCCCGTTTAATCCTGGGCGGAGAACCAAAGCTTCAGAGTTACCTCGTTTGTATGGAAATCGGACTGTGATTCCATATTTTTGCTCGCGAGTGTAGGTCCTGCAACTGCCACATGGCTGGGCAACAAGTTCACTAATGAATACAGTATTCATGTGTGTGTGTTGTGGTGCGTGCAGGATGGCAAGGTGATAGTGTGGGACGCGTTCACGGCCACGAAGGAGCTGACGATCGCGATGCCGAGCACGTGGGTGATGGCGTGCGCCTACGCGCCCTCCGGCACAATGGTGGCGGCCGGCGGACTCGACAACAAGGTGACAACCACACATATTACACTTTTGTTTTTTTAGTTTACCTACTACTTTTAGGGTTTTGACGCAGATCGTCACTTTCGCAAATGGTCATCGCGAAAAATTTAATCACTTTCGCAAATGGTCACTTTCGCAAAACGCCGCTTTCGCAGAATGTCATTCACAATTTTCACATATAGGAGGAAATAAAGAAAAAAATTGTGGATGACATTCTGCGAAAGTGCCCATTTGCGAAAGTGATCATTTACGAAAGTGACCAAATTTTTTGGTCACTTTCGTAAATGTGTAGTGACAATCTGCGTCAAAACCTATGTATATTTTTTTTTATTTTTATTTAGTAGGTAAGCTAACAGCTTAACATATACAATTTATAAAAAAAAAACAAAAAGAAAAGACCTTATAAAAGCTGTAGTTAAGAAAACTAATTAAAACCTTAATTAGAATCACATTATGTTTATTCAGCTAGGTAGCCTGAACAGAAGTGACAACAGTATCTGCATACCCTCCACTTACTTACATTATTATAAATGAATAAAGTAAGAAGTATCCACACTAAAATCAACCCAATATCAGTATATGACACCTACTATTTATTTTTGTATTTCCTTTGTTTTCCCAGGGAATAGAATTGTTTAGGTAGGTAGACAATGAGCTACAGCTAAACTAAAACATCTACGATTCTGCAGATTCCTAGAACAAACGTATTATAGGTTTGGTCTTTGTGTGCATGTAAATTAAGTTTTTTTTTCTTCTAAAGTTATGATTATTGTGGTTAGATTCTTGCTTTAAGAGATTGCCAATGACTTCATCCTGTATATGGTGGGGTGTCGTGGAACCTCTAGGTGTGATGTGTGTGGATCAGGTGACGGTGTTCCCGCTGGGCGGGGGCGGGGGCGCGGGCGGGGGCGGGGGCGAGGAGGAGCCGCTGGCGCGCAAGCGCACGGTGGCGACGCACACGTCGTACATGTCGTGCTGCCTGTTCCCCAACACGGACCGGCAGCTGCTCACGGGCGGCGGCGACGGCTCCTGCGCGCTCTGGGACGTCGAGTCCGGACAGCTGCTGCAGAGCTTCCAGGTACACAGATTTTAAATCGTGATATCGTGAATGGTAATGAACTAATTATGTTTGAAGTTCATTTTTAACGTATAGAATGATACTGTTTTTTTTGTACCTGTTATAAAATGTAAAATATTTTTGTATCAACTATATTTTCGGAGTAAGGTTAGGTAATGATTTGTGACTAAGTAAAATTAAATTAAATTGACATCAAAGGTAAATGATAACATTAGACTGCAAAGTATATTTCATAAAATGAGCAATTATTTTATTTATTGAGCACTACCACATGGTACAGTACGAGGCATATATCTTGAAATTTTTTCGACGGAGTGGGCATAACTTCGCGCATGTGCTCTTGTGAGCGACCAATAGCGCGCGCCCCTCTCCCGCCGCCCGCGTCCCTCACCGCTACGCATGTCCAAAATACGCGTTCCGCGCAATCCCCACCCGATATCAAGATAATTATATGCCTCGAGTACGAGTCATAGTGTACAGTAGTACATATTATGACTTACACAATAAGTTGTATAAGTCATAATATTTTGTACTACTGTACCTACATTATGGAGTTATAAGTAACTCCATACAAAAAAAGATCTGGGGCCCTATTTTTGAATCGCTCGTCTCCAGTCGAGCGCTCGTTTCTACTGATTTTCGTTCGACATCCCATTGTTTTGAATCATATGTCGAACGAAAATCAATCGAAAAGAGCGCTCGACGCCAGGCGAGTGATTCAAAAATAGGGCCCCTGATATGTACCACAATATCGGCGTGCATAGCACTTAAAATATTATTAGTGAGCACTACGGTACAAATTTAGGATTACAGACACTAAAGTTAAAGTAATTACCTACTTACTCAATAGTACATTACTGCCGCGGTCAATAATGACTGCGTTGCTGGCAGCGATGATGATGGCGGAGAGCGGAGCTTAGCGCAGGTCCAGGCCGTCACAGCGCGGTCAGCATTGCAGCCCTTGATGGACAAGCTAGAATAAAGGCCGAGACCGGAGGTCGAGGCCTTTATAGCGCGGACAGCAAGGGCTGCAATGATGACCAAGCTTGAAGGCCGAGAGCGTAGTTAAGCTTAGCTCGAGGCCATCATAACGTGGCCAGCAGTGCAGTCATTGTGGACCAAGGTGCCTACTATACCTACTATAGTAGGTACTCATAACCTAATTTCGAAAAAATACAAAAATGCAAATATCTCAGAAACGGTGCGTCGGAGCCAAAAATAAGGTTTTTTTTGATCCCCTTTGTAACCGCGGAAGTAGATAAGGGGTATTGAATGAAAGGTCAAAAAACGGTCAAGTGCGAGTTTTTTATATTTTTCCATACTAATTTTATATAAAAGTACAAAAACATCATCTAGGTACAACAATACAACACCCACGCAAATATAGAATGGGATTCAAGATGGCGGCTCACCGCGCTTACCACAACGAGTGTGACTGAGAGAGCGATAGTGAATATGAACGACACCATTTTTAATCCCATTCTTTATCTGCGCGGGTTGTACAGTGTATTTTTCACCTAACTATGTTTGAAAGAAAACTCGACAATAATGGATTCTCAAAGGAATTGCTGGTGGCTAAAACTCGACAATAATGAAATCCCATAAAACTTTGTTGCGTCACCATCGGAGGACACCGGCAAGCTCGACTTTGTTCAAAGAAGGTTGTCAAAATAATGACCATATTACAAGCTTTTTTGAGTAAAATAAACAATTTCTATTAAAATTTATTAAAACAATCATTAATAAAAATGTCTAGATCTTCGATTTTACTATATAAACTGTTATATTCCTCGCAAATTCGTGACCCTTCACCAGGACTACCGACTTGGTATTTTGTGACTGATCTGTCGTATATAAAGCATCCGTCTAAGTATTAAAAGGGTAATAATAAAGTACTCTAAATATACAACGGTCGTTCGTTTCTCTCTCTCGATATGGCAACCCTGCCAGTAAAATACACACATCAACTGTGTCTAGGGATACAGGTGTTATTTTCATACAAACGAGGTAACATTGAAGCCTTGGTTTCCTGCCAGGGATGTATTGTGCTGAGATTTGATGATAGCTATCCAGAGAGTGAATGGAGGAGATTCAGATCGCTATACACACTTAACTGATCTGATCAGCATTCTAAAAGATTAAAGGACATGTTTAAAAAAAACCGGTCAAGTGCGAGTCGGACTCGCGCACGAAGGGTTCCGTACCAAAAAACAACAATAAAATCACGTTTGTTGTATGGGAGCCCGGAGCCCCCTTAAATATTTATTTTATTCTGTTTTTAGTATTTGTTGTTATAGCGGTAACAGAAATACATAATTTGTAAATAATTTCAACTGTTTAGCTATCACGGTTCATGAGATGCAGCCTGATGACAGACAGACAGACAGACGGACAGCGGAGTCTCAGTAATAGGGTCCCGTTTTTACCCTTTGGGTACGGGACCCTGAAAACCGCGAAAATAGTATGAAAATGTACAGAAATCCTGAAACTGATAACTTTGACTCATTAATCTTTAAGAATGTTGATCAGATCAGTCGGGTGTGTATAGCGATCTGAATCTCCTTCATTCACTCCTTGGATGGCCATCATCAGATCACAGCACGGTACGTTCCTAGCAGAAAACCAAGGCTTCAAAGTTACCTCGTTTGTATTAAAATAATACCTGTACCCCTGGACAAAGTTGAAGAGTATAGTTCGAATTCTGTAAAAAAAAAAAACCGGCCAAGTGCGTGTCGGGCCACGCGCAGTAGGGTTCCGTAGGTACATTATACCATACCATATTTTAATACCGCTATCATTTTTCGTCTGAAAAAATAACTTTGTTTTTCACAGTGTTTGTATGAATGACAAAGTTATATTTGCGGTTTTGGAAAATGTACTATATCTCGAAAACTAATTACTGGATCTCGTTCAAAACAATTTTCGTTGAAAGTGTTTATTAAGATCTATAGTTTATATTTTTTTTAGATTTTTCACCCTCTTACTTTAAAAGTTAAAGGGGGGGGGACACACATTTTACCACTTTGGCGGCATATATTTTTCAAACGGTTGACTTTAAAAAAAAATAGTCTTAGAAACCTCAACGTCATTTTTAAAGACCTATCTATAGACACCCCACAAGTATTGGTTTGATGAAAAAAAATATTTTCAGTTTCCGTTCCATGTATGGGGAGCCCCCCCTTAATCTTTTATTTTTTTTATTTTTGTATAAAAATCGTAAAGCGGTTCACAGAATACACCTGCCTATTAAGTTTCAACTATGTAGTCCTAATAGTTTTGGAATAAAGTGGCTGTGACATACGGACGGACAGACAGACAGACAGACAGACAGACAGACAGACAGACAGACAGACAGACAGACAGACAGACAGACAGACAGACAGACATGACGAATCTATAAGGGTTCCGTTTTTTGCCATTTTGGCTACGGAACCCTAAAAATGTGTGATGTTCGTCAGGCGCACGCGGCGGACGTGATGTCGCTGGACCTGGCGGCGTCGGACATGGGCGACACGTTCGTGTCGGGCGGCGGCGACCGCGCCGTGCTCGTGTGGGACATGCGCTCCGGCCAGCCCGTGCAGGCCTTCGACACGCACGACTCCGACGTCAACTCCGTCAAGTTCCACCCCTCCGGCGACTCCGTGGCGTCCGGCTCCGACGACTCCTGCTGCCGCCTGTTCGACCTGCGCGCCGACCGGGAGGTACACATGTAGCTCGTGTGGGACATACGCATTTCCCCATTTCTGAACTCGAGTGTGCAATCGAATTATACGATAATTATTTGACGTGCACGCAAACCGTGATAAAACTCCAATGTTATTTTATTATGATAGCCGTAGTTCTATGTAGGCTTAGTCAAGAAACCTTTTGTTTCAAAAAAAAAATCGATGTTGAAAAATTTTCTCGGGCTCGCAACGCTTGTCTGCTCGTCTTTCCATTCGTTGACGTGGAGTTTTGAGTTCATATTTTTTTTCAGTAAAAACACTCACAATTTAAATCACGTTCAAAATTAAAATTTTCTAACTTAACAATGTCAAATTTTAGACAAGTGTCGTCATTTTTGACGTTTAATGGCGGCGCACTAGGTTGGTAAAAGACCGCAGGTCACGTGTAGACATGCGCGCCGAGGCCTAAATTGCCCGCGGCGGCGCGCCGACCATTTATAGTCGGCGTGGCGTGACCGCGCCGGCGTGGCACAATTTTTTTCGGCATTTTAAGTCAAATTTATTTATTTGCGCAACAACAACACCGCCTATATATATCTTGCACTTTTCTATGGGGAAAAAAATATTTTTTCCTTGAAAACAATTCAAAGTGCTTCCTGACTGCCTAGCTACCCAAACTCATCTTAGATACTCATATTATGTAGATAAACTTGTTCACTTGCGACTAAATTCGGACACATCCTAAATTCGGCCACTCAAACAAAATATTAAATAAACTGTGTGAGTATATGCTATACTTAAAGGGTTTTTGTACGAAAAAGAAGCTTTAATATCACTCATTAGGAATTGTCAAAATGGCAGCAAGCCGTCATCTGGTTTGCATTTTGCTTGCACTCAGTAGCAATTTGACCAGCGACCCGCGTGGTTGTGCCGCGCGTTGTGCAATTTTGTAGTTAAGTTATGGGGTAAGCGATTTTAATTACATTCACTGATTTCTCGATCTATTGATGTTTATATGTGATAAAACCTTAATCAAAGAATGATATAAAGTGATATTTTCTCATATAATTTTATTTGTTACTAAACTAAAGCTCGCCGGAGCTAGGTCTAAGAAACTGGTGAAAAATCTAAATTCGGCTGCCTTTTGAAATGGTGGCCGAGCATAGAATGACCATGAGTCCGTTTTGTACCGTTACGATAATTTCTATTTTCGGCCACTTAATTAATGTTATATGTTAATAATAAAGTACTATAAGCTTATTTTTGATAAGCATAATATTATTAATGTTGATAATAATAATAAATATGTTATTTTTGCAATTTAATATGTAAATAATATCAGCCGCACGACACCCACTGCTGGGTATAGGCCTCCCCCATCGATTGGTTCTTCTCGCCGTGTGTCCAGCCCACTGCCACTTCAACTGATCAATCTTTCGAGCGATATGTCGGTTACTTAAATAAAAACATTAAAGGTTTCTGACACTGGTCATCCTTTATTTCACCATTGCCGAATTTAGGGAAAATAATGGTCGTATTTAGGGCAAAAGCATCTGAATTTAAGCCGTCAAAATTTCATTGTTTATAATTTTATTATTATTGTTTTCTTGTTTTTCATGTCCATATGCTATTATTATAAATAACAAACATATATCAATCGTAAGTAATAAAAATTGCATAGCTGCAGTTCCATTTTTATACAAATATTTTAGATTGAATTTTAAAATTAGTTGACGTGGTTGAATTTAGAAGGAATAATTTAAAATAGAGCGAGTGAGCAGCTGTGCGTTGCTTCTGCACTTTTCCTGTTCCTCTCACTCGCTCGCTTTTCCTCGCGCTCTCTTGCCTTCCCTTGCACTTGCGCTTCATTCGGCGCGCCGACCTGAACGCCACGGCGGCGGCGGCGCGGGAAAAACGCGGCGCGGCGTGGCGGCGCCGGCGCGGCTCGCATGTCTAGTCACGTGATAGGTGTGGGGAGCGTAGCGACGAGCATGTTAGGTTGACATGAACCCAGCGCGCGAGCGTGCCGTGGCGGCGGCCGGCGAAGCGCCAGAAACGACTTTTTTATGTGCGAAATTTTGTACGTACGTCCCCTCCCCTTTCCCCACTACTTTTTTTGTCTCCTCTGCTTAATTTCCATATTTTTTGTTTTGAGGTTACGTTTACACAAAAAAATATTTCTCGAAAACTACGCATCACCGGCAGATGAGGAAGTTGTTTCCTCCCCCTCCCCCCCCCCTCCTTTAATTGCCGAAAATTACTCCATTACTCTCAGCCTTAAATTCCACGTCAACTAATGGAAAATCGTATCCGTTGATTGGAACGTCGAAGAGCTCGTTAAATAAGTATCGTTCGGTCGTGGTCAGGTGGCGCGCTACACGAAGGAGAGCATAATATTCGGCGTGAACTCCGTGGACTGGTCGGTGAGCGGGCGCCTGCTGTTCGCGGGCTACAGCGACTACACGGCGTGCGCCTGGGACGCGCTGCGGGCCGCGCGCGTGTGCGTGCTGTGCGGCCACGAGCACCGCGTCACGCGCGTGCAGCTCGCGCCCGACGGCACCGCGCTCGCCACCGCCTCCTGGGACGCCACGCTGCGGGTCAGTGCCGCTACACTACACTACACACACTACACTACATACACTGCGTCACGCGCGTGCAGCTCGCGCCCGACGGCACCGCGCTCGCCACCGCCTCCTGGGACGCCACGCTGCGGGTCAGTGCCGCTACACTACACTACACACACTACACTACATACACCGAGTCACGCGCGTGCAGCTCGCGCCCGACGGCACCGCGCTCGCCACCGCCTCCTGGGACGCCACGCTGCGGGTCAGTGCCGCTACACTACACTACACACACTACACTACATACACTGCGTCACGCGCGTGCAGCTCGCGCCCGACGGCACCGCGCTCGCCACCGCCTCCTGGGACGCCACGCTGCGGGTCAGTGCCGCTACACTACACTACACACACTACACTACATACACCGAGTCACGCGCGTGCAGCTCGCGCCCGACGGCACCGCGCTCGCCACCGCCTCCTGGGACGCCACGCTGCGGGTCAGTGCCGCTACACTACACTACACACACTACACTACATACACTACGTCACGCGCGTGCAGCTCGCGCCCGACGGCACCGCGCTCGCCACCGCCTCCTGGGACGCCACGCTGCGGGTCAGTGCCGCTACACTACACTACACACACTACACTACATACACCGAGTCACGCGCGTGCAGCTCGCGCCCGACGGCACCGCGCTCGCCACCGCCTCCTGGGACGCCACGCTGCGGGTCAGTGCCGCTACACTACACTACACACACTACACTACATACACTGAGTCACGCGCGTGCAGCTCGCGCCCGACGGCACCGCGCTCGCCACCGCCTCCTGGGACGCCACGCTGCGGGTCAGTGCCGCTACACTACACTACACACACTACACTACATACACCGAGTCACGCGCGTGCAGCTCGCGCCCGACGGCACCGCGCTCGCCACCGCCTCCTGGGACGCCACGCTGCGGGTCAGTGCCGCTACACTACACTACACACACTACACTACATACACTACGTCACGCGCGTGCAGCTCGCGCCCGACGGCACCGCGCTCGCCACCGCCTCCTGGGACGCCACGCTGCGGGTCAGTGCCGCTACACTACACTACACACACTACACTACATACACCGAGTCACGCGCGTGCAGCTCGCGCCCGACGGCACCGCGCTCGCCACCGCCTCCTGGGACGCCACGCTGCGGGTCAGTGCCGCTACACTACACTACACACACTACACTACATACACTGCGTCACGCGCGTGCAGCTCGCGCCCGACGGCACCGCGCTCGCCACCGCCTCCTGGGACGCCACGCTGCGGGTCAGTGCCGCTACACTACACTACACACACTACACTACATACACCGAGTCACGCGCGTGCAGCTCGCGCCCGACGGCACCGCGCTCGCCACCGCCTCCTGGGACGCCACGCTGCGGGTCAGTGCCGCTACACTACACTACACACACTACACTACATACACTGCGTCACGCGCGTGCAGCTCGCGCCCGACGGCACCGCGCTCGCCACCGCCTCCTGGGACGCCACGCTGCGGGTCAGTGCCGCTACACTACACTACACACACTACACTACATACACCGAGTCACGCGCGTGCAGCTCGCGCCCGACGGCACCGCGCTCGCCACCGCCTCCTGGGACGCCACGCTGCGGGTCAGTGCCGCTACACTACACTACACACACTACACTACATACACTGCGTCACGCGCGTGCAGCTCGCGCCCGACGGCACCGCGCTCGCCACCGCCTCCTGGGACGCCACGCTGCGGGTCAGTGCCGCTACACTACACTACACACACTACACTACATACACCGAGTCACGCGCGTGCAGCTCGCGCCCGACGGCACCGCGCTCGCCACCGCCTCCTGGGACGCCACGCTGCGGGTCAGTGCCGCTACACTACACTACACACACTACACTACATACACCGAGTCACGCGCGTGCAGCTCGCGCCCGACGGCACCGCGCTCGCCACCGCCTCCTGGGACGCCACGCTGCGGGTCAGTGCCGCTACACTACACTACACACACTACACTACATACACTGCGTCACGCGCGTGCAGCTCGCGCCCGACGGCACCGCGCTCGCCACCGCCTCCTGGGACGCCACGCTGCGGGTCAGTGCCGCTACACTACACTACACACACTACACTACATACACTGCGTCACGCGCGTGCAGCTCGCGCCCGACGGCACCGCGCTCGCCACCGCCTCCTGGGACGCCACGCTGGGGGTCAGTGCCGCTACACTACACTACACACACTACACTACATACACCGAGTCACGCGCGTGCAGCTCGCGCCCGACGGCACCGCGCTCGCCACTGCCTCCTGGGACGCCACGCTGCGGGTCAGTGCCGCTACACTACACTACACACACTACACTACATACACTGCGTCACGCGCGTGCAGCTCGCGCCCGACGGCACCGCGCTCGCCACCGCCTCCTGGGACGCCACGCTGCGGGTCAGTGCCGCTACACTACACTACACACACTACACTACATACACCGAGTCACGCGCGTGCAGCTCGCGCCCGACGGCACCGCGCTCGCCACCGCCTCCTGGGACGCCACGCTGCGGGTCAGTGCCGCTACACTACACTACACACACTACACTACATACACCGCGTCACGCGCGTGCAGCTAATATTTTTTGTTACTATTACAAACGACATAATAAAAAGCTTTTTACCACTCTGTTATCTTGGATTGTGGAGATATAGGCATTTATTTTTACCCATAAACACACGTTGTTACTTATCATGGATAGTATTAGAACAAACCCACACTGGGTTTGTTAGAAAATAGACAAATCTAAACAAATGAATTATCTTATTCCAGATCTGGGCGTAAACGCATCAGGAGCGCGGAAGTGCGCAGAGGCAGCTGTAGGAGGCAGATCTGTATTTAGTTCATTCCGTCGTTATAGTTAAGTGAGCGCTCGAGGGCGGATGCGGCGAGTATGCGCGTTGTACGAGTATCGTAGCTCGTGTGCTGCTCACGCAGTGTTGACGTTCGTATTTATACTCTACGTTATTAGTACCAAATGTACTGTCATAGCTCGTGGCCCGGCCACGGTGCCAAAAAAGGGTGGTTATGTCAGTATAATGTACGGGTACGTACTTTATGGTACCCAAAAGGAATAAACCAGTACCACTGTATTTCACGAGTTAAACTCATGAACGTCAAGTTACGTCACTGCTCTGAAATAATCGTCAGGCGCTTTCTCCTAAAGTTAAATTTGTGTTTAAACTGTATTTAACTAACTTTTGTCAAAGAAATAGTACGTTTATTTCTGTGGTACGCAACTCTACTCAAGTAACCCTCCACATAAATAAATAATGTCACAAAGTTAGCTATTATTGATGATAGAAGCGTTGCCGGGCCAGGACTTATAGGTTGTAGCCGGGCCACAAAAAATGTGCTATAACTCGTGAAATACAGTGGTACTGGTTTTTCATTATGGGTACCATAAAGTATTGTAAGTACAATATACTGACATAACGACAGCCTTTTTTGGCACCGTGGCCGAGCCACGACCTATGACATCCAAATGTGAAAACTTGTATATAAACCTACTTATCGTTGTAAATCCAGACAATATTCTGTTGAGTGTATCGTTCTATTAAAGATAGTTATGGTGTTTAGCTGGTAGCTGGTAGGCGATCCTGCTCCTGGCGATTCGTCTGAAAGACTTGTTTGGAACATTATTTGAGGTGTAACCGTATTTTTATGAGAGTCGAATAATATGCGAGATTAGTATTATAATAGTATTTATATAATAGTGGATATTATTAATGTTTGAGCGTAGGTAGAGTGGAGGAGTAAAAGGAATCGAGTGATAAACACCTGTGGCGTTCAACTCGGTCACTGTTGCGTACACTTGTTTTGGTGTACTTACACCTTTATGAAAACTAGCGAATTATGGCATGTCACGTGTATCTAATCGGATACTTTAGGACCTGCGCAGACGACGATTATTTTATTAAGAATTAAGGTTGAACTTTTTTGCGAGATTTTTATATGCAGACCTCGCTCATGGCGGAACTTGACAGACTGATCATACTAGATCACGTTTGTTAAGCAACGCTCGATCCGGCCAGGTGTGGGATGGGTGACCGTTAAGTGGCATTACAACTTAGCGCTTCCGTGCTTCGGAGGGCACGTGAAACCGTCGGTCCCGGCTGTTGTCATCTGATAACAGTCGTTAAGCCAAGTTAGAGGCCTTACAGGCGGCTTGATAAACTCTTAACACCAGAGGTGGCCACTATTCCTCATTCGATAAGAAGAAGTTATGCAGAAAAGTACAACTTTATATAATAATGAATGATTATTTATCATGCGCGGACTAAGTCATTTAATTCCGTCGTCTGCGTAGGATCAAAGAACTGTGTAGGACAGTAGCTTTTCGATTGTTAAAAGTGGATCGGTGCAGTGCCGACAGTATTCCGGGTTCCCAGACACGCCTTTACCATAATTTTCTTATCATTCCAAAAAGAAGGTGCAAGTCGGCGGTGTGTTTGAATAAATGTAGAGTAGCAAGTTCCTGTCGCGCTAGTCGACTGTGGGGTGCGAATGGAAAAACTGCCAGTGAATGGGATATGAGTCAGTTGTGATTTCCAAAGATTTCGTGGTAACCTAGTTCAATAGTTTGTGGAGTAGGTATGTCTTGTATATAATGCAAAATGCGAGCAAGTGCAATTTTTGAATATTCAATAAACTGATTACGTAAACTGTAATAAATGCCATCAAATCTGTTTATGTACTTATCTAAGGTAATGTGACAAGGTTGAAGAGTGGGTTTAGCCAGGTTGACTGCTTACAATTTGTATTAGTTGTTCTACTAAGTATTATCGTTACGGCCGGGGCGGCAATGACGGCACAAAATGGTGTAGTGTATAATAATGTAACTGATGTATATTAATAATCTGGTCACGTGGATAACTAATTAAGTACTTACACTCCTTCGCAGTGCTGTGAAAATCTAAATCTCGCCTACAAAGTTAACAAAAGAAGTCTCTGGGATGCAATCAATGATATTTAAAGTAAAGATGAGTTATTATTATTATTATTAAAGCCATTTATTTCCTTGATAACATTATTCAAATTACAATTTTATGTCAATCATATTATGTCAAATTACAATTTTCTCTTCATTCATTATTAAATTATTTCATTAAATTAAAAAATATATAAATAGTTAGATACAATAAATTTTATAATGTCAATACACATGCGTCATATTATCTATTTGCTATCAAGGACCTCTCTACGAGTATAGGCCTCCTCCAATTTTTTCTTTTTTTCCGGATAAAGTAATAGAAAATACATATTTTTATTAAATACAGTACTTACGTGTGAAATAAAGCATTTTTCCGATCTCTGACTGTTACTGTATAATTTGTACATCGTCTAAAGATGCAAGGAGACATTTTTTTAATGGAATTTCACAATTTTATCGTGTCTGACTGGCGAGAGCCGCGTGTGTTTCCGTGTCGCGAGCCTGTGCCTGACTAATTGAAAGTCTGGCAATTACCTGACTTTCGTCTTGCCATTTTGGAGTGCGCGTAACGTATCTATACTTTAAATATCATTGTGCGCTTTTATAATTCTCAACGGCCCGGCACGGCACCGCCCGGCAGCCGTCCAACGGCACAACAGGGAAGTGAAATGTATGGAATCATATGGAGACGCTTTTATATTTCCTCAACGGCACCGGCAAACCGTGCCGTGCCGGCCAAATCCTACGCTGCCGTCGAACTTTTACGATGTAGTGCGTAGCTACAAGGATTCATATGTGTGAGTGTGAGTCCAGAGCAAAGAATATACAGCGTGTATAAAGGGCACAACCAGTATATTAGCGTAATATCGTTAATGTGTTGTTGTTGGTATGCCATGTACCTATGTATGATTGTGGAAACAAACAACATCAAAATCAACAAATAGGTAATATTCCGACAAACAGTTATTTCGATACTGATCGGAAAGATATCTAGGTACTTACAGCGGTGGAAACACCGTTAATAGGGGACTTACCAAAGTTAAATATTGTTACCTATCTCAACAAATAATTACTTACCTAGATATTACTTAAGTAGGTAGTTACCTACTTAATTAAATAATATGTTGTGTAGATGCCTACCTATCTTGGTAAGTAGGTACGTAATGAAAACCAGCTACATATAATATATTCTTTGATTTTTAAAAGATTTATTTATCATTTAAGTAAGTACCTACTACCTACCTACATTGTAATATAATCATTAAACAACGTGTAACAAAAGGGGGTATCAACCCGAGAGGAGGTCAATGTACTCGTGAAACTTCCAACAGAAAAAACAATTTTTTGAATGTCCCTCCCTAATAAAATGTTGGCGGCAAATTCAAATTTTCTATGGAGAGTCCAAAATTGTATTTTCGATTTGAAATCTTTTTCTGTTGGAAGTGTTCAGATTCACGAGTACATTGACTTCCTTTCGAGTTGATACCTCCTTTCTGTTACACGTTGTATAATTGGTAAACTATTATTTTATGAAATAATTATAAAGATAACAAATATCTAGAGAGAGAAGGTCAACTTTTATTCTTTATATTATTCTAAAGTAAAAAGTAGGTACCACGACACTACTGTACAATGTACAAATAGTAACTTCTTCGCTATGGGTGTTCTGTGTTGAACATCCAACGGCCGGCAACGGCAGAAATTATAAAAGCGTCTTTCGGCGTCGCCGCTGCCGTGCCGAGCCGTGCCGTGCCTGGCCGTGCCGTGCCGGGCCGTCGAGAATTATAAAAGCGCACATTGGATATTAGCGTATAGTTGGCAGCCTCACCATGGAATTAGAAGGTTTTGACTAGGTCAAAAAATTGTTAGTAAATAGTTATAAATAGTGAACTATGGCATATAAATAGTGATACTATGGTTCAAAAGATATTTGAGTATCTTGGTGAGGCTGCTATCTTGACGTCAAGCTAGCAGACACTTTAAGAAATACAGTTCGTATCAATGTGATTTATATGCCAAAAAATTGTTAGGAAATAGTGAATCGTATACGCAAAATTTCAATAATATTGCTTCAGTACAAGCCGAGATATTACGATCTCAAAGTGGGCTGCTAACTTGACGTTTCTGGCAATGGCGATTCCAGAAAAACGGGTACAAGTTATAAACAAATAAATATATCAAAAAATTGTTAGTGAAATTGTGATTCTTACGATATAAATAAAAAAAGAATTCTTCATTGCTATTTTCTAAAAATCGAATGTTAACTTCTACATAGTACTCTGAATATAGGCTGTCGATCAATATTGAACTTTGCTCCACAGTAATAAGGTTTAAACTTGATTGCAATCATGAGGTGAGTACTATCAAGCAAAAAAGTGAAATTTTTATTTTTTGACTGTGTCAATAGTCATATCCTCGGTTCAAGGCTATTGATTTGGTATAAGTAAACAAATATTTTTCTACCCACTTTTTTATTTTTTAGAGTATTGACACAATCAAAAAATGTTTGATTAAATCTCATCAAAAAAAATTTGGTCATTTAATACTCTACTCTTAGTTCATTTATTTAGTTTAGGAAAAACTACTAATATTTTACTACCAATTAGGTACCTAACGTTAAAACTATAACTTAAAGGGAGGAGTCTAATGAAAATACCCTAACCTGTAATTTTTTGAAAATGAATATTTTGTATTTTTTTTTAGTAACTGAAACTTTAACGTTAGGTAGCTATTTGTTGATATTTGTGTATTTTTGTTTGATTATTGGGCCGATTTCGATGAAACTCGGTTTTTGGTAGAATTTTGACAAGAAAACAGCAACGCAATGATAAAAATGTAAAAAAACAAGATGGTGGCCAAATTTTTTGTTTGCGGGCCGATTTCGATGAAACTCGGTTTTTGGTAGTATTTTGGCAAGAAAACAGCAACGCAATGTTAAAAATGAAAAAAATTCAAGATGGCGGCCAACTTTTTTGTTTTCGGGCTGATTTCGACGAAACTCGGTTTTTCGTAGTATTTTGGCAAGAAAACAGCAACGCAATGTTAAAAAAAATAAAAATTCAAGATGGCGGCCAACTTTTTTGTTTGCGGGCCGATTTTGATGAAACTCGGTTTTTGGTAGTATTTTGACAAGAAAACAGCAACTCAATGTTAAAAATGTAAAAAATTCAAGATGGCGGCCAACTTTTTTGTTTGCGGGCCGATTTCGATGAAACTCGGTTTTTGGTAGTATTTTGGCAAGAAAACAGCAACGCAATGTTAAAAATGAAAAAAATTCAAGATGGCGGCCAACTTTTTTGTTTTCGGGCTGATTTCGACGAAACTCGGTTTTTCGTAGTATTTTGGCAAGAAAACAGCAACGCAATGTTAAAAAAAATAAAAATTCAAGATGGCGGCCAACTTTTTTGTTTGCGGGCCGATTTTGATGAAACTCGGTTTTTGGTAGTATTTTGACAAGAAAACAGCAACTCAATGTTAAAAATGTAAAAAATTCAAGATGGCGGCCAACTTTTTTGTTTGCGGGCCGATTTCGATGAAACTCGGTTTTTCGTAGTATTTTGGCAAAAAAACAGCAACGCAATGTTAAAAATGAAAAAAATTCAAGATGGCAGCCAACTTTTTTGTTTGCGGGCCGATTTTGATGAAACTCGGTTTTTGGTAGTATTTTGACAAAAAAACAGCAACTCAATGTTAAAAATGTAATCTTGTTTTTTTTTACATTTTTAACATTGCGTTGCTGTTTTCTTGCCAAAATACTAACAAAAACTGAGTTTCATCGAAATCGGCCCGCAAAAAAAAAATTGGCCGCCATCTTGATTTTTTTTTAACATTGCTTTGCTGTTTTCTTGCCAAAATACTACCAAAAACCGAGTTTCATCGAAATCGGTCCGCAAACAAAAAAGTTGGCCGCCATCTTGAATTTTTTACATTTTTAACATTGCGTTGCTGTTTTCTTGCCAAAATACTACGAAAAACCGAGTTTCATCGAAATCGGCCCGCAAACAAAAAAGTTGGCCGCCACCTTGAATTTTTTTCATTTTTAACATTGCGTTGCTGTTTTCTTGCCAAAATACTACCAACAACCGAGTTTCATCGAAATCAGCCCGCAAACAAAAAAGTTGGTCGCCATCTTGAATTTTTTTTACATTTTAACATTGTGTTGCTGTTTTCTTGTCAAAATACTACCAAAAACTGAGTTTCATCGAAATCGGCCCGCAAACAAAAAAGTTGGCCGCAATCTTGAATTTTTTTTTTAACATTGCTTTGCTGTTTTCTTGCCAAAATACTAAAAAAAACCGAGTTTCATCGAAAACGGTCCGCAAACAAAAAAAAGTTGGCCGCCATCTTGAATTTTTTACATTTTCAACATTGCGTTGCTGTGTTTTTGCCAAAATACTACGAAAAACCGAGTTTCATCGAAATCGGCCCGCTAACAAAAAAGTTGGCCGCCATCTTGTATTTTTTTATTTTTAACATTGCGTTGCTGTGTTTTTGCCAAAATACTACGAAAAACCGAGTTTCATCGAAATCGGCCCGCTAAAAAAAAAGTTGGCCGCCATCTTGTATTTTTTTATTTTTAACATTGCGTTGCTGTTTTCTTGCCAAAATACTACGAAAAACCGAGTTTCATCGAAATCGGCTCGCAAACAAAAAAGTTGGCCGCCATCTTGAAATTTTTACATTTTTAACATTGCGTTGCTGTGTTTTTGCCAAAATACTACGAAAAACCGAGTTTCATCGAAATCGGCCCGCTTACAAAAAAGTTGGCCGCCATCTTGAATTTTTTACATTTTTAACATTGCGTTGCCGTTTTCTTACCAAAATACTACGAAAAACCGAGTTTCATCGAAATCGGCCCGCAAACAAAAAAGTTGGCCGCCATCTTGAATTTTTTTAAATTTTTAACATTGCGTTGCCGTTTTCTTACCAAAATACTACGAAAAACCGAGTTTCATCGAAATCGGTCCGCAAACAAAAAAGTTGGCCGCCATCTTGAATTTTTTAATATTTTCAACATTGCGTTGTTATTTTTGCGTCAAAATGATACCAAAAACCGAGTTTCATCGAAATCGGCCCATAAACAAAAAAGTTGTCAGCCGCCATCTTGGAACTTATTTTTTCATTATTATTTCCTAATTGAGTACTAATTTAAGATTTATTTTATACTTATTTAGCCCTAAATTAGTAATGATTTACAATTAAAATTATGATTATCATACATCCTTTCCATATCCTTTTCATAATTCCTATAATTCCTCGCACTTATGATGCAAGAAGAAGAAAAAAAAAGAGAAAATACTAAGAAAAACTTTTTCTTTTCCTTATTTTAAGAGCATTAAAAGAAGGAAAAGAGACAAATTTGAAAAAAATATTCTTACCTTCTAGAAAAATGACAATTAATAATTCAAAGAATAAAACAAGAATTTTGAAGTGTCTATCTTATTTTTCCTATATATTTTTAAAATTCGAAAAGGCAAATTACATTGTGCCAACCCTTACACTTTTAGTCGTTGCGTCAACTGTCTAGACTCTAGACGAACGGCGGCTTTTGCGCCAACACAAAGGGCGATGTCCGACTGTAAGAAGAATACTCTCTAGGCTGTGGTATTACCGATGATTAGAGTAGTAGTATTAATTATTATTAGAGTAGTATTACACAATCAAATTTTTTTTGATGAGATTTAATAAAAAATAAATTAAAAAAGTAAGTAGAAAAATATTTGTTTACTTATACCAAATCAATAGCCTTGCACCGAGGATATGACTATTGACACAGTCAAAAGATATAAATTTCACTTTTTTGCTTGATAGTACTCACCTCATGATTGCAATTAAGTTTAAACCTTATTACTGTGGAGCAAAGTTCAATATTGATCGACAGCCTATATTCAGAGTACTATGTAGAAGTTAACATTCGATTTTTAGAAAATAGCAATGAAGAATTCTTTTTTTATTTATATCGTAAGAATCACAATTTCACTAACAATTTTTTGATATATTTATTTGTTTATAACTTGTACCCGTTTTTCTGGAATCGCCATTGCCAGAAACGTCAAGTTAGCAGCCCACTTTGAGATCGTAATATCTCGGCTTGTACTGAAGCAATATTATTGAAATTTTGCGTATACGATTCACTATTTCCTAACAATTTTTTGGCATATAAATCACATTGATACGAACTGTATTTCTTAAGGTGTCTTTGCTTGATAGTACTCACCTCATGATTGCAATCAAGTTTAAACCTTATTACTGTGGAGCAATGTTCAATATTGATCGACAGCCTATATTCAGAGTACTATGTAGAAGTTAACATTCGATTTTTAGTAAATAGCAATGAAGAATTCTTTTTTTATTTATATCGTAAGAATCACAATTTCACTAACAATTTTTTGATATATTTATTTGTTTATAACTTGTACCCGTTTCTCTGGAATCGCCATTGCCAGAAACGTCAAGTTAGCAGCCCACTTTGAGATCGTAATATCTCGGCTTGTACTGAAGCAATATTATTGAAATTTTGCGTATACGATTCACTATTTCCTAACAATTTTTTGGCATATAAATCACATTGATACGAAATGTATTTCTTAAGGTGTCTGCTAGCTTGACGTCAAGATAGCAGCCTCACTAAGATACTCAAATATCTTTTGAACCATAGTATCACTATTTATATGCTATAGTTCACTATTTATAACTATTTACTAACAATTTTTTGACCTAGTCAAAACCTTCTAATTCAATGGTGAGGCTGCCAACTATACGCTAATCATTGGATGCAATAGTGAAATTCTGTGATTTGAGAATAGGAGGTATTCACAGCGGGGCGAGGCGTCCGTCAGTGCCCCGGCTTTATGGCACCCACTCTTATATTCTATATACTTACCAATAAACTTGAATGTTAAAAAACTCTTTTATCTATAATTTTAAGTACTCCTTACCCGCCCATAGTCATCGTCAGATGTTATTTATTACTTTATTATTAGTCACTAACATGATTTTTTTTTTCTTATAGAGGTCAATGTAAACAGTTAAGGCTAGTTGACAAAAATTGAAATTAGCGTATAGTTGGCAGCCTCACCATGGAATTAGAAGGTTTTGACTAGGTCAAAAAATTGTTAGTAAATAGTTATAAATAGTGAACTATAGCATATAAATAGTGATACTATGGTTCAAAAGATATTTGAGTATCTTGGTGAGGCTGCTATCTTGACGTCAAGCTGGCAGACACCTTAAGAAATACAGTTCGTATCAATGTGATTTATATGCCAAAAAATTGTTAGGAAATAGTGAATCGTATACGCAAAATTTCAATAATATTGCTTCAGTACAAGCCGAGATATTACGATCTCAAAGTGGGCTGCTAACTTGACGTTTCTGGCAATTGCGATTCCAGAGAAACGGGTACAAGTTATAAACAAATAAATATATCAAAAAATTGTTAGTGAAATTGTGATTCTTACGATATAAATAAAAAAAGAATTCTTCATTGCTATTTTTTAAAAATCGAATGTTAACTTCTACATCGTACTCTGAATATAGGCTGTCGATCAATATTGAACTTTGCTCCACAGTAATAAGGTTTAAACTTGATTGCAATCATGAGGTGAGTACTATCAAGCAAAGACACCTTAAGAAATACAGTTCGTATCAATGTGATTTATATGCCAAAAAATTGTTAGGAAATAGTGAATCGTATACGCAAAATTTCAATAATATTGCTTCAGTACAAGCCGAGATATTACGATCTCAAATTGGGCTGCTAACTTGACGTTTCTGGCAATGGCGATTCCAGAGAAACGGGTACAAGTTATAAACAAATAAATATATCAAAAAATTGTTAGTGAAATTGTGATTCTTACTATATAAATAAAAAAAGAATTCTTCATTGCTATTTTCTAAAAATCGAATGTTAACTTCTACATAGTACTCTGAATATAGGCTGTCGATCAATATTGAACTTTGCTTTACAGTAATAAGGTTTAAACTTGATTGCAATCATGAGGTGAGTACTATCAAGCAAAAAAGTGAAATTTAGTATTGAAATTTATATTTTTTGACTGTGTCAATAGTCATATCCTCGGTTCAAGGCTATTGATTTGGTATAAGTAAACAAATATTTTTCTACTTACTTTTTTAATTTATTTTTTATTAAATCTCATCAAAAAAAATTGATTGTGTAATACTACTCTAATAATAATTAATACTACTACTCTAATCATCGGTAATAGCACAACCTAGAGAGTATTCTTCTTACAGTCGGACATCGCCCTTTGTGTTGGCGCAAAAGCCGCCGTTTCGTCTAGACAGTTGACGCAACGACTAAAAGTGTAAGGGTTGGTACGATGTAATTTGCCTTTTCGAATTTTTAAAAATATATAGGAAAAATAAGATAGACACTTCAAATTCTTGTTTTATTCTTTGAATTATTTATTGTCATTTTTTCTAGAAGGTAAGAATATTTTTTTCAAATTTGTCTCTTTTCCTTCTTTTAATGCTCTTAAAATAAGGAAAAGAAAAAGTTTTTTCTTAGTATTTTCTCTTTTTTTCTTCTTCTTTCATCATAAGTGCGAGGAATTATAGGAATTTATTTATATGTATGATGATCATAATTTAATTGTAAATCATTACTAATTTAGGGCTAAATAAGTATAAAATAAATCTTAAATTAGTACTCAATTAGAAGTAATAATGAAAAAATAAGTTCCAAGATGGCGGCTGACAACTTTTTTGTTTATGGGCCGATTTCGATGAAACTCGGTTTTTGGTACCATTTTGACGCAAAAATAACAACGCAATGTTGAAAATATTAAAAAATTCAAGATGGCGGCCAACTTTTTTGTTTGCCGGCCGATTTCGATGAAACTCGGTTTTTGGTAGTATTTTGGCAAGAAAACAGCAACGCAATGTTAAAAAAAATTCAAGATGGCGGCCAACTTTTTTGTTTGCGGGCCGATTTCGATGAACTCGGTTTTTGGTAGTATTTTGACAAGAAAACAGCAACGCAATGTTAAAAATAAAAAAATACAAGAAGACGGCCAACTTTTTTGTTTGCGGGCCGATTTCGATGAAACTCGGTTTTTCGTAGTATTTTGGCAAAAAAACAGCAACGCAATGTAAAAATGTAAAAAATTCAAGATGGCGGCCAACTTTTTTGTTTGCGGACCGATTTCGATGAAACTCGGTTTTTGCTAGTATTTTGACAAGAAAACAGCAACGCAATGTTAAAAAAAATAAAAATTCAAGATGGTGGCCAATTTTTTTGTTTGCGGGCCGATTTCGATGCAACTCGGTTTTTCGTAGTATTTTGGCAAGAAAACAGCAACGCAATGTTAAAAATGTAAAAAATTCAAGATGACGGCCAACTTTTTTGTTTGCGGACCGATTTCGATGAAACTCGGTTTTTGGTAGTATTTTGACAAGAAAACAGCAACGCAATGTTAAAATGTAAAAAAAATTCAAGATGGCGGCCAACTTTTTTGTTTGCGGGCCGATTTTGATGAAACTCGGTTTTTGGTAGTATTTTGGCAAGAAAACAGCAATGCAATGTTAAAAAAAATAAAAATTCAAGATGGTGGCCAATTTTTTTGTTTGCGGGCCGATTTCGGCTATGGCTAGATGTTACCATATTTCTAGACGCCATCACCGACTCTATTACCTCCTTTGATAGGTGCGATAGCCTTGTCCTGTTGGGAGACTTCAATGTTGACCTACTTGCGGTTGGGGTGGTGGGCCACGGTTGCTGACACAGTTCTTTGAGACAATGAACCTTACCCAGGTAGTCACTGATCCAACCCATTTTACTGATCACAGTCAAAGTCTAATTGACTTGATCTGTACCGACATACGCACATTAAAGGTAACAGTGGGACACTGCCCTGATGTGAGAGGTCATGCTATAGCCACAGCCAAGTTAAAAATAAAGAAAGACAAGATATGTCCCCGTTAGGTAGAATATAGGCCAATAAAAGATATTATTCAAAACTTATGGGAGTTTGATCTTAGCAAAATAGACTGGAGTCATTTCCATAAAGCGAAAAAATGTCAACATATTAGTAGAGAATTTCCAATTGTGTCTAACACATTTATTCAATCTGCATGCTCCATCTGTAAGGAAAGGCAAGTTTAAGCACCCTCCTCACCCTTGGATCACTGACACCGTCAAATCCATGATGCATATTAGGGACGAGTACCGGCAGGCTCTAAAAACTAACAAATCTAAATCACAGAAAGACTGTGAGAAGTCTAAATCACAAAAAGATTGCTATCTTCAAATGAAGAACAACGTGATTGTAGCCATAGAACAAGAGAAGAAGTGTTTTTTGATAGGCATATTAACTCTAATATTAAGAATTCCAAAAAACAATCCTGACACCATCAACTCTCATTTTCTCTGTGCACCCGGTCAAAATGATGTGTCAATATCACAGCTTACATATTTTGAGTACCTTAGATATGGCACAGCAACGCTTTCACTGCAGCCTGTAAATGAGGACAAGATACTCAAAATCATCAAAGGTCTCAAATCTAACGCTCAGGGCTGCGATGGGTTAACACGGGACATGCTTCTTTTGTCTCTTCCTTACACCCTACCTGCAATTACTATTATAATCAACAGATCTATGGCAGAAAGTACATTCCCTAATGCCTGGAAGACAGCAGTGGTAAAACCCTTACCCAAAGTGACCTTACCTTACGTCTCATAAGCATCCTTCCATGCTTGTCAAAGATACTGGAACGGGTGGTCTGTGAACAACTCACAGAGTTTCTCGAAGAAAATGAGATATTGCCTTGCTTCAGATCTGGCTTCCGTAAAGGACACAGTACTGCTTCTGCTATGGCTGATGTGGTTGACAACCTACTCTCGGCTCAGGACCAAGGAGAGGTCAGCATTCTGGTTCTCCTGGACTTCTTACGCGCTTTCGAAACAATAAATACCGCACTACTTTTATCCAAGCTCTCATATTATGGGGTGGACACGGCTACAGTTAAATGGTTTGAAAGTTATTTGGCAGAAAGGCAACAGTATGTGCAACTTGTGGACAGGAATGGTACCAAATCAAACTCCTCATTTTTCCCTGTAATGCGAGGAGTTCCACAGGGTTCTATACTTGGCCCAATTTTGTATATCTTGTACAGCGCTGATCTCATCCACAGTATTAAACACTGCAAATATCACCTATATGCAGACGAATTACAGCTGTATTTTTCCTTTAAACCAGAAAATATTGATAATGCTATCACAATGATCAACAGTGACTTATCTAGAATAGCTGATTGGTGCAAATCCAACTATCTGGTCCTTAACCCAAGGAAATCAAAATTAATGTTAATAGGTACCAACAAAAAGGTTAAAAAAATTTGATAATATTTGCCTCAATATAAAACTGGACAACGAAGTCATTACTCGTGTGAATAAATGCAGAAATCTGGGTTTAACTTGTTAAAGGAGATCGCAAAGCAAGCGAGTGCAACCTACTTGGAAACCTACATGGGTTTTTGTATTTGATATTTTAGATGTCAAATGTCACTCTCTCTATATGAAAAATCTGTACCTACACGAATAGTTTTTCTCAGTTGTAAATAAAAGTCTGTTTTATATTTTAATAAGCGTTTATTTCATTGCTAAATAGCTTCCACATCGTCTGCGCACTGCTATATCACAACAGGTTATGGTTTTGCTGCAATTTAGCTGAAAGATGGAATCGACTTTCAAGTACAACATTGCACCTCTCGAAGGTAAAAGTAACTGGGATACATGGAAGTATAAAGTGCTTATTGTGCTCAAGGGCATATCTCGCGCTCTCGATATAATCGAAGGCAGACTTACCGAGGATAAAGAAAGCGAAGCCATTGCGAACGGAACATCCGCCGCCGATACCGTGTCGGAATTCACGAAAGCCGACTCGAGTGCTCTTTTCTTTATCACCAACAATATGACTGAAGAAATGCTACGAAAAGTGATAATATTTACGTCCACTAGAGAAATATGGTTAGAACTAGGGAATGCAAACCGGTTTCACCGAAACCGAAAAAACCGGTTTTTCGGTCGATTTCACAGGCAAAATAAAAACCGGTTTTTTAAACGAAAAACCGGTTTTGTTCCGGTTTTTTTCTGATTAAAGTTACATGCTTTGCAATACATACATACAAAACGAAAATGCACCTCCTAATTTTGATTGACTGCTTCAAGTAGTTCAGTTCAGTGACCTACTTGTGCGGCTGAACGGGTTAAAGGTGTTTATAGCGAGTAAGTAAATAAAATATGGAAATTAATTATTTATCATCATCATCTTGCTGGGCCTTTTTCCATTTACTTGGGGTCGGCCTTCCCTGTCCTTCTCTTCCACTGTGCACGGTTGAGTGCCAGGTTGGGGTCGATGTCGGCTTCTTTTAGGTCGCGCTGAACCGTCATCAGCCAAGTGGCAGGGGGTCTATCGCTCCTACGCGTCGTCGTTGGGATGTTTAGGGCTATTTTCACCATGTGATCGTCGGGTGCCTTCGGTACATGCCCGTACCACCGTAGACGTCTCTTTCAGCTTTTTTGTTATGGGTGCTACCTCCCGTATGTATGT
Source organism: Agriphila geniculea (assembly GCA_943789525.1). NCBI lineage: Eukaryota > Metazoa > Arthropoda > Insecta > Lepidoptera > Crambidae > Agriphila > Agriphila geniculea. The sequence goes on along the minus strand of OX038869.1, from coordinate 23,099,082 downwards.
GTTTCTGATTTCGTCCAGCATAGTGACGCCCGCTAACCAGCTTCTCTCTGACGTATGGATTTTGTTTAAGTGTTGTTTATTTGTGGCCCAACATTCGGATCCAAACAGCATGGCAGGTCTAATGGCTGTTTCGTAAACTTGTCCCTTCTCAGATCTCTATGAGATGGCTATGCCTGTAAAGAGAGGCATTTGACTATCGCACATGACGCCTGTGAGCAGTCGCCATTTCATCCAGCCCGTTTGAGCTATATGGAGGACGTCGCTGTCAATCTTTCCGTCATAGCTTAGCACGTTATAATGGGTGGTAGGGTAAAAGATTTGACCATTTAAAAATGCTTATTATGTGAGCTCACATTTTAAATAAATATATTTTCATTTCATTTCACGGAGCCAATGTATTTGAACTGGTTGACTGTTGGTAGGTGGTCAATTCCCACATAGAAACTAAAGTCATGTGCTCCGTTTTCTTTCGGCTGATTTTGGGGTCATTTTCTTCCAGCAACTCCACCCAGCCGTAGCCGTTTAAATCACGCTGGAGATCTATCGCATTGTTAGATAATATGAGGGCCACGTCGGTCGTCGGCATAGAAAAGATTCCAAGGCACCTCCTGTTGACACTTTTTAGTTAGATAATCCATTGTGACGTTAAATACAAGTGGGCTCAGAGTAGACCCTTGATGTACCCCTACCATCAAGGCAAAGCTTTCACTCGTGCCTGCAGAGCAGACCACTTGTGTTAAGATTGAGACATTTGTGACATGTCGATGATAAGTTCGATGTGTGACTCCGGGACTGAATGCGCGTGGAGGGCTTTCCAGATCAGATCACGAGGCACGTGGTCAAACGCCTTTTCCAGTTCTATAAACACCATAAGGTAGGTTCGTGCTATTAGCTTTTGCCTTTTCGATGAGGATTCTTATGGCTTGAATTGTGTCTGATGTGCATTTGCCAGCCACAACTCCTATTCAAACAACAATAACTCCTGAAAGATGCATTTCAGAGCAATAATTTTGATGTCGTTTTTTAGATAATATTTCTATGTATTGTAAAAATGCAAAAAAATTGCATATTAATGTCCTAGTTTTTGAGATATGTGAGAAAAATGAAAAAAAACACACACTAATTTCGAATTAAAATTTATTTTAGTATTTTTTTATGACATACCTATTCAAGTTAAAAGTTTATATAATTTATTTTTTTTCTTGATAGATGATATTTTTAGCTTTCGAAAAGTATTTTTTTATAACTGTAGGACTTTTAAATCCGGAGAAATTAATAAATTTTCGGCAAGTCCATCTAAAATTAAAAGTCAAATTTAAAATGCCGGTTATTCCCACAGGAGAGGGAATAGACCCCAACATGTTGGGGCAGGGGTGGGGGGGGGGGGGTTATATCGATAAAATTGATCAATTTATATGCCTTTCAAAGCTCCGACATCGCTAACCAAACATATTGTATGTTTGGTTAGCTTTGTTTTTTTTAACATACTTTGTTTTATTTATATGAAAACAATGAGCTCTTTAGTACGTTAAGACTTGCTAGCTAGAAGCTTATTACGTCTACGTGATTATTTGCCCTTTGTTATATTTTTTGTATTTTAGTTACACAAATTATTTCCTAGGACCTGCAACGATTTCCTACGAAATATATGGGAAAAAGTTTGTTGAGATGTCTGACTTTTTAGTCTCAAACGTGGGTTGGTCCCATACGATTGGCGTCACAAAAAATTGTGTAAAATGGTAATGTTCTTGACAACTGTGCATTTTTTGATAAACTGTGAATAGGGATACTCTTAAAATTTTAAACATGTTAACTAAATCAATAAAAATGTAGTATTGCACATTTTCCAATATTTTCTTGAAAACCGGTTAAAAACCGGTTTTGGATTCAAAACCGGAAAAAAAACCGGTTTTTATTTCACTTCGGTTTTGCATTCCCTAGTTAGAACTTCATCGAATGTTTGACGGAACAAACGAAGACAAAACCTTCCAATTATGTATGAGTTTCTTTGGACTGAGAAAGGATCCAGCTGACGACGCAGCAACTCATATGTCAAAGTTGAAGAACGTTTGGACCTCATTGAACAAAGAGCTCGGCGAAGATAAGAAGCTTCCGGATCTTCTTCTCATATGTAAAACGCTCAATACACTGGGAGAAGAATACGTTCAATTCAAGAGTGGATGGTTAATGTGTCCAACGTCCGAACGAACCATTGATAACCTAACCGACCGTCTGTGCGTGTTCGAAAGGAACTTGATGGTGTCTAACGTGCCACCAGAACAAGAGGCCTTAGCAACAGAGACCACACAGAAAGGGACAAAGAAAAAGAATAAGGATGCAAAGATAAAATGCAACTACTGCTCCGTCAAAGGTCACCGCGTGAAGGATTGCAAAAGATGGCTTCAAGATGGCAAACCTCCGAAAGCAGTAACCCGCCTCGTTCTGTTTCGTCTCAAAAGGAATCTCAAGTAGTGGAATCGATGTACTTACAAGCGGAAGTACTGACAACTGACCATGAAGTATCGACGACTTCATCGAATACAGTCAACTGGTACGTTGATAACGGCGCAACATGCCATGTCAGCAATCGCGGAGATCTATTTCAAACATTCCAAGCTTTTGACCAGATGCACACCGTCTCTACGGCTAATGGCAATGCAATGCAAGCTAAAGGCAAAGGGAGTATCAACATCGAATCAGAAGTACGTGGAAAAGTTTACGAGATCACCCTGAAGGACGTTTGGTACGTGCCACAGATCACAAAGAACCTGTTCTCTGTTCTAGCTGCTCATGACTGCAACTCAATAAGCAAGTTTGAGTCCACACCAACGAGCTGCACTATGTCAACACGCGGCGAAGTTAAACTAACGGGTGTACGCAGCATAAGCGGAGGCTTAGACAAACTAAATGTTAAGAGTACCATTCCTAACAGAAACTTAGAAGTGAATCTTACATTAACAAAAACGCAGCTTTTACCATGAGCGACTCGTACATCAGAACAAACGTCAAGTACGTCACTTTGTAAAACGGGAGTTAGGAGTAGACCTTCCTCAAGATGAAAGCATCTGCGAAAGTTGCATATTCGGCAAGTCGCACCGATTGAAGTTTGGTACCCGACCTAGACCTTCAAGACCCGGCGAACTTGTACACAGCGACGTATGCGGACCGTTCCCTAACTCATTTACAAATCTACGCTATTTTGTATTGTTTAAGGATGATTTCACCGGCTATCGCTACGTTCACTTCCTGAGAGCCAAGTCAGAAGTAAAACAGAAGATACAAGAATTCATTACCGAAGCAAGAAATACTGGTCATTCGATCGAGACTCTCCTGAGTGACAATGGCGGCGAGTTTGACAATAAGGATGTGCGTGAGATCCTCGCCACGCATGGAATTAGACAGAGGCTGACTATGCCATATACTCCCGAGCAAAACGGATGCAGCGAGAGAGATAATAGAACCTTGGTCGAGGCTGCAAGGACTATTATGCACAGCGGAGGGTTCCAAGAGAAGCTTTGGGCCGAAATAATTAAAACGGTTGCATACGTTCTTAACAGAACAGGTCCCTCCCGTATGGAGAACAAATCACCCTACGAACTATGGCATGGACTTAAACCGAAAGTTGCTCACCTACGCATCTTGGGCTGCAGAGCCTACGTCCATGTCCCCAAACAGAAAAGGAAGAAACTCTCCATGAAAGCCCTCAAAGGAAGATTAATCGGATACGACAACGATGATGGCTATCGTATCTGGTGCGACGACAACACAATGATTCGGTCGCGAGACGTAATCTTTGACGAGAAACCGCTTGACAGAACTCTTTGCGAAGACGTTGTACCCACGACAACGAGGAAAGACACGCCTTTCAATGAAATCGATTTGAAAGTGACTTTTTAATCAGGAACGCAATGAAAAAAGTCAAGATCCAACACCAAGCCATCATATTGAAAACTCGATATATGATCAAGAAGATCAAGGACGTGTGCCGCAGATAATAGAAGACAGATCTATTGAATTTGATGAGGAAAATCCCGATCATGGTGAAATGTCCAGACCACCGAGCACAACTGTGGACAAAGCCGATGCCAGTTTAGGAAATTCATCTGACTCAGAAGATGAAGAAACAGAACCTAGATACAACTTGCGAGACAGGAGCACCATTCATCCTCCAGAAAAATTCAGAGACTGCTGTGCACTTATCGATAAAGAAGCTGAACCCACTACGTTTAAAGAAGCTATGAAGAGCCCAAATAAAGATGAGTGGATCAAAGCTATGCTGAAAGAGATAGATTCTTTGAAAGAGAACAACACATGGGTCCTTCAAGAACCTCAAGATCAAAAAGCCATACCGTGCAAATGGGTTTATAAGATAAAGAGAAACCCGGATGGCTCTATCGATAGATACAAAGCGCGCCTGGTTGCAAAAGGTTTCAAACAACGCAAAGGAATAGACTACGAGGAAACGTACAGTCCTGTAGCCAGATTTGCAACCATACGATCACTATTAAGTGTTGCTGCAAGTGAAAGGATGTACCTAACACAGTTCGACGTGACGACTGCCTTTCTCTATGGTGAGCTCGAAGAAGAGCTTTACATGCAACAACCTGAAGGTTTTCACGACGGCTCTACCCGCGTATGTCATCTGAACAGAAGTTTGTACGGATTGAAGCAAGCGCCCCGCTGCTGGTATCATCGTTTCCATAAAGTACTGTCTGAACTAGAATTCACACAGAGTACTGCAGATCCGTGTCTATACACAAAAAAAGTAGGGGGGAAATGTATCTTACTTACTTTATATGTCGACGACGGATTAGTGGCTGCTTCAGACAAACAGCTTGCCGATGACTTCCTAGAGAACCTGAAAACTAAACTTAAAATAACGACAAAGCCCGCGACCTACTACTTAGGAATGGAGATCAGTCAGTGTAAAGACGGCACGATTGTAATCCACCAAGAAGCATATACAAAGAAGGTACTTGAACGCTTTAACATGGCTAACAGTAATCCTGTCTCAACGCCGATTGACGCCGCAGAATCGTCTGTAACACAATTAGACGCGGAGAAAGGAAACACCGATGAGATTAATTTCCCTTATCGCGAAGCTGTTGGTGCACTAGCATACCTCATGGTCGCAACTCGTCCTGATATCGCTTATGCCGTTGGCGTAGTATCACGGAACTTGGAAAAGCCAAACAGAAGTGACTGGAACAGAGTTAAACGTATACTCCGTTACCTAAAGGGAACTACGTCTCTTGGGATCCAGTTTAAGCCGAAGACCCTGGCAAAGCCAGAATTGGAAGGATATAGCGACGCCGATTATGGTGGCGATGCTACTACCGGAAGATCCACCACTGGAATAGTATGCCTATATGCCGGAGGTCCAGTATCATGAACAAGCAGAAGGCAAACCTCAGTAGCACTGTCCACTACTGAAGCGGAATTAGTGGCCGCCAGTGAAGGAGCCAGAGAACTAGTTTGGCTGACGAGAGTCTTTGAAGATCTGACAAAGGAAAAGAGTGTGCCGACTCTTCATGTTGACAACGAAGCAGCGGTACGATTGGCACACAACCCGGAATTCCACAAGCGGACGAAGCATATTCGCGTCCGACACTTCTATGTCCGAGAACTTGTGACTGAAGGAGCGATCTTTGTTAAAAGAATCGGAACAAGAGATCAGATCGCAGACGTCATGACCAAAGGACTGCCGAAGCCCGCCTTTGTGAAGGTCAGGTCTGCACTTGCATTGTTTTAGAGGGCGTGTTAAAGGAGATCGCTAAGCAAGCGAGTGCAACCTACTTGGAAACCTACATGGGTTTTTGTATTTGATATTTTAGATGTCAAATGTCACTCTCTCTATATGAAAAATTTGTACCTACACGAATAGTTTTTCTCAGTTGTTAATAAAAGTCTGTTTTATATTTCAATAAGCGTTTATTTCATTGCTAAATAGCTTCCACATCGTCTGCGCACTGCTATATCACAACATAACTCTGGATAACCGCCTTAATTTTGAAAGCCATGTTACTGAGTGTGTCCGAAACTGTTTTTATCGCCTAAAACTCCTTTATAAATTACGTCCTTATCTACACGAGCAACTCAGAGTAGCACTTTGCGAATCTCTTATATTATCTAAACTAAATTACTGTGATACTGTATATGGTTCATGCCTACTGGCTAGAACTGCTAAACTTATACAGCGGGTGCAGAACGCCTGTGCGCGTTTCTGCTTCCATATACCGCCGCGATCACATGTGACTCCGTTCCTAAATAGTTCTAACATATTGAAAATGGAGGCCCGTAGAAGGTTACATCTCGCAACTTTAATGTTTGGTATCATTAAATCGGGCAAACCAATTTACCTTTATAACAAGCTCACATGGTTTCAACACACTAAGAGTAACCAGCTTAGAGCCTGTAGAAGTATCTTAGAGACGCCAATACATCGTACGAGGATGTTTCGTAGATCCTTCAGGTTCGCAGCTACACGCTGTTGGAACGATCTCCCGCCGCCGTTGCGTGACCTTAAAACAATCGTCACTTTTAAAAAACGCCTTAAAAAGTACTTATTTGAGCTCCAGTCAACATCGATTGCTTCATAATTATTTATATCCACTTACAATCCGGTATTTCAAGTCGCGCGTGCGGCGTCGGGGACGTTGCGAAGCGTCATCACGATATGTTGCACTGTTTGCAAGGAATATCCTCAGCTCTTTGGCTTGGCGGATCATCATATTTAGACGTAAGTAAGTACTTGTAAATCTATTTATTTGTATTCTGTATTTTGATTTGTTTTTATTTTGTTTCGTGCCTGTATTAAATGTATTGCAAAAATATGTACCTACGACGAACGTTATCTCGTACAGGCCCTGTCAAAATACCAGCGCTGTTGTGGTGTGAGCAATGTTCTCATCACAACAGCATTAAGCTGAGGCAGGGTCCTGGTTGGCTCGTCTCACACCCTATTTTTATTGTTTAAATTAGTTTAAGTACCTACTTAGTTTATATATTTTTTTCTATTTCTCCTGTTTGTGTTTTTTTTTGTGTGTGTGATATTGGCCAATAAACTTCATTCTTCATTCATTTCGATGAAACTCAGTTTTTGGTAGTATTTTGACAAGAAAACAGCAACTCAATGTTAAAAATGTAAAAAATTCAAGATGGCAGCCAACTTTTTTGTTTGCGGGCCGATTTCGATGAAACTCGGTTTTTGGTAGTATTTTGACAAGAAAACAGCAACTCAATGTTAAAAATGTAATCTTGTTTTTTTACATTTATAACATTGCGTTGCTGTTTTCTTGCCAAAATACTAACAAAAACCGAGTTTCATCGAAATCGGCCCGTTAACAAAAAAGTTGGCCGCCATCTTGAATTTTTTACATTTTTAACATCGCGTTGCTGTTTTCTTGCCAAAATACTACGAAAAACCGAGTTTCATCGTAATCGGCCCGCAAACAAAAAAGTTGGACGCCATCTTGGATTTTTTATATTTTTATTATTGCGTTGCTGTTTTCTTCTCAAAATAGTACAAAAAACCGAGTTTCATCGAAATCGGCCCAAAAACAAAATAGTTTTTCGCCATCTTGGTTTTTTTATATTTTTATTTTTGCGTTGCTGTTTTCTTGTCAGAATTGTACCAAAAACTGAGTTTCACCGAAATCGGCCCGCAAACAAATAATTTGGCCGCCATCTTGTTTTTTTACATTTTTAACATTGCGTTGCTGTTTTCTTGCCAAAATACTAGCAAAAACCGAGTTTCATCGAAATCGGCCCGCAAACAAAAAAGTTGGCCGCCATCTTGAATTTTTTGCATTTTTAACATTGAGTTGCTGTTTTCTTGTCAAAATACTACCAAAAACCGAGTTTCATCGAAATCGGCCCGCAAACAAAAAAGTTGGCCGCCATCTTGAATATTTTTTTTAACTTTGCGTTGCTGTTTTCATGCCAAATTACTACCAAAAACCGAGTTTCATCGAAATCGGCCCAATAATCAAACAAAAATACACAAATATCAACAAATACATCAATGTGCGGCCGCCATTTTGAATTCCAAATCTAATATCAAAATCGTGCCAAAAACACTTTTTCATGACACCAACATCAAAAAATTGCAAACACTACTTTCAATATAATATAATATAACCCAATCAGAAGCGTAAGCTCTGACGGGATAGGGCCCGAGATGCATACATTGCCAAAGTATGGGCTCTCGGGCCCTCCCACCCCCCTTCTATACCGCACCACCCCGCACGATTGCTCTGTCTAGAAGACGCCTCCGATGGCCGACTGTATGAAAACTATCTCTCGGCTGTGGTAATACTACTCTCAGTTCATTTATTTAGTTATTTATTCGGGAAAAACTAGAAATATTTTCTACTTATATCATCTACTTCCTACCTACTTACCTACCTACTGATTACTAATTTCATTATAAATCTCACCAAATAGGTACCTAACGTTAAAGTTTCAGTTACTAAAAAAAATACAAAATATTCATTTTCAAAAAATTACATGTTAGGGTATTTTCATTAGACTCCTCCCTTTAAGTTATAGTTTTAACGTTAGGTACCTAATTGGTAGTAAAATATTAGTAGTTTTTCCTAAACTAAATAAATGAACTGAGAGTAGAGTATTAAACGACCAAATTTTTTTTGATGAGATTTAATCAAAAATTTTTTGATTGTGTCAATACTCTAAAAAATAAAAAAGTGGGTAGAAAAATATTTGTTTACTTATACCAAATCAATAGCCTTGAACCGAGGATATGACTATTGACACAGTCAAAAAATATAAATTTCACTTTTTTGCTTGATAGTACTCACCTCATGATTGCAATCAAGTTTAAACCTTATTACTGTGGAGCAAAGTTCAATATTGATCGACAGCCTATATTCAGAGTACTATGTAGAAGTTAACATTCGATTTTTAGAAAATAGCAATGAAGAATTCTTTTTTTATTTATATCGTAAGAATCACAATTTCACTAACAATTTTTTGATATATTTATTTGTTTATAACTTGTACCCGTTTCTCTGGAATCGCCATTGCCAGAAACGTCAAGTTAGCAGCCCACTTTGAGATCGTAATATCTCGGCTTGTACTGAAGCAATATTATTGAAATTTTGCGTATACGATTCACTATTTCCTAACAATTTTTTGGTATATAAATCACATTGATACGAACTGTATTTCTTAAGGTGTCTGCCAGCTTGACGTCAAGATAGCAGACTCACCAAGATACTCAAATATCTTTTGAACCATAGTATCACTATTTATATGCTATAGTTCACTATTTATAACTATTTACTAACAATTTTTTGACCTAGTCAAAACCTTCTAATTCCATGGTGAGGCTGCCAACTATACGCTAATAAATTGAAGGCGTCACTTTCTATGCAAACACGTCAAAATAACTTTGCAATGGCAACACTGACTACCTATATTTTGTATTGAACATTTTTAGTTCCACTTCATTTAATTTTTACTCTCTGGCCTAGCTGTATCTCCTAATGAATAAGTTGCCAAGGGTGGGCAGGGAGGGGCAGATGCCCCCCCCCCCCCCCTAGATTAAAAAAAATGTAGCCAACTGCAAATTAAATCAAAGACAACCAAACTAAGACTAAGACCGTGCAATGTGCAATTGACTAGCTTTGAACTCAAAACTAGCTAGCTAGCTAGCTCAAAACTTGAATAAATTCACTAGGTGCTTTTGACTGTACGCTGTACCTACAATTCATATTTTTCTCATCCTCCTAATAGTAACTCGCTCCCCTCTGTGCCATGGGCAGGTGACGTCCTTAAAAGTTGCTATAAAAAATGGAACTATGGCCTATACCAGCAAACCGTAAGGCATCCATTACATGGTCATGCAAGCGTCTCAGTCAAATTACATCAGTCATGACAGTCAGGGGCGGATCCAGGATTCATGTTTGGGGGGGGCCCTCGGAGCCTCGGGTCTAGGGTTACCTTACATAGATATCTATGTAAGGGAGGATGCCTTAGGATGCACAAAACGCCTGATTTTTCAGAAAAATGCTTGTCTATGGGAAATGAAATTGCCGCGCAGCGCGATTTTTAGTCAGTTGTATCCACTAGTCTTGTACTCTTGTCTGTCTATAGTAAAAAAATGGCCACGCAGCTTAATTTTTAGACAGTTTCATTCACTAATCTTATCTGTCTTTAGTAAAAAAACGGCCGCGCAGCGCCATTTTTAGTTAGTTTCATCCGTTATACTAGTACTCTTGCTTGTCCGTAGTAAAAAAAAGCAGTCGCGCAGCGCGATTTTTAGTCTGTTTTATCCACTAATCTTGTCTGTCTATCTATAGTAAAATATACAGCCGCGCAGTTCCACTTTTAGTCAGTATCATCCACCAATCTTGTCTGTCTTAAGTAAAAAAACGGCCGCGCAGCACCATTTTTAATCAGTTACATTTACAACTGTTATACTTGTACTCTTGCTTGTATATAGTAAAAAAAGCGGCCGCGCAGCGCGATTTTTAGTTAGTTTCATCAATTAATCTTGTCTGTTTACAGTAAGACTCACTAAACAAAAATGCTTGTCTCTGCTTTGCTCCAGCCGCAAGCCTTGAAACCTTTTGCTTGATTGTCAAATGCGCCAAATGTCTGTCAGATGGTAACCCTACTCGGGCCACGTTTTATGATTTAAAAAAATAAAGATAGAGGCACTGACACTACCTAAATAAAACAATAACTGTCTTATTCAGAGTGCGTTCGTTAAACTAGGGCCAAAGTTAACATGGCGTTAGACTGCGGACTAACGCCATTTTAGCGCAAATCGTATTCAGAGTGACAGTTTAACATTTAGTCCCACCGTTTAAGGATTAAGAGGTGCATTGTGATTGGTTTACAAGCATTTAACCAGGTTTTGTGCCCTCTGGATCCACCAATGATGACAGTCACGCGGCTGTGACTGACGATTAACCTACCGTGTAATGGGGTGACTGATGGTTGCATGAAGTTGATTTCTTTCCATCAGTCAAACTTAATTCATGATTGATGCAATTTGACTGACGCTTGCATGAGCGTGTAATGGCTGCCTAAAAGACAGAACTATCAGGGAATGACAACAAATAAAAACGATAATTGTAACAAATATGTAACTATAATTTATTATTAATTAACAAAATGATATAAACTATGATCACAGTAAACAATGTTGTTCAAGGCACCCGTGGCCGCTCGTGCGACGCACGGCTCACACTACACTACACGCTTTACACTACATCAGGCCAGGGACTCTTCGCACTTTCCCCTAGATCCACTAAAATCCATTGTAAAGATCCATTGATGGATCTTTTTGCACTTTTATGTCCACTTTAATCCTTGATTCAGGATTTTTTCAAAGTGGGTTTTTTTAGAACTAACGTGTCTGAAAATCCATTAAAGAATGGGTGACACATGAAATGTTATATTATCAAATAAAAACTAACAAGGATTGGGTTACAATTATTTTAAAAAGTACTAGGGTCACATAAATCTAGAGGAGGTTAACTTTAACTTTTAAAAATATTTTCAATGTAATAATCATTTTATTTTTTCCAAGAAGTTCATAAATGTCATTGTCATCCGTTATTTAATGGATTTTCAGACACACGTTAGTTATAAAAAATCCACTTTGCAAAAATATATAGATAGATAGATTAGAGTTTCATGGACTGGGCACATCCTTGCTATTTGGATGGTCAGTTCAGAATGACCCGTTATAGATACTAACGTTGTCAGAAGAGATGAGAGTAGGCGATAGAAAGAGGCAACTTTTATGTGAATATAACTCGAGAAGGGAGAGCTGTGCGATCTGAATTGCACTTTATTGTGTCGGAGCAAGAGTCACATCACAACTTATTTAAATGAACTTGCGGAGTGTCCCTTCTGTGCTTGTACTATTATGTATTCTGTGACTCCATAAAGGTGCTCCCTCACCGGGAGCATTCACGTGTAATGTAGGTAACGTTACAGATTTGAGCATTACATCGGTGAAGGAGGAGAACCGAGCATTACAATGCGCACCTTGTAATGATACACATCAGTGAAGGAGGAGAAACACGCGAATGTTCGTCAGTCAGGGAGGTATTATTGTAATGTAATGCTCAAAGACGAATCTATAATGTTACAGTACACGTGAATGCTCCCGGTGAGGGAGCACCTTTACAGTCAGATTAATCGAATTCATTAGAATACTAATAGAGCGCATTTATTTATTTAATCTGGCAGGCAAACATGATTGCTGCAGGTTATTTTAAGTTAGTACTTATATTAACAACGCTGTCGTTTATTCGGGCCGCAGTACAGTGGCGCGGCGTATTATGTCCGGAAGTATTCCAGCGAAGGAATAATGTGAATCGGCATCGGCATTGGAATGTACCCATTCCAGTCAAATCTAAACCCCGTTTACATTCCGGTAAAACATTCCAGCAGAAGTACATTGCCTGACATGTTTGTTGATTTAAAAGATCGTCGAACACACCACACCACGTAATGGACTTCCGGAATGTTTTTACTGGAATATGTAACCGGGTTTAATTTGACTCGCTGCATTACTGGACTGGAATAATGTGAACCGGGATATTATGATCATTCGCCTCACGGAATACCGACGGCGCACGCTGCTCTTATGCGAGTGACATGCAGCGTGTGGCCTGCTTAATTTCGATACGCTTTTTTACTATAAATAAATAACTTGCCAGGAATCGAATCCTGTCAAGCTATTTCTTGCTCTACTTAAATCGAGCTTTCTCTTTCTTATTATTATTATATTTCAAAATTCCGCCACCATTCAAGCACTATTTCATAAATAGACTAGCTATAATTAATTTACTAAATATTTATTTTCCTTAATGTTCCTTGCCCTCACTTTTGCTAAATTGACTTTGCACATTGTGCTTTGCATTTGATACAGCTCATTAGTATTTAGAGAGCAATGTTAAAAGTCTTAAACTCATTGGCATAACAAACATGACATTATTGTATGCAATACTTGTATCTAACTGAGCACCCGAGAGTCTTCGAGTTTATTAGGCCATTACATTATTTTGTTTCCAACTTTTACTTACTTGCTATTTATTAATTTGAAAATGTCAGTTTCAACTAAACTAAAAAATAAGTTGTTTTCTATGCTTAGCCGACAGAACACTCGTACAAAGTAAAGGCTTTATGGAAAAACAATACATCATTATTTGTAAAAAGTAAGTAGATAAACTACTGTCAATAAGATAGGTATAATTCACTTTGACGTCGAGGGGCCTTAGTGAAGTCGTCGGTAAACATGTAATTTTTAATTATTGTTTGTCGGGCCAACGATTTCAACGAATATCTACAGGATGAAATCGAAAACAGTTGACAAATGTAGTGGCTTATGGTCGAATACTCAAAAGCTTCTTAGTTAAAATCTTAAGTTAAGGTCTCCTTAACTTTAAGGAAGCTGTCAGTTTCATAGAGTTTCTGTCAATTCTGACAACTTTTTTGAATTTAAGGTGGCCTTAACTTTAAGATTCGTTTGAGTATTTGGCCGTTAGACTGTCAAACTGAACAACTTTGTCTATAACCAACTTAATCAGAACAAAAAAATAATCAGCTGTTCCATAGAAAACATCAATATTTACTTGACCAAAATGTATGGAACAGCTAAAATTTTTTTTGCTCTGATTAAGTTGGTCCCATAGACAAAGATGTTCAGTTTGACAGTATAAGTCACACCACAAAATTTGTCGACTGTTTAAAAAATCACCATACAGTGTTTGGCCGGCCTCAGCGAGAGGTGCCATACAACTGCTCCCTCAGCATCGAGTTAGCACTAAAAGTCCTGTCGGTGCCTCATTAATATTTCATTGCAATCGTCATACATAACTATACGCTAAACTTATCTTCTATTCAAATTGCATAACAAATTGACGTTTTGTATAAAATAAACATAACAATTGCATGGACTGAAAACAATAAAAACAACAACAAATTAGACATATTATGCAACGTAATAAACCGTAATAACGAATACCCATATTCATTAAACTTAACCGATAAAATAATCTAACCCATTTTCTTTTTCTTCCGTATTGATAAAAGTACTGACAAGCTACGATCTTGTCAAATTACACTCAGGGGCACAATTAACCGCCCACGCCGTTATTTTCAAACCTGGCTCATTTCATAGTCTCATAAAAAAACTTTTTAAATAAAAATGATAAATAGACAACTCTCAATTAAGACCGTTAATTAATACCGATTGTAAATAAATAATTATTCTATTCTATATAAAAAGAGGGAAATTGAGAGGTGTCTATACCTATTTATTTAAAAAGTGAGCACCTGACTCATCTATAAACGTACAAATGTTTGCCGAGATAAATGACCTTTTTTATTGAAGAAACTGTGAAGTAAACATGTTTGTATGACAATAACGGTGTGGGCGGTCAATTGTGCTCTTGAGTATACTCGATGAGTAAGTAGATCACTGGCACTATACTCATTTATATTTCGCTATATAACTAACCGACGATATGGATAATCAGGCGATGAAATAGTTTCTCAATCGTTCAAAGGATTTAATCAAGAAAGAACCGAATTTGATAGGTACGTACTTCATAAGGATTACAACACAGGCGTTTTTCAGTCTACTAAATGTCGAGCGCGTGTCGATATTACTCGTATGTCGTAGGATAATCGAAATCTAAGATAGAGTTTTGCAATAGTTCGAGTAATTTTTAACCATCTTTAAGCTTCGTCATCGGAGTGGTGGTCGGCACTAACAGGTGGCGTTACCACCCCGGAGGTAAACGCCACCTATTAGTACTAACCACTACTTCGGTGGCGAAGTTCGAAGAGACAGGAATAAGGGCGTCCGCTGCATTTAACGGGATCCCGGCGCGGAGCGACAGATCAGAGCTCACTCGTGCACTGCAAGCTGTCCGTCAGAAAACCAGCAATCTATACTCATCAACTTTGTCTAGGGATACAGGTGTTATTTTCATAGAAACGAGGTAACTTTGAAGCCTTGGTTTTCTGCCAGGGATGTACCGTGCTGTAATCATATCGTCGACTAACCCTATTGAAAGGGAAACCCTATAATTTGGTAAGCTTTTTAATAGGGTTTCCCTATCAATTGGGTTAACCAAAAAAAGGGGTTTTCCGGTCCCTGCATACAACCGGTCGGGTATACCGTTACCGCCACCGGTACAGAATACCGGTTAAATTTAAGTAGACCTTAACGCAGCTGACACCCTGAAAGATTTTTAGGACCATTGTCAAAATCCCCGCACGTTTGGGAGTATCGTAAGTGGGCGCACGGTCGTGCTACACGCGGTAGAGGTGCAGGTGCAGCGGCCAGCCCGTGCGCGCGGCGGCGGCGGGCAGCGCGCGCAGCAGTTGCGCGTGCGCGGCCGCGCGCGCCCCGCTCATCGCGTGCCCCGCCACCGAGATCTGGGCCAGCTTCTCTTCTAACGGGTTGTCCATTTCAGTCTCTTTTATCTGTATTGCAAATATTTGTATTCTGAATTCCCCTCTAGTAGTACGCCGAAGGAACACCAAAAACTGCCTCATAGGGGAAATAATTCGGGCGTCAGCGAATTTTAGCATAGTTGTATGGTAGGGAATGGTGTCTAAAACGACATACTCAAAGTACTGATGGATGGGGGTGGAGCTAACGGGGGGAAGGGGGTGTAAAGGTCCCCTTTTTTAGTTTTTCGTAAATAACTCGTAAATTGTTTTTTTATACGTTTAACGAATTAAACGTTATTGATTTATTCGAAAATGATACTAATATTGTCATAGTAGCTTGCTTCGATCTTGTAGATTGTTTTATCCGACGACCGGCGGGGGCGCTTTTGGAGCACGCCCCTTCCCACCTCAGAGGGGGACCGAAGGTAACTGGACTAAATCAACTTGGCCTTACCTAATAAACATCTAAGCCAAGTTTCATATACTTATCACGATGTGCAAGGGCATGATGCTTATTTCCCCACAATAAGTTTATTTTATAATTTTCCATATTCTTCCCTCCATATCTCAATAAATATTGATCCTAGCAATAAAATGCACAGAATATTTTTTATAGATAATTTTGTGAGTATTATTTAAATAATTGAAAACATTTTGTTATGGACCACCATTTAAGAGTTATTTACAAAAAACTAAAAAAGGGGACCTTTACACCCCCCTCCCCCCGTTAACTCCACCCCCATCTATCAGTACTTTTAGAATGTTGTTTTAGACACCATTCCCTACAACTATGCCAAAATTCACTCATGCCCGAATTATTTCCCCTAATTTTCATTCGGCTGGCGGACTATAGACGAAACATAGATTCTCTAGCTATAGCTAGAGAATCTGTTTCGTAAGATTAGAAAAAGACATCCAATAAGAAATATAAACACTAAAAAAACAATACGTGAGTAGGTATACATTACCGGCACGCGCAGGCGCAGCGTGAGCGCGCGCGGCGTGTCCCTGGGCGCCCGCGCGGCGTGCATGGCTATGAAGTACGTCTGGCGGGCGCCCCAGCGAGCGCCCGCGCGCAGTGAGTTAATGACAATATGTGAGTAGGTATACATTACCGGCACGCGCAGGCGCAGCGTGAGCGCGCGCGGCGTGTCCCTGGGCGCCCGCGCGGCGTGCATGGCTATGAAGTACGTCTGGCGGGCGCCCCAGCGAGCGCCCGCGCGCAGTGAGTTAATGACAATATGTGAGTAGGTATACATTACCGGCACGCGCAGGCGCAGCGTGAGCGCGCGCGGCGTGTCCCTGGGCGCCCGCGCGGCGTGCATGGCTATTGTAACGTTGCATTTTTTTTAACGTTTCAGTTCTTTAAAAATAGTTATTCATTTTTCTACAGACTCGTTAGTTGAAATGAGTTAGTGCTAAGATCTTGCAAGAGATGGCGCTAGCTGTATTTGAAATTGCAATAAAACACAGATTTCTCTCTGGTTACAATGATTTTGTTTTAAAAAGTAAAATGTCGACTGACGTTGACGGCTGTCAGTGCGGACAAGAGAAATGTCATTTTGACTTCAGATTTTGGCTTGCGAAGGTTGAGAGGAGGTGGAAATTAATTGTGAGAGATGAGGAAGCTAAAAGTATTTTAAATCAAGGAGCATCAGCTTATCGCTCGGGGAATTATGTAGTAATACGTTTTATAATTTAATTTTGGTAAGTAAACCATCTGCCCACACGATGTATTTTTGAGAAAACCAAAATACTGATCGTGGTTTCGACATGTGCTTTTTCAGGGTGGAGGGAATGTCCCGGAGACAGTCATGCTGGCATTCTTCACTTTATAAGAAATATTAATAAAGAAGATGCCGTTTCCGTGGTATGTACTTTGATATTTAAATTTGTCGAAATTTGGTATAGACACAATGTTCTTGATTCTAACCAAGGCAATATTCTTTTCAGATTGGGTCATCATTTTTTCTTTCTTTTTTACTCTTTTTCGATGATTATATAGTTGGGATATAGTTTAACTTCAGGTTAGTTTCTTTACCTACTAACCTTCTGCGATGGATCACATGCTGAGATGATAACGCAAGTAAAACTATAATGGGTTACCAAAAGAAGGAAGGTACCCGTGTTGAAAGATCTTTGGTATGAAGCCGTTACCGAGTTTCCACCAAGGATTCCTGAAGGTCAGTTCACCACTTCATCCAGTCGACAGACGCTGGGACCGTCTTATAGAATGATTCTCTCCCAGCCGCTGCCGCCTGGGAGCTCTTGGTAGGCTGACAGTCGTTTTCTAAATTTAGAGTCATTTATTAAGTAATTTACCTTTTGTGAATTGGGATGATTTTAATCATGATCGCGAACCAACATTAAAGCGACCCAGCCGGTCTTATACGTCTGCAATGCTTAGATTGAAATAGTGATATATTCTCCACTAGGGTTTTCTTTCTTAAATACCTACATCTCATAGCACTTGATTTGTATTTGGTTAGTACCTTAAATTTAAAGAAGAAAGGATGTTGTAAAACTAATTAAGTACCTACCATCATAATCGGATAGAGGGAAATCCTTGTGTACTTTGTATCATCAAAACATGTTAAAAAGCAAATAAAACATAGGCCTTGAGACAATGCACATCTTTCATTTCTGTCCCAAGTCAGTTTAAGTCACACAGCGTATAGTCTTCAAATACTATACAATTAGGTAAAAGTATAGTTTTCAATCTACTAGTTAAAATATTAAGTTTTCAATGGCGCCCCTTATTGTGATTAAATAAATCCCAATTCAATTAATTTTAGTGAATGATTTGGTATTACAATAGTCAATTTTGAACGTAAACTTGAAATTTGTATTATTTTTTTGTGAAGTAAACTCAGCAAGGCATGGTTTGTGGACATTTGTTATTGGTTTTGATTGGTACCTATCATTTGTTTTGTTTTATTAAATTGGTACCGACCTAATAACAAAAACTTAATTTTGTAAAATTTGTAATGCGACAAACCTAAAACCATTTTTTTTGTAGGTTTTGTCTTATTTGTTCACAAACTATAACAGTGTGTAGTAATTTCAAGTCAACAAAATGTTGTGTTATTTTTGATTAATAGAATTAACCATTCTATTTTTAGAATCTAAAAGGTGATTGTTTCTGTACCTTTTATATGGATAAATTTTACGGTTCTTAGTAACAACGTCGACTAACATTGTACTGGCAGTAACGCATTTTGTTAAAAGTTTTGTTAAAAAAGTATTGAATGTTAACTTTAAGTAAGGAATTTAACATGTTAATGCATACATTTTAACAATAATTAAGTATTTAGTGTTAACATAACAGTTTAAGGATATTTTCTTTATTGGTCACAAAGACTGGTAAAAAAATTTTTTGTTCATGAAGTAGGGTGACCATCAGTTTATAAAAAATTTTTTAGGACAAATTTTTTTGTTTTGTTCAACTTTAGTGGAGAATTTAATAACGATTAATAATTTTAAAATAATATAACTAAACTATATTTGTTTTAAACTTAGGTTTTTTTTTGGTAATTTTGAAAAAAAAAATTTTTTTTTTCTTCGAAATGGAATTGAACACAGTGCACCTTTATTCTCTGCATCGCGACGAGCTGATTTACGAGGTTTCTATTCGTGGCGAAACACCTGAGGACACAGTCCACAAATTAAGAAAACAGTTGAAAGATTTAATAAAAGACTTTAAGCCTGAAGATATTTTAGGTGACGACGATGCGCTTCCAGCGAAAGAGTTGCCGATCATCTGCGACAAATTAAAAGACCTTCGGAAACGCATCGGCGATTTTGAGTCCTCAGGTGAACGAAGTCTGCTGGCTAGGGCTAAGGCTTTGTTCTGTCATTTGTGGTTTAGGTTGGATAGGGTGAATGCGGAAGCAGAAGCTGACAGCACGGTGAAATCCAGTATCAAGGATGCCCTCAAACAATTGCGTCAGCGTCTGGATTCGCATGAATCTGGTTCATCGTCCTCATCTTCATCACCACCAGCAAATGACAAGGCGATCGATCCTCAGGTGCCTGTGTCATCTCCAACCACTTGCTCGGCGGACTCCAACGTCGCCAAGTGGAAAATACAGTTCGACGGCACGGGAAATCCCCGTAGCTTTTTAGAGTCTGTTGCTGAACATGCAATTGCGTACAATGTTTCGCAAGAAAAATTATTTAGGTCTGCTTTCTCGCTATTTTCAAATCAGGGTCTAATCTGGTACCGAGGCGTCAAAGACCAAATCTCCTCTTGGCAAGACCTCAGTTCTTTGCTTTTGGAGGAATTTGACATCGTCGACTACGATTATCGACTGATGGGGGAGATTCGGTCTAGGACCCAAGGTCAAGATGAACTGATTCATATTTATTTCTCAGTTATGAGTTGCTTATTTTCGCGACTCAAGAAACCTTTGTCCGAGGAAGAGAAAGTGGAAATTTTGTTACACAATGTTAGGCCGACTTTTACAGAACAGCTGGCGTTACACAACTTTGAAACAGTGACTGATTTAAAAACGGTATGCCGTAGGTTAGAGGCAGCACGGCAAAAAACAAGTTTGTTTACTGAGCCACCCAAGGCCTCAAGTTTGAATCCCGAGTTAGTTTATAAGGGTAAAGGTAAGACTCCGGTCAGTATCGTAGGGAATAAACCTACACAGAATAATAGACAACTGAACAAGAACAACTTTGTTAAGCCTCCGGAAAATAAACCTAGGACTTATGATTCAAATAAAAAGGTTTGGGGTTGCGACCGATGCAAGGTAAACACTCATACCAGAGCACAGTGTCCGGCTGAGGATAAAAGGGTTAAGTGTTTTATTTGTGGTGAGCTCGGTTACACCGTGAGGTCGTGTCCGAAGTGTAATGCCAAGCCAAAAAAACTAAACCGCTTAAACCGCAGCGGAACCACTTCAGGGAAGGCCGACCCTGAAGATTGGAAATACTGGCAAGAGTTAGTGGTGAATTATTTTAAATCACATAACGTCGCCCCGGTTTTGTTTGAACCACATTCAAGTGATGTACGGCCATATTTAAATGTAAATTTATTGGATTTGACAATTTGTGGTCTGTTAGATTCGGGTGCAGCTGTTTCCATTATTGGTAACGGAGCTCACACACGATTGGTGAATGCGGGTTATTCGGTGGAATCTTCCACGGACTCCCGAGTAACCGTCGCTGATGGATCAGAGTGTAATACCATCGGTTTCATGACATTGCCCATTACTTTTAATAACGTTACCAAGATAATTAAGTTTCATGTAATACCATCTATCGTCTCAAATATAATATTAGGCGTAGATTTCTGGAAAGCTTTTAATTTAATGCCGGAAATATTTAAGAGCATTGCGTACGTTAACTCACCTCCTGATTTTTTAGTGAATCTTTCAAATTTGAATGGTCCGGTAACTTCTGTCCAATCTTTTCAGGATCTGTCCTTACACCAGAGGGAATTGGCGGATTCCATGATAGAAAGTTTTAAGGACATCTCTTTCGAACGTAAGGGGTTGGGTCGGACTAATTTGATTCAGCACACGATTGACACCGGTGATTCTCCTCCCATAAAGTGTCGACCATATCCAATGTCCCAGGAAAAGTTAGGTCAACTCCACAAGGAGTTAGACAAGATGTTGGAATTGGATGTGGTCACCAAAAGTGAGAGCCCGTGGAACAATCCTGTGCTGATGGTTCCGAAATCCGACGGTTCCTGGCGTTTTTGTCTGGACTGCCGTAAGCTGAACGCTATTACTAAAGGTGACGCTTACGCCATTCCATACATTCCGCAGATCCTGGACAGCCTGAAAAACGCTAAGTTTATCAGCAGCGTTGATTTTAAAGCTAGTTTCTGGCAAATTCCTTTAGAAGAAACGGCACAGGAAAAAACTAGTTTCACTGTTCCCGGACGAGGTCTATTCAAATTTAAAGTTATGCCTTTTGGACTTTGTGGCGCTCCCGCTAGACAGCAGAGACTGATGGATATGCTCTTCGGTCATCCATTTTGTAGCGACGTCACAAAGGGCATGATTTTCTGTTATGTTGATGACATAATCGTTGTGAGTGAGGATTACGAGACGCATCTTCTGTTGCTAAATAGGTTACATGATCGGATTAAAAGTACGTCTTTAACCATCAATTTTGAGAAGAGTAAGTTTTTTAGGAGCTCTCTCAAATATCTGGGCTATGTCGTGGATGAGTGCGGTTTGAGAACGGATCCGGATAAAGTGAGCGCGATACTGAATTTTCCAGTACCATCGAACCCTAAAGAGGTAAAAATGTTTTTAGGGACGTGTTCGTGGTACCGTAGATTTATTAGGAATTTTTCAACTATCGCTGCTCCTTTAAATGCGTTAACGAGCGCCAAGGTCAAGTTTAATTGGAGCTCGGAGGCAGACTCCGCTTTCAACGAACTCAAAAACGCTCTCGTTTCTGCTCCAGTTTTGGCCTGTCCCGATTTTGACCAACCTTTTACTGTACACTGTGACGCTTCAAGTTATGGAATAGGCGCTATGTTAACACAGGTACAGAACGGGGAGGAGCACCCAATTGCATATATCAGTAGGTCTCTTAATAAAAACGAGCGAAACTACGGTACGACGGAACGCGAAGCGTTAGCAGTGATTTACGCGGTCGAAAAGTTTGAACCCTATTTGGGGACTCGCGAGTTCACTGTCGTAACGGATCATGCGTCGTTGCAGTGGTTCCTTCGTCTCGAAAACCCTACTGGTCGTTTGGCACGATGGGGATGCCGGTTATCACAATACAACTTTAAGGTCGTGCATAGGAAGGGTAAGGACAACGTCGTACCAGACGCGTTATCACGTCTCCTACCAGTCGAAGCGGTTGATGGCGTTGACAGTAGTGACGACTGGTACGACCGAATTTTTAAAGGTTGTCAAAATAATCCGCAAAACTTTCCGAACTATCGAGTGGATAATGGCACGCTGTATCGGTTTAGTAAATCTAAGTACAGTTTGACTCAGGAGTTCGATTGGAAGGTGGTTGTGCCCAAAGGACAGCGAGCAAAAGTGATTGCTGATCACCACGAACCACCCACGTTCGGACATTTCGGCGTGTTTAAAACTCACAGGAAACTTTCCCTGCAGTTTTACTGGCCAGGAATGTACCGTGACGTGGTGGAATTCGTGAAAAACTGCAATACTTGCGCTGCATATAAGCACTCCACCCGACTAACTCCAGGTCTCATGGGTCAACCGAAACAGTGCTATAGGCCGTGGCAAGTCCTCTCGTGCGATTTGGTGGGTCCCTTGCCAAAGTCACGCTCGGGTTTTGTACACCTTCTAGTGGTAACCTGCTGTTTCTCCAAGTATACTATGCTTTTTCCTTTGCGTCGTGCGACTAGCGCTTTAGTGGCTAAGGCATTTGAACATTTTGTCCTTTTAACTCATGGGGTTCCTGAAACCGTAATTACCGATAATGGGGTTCAATTTACGGGATCGGAATTTCGTGGATTACTAGAACGTTATAACATCCCCAGGGTCCATTATGGCCCAAGATACACGCCACAAGTCAACCTAGTCGAACGCTACAATAAAACGGTTATGACAGCAGTTTCGTCTTATGTCAAGGATGATCATAGGACTTGGGACGTGAATCTGTACAAGATACAGTTCGCGCTAAATAGCGCTGTAAATGAATGCACAGGGTTTTCGCCATTCTTTTTAGTGCATGGTAGGGAGCCGATTATAAATGGCTCATTTTATAAAAAGTCGCAAGAGGGCGACTATGAAGTAACAATGCCTAGAGAGGAATATGCGGGCGAGTACGGTATTTTAAAAGAGGTCTTTGAGAAGGTCAGAGAAAGGATCCTTAAAGCGCATCAGACAAATGCGAAGTATTATAACACCCGCAGACGACCTTTGACCTTGAGGGTTGGTCAGGAAGTGTGGAAGCAGACATTTGTCCAAAGCGATGCTGTGAAATACAAAGCCTCCAAACTCGCGCCGAAATTTGAAAAGTGCATAGTGGCCAAAGTCCTTTCTCCTCTTGTTTATGAGTTGGTGTCACTAGATGGAAAACCACTAGGTGCTTGGCATATTTCGAAGATAAAGGTGCGTTACTAACCTACCATGCCGCAGGCCACTTCTAGTGTGTCGGTGTCTCGCACGGGACCCGGCGATGCCAAGGTGAACCCTAGGTTTAGGTTAGTTTTAGGTTTTTATGCGTGCTCAAGCGCACTAGAGCGTTAAACCTCTAGTATTAGTTTTTTTGTATTTAAATGGGTACTTAGATAAATAAAACTTTGAGTAAGTTTATTTGTAAGTCTGTGTTTAACAACCCGAAGGTTCTCCTGAAGACGGTTGCTTTTGTTACCAACCCGAGCTGATAGTGCGTTGACGGTTGTGTAATTTTTTTTCCCAACTCGAGCGGTTCACCCCGCGAAGACGGTTGCCTTTGTTACCGACCCGAGCTGACATTGCGTTGACGGTCGAGTAATTGTTTTTACAACTCGAGCGGATTACTCCGCGAAGACGGTTGCTTTTATTTACCAACTCGAGCTGACATTGCGTTGACGGTTGCGTAAAAACATTTTTTTTCACAACTCGAGGGTTTACCCCGAAGACGGTTGATGAGTTTAATTAATATCGGTAATCCAATAATTTTTTTTTTAGGGAAAAAAACTTTTTGTTTTGTCCTACATTTTCAGAAAGTATGGAGTTACGAGTATCTCCTATAAAAAACTTTGGGGTTATTGCAAGGGGTGGCGAAAGTAAACAAACTTGTTGCTACGTTAGGTTAGATGATGGATATTAGATAAGATTTGATAGGAGCTCGGTAGGTGATGGAAGAAAGTTAGATGAATGAAAGGAGTATGTGAGTGAATCAATGTTGTGTTCCGGACAGAAGGTGTTATACTATGGTCCTGAAGTTAGCAGGGTGGGGGTTTTGATTATCAAAGATTGGACTAACGTCAAAGCTGTTGGAAATATTTTGTTGTTTTGTAAGTCAAGGTAGTTTTGCTTTGGTTTATGTGGTCTCCTTTTGTAGTGATGGTGTCTGAATGGTACCTAAGTCGTATCAACCATTGCCGTAGGCCACGGAATGTGTGTCGGTGTCTCGCATGAGCTCCGACGATGCCAAGGCAAACCCCTAGGTTAAGTTTTTTCATATTTTGTCTCAAACTTTAAAAACTTTTTTGCATGCTTGTGTTTAGCCAGCGATCTTACACTCCTGGTGTAAACAAATGTTCTTGATATTATTGATCAAGCTTTTATTGCATGTGTTTTTTTCAAATAAAATTTTGCATTTGTGTTTTTAGACAGCGACGTATCGTAACACTCGCTAGTGATGTAGGGATCTGTTGATAGGTTTGTTTCTTAGGTGGAGGTTTCGCTTAAGGCCACTAGTGTGGTGATTGTTTTTCTGGTTTATGGCTATGGTGATTTTAGCTGGTAAGTTGTTCGTTTACCCGCCATGCCGTAGGCCACTTCTGTGTGTCGGTGTCTCTTTGGAGTCCTGGCGATGCCAAGGCAAATTTTTAGGTTAAGTTTTTTTGTCTCATCGCCACAGGTTTTGATTTTTGCATGTTTCCAGTAAATGGTTGCACTCTCCTCCGGTAGGATTTTTATTACTGACGCTGAGGGCAGCTTAGTTTCTCACTACGTTCGAAACTTTCATTGGAGGGGGTGTATTGTAACGTTGCATTTTTTTTAACGTTTCAGTTCTTTAAAAATAGTTATTCATTTTTCTACAGACTCGTTAGTTGAAATGAGTTAGTGCTAAGATCTTGCAAGAGATGGCGCTAGCTGTATTTGAAATTGCAATAAAACACAGATTTCTCTCTGGTTACAATGATTTTGTTTTAAAAAGTAAAATGTCGACTGACGTTGACGGCTGTCAGTGCGGACAAGAGAAATGTCATTTTGACTTCAGATTTTGGCTTGCGAAGGTTGAGAGGAGGTGGAAATTAATTGTGAGAGATGAGGAAGCTAAAAGTATTTTAAATCAAGGAGCATCAGCTTATCGCTCGGGGAATTATGTAGTAATACGTTTTATAATTTAATTTTGGTAAGTAAACCATCTGCCCACACGATGTATTTTTGAGAAAACCAAAATACTGATCGTGGTTTCGACATGTGCTTTTTCAGGGTGGAGGGAATGTCCCGGAGACAGTCATGCTGGCATTCTTCACTTTATAAGAAATATTAATAAAGAAGATGCCGTTTCCGTGGTATGTACTTTGATATTTAAATTTGTCGAAATTTGGTATAGACACAATGTTCTTGATTCTAACCAAGGCAATATTCTTTTCAGATTGGGTCATCATTTTTTCTTTCTTTTTTACTCTTTTTCGATGATTATATAGTTGGGATATAGTTTAACTTCAGGTTAGTTTCTTTACCTACTAACCTTCTGCGATGGATCACATGCTGAGATGATAACGCAAGTAAAACTATAATGGGTTACCAAAAGAAGGAAGGTACCCGTGTTGAAAGATCTTTGGTATGAAGCCGTTACCGAGTTTCCACCAAGGATTCCTGAAGGTCAGTTCACCACTTCATCCAGTCGACAGACGCTGGGACCGTCTTATAGAATGATTCTCTCCCAGCCGCTGCCGCCTGGGAGCTCTTGGTAGGCTGACAGTCGTTTTCTAAATTTAGAGTCATTTATTAAGTAATTTACCTTTTGTGAATTGGGATGATTTTAATCATGATCGCGAACCAACATTAAAGCGACCCAGCCGGTCTTATACGTCTGCAATGCTTAGATTGAAATAGTGATATATTCTCCACTAGGGTTTTCTTTCTTAAATACCTACATCTCATAGCACTTGATTTGTATTTGGTTAGTACCTTAAATTTAAAGAAGAAAGGATGTTGTAAAACTAATTAAGTACCTACCATCATAATCGGATAGAGGGAAATCCTTGTGTACTTTGTATCATCAAAACATGTTAAAAAGCAAATAAAACATAGGCCTTGAGACAATGCACATCTTTCATTTCTGTCCCAAGTCAGTTTAAGTCACACAGCGTATAGTCTTCAAATACTATACAATTAGGTAAAAGTATAGTTTTCAATACCTAGTCAAATAACGAGTTTTCACTATGAAGTACGTCTGGCGGGCGCCCCAGCGAGCGCCCGCGCGCAGTGAGTTAATGACAATATGTGAGTAGGTATACATTACCGGCACGCGCAGGCGCAGCGTGAGCGCGCGCGGCGTGTCCCTGGGCGCCCGCGCGGCGTGCATGGCTATGAAGTACGTCTGGCGGGCGCCCCAGCGAGCGCCCGCGCGCAGTGAGTTAATGACAATATGTGAGTAGGTATACATTACCGGCACGCGCAGGCGCAGCGTGAGCGCGCGCGGCGTGTCCCTGGGCGCCCGCGCGGCGTGCATGGCTATGAAGTACGTCTGGCGGGCGCCCCAGCGAGCGCCCGCGCGCAGTGAGTTAATGACAATATGTGAGTAGGTATACATTACCGGCACGCGCAGGCGCAGCGTGAGCGCGCGCGGCGTGTCCCTGGGCGCCCGCGCGGCGTGCATGGCTATGAAGTACGTCTGGCGGGCGCCCCAGCGAGCGCCCGCGCGCAGTGAGTTAATGACAATATGTGAGTAGGTATACATTACCGGCACGCGCAGGCGCAGCGTGAGCGCGCGCGGCGTGTCCCTGGGCGCCCGCGCGGCGTGCATGGCTATGAAGTACGTCTGGCGGGCGCCCCAGCGAGCGCCCGCGCGCAGTGAGTTAATGACAATATGTGAGTAGGTATACATTACCGGCACGCGCAGGCGCAGCGTGAGCGCGCGCGGCGTGTCCCTGGGCGCCCGCGCGGCGTGCATGGCTATGAAGTACGTCTGGCGGGCGCCCCAGCGAGCGCCCGCGCGCAGTGAGTTAATGACAATATGTGAGTAGGTATACATTACCGGCACGCGCAGGCGCAGCGTGAGCGCGCGCGGCGTGTCCCTGGGCGCCCGCGCGGCGTGCATGGCTATGAAGTACGTCTGGCGGGCGCCCCAGCGAGCGCCCGCGCGCAGTGAGTTAATGACAATATGTGAGTAGGTATACATTACCGGCACGCGCAGGCGCAGCGTGAGCGCGCGCGGCGTGTCCCTGGGCGCCCGCGCGGCGTGCATGGCTATGAAGTACGTCTGGCGGGCGCCCCAGCGAGCGCCCGCGCGCAGTGAGTTAATGACAATATGTGAGTAGGTATACATTACCGGCACGCGCAGGCGCAGCGTGAGCGCGCGCGGCGTGTCCCTGGGCGCCCGCGCGGCGTGCATGGCTATGAAGTACGTCTGGCGGGCGCCCCAGCGAGCGCCCGCGCGCAGTGAGTTAATGACAATATGTGAGTAGGTATACATTACCGGCACGCGCAGGCGCAGCGTGAGCGCGCGCGGCGTGTCCCTGGGCGCCCGCGCGGCGTGCATGGCTATGAAGTACGTCTGGCGGGCGCCCCAGCGAGCGCCCGCGCGCAGTGAGTTAATGACAATATGTGAGTAGGTATACATTACCGGCACGCGCAGGCGCAGCGTGAGCGCGCGCGGCGTGTCCCTGGGCGCCCGCGCGGCGTGCATGGCTATGAAGTACGTCTGGCGGGCGCCCCAGCGAGCGCCCGCGCGCAGCTCGTGCACGGCGTCGCACCACTCGACCGCGCCGCCCGCCACGGGCGACACTATCACCACCACGTGCGACGGACCTACAATTACAACAAATACATTTAGGTAGTCGTTTACATTTCATATTTATCGGGCAGGCGGTATGCCGCAGGCACGAACTGCAGCACGGGCAGCAAGTATGTTGTATCGTTGCATTTTAATCATCTTTTGCAGGACTTTAGCACTAAACTCATTACAAGTAATGAGTTTGTTTTGAAAAAATTAATAACCATTTTTTAAAGCAATGTAACGTTAGAATGCAACGTTACAATTACAATACACCCCCTCCAATGAAAGTTTCGAACGTAGTGAGAAACTACGCTGCCCTCAGCGTCAGTAACTAAAAATTCTACCGGAGGAGCGTGCTAACATTGACCGAAAAAAATGCAAAAATACGCCTGTGGCGATGAGACAAAAACTTAACGTAAAAGTCTGCCTTTAGAGCAATGTAACATCAAAATGCAACGTTACAATGTACAGTCCACTCACCGACGATCTGCAGATGCAGCTCGTGTACCCCTGGCTCTAGTTCCCTGGTGGTGATGTTGGCGCTGACGCGCGCGTGGTCGGGCGGCGGCGCGGCGGCGGGCAGGCGGTGCGCCGCGGGCACGAACTGCAGCACGGGCAGGAAGTACGGCGCGCCGCAGTACACCCACTCGTCGCACACGGCCTTTGGGTGCGCCGCCACGCGCGGCCCGTACTCGCGCGCTACACACAAACACACACACATAGATCAACAAGCCCACCGACCACCCATGACCAGAGGTCGTACCGACTAACACTCTGATCCTCGACAAGTAAGCCAGAATTCAAATTAAAACAGATAAATGGAGCCTCAATCAGGCTAAAATGGCGATTCGTGATGTCATACGTACATCGATATCTTTCAAATAACTTCGGCAAATAGTACGTACAATACGAAATCACTTAATTCGATTTATCTTCCAAATAAATGAAATAAAAATAAATAAATCTGTTTTAAGTTGAAGCCCGTCAGACCCGCCTAAGTTCGAAAAGTTAGCCGGTAGGGACCCTGGCGAACATCTAGTTCTAGGTTATGCAAGTCAAAGCAGCGGGAGATGCGCACGGAACGGCCTCCACCGTGCGCACTTTCTCGACTTCCCACAAGTCTTACATAAATAAATAAACAAATCTTTCGATATCTTTCCTACACCAATTAATGAATATCCTTATCCTTACTTATATTCTGAACTTCTTTCGATATCCTTCCTACACCAATTAATGAATATCCTTATCCTTACTTATATTCTGAACTGACTCCTATACATAAAAGTGGGGATAAGAATGTTATATCCAACTTTAGACCAGTCTTTATACTTCCAGCATTGGGCAAAGTCTTGGAATCTCTGGTACGACTAATACTAAACTGGCTTGTTAAACAAAAGCTGCATCCAAAGCAACATAGCTTTTTGCCTAAGAAATCTACTGCCACAAACTTAATGCGTTTTATCGATAATGTTTCCCATGTTTCCCGTGCTATTGATGGTGATGAAGTACATGTCATTTATACTGACTTTAGAAAGGCATTTGACATAATAGATCATACTTCTTAAAAAAATTCAGAAATGGGCGTACACGGATCTTTATACAGATGGTGCAAATCATATCTCGAGAATCGTAAACAATTTGTTATGACACATGGCTATTGATCTCAACCCAAGCTCATACCATCAGGAGTTCCTCAGGGATCCCACCCGGGCTCGTTATTTTTTGTCATGTTCATTAATGATTTAGCTAATACTTTAACGTGTGATTTTAATTTGTACGATGATTTGAAAGTATACAAACGGGTACAGGATGATCAAATCATGATATTGCTCTTTTGCAAAATGATTTAAATAGCATAGATAGGTGTTCTCAAACGCCGAGAGAAAGAGAAGAACATTGTGCATCGAGTGACAAGACAACATCGCCAAAAAGATGTACCGTTTTGACTACCGCAGTACAGAAGCTTATAACGAACCATGTCGACGCTGTGATGGCGTCTCTGCTTTAAAGTAGGTATATAGAAAACCTCATCAAACATACTATTACCGCGTCTATGCAAAACTTTTTATAAACTTTTTAGTGCCCTAGTGTACAGTGGGTGATGTGAAATTTAGCCGGCCGGCAGTGAAAGCTAGGTTTCCAACCCATCCGAGGTACGACGTCTTCTGAAGAGACACTGGATGCTGAAAAGACGTTGGCGAGTCCCTTTGCCTCTCTACTACCTTCTGAAGTTCCACATCATATTTTCTCAACCGCTCCGCTCCCGCTCCAATCCACGGAATTCTCGCTCATTCATTTTTTGGTCCTTCGAGCCGGATCTTCAGGCTGACATTTTTGTTCTGACTTAATGGTGTAAACAATCATCATGGGATTTTACATATACGTTCTCAGGGGAACAGAAAAGGACAAAGGGTACTTTTCATCGAGAAAAAAAGTAATGTTCCCGAGGGAAACCAAAAAACCTACTACGCTGTCGCGGGCGGTCGCTAGTTCATTATAACGTTTTAGATGAGTACTGCGCCTAGCATGCGTGCTACGACCACGTTTTTTCGACACTCGCTCGCGCCACACCGATGTGAGTGGAACAGATATCGCGAGATAGTCGCGGTGCGCACACTAGGCCCACTGGATGATTCATGCGGAAAGTGACGACGACGTCAAAAGAAGACAAACTAAAAGCGGGGAGCGAAAGTTTGCTGTTTCATTCACATTTTCACATTCAACCATCATGCAATGACTACTCTTGCTAACCGTCGAATCATGTTTGATCAAGTCTGTGTTTATATTTTTTTTAATAATTTGGTAGACTTCCCTCACATTTTAGAATAAATTAACCTAAGAGTACCCAGAACTGGCACTCGCTTGCATAAACTATTTGATGTCCCTTTGTATACACCAGAAATAACTTCTTTCGACGTAGTGTTGAAACTTATAACAAAAGGTTCAATTATATAGATATCTTTTGCAATAGCCTAACCATCTATAGAAAGTTATTGCATAATAAGTTGTCAGTAGTACTTTGGTTATTTAATACATGGTATTAATTTTTCTATGATTTATTGTATATTTTCTAAAACACTCAACTGTTAATGTTTATGTTAGTACTTATAATTACTTCCGAAACACTATAATTCTGTGTAATTTCATAATTATAATTTATGGATCTATAGGTCTGTAAAAAACTTATATTTTGCAATAAATATGGATATGACTGTGTCCTAAATAAAATAAATAATAATAATAATAAACAACTGACGCAAGTTATCCAAGGTGGCGGCCGTGTTGGCGTCCAGCTCGGGCACCCAGTAGTAGTCGTCGATGGCGGGCGCGTGCGCCGCGTGCGCGTGCGGCGCGTGCACGTGGCGGCGCACGTGGAACACCATGAGGCGCTGCGGCCGCTCGTCCGTGTACGCCGGCCCCAGCAGCCCCGCCATCGCCAGCACGATCGTCAGTAGGCTGCATGCACCCAACGCCCACGCCTGGAAACGATATAATTATCTGCAAACTATACATTTTCACTGTAATAATTATTTTGAAAGTAGGAAATACTTTTGAGCTATACTAGGTGCTTTTAACATACCGGGTGTAACGAGACCCTTTGACGAAGCCGAAGTCCACGCATTCCGCCCATCATCAGGATCATCTTTGTCTTTTAGACTATACCTGGGAAACCAATAGCTACGAAGTTATTGAAGGACAAAGTCAAATTTTTTTTTCAAAATTTTAATGAAATCTCATTTTATTCGTTATTTTCTAATTTTTGTCTACAGAATTTTTTTAGGTTGGTTGGTAAGCTGTTCAAAATTATTGCTGGGAAACGATTTTAATTTTTGGTCTTAAAAAAGCATTGCGTACATTACTATGCAATGTAAATGTAACGCGTACAGCAGACCGTGCCTGCGAGTGTATGCTACAGATGCGTGCCGCCGAGTTGAAAGGCAGCGTTTATGTGCGTGCTCATGAGATACGTTGAATAATAACGTTTTGAAGCCATTATTTGTTATGAAATATTTAAAATTTTGATAATGTTTCTTTGTACAAGAATTAGGAAATAACGACTAAAATAAGTTTTTTTTTTCTGTAACTTTGACCTTCAACAACTTTGTAATTATTGGTTTCCCAGGTATAGTTTAAAAACTTTTGAAATAAATACTTTATGTAATAAAGTCGGAGGGATCCGAAAGCCAGATTCGGAACTCTCCCATGCCATTTACAGGAAGCTCAGTCTGTCGGCCAGCTAACACTCACCGTCCTGTTGAGCCCCCTTGCGGCGGCGGCCACGACGGCCAGCCAGTTGGCGGCCGCCAGCACCATCCCCGCCACCGCCGCGCCCATCACCATCTGTATATGACACTCACCGTCCTGTTGAGCCCCCTTGCGGCGGCGGCCACGACGGCCAGCCAGTTGGCGGCCGCCAGCACCATCCCCGCCACCGCCGCGCCCATCACCATCTGTATATGACACTCACCGTCCTGTTGAGCCCCCGCGCGGCGGCGGCCACGACGGCCAGCCAGTTGGCGGCCGCCAGCACCATCCCCGCCACCGCCGCGCCCATCACCATCTGTATATGACACTCACCATCTGTATATGACACTCACCGTCCTGTTGAGCCCCCGCGCGGCGGCGGCCACGACGGCCAGCCAGTTGGCGGCCGCCAGCACCATCCCCGCCACTGCCGCGCCCATCACCATCTGTATATGACACTCACCGTCCTGTTGAGCCCCCTTGCGGCGGCGGCCACGACAGCCAGCCAGTTGGCGGCCGCCAGCACCATCCCCGCCACCGCCGCGCCCATCACCATCTGTATATGACACTCACCGTCCTGTTGAGCCCCCTTGCGGCGGCGGCCACGACGGCCAGCCAGTTGGCGGCCGCCAGCACCATCCCCGCCACCGCCGCGCCCATCACCATCTGTATATGACACTCACCATCTGTATATGACACTCACCGTCCTGTTGAGCCCCCGCGCGGCGGCGGCCACGACGGCCAGCCAGTTGGCGGCCGCCAGCACCATCCCCGCCACTGCCGCGCCCATCACCATCTGTATATGACACTCACCGTCCTGTTGAGCCCCCTTGCGGCGGCGGCCACGACGGCCAGCCAGTTGGCGGCCGCCAGCACCATCCCCGCCACTGCCGCGCCCATCACCATCTGTATATGACACTCACCGTCCTGTTGAGCCCCCTTGCGGCGGCGGCCACGACGGCCAGCCAGTTGGCGGCCGCCAGCACCATCCCCGCCACCGCCGCGCCCATCACCATCTGTATATGACACTCACCATCTGTATATGACACTCACCGTCCTGTTGAGCCCCCGCGCGGCGGCGGCCACGACGGCCAGCCAGTTGGCGGCCGCCAGCACCATCCCCGCCACCGCCGCGCCCATCACCATCTGTATATGACACTCACCATCTGTATATGACACTCACCGTCCTGTTGAGCCCCCTTGCGGCGGCGGCCACGACGGCCAGCCAGTTGGCGGCCGCCAGCACCATCCCCGCCACCACGGCTCCCATCACCATCTGCAACGTACACGAACGATCACACATTTTCCACCTGTGTTACTTATTTATTGGAACGCTGTCCCTGTTATTACCGGAGATGGGCGTTAGTGCTGCGACACAGTTTTATAACTTTTGCGGTTATTAACGTACAATGCTAATGGCCGAATACTCAAACGCTACTTAACTTTGAGTGGCTCTCCAACAGCATGCTGTCTTTGTCATATCTTTGACATTTAATGCGACAGGACGACGTTTGAAAGCCCCTCAAAGTTAATTAGCGTTTGAGTATTCGGCTATAAATGTAACAATGTAACTTGTTCCAAATAAACTACGAGTATTATTATTATTATTATTACCTTCATCTTTTCACTAAATCCACACCTCGGACATTGTATAGAATGTCCGCATCATTTTAAACAGATGACGTCATAATATGACGTTTTTGTACACGTGCAACTGTATGTTTAAGTCTAAGGCTACCGTGTAGTTTGTAATGTATGTTTAATTCATAATTCGATCATTTTAGTAAATAAAGTAGCATACGACGCACTGCTTTGAATATCAAAATAAGTTGACAATTGACAAACACGACTAAACGAGCATACGATTCGGCATACGAACTTGTGAGGTGGGTTGATGTAACGATTCTAGGGCAAAGCGGGGAGTGTCCTTTCTGTACATAGTACTAGCGTATAGAAGTTGCACTTGGCCAAATCCATTAAAGCGCCCTTGCTCTGACACAAGAAAGTTCCACTAAGATCGCACAGCGCTCTCTTCGCTTTAAAACATTCACTTAGTAGTTGCTTCTCTTTCTATTGCGTAGGATATCTTTTTTGACGTATGAAATTTGTCTTCCCAGAGGACGCCAAGCGCTTCGTACTCGCGCGCGGAGTGACAGAGCCTTGGTAGTAGTAATATTTATTCTGTACTACATCTGTATGTATAAGATGACTCACGTCGATGGGCAGCGGCGGCGCGCCGGCGCGGCCGCACAGCGGCACCAGCAGCGCCAGCGAGTCGCGCACCATGTAGCTGGTCTGCAGCGCCGGCAGCAGCCAGCCGCCCGCCCAGCAGCACGCGCGCGCGCGCCCGCCCGCGCCCGCCGCCGAGGCGCCCACGTCGGCCAGCGAGGGCAGCGCCAGCCACAGCCACGGCACGTAGCCCGTGCGCAGCCGCGCCAGCGCCGCGCCCAGCACCAGCGCGCCCGCGCACAGCGCCAGCGCGTCCGCCGAGCGCCGCGCGCCCCACCACCCGCGCCCGCATACGTCACCCTGCAAGTTCAGATAAAAAAATAAAAATAAAAATAGCTTTATTACTGAAATTGGTTAAAATAATTTTACATCGAGACTTCCCGGTAAATAATCAGAAATACTTGTAGTGGGAATTACTCATAACTTCCCAATTGGATAACAACAACAATTTCATTGAAAAAGTTCAAGCTTAAAGTTAGGTAATTATATAATATTGTGTCCTATTCGCCGTTATTCGAAGCCTTGGTAAACAGATTGAGAATAGCGAAGCCTTTCCGTTTGCCGTTCAGCATCATTATTATAGGTCTATCTTACCGAATTACGTCACATCCGCATCCGTGCGACGTCATACCTCACCCCACTTTGTTCACCAGGCGACCATGCTAGTTTCAGCGCTCATTGGCGTCCTTTTTTCGCAACCGTTCACATCTAGTCAAACGCTGTTAGCGTTCGAAATTTAAAAAATTTCCTAAGTAGGTCAAACGCTGTTAGCGTTCGAATTTTAAAGTTTTCTAAAGTAGGTCAAACGCTGTTAGCGTTCGCGAAATTCTTAATTCAAATTTAGATTTTATATTACATATTTTTGTTGAAAAGTAACATCTTACGATTTATTTTCGGCTATATAAAATGAGTGTGCGTAGTTTGAAAACCATACGTAAAATCAGTGTTAGTTGGGTCCGACTCTGTGTCGTCTCCGTTTTCGTCGTCATGTTCGTGGAGTAGCAGAGAACGAGGGTGAGGACATGGATCTACAGTAAATACGACGCAGGATTTGAATTGAATTGAGGTAATCTAACGCCTCGCCCTAAGGTCAGCGCCAGCGCGTCCGCCGAGCGCCGCGCGCCCCACCACCCGCGCCCGCATACGTCACCCTGCAAGTTCAGATAAAAAAATAAAAATAAAAATAGCTTTATTACTGAAATTGGTTAAAATAATTTTACATCGAGACTTCCCGGTAAATAATCAGAAATACTTGTAGTGGGAATTACTCATAACTTCCCAATTGGATAACAACAACAATTTCATTGAAAAAGTTCAAGCTTAAAGTTAGGTAATTATATAATATTGTGTCCTATTCGCCGTTATTCGAAGCCTTGGTAAACAGATTGAGAATAGCGAAGCCTTTCCGTTTGCCGTTCAGCATCATTATTATAGGTCTATCTTACCGAATTACGTCACATCCGCATCCGTGCGACGTCATACCTCACCCCACTTTGTTCACCAGGCGACCATGCTAGTTTCAGCGCTCATTGGCGTCCTTTTTTCGCAACCGTTCACATCTAGTCAAACGCTGTTAGCGTTCGAAATTTAAAAAATTTCCTAAGTAGGTCAAACGCTGTTAGCGTTCGAATTTTAAAGTTTTCTAAAGTAGGTCAAACGCTGTTAGCGTTCGCGAAATTCTTAATTCAAATTTAGATTTTATATTACATATTTTTGTTGAAAAGTAACATCTTACGATTTATTTTCGGCTATATAAAATGAGTGTGCGTAGTTTGAAAACCATACGTAAAATCAGTGTTAGTTGGGTCCGACTCTGTGTCGTCTCCGTTTTCGTCGTCATGTTCGTGGAGTAGCAGAGAACGAGGGTGAGGACATGGATCTACAGTAAATACGACGCAGGATTTGAATTGAATTGAGGTAATCTAACGCCTCGCCCTAAGGTCAGCGCCAGCGCGTCCGCCGAGCGCCGCGCGCCCCACCACCCGCGCCCGCATACGTCACCCTGCAAGTTCAGATAAAAAAATAAAAATAAAAATAGCTTTATTACTGAAATTGGTTAAAATAATTTTACATCGAGACTTCCCGGTAAATAATCAGAAATACTTGTAGTGGGAATTACTCATAACTTCCCAATTGGATAACAACAACAATTTCATTGAAAAAGTTCAAGCTTAAAGTTAGGTAATTATATAATATTGTGTCCTATTCGCCGTTATTCGAAGCCTTGGTAAACAGATTGAGAATAGCGAAGCCTTTCCGTTTGCCGTTCAGCATCATTATTATAGGTCTATCTTACCGAATTACGTCACATCCGCATCCGTGCGACGTCATACCTCACCCCACTTTGTTCACCAGGCGACCATGCTAGTTTCAGCGCTCATTGGCGTCCTTTTTTCGCAACCGTTCACATCTAGTCAAACGCTGTTAGCGTTCGAAATTTAAAAAATTTCCTAAGTAGG
The DNA here is from genome assembly GCA_943789525.1 of Agriphila geniculea. Taxonomy (NCBI): domain Eukaryota; kingdom Metazoa; phylum Arthropoda; class Insecta; order Lepidoptera; family Crambidae; genus Agriphila; species Agriphila geniculea. The sequence goes on along the minus strand of OX038869.1, from coordinate 23,062,087 downwards.
TCAAACGCTGTTAGCGTTCGAATTTTAAAGTTTTCTAAAGTAGGTCAAACGCTGTTAGCGTTCGCGAAATTCTTAATTCAAATTTAGATTTTATATTACATATTTTTGTTGAAAAGTAACATCTTACGATTTATTTTCGGCTATATAAAATGAGTGTGCGTAGTTTGAAAACCATACGTAAAATCAGTGTTAGTTGGGTCCGACTCTGTGTCGTCTCCGTTTTCGTCGTCATGTTCGTGGAGTAGCAGAGAACGAGGGTGAGGACATGGATCTACAGTAAATACGACGCAGGATTTGAATTGAATTGAGGTAATCTAACGCCTCGCCCTAAGGTCAGTGAAATTTTTCCATATTTTATAATGATATGATTCTACCCACGATATGTTGAAAAATATTTTCTATTAATTCTAACATTCGTAAAATTGCCGTTCATGAGTGTAATTCGCTTTTGGCCTAAGCGATCTGCTGAAAAGGTTATAATTTTGACAAATTTAATGCTTATGAAAATTTTTACGTTACGGAAAACATGTTTCGTACGATTCCTATTCATTGTTGGTAAAGCTATATTGCGTTGAATGTGAGCTGAGCCTTGTGTTCTTCAAATATGAGAAAGTGTATACAGCTTGAGTTTATTCTGTGTCCTGGCGCTGTCCGGCCATTTATTTCCGTGGCATTTCGTTCAACTCATAATTCGTTCAACTTGACCAGTGTTGAGATTAACCATTGCGCCCTATTTTATTTAGAGATGTTGTTTAGCCGTAGTCGTTTGAACGAGTATTCAAGAAAATTGTTTTTTTTTTGAGAAAAGCCGCTGCTTTGTAAATTTGAATAGATACGTACGAGACTATGTAGTGATAGTGATACTTTATTCTCGATGAAAGAGCCAAAATTGAGTGATAAAGTCAATGATATGCCGAGAAGGTATAGTTGTTCAGTAATCGGCAATTCGGCACGGATACACCTCGGAAAGTGACTCAGGTCGAAACTACTCCCTTTAGCAGAGAACAGACACAGACACACAGAATATGTAGCAGGTGTTCCTGTTCAGTCCACCCCTGAGGGACCAATCCCTGACTCCGGCATTGATAGCCAACTGGTCGGATGAGCAGCCATAAATGACAACTCGAATCGACCGATCCCTCTGGAAGTCCGATATCCAGACACAAAACCGGTGGGAAGTCCGTATGAAAAAAGCTTGCAATAAGGCTATCATGCCTCACCCTGTCAAAAGCTTTCGAGTTATCAAGAGTAACGGCGAGCGCCTCTCCATACATCTCGATGGCTTCGCTCCATTTGCAAGTGGTGTATGCTAAAGATCTCCAGTGGATCGGTTTCGGCGAAGCCCGTATTGATGGTCACTGAGGAGGTCGTTTGCTTCTGGATACGACAGGAGCATATGGTTCAGTACACGTTCCTTTTCTTACAGGAAAATATGAATTGAATTAAATTAAAGGACGATAAAAACAAATATTCAGATCTTAGATATGTGATCGTATTGTGTTTGTTTGTATGTTCTGTTTATTTTAAAATTGTCACGTTTGCTTGTTCTGTTTATATTAAAAAGGACACGTTATAACTACTAATTAACACGCGCAACACGCAACTTTATATGAAATATATGTAGTCTACCTAGCGTTTGAATAAGTCTCGAAAATCTCGAAAATCCCGAGACTGGAAACTAAAACTCTCGGGACCAAATATCATTCGAGACTCTCGGGAAATCGAGACTCGAATCGCGGGATGGAAGCCCTAATTCATAAGTAGCGGTTATACGACAGCATGTACCACGAGCAGAACATGTGAAACGTATAGTAGGCGAGATACGAGCGTGTACCAGTGGTGTACTGACCGGCGCGCGCGCGCCGTACGCGCGCAGCGCGTGCGCCAGCGCGGGCAGCACCAGCAGCGGCACGAGCAGCGCGGGGCGCGCGTAGTAGGCGAGGCGCGCACCCGCCGCGTGCAGCGCCAGCCCCGCGCCCGCCGCCACGCACACGCCGCCGCCGCCCGCCATCACGATGCGCACGCATTCCATCGCCACTTCTTTATACCACGCATTTTTCCCGATGTATACTGTCGAACAAATAAATCTTTTTGTCAACTAGCTTACGACTACCGGCTGCGTAAAAGTCAGATCTATCATTATACAAACTTTCAAAAAGTCGATCTAAATCTTTCGCTTTTACTGAATACTAACGATGCAAATACAAAAGATAAATTAGATTGAAGTGTATAGTACTGACGGTGGCGGTGCGCCTGGGCGGCGTTGAGCAGGAGGCGCAGCAGCAGCAGCGCCAGCGCGGCGGCGGCGGCGGCCAGCGCGGCGGGCGCGCGCGCCACCACCACGAAGGCGCCCAGCACGTCGAAGAACACGGGCTGCCCCACGCCCGCACCCGCCGCCGCCTGCTCCAGCTGCTCGCTGCCCACCAGCCCTGCCAAATTATTTTAACACTCACTCATATTTTACCTCGTACAATTCTCACTTATTCATAATATTTAAGCATCATTATTATTTAATTTTTTATTTTATTTATTTGGTCTGCCAACATTTTTACACCACAACTTACACCTAAAAAAAATACTTAAAATTGAAAGAAATAGTGAAAAAACAATTATAGGCAAACACAACATGAATATATAAAACTTACTTAATTTCAATTTGGCAACAAATCAACAACATTCCTAAATAATGAGACAATAAAACCTACTTACTAATCTTATATAATTCTTTTATCTACTCTCATTTCGTAAAATTCGAATTCTGAATTTCAAAGCGAATTTATATTGACATACTTTATACACGCAATACCGAAAAAAAATTAAAAAGTTATTTTATAACATACCTTCGCTAACTGAAGTATGCTATAAAATAACTTTTTTTCTCATTACGATACAAGGCAAATCCAACAAGAAGGCAGTGCCGCGATATTAAAACCTCTTACTTACCCCTTACCTGTGGCGAGCGCGAGCACATTGTCACCGGTGCGCTGCAGCGCGGCGGGCGGCACGCGCTCCGCCGTGTCCAGCGCCGTGTGGTACGCGTAGTGTGTTACCTGTGGCGAGCGCGAGCACATTGTCGCCGGTGCGCTGCAGCGCGGCGGGCGGCACGCGCTCCGCCGTGTCCAGCGCCGTGTGGTACGCGTAGTGTGTTACCTGTGGCGAGCGCGAGCACATTGTCGCCGGTGCGCTGCAGCGCGGCGGGCGGCACGCGCTCCGCCGTGTCCAGCGCCGTGTGGTACGCGTAGTGTGTTACCTGTGGCGAGCGCGAGCACATTGTCGCCGGTGCGCTGCAGCGCGGCGGGCGGCACGCGCTCCGCCGTGTCCAGCGCCGTGTGGTACGCGTAGTGTGTTACCTGTGGCGAGCGCGAGCACATTGTCGCCGGTGCGCTGCAGCGCGGCGGGCGGCACGCGCTCCGCCGTGTCCAGCGCCGTGTGGTACGCGTAGTGTGTTACCTGTGGCGAGCGCGAGCACATTGTCGCCGGTGCGCTGCAGCGCGGCGGGCGGCACGCGCTCCGCCGTGTCCAGCGCCGTGTGGTACGCGTAGTGTGTTACCTGTGGCGAGCGCGAGCACATTGTCGCCGGTGCGCTGCAGCGCGGCGGGCGGCACGCGCTCCGCCGTGTCCAGCGCCGTGTGGTACGCGTAGTGTGTTACCTGTGGCGAGCGCGAGCACATTGTCGCCGGTGCGCTGCAGCGCGGCGGGCGGCACGCGCTCCGCCGTGTCCAGCGCCGTGTGGTACGCGTAGTGTGTTACCTGTGGCGAGCGCGAGCACATTGTCGCCGGTGCGCTGCAGCGCGGCGGGCGGCACGCGCTCCGCCGTGTCCAGCGCCGTGTGGTACGCGTAGTGTGTTACCTGTGGCGAGCGCGAGCACATTGTCGTCGGTGCGCTGCAGCGCGGCGGGCGGCACGCGCTCCGCCGTGTCCAGCGCCGTGTGGTACGCGTAGTGTGTTACCTGTGGCGAGCGCGAGCACATTGTCGCCGGTGCGCTGCAGCGCGGCGGGCGGCACGCGCTCCGCCGTGTCCAGCGCCGTGTGGTACGCGTAGTGTGTTACCTGTGGCGAGCGCGAGCACATTGTCGCCGGTGCGCTGCAGCGCGGCGGGCGGCACGCGCTCCGCCGTGTCCAGCGCCGTGTGGTACGCGTAGTGTGTTACCTGTGGCGAGCGCGAGCACATTGTCGCCGGTGCGCTGCAGCGCGGCGGGCGGCACGCGCTCCGCCGTGTCCAGCGCCGTGTGGTACGCGTAGCCGCCCGAGCTCCACGCTAGGTCCACGCCTGACAAACCAACATAAACAATATATTACAGCTTCCTTCTGATTAAGCCCTTCCGCACACGGCGTCGTAATGTAAACTTGCCGTAATACGCGATTTAAAAGAGGGCAACACGAGCACGAAAGAAATCCGCACACAAAGCGGTGTTACAGCGTATCAGATTAGATATTTATTCTCATTACGATAGTCGTAGTAGAGTACTGGCGTAAAAAAGCGTAGAAAGCGTAGACTAAATATTATCTACACGTTAATACAATAACTTTAATAACTTACAAATACTTTCTACACGTTTGTTGATGAATTTCCGTAGACGTCAAGCTAAGTGTATATTTTGGGGGCGTACCGTACCGGCTAAAGAATTGAACTTCGGAAAATTTGCCGAGTTTCAAATTCAAAAAGATACCCTGAAGTAAGGAATTTCGTATTGTACTATTTGTTGAAGTTATTTGGAAGATATGGATGTTTGTGTGACCTCATGAATTAGGGTTCGCCATTTTGGCCCAATTGACAACATTTCAAAATTTTTAGGTGCATGTTTTTATGGATATAATGAAAATTTATCGTTTTTTAGGCAACACGTAATTTTTCTTTTCCATTTATTTTCATACATTACTGAGATATTAATTAATAAAAAACGGTTTATTCTAAAAGGACGTAAGTACAAGATATAGGTAAAATATAAGCGATGCCTTTGCCTTGCCTCTTAAAATGTCAATTAAAAAAAAAACTGTCTTTGATGCGAATTGTGATGTCCATAGAGATGTAGGCACGCTAGTATTTTATATCGATAATAATGGTATTTTTGTTTCATGTTTCATAATAAATAAGAAACATAATAACAACTATAACCCCAATAACAACTATGTAAATTATCGTAGTACCTTTTAAGGGGTATGAGTAATTTTTTTAGAAGAGGTGGGTCATTTTTCTTTCAATGTCGCTTTCTAAAAACACTTTCAACCAAAAGCCCCCATACAAAGACTTTCAAAAGTAATATCGAAGCGATGTTGTGATTGAAAAGTGCGCTATACGCAATGAATAGCTCTGTCTCTATAACAAAACAACATCACTTTGAGTTTGCTATAAGAGCTCAGAGTACGACCTCTGGTAACTGCCCCCCTAGTCAAATGGCCAACATTCTATTCGTTTGAGCGCTACGCTTACTATTAAAACTTTAAAATAATAAGTAAACTATAAAATTACGTGCCGTAAGCTTGACAGTTCCATACAATACATCGAAGTTTGTGATTTACATAAGTTTGCGACATGTGATTTAATCATCTATTGCTCATATTTAAGCTTTAAAAGTAAGCGTACCGTTCAAACGAATAGAAAGTTGGCCATTTGAGAAGGGGGGCTGGTATCCCTAAGAACTTTCTCGAATGTCCATGCAGACAAGACAAGGAAATAAAACAACAGGTAGTAAAAATGACAGTGTTTATTATTTGAAGACTTTTTTATCTCTTTTTAGTTGTCGCTGCAAACTAGTAATCATTGCTTCATGTCGTCGACATCACGCAGGCTCATTACATTTTTGTGGTATGTTGGATATCGGCTCCTAAAACAAAGAAATTGAGCTTGTAGTAATAAGTATCTACATACAGAACATTAAGTTATAACTGATTTGAGTTAAATTGAATTAAATAACTTGATTATTATCATTTATTAAGAAAGATTTGCCAGGCTAGCCAAGCCATGTGATGGTTTTCTACTTTTTGTTACCATCAAATAATATAAAGTACCGAAGAAAGTACAATAAAACATATCGATATAGAAAAATGCACATCACTATGCGAAAAAACACACCTCAATAAACAGATCTGATATTTGCAAAAATCGACAAAGAACTGGACACAAACGACTATTTGCACAAATTATTAGTATATTATAATAGTTTCAGGCTATTTACATAACATAAAAAAATGAAAACAATATGAACTCACCGATTAAATGATAATATCTATTGATTATTTTCTTATGTTCCTGTGTGTGATTTACAGCCCTCAATCACACAAAACATAATGTCACAGGTAACGCTTAAGTATCACAAACTATGCTACAACTTTCTTTTGATTTTCATACAAGAATACTTTAAAAATATCTAAATTTTACTGAAAATAGAAATACACTCGAAAGACATTCAGTCATTATTATGACATTTATGACAATAGATTTTTTCAGTGTTGCCAGATCAGATTTTCACACTACCCTAGGCTGGGTCTTAATTTACCCTAGATCACAGAATAAATATAATATATAATATAAATAAATAATAATTAATATGTACTACCGTACAGAAAGGACACTCTCTGCCCCACCTTACATGTACATGGAAGAATTGTTTGTTGATTTATAAAGAAAGAAACTACCTAAGTGGAACGAAATATTTTTCTTGTATTTAATTATACTAATCGGGTAATTGGGTATGCTATAATTTCAATTTCGGGATTTAAAATTACTCGAACGAGCTATGTCGTCTTTTAGTGCCGGATATTTTTAACCCTAAATCTAGGGTAAATTACCCTAAGCTGGCACCACTGTTTTTTTTTAATAGAAGGCAAAGAGACTCAACTCAAACTCCCTATATGGACTAGATTTCAGATTTTTTTAATTTACGTACAAAATACTAATCTAAAAATTCTGAAAAAAAATGTATGAGCCTAGAACACTAAAATCTCGAAATGGTTTTCTAATTTTAGTACTTTCTCAAAATGAAATGTTGTCAATTGGGGCTCGATTTATCTGTTTTAATTTGAAACCCGGCAGACTTTTCGAAGTTCGATTCGTTAGCCAGTACGGCCCCTGGAACAATATCTACGTCTACGCGACGATTCGTGAATAAAACTCTGCTCGTCTAGTACTCGTTGCGTCTTAACGATACGTTTACGAGACGACTATGTTTACGATCCGTGTGCGGATGGCCTAAATCCACTTAAGCCCGTTCACACTATGTCGGTACATTTTTTGAACGAACGTCGTTCGTTCCTGTCCACGACGCGGCCATACGTATTTTAATCAGTACCGACAGATAGTAGCGAAATTCTGATTATCTTAATTCCTGGCAGTCTGTTGAGATGTAGTAGTAAGGTAAGTTAAACCTTTGTATTTAAAGACGTGTTACACAAATAGAATCAGTATTTATTCAGCAGTCATGTGGATTATTTTTTGTTACCCTGGTCGCCATGTTATACTGTTGTCGTCGTGAAAAAGTGTCATGGTCGACAGATAATTGTTAATTTTATTACGCGCGTGTGTTTTACTTTGTATGCAAGTACATCAATTTGTATAGAAAACCGCTTGGTCCAACACAGCGAGGCCGCGCCAGCAGGCGCGGAAATCGCGGGGCACAACACACTGAGCTCCATAGTATCGTGCCGGTTTTTGTACGTAAGCGCGGGGCCGTCGTCTGACGCCGATCGGCGTGGAGGCGCGTCGAAAACCGCCCAAATAGGCGGCGCGCTGCGCCGTCACCGCGCGCGTGAAACGCCAAACCGCGCCCCGCGACGGCACGCGCCGGTAGTGTGAGAATCGCCTTATGTGAACATTCATTTCGACAAAGTATGTCGTTTTTAACGAGGCTTCCAACTATTACCACGAAACAATGGGAATGTGGCGTTGCATGCATAACCACAGAATATAATATTATAACCACATTATTAATGCGAAAACTAATGAGATTTTTAAAAATACATTATCTTGAACGTGGTAGGAAAATATTGGCGATTAAAAAACACCTTATTTTAAAGCTCGGTTACGCTGGAATATTTGTTTCTGTCTTTTTCTTTACATGGAAAGAGTAAGAAAAATAACATCACTTCTGCACTTTTTTGATGTTTTTCGTTGTTTTTTTATTATTATCATTAGCACAATTATCTTTCTTGAACAAAAGTAATTGAAGCAATTTCAAAGTACGTTAAAGTGTATTTCGCTAAGAATTCGATCCGTTTCCGCTATTATTTACGCCAAAAAAAAAGAATCTACGCAAGCGCTTTTGGTAATTTTCTGTTTTTTTTTTTTACAATCATCTGTGAGGTTTATACGGAATTTAATATTTGTAACAACTAGAGAAACTCTTTATCTTGTCATACGAGTTTTTTTTGGGGGCTACGACTTTACGTCTTCTATATAAAAATATAGACTTCTCACACCATGTTTTCCTATTACGGACCCACTTTGCTCGCTGACTACCTATAACGCAGTGTGCCTAAGTCGCGTTATGCCTAAACGTCATTTCAAATAAGCGTTTCATGTAATGTAATTTCACTATACAGCATATTAGAAAAATACCCCTAATGCCGAATATAGTAGAAAGGGACCATCAAACTGAATAACTTTTATTATGGGGCCAACTCTAAAATCGCGAATAAAAATCTGCTGTTTCATACAAAAACAGCAGATTTTTTCTCGCGATTTCAGAGTTGGTCCTATAGTAAAAGTTGTTCAGTTTGATGGTCCATATCTACTATATTCGGCATTAGGGGTATTTTTGTAACACGTTGTATATTGAATGTAGCGGTGTGTAGTGTAGTGTGTCACCCACCGGAGAGCTTGCCGAAGTCGCGGAAGATCCGGAAGTCGGTGTCGGCGGGGATGAGCCCGAACTCGAACATCTCCTGCGCCATCGACGACGCGAACGGGTGCGGCACGGCGCGCGCGTACACCTGCCGCACACCACCAATATACACGGTTATTTTGCGACTTCTTTACAAAATCAAAGGTCATTGGGCATATTTGACCTGCTTGATGAAAGTTCGCATACAGAAACCAAACCAGTTTTAAATTGAAGAATTTAATCCCACTTTTCAAAATATGTATTATTTTTTTTATGTAACGACCGGCAGAAAAAAGATATTTCACATTATGTGTGTGAGTATATGTTTAATGTTATTAAACTTTTGGTAATAAAACAAAAGTTTTTATTTTCAACATTGTGAAAATGTATGGTACAAGCATAATAAACGTTTGTATTGTCCTTATTTATATATTATATTTTATTTACTATGCGCGCCAAATAAGAATAGTATCGACAACTTCACGGCACTGGACAATTTTGTTACTGCTTGGTAGAATTGATAACTTCATAATGTATAGGATGTGCATAAAAAGAAACAAAATATATAAAAATATGATTTTTATTCTTGCTGGCATCGATCAGCATGGCAAACGATCGTTGGATTTTTTGCTAGCAGTACAAAATTGACCAGTGACGTGAAGTTGTCGATACTATTCTTATTTGGCACGCATTAGTATCTTTGAAATGCTATGATATAATGATAAAAAATGAAACATGTCCTGCAAGAATGCGACCCATACCACCGAGTAGCATATACATTTATCTACATACCTATTTCGTATGTCCGAACAAAATGCCCAATGACCTTTAAGATGATTTTTTTTAGGTTCACAGTGTACATACATTTTTTATATCCTAAAAATCTAGGCGTGCACGCTCACCCTCGCGCACGGGACGCAAACGGGGGAAGGCGGGTGGCGGGAGGGGGGCTCGCGCAGGTCGAGCGTGCAATACACAAACAGTGACAACAATTTCAATTTGGGTAAGGAAAAGTTTGGGGTAAATATGTAAAAAAATATATTTAATTTTACTTTATAAATTGATTGTGTTGCTGATATAGAATGACCTGACAAAATTTGAACAGAGGTCCAAAAATTACCCTGTATGTACAGCTCATCATTTCAAACGGGTCATTAAACCCATTTGATACCACTGACGGTCTAGCCACTCAACAGAGCGAACGGCGACGTGACGAACTATTATTAATACAGGGCGTTTATCGTGTGATGTTACCGTGCGTTCACACAGCGGATCTGTATTTACAGGACCGTTTTTAACGGATCCGTCGCTACTGGATGTGATGTTCACACCGCATTTTATCGAATCCGTTGCTATGGATACAGTACACATACGGATCCGATTAACTGTGTTGTGTGTGAACACGTTCGTACAACTACACTTTTACTTTCTATAGTCAGTAGTTTTGTAAAAGGCCTATGAAAAGCTTTTGGATATTAGTTTTCAATTCGATGCCTTAACATGGGTAGCCTTAGTATGTCATGCTCTCAATCATTTCTGCGGTGGTGTCGCGTGAGGCGAGTCGTTACGGTCCCTCAAATATGGTTGAGCGAAGCGATGGCTGGTTCATGCGTCATGCTCGTGAACGAATGCTACCAGTGGGAACGGGTCTGCTTCTGACTACCTATCTTAACGCATATTGAATTGTATGTTGATTGATACATATTTGTAAATATCGTTCCATCTGATAACGCTGGCAAATTATTTGCGCCCATTTTTCTTGTCAGTTAAAAGACGTCATAATGGGTGGTAGGGTAAAAGATTTGACGATTTAAAAATGCTTATTATGTGAGCTCATTTAAATAAAGATATTTTCATTTCATTTCTACATACACCATAGCCAAATACAAACGGATCTGATAAAACGATCCTGTATAACGGATCGCTGTGTGAACGGAGTCGGACACTTAGGTGCGTGGTCAAGTCGTGTGAGGTTAACGAAAGTGTGCGTAGTGTAGTGTGTACAGTGTGTAGAGCGGTACCTCCACGATCCAGGGGTCGTGCGGGCCGGCCTGGAACAGCACCTCGCGCCCGCCCGCGCCGCACGCCTCCATGTTTATGAACGCGCGAATCGACGGGGCCCACCTGGAACCGACCACATCATATAGTACGACACTTCAAAATGAATAGCCTAAAGCAGGGGTGTCAAAGATACGGCCCGCGGGCCGCATCCGGCCCGCAAGCCATCTCAATATGGCCCGCGACCAGAATCTATCCTGTGTTGATTTTAGATGGCATTCAATCATCATCAGCCTATCATCGTCCACTGCTGAACATAGGCCTTTCCGAGTGCACGCCACTGAGCACGATCCGCGGCTATACTCATCCAGTTTATGCCAGCCACCTTGCGAAGATCGTCGCTCCACCTTGTCTGAGGGCGTCCCACACTACGTTTGCCCATACGCGGTCTCCACTCAAGAACTCGTCTGCCCCAGCGGCCATCGGTTCTACGGCTAATATGGCCGGCCCACTGCCACTTCAGCTTGGTAATCCGGTGGGCTTTGTCGATGACTTTAGTTCTCTGTCGGATCACCTCGTTCCGGACCCGATCTCTCAGAGAAACTCCGTGTATAGCCCTTTCCATAGCTCGCTGCGCGACTTCAAATTTGTGGACCAGTCCTACAGTGAGTGTCCACGTTTCGGCTCCGTATGTCATGACAGGCAGGACGCACACTGGTTGAAGACTTTCGTCTTTAGACTGTGGAATAGGCGACTCAAAGACTCGACGAAGTTTCCAATATGCTGGCCAGCCCAGCTGTATCCTTCTGTTGGCCTCTCCCTCGAAGTTGTTTCTACCCAATTGCAATAATAATAAAAGGTAAGGTAAAAGGTATTTGGATCCTCATGCTCAAGATAACTTCTTTTTATTACCTTTGTATGAAAATTTGCTTAAATTTACTTAAAGATTTTAATTATTTGTCTGGCCCGCTAACATACCCGAAATTTGTAAAATGGCCCTTTAGAAAAATCAGTTAGACACCCTGACCTAAAGCAACGTCGCACGATGTTCGACTTATGTTTTCTTTTTAAGCTCGTGAATGGTGTGGTTCTGGATCCAGTGTTGTTAGAGCAAATCAATTACCGCGTTCCTAGGACAAATAGTCGGAACACTTCTAAAAAACTTTTTGCAATGGGGAAGGCAACTGTCAAAATGGCGCTGCGTACGCTTGTTCCACGAGAGCTATGAAAACAAAGGACAAAGGAGGAAAAAATGATAAATTCTGTAAGAATGAAAACGTCTTAATTTGGCTTTCAATTCCGGCATTTGCATTGTAGAATAGTTTTTTATATGCATTTTGGGTCAATGGATCTTTTTCGGTAATAAAATACCACAAAATAAATACCTATTTTCCCATACATTTTGTTCTGAACGTCTACTGTCTTAGGAACAAGCGTACGCAGCGACATCTACAATTAGCTTTGCGTTGCCAACCCCATTGACGCGAGCAGAACTAATTTGGGTAGACACGCACCGCTAAAACGAAGCTGCTATACGTACAACAATGTTGCTGATGATTCATTAGACATTTTTGCTTCAATATAACCACACTTTAAAAAAAGTCTTCTGTGTAGGCTGCTTAATCATGTTGTTCCTGATTGATTGTTATAAGTTGTTTAATTTGAATTTTAACTTGTATTTTTTTTAATTTTTGTTTGCATTTTTATAAGTAGATAGATACTGTTTTTTAAGTGTTGCACGTTATAAAAATTGAATGCTGTGTGTAGCTGTTATTAAGGTCATGCAAAGGCCAAAGATTGCAAATGTATGTTTTAAGATTGTTTATGTATGTACTTGGTTGGTATACCTAATAAAAAAAGACACTCCTGAAGGTGATGTATAGGCAAACATCTTGAAATAGGGTGAGGATTGCGCAGAACGCGTATTTTGGGCATGCGGTGAGGTACATACGCGGGCGGCGAGAGGGGCGCTTGCTATTGGGCGCTTGCTATTGGGCGCTTGCTATTGGTCGCTTGCAAGTGCACATGCACGAACTTAGCACCATACAGAATAGAAAATAGTACTAGCGTACAGCAGTTGCATTCCGCAAAATCGTTCAAATAAATTGCGACTCTTGCTCCGACACAATAAAATGCTATTCAGGTCGCGCAGCGCTCCCTTCACTCCAAAACATTCACCTAGTAGTTGCCTCTCTTTCTATCGCAAAGCTCTTATCTTTTCTGACGTATGAAATTTGTCCTCTGAGAGGACGCCGAGCGCTTCATACTCGCGCGCGGAGTGACAGAGCCCTGGCTTCACTCTGTCGAAAAAGTGTTAATGATGTTTGCCTCGTACTGTAATAATAACTACAGCGTAGTATAGTGTGTGTGTGTGTGTGTGTGTGTGTGTGCGTACTTGTGTTGCGTGATGAAGGCGTGCGAGGCCTGCATGATGTTCTCCTCGGCGCCGTTGAGCAGCAGTATGACGTCGTGTCGCAGCGGGCGCGGCGCCGCCACCAGCGCGCGCACGGTTTCCAGCCCCACCGCGCATCCCGCCGCGTCGTCGCTCGCGCCTACACACACCACACCAATTTACAGCTTGGCCATAAAGAGTTGAAATTAAATAAAATGGAACTATAATTTTTCAGTACAAAATATAGTCAGTATTGCCAAATTATTCGTGATTTTGACGTGTTTACATACAAAGTGGCGCCCTCAATTTTTGTCAACTCTTTATGGTCGAGTTGTACAACACTGTTAGGCCGCCTACATGGGTACCGACAGGTGCCTAGACTAGTGCGTAGAGCCTAGATATGTAACCAAGTAAAACACGTTCACGAATGTTCGCAACCGGCCGCACTGCGCGCTAGGTGCCTCAATACATCCAGGATTACCTAGAATGTATCGTAGGCGCGAGGATTATAACCAAAGACTATGAGACCAAGGCGACTATCCTAGCGACTCATCTACCAGTGCGGTCACCAAGTAACCTGGATATATCTTGGCACTTGTCTGTGCGTTCGCAGCCTTACTACCATAATACGTAGCATAGTACGGTTCCACTTGAGCTAAGGTACGTTGTTAAGGATTTGTCTGATTTACACTTAGGACTTACTTTTAGGATCATTTTATTTTGATAATGCGTCAGAGCATTTGAAAATAAAGCAATCCTTTTGGAGTAAATCATCCTTGGCAACGTAGCGTAGCTTAGCTCAAGTGGACCCGCACCCAACCATGATATCTTTAATTATCTGTGGCAGGAACAAGTGCATTGCCTTGGAACTGATGTAGAGTAGACCTATCTTAGACCGAGTATATTATTGGAATCGGCCGTGTGTATAGTGGATAAATATCAAAAACTGCCAGTCAGCAACGGCGCAAATAAATGAAATTACAAATTAGACTCGACCACGGAACCGCTGTTGCCATCGATACGATAGGATGATTCATCTGTGTTAGCTCTATTAGCAGTTTAATACTATTCACTTGTCACGCCACGCCTCAGCTCGCCATGATTTAGGGCGGCATACCAACCAGCCTTTCTATTGTCTAATTTCAAAATCTATCGCAATCGCTTTCAATATGTAACACATTGATGCTTCTTTTTGGCACGCATAAAAACGCACCAACGAAATGCAGCAATGTGTCACATCCATCTGTCAATTGAAAGCGATTGCGATAGATTTTTAAATTAGACAATTAGCTCCCAGGGCTGCGATTGCGTAAGGTAATCGTATTCATTTGACCATAAAGTTAATATTCCACTGGAATAGAGGAACAGAGTTCGCTTGGCTGCGACACCAAAAGTGACATGAGCCAGTGTGTGAAAATTTGTAAACGTGTGCGTGAACTTTAGAGATGCCCTGAAGTCCATTTCAGATTGTCGATAACCATAATGTATTATTGCTCTAATAAATAAAACACAAACAAGATTTTGAACATTTTTTTTTAAATAATTTCTTAAAGTCTCCTTGAGGCTCCCAGCCTATTCTATTTATGACATTTATCCAGTAACTTAATCACTGGATTTACAGGAAACCTGGAAATATTATTAAATTAGTACTTAAGTAGGTGGTATAATTGACCATTTGAAAACTGTCGGTTAAAAGCAGCTTTAGATAAAACTATCAGTGTTCACAAAGACAAACAAGGTTATATTGGAAATCATCGACATGAGTATCGATAATATAATAATTTTTGATCAATCTCTACGTCTTATTTTCTCCAGTTCACGGACATAATATCTTTTTATCTAACACATAATATTTAGAAATCAGCCTTTATTTAGAAAATAGGCGATTAATAGCATGATATTAGTGTATTACTTAGTGTGTTTAGGAATATATTCAACTAAAATATGAAATATGAAAATGGTACTTGTACAATCTTATTTACCTGTGAAATGAGTGTTTATTTGGGTTGTTGTCGTAAGTAACATTACAATTCAGTACAGAACACGACACCATTATTGATTTATATAGCTTTATGAGCCAAACCGATCAGATCGCGGCCAAAATTACAAAATAATCGTGTGGACGCTTTTCACCAAGATGATAACAGACGATAAATGAAGTCAAACTAGGTTCTGCTGTCATTTTCTTTTAACTCTTTCTCGCACATCGCATAAGCCGTAAGAATCGGTTTCTCACTCTCTCCATTCGCACCATTGTCCGTCTACTTGAGCGTAGCGAAATTTTTCTATGTCTATGTCATTTGACAGTTCATATCGTATCCCATCGGCTGTAATTTGTATGAGATGACATATATTATGATCCAATATGAACTGTCAAATTAATACGATTGACTTTACGCAATCACCTAGCTGATATGAAATGAAAAACAAGAGCACGTTCGCAGTATTTATTTACTTTAAATACTATTAAATAAACATTCAATATCTGTAGTTAACAAGATACCTAGATGTGGACATTATTAAGCCTAATGGACATAATCTTAGCATTATCTGTGTAGCATGGATAAGGTGTTGAAAGATTAGTCTAATCCACGAACAGACAATAATTAAACAGTAACACAATGAGTGCTGAAGAGCCGTGAAGCGCATAATGTGCATTAAGATGTCAGCGATAACGGGATGCGCTACGTTATGGACGGATGACGCCTACACACTGTACTACATTACGTAGTTTAACTAGTTATGCCTACACGTGTAAAAATAGAACCTGGAAACCTAGTAATTGGCTAATAGAAACTGCCGACAACATTGTCTTAGAACTCTCGATCAATGGTTATAGACTCTAGACCGATCGCTACGGTTTTAGAAGTCAATAAGTGGAGTTGAGGTCGCTGGATAAAGTAGTATGAAGGAGTAGGCCAGCCGCCCTCGCCTCGCCAAAGTAACATATATTCGTAATCGCTTCGCTCCGGAAATCGGAACATGTATGGATTTGACGTTTTAAAAGGACATCAGGCAGAGTCCCATAGAAAAAAAACCGGTCAAGAGCGAGTCGGACTCGCGCACCGAGGGTTCCGTACAATCATAAATATATTTGGATATGTTATTTTAGGACAGTCTTTAAAAAAGTAGGATAAACGGCAGACAGGTGGAAGGGCGAACAGGCGGACAGTTAATTTACAAATGCTGCTTATGGTTACTGAAAAACGTTTCAGCCACTCCACATTGCAAAATGTTTATATTACTAGTCCATCAGCCATTTTAATGTCCCCACTGCTGGGGCACAGGCCTTCCTTATAGGTGGATAAGGAGGACGGGCCATAACCCACCACGCGGGCCCAATGCGGATTGGTGGGTGTTAACGACTGCAAATCAGCCGGGACCAACGGCTTAACGTGCCTTCCGAAGCACGGAGGAGCTCGAGATAATAAATATTTGGTCACCCATCCCATGACCGAACCTTGCGAAAGTTGCTTAACATCCATCCGCAATCGCTGGTCCAGGCGCTAAACCACTGCGCCACCGAGCTCCTCGTTATTATTATATTACTATATAGTAATATATATAATTACTTAGTAAAGTATGAACTTATTCTTCGTTTATTCGTACGGCAAATAGTAGGTAATTATATTTGAACCAGCCACCAATTTATTATTGTAGTGTTAGGTTGCGCCATCTCTTGACCCATAGTGCTAGGTTAGCATGCTTAGGACAGCGCCATCTGTTGACTGGTAGTGAAACTAAAAAAAATTTGTTTGTTTTTTGAATTTCTAAAAAAGTGTGTTATATTGAGACATCGTTTTATTTTTCCTGTAATCTTTACATAAACTACTATCACATAGAATTATTTCAGATTTTTCTCTTTGCAAACTTCGGAGATAAGGGGGGGGAACGGTATTTTTTTTTACATTTTTCATCATAAGTCGAAAACTATGCGGCTTAAGAAAAAAGAAAAAATTGTTTTAAAATGTGCAAACAGCGCTCTTTCATATGATACCCCACATGCCCTAATCACCTCACTTAAAATTTTTAAGACCCCTTTTCAGTCCCTGTTAAAAAAAAATTATTAATTTTATTATTTCTTTCTTATTTGCAAAATAGTTGGGCAAATGTCATCTAAAACTATTCCAAATTTCAAGTTGATACCATTAGTAGTTCTCGAGATATCCAGCTGTGACAGACAGACAGACTGAGTCACACCATAAGGGTTCCTTTTTTACCATTTTGGTACGGAACCCTAAAAACCAACGTTTCTGTTTTTTTTCAAAATGTAGGCATGTAATTAGTAAGTCATAGAAAATATTCAGATTTTTACGAAGATTTATGTTTTAAGAGTTATTTACGTTTGAAAGTTTTTTTTTGGTAACCCCGACACTAAATAGCAACACCAGTTTCACGACAATACGTTTCGTTAGCTGCGTTAGTGATATAGATTAGCACCACAATGTACGAGTTGGAACCGATCAAACGGAAAATCTGTGCATATGTCGCACGTAACAAAACGCTTTTGATAGTTGAGTTGACTGACATCCGGCAGACTTTTTTTAATTCGAAATCACTTGTGCCACAGAACAAATATACTCAGGGAGACTTGTGAAATCGCTAACAAAGATGTCCGTTTCATTGATATGCTTTTGTTTTTTTTCAATAATTAATTAAAGCTAAATGAAGGAGTTAAAAAATAATGTTGCTACTGTTTTATGATTCTAGTAACATAAAGTGTTTATAGATAACAGAATTATGTTTATACACTTTTGGGTCTCATGTGCCTGATGTCCTTTGATCGTTAACGAAACGTAATGTCAATCCCATACGAAGCGATAACGAAGGTTTGCAAATGTTACTTTGGCTAGGGCCTGGGGGGCCAGGGGCCGTACCGGCTAACGAATCGATTATCGAAAAGTCTGCTGGGTTTCAAATTAAAACAGATAAATCGAGCCCCAATTGGGCGAAAATGGCGAACCCCAATTCATGATGTCACACGAACATCGTTATCTTCCAAATTACGTCAACAGAAAGTACAAAACGAAATTCCTTACTTAGATTTTTCTGTTTTAAGTTGAAACCTAGCAGACTTCGATAATCGATTCGTTAGCCGGTACGGCCCCAGGGGCCCTATTTTTGAATCGCTCGGCTGGCGTCGAGCGCTCGTTTCTACTGATTTTCGTTCGACATATGACTCAAAACAATGAGATGTCGAACGAAAGTCAGTAGAAACGAGCGCTCGACTGGAGTCGAGCGATTCAAAAATAGGGCCCCAGGTGGGTTTAATGAGCGAGGCTATCGGTCACGTGGCGAGGGCGGCCACATTTAATCAAGCTGAAAGCGCAGGTAGGGAGGAATCAAGACACACAGTGATTAGTTAAATACGCTCATTGTACGTACTTGTACCGTTTGCCTTATTAGGGTTCCGTACCTAAAAAGGAAAAAACGCAACCCTTATAGGATCACTTTGTTGTCCGTCTGTCTGTATGTCTATCAAGACCCTTTATCTCAGGAACGCGTGGAGGTATCGAGTTGAAATTAAAACCATAAACTTAAGTCTATGGTCCCTTGAAGCTGTGAAAAAATCAAAAGTTAAGTTTACGTAAAAAAAACCGGTCAAGAGCGAGTCGGACTCGCGCACCGAGGGTTCCGTACAATCATAAATATATTTGGATATGTTACTTTAGTACAGTCTTTAAAAAAGTAGGATAAACGGCAGACAGGTGGAAGCGCGAACAGGCGGACAGTTAATTTACAAATCTTAACCACAGCTGCTTATGGTGACTGAAAAACGTTTCAGCCACTCCACATTGCAAACTGTTTATATTACTAAGTAGGAACTTATTCTTCGTTTATTCGTACGGCAAATAGTAGGTAATTATATTAGAACCAGCCACCAATTTATTATTGTAGTGTTAGGTTGCGCCATCTCTTGACCGATAGTGGAACTATATTTTTTCTTAGGTTAGCATGCTCACAGAATACATAATAGGCATGCTTAGGACAGCGCCATCTGTTGACTGGTAGTAAAACAAAAAAAAATTTGTTTGTTTTTTGAATTTCTAAAAAAGTGTGTTATATTGAGACATCGTTTTATTTTTCCTGTAATCTTTGCATAAACTACTATCACATAGAATTATTTCAGACTTTTCTCTTTGCAAACTTCGGAGATAAGGGGGGGGGAACGGATTTTTTTTTTACATTTTTCATCATAAGTCGAAAACTATGCGGCCTAAGAAAAAAGAAAAAAATGTTTTAAAATGTGCAAACAGCGTTCTTTCATATGATACCCCACATGCCCTAGTCACCTCACTTTAAATTTTTAAGACCCCTTTTCAGTCCCTGTTGTAAAAAAAATATTAATTTTTTTATTTCTTTCTTATTTGCAAAATAGTTGGGCAAATGTCATCTTAAACTATTCCAAATTTTAAGTTGATACCATTAGTAGTTCTTGAGATATCCAGCTGTGACAGACAGACAGACAGACAGACTGAGTCACACCATAAGGGTTCCTTTTTTACCATTTTGGTACGGAACCCTAAAAAGATATAGTCGTATGTGCCACAAAAAACTCAAGTTTCGACACTTTCAAAGTACAGGGAAAATCTGATAAATATAAATTTGTAATCAAATCATAAAAAAAATAGTCTTTATTTAAGTACCAACAAATTTGTACGGAACTCTCGGTGGGCGAGACTAAAGGCGGAAATATATTATTCTGTTGTGTTGTGTCGCGAGTGTCGCGACAGAAAGCGTATCGGTTTCATACATATAGTATGACTAGAAATACACTATTGTGTTGTGTTGTCGACACTACACACTGTAGTAATGTGTTTCTAGCCATACTAAATGTATGAAACTGATAACGCTTCTGTCGCGACACGACACAATAGTATCTATATTCCCACCTTAACTCGCACTTGTCTGGTTTTTTTTAGTTTTTAGATTAAGATGGGTATGACCGATGTTCATGATTAAAATAAAAGTACTTTCAGATTGAAGCGTAAAAAAGTTATTGTTTTTTTAAAACATATTTAACGCGGCTGGAACGGAAATGTAACGGTACGATAGCATCGAGTTCACATGATTACTACAAGTGAGGACTACGTCAATGAATAATATTGGAATTAATTTACGGTCCTTTTAATTTAATTCGTTTTATATTTAACAAAAAAATTACAACTGGTATGTACTTTGCTAAGAATATTTGTTAACATATTACCTACCATAATATGTGTTCTGGTTAGTATTACGATGATTTAGAATGCTCTTACGAGTAGTAGACTCAAAGCGCCTTATAGATTGATCAATAATTGGGCCGCAGTTATGCGCCTTATAGATTGGGAGCACAGTTAGCAGTTATGCCAGTAATGGGCACGACAAGTGCAGTGCATTATCTAATCGATGGCGCGTGTCGTTCAACCCGCAGCGGTTGCTGGAGTATGTACTATGGGCAACAGCTTCGCTTAACCAGTTTGCAACAAAATTCGTGTGCGCGCGTATCGCCCCTGCACGAACTAAACGTATGTGACAGCGGGCGCGGCGTGCAAGCGATTTTAACCTTAGCAGTGGTTAAGCGACGCTGCTGCCCATGGTACATACTAGTACGACAGAATAACTAATAGTACACGTACAGAAGCAGCAATTCGCAAAGTCATTTAAATAAAAAGCTACTTTTGCTCCGACACAATAAAGTGCAATTTAAGTCGCGCAGCGCTAATGGCCTACAGTTATATTCACTTAGTAATAGCCTCTCTTCCTATCGCGTGCTCTTACCTTTTCTGATGACGCAACGTTAGGGTTGTCTTCGTGTAAATGAACTGTGTAGCATAATATCATAATGCGAAAAACGGCAGAGTAATGTCGATTCGACATTATAAAGAGAATACCTACGCAGGCAGTAAGATGCCGCGCGACTACACTGGCGGGCGTGTGGCGGCCTTCTGCTCACTTGTTCGTTCGAACGAACGACTAGCGTAGGTGCTTATCGCGCGACCTTGAGCGAGTGATGGAGGCCTGCTAGTACGAACAGTGCGTCATAATACAATATTGCTACCGGCGCGCGGCGGGCTGAATGCAACTGCGCCAGAGCGGCTAATTGCCCAAGAATCGCTAATCACTTAGTTTTGTTTCGTGCAGCAGACGACTAACATCACCTTTTTGTTCAGCGCTCAATCTTAAGGCGACTATCACCCTCAAGTGGCGCCCTCATCATTATAAAATTAATTGCTCGCAAAGTACATATTGTTTACAAAATTCACACGTACAGATTGAAGCTAAGGTTCTATAGTTTATTTACAAACAATAACTTCAGTAAAATATAGTTCGTGTACTAGTAGTTAGCAAAAGTGCCAAAAGTGGTCACTTTTCGCTCTTTTTCTTTGAGGTATATATAGGGGCCTTAACTAAGTCGTATTCTTATTTATTATAAGTAAGAAACTATCGTCACTCGTCCGTTGTTATTTTATGTTACTTAGAGAAAGATCTTTGAATGATTGAGCCTGAGGAGCCGAATATGAGTCAATGTGCTAGTGACACGACAGAATAGATAATAGTTCTAGCGTACAGAAGTTGCACTCCGCAAAATCGTTTAAATAAATTGCGACTATTGCTCCAGCACAATAAAGTGCAATTCAGGTCGCACAGCGCTCCCTTTGCTCCAAAACATTCACCTAGTAGTTGCCTCTCTTTCTATCGCGTAGGTCTTATCTTTTCTGACGTATGAAATTTGTCCTCTCAGAGGACGCCGAGCGCTTCATACTCGCGCGCGGAGTGACAGAGCCCTGGTGACACTCTATGTCCTACTATAGCAACTCTTCAATAGACTATGCAGTGGCCGGAGGCCAGTCGCGTGAATAAATCTATTACACTTCCTTTTTGTCGACTTTACTAAGTTGAGGCTAGATTCGTAATTTCTCAATATCATAAATCTGTATAATTTAGTTTCATTAAAATTGTGCTGTTAACAGGTTGGTAGACGAGTACTAATCATGCATGTTAGGTAGTAATTACTATGATTACTAGGAAAGCCTTGGAATCATTATACCGACGACGGTAGGCGCCCGCCACTCCCGCCCGGCGCGGGCGCACGTCGTGAGATTCCTGCGCTCATTAGCGTATCGAGTCAACCAACGATTATACTATCCCCGTCAATTGGTAATGCGCCTGGCGGCCATGATTTTAATCTCAAAAACGAAAAACAGTTGTAAAAATTTTATATACCTAGACCCTATCTTTTTGAAAATAATAATTCAATAATTAATATATAAGATTACCTATGAGAATCTTCTTGATTCATGACATTTATAGTTGCGGATCACGTCAACGTGGATATTAATGTGACAAGGTTCCAGCGCATAACCAATTGACGGGGATTATACCTTTGACAACGAGGTAGCATAGTGCTAGCTAGAGATATTTTTTAAAGCCTGTTTCGGAAGAAGACTTTTGTAAAATCGTGATGAAGTCGAGGCAAATCGTAATATTGAAACTGAAAATGACGGGTCGCCACTGAGACCACCACGAAAAGCAAACCGCAAACGCTAATAGTTAATAGACATCACTAATTGTTTGTTTAACTAAGTTTATTTTAGGGGAGCTGCTTATTACACTAGCTGGTCTATTTTACCCTAACTCGGTTATGAAGTGACTGTCACAAGTGTTGCACGCCCGCTAAAATGGCACCTACGTTGTCGAAGCCACAAAAATTGCCTATCAGCATTCCTTGCAGTTTTTAACATGTCAATTAAAAAAAAACCGGCCAAGTGCGAGTCGGACTCGCGCACGAAGGGTTCCGTACCAAAAAACGGCAAAAAAAAATACGTTTGTTGTATGGGAGCCCCCTTAAATATTAATTTTATTCTGTTTTTAGTATTTGTTGTTATAGCGGCAATAAAAATACATCATCTGTGAAAATTTCAACTGTCTACCTGTTGCCGTTATTAATATCGAGCAAAAAACGGCAAAAAAATCACGTTTGTTGTATGGGAGCCCCCCTTAAATAATAATTTTATTCTGTTTTTAGTATTTGTTGTTATAGCGGCTACAGAAATACATCTGTTAACGCCACAATAAGGCAATAAATAATTCATTTTTTATTATTATAATAATATACATAAGTACCTAATCAATCTTAATAGATAGTGTGACACGGAGCGACGAAATGCTTCCTATCCTTGTCTTTCTTATGACCCTATCTATTGCCATCTCGCTCCATTTCCGCATCCTTAATGGCAAATGCAGTGAGAAGAAACAACCGCCGGCACGGCGCCAGTATCCTGATTGTTGACGTGCGCGCGCGACCGAAAATTAATTACTCATACATTATTGTTCCAAATATCGGTGAAAACTCAAAATTATAGTGCCTACGAAATCACAGTGTCCGACAGTGTCCACCAGCTGTTTGGGAGCTCCCGAAACCACTTCGTTCCAGGACTTTTGGTAAGCTGCAAAATTTGCCTTCCATTTTTATTTTCCTTGTTCCTAGCAATTAGCCGCCACTGTGTCACAAAACTAATCATCGAAAAATCTATTAAACTCTTTAAAGCAACCCGCGCCTACATAATTTGGTCCTATCGTACCGGGATTGAGTTAGATTTTCGAGATTTAGTAATTTTACCATCGCGGTGCTAGACATAAAAAGATGGCTTCCGAAAAGAAAATGCAAGTATTACAAAATAAATTATCGGCATATTACGGTAGGTTACAAACCATTTACGATCAAATAGCTAAATTGGGGGACGATCCCATTAAAATTGATAATTTTTTAGGAGATGCATTTACGTTAGATACGTTAAGAAATGATTTCCTAAGAACAATTGAGGAGCGGAATGAGGTTCAGCTTTCAATAACTGACGGCCCCACCCCTTCGTATAATTCAGCTATAGCATTTGAGCAATTGTTCGCGAAAATTAAGTACAAAGTGCACCAGTTAACGGCACCAAATACTCAAAAAATGAGTGGTAACGTTGGCGGTGAGGTAGTTAAGTGTGAACATGACAAACCTACTCGTAAATATATTCCCAACATTGAACTTTGTTCGTTTAACGGTGATATTGCGTCCTGGCCTATTTTTTACGAGTCTTTTCGTACCACCATACATGAAAATTCGGATCTCACTGATGGGAATAAAATTCAATTCTTGATGGGGAAATTACAGGGGAAAGCTCTAGCCATTTGTCAGGGTATTCTTCCTACCGCCGAAAACTATACGGTTATTTGGAATAATTTAGTAAAGAAATATAATGACAAGCGGGTGCTTGCCGCGACCTACTTAGAACGATTGTTAAACCTACCTACTGTGTCACATAATTCACCTACTCAGTTAGAGGAATTTATTGATAAATTCTCGGCTCTGTATTTAGCTTTAAAACAATTAGATTTCGAGAATTTAGAAGACTTCATTTTCGTTTATATTGCCAGTAAGAAAATAAATACGGAAACGTATGAAGCATTCGAGTATAAATTCGAAAAATCCGAAACCTTTCCGAAATGTAACGATTTTATTGATTTCGTGAAAGATCATGTTCGAGTTAAATTGCGTACGCGAGGTGTGGGTAGTTATTCCGTGGGTACGCCGGCGAAGGGCAGTACTCAAGGTCGTAAAAATAGCTCGTCGCCATCAACTGCGATGTCGGGAGGTTACTCAAATTCACGCAATGCTAATAATAGTAATGTGAAAACATTTGTTAACATACAGGAGCGCAATAACTGTTTATGTTGTGGGAAAAATGATCATTCGCATGTTTCCCAATGTGCTAAATTCCTGTCAATGATCCCTAATGATCGTTATAAATTTATTAAAAGTAATAAAATGTGTGTTAATTGCTTACATAGTACTCACACGATTCTTAATTGTAAGTCAACAAATGAACGGTGTAATGAGTGCGCTAAGAGACATAATAGCTTGCTTCATTTCCCAAAACCTACTGAGTCCGGCCCTGCCGATGCCGCGGTAGGAGTAGCTCTCTGCGCGGCCGTAAACGACGGCATTAGTCGGGACGAGGAGGGCATGCAGACGGTGTCTTGTCCATCGACGACCGTGTTACTAGGGACGGCGCAGTGTCACGTGCTCGACGCGACCGGGAACATATGGGCAATTAGAGCGTTAATCGATAGCGCGTCTCAAAGGGACTTAATTACAACTGAGTGTTGCAAACGTTTAAATTTAAAAATATCTGAGTCGCATAATAAATATGTGTCAGGTGTAGGGGACGTCAATAGTCCTATTGTAGGGACGACCTGCCTGACCATCCGTTCGCGAATAAATGATTCGGTCAGATATACGATTCAACCTGTGGTCGTGAATAATATTACTAGTGAACTACCGATCGCGAAAGTGAACACGGCTCGGTTAAATTATTTAAATAATATTATTTTAGCGGATTGTAATTATCATACTCCGGGTAGTATCGACTTGATTATAGGTGGCGATTTGTTCGCGCGCATTCTGCGTCCTGATACAATATCACGTGACGCCGGTGAGCCCGTCGCTGTCGAGACCTCATTAGGTTATATAATTATAGGTCAAGCTCCCGTTATTGAACCCGTGTGTAATACCATCCATACTCTTTTCACTTTAGATGAACCGGTCGAAAATCGCCTGAATCGATTTTTTGAGTTGGAGGAGGTACCGAATGTACTTTGCCTATCTAAAGACGATGAAAATTGTGAGAAATATTATAACGAAACTACGCGTCGTACGTCGAATGGACAATATGTAGTGTCGTTACCATTTAAATGTGAACCGTCACTTTTAGGCGATTCAATGCGGTCAGCTGAGCGTAGGTATTTAACATTGGAGCGTAAATTATTGGCTCATCAATCGTTAAAGGAACAATATGATTCCGTATTTTCAGAATATTTACAAAAGGGTTATATGCGTCCGGTTGGTACTATTAGTGAGGTAGGTTATAATAATGATCAATACGTAATTCCTCATCATGCCGTAGTACGTCATGATAAAAGTACCACCAAGTTGCGCGTGGTGTTAGATGCCAGCAATACTACCAGTTCCGGAAAATCGTTAAATGATTTATTGTACACTGGTCCTAATTTACAAAATAATATTTTTGATATTATTTTGAAGTTCCGTTTATTACCTATCGCGATAAGCGCTGATATAAGACAAATGTACTTAAGAATTCATGTCGATAATGATGATTTAAAATATCAACGAATATTATATCGATTCAACTCTAATGAACCGTTAATCGTATACGAAATAACTCGAGTGCCGTTCGGTCTGCGTTGTAGTCCGTACCTAGCTATGCGTACCGTGCGTCGGTTAGTAGAGGACGAGCGGGACAAGTATCCCGCGGCCGCCGCGGTAGCCGAGACTGAGCTATACATGGACGATCTGGCTACAAGTTGTCAATCGGATAAAAGGGCGATCGACCTTGCGACCCAACTTATCAAGTTATTCGAAACGGCCGGTTTTGAGTTAGTTAAATTCGCTAGTAACTCGCGGAAAGTAATGTCTAGTATTCCATCGACGCATCGTGTTAGTGAAGCGGTCGAGTTCAGCCCCGACAATCAATTAAAGGTTTTAGGGCTTTTATGGCTACCCGCGGAGGACGTTTTCACTTTTATTATTAACATACAACCTCAAGAGTGTACAAAGCGCAAAATACTGTCCACGATTGCTCGGCTGTGGGACGTTATGGGCTATGTGGCTCCAGTGACGCTTTTAGCTAAATTAATAATTAAATCTTTATGGGAAAATAATGTCAATTGGGACGAATCCCCGCCCTCGAATATAATTTCATTGTGGCAAACTATAGAATCGGAACTTCACCTTTTACAATCTATTAAATTACCACGACACGTAAGCGTAAATAATAATGATTGTGTTATATCAATAATAGGCTTTGCGGACGCCTCAGAACGAGCGTACGGTGGTGTGGTATATTTACATGTTTATTTTCCTAACGATAATCGTTCGGTAATGAATTTATTGTGTGCTAAGTCCAGAGTGGCGCCTTCTAAAACGGTAGTTACGCTCGCTAGAATGGAATTGTGTGCTAATGTTATACTAGCTAAGTTAATGCGTATAGTTCTAAATAACTATTCGTTGCGGTGTAAGATAACAAACACGTTCGCGTTTACAGATAGTAAGGTAGCACTCGCGTGGATAGTTTCTAACCCTAATCGATGGCAAACTTTTGTCGCAAATAGGGTTGCCATGATTCAAAATGACTTACACCCTCGGCATTTTCGTCATATTAATGGAAAGGACAATCCCGCGGATTGTTTATCTAGGGGTCTCACTCCTTCTCAGTTAATCGAACATCCACTTTGGTTTCACGGACCGCCATATGCGCAACTACCCGTCTCCGACTGGCCGACATTGGGAGTTGATACAACTGATTTTAACGATTTAAATTTACCTGAGGAGAAAGTTAATGTCCTTAGTGCTACAATTAAGGCTCCTAGTACCTTACCTATTTTTTACGAATTAGCTACTCGTGTCTCTTCGTGGCATAAATTACTCCGAATTGTAATATATGTACTTCGGTTCACTAAGAAATTACCGAAACAATTTAGTGTTTCGCATTTAGACATTGCGGAAGAAATGGTCATTAAAGACTTACAATCAGTGCACTTCCCAAGTGAAATTAAAACTGCCCAAAATGGTGGTAAGCTACCGCCGTCTTTATTAAAATTAAATGCATTTTTACGCGACGGTATACTTCGTGTGGGTGGAAGGTTGCGTAATTCCGATTTAGATTACGATAGTAAACACCCTATATTGCTTCCTAGCAAGGATCACATAGTCAATTTAATTATTGACTATTATCATCGTCGGTACCTTCATACTGGTCCTCAATTATTAATGTCATTAATAAGACAAAAATATTGGATTTTGTCCGCGCGTAATATCGTTCGTAAGCGAGTACAAAATTGCGTCACGTGCTTCAAAGCTAACCCTAAGCCCGCGACACCGCCGCTGATGGCAGATTTACCCGCCTACAGAGTACAACAGGCTAAAGCATTTGGCTGCACCGGCTTAGACTACTGTGGACCGCTCGCAGTGCTGCCCTACCGGCGCAGAGGAGTACATAGTATTAAGGCGTATTTATGCTTATTCATATGTCTGGCTACTAAAGCCGTTCATTTGGAACTCGCTTCAGATTTGTCTACGGACGCTTTTTTAAATGCTTTTAAAAGATTCATATCGCGTCGCGGCCCCATCTCGACTCTTTACTCGGATAACGGCACCAATTTCATAGGAGCCAATTCCTACTTAAATAATATGTATCGCCTGTTAGATTCCGAGCAGTATAAGGATAAATTCGCTAATGAATTAAGAGATAACCACATTGAGTGGAAATTTAATCCAGCGTCCGCCCCCCACTTCGGTGGTATTTGGGAGGGTAACATTAGGAGTGTCAAAAGTCACCTGTCCAAAATTGTAGGGACTCAATTATTAACTTTCGAAGAGATGACAACTGTTATCGCTCAGATTGAGGCTATTCTCAATTCAAGGCCACTATCTGTACTTAGTAGTGATCCTTCAGAGCCTCAGGCGCTCACACCCGCTCATTTTCTGGTCATGACGCCCTTAAAATCCCTGCCATCCGAAGATGTCAGCACGGAAAAGATAACGCTATTACAGCGAAAACGCATTGTTGATCACCTCGTGCAATGTTTTTGGAAGCGGTGGAAGGTGGAATACCTTAACACATTGCAAACTAGAGCGAAGTGGCTCACACCGAGCTCTCCCGTGCGCGAGGGCACTATTGTCTTACTGCAATCAGAAAATAGTGCTCCTCTAAATTGGCCGTTAGGCATAATCGAACGTACTTTTCCTGGGAGGGACGGAATATCCCGCGTCGTCGACGTTAGAACTAAGTCCGGTGTATATCGCAGACCGGTTGTGAAGGTCATTCCGCTTCCCAATCAATAATTTAACTTAATTTCATACAGTCCACTTCTTAATAATAAACCAATAAAATACTTAATAAAATTAAAATAATTAAATCAATAAGCTAATCTAAGTCTAAAGTTCTAATAGCTATGTATACCTAGTAGTTTTAGGTTAAGTTTGAAGGATTACATCCTGTCAACCCGGGGGGGATGTTAACGCCACAATAAGGCAATAAATAATTCATTTTTTATTATTATAATAATATACATAAGTACCTAATCAATCTTAATAGATAGTGTGACACGGAGCGACGAAATGCTTCCTATCCTTGTCTTTCTTATGACCCTATCTATTGCCATCTCGCTCCATTTCCGCATCCTTAATGGCAAATGCAGTGAGAAGAAACAACCGCCGGCACGGCGCCAGTATCCTGATTGTTGACGTGCGCGCGCGACCGAAAATTAATTACTCATACATTATTGTTCCAAATATCGGTGAAAACTCAAAATTATAGTGCCTACGAAATCACAGTGTCCGACAGTGTCCACCAGCTGTTTGGGAGCTCCCGAAACCACTTCGTTCCAGGACTTTTGGTAAGCTGCAAAATTTGCCTTCCATTTTTATTTTCCTTGTTCCTAGCAATTAGCCGCCACTGTGTCACAAAACTAATCATCGAAAAATCTATTAAACTCTTTAAAGCAACCCGCGCCTACAACATCATCTGTGAAAATTTCAACTTTCTAGCTATCACGGTTCATGAGATACAGCCTGGTGACAGACAGACAGACAGACCGACAGACAGACCGACAGACAGACAGACCGACAGACAGACCGACCGACAGACAGACAGACAGATGGACAGCGGAGTCTTAGTAATAGGGTCCCGTTTTTACCGTTTGGGTACGGAACCCTAAAAAGAAAAAGAGAAAGATCTGGGTGAAGTTTTTTTTTCACTGTGTTTATTGTAGCTGTTGATCAAATTTTTTATAAATTTCCGACAAAACCTCATGTCTTCTTTTTATAGTCTTTGCGTTCTTTTTTCCATAAAAACGGCATTTTTTTTATAAATTTTGCACCCTAAACACGAGTCACAGCGAGTCAGGGAGCTGGGTAGACCGGGGCGCCCCGGTCACCCTAGTTAGTGACCCTAACTCCCTAACTGTTATTACACCACCCTGAGTCAGGGTTAAGGACCCTGAATACCGTGTAATGTAATACACACTTAAGTACATAATGTGTGGAAAATTTACATGTACAGATTGAAATTGCAAAAAGTGCCCACTTTAAGCACTTTTGCTTGCAAAAAAACATATGTGGATTTTGTTTCGCCAAACAATGTTTTGTTGATTGTGTAGGTAGAGCAAAACACGCGCTAGGGACCTGCCGAGCCGTAACACCGCATGTAAAGTAGGAGTGGACGATACAAATCGTATATAGTTTTTAAACGTATATTGCATCGATATCGTCAAATCCGATATCGATGCATTCGGAAACTATATATGTATTTGGCAAAACACTATATTCCTTCACCAATGCGATGCGCGTCGACACCACGATATTTATGTAATCCGATTCAGGGATATTGTACCGTATTACAATGAATTACCAGCTACAACGAGTATCGCGCGAGACGCCGAGTGTGAGCGAGACCAGTGAATGAGATAGAGAATTAGCAATGTTATTTATCAGATACGATTCTAAACCTTATTGATATTGTATTAAAGTTGTTTGCATACTTTTTTATCTTTTTTATTATTTCTTACAAAATAACGATGAGGTATTTTGAAATAATTAAATTACATAATTTCTACTCCCAATTCATTATTATTTTTTAATTGAATTGAAACTGAACCAAAATCATAAAAATGTTTATTATTTAACACAAAATAAATAATAATACTTCGTACCTACTATTTAAGTTAATTTACTTCTTTGAAAAAATCTTTAATCAATATTAAATCATCATAACGTATAGCGTATCAATGTATATAATTTGAGTAAACCTATATTGGTTGATATTGATATTTGGTCGCCACTCACAATATCGCCGATATCAAAATATATAGTTTCAGAATCCGATATCGATTATCGATATTTAGTTTCGATTTGATATTGAAAAAAAGCGATATTACCCACCGCTAATGTAAAGGGTTTGATGAAAACATTTTTGTTCAGTTTCAGTTCCATGTATGGGGAGAGCACGCGTCGCGTGCGATGAAATAAACAACAAAAAAATAACGCTGAAATTCGCGTTATTTTCCCAAAAATATTAACCTGTGGCCCTACCATGAGTTGTTGCAAACTGTTTACGTTACAGTAAACTATCGTTTTCTCTCTTTCACTCGTATTGACTGTGAGCAGTATATCCGACAGTTTACTGTAACGTAAACAGTTTGCATCAACTCATGGTAGGGCCACTGGCCTAGGTTAGCGTAGTTAGGTAGGCAATATTCGTCTTCGTGTTCCGATTCGACACAGGTTTTTCTTATCTAATTTGTAACAATTAATCCATATCGCGATTCAGAGGGAAACAGCGCCATCTGTCTGTAGCGCCTGTCAACAAAACAATGTAAATGGGGAATGCCCGAAAAAAAATCGAATCAGCTGAATATTTTTTTAAAGGTAGGAATAAGGTCCCTTAGTAATAGAAAATAGTTTTAAAATTTTCGGTTGCGTGAGAAAATTAAACTTTTTACAACGAACTAGGGGTATTTTATTAAGGTTCATCATCACATAAGCCGCACGACACACACTGCTGGGTATAGGCCTCCCTCAAGGATCTCCACGACGATCGGTCCTGCTTGGCCCGCATCCAGCGGCGCACCGCGACCGCGCACCCTCACGTCGGTTCCCCTTGTCGGGGGCCTACCCACGG
The DNA here is from genome assembly GCA_943789525.1 of Agriphila geniculea. Classification (NCBI taxonomy): domain Eukaryota; kingdom Metazoa; phylum Arthropoda; class Insecta; order Lepidoptera; family Crambidae; genus Agriphila; species Agriphila geniculea. Next base: position 23,030,150 of record OX038869.1, on the reverse strand, counting down.
AGCCGAGACCGGTGCGCGGTCGCCATTCTAGAACCTTCCCGCCCCAACGGCCATCGGTTCTTCTCGCTATGTGTCCAGCCCACTGCCACTTCAGCTGAACGTTACCGAGGTTATTTTTTGTAAATAATCTATAGAATTTTAGCTTCAATCCGTACATCTGAATTTTCAATACATATGCACTTAGCGAAGTTTAAATAAGATGAGGGTGCCTCTTCAGGGCTATAGGAGCCTTAAGAAGTCGACATGGTTGTTTGCATGGTACAATAATATACTGCGCCAGGTATAGCACTCCGAGACAGAGGAAGTGACGTAGGTCTGCACAGTCATAAGTCATTTCCGCTATCGGTATTGAAAATAACGTTTATTCATCTTTAATTGAACCGTTTCGTTCTCTAAGAGAAATCACAATTAAAATACACTATAATAATTTTATAATGTATTTTAATTATTACAATAACTAGTTAATTACAATAATCAGAATTTGGTCCAGAGATATCCCATTCCCGTTTCTTCTCTCCCTCTCTCGTCCCCCTTCCCGTCTCCGACCACTTCAGCTTCACCCTATTTCACCTTCTTAGGGGCTGAATCATGTCCACCGTGTTGTACTTCAAAATAAATGTCATTTTCGCAATCACCAATAAAACCTCTAGAACGACATCCATATCGATTTTTATGTTAACTATAACCCCACTTATCCCCTAAGGGATGATTTTCAAAATAAAGAAATGTGTGTTTGCCTACTTACTTTTAGACGTGCTCCTTCGAATTTTAAAGTTGTAATGTCTATTTTATATTCTTTTTCCATACCACATTTGAACCTCATTTTCACCCCTTTAGAGGTTAAATCATGTTCACCTTGTTGGACTTCAAAATAAATGTCATTTTCGGAATCACCATCCCATAAAACTTGAAGAACGACATCCATATCGATTTTTATGTTTACTTACCCCATTTACCCCCTAAGGGTTTGATTTTCTAAATCACAAAATATATGTTTGCCTATTTATTTTTAGACATGCTCCTACGAAGTTTAAAGTTGTAATGTTTATTTTATATTTTTTATATTTTATATTTAGGGCGATATTGGGGTTGCCCCGTTGTTGCAGCGCCTCTGGTATGTTTGCAGCAGCACGCACTGACTGTTTTTATGCGACTATGCGCAAGAGATGCACTTCATTGGTGCGCAGAGTGCGGGCCAACCCCAATGCCGTCCTCTTCATGATAGCCGAGAGGCTCGATTGCCCTTATATCCGTCACTGCTGTAATAAGCATGTTTCTACGGTTAGGACGGTGGGCAATCGACATTTATAAATAATATTATCATTTGTTGTGTTTTTATAGTTGGATTGAAACATAAATTATATTATATGTAATTATTTTTTTTAAATTCAATTTCAATTTTATTTTAATTTGAATACAATTACAGAACGAAATTAAATTTTAGCTCATTTTAGAATTTGATAACTGATTTTTATGTACTGATATGACAAAAGGATATTTATTTTTAAAATTTTACTTATTTTATGAATTAATTATAAGTGCCTTCTACTTAATTTTTCGTGTTTGTGACTTAATTTATTTATTAATATTAAAATTAATGTCTCTTTTTTAAATTGATCTATGGGTGTGAAGCCTGAAATAAATAATTTTTATTTTTATTTTATTTATTTATTTATTATTATATTCTTTTTCCATACAAAAATTTGAACCCCAACTTCACCCCTATATTGAATGAATCATGTCCACCGCGTGGACTTCAAAATAATTGTTATTTCCGCAATCGTTATCCCCGAATACCCCAATAACGACATCCATATCGATTTTTAGATTTATTTATCTCATTGCACCCCCATTTCATCCCCATAGGGATTGAAAAACTATTAATACCGATATACGTTGCGTAAGATTTACACCCATAAGCCTAAATAATAAATTTAGCTATTTTTACTTTAAAAATGATGGATTTTCTATACACAACTTCATCCCCCTTTTCACCCCTTCGGGAGTAGAATTTTCAAGAACACTGAGACACCTGTAAATTAATTTACAATCGTCAGCCTAAACACAAATTTTGAAGATCCTGGCTTTGAAACTGACGGACTTTCATACAAACTTTGGACACCCGTTTCACCCCCTCAGGCGGTGAATTTTTAAAATCCTTTCTTAGTGCACCCCTAGATCTTATAAGGAACCTATGTGCCAAATTTGGAGTCTCTAGACCCAGCGGTTTGGACTGTGCGTTGATACGTGAGTCACCAATCATTATCTTCTTTTATATTTTTATATATTAAGATAAGCGCCCAGAGTGGGACGCTATTTTGAGGTGGCATTTTTGAGACTGACCGGACATCTAGGGTATTCTTGATCGAAGCCATGGTTGTTAGTTTACTGACCGGGGCTGTCGGGCACGGTGTCTATGTGGCAGTTGAGCAGCAGCGCGGTGCGGCGCGGCGCGGCGGTGGCGCGGCCTCCCACCCCCCGCGCGCGCAGCACCACGTTCTGCACGTCACGGTACACGTTGTTCATGCCTGCCACATACAACACACTGCAGTCAACGCATGATACACGACCACGAACTCGCCTCTAGTCGGCGACAATCGCATCGATCGTCTCAAATAGATGATTATTGGTGAACAAACGCAGGCCATGCTGGGAGTAAGCTATAGCGAAACATAGGAAACGAAGACGTTTCGTTTCGCTTCACTTCGTATACTTAGTTCGCGCTGTGAAGCCAAATATAATATAAGGGTTCCGTTTTTTGCCATTTAGGCTACGGAACCCTAAAAACCGGCCAAGTGCGAGTCGGACTCGCGCACGAAGGGTTCCGTACCAAAAAACGGCAATAAAATAAGTTTGTTGTATAGGAGCCCCCTTAAATAATAATTTTATTCTGTTTTTAGTATTTGTTGTTATAACGGCAACAAAAATACATCATCTGTGAAAATTCCAACTGTCTACCTGTTGTCGTTATTAATATCGAGCAAAAAACGCAAAAAAATCACGTTTGTTGTATGGGAGCCCCCCTTAAATATTACTTTTATTCTGTTTTTAGTATTTGTTGTTATAGTGGCAACAGAAATACATCATCTGTGAAAATTTCAACTTTCTAGCTATCACGGTTCATGAGATACAGCCTGGTGACAGACAGACAGACGGACAGCGGAGTCTTAGTAATAGGGTCCCGATTTTACCCTTTGGGTACGGAACCCTAAAAAGACAAAGATACGATAGCGACATAAGCGAAACCAAATTAACTTTGTTTCGCTCCCAATGTGAAATGTGTTTTATGCAAAAAGAACAAGCGCCCTCGACAAGGGCTATAAGACAGTGCCGGATTAAGCCAGTGCGAGGCCTGTAGCAAATTCCGAGGCCGTGGGCTTGCGTGATTGGAGCATTGTATGCAAGCTTTCAAAAATGCCTGTCTCAGCTTAGCGCCGGCCGCACGTCAAACCAAAAAAATGCCTGTCAAATGCGGCAAATGCCTGTCAGATGGTAACTCTAATTACGACTAGTTCGATGACAACATCAGGGAATTCCCCCGTTAATTTTGCAGCGTTGCCAACTTGCGTTCAGTGTGGTGTAAAACATATTTTGTGATGTTACCAGATTTTAAAAATGTATCTAAATTGATACTTTTTTACGATCAAAAGCATTAGTGCGCGGGGTCCCAAAATGCGCATTTGCTATTCTTGCTACGTGGTTAATCCGCCACTGCTATAGAGCAATAGCGCACTAGCGGCCAGGTCGCAGCCGCCAGCGAGATCGGTACATTAGTAGATCGAGGCGACTCATCTGCGGCAACGGGCTGGTCGCTGGCCGCTGCGTGCGGCCACTGAGATCAAGTGTGCACGAGTACACGATGATCGTGACGATTGTAAACGATCACACAGATTGTGTGGAAGCGCCATAACATCCTTTCCAAAGTATTTACTATTTACTTATTTTAGTTTACTAGGTAGGTACTAATAACATCCTTTCCAAAGTATTTACTATTTACTTATTTTAGTTTACTAGGTAGGTACTAACTACTATTATGTTTTCAGGGTCATCCGTCAAACAACTGGAAGTAATCTCGCTTAGGTGCTATGCGTACCTAAGGACAAGGAATCACTTGATTTTAAGACGAATCGAATATGGGCGGTGAGGAGACTGTCTCTAGTCGAAGTGTTTATCATTAGCATACAAAAAGACAAGAAAATGAACACAAAAAAATGTTTACAAATTCAAATGAAAATGAAAAATTCTTTATTCAAATAAGCTCACATAATGAGCGTTTTTAAATCGTCAAATAAATATTGTAGTAAAGCAATACAATATGACGTAAGTTAATGTCAATCACAAATACTTCAGATGTTTACTTCGTTAAGAAGCGAAAAATTAGTCCTTGAGTTGAGTAATCCTGTCGGTGTTGCCTTTCGACACGGGACTGGCTCGGCTATCAACCGGTGCGACCAATCGTAACAATTATCAACACCTGTTGCATAAAATTAATACCATTTTGTATACACTTTACGCAACTGTCTATAAATGGAGTCATACGTAGTAGAATGATAAGAAGTTTGCATCGCTTTTCGTTTTGGCACAGGACCTTTTAGATAATAAGAGGACACTGGGTCAATATACGGAAGGAATTTTAAGTTCAGTTGGTTATATTATAATCCGAGCTCCCATTGCAGGCAACAACCTTGCCTCACATAAGGTGGGGCTCGGACTATTACGAAGCAACGTAATTCTTTAGAGTAAAAATATGTTTTATGTCAAATACAGTGTTCATTCAGTAGACATTTAGTTTCATTTGGTCACTGTTCCAGCCGCCACACCAAGCCCTTATTGAAAGGGAAAATGCGGTCCTGCCTGGAGAAGGGCACGATAGAATTTTGTCGCTCAAATTGCAGCTGGTCACATCAACCTTCCGAACCTATATACCTTACCTACAGACAACCACTAAGGCAGTGTCTTTGTCGATCTATATAATAGTTGGCGATATTAGAAGTGTGACGTCTATCGCCATCACAAAAGTCTGAAGAAAGTTTACCACCTTTGTCATATTTAAAAAACTAAGAGTTCTTTCCTTCCTCTCAAAAACAGATAAAACTACCTAGGTCGTACAATAAAGTTGTTGTTCATTAGATACCGTCAAAGAAGCTCAGGCTGAATCCGCCGCTTGCGCGCTGCAGGTCCACCTCGAGCACGTTGTGCTGGGAGGCGGCGCGCGCGATCTCCCGCGCCGCCGCCAGCGCCACGCTCACGCCCGCCACCTCGTTCTCGTAACTGCCTGCCACCTGACACATAATTCAAAATTCAAATTAATTTATCAGTCTAGGCTGCTACAAGCACTTGTGAATGTCATAGAAACTACGCCATCGGTTCGCAAACCCTATGCGCGAGACCTTGTAACGAGAAGAACCGGCAAAAAACTCGTCAAGGGCTGCTTTTTTCTCCCTGTATGTATAGGTATATTTCATACAGAGTTGTCAACATTGAAAAATGACCTCCACATATAAAGTGAAGTTATACACCAACATATACCTACCAACTACCATTATATTGCCAATACATTTCTTATGCTACGGCTCCACCTGCGCCTTAACGCATAGTTTAAAACGTTAATCTAGGCGTTACGCAGATGTGGCCAAGACATTAACGTGTTAATTTACAAACGACAGTACGAAATTTACATGTCTTACCTTAAAGCGTAGTTGGACATTACCATTAACGTTAACGCAGGTGGAGCAGTTAGCATTATGCGAACTGCTAAAGAATGGAATGCGCTGCCTGCTCATGTGTTCCCCGATAGTTACAACCGTGGTCTCTTCAAAGCAAGAGTGAATAGGCATTTCCTGGGCAAGCCCGTTCAACAGTTTTTGAGTGATGCGCGCACAAACATTTTTAGACTTTACAAATTTATTAAAAGTAGATAGACTAGAACAGATAGATAGAAAAAGATAGATGTTGAAAAATGCTAAGTAAGTTCCATCATTTGATAACTACCAATTCAGAGACTTTTTTCCAAATCAAGGTAAATTGTAATATTCTTTCAAAGATGTATCTTATTTCTATTCCTTATTCCTTCCTTCTAGACATAATTCACTTCACATAAGCCCTTTCCCTCTGCCCTAAATAATACCTCTAGCTAGCTAGAATAGAGCTATGGGCCTACATACATAACCGTGTTGCAGCACCGTGCCGCAACGCAACGCAAATTTTTGCGGTGCGTTGCGGTGCCGCGCGGCACGGCACCGCGCGTTGTTTGAGGTGACCATTTTTCTGTGATTCGTGAGCGTTGATACACGTGTCTCTGCGATGGATCGCAATAAGCGAATAGCTCTTTTGTTATTATGTAGGCATTACGCCAAATTAAATATACGACGACAAAGAAGACAGAAAAGATATTGGGTACATCCACTTAATAAAGTTATGAATCCTGATGGAGAGGTACTTTTCGCGAAAATATGAAGTATTAAAGATAGACGAAAAAGGGTGTAACAAACAAACAAACGGACTTACGCATTTATAATATTAGTAAGGATATTTTAAATCATAGAAGTTATTATTTTCTCTGTATGTGACAAAATATCGGCAATTTGATAGGCATAAAGACCCATATTTGTTTTCGATGTCTTTTGGTTTTATTTATTATTTTTTCATTAATATTTTGTTATAAATGAAGAAACGTCAAGGTAGTTTAGTTGGGTATATATTGGAATGCCTATTTTTTTTGTCCTAACTGTCTTTGGCAGACTAATTATTGGCCTAAAAACGTTTTGCACAATTTTCATTTGACCTAAATTTGTTTGGCCTATTTTCACTTCGCGTAAAATTTTTTCGCCGCATGTTTACTTCCCAAATTCATCATAAAGCATAACTATTCATAATCCCTAATGTTTAAAAGTACTAAATAACGATTTGCACAATTGTGTAACGCCTAATATTTTTTTCGCCGAATGTTCACTTCCCTTAATCATTATAGGAATAACCATCCTTAATCTGTTTTGTTTACTACTTGTAAATTTAAAATTACTCAATTTAATTAAACACGCTTTTGAACGATTTTACCAACAATAATTAATAACATTATAATTGCACATGATTTAGAATATGAAACACTAAAAATTATGTTTTTGTTAATAAAAAATAAAAAATGAGCAGATAAACCTGTCGTTGTCTTTATAATGGCCTATCTTATATTTTTCTTACACTCAAGAATGCAAGCATACAAGTGAGCAAGCATGCACGCATACAAGCAAGCAAGCAAGTATGCACGCATACAAGCAAGCAAGCAAGTATGCACACAAGCAAACATGACAATACAAGTACAATCTAGATCAAATAGCATGCTTGCATGGCACGCATGCATACATGCAAACAAGGTCATGCATACTTGCATGCAAGCAAGAGCAGGAATGCATGCAAACAAAAGCATGGAATGCATGCATGCAAGCAAGCATACATACAGCATGCAAGCAAGCATGCAAGCAAGCATTAGGGAGCTCCGCTCGCTTCGCTCGCTCCGCTGCAAGTGGTCAAAACACTAACCTAATCTAACCTATTGGTCTTCGCATTAAGAGTTTTTCTTAATAGTGGGGGGGTCTCGGGCCCCCCGACCCCCTCGAGAAAGAGGGCAAGCCCCCCTGCACCCCCCGGCAAGCATTTTGCATGCAAACATGCAAGCAAGCATACAGGCATGCAAGCGAGCAAGCATGCATGCATACAAGTGAGCAAGCACGCAATAAAAAGCATGCATGCACGCATACAATCATGCAAACATGCAGCATGCATGCATGCAAGCATGCAACATGCATACAAGCATTATGGAAGTGTTCAAATCACTAACCTAACCTAACCGGCTCTTTATAGCGGGGGGGCCTCAGGCCCGTTTTTTGAAGATATGTTTCTGTCACTTACAATACAATATTATGCAATACAATATTATTATGCCAAAAATTATGTATGCAAGACAATATTAGGGTTAACAATACTTCGGCGTAGTCATTATTATGTCAAAAGATATGTATGCTAATACATTTTAGGACAATTAACATTAGTGGTTTTGATAATTAGGGATTTTAACGTTTAGGCGAAACGACAAAAATGCGAAAAAATCTATTAGGCCAAACAATAATTGTACCTAAGGAGTTTAAGCCAAAGAAATTCGGCCAAATGAAATTAGGGCCAATGACTTTAGACGAGTCAAGGGACACCCAGTTTAGTTACAACGCGGCGGTTTTATAGTATCACAGCCCATACAACAAGTACTACGGTATGGAATGTTGGATGGACTGATTATGTGCTTTAGGAATTTCGCTACTAAGACATTTTGCGTTTTAGACGTCGCGCTCATAAGGGTTGTCAACAAGTGTGACGTCATTTCTGCCGCGCGGCGCCGCGCGCCGCGCCGCCGCCGCCGGCCGATTTTGGCATTGCAGTGCGGTGCGGCGCCGCAACGCGGTTCTGTGTGTAGGCCCTATAACCATTAATGTCTCTACCGCAGCGTCAAGAACATTACAGTCATAAATAAAATTCTTACTTTTTAAAAGTGGATTTCTGAAATTACTTATTTCATAAGAACTTTTCCAAGTAGCAGTAACGGCATACAGCATAAATGTTAATTTATACTTATTTATTTATTAATTAATTATTTAATGCACATCTTTAAGTTCAAGCCTAACTAGCAAAGTCGACCTTCATCTTCTCAAACCAGACCATAGGTAGTTGGCATTGTGACTGGTTACAGCTAAATTTATGAATCATATTTATGTTTTAATGTTTAAAAGCATTTCCAATTAATCCTTTTCAACTGAAATATTCCATGGCTGAGTGAGACACATCAGGGGAGAAATAGCGGCGTGTATTCCTTGTCACTACCGTAAGGTTAGCGCTCGTACTTCTTAAGCCCATAAGAAAGGCAAATTTATGTCCATTTGAACAAAACTTTTAATAGTGCTTTCTAGCGTTCCTTAACAATTGATTTGACTTAGAAAAAAGTTATATGCAAGTAGGGATTGCAAAATCCGGATTTTTTTCAAATCCGGATTTAAGAGTTTTCGTCACTTACAAATCCGGATTATCCGGATTTTTCGAAGTTTTAATCTAAATTTTCAATTTTTTTCTTTTACTCTTATGTCATGCTAAATGATAAGATAATAATAAGATTGAAGGCACGTGTTTTATTTAATGAGTTCGCAACGACTAAAAATAAAAAAATACAGTGTAGATTGTTTGTAATCTGTGTTTCTTAATCCATTGTAATACTTATTAAGTTATCACATGCATAATCGGTCAGATCAAAAGCAATATTTGCGTAGTAATTAATAATTTAAATTAATGAAATAAAAAACTATAGAGGTGCTGATATAGACAGCAACCACCATATGGCTGTCGCGGAATTGCGTCTCAAGGTCGCGGTAGCATGGTCAGCCGGAAGACCTGGCAAGCTTGGAAGAAGGTATGACGTATCTAAACCCAGTGACACGAACACCTGCAACGAGTTTAAAATCGTACTTCGTAATCGTTTCTCTTAACTCAGAACAGATGGCAACTCTCTAAATGAGGAGTGAAACCAAATTAAAGTGGCTTATACAGAAGCCAGCTCCATGGTTTTAGGGTACAAATCTCGCAACCTAGAAGACTGGATATCGATTTCAACTTGGGAGCTCATCAACAACAAAAGAGCGCTTCAATTAAAACTGCTAGAGTAGATCCACCCAAAGAATCACTCCGATTTTACATCAGACAGCAGTAATGGCAGACTCGCAAGTAAATCTATTGCAGCACGCGAAAAGATAAGAGAATGTGGGCTGACGGTATTGCCGATGTTTCATTACATTATTATCAGGGTTAAAAATCAACACCCGAAAGACCCAAGAGATGAGATCTGGATCAGGAAACAGCGCACAGGATGTGTGGAACGCGTCCACAAATTCACATATCTCGGAAGTGTCATGTCAAACATAAATTATATATCGGGTCATTTTGAACTTACCATCCAAATTTTAAGGATGTGTCCAGTCCATAAAACTAAACAACTTTCTCTTAGAAACATGTGTCAAATTTCGCCAAAAAATTTTGATCATCCCATACTAAATTGATCACGTGATCTCTTTGATTTGTGTGGAAAGTCGATTTTTGTTTTACATATTTGACCATGTGTTCCTTAGAGAAAGTTGTTCAGTTTCATGGACTGAACACATCCTCAAAATTTGGATGGTGAATACAAAATGACCCTGTATATATTGAAGAAAAGTTGAGGACTCACATTAATTGTCATGTGTACGATACGGATCGGTGCAGACGCAAAGTAAAAAAAATCGAGAACGCGTAACGCGGCCAAGCGCCGCTGTTTACATAGAGCCACGAGCAACAAACTTGTGGCAAATGAACTCCTGGCGTTCCTACAACAAAATCTGGACGTCGTGGATGAGGTGAGCGCACTGCAAATTTGCTAGTCCAACTTCAGTGAGGACGATGTGGCTACGGTAAATAAAACTATTGTACGAATGAATGACGAAAAATGACGACCTGAGTGGTGCAGTGGTCAATGTGCCGCCTACCACGCAACAGGTCCCGGGTTCGATTCCCGGCCGGGCAGAATTTGAAATGATGAATTTTAATTTCTGTGACGGGTCTGGGTGTTACTATGTATAATAAGTATATATTTAAAAAGTATATAAGTAGTATATCTGTTGTCTAGCACCCATATTACAAGCTTTGCTTAGTTTGGGGCTAGATGGCGCTGTGTGAAATTGTCCAAGCATTTATTTATTATTTATTATTTATTAATCTCTCGGCAAGAGCAAGCAGATGGTGTCCCGAAGGCGTGAGGCGACACAGAATAGCCTGCAGGAGATCATCACCCTGTTCAAGGAAACCGACCCCGATGACATGCCGACGTTCGTGGCGAGGGACCTCAACAAGCTGCCTCCTGTCACCTTCGATCACGTCGATGTGACTTGCCTCCTGAAGGATATCGTGCCCCTAAAGGCGAGTTTGGCTGAAGTGATGCTGAAATTCCAAGCATCCAAAACGCTCGCCTGAGAGGCGTGCGCCCGTCAGCTGTCAACGGAATTTCGCAGCTGTTGCTGCCAACAACTCAAGGCCGCAGTCGCAGCAGACAACTCTCGTCGAGCTCCTTCGCAGAATGTCGTTCGACCGGGACAAGATGAAGACGGTTTCCTCGAGGTTCTGAACAAAAAGCTACAGCGTCAGCGTCGTCAGCGAACGTGGCAGAATCACCATGGCACCGCACCGACAGGGCCGAACTTCCTGCTCTGAGCTGCCATACCGACCACGGCCGTGTATCTGTCCGGCCTGCACCACACCAGACACCACCACTACGCAGGACGTGATAGAGTACATTAAGAAGAAAAGCAACTTTTGTTTGAGAGTTCAGCCTCTGGAGTCGCGCCATAATACCAATTTCAAAGCGTTGTGGTGCGTGGTGCGCCCAACAGCAAAGTTAAACGTTTTCATGAAGGAACACTTCTGGCCGCAGGGCGTAGTGTATAGGCAGTTCGAAAGACAATCACTGCCCTGTGCCCCCGATTTGACACAGAAAATAGTGTCAAATTAATTCTGTACTAACATTGCCATTAATTTATTAATGAACAATATTGTTTTATATATTTTAATAGATGTTTAGTTTTTAAAATATATATCTATGGGCCATTGTTGCCTGATTATAAATAAATAAAATAAAAATAAATTAACTGTAGTCAAAATCCGAAAAAACCGGATTTGAATGTTAAAATCCGGATTTATCAGAAATTCGAAAATCCGGATTTTTCAGTCATTTTCGAATTTCGAAGTATCCGGATTGCAATCCCTATATGCAAGTATATAATTCCTTTAAAATTGCAATAAATCAACTCACGAAATAGCGGTCATGTTATTTTTCGTGTGTCCCCTAGTTCGTGTTACCACCGAATCAGGGATATTATAGCTATATTTTCTTGCTTGTTTATTTATATAATAATTAAGATAATTTAAATGTATATTAAAAAACAAATAATATATTTAATTAAGTTTCTTAGGAGCTAAATTCGGTATATGTTTTGTTCACTAGAACTCTTATAAATTCGAGTTTGAAGGTGACCTTAATTTACAATTTTAAGTCAAATTCGCCTGAGTAGGTACTACCAGCATAACTTTGGTTGTTATATTAATCGATTTTATTTTCGGAAACATATTTTTATTATATTAAAATGTTAATTTTATTCTTAAAAAACCAAAATTTCAAATAAAAGAGATACTTATTGAATTTTGTTTATATATTCTTTGTAAGTAATAAAAGCTATTAAACTTTTTTAGTGTATTGTATTAATAATTTAATAAAAGCTTTATTTATTGCTCTCACATCTTTTTTATTTTAAATATATCTTCAAATTGTTCCTAATTATGTAACCCTTCAAATATTTATGTTTTTTATTCATAAATTATCATAATTCAATGTAAAAATCTTTATCCCGAAACAGAGGACATGAGCTCACGAATTTAAAAGCAGAGCCAAATTTTATCACGAAACAGGGTTCAAACATGAGATCTACAAATAAATTAATATAAAAATAAATTCAAGCTAAAACTACATAATTTATGCATTGAATTACTGTCAAAATACCAATATTCATCACAAAAAATATATTAAACTGATATCATGTTTAGTTAAATTTATAAAAAATCTCAAAGTCGTAAGAGCCTTAACATGCCGAAGTATGGGACATTTACCTTATTTTCTATTTTTTTAATGTGCTGCTTTCGTTTGTAATCAAAGAAGATGATAATGATCAAAGAAGTTTTAATATAATTATAATAAAATTAACCTGCAAAAATTAGGATTATACTTGACTCTAATCTTGTAGAGTGCCAAATAGTGTCACTTCGGCTCACCTGTTACCAATAATATTAATTAAATCATAAACCTAAGTAATTCTTCAATCAACAATTTCATCTTAAATGGGTTGACAGATACAGAAGCTTTTTAGCTTCAGTTTAGATCAGATATTCTATGATAGAATTAACGGCCGGTAAGAGATATGCCCTATGCCCTATGGATCTTGTACTAGGCAACTGTTGTTATTTCTCATCATTTAACAGAAATATATAAGCAACAAATCTTTAGTAAGGCTATCTCTTACTGGGGATAGGTTATTGAAATTGGCCATAAGTAGGTCGAGGTCGAGATCATACCCGGGGTCCTATTTTGGTGAAGTTGACGAGGTGCTCGTATGCTATCTCTGCGATGAACCGGTCGGGCGGCGCGTCGCGGCGCGTGAGCGGCGGCGGCAGCGCGCGGTCGACCAGCGCGGCCACGCCGAACGCCGCCGCCGCCGCCGCGAGCGACACCACCACGGCCCACCACGGCAGCGGCGGCCGGGATGGCACATTCTCCTTCACATAATCTATTGCCTACGACCAAATAAATACATTTTTTTTATGCACAACGGGGTAGTGCTTGGCCTTCATCTTACCTGATGTTAAGTGACGATAAGGCCCAAGGTGGAAGCGCACTACACCTGGAATCCTCATCAACTCAGGAACTGGCTATCTTACCTCTAACTGCCATAACACAACAACTTAGCATTTATGCTCTAAGCACAAGAATTATAAAATCGTTGTTATGGCGTCAGACTTAGGTAAGATGGTGGTAGCTAGCCAGGCGGACTTGAAATAAATCCTACTACCAACTAAACTGAGTACAAATAGTACCCCCACTGGGAATCGAACCCGGGACCCCTGCGTCTTACACGGGTGGGCGAACCACTAGACCACAGAGGTGGTTAAAACAATGTAACATTTCTAAAGTTTCCACACAGCCTGCAGTGTTCAGGAATTACAAAATTATCAGTTGTCACTACCTAATTATTCTTTCATAAGTTTGATTAATCAAAAAGTTAGATAAATATTTTAAGAAATGTGAATTAATGTTAATTAAATCACGATTAAAGTTTGTATTTAATTAAGTCTATAATTTTAGAGGATTAATCTTGTTTATTTAAATAACAAAAAATACTTTTTTGTTGTTTTCCATGATTTTTAGTTGCAATTTTAATAAGTACATTGCAGACAAATTAAAGACAAAAAAATAAATGATACTACTTTTAAAGTAACAAATGGAAGAATAAATTTTACTTACCATTTTTAATCGATTTGAATAATAGCTGCGATCGTTTATATTTAATTTAATTCTGCGACAAAAACACTTCTCACATCATCACGGCAGCCAAAATCTCCAAAATGAATGAATAGAAGTGACATTCGGTTGACAATAGATAAAAAAACACTCTCATCTCATCACTCATGTCAGTGTCAAGTATGACAGTAGGTGCATTCCAGCAGACTAACCGCTGTCATCGATCACTATATTAAGGCGCATTCACAAGACGGCCCAAGCTGGGGTACGTCTAGGTTCAAAATCTCGATATCGAATAAAATGAACTTTAATCACTTTAGCCAGGGACTAATTGTCTAATTTCAAATCGTAATCGCTTTCATTTGACTGATGTATGTGATGTGAATGTGACACATTGCTGCATTTCTTTACTAAGTTTTTATTTGTGCCAAAAAGAAGTATCAGTGTTCTGTCAAATGAAAGAGATCTAATTTCAAATCGCAATCGCTTTCAGTTGACAAAATACTGTTACTTCTTTTTGGCACGAACAAATTACTTTCCTTGGTTAAAATGTATAGGCCTAGTTTACATTAGTCAAGTAGACGACCGAGTCAAGTAGCGAGTAGAAAGAAGTACATTACCTTGCATGTTCGTCGATTTTAAAAGAACGTTAAATACACCATGTAATGTACTTTTATTGGAATGTTTTTACTGGAATAATGTAAACGGCCTTTCTATTGTCTAACTTCAAAATCTATCGCAGTTGCTTTCAGGATGTAATCTATTGAAGTTTCTTTTTGGCACAAATAAAAAAGTTCCAAAGAAATGCAGCAATGTGTCACATCCATCTGTCAAACGAAAGCGATTGCGATAGATTTTTAAAATTAGACAATTAGCCCCCAGCACGCGTAGCATGACCAACATCGAGATAAGATTCGACTCACAGAACAATGGCTTGTCTACACCGAAATGTCAATTTTGTCGGGTTGAGATCGAGATACTCATGCTCGCATTCCTATGTTCTCGAGCTCGAGAGAGCTTTGTCTACGGAAGTGAAAGCTTTTTTGAGTGTCTCTTTATCTTAGAACTTATAAAAAATTAGTATCCTGTTTAAACTAAATCATTTCGAATCATTTTAGATAAGTTCGACGTTTATTGATGTTGAAATAAAAATATTACCTTTTAAAACGCATATTTGGATTAAAAGACATAAAAAGGTTGTAAAATTCTGAGACTCTTGTCCACGAAGACTTGTCGTCTCGACTTTCTCGATTGCTGAGCACAGTTTGACAGACAGGTGGGAGTCGTTCTCAGAATTTCGAACCTTTTAATGTCTTTTAATAAAAAAAAGTGAATTTTAAAGGTAATCTTTTTATTTCAATACCAATAAACGTCAAAATTATTAAAATGATCCGAAATAATTTAGTTTGAACATGATTCTCATTTTTTTATAAGTTCTAAGATAAAGAGGCACTCAAGAAAGCGTTCTCTTCCGTAGACAAGCTCTCTCGAGCTCGAGAAGAATAATATTGCCAATAGAAAACTATAATAAAAATATAATAATTACTTTATTTCTCATAAAGCACCGTTCTTTTCTATAAATTTCACAACGCTAAACTCTTAAAACTAATTAAATATAGCTGTATGGATATAAATTCGTTTGCCTTTCTTTTATTGAGAGTATTTTGAAAAGATAACTACTAACGAAATTGTTAATTTAGTAAATGACGAGAAAATTACGAAATATTGAAATCAACGTATGAAAATAATTTTAATTTTAAGTTTTTAAGGAATAAAATATAAGCACGGACAATTTAGATTTATTTTTATTGCGAAATTTAGATTCATATAAAATAAAATACGTAGAAAACTATTTCAAATCTTCTTATTAGTCTGTGAACTCTCTCTCGACCTTTTCGACTACTCAAAGGGTGGTAGACAAGTTTCTTTGATTCAACTGTCAAATTAATGTCAGTTGAAGAGAAAAGCTCGTGTTTGTCGACTTTTGACATAAGGCCACGACAAAGAACAATACGAGTCTACTAGTTGTAAATGCGAGCATGAGTATCTCGATCTCAACCCGACAAAAGTGACATTTCGGTGTAGACAAGCCATTGTTCTGTGAGTCGAATCTTATCTCGATGTTGGTCTACGTGTGCAGCACGCGTAGCATAAGCAAACGGGACTCTTGTCTACGAAGACTTGTCGTCTCGATCTTCTCGAATTTCGAAACCTTTTAATGTCTTTTAACTGTCGGAGAACTGGAGTGACTTATACGAGAGGTCCCTGCAATTGAAGGGTAAACATTATGGAACACTGCAACCCAATATCCCCCCGAAACCTTGGTTCTTCCGACATAACCACATACCTAAGCAATTGACATCAACTATCAGTCGTTTAAGATTGGGCCATGTGTGTACACCAGTTTTCCTTGCTAAAATCAGAGTTAAGGACAGCTCCCTGTGCGAATGTGGACTTGACGAGGGCACCATAGAACATATCTTTTTCCACTGCCCAAAAGTAAAAACTCCCATATATTCCTTACTTAACAAAGATGTATGTCGCCCTATAAATATTAACTTCTTATTGACCCAGGTTTATACCCCTAATGTATATATATATTATGCAAATTTATAAAACAAAATAATATTAAAATATAAATATGTAAAAATATATTTGAATATCACCATCCTCTATTTATCCCATAATGTATATAGTTCAATGTTGTGTTGTCCTGTGTAAATGTCTAGCGTCCCTTGTCCTGTTTTGTTTCAGATCTCATGGATAGTTAAGTTAAAATTACCGAACAGTCCTCACTAAAACCGAACGACTGAAGAAATCAACACTGTTTCTTTTAACTCGGACGTTGGCAGAATCGTCACGTAAAGCGACGCAGCCATAAAACTCAAAAATTGAATGTCTTTTAATAAAAAAAAGTTAATTTTAAAGGTAATCTTTTTATTTCAACAATAATAAACATCAAAATTATCTAAAATGATCCAAAATAATTTAGTTGAATCATGATTCTAATTTTTTTTATAAGTTCTAAGATAAAGAGGCACTCAAGAAAGCGTTCTTTTCCGTAGACAAGCTCTCTCGAGCTCGAGAAGAATAATATTGCCAATAGTGAATAATTACTTTATTTCTCATAAAGCACCGTTCCTTTCTATAGATTTCACAACGCAAAACTCTTAAAACTAATTAAATATAGCTGTATGGATACAAATTCATTTGCCTTTCTTTTATCTTGCCTGTCATACAGGGGGGTCTGACCCTACCTAGTTCAGGCACCAGTTCTCTCCAATGTTAGTTTATTTAAAATAGTTTATAACTTAATATAGTTAACAATTGTAACTGTTGAAGAGAGAAATAAAGATTCTTTATTATTATTATTATTATTTATTGAGAGTATTTTGAAAAGATAACACAGACTACTAACGAACTTATTAATTTAGTAGTCTGTAAAATAACGAGAAAATTACGAAATATTGAAATCAACGTATGAAAATAATTTTAATTAAAGTTTTTAAGGATTAAAAAATAAAAGTAAAAAAAACTATATTTGGTAAAAAAGTGTGGTAATATTAGGAAATAATATCAGTTATTAAATAATAAGCAATAAATTGTTTAAAATCATTTATTGTTTAATTTTTTATTCATTTTATTTATACAAAATGTAAAAAATAAAATTGTAAAAAAATACTTAGTTACTACACTTGTAAAGTATATTTTTTATACTTGTTTGTTTAATTTTTTATGTTTTTTTTATAAATTTTTAATGAATTAAAAAAATTTAATCAATACTATTTTTATATTTTTTTCCTTTCCGGACAGCTATATTTGTCGTTTGTGCTGTAAGTTACAGCACATTGTTTTGTAAGCTGTAACTTCTCTTTTTACCCTATTAAAATATAAACACGGACAATTTAGATTTAATTTTATTGCGAAATTTAGATTCACATAAAATAAAATACCTAGAAAACTCTTTCGAATCTTCTTATTTGTCTGTGAACTGTTTCTCGACTACTCAAAGGGTGGTAAACAAGTTTCTCCGATACAAATGTCAAATTAATGTCAGTTGAAGGGAAAAGTAGCCATCTAGTATAATAATAAACTCTATGGTGGCCGTCGTGCTCGCGTTTGTCGACTTTTGACATTAGACCACGACAAAGAACAATACAAGTCTACTCGTTACTCGTTGTCATGCTCGTACTGCCAGTATCTCGAACTTAACCCGACAAAAGTGACATTTCGGTGTAGACAAGCCATTGTTCTGTGAGTCGAATCTTTTCTCGAGGTGGTCATGCTACGCGTGCAGCACGCGTAGCATGACCAACATCGAGAAAAGATGGAATAGGAATAATTTAAACTTTCCTTTATTCAAAATCAAATAAAAACTGTTTTTTTGCGAAACTACCATGATTTATTTGAAAATTAGACACAAAAACATCAAAATACAAAATAATGTCAAATGACATTGACAGTTTTTCTATAGACAAACGTCAGAGCGTTTTACAACCATCAATTTTGATGGTTGTTTGGTTGCAACGCTCTGACGTTTGGAACGGGAAAGTTGTAACAACCGAACGTCACGCTCTAATATTTGGAACGGCGTTAGAGCTTCCGGTTGCACTCGGAGCGTAGGTTCGGAACGACCCCCAACCAATCAACAAAGCATTCGTGACGTCAGGAGCGTGCCGTGTCCGCCATATTGTGTTGCGTTTACATGTTACGATTTCGACTCTATGCTGTTAACATAAGGTGTATGTACACTAATGGCGCGTTCCCACCTGTTCTATTCTATTATCTATTTGCTAGAATCTATGAAATAGATCAATGTGAACTGGCTTTCTATGGGATAGAATAGTCGCTAGAAATAGAAGCCCAATATTGAACAACTTTGATTCTATTCTATATAGAATCTATATATATAGCAAAAGATATATAGATATCTATATAGAAAAAGCTAACATCCACTCTTTCCCGTTTACGTTTTGGTCATTGCAGCTCCCCATCCCATCTTTCTAAACTACGCGTTCGAGATTCCTCGCTTTGTGAATTGTGAATGTGGACTTGACGAAGGTAATATCCCACATAATATCCTATTCCAGTGCCCCCTCTATAATTCTTCCCTATAACCTGTCCTCTATCCTCTCTTTATCTAATAGAGTTTATGTAAGATGTTTAATTAAGTTTTTATCTCACCACAACATTTATTTACAATCCGGCTTATCTTTATTCCCTATTTACCCAACTTTATTATATTATTTTCGTACGACTAGGGATGGGTCCAGTGAAAATTTCAATGAAATGAAAATTAAATTTATATGAAATTTATGAAATCTTTCAAAACGGGTTGAAATATTTCACTTTTGAGTGAAATTTATTTCCAGTACTAGAAATCCCTTATTTTCTGAATTAGTTTAATATTTTAACGTATTAAATGAAATTTAAAGGCTTAAGCAACTTGACCAAGCGAGCGCGAAGCGCGAGCGAAGCGTCTCTGCTTTAGCTTGGGCAACAATTCTTTCGTATGTCCTTCCTGCTGTCCGTTTGTTCTCCTCTATAGGTAACAGGTCGCATTTCTCAACCGATTCTCGTGAAATTTTGTAAGCAGGTTCGAAAATTATGTAGAATTTTATGGTCGAGCCAGTTTTTCGAAATTTTTAAAAATGGCGGAGATGTGTAAAAGAACATATTTCAGTCCGGCTTTCCGGCGCTGTTCTCCTGTACAGGGGCCTTATTTTTGAATCACTCGGCAGGCGTCGATCGCTCTTTTCGACTGATTTTCGTTCGACATATGACTCAAAACAATGGTATGTCGAACGAAAATCAGTAGAAACGAGCGCTCGACGCCAGCCGAGTGATTCAAAAATAGGGCCCCAGGTCGCATTTCTCAACCGATTCTTGTTAAATTTTGTGAGCAGGGTCGAAAATAATATAAATGTTATAGTCAAACCCCAAAGTCCCGGCGCTCCTAGGTTTGCCTAGTCAAACCTCAGGTTTGACAAGAAGGCTTAGTCAAAGTCCAAAACCAATGGCATAATTCGGCCTTTGACTGACGAATTTATGGCCAAACCTAGAAGACACTAACTTGGGCAGTCGAAAGCCGAAACTTAATACGATCAAATCGAGGTTTGACCAGTCACGCTTAAATAAGCACAGAATTTGATATTTTGTTTTTACAACTATGAAAAAACATTCTGTAGAGTGAAAATTTAACTAAATTAACAATCTTCCTGTAAACAAAAAAATTCTGTTGTCTGTTTAAAAGAAAATAACCACGAAATTTAAGATGAACGCTCCTCTGCGCTTCGCGATTGTCTTAAATTTCTAATCTATCACGTGACTTACAGGAGTAAGGCAGCTTTGACTAAATATCACATCGGAAATGAATGATATTTTTCATAATCTTGAGGTTAAGTTTAGTCAAAGAGTCTGCGTTACCCCTATAGGACACGTGATAGGTTAGGAATTTAAGACGATACACGATTTTATTTTGGGCTTTAAGCCAAAACACGATTTTATTTTGGGCTTTGACTAAGGCTTCTTGTCAAACCTGAGGTTTGACTAGACAAACCTAGGAGTGCCTGAGCTTCGGCGTTTGCCTATAACATAAACTTTTTTTGTTGCCTGTTTTTCGATTTTTTTTCTAAATGGTGGAGATATGTAAAAGAAACATATTTCAGTCCAGTTTTCCGGCGCTGTTTGTTCTCCTCTACAAGTCACATTTCTCAACCGATTCCCGTGAAATTTTATGGGCAGGTTCGAAAATTATATAGAATTTTATTGTCGAGCCTGTTTTTTGAAATTTTTCATGGCGGAGATATGTAAAAGAAACATTTCAGTCCGCCATTCCAGCACTGTTTGTTCTCCTCTACAGGCGCATTTCTCAACTGATTCTCGTCAAATTTTGTGGACAGGTTCGAAAATTATATAGAATTTTACTGTCGAGCCAGTTTTTTTTAATTCTTCAAAATGGCGGAGATATATACATAAACATATGTAGCTGTCTGTTCTCATCTACAGGTTCCATTTCTCAACCGATTCTCGTGAAATTTTGCGAGCAGTTCGATAATATTATAGATTTTTTAAGTCGAGCTAGCTGAAATTTATCAAAAATATCACCCATTTCCAAAAATAAGTATTCAAAATTAGAAGCGCCATTAGGTGCGCATAGCTACCAAATAATATACCAAACAGCACGTAACCAAATAATATATC
The DNA here is from genome assembly GCA_943789525.1 of Agriphila geniculea. Classification (NCBI taxonomy): domain Eukaryota; kingdom Metazoa; phylum Arthropoda; class Insecta; order Lepidoptera; family Crambidae; genus Agriphila; species Agriphila geniculea. The sequence goes on along the minus strand of OX038869.1, from coordinate 23,008,822 downwards.
TAACCTACTATATGCTTTGAAAGACCTCGTGAGCAGTGCGGAAAAAGGGGTTTCGATTTCTCGGCCACGGTGTCGTAGAAGAAAAACGACTACGTCAACATTACGAAGGAATATGTAGAAAACTAACAATGAAAGTCGCAAATTTGTATGTTCAATATTCAGAAAGTTTAACCATGACCGCGCGGTCGAAAAGTGGAAGACCTCGCGGCCACGCAGTTCTCATAAACGGAGCTTAGTAGAGGTTCCATTATTTTTGCTAATCGCAGATACGATTTCGTAGATAATTAAGACAGTATAAGTAAGTAAAGCCCTAATGTTTGGACTTTACGACCACGTTTTTCTTAGCAAAAATAATAGGACCACTAAGCTCCGTTTAAGAGAACTGCGTGACGGCGCGGACTATGGCACGGCCATAACATTTAAGTTATGTAGGTCGTGAAATCCAAACATTAGGGTTTTTTTTATACTTTCTATATTTCTCTACACGGGACCCTTACTAAGCTCCATTTAAGAGAACTGTGTGGCCGCTCGGTTCTCCACGTTTCAACTGCGCGGCCACGGTTAAACTTTCTGAATATTGGTCCTACTTTGCGAATTTTATAGTTAGTTTTCTACATATTCCTTATTAATGTTGATGAAGTCGTTTTTCTTCTACGCCATCGTGGCCGACAATCGAAACAGACATTGAATATTTTGTTATTAAAAGTTGTAAAATAGCCAAAGCTATTCGTAATTTAAGCCAACTTATTTGTTTATTGTTTTGTTCTATAATTATGTTGAAATATTGACAAAATGCATGTAATTTTGTTTCATTTAGGTCAGATGAAACTTAAAAATAAATTTCACTCTAAACTGAAATATTTCAAACCAAAATGAAATTTATTCTAAATATTTCACAGACCGAAATTTTTCGTGAAATTTACCCAACCCTACGTACGACCTATGCCCAACTCCAAACCCATCCTTCCCTCCAACACCAGCACGCGTAGCATGAGCAAACGAGACTCTTGTCTACGAAGACTTGTCGTCTCGACCTTCTCGATTGCTGAGCACAGTTTGACAGACAGGTGGGACTCGTTCTCAGAATTTCGAAACCTTTTAATGTCTTTTAATAAAAAAAGTTAATTTTAAAGGTAATCTTTTTATTTCAACACCGATAAACGTCAAAATTATCTAATTTTATCCGAAATAATTTAGTTTAAACATGATTCTCATTTTTTTTTATAAGTTCTAAGATAAAGAGGCACTCAAGAAAGCGTTCTCTTCCGTAGCCAAGCTCTCTCGAGCTCGAGAAGAATAATATTGCCAGTAGAAAATAATTACTTTATTTCTCATAAAGCACCGTTCCTTTCTATAGATTTCACAACGCAAAACTCTTAAAACTAATTAAATATAGCTGTATGGATATAAATTCGTTTGCCTTTCTTTTATTGAGAGTATTTTGAAAAGATAATACAGACTACTAACGAAATTGTTAATTTAGTAATCTGTGTAAAATGACGAGAAAATTACGAAATATTAAAATCAACGTATGAAAATAATTTTAATTTAAGTTTTTAAGCAATAAAATATAAACACGGATAATTTAGATTTATTTTTATTGCGAAATTTAGATTCATATAAAATAAAATACGTAGAAAACTATTTCGAATCTTCTTATTAGTCTGTGATTCTTTCTCGACCTTCTCGACTACTCAAAGGGTGGTAGACAAGTTTCTCTGATTCAACTGTCAAATTAATGTCAGTTGAAGAGAAAAGCTCGTGTTTGTCGACTTTTGACATTAGGCCACGACAAAGAACAATACGAGTCTACTAGTTGTAAATGCGAGCATGAGTATCTCGATCTCAACCCGACAAAAGTGACATTTCGGTGTAGACAAGCCATTGTTCTCTGAGTCGAATCTTATCTCGATGTTGGTCATGCTACGCGTGCAGCACGCGTAGCATGACCACCTCGAGAAAAGACTCGACCATAGAGGAAATAATCACTCGACTCAGAGAACAATGGCTTGTCTACACCGAAACGTCAATTTTGTCGACAAAAGTGACGTTTCGGTGTAGACAAGCCATTGTTCTCTGAGTCGAGTCTTTTCTCGAGGTGGTCATGCTACGCGTGCTGAAACTGGCAGAAGTATTCCTCGTTGGGGAACATCACCCCGACGTAAAAAGGAGTGGATTGCCACATCAAAAAAAGAAGAAGAGAGAAACTAGTGATGTGCGATTATTACTAATTTCAATAATCGAATTAACTACTAATTACTAATTTCAATAATCGAATGTCATATTAGTAATATACTAATTTCAATAATCGAATAAGTACTGCGGGCTGATTATCTAATTAGAAACCACTAAGCGACCGGTCTCATTTGACAGATGAATGTGATACATTGCTACTTCTTTTTGGGGTGAAAAAAAAACATACCAAATAAAAGTAGCAATGTATATCGAATGAAACCAGTCGCTAAATAGTTTCTATTTAGATAACCAGGATGCCGCACCCTGATTATCTAAAAAGAAACTATTTAGCGACCTGTTTCATTCCACATACATTGCTACTTTTCTTTTATATGTTTTTTTTTTAATCCAAAAGGAAGTAGCAATGGATCACTATCATCTATGAACTGCAACCGGTCGCTAGGTGGTTTCTAAGTAGATAATCAGCCCGCGGGCCTTTTTTCCGGCGGGCTGATTATCTAATTAGAAACCACCTAGCGACCGGTTGCAGTTCATAGATGATAGTGATCCATTGCTACTTCTTTTTGGATTAAAAAAAAACATACCAAAGAAAAGTAGCAATGTATGTGGAATGAAACCGGTCGCTAAATAGTTTCTTTTTAGATAATCAGGGTGCGGAAATATCTACACTACCAATTTTAGTAAGTTTTATACGAACTATTCGAATGATTGAGATAATCGAATAATAATCGAAAGATCATTCATAATCGCGCATCGCTAAGTGAAACTCAAAAACTGAATTTGATTTTGTTGTTGCGAACTAAATAGATATTTTTATTAAGCAGGACGCAGGAACCGAATATTGCGATTCTTCAAGTTCTTATTTTAATGTGTCTTTCATTCAAAAAACATGTCGAAGTGGATTGGCTATGCCGTTTCTGTGAATTGTGGTGAACCCTTAGGTTGTTACCAAGGGACTATATTAGAAGCAGATGGAAGTACAATCACCCTTACAAAAGCCTTTAGAAATGGTTTTCCTTATCCTAAGTCTCAAGTGACCCTCAAGTAAGCAAAAACCAAAATATAGGATAACATTTTATTCAACTTAACCTATAAAGATTGCATTCATGAAGTATTTACATTTTACCAGTGCTGCTGATATAAAAGAGTTGAAAATAATTGAAGCAAGAACTGAGCCTTCTGAACAGACACACAGTACTGTTGCTGTTTCAAAAAGCAATAAAAAATGCCAGCGAGCCACTGTCTGTGAAAATTTGCAGGCAAATCCAACTAGTTCAGGTTAGTATAGGCCTCAAACTCAAATATTATTTCTTCTTCTTCTTCGTTTTATGCTTTGGGGGTTACCTTGTGGATTTCGCTAATGTAAAGTCGTATTACTAATTTCCCAGCAAAAATGTAAACAAAAAAACGTCACTGCCAAATTGACAAACTGACCCTGATAGTGACATTTCCAGATATTGAAAACCTTTGGTCACTTGGAACTTTTTAATTTGTTTATTATATTTTGAGTCATAATAAATATAATGTCATCCAGGGTAATTTTAAAGTAGGATGGTAATAAGAAATTGTATCTTTATAACTTGTCATAATTTTTAATGTTAAAAGTTGATGAAATGAACTGATAAGAAAACTTTACTCAGATATTGACTGTATGTAAACTATCAAAAATATGTAGAATCTTCGCCAGTTCCCCCCAATACTAAAAGACAAATGTTACTACTACAGCAACTACTCGTAATACTAATTTTTATATATTTATTTAAAATGAACCAAAGGTTGATGTGTACAGTTTGCAGTGGATATGTGCACTGCCCAGCATCATAAACCCACACAACACCACCGCAGAAATGATTAAAGAGAGCATGACATACTTAGGCTACCCATCCTAAGGCATAGAATTGAAAACTAATGTCCAAAAGCTTTTCATTGGCCTTTACTTACAAAACTACTGACTATAGAAAGTAAAATGATTGCAATAAAAAAAATGAGAAATCAAAACAAGGTTTAGTTATTAGTTTTATGTTTTGAGTAAGAAGTGCCATACATATTTATAATATTAAACAGAAAAATAAAAAAATAAAATCAGTTGGCACTCCGGGAGTGCCGGCAGAAGTAAAAACTTGAATATTAATGTGCATTTTTGATATTTTGAAATTATTTCTTTCCTATTACTATACAGTAACACAATTCAGTCAGTTTGTAATTAGAGAAAAATTCTTAAGATTTCGTGCCAGTGGCCTTTTTAATTTCTACATACACGCATTCTATGATTTGAACTTATAGTCACAGAGGTCACTTAGGAACTTATAGTCTTATATCATAGACTTATTTATGTCTATGATTTCACCGAAGAGATAGCTGCTATTAGTGCCATTTTCAAAATTAGCGCATTGCTGGTGACACAAGTGTTTAGGTAAAAAGAGAGGGGGATACTTCCGCCGCCAGCTGTCTACTCTTCATCTGTCACATCCGTCTTACGCATTTTTGATCAGCCACGTGATTCTTACTGACTTGAGTTTAGCATTTTTTCCCCATTACAAAAAGCGTACAACGCCGCTAAAGAAGTTTTCACTTCAAAAATTATATGATATATAATATCAAATGATGTTACTGTTTTTGCTGCAAAACTTATGGTTCAGAATATTTATCTAATCTATTTTTATTAGGTTTGTGATGAAAAAACATGTAAGTATGTTTGTTTCTTGACTTAGTAATATACTATTTTCTTTTGTGTTGTTTTGTTCTGGCAACACCTTTGTTGACATTTTTGCTGGGAAATTAGTAATGTGACTTTATGATCACTTATATTAAGAATTGGTAATGCATTTAACACATTACTATTGGTTTTATTTTTAACTCTAATCAGTTACATAAGAATGGTTATGAGCAGGAAATCAGACAAATGTGAATCCGGGAATCTGCAGTAAAGGTTCGAACCCCCGCGGACCGGGACCTGGGCCAACACCGGTGCGCAGCAAGCCCATTGACATTCAAGCCAACCGGTCCAATAACAAGAGCCACACACACCCAGGTCTTTTTAGTAATTTTCAAAATTATAACATTCTTAAAACCAATCGGTATGTTCTATGTGTTTTATCAATTTTCTTAAAAAAATAAATGAAAGCTATCTGCTTCTTCTTCTTCTTCTTCTTGTCGGTGCAGGCGGTTTCCGCAACTCGACGTCTATTGCGCCTATTTTGCGTCGGAGGATGTATGGCCGGATCATTCCAGCCAGCCCAGCTCAGCCAGGAACGCTCCAAGGGCTTTCACGTTCGTGATCGCTTCCTGGACGCTGCCCGGCGAGCCGAGGTACCTCGCCCGGTAAGGGGCCACCCCTCTGCATTCCAGCAGGACGTGGGCGGCTGTTTCTTCTTCCTCCATGCATCCTCTGCATAGGGGACTGTCCGTGACACCTAAGTTGAAAAGATGTCTGTTAAATTGTCCATGACCAGTAATAGCACCTGTTACCAGGCGAAGTTGCGGTCTGCACAGTTGTATCAGGGACCTGGATAGACGAGCGTCCACGCGCGGCAGTGCGAGTTTCGCCTGTCTACACGAGTCCAGCGAGCTCCAGTTCTGTTGGTGTAGTTCTATGGTGCGTTCACGGATCTTACTTGCAAACCAGCTGGTCGGGATAGGCACGATCGGCTCTGGGCCACCAGGCGTCGAACCAGATGCGCGTCTGGCCAGTTCGTCGGCTGCATCGTTACCCCGTGATCCACTGTGACCTTTGATCCATTGGATAGTAATAGTATTAAGTGCACCTACTGTATTTAGGGCGTGGTGACACTCAAGTAAAAGGCTCGATGTGATGCGACTGCCCTCGAGAGCCTGTAGAACGGATTTGCTGTCAGAGAGAATTAAGATGTCGCGGTCTTTTACCTCCCTTGTTTCGATTGCCCGAGCCGCCATTATTATGCCCACGCACTCGGCCTGAAAGACCGTGTTGTATGAGCTTAACGGGGATGCAATTTGTATGTTGAGGTCCTCTGAGAAAACACCCGACCCTGTGCCCGATGAGGTCTTGGAGCCGTCAGTGTAAATCAGGAGAGCCTTGTGTCTTTTCTTGGGGCTGATGTCGTCTATCAGGTGTATTCTGTATTTTTTGTCAAAAATGAAGGTTGGCTTAACTTTGTCGCATGGAGCTTCAATGAGAGGTGTGTGCAGCCAGTCCTCCAGTAGTCCACTGAGATGTTTTACCCTCTCGAATTTTAGTGATCCCAGTTGTTTTAGTCTTAAAGCTGTTTTGGCTGCCTCCTGTTGAATGTGGAGGTGCAGTGGTGTTAGGTTCAGCATTACCTCTAGAGCAGCTGTGGGAGCTGTACTCATGCATCCAGTAAGGGCGCAGCAGGCCTGACGTTGTAGTCCCTGAAGCTTTTTGGCTCCAGTGGTTTGGGCGGCTTTTGGCCACCATACTACAGATCCATAGCTTACCAGGGGTTTTATGATCGTGTTGTATAGCCAGAGGAAAAGTTTGGGAGCTAGGCCCCAACGCTTACCAATCATCTTCCGGCACTGCCATAAAATGACGCTAGCGGACTGCGTTTTATATTCCAAGTGGCTATTCCAATTAAGTTTGTTGTCCAGGATTATACCTAGGTACTTTACCTCGTTAGAGAGTTGTAGTGTAGTTCCAAACAGTTTCGGCAGACTGAAGTCGCCCACCTGGCGTTTGTTTGTAAACATTACCATTTCCGTTTTCGTAGGGTTGACGGTCAGGTCGTGTCTTTGGCACCATTCCTCAACCTTCTTCAGGGCTGCTTGCATGGTGTTACAGGTTATGCCAGCCTGGTTACCTATACTTAGTATGGTAATGTCGTCCGCATATCCTATAGTGTAAAAATAGTTAGAGTTAAGATGGGAGATCAGGTCGTTTACCACCAGGTTCCATAGAAGTGGAGAGAGCACACCTCCTTGGGGACATCCTCTCGCCACCAGGGCCCTTTGGCCGACGGCCCCTGACACCTGTACCGTTCTGTTGCGTAGCATATTCACGATCCAGTCTACGAGTTGTTTATCAACACCGTGTCTCACTAGTGCTGCCTCAATACTGGTGAATGTAGTTTTGTCGAAGGCGCCCTCTATATCGATGAAGGTGCCCAGACAAATAAGTTTGTTTTGGATAGCCTCCTCTATCTTACCGACTAATTGATGAAGGGCTGATTCAGTGGATTTCCCAGCGCTGTAAGCATGCTGATGTTTATGTAGTGGGAGTTTCGCCAATGCTCCACTTCGTAGATACCACTCACAAACCCTTTCCAGAGTTTTTAGCAGGAAGGTTGTGAGGCTGATCGGTCTGAAAGCCTTCGGATTAGTGTAGTCGGGTTTACCTGGTTTAGGTATAAACACTACCTTGACTTCCCTCCATAGGTGCGGGGTGTAGCGATGCGCCAGACAGGCTTGTAGTAGATGGGTGAGGACTGGAACTATTTGCTCCTCTCCCCATTGTAGTAGTGCGGGAAAGATGTTGTCCGTTCCAGCCGCCTTGAAAGGGGAGAAGCTATGAATAGCACTTCTTACCTTTTCAGGTGTTATTACCTGTTCGGCATAACGCCAACAGTCTTCAGTGGGTTGCACAGGTTTGTCTTGCCAGCTTACCTGTTGTACGAGTTGGCAGTCTGGAAAGTGGGTCTGTATTAGGATAGCGTTTGTCTCCTCCGGGCAGCGGGACATCGTGCCGTCGGGTTTTTTCAGGTTACCTAGTGGACCAGGACCCTGATTAGACAAAACCTTCCTTACCCGATTTGCCTGTTTGGTGGAGCTTATCTCATTACTGAACTTTCTCCAGGATGAGGTCCTCCAGTACCTTATTTTACGTTTGTATTCAGACTTAGCATCTTTGTATCGGTCCCAGTCATAGTCATCGCAGGTGTTCATTGCTCTGTTCAGCCTTTTCCTGACAATCTCACGTTGCCTTTTAAGCTCCGGTCCCCACCAATGGTGCTTGCCGGGGCCCTCCGAGCTGGGAGCTTTCAGGGGACAGGCCTCTTCAAAGCATAGTCTTACAGTATTGGTAAATTTTACTACCTGTTCTTCTAGCTGCGCAGCGGTCGGGAAGTCCCTCCTGTCACAGCCTGTGTCAAGTTTCTCTGCTAGGAGTGTTCTGTATTGTTGTTTGTTAGTTTTCCTTGGATACCTTTTAGGGTCAATAGTGATGGTAGGTACCTGTAGGTTGAAGCGTAGCCACCTGTGATCCGAACATGAGGCCTCGTCTGAGACGTGCCAGTCCGTTATCATGGATGCCGCTAACGGTGTTGCAAGTGTTAGGTCAACAATCGTCCCTCTGCACCTTTTCGCAACGAAGGTCGGTTCATTGCCTATGTTAATGATTTCTAGATTGGTTGTTAGTAGAAATTCCACCAGTTCATTACCTCTAGTGTTGCTTTTCTCCTCTCCCCACAGCGGATGGTGGGCATTGGAGTCTGTCGAGATGATTAGCTCAATGTTGTTTTCCCTGCAGTAACGAGCAAGCGACGCCACCTCCTCAGGTGGCGCTCGCTCCCCTTCAGGCATGTATGCTGATGCCAGGACCAATTCCTGATTGTTAATTGTCAGCGTAATAGTACTTAGATCTCTGGAACAGAAATTCAGTAAGGGCTGTGTCTCGATATCTTTAGATATGTATATGCACGATCTTACATTACCACTCGCGGCCTGTATGAGCTTACCTCCGATACTGGAGAGTCCTCGCACAGTGCCGTCTCTGATCCACGGCTCCTGGATCAGTGCGATCGTCGTCGTGTTGGTCTCCAGCCAGTGCCGTAGTTGAGCCGTTGCGGTCATGCTGTGCTGGAGGTTGGTTTGGAGGAGTTGGGCCTTACGAGAGAGGGACGCCATCATCACAGACAACGTCCTCTAGGTCCAGCTCGTCAAGCCCTCGCAGGAGTTCCTCGCTCCCAGGCGAGGCCTCACTGCAGGAGGGACCGGCGGCAGCAACGGCGTCGATGTCCATCGTCGCTGTGGCTGGCTCGGCGGTGTCAGCGGCCGCCGCTGATGCGGCCGGTGTCGATGTGGTGGTTGCCGTCGCATCGTCGCCGGGGGACTCGCGGGGGTCGTCTGTGGGTGGTGTTTCGACATACTTCCCTTTGGCGTTCCTGAACCTCAGGTACACCGAGCCGGTGAGAAAACTGACTCGGCGACCTTTGGCCATGATCACCGGCACGATGTCCTCCGGCACCGACACGACGACGAACGTCCGTTGGGTGGACTCTTGAGGCTGGAAGCCATTCAAGAGCCATCGCTGCACCTGGAGTTCGGGGTTGGAGAAGTGTAGGACCTTACCCACCATCCCCTGCTCACGGTTCCACAGTTTGGGCAGAACGAAACCGCACCGGACCTTCCTCGGGATCTGCTCAGCTCTGAAAACGGCGAGCTCACCCACGTCCGGAATACGGTGTCCCTTTGCCCATTCCGTCGTCCACTCCAAGGTTGTACTGTTGGTGCCCGCCAGATGCAGACACCCGTCCTTGTATGTCGGCTTACCACAGAAGGCGACGTTGCCAGCTTCGTAGGCGCCCGACAGTATCTGCTGCAGCATGGCCTCCTCCATTTCGGTCTCGATCCGCTCCGCCACCTCCCTCGAGATGTATCCCGAGGGAGATGTGACAGCAAACCTGACTTCCTTGGGTTTGGCCACGGCTGCAGCGTAAGAGTGAGTCCCCGTCGAAGTACCCGGTGGCCCAGCCTTCAGCTTCTTGGACTCGCCACGAGGAGAGATCGTCTCGTCGAGGCGGGCCCTTTTAGCTTTGGGCTTCGGCCGCGCAGCAGCATCTGCAACTGGGATGTTAGTGGGGGAGGCCTTAGAGACTTCCCGTCGATGAGCGGGTTTGGGAGCGCGACGGATCGATTTGGGTGGTCGTGGGTTTCCCCGCCTCTTAACCTTCATCTCCCCTTGCGATCCCATACCCGTCGTCGTGAGGTTCGTATCGGTACTAGCCGGGAGTAACGCGGTTCCAGATAGGTTTCCCCGTCCTTTCCCGGCCTCAACCTGCGATCCCGATACTCCCCCCGTCTGTGCATCGGTACTAGCTGGTGATGGCGTAGCCACCGCCCGCGATTCCGACGACTTACTGGCAATCGAGATGCCGGAGCCGGCGTCAGTTTGCGTGGAGGGGTTGCGAGTCTTAGTCGCAACCTTTCCATGCTTCCTGCCGCCTACTGGGGTCCGATCTGACTGTGGCTGACCGTCCCGAGCCGGAACGCCGCTTACACCCTTCACAGGGTGTCTGCGTCGTCGCCCGGGCTTGCCAGCCAGTGTCCATCGGCTGTCGATGGCGAGTTGGATTTGGTCCTGCGAAGCAGGTGTACCAGTAATTTGTTCAGAGGGTGTCGATTTCTCGACGTCCCCCTGATGTGGTCCCTCCGGTTTCCCTTCGGGAGTAATGGTCTCACGCGGGACTTCAGATTGCTCGTCCGTCCCGCGAGAGAGTGACCCGGCAGAGCCAGGTAACGGTAAAATCTTGAACTTTGTGGTGTCCATGATGTAAATAAAAAGTTACTTCATCCGGTCGGCTTCCCACCCTCCACGGAGCCCGCACATTTGGGAGTGCCCTGTATCAAAAACAGAGACACTAGGACTACCGGCCGGATATAGGTGCAAGAAGTTGGTACTCAAGCGCGACATCGGAGGCTCGAGGCGGGTGGCTGGGTTGCCGTTCAAGCAGCTTCCCAGTGGCTCCACCTGCTCTTGCCTCGTCAGCATGGCCCTAACCATCCAGCAAGCTGGACCCCCCCACACCTCGCCGCGGCCCTCTGACGGGACACGTGACCGTTTCCTCCCTGGCGCTACCCAGAAAGGCTACCGTTTCGGGTGAAATCCGGACCGAAGAGGGCTTGTTGTGTAAACAAAGGTACTACCGCCGACCCCGTTTCACTCAACCCTCCAGGATTCCTTCATCCCCCCTTACGGCGTTCAACTGCACAGGCCGTAGTGCAGGAGGAGCTGTTACTCCACCGGTTCGCTCCCCTCCGTGCCGGTGGAGAAGGTGGCTGAGAAGGAATCAGCCGACAGGATAGATGGGATTTCGGGAGAGGTAAGGATGTGAATAATAGGTAAAGATGGGATACGTCTGATTGTTGATTGGCTACATCTGTTTCATAGGGAACCAGATCAAAAGCAGGCGGCACCACGGGCAGGTTAACAACCAGACTTGTTCTAGGGATCTCCACGACCTGCGCTCTCCCCTAGAGCCAAGCGCCACGTTACCATTTGGACTGATGGTAACGTAGAAGAGAGGCCATGTTGAGCGACATCATTGTCCAGTCAAACACTACCTTTCCTCCGCCCTCCCCCTTCCGCATTTATGTCTATGATTTCACCGAAGAGATAGCTGCTATTAGTGCCATTTTCAAAATTAGCGCATTGCTGGTGACACAAGTGTTTAGGTAAAAAGAGAGGGGGATACTTCCGCCGCCAGCTGTCTACTCTTCATCTGTCACATCCGTCTTACGCATTTTTGATCAGCCACGTGATTCTTACTGACTTGAGTTTAGCATTTTTTCCCCATTACAAAAAGCGTACAACGCCGCTAAAGAAGTTTTCACTTCAAAAATTATATGATATATAATATCAAATGATGTTACTGTTTTTGCTGCAAAACTTATGGTTCAGAATATTTATCTAATCTATTTTTATTAGGTTTGTGATGAAAAAACATGTAAGTATGTTTGTTTCTTGACTTAGTAATATACTATTTTCTTTTGTGTTGTTTTGTTCTGGCAACACCTTTGTTGACATTTTTGCTGGGAAATTAGTAATGTGACTTTATGATCACTTATATTAAGAATTGGTAATGCATTTAACACATTACTATTGGTTTTATTTTTAACTCTAATCAGTTACATAAGAATGGTTATGAGCAGGAAATCAGACAAATGTGAATCCGGGAATCTGCAGTAAAGGTTCGAACCCCCGCGGACCGGGACCTGGGCCAACACCGGTGCGCAGCAAGCCCATTGACATTCAAGCCAACCGGTCCAATAACAAGAGCCACACACACCCAGGTCTTTTTAGTAATTTTCAAAATTATAACATTCTTAAAACCAATCGGTATGTTCTATGTGTTTTATCAATTTTCTTAAAAAAATAAATGAAAGCTATCTGCTATGTGTTCGCTTATTTAAAAATGTCTCGTAGTCATGCTCTTTAAAATATGTGCTTAAGGCACCGTAATGCTGGAACATTTGTCTCTGTCTTTTTCTTTCCAAAGAGTAAGAAAAATAACCTCACTTCTGCATCTTCAATGTTTTTCATAATTTTTTCTTCATTATCAATATCACAATGTAATATTTGTAGCAACTAGTGAATCTCTTTAGCTTGTCATATGTTTTTTTTTTGTGGCTACAAGTTTACGTTTTCTATATAAAAAATGACCCCCAAACATGGTTTCCTATTATGGACCCTTAACTAGTGATGGCTTCGCTTATTGTGTGAACTGAATCATATCTCTCGTATGCTAAGTTGAGTAAACTGGATGTGCAGGGAGTTACGGCAACACGGGTTCAACGCCGAAGGGTCGCGGCGGCGCGGGCGGGGGCGGGGGCTACGACAAGGCGCGGCGCCGCAACGAGGCGTGCTTCGGCGAGGCAGCCGAGGCCGCCATCGACGACGACTTCGACTTCGAGGGCAACCTCGCGCTGTTCGACAAGCGCGCGCTCTGGGAGCGCATGCGCCACGCGCACAAGCCCGACCTGCTGCGCCAGGCCGACGACGCCACAGCCAAGTTAAGACACGATGAGAATGTTCTAGGTCATTGCCTTTATAATATTCTACTAAGTTGCTAAGTTGAGGAGCACGGTGGCCCAGTGGTTTAGCGCCTGGCCCAGCGATTGCGGAGGTTAAGCAACTTTCGCAAGGGTTGGTAATGGGATGGGTGACCAAAAATGTATTATCTCGAGCTCCGCCATGCTTCAGACGGCACGTTAAGCCGTTGGTCCCGGCTGGATTTGCAGTTGTCAACACCCACCAATCTGCATTGGGCCCGCGTGGTGGGTTATGGCCCGTCCTTATCCACCCATGTGGATAAGGACGGGCCATGGCCTGTGCCCCAGCAGTGGGGACATTAAAAATGGCTGATGGACAAGTTGCTCAGAGGGCGCAGTCTGCACACTAGCGCCGTCATTAAAATGAGAATGATAGTGCTGTCGCCGACCGGTCTACCACGCAGCACGGGAGGAGACGCGCGGGGGCGAGGGCTGGCTACGTCACTGCGGCGAGCGACGACCGAGGCCACCTGCTTACTTGCGCTCCATACATACACGGATGGACACCAACCGCGAATCGCTACTCTTTTTTATATAACACTAGCGGCCGCCCGCGACTTCGTCTGCGTGGAAAGGTTTTTTGCTATCCCTCGGGAACTATACTTTTTTTCGGGATGAAAGGTACCCTATGTCCTTCTCTGTACCCCTGACAACGTGTATGCAAAATTTCATGATGATCGGTTCAGTAGTTGGGACGTGAAGGCGTAACAAACAAACAAACAAACAAACAAACGGACTTTCGCATTTATAATATTAGTAAGGATCACGTCGTCAGCCTTAATTTTATTTGTAAAACGGCTATTAAATCAGCCTCTTACACCCGATTGCACTAAACTTAAGGATCGCCTAAGTCTGTTCCTAACTACAACACGACCAAATTAAAACGGTGTCAAACTTAGCGGTCATGTAGCTGTCATTCGCCTACTTAACTTGGTCGAGTTGTAGTTAAGACAAGACTTAGGCGATTCTTAAGTTTAGTGCAATTGGGTGTTAATGTACTACAGTCCGCTATTTTATTTATACTTTCCCGAAGGATCATTTTCAGTGCTTAAATTAAGACGAAATTGTGAATTATTTCTCTGTAGTGCACTCCGAACAAGCTCTTTATCACCTAAACAATATTTTCTAGCCTATCGTTTAGTTAAATGGACTTTTAGGCTTAGCACGCACGGCATTAAACGTGAGCGGCTTAAGAATAGCTGAAAACGCAAAACCGCATGCAAACACGTTGGCGTTTTGCTTAATTTTGTATCAGTATCATCATAGATTTCTGGTGAATAGCGTGTGTTGTGTCGCCCATCGAGGCTGAATAAAAACCGAATGCGGTTAAACGCTGCTGTGCGTGCGCCACCATACTATTACTATGCGACACAAAAAAATCGCGCGTTTACGAACCGCCGTCAAAACCTAGCAAAAAATCATAAATGCGTGTGCGTGTAGTAAACTTCTGTGCTACATCTTTTGCCGGTTTTAGATCTGCGATTAAATGTGTGCATTTTTAGCAATAAGGCTTACCTTATTACTAAAAGTAACCACTTCACTTTTACCACAAAGCTTGTTCAGAGTGTACTACAGAGAGATAATTTACAATTTCATCTTTATTTAAGTACTATCATTCTCGTTTCAAAGGTGGCGCTAGGTGCAGATTGTGCGGCCCTAAGATCTATTTGTTTGATTTTAATGAATGTAGAAATTTTAGCAGTGATACTGGCAATTTAAGGACTATTTTATTACAACATCAATAGTAAAAAACCGGCCAAGTGCGAGTCGGACTCGCGCGCGAAGGGTTCCGTACCAAAAAACGGCAAAAAAACACGTTTGTTGTATGGGAGCCCCCCCTTAAATATGTATTTAATAATGTTTTTAGTATTTGTTGTTATAGCGGCAATAGAAATACATCATCTGTGAACATTTTAACTGTCTACCTGTTGTCGTTATTAATATCGAGAAAAAAACGGCAAAAAAATCACGTTTGTTGTATGGGAGCCCCCCTTAAATATTTATTTTATTCTGTTTTTAGTATTTGTTGTTATAGCGGCAACAGAAATACATCATATGTGAAAATTTCAGCTGTCTAGCTATCACTGTTCATGAGATACAGCCTGGTGACAGACAGACAGACAGACAGACAGACGGACAGACAGACAGACAGACAGACGGACAGACAGACAGACAGACAGACGGACAGCGGAGTCTCAGTAATAGGGTCGCGTTTTTACCCTATGGGTACGGAACCCTAAAAACGAATAATTGGTTACTAAAGTTAGAAGTTGTTTGTATGCTTCAAATCCCTTTTTCAAGTTCCATTTAACTTCTTGTTGATTAACATACATGACGTTACAATTTTAATTTAAACTAGTAAAAAAGTTGAGAAGCGCTCATGGCGGAAATTAACAGACTGATTGTACTCTATCACGTTGGTAAGGCAACGCTCGGTCCGGCCTGGTGTCGGATGGGTGACCGTTAAAGTGGCATTACAACTGAACGCTTCCGTGCTTCGGAGGGCACATTAAACCGTCGGTCCCGGCTGTTGGCATCTGATAACAGTCGTTAAGCCAAGTTAAAGGCCTTAAAGGCGGCTTGATAAACTCTAACACCAGAGGTGGCCACCAATCCTCATTCGATAAGAAAGAGAAAGAAGTAAAATAGTTTTACGTGGACACCAGATTGTAAGAAGTTGTTTTGTGGGTAGGCGGTGAAGTGGTCGACAACGCGCACCGCGGCATCGTGGTGCCGGAGGAGCTGCGCGGGCCGCTGGAGTACGCGTCCGATGAGGGCGCGGTGGTGCCCTCCGTGGTGCCCGGCCTGCGCCGGCAGATATACGACAACTTGGACAGGTATCTACCGCTGTTGAGTGCCGCAAGAGCTGCGCGGGCCGCTGGAGTACGCGTCCGACGAGGGCGCGGTGGTGCCCTCCGTGGTGCCCGGCCTGCGCCGACAGATATACGACAACTTGGACAGGTATCTACCGCTGTTGAGTGCCACAGGAGCTGCGCGGGCCGCTGGAGTACGCGTCTGACGAGGGCGCGGTGTGCCCTCCGTGGTGCCCGGCCTGCGCCGACAGATATACGACAACTTGGACAGGTATCTACCGCTGTTGAGTGCCGCAGGAGCTGCGCGGGCCGCTGGAGTACGCGTCCGACGAGGGTGCGGTGGTGCCCTCCGTGGTGCCCGGCCTGCGCCGACAGATATACGACAACTTGGACAGGTATCTACCGCTGTTGAGTGCCACAGGAGCTGCGCGGGCCGCTGGAGTACGCGTCCGACGAGGGCGCGGTGGTGCCCTCCGTGGTGCCCGGCCTGCGCCGACAGATATACCACAACTTGGACAGGTATCTACCGCTGTTGAGTGCCGGAGGAGCTCGCGGGCCGCTGGAGTACGCGTCCGACGAAGGCGCGGTGGTGCCCTCCGTGGTGCCCGGCCTGCGCCGACAGATATACCACAACTTGGACAGGTATCTACCGCTTTTGAGTGCCGGAGGAGCTCGCGGGCCGCTGGAGTACGCGTCCGACGAGGGCGCGGTGGTGCCCTCCGTGGTGCCCGGCCTGCGCCGGCAGATATACGACAACTTGGACAGGTATCTACCGCTGT
The DNA here is from genome assembly GCA_943789525.1 of Agriphila geniculea. Lineage (NCBI taxonomy): Eukaryota > Metazoa > Arthropoda > Insecta > Lepidoptera > Crambidae > Agriphila > Agriphila geniculea. The sequence goes on along the minus strand of OX038869.1, from coordinate 22,992,273 downwards.
TGAGTGCCGCAGGAGCTGCGCGGGCCGCTGGAGTACGCGTCTGACGAGGGCGCGGTGTGCCCTCCGTGGTGCCCGGCCTGCGCCGACAGATATACGACAACTTGGACAGGTATCTACCGCTGTTGAGTGCCGCAGGAGCTGCGCGGGCCGCTGGAGTACGCGTCCGACGAGGGTGCGGTGGTGCCCTCCGTGGTGCCCGGCCTGCGCCGACAGATATACGACAACTTGGACAGGTATCTACCGCTGTTGAGTGCCACAGGAGCTGCGCGGGCCGCTGGAGTACGCGTCCGACGAGGGCGCGGTGGTGCCCTCCGTGGTGCCCGGCCTGCGCCGACAGATATACCACAACTTGGACAGGTATCTACCGCTGTTGAGTGCCGGAGGAGCTCGCGGGCCGCTGGAGTACGCGTCCGACGAAGGCGCGGTGGTGCCCTCCGTGGTGCCCGGCCTGCGCCGACAGATATACCACAACTTGGACAGGTATCTACCGCTTTTGAGTGCCGGAGGAGCTCGCGGGCCGCTGGAGTACGCGTCCGACGAGGGCGCGGTGGTGCCCTCCGTGGTGCCCGGCCTGCGCCGACAGATATACGACAACTTGGACAGGTATCTACCGCTGTTGAGTGTCGCAGGAGCTACGCGGGCCGCTGGAGTACGCGTCCGACGAGGGCGCGGTGGTGCCCTCCGTGGTGCCCGGCCTGCGCCGGCAGATATACGACAACTTGGACAGGTATCTACCGCTGTTGAGTGCCGCAGGAGCTGCGCGGGCCGCTGGAGTACGCGTCCGACGAGGGCGCGGTAGTGCCCTCCGTAGTGCCCGGCCTGCGCCGACAGATATACCACAACTTGGACAGGTTTTTTATTCCACAATTTCCACATATAAAACACGCCTCACACATTAAAGTATGTACCTACATACACACAGAATAAAGTAAATACTGATATGACTCTTATTTTATTGTTTTTTTTTTAGAAAAGAAAGTTTACTGCGTCTAATTAAACAATTAGGAATCAAAATCAATTTAAGTCGAAATGCTTAATGATTCATAGTTTGTTTACTTATTTTTATTAAAGAGGTTTTGATTGATCATATAAGACTATAACCATAAGAATAAATAAAACTGACTAGAACGGACACTTTCGCTCCGAACGGGCTCAAGGTCACGATATTAGCCTACACGTTAAACGTGTTATTCAGTTAGGGATGCGCGATCCGGGCTTGTCGATCCGATTTTTCGGATCGTAATGGATCGTAATTCCACGATCCGATCCGCGGATCGGATCGAATGCCTTCGATCCGATTTTCAGGAAATCGATCCGGATCGGATGCAAATAAGTACGACACAATTAATTTTATATCTTTATTAAGTAAACCCAAGCAAAACAATGTATACAATAATGTGGAATAGTAATATTGTACTCAGAGAACTTAAAGACGAATTTCTCTCAAAAGTTTATACTCGAAGACGCGCCTAACTACTAATAGTTAAGTACAATTTTAATAGGCGCCAGTTTTCGGCCAAGTTCTGAATGTAGACAAAGATAAATTTCGTAACAAATAAACTAAACTGCCCATTTTTTCGTAAACAAACCGCATTTTCGTTCATACGATCCAAGCGATCCGATCTTCCAAGTTTTGTATCGATCCGGCAAAAAATCGTATGGCCTCGATCCGATCCGAAAATCGCCGGATCGTATGCCCGCCGATCCGATATTTCAAAAGATCGGATCGGATCGGCGCATCCCTATATTCAGTCGGGCTGTCACAACTGGCGTCGCCGCACGCGCGATTGCCTGTTTTTGCGTTCCGTAATATTTTCTCTGTGTGTAAGATCTTAGAAACAAATTTTATTACAATGGCACCAAGCTATTGTGCTGTGTTTGTTTGTGCAAACAATTCGAAAACAATGCTACAATTAAGTTTTTTTAGTTTACCCAAAGATGATATGAGGTAAGTAATATTTTCTTATTTTTTTTTCCTTTTCGTACCTAATTCATCAAAAGGTCATGAACAGATTCTTTGGCGCAAGGCACAATATGTACCTACTTATATAAATACTTACTTAATTATTTTTATTAAAATATTACCTATAGATAAAAAGGTTGAATTTTTGCTAGGATTAGGACACTACTACTGTGACCAGTATAAAATCAATGTTGAAAATAGATATAATTCTAGAAGTGTACGACAGAAGAAACTCGTTATTCCCAGGGTAAATAACTATTATGGAAAAAGATTGTCAAAATTTGTAGTACCAAAATTATTTAATAAGATAGATTTACTGAGCAGGACCATAAATTAAGTAAAAATTTATTAAAAAAAAGATTTAAGAGTGTATTTCTGGAAAAATTAGATTAGATTGACATTATTATTTAAACTATTAATAAGTTATTGTTACAAATTCCTTGTAAAAGAACTGTGGGGAGGGGTAGGTTAAGTTAGTAAAAAAAAATGAGCGCATCTCGCCATCAAACTTTGAAGTTTGGCGAGTGATTTTTAAATTGTATCTTTTGTTTGTAATTTTTTGTTACAAAAAAAATTTCCATGGGCCCAAAAATTCCACGTAAAACATTATTGAAATCTTTTTCTACTAATAACTTATTAAATGAAAACCTCTGAGTGCGCCACTTTCGGTCATACGACCGCCTTAAAGCAGGCATCCGTCACTCGCCCATACCTACCGCGATAAGTACCTACAGCGCGCGACAACTCGGAGTTGCAAAATCAGTCAGGGTTGCCGCCGCGCTTGTGAGTACACGCGTGCGTTATTACAGAATAACGCACGCGTAGAGGCACGTAGAGGCACAGGCCTCTATGATGACGGTTAATCGATCATTATTTATTGCTCCCAGCTCTGTACCGTACACTATTAGGGTGGGTACTCACTTAGGTTCGCGAACCTCCGCGCTCCGCGAACCTGGAACAGTGCGTCCTAGCAAACATTTTATTTTCACTTTGGCTATAGTGTTTACGTGTTTGAACCAGGTTCGCATACGTGTTCGCACACGTGCACACTTTGGCGCACTGTTGCAACACAGGATAAACAGATTTTTTGGTACAGGTTCGCGGAGCGCGGAGGTTCGCGAACCTAAGTGGGTACCCACCCTTATAATTTACAAATAAAGTCGCATTACCCGTTTCCCAGCAAAAATGTAAACAAAGGTGTCGCCAGAACAAAACAACACAAAAGGAAATAGTATATATTGCTAAGTCAAGAAATAAACACACTTACATGTTTTTTCATCACAAATCTAATAAAAATAGAATAGATAAATATTCTGAATCATAAGTTTTGCGGAAAAAGCAGTAATATAATTTAAGATTTCATAGTAACAGTTTTATAGTAGAAAACATTTTATGATGCTGTGCACACATCAACTGCAAACCATACAACCTCAACATCCTTTGGTTCATTTCATTTTATAAAATTAAAAATTTCATAAAAAATAGTATTACGAGTAGTAGCTGTAGTAGTAACATTTGTCTTTTGGTATTGCGGGGAACTGGCGAAGTTGCAACGTATTTTTGATAGTTTACATACAGTTAATATCTAAGTAAAGTTTTCTTATCAGTGGGGCTACTCAAATGGACACTTTTCTATTCGTTCGCTAACTTAAAAATTAAAAATAAGCCATAAATTCCAAAATTACGTGTCGTGGGCTTGTCAGTTCCATATAATACAACAATGTCTGTGATTTACATAAACTTGCGACGAGAGACTTGATCGTTTAATTGCTTATTTTTAAGCTTTAAGTTAGCGAACGAATAGAAAAGTGGCCATTTGAGTAGGAGGCCAGTTCGTTTCAAGAACTTTTGACATCAAAAATTTTAATAGGTTAAAATAAAAGTTTTTATTATCATCCTACTTTAAAGTTACCCTGGATGGCATTACATTTATTAGAACTCAAAATATAATAAACAAATTAACAAGTTATAATATGACGAAAGGTTTTGAATATCTGAAAATGTCACTATCAGGGTCAGTTTGTCAATTTGACAGTGACGTTTCTTTGTTGACATTTTTGCTGGGAAATGAGTAATGCGACTATACTTAATGGAGAATCGTAATACTAATAATTGTTGCGTGGACGGCTGTCGCAATAAACAGAAGGATTCAAAGTTTTTATTTTTCACTTTACCGAAAGAATCTATAAGATAAAAAAAAATTGTTTATTTTACTCGTACTTTTTATGAGTTATAACTACCTATCAAAAATAGGTAAGTACCTAATTTTTGATAGGTAGTTATAACAACTACCTATCTACTTATACAGGGTCACTGAAAATATGACGTATTCCTGCTAAATGGTTATAGATGAGGTCAAAACAAATATTTTTTGTTATATTACTTTTTCTCAAAAAGTTCATAGTTTTTGAGTAAATTAAAATTAAGTATTTTTTTACCAAAAATACGTTTTCAGATACAAAAAATTATCATAAAAGATAACTACTCGTTCGATTCCGGTTTTTTTATTATTTTAGTATAGAAAACAGTCTAAATGTTGATAATGAATAAAAAAAGTTACAAAAAGTACATGTGTTTATAAAAAATCGATCCTTAAAAACATATTTTATTTTTATTTTTTTCAGATTTTTTAGAAAAGGCAGCAAATATCTTTAAAAAATTCCTAGTAACTAAGCGTGCATAATATTTTAAGAACATCACCATCTATTCAGATTTCAGTTGAGGTATAAAACTTAATAATAACTTAAATACAAAATGAGAAATTAAGACTTAAGTGAATTGCAGTCCCATTTCAAGTAGCAAAAATTTCATACTTCGAGTGCTTCGGAGGTGGCCGTATTATCCTACTTATATCATAAATGTGAAAGTTTGCTTGTTTGGATGATTGTTAATCGATCACACAAAACGGCTGAACCGATTTGGATGAAATATGGCGCACAGATAGTTTAAAAGCCGGATTAAAACATAGGAGGATACTATTATCTTGGTTAAAGGTTCCCTAGGGATTTTCTCAAATGTAAATGCCGATGAAGTCGCGGGCAGAAGCTAGTTTGCCATAAATGGTCATGCTTACTAAAAATAATAATAAGAGTTTGGGGACAGGATTATTTTCCGCCGATGAGTCAAAATTTTTACGGACGGCATCATAAATAACCATGAATATAAGCCATTTTTAAAGCTTTTATGCCAGGCCTTCCTTTTGGCTTGTGAATGGATAGAGCGGACGGGCCATAACCCACCACGTGGACCCAATATGGATTGGTCAGTGTAAACGACTGTAAATGTAGCCACGACCAACGGCTCTATGTAAGGTACATTGTGTTGACACCGACAAATCCGCATTGGGCCCATGTGGTGGGTTATGGCCCATCCACTTTATCCATTCACAAGCCAAAAGGAAGGCCTGGCAAAAAGACATTAAAATTGGCTGATATGCATGGTTATTTTTGATGCCGTCTGTATAAAATTTTGACTCATTGGCGGAAAATAATCCTGTCTCGAAACTCACTCGGACGAAAGTATTTTTAGTGAGCACGACCATTTATACAAACTAGCTTCCGCCCGCGACTTCATCAGCATTTACATTCGAGAAAATCCCTAGGGAACCTTTAACCAAGATAATAGTATCCTCCTATGTTTTAATCCGGCTTTTAAACTATCTGTGCGCCATATTTCATCCAAATCGGTTCAGCCGTTTTGTGTGATCGATTAACAATCATCCAAACAAGCAAACTTTCACATTTATGATATAAGTAGGATAATACGGCCACCTCCGAAGCGCTCGAAGTAGGAAATTATTGCTTCATGAAATGGGACTGCAATTTACTTAAGTCTTAATTTCTCATTTTTAGGGTTCCGTACCAAAATGGTAAAAAAGGAACCCTTATGGTGTGACTCAGTCTGTCTGTCTGTCTGTCACAGCTGGATATCTCGAGAACTACTAATGGTATCAACTTGAAATTTGGAACAGTTTAAGATGACATTTGCCCAACTATTTTTCAAATAAGAAATAAACAAAAAAATAAATATCTTTTTTACAGCAGGGCCTGAAAAGGGGTCTTAAAAATTTGAAGTGAGGCTACTAGGGCATGTGGGGTATCATATGAAAGAGCGCCGTTTGCACGTTTTCAATCATTTTTTCTTTTTTTTCTAGACCGCATAGTTTTTGACTTATGATGAAAAATGTAAAAAAAATGACCGTTCCCCCCCCCTTATCTCCGAAGTTTGCAAAGAGAAAAATCTGAAATAATTCTATGTGATAGCAGTTTATATAAAGATTACAGGAAAAATAAAACGATGTTTCAATATAGCACTCTTTTTTAGAAATGATCAAATTTCTAAAAAGTTAACATTAGTTCCACTATCGGTCAAGAGATGGCGCTGACCTAAAACTGCAATACTAATTTTATTATTCTACTCTTCAGTGTGGTTTAATGGTGCAATTATGATGTTACGGAACCCTCGGTGCGCGAGTCCGACTCGCTCTTGGCCGGTTTTTTATTTAAGATATTATTAAGTTTTATACTTCAACTGAAAGCTGAATAGATGGTGATGTTTTTAAAATATTATGCATGCTTGGTTACTAGGAATTTTTTAAAGATATTTGCTGCCTTTTCTAAAAAATCTGAAAAAAATAAAAATAAAAAATGCTTTTCAGGATTGATTTTTTTATAAAAACCTGTACTTTTTGTAATTTTTGTTATACATTAGCAACATTTAGACTGTTTTCTATCCCAAAATAATAAAAAAACCGGAATCGAACGAGTAGTTATCTTTTATTTTAAATTTTTGTTTTTGAAAACGTACTTTTGGTAAAAAATTACTTAATTTCAATTTACTCAAAAACTATGAACTTTTTGAGAAAAAGTAATATAACAAAAAATATTTGTTTTGACCTCATCTATAACCATTTAGCAGGAATACGTCATATTTCCAGTGACCCTGTATATAGAAAAGCATGTAGTTATAGGTACTTATAAGTATTCAGAGGTTCATGAGTATTTTTTCTCGATCAAATTTCCTAAGTAGCAGGGCTTTATAACGTTATCAAATAACAGTAAAAATAACGTTACGTAACGTTATTTTCAATTATGATACCTTGATAACGTTATTTTTTTAACGTTACCTAGTAACATAACCATACCTAGTTACTAGATAACGTTACAAAAAATAACGTTATTTTTACCGGTAATTAGTATCATTATTTTCTGTTACGCGACGTTGCCAGCTCGCCCGCCGCCCGCCGGCGTCGGGCGCCGCCGCTGCACCGCCGGCCGTGCTAAACATGACATGACTCCGACCGAATGAATTCTTTCTTTCGGTATAGGTGGCTGAAAAAAATATCTATGTGATATACTTTTTAACACGTTTTTATTAGGTTGCTTTCTCGTTTGTTTGTTTGTTTGTTTCTCCGCAAAGTTTGCAAACGATTTTAAACTAGCTTCCCGATGAGCTGGAGACTTAAAACTTTGAACATAGGTCATAACTGGAAGGCAATGCAATATTATGGTGTTATTGAGCTGATTTGATGATGGAACTGGAAGAAGGCCACAGAAACTTAATGATGAAACCATACAACCCCATTGTGATAAGGCTTGTTAGAATCGTCTTGACGAGTACTCTAAGGGAGATAAGATCCAGGGTCTGATGATGAAGCTGGAAGGCCATGCCAAAGGAACTCAATATTAAAACCGTGCAATCCCATTGAATTTGGGCTCATTTGAATCGTCTTGACGAGAACTTTGTTGGGAAAAAGTGTCCGAGGATCTGATGATGGAGCCGGAAGAAGACCATAGGAACTCTATAACAAAACCACGCTACCCTATCGAGTTTGGGCTCGTTTGAATTGTCTTGACGAGTACTTTGTTGGGAAATAGTTTCCGAGGATCTGATGATGGAGCCGGAAGAAGGCCATAGGAACTCTATATTAAAACCACGCTACCCCATCGAGTTTGGGCTCGTTTGAATCGTCTTGACGAGTACTTTGTTGGGAAATAGTTTCCAGGGTCTGATGATGGAGCCGGAAGAAGGCCAATGAAACTCGGTAATTAAACCATGCCACCCCATTGAATTTGGGCTCGTTTGAATCGTCTTGATGAGTACTTTGTTGGAAAATAGTGTCCAGGGTCTGATGATGGAGCCGGAAGAAGGCCATAGGAACTCTATGATAAAACCATGCAACCCCATCGAGTTTGGGCTCGTTTGAATCGTCTTGACGAGTACATACAAAAAAAAAAGATGACACCATACTCCTCTCCTAAGGGAAGAATTTTTAAGAACTGCGGGTCCAACATTATTTTTTTCACCATAAGTATATTAGTGCGGCGGTAATCTTAAAAAAGACGCTTAGAAAACACTTTTCGTCACTTATTAATTTTTTCGTTATTTATTAATTTTTTTATTAATTTTTAAAGGAATCTGAGAATTTGGAAAAAGCAGAAAATTATGCTGTTATTAAAACTGATGTACTTTTCTTATTTTTAAATATCTTTGGTCAATTACCTTTAGACATTCGAAAAGAGTATGTGCAGAGTTATTTGTTATGTATTTTGTAAAAATCAATTCAGTCGTTTTCAATCTAGACCTGTTCAATGGCAACTCTGAATTGCGAAATTTTTCGACGTTTGCTAATAATTTGTTAGACCAAGTAGTAAAAAGGTTATAGTCTGTTATATATTCGCAATCTACTCACAAAGCCCTTTCATTTGTTATACCACGTGGTATGAAAAAAAAATTCTTTGTACTGAAAACTTTATGACGTCACAGTTTCTACCCCCGCCATTTTCGCGCTTGTCATCTTATATATTTGTGATCAGGGCATCGTACTGAATGCATCGATACCACATTTTCGTATTTCCGTGATGACTTGTGCGAAAAGTAACCTCAAACCTTGTTTTACCGCCCTATGTGTAGTGTACCAAACGGCTATACACATCGATTTGTAGTATTCGTCGTGGACGATGTACGATACGCTGAGCGGTAGGTATATAACGCGTGGCCTTGAGCGAGTGACGGAGACGCCTGCTTTAGGTACTATTTGGTGGAATTATAACTACCTATAGATTTAAATTGGGTACCTACGCCTTAATTTTAGCAAATTGTCGACTAGGAATAATTGTCAAAAACTAAAATTAGGTAGTAATTTTAATATTTTTACGGTTTATAATATAACGCTTATTTATTACCAGAATCAAAATATTTATTTGACAATATTGTATAACAAATCAAGGTATTGATTGATGCTATTGGTCATATTCTATGAGTTTTTTTCCAAAATATCCTTAAAATGTTCAAAGATTGATTGGCACTATTTTTCTCACCATATCACAGCTGCTCGCCACCATATTGACATTTTGACAGCAGCACCGCCTAGAGCGCACTGGTGATAGAAAATTGAACTAAATTACGATGACACGGCTAGGCAAGTGATTAAACGTTATCGAACCAAGTCATTTGCCTAGGCGTTAAATTAAATGCCGGGATGTTATTTAGGCCAATGATTGAATGGCGCCTATCAATGAAAAGGCTAGGCCGCTAATTAAACGGCTTATTAAGCTAGTTGTCTGCGACATATACATTGAGATGGATAACAATGTTTCTAATCTAAAGCATCAACAATATTCTGCCTTAAGTGTAGGCATGCAAATGTTAGTAAGTGTCAGCTATCTGTAGACTATTGTTACTTCTAAGTATTACTATTTAAAGACGTCAATTATTATTACAAAGCTGTCAACAGGAATTTTATAAGTAATCAAAATTACATAAATAAAGTAATTTTTCTGTTTAGGTACTTTTAGGTTTTTCCCGAGGTTTCGTCACCTTTTCAGGGGCCGTATTCAGGGTACCTATAAAAGTACTTAGTTGTAAGAAAAAACCTAAAAAAACAAATTAAAAAGTAAAAAATAAATTCTTCTGTAAATATTTGTAACCCTAATAACCTATACCTACAGAAAGTTTAAACCGGAAAATTTTAACCCAAAAAACGTGGGGCGTGCTATAGACAATATCTTAGAGCATATGCTCTAAGGACAATATGGATGATAAATTTTACAAAACGCGCTCCACGTTTTTAGGTTTAAAATATATGTAGGTATAGGTTATTAGGGTTATAAATATTTACAGAAGAATTTATTCTGTACTTTTTAGTTCATTTTTACTAGTCCGTTTTAATATTTTTAGTCCGATATATTTTGTTTGTAAATAATTTAGTCCGTTTTAAAAACGTGTTTTAAAAAAATATTTTTTCAGTAAATTATTATTTTCTGCTCTTTAGTTAACGAGCTAAGACTAAAAATATACCATCTCCTATCGGAGCACTCGTCAAGACGATTCAAACGAGCCCAAACTCGATGGGGTTGCATGGTTTTATTACAGAGTCCCAGTCCCCTTCTTCCGGCTCAATCATCAGACCCTGGAAACTATTTCCAAATAAAGAACTCGTCAACACGATTCAAACGAACCCAAATTCGATGGGGTAGCGTGGTTTTATTATAGAGTTCCTATGGCCTTCTTCCGGCTCCATCATCAGATCCTCGGACACTATTTCCCAACAAAGTTCTCATCAAAACACTTCAAACGAGCCCAAACTCGATGGGGTAGCGTGGTTTTATTAAAGAGTTCCTATGGCCTTCTTCCGGCTCCATCATCAGTTACTCTGACACTATTTCCCAACAAAGTACTCTTCAAGACGATTCAATTGAGCCCAAACTCGATGGGATTGCACGGTTTCAATATTGAGTTCCTTTGGCATGGCCTTCCAGCTTCATCATCAGACCCTGGATCTTATCTCCCCTTAGAGTACTCGTCAAGACGATTCTAACAAGCCTAATCACAATGGGGTTGTATGGTTTCATCATTAAGTTCCTGTGGCCTTCTTCCAGTTCCATCATCAGATCAGCTCAATGACACCAATATATTGCATTGCGTTCCAGTTCTGATCTATGTTCAAAAATTTCAAGTCTAGCTCATCGGGAAGCTAGTTTAAAATCGTTCGCATAACGAATATTTCCTACAAAGAATAATGAAACTTATTTACCTTCCATTTTCGTCTTGTTCAATTTAAATAGGTACCTACGAGTAGTTGCAAACTGCGCAGAGACGGGTCGTGACCGTGCCGTGACGTGTCACGACGCGGCGCGGCGGGGCGTCAATGTCAATTACACAATTACTTTTAAATATTTTTAATACAGTGTCATAACGTTACCCAGGAACGAAATAATAACGTTATTATTCTGTTTACCGTTATCAATTTTACCGTTACTAATTTCCAGTTATAACGTTATTTATTTTAACGTTATTTTTTTCTTACCGTTATCGATGCAAGTACATCGATAACGTTACTCATTTTTAACGGTATTTGAAGCCCTGCTAAGTAGGTACCTACCTAATTCTTTTTTTAGCGAATTATACCTAATTAACTAAATACCTACATTTCTGGATTTAAGTCCCGTAACCGGTTCAGTTCCGCAACAGTATGGTGGCGGTGGCATAAAAACTGCCTTAAATTCAACATATAGTCTAATGTGGCGTTAACTGTACCTACATCTAGCCTAGGTTTATTTGAAACGTCATTTTTTTACATTTAAGTAGGTACACATTATAACCACAAAACTTGTAAGGAAGTATTTAATCCTTCAAGCACAGAAAATGAGACAATATTATTTTCAATTGTTGTGTTGTGCGGCCCGATGGGGCCGCTCGAGCGTTGAAGTATTAGAAGAAGACAACCCTAAAGTTGTTAGAAGAGGTAAGAGCTACGCGATAGAAAGAGAGGCAACCTGTAGGTGAATATAACTGTAGGCAAGGAAGCGGCGTGCGACCTAAATTGCACTTTATTGTGTCTGAGCAAGAGTCGCTATTTATTTAAATGACTACGCGGAGTGAATTTTCTGTACTTTGTACTATTATGTATTCTGTGCTTAAAGTAAAATAAATAGAGTAACAGTCATACCCAGCTTTATACAATATTATTTCGTATCTATTCTGTGATTTCGTTATTTGATGAAACATAACGAAACAGTCAGAGGATTAAAACCTAAAAATGTTTTAGAAGTAGTTTTTGTTCAAAATTAAATTAAAGTAAATAATTACCCAGAAAAAGTGAATATTTTATTTTTGTATCTACTACCTAGAATAAAATAATAATTTCAAACTAAAGAAAAACTCATATTTTAGCGATATTATCTTTAAACGTAAGCAATATTTAACAGTAAGCAACCCAGGTTTGCTTATTGTTAAATATTGCTTGCAACAGGCCTGGACGACAGCGGGGCGTAGCGACGTGAAGGGGGAAGTAGTTTTTATTTTTATAGTTATATAAATGGCGGCATTTGGGACTCGGACAAAGAAGAGTCCGTTCTAGTCAGTTTTATTTATTCTTATGCTACAACTACAGATGATATTTCGTCTGTGTTGCAGGCTAGGTCTGGGGGAGTGCACGCGTACGCTGCTGTCGCGCGCGGCGTGCGACGTGGCGCTGCGGCTGGTGGGAGGCGCGCGACGCCTCGAGCCGCGCAACGCGCACCAGGCGCCGCGCGCCGTGGCCTTGCTCGGTACGTCACATGTAGCGGGCTGGGTCTGGGGGAGTGCACGTGGCGCTGCGGCTGGTGGGCGGCGCGCGACGCCTCGAGCCGCACCAGGCAAAATAAATAAGGTTGTGACTTTGTGACAGAACCTAGGACTGCGTTATTATTTGCACAGTATAGATACCTATTAGTTGAAAAAACTAATATCTAAAGTCTGTCTATCCTTACTTGTCTTATTTGGTAAACAATCTTCACCCAACTCTTTTTTTAAATAATCATTTTTAAAATACAACAAGACGTGGTTTTCCACACATAGTCTACGAAATAAATTGTTACTAACAAGTTTCATAAAGTTACTAACATGTTTTAAAATAACGATGTACTTATAAAAGACGTATGACAACTGCTGTCAAAAACTGTTTACTAAATTAGACAAGTAAGGATAGACAGATTTTAATCTGTGTTATTTTGTTTTCCATACCGGACGGAAGCCGCGTTGCTCTAAGTTGATCAATCGCTCCACCATGACACTGTTGTGGCGTAGGTCCGCACAACAACGGTGCGGTGGGCGCGCGCTGCCTGCGGCTGCTGATGGCGCACGGCGCGCGCGGCGCGCTGCACGTGGCGGGCGCGCGCGGTGACGTCACGCCCGCGCTGCAGCGCGAGCTCGCGGCGCTGGCGCTGGACGACGCGCGCCCCGCGCCGCTGGAGCGCCTGCCCACGCCCGACATCGTGCTGCTCGCCACATACGACCTGCGCACCGACGACGCGCAGGACCAGTACTCGTCAGTATACTCTATATTTCACACATATACTCACATACATACTGTAAGATAACTTTTTTCTGCTGGTCGGTACATAAAAAAATAATACAGATTTTGAAAAGTGGGATTGAATTCTGCAATTTATAACTGGTTTGGTTTCTGTACGCGAAATTTCATCATGTAGGTCAAATATGCCTAATGACCTTTGTTTCTCAACCAGTCACAGTGTGACACGATTAGGGAATTCGATCCCGGCCCTTATTTCTAATCCCGGGATCGCGGGATTGATGGTTAAAAACAAAAATAGGGAAATCTTACAAAAATTGGCTCTATAACCTCTATCGACAAATGAAAATGGACAAAAATAAACGTAATTAAGATTGGGTCAAAAGTCAACATACTTAATGAAAATTTTAACAAAAACCAACATATTTTACATTACAATACAGACCTAGCTAATCTAATCTAGAGTTAGTCAAACTTACAGTCAAACAAAGTTTAACCAGATTTTAAGTCTAGTTAGTTTGACACTCTGTATATTAAAGTTATTAATAAGATCTCTTCAAATTTCAATAAATTGAAAAATATTTATCTAACAAACTATGCAAATAAAGAAAATTGGCAATAACCTCTCTTAACATCGACCAAATAGACGGCTTTCATGTAAATACCTAGTTTTTATTTAGGCAGTAAAGTAAGTTTCTTAGCAAAAACTGTTTGAAAATAATATTTATCAGTCACATAATGTCTTATTTCTCTTAAGTATGAAGAAAACTAATCTTGAATAAAGAATGTTAATATACATTCTTATTTAGTAGCAGTAAAACTGAAGTATTGGCACCGTGCACGCTTTTAGCGCCACCTAGCGTGTTGTTGGCTCTGACCTGACCGTTTTGACGTTTTGATATGTAATGGCGGGATTGTGACAAAATAATAAAAAATACTTTACATATTGTGTTATTAATGTAAATTTCAGAATTACTGTGATTTGGGTGGACAAATTGTTGTGAAATCATTTTTGGTCATTTAAATTAAATATGGCAAGTATGATCTATTCAAAAAAAGTGTTTTGTTTTGGTTATATTAGGGTTTGTTTACTTCTTTTTTAGTTGTAGATTTTGTAAAACAAGAGGATAAAGCTACTTTAATAATTTTATTAAGTGATAATAAATATATATAATTGTTCCTGTATCGCTAGTAATCAATTAAATATCGTTTTCAAACAGATTACAGAGCCTTCATTATTTTTACTTTTTGCCACCATGAGTGCTGCGATCTTTGGCTCCTAGCTTGGGAGATGAATTAAACAGCCAGTGTAGCTTGTCGCTAAGAAGCTAAGAACGATGTTTATTATTTTATTCATCTTATATACTAAATTATTACATATAATTGTATGTGCGTCAGCTGGATATTCTTAACACAGTGTGTGTGAGTTTGCTCTAGATACAAAGTCCGAGCTGACGCTACATCACTCCCCCCTAAAAATAAAGGAATAGGGATGAAAAAAGTTGTATAATACCTAAGCCTATTAAAAGCTAAATACAAAATAATTATTATTGTAAAAGTAATCTACGATGACTAATTACTATGAACAGGTGTTGTAAAATGACACTCTGTTCACTGACCGAGGTCAGTATTTGCTGTATAGGCAAAATACTCGCGGCGATAAAAATAGACTGTTTTTATTCAATTAATCATTGCATTCAGTGCATAGGATTAATTGAATTTAAATCTGACGACTGGCTTGGATATTCTGCCGGAACGGGTTGTCTTCACATTGTCCTTGGCTGGATGTTGACCCTCAGGACTCGTCGATGGTCCAGACTTCCTCACGGGCGGCGGCTGCGGTTGTTCCTCGCTGATTTTTCCACTCTGCTCGTCGTGAAGTAGGAAGGCTGGCTTGAGACGGTCGATGGAGATGGTGACTGTTCGGTTCGGCAACTCGACTGAGTAAAACTTCTCGTGACGTTCGAGCACTTTATACGGGCCGTTGTAGGGTGGCGTAAGTGCGCTCTTCATTGCGTCATTGCGTACGAATACATGTGAGCAAGTTCGTAGCTCGTCATGTACGAAGATGTTACGCTGAGTATGTTGTCTCCTTGGTGTCGATAGCAGTGACGTCATCGTTTGCTGAAGTTGCTGTAACATGACATTCTCGTCTCGAGGTGTCGTCCTGGCGGTGAAGAAATCTCCGGGTAGTCGTAATGTCGTGCCGTAGGTCAGTTCTGCTGCGCTTACTTTCGTGTCGTCCCGTATTGCGGTGCGAAGTCCGAGCAGGATCATGGGTAATTCTTTGACCCAGTTTACTCGGTTGCACTTCGTCATCAGCGCGGCCTTGAGTGTTCTGTGCCAGCGTTCTACTTGTCCATTAGCTTGCGGATGATAAGCGGTGGTGTGGATGTGGTTGATGCCCAGCTTGTTTGTCAGCTTTCGGAATAGTTCGGACTCGAACTGTCGACCTTGATCTGACGTAATCGTCGTCGGTGTTCCGAATCTGGCAATCCAACCTCTGAGTAGAATCTGGCAGATGGTTTCGGCGGTGATTTCTTTGACGGGATACGCTTCTGGCCATTTCGTGCAGCGATCGATCATAGTTACGCAATATTTGCATTCTTCGGACGTAGGTAACGTAATTATGTCAATGTGCAAGTGTGAGAATCGATCGGCCGGCGGAAAGTGCATGATCGGCGAAACAGTGTGACGTTGCACTTTGGACTGTTGACATAATAGACATGTCTTTGCCCATTTTCCGATGTCTGTATTCATCGATGGCCAGAAATAGCGTTGCGCTAGCATGCGTCGTGTTCCTCTGACGCCGGGATGGCTGATGTTATGCACGATATCGAATGCTTTTCGTCGGTACAGCTGCGGTAGATATGGTCGCATATAGCGCGTTGATGTTTCACACATTATGACTTTGTCGCTATTTGGTACGGGGAACATTTTAAACTGCAAGCGCGGGTTGTTTCGCAATTCACTCAGCTCGCTGTCTTTTTCTTGCTCTGCCGACAGTTGCTCGTAGTCGATGGGCGAAGGGAAGGTGATCTCCTCCACTCGAGATAGGCAGTCAGCAACAACATTATCTTTGCCGGAAATATGTTGTATGTCGGAGCAAAATTGTGAGATGAAATCGAGCTGGCGCAGTCTTCTTTCCGTGTCACATGAGCTCGCTGGTTTTTGTAAAGCAAACGTCAGCGGTTTATGGTCTGTATAAACCGTAAATTCTCTTCCTTCAATCATGTGACGAAAATGTTTGATTGCCATGTATATAGCAAGTAGTTCCCGGTCGTACGTGCTGTACCGTTTCTGTGTCTTGCTCAGTGTTTTGGAGAAAAAGGATAGGGGTTCCCATTTTCCATTCACGTGCTGCTGTAGTACTGCTCCTGCACATGTGGCCGAACAATCTGTCATTAAGCCGAGACGAGCGGAAGTGGATGGGTGAGATAGTGCAACAGCGCTTTTTATGCTTTCTTTGCACTTCTCAAACGCTTCTTTTGACGTTTGTGTCCACTTTATTTCGCTTTTGTCCTTCCTCTTGGAGTTGTGCAGGTATTTGTTGAGTTCAGCTTGTATGTTAGCAGCGTGAGGTATACACTGGCGGTAGAAATTCACCATGCCAAGAAAACGCCGCAGCTGTTGGACTGTGGTGGGCAAAGGAAAATTTGATATTGCCTCAGTCCTGTCATCCAGCGGACGTATGCCATGTTTGGATATGTGGTAGCCCAGAAAATCCAGTTCTTCTTTGCCAAATTCGCATGTTTCCTTGTTAGTGTGATGCCGTATTCGTCCATTCTCTCCAGTACTTTTCGAAGTAGGGTCTCGTTATCCTCTTTCGTCCTTGATGGGATAAGGATATCGTCGATAAAAACGAATATATCGAGTCCTTTGAAAACCATATCGACGAAGCGTTGGAACGTTTGGCTGGCGTTACGTAATCCAAACGTCATTCTCGTGAATTCAAAAAGTCCAAACGGTGTTGTTATCGCGGTTTTCGGTATGTCATCTTCGAAAATTGGGATGTGATGGAACGATTTTCGGATGTCCAGCTTGGTGAAGACGGTCTTGTCACGCAGCAAGTATGTGAAGTCTTGAAGCCTTGGTATAGGGTAGCGATCAGGAAGTGTGACGGCATTTAATCGTCTATAATCGCCGCATGGCCTTAATTCACCATTTTTCTTTGTGACGATGTGCAGCGGCGTTGCCCAAGGACTGTTAGAGGGGCGGCAAATGCCTAACTCCATCATCCTTTGGAATTCCTGTTTCGCGGCTTTATACCTTGCTGGGTTTAATAGACGAACTTTTGCATAGATCGGCGGCCCCGTCGTATGTAAATAATGCACGACATTATGCTTAGGTGCATTTTTCAGCGTCGACGGCCTTGTTACGTCAGGGAATTCACGTAGTAACTCGGCGTAGAGTCCGGTTACATCTATCGTACGGACCGATGAGTCATTCGAGTGCATTGTGCGCGCGGCAACCGATAATTTCGTTATTTTGTCGATCAATCTCTTTTCGCTTAAGTCAATGTTTAGTTGATTTTTAGCGAGAAAATCTGCTCCGAGAATTGATCTGCGCACATCGGCTATGACGAATGTCCACGTGAATGGTCTTCGTAATCCCAGATCTATGCAAACTGTCTATTAAATCCGTAGGTCTTAATTTGCGTTCCGTTGGCGGCATAAATTGCGTAATCGGCATTTGTGGGCTTTTCTTTAGTGCGGGCGAGTACAGATATGTCTGCTCCGGTGTCTATTAAAAATTGTGTCCCACTTTTTCGGTCGGTGACACATAGACGGTAACTTGTTCCATCAACACCAACTCCCGCCGCGGTTAGTGTTGGAGTTAGTTTTCCGACAGCGTATTTCGCTGCGCTTTGTAGGTACAGCGAGCTTTATCTGTACACCGCGTCGATTGATCTCCAAACTTTCGGTGGTACCAGCATATCCAATCGTTGTCTCGCCGGAATCGTTGCCTAGAATGTGAGCGGGATGTTGATCTGCGCCTCTGTCTGTCTCTGTCATGCCCCCTTGACACGTGACGATAAGAAGAGCGCATTTCGCATATTTCCCGCGTCAGCAGATCCATTCTTTTAACAAGACAATCAATCGTCGATTGGTCTGTATTTCTTGATGAGACTTGTGCTATTTCCAAGGGCCTCATGTTGTCAAGGACTTTATCAGCGATATTCGCCAGCGTTTCCAAGTCCTTGCAGTCGCTTACGGTTAATACTGCTCGTACTGCGGCTGGTAAATGGCGTTGCCACATGATTGAAAGGGTTTCATCCGGAATCTTATTCCTGGACAGCTCTCGCATTCGCCTTAATAGTTGTGTCGGTCGCTGATCTCCCAGGTCCATTTCTCCCAAGAGCTTTTGAAGTTGCCTGTTTTCTGACTCTTCAAATACTTGTAGCAACCGCGAACGCAACGCATCATATTTTCCGGTGCTCGGTGGATTCAAAATGATGTCGCTGACTTGCTGAACCTCGTCCTTTCCCAACTTGCTGACGACTTGGTTGTACTTAGCATCGTCACCTTGTTTCTGGGGAGTCATTACTGATTCAAATACGGAGAACCATAGGCGTGGTTGGTCCCGCCAAAAGTCTGGTATCCGAGATGAAACGGATAAAGCAGATAATTCTGCCGTAGCTGCAGATGTTGCCGTTGGCGCCGGAGCCGGTAATATGGGGTTCAGCGTAGGGACGTTCTGATAGGCCATAGCGCTTGTCTTCAATAATTTCTTCTGTCTAGTTATTCGAAAATCTATGTGCGACTTCTCAATTCGACTGGTGTGACCCGCTTGTGGGAGGCCAGTCAAACCGATCCGCTAGAAAATCGAACGACGCGACGTAGTCGTTACTTCAGATTGCGTAAATAGCGCTTTCTTTCCTCAGATGTTCTTGCTTGATGGTTATTGATGGTCACTGGGTGGCTGCGATCTGTTTGTCTCCCTGGGCGACGAAGGACTTCCGTGATTATACGCCTCTTGAAATTACAATCGGTGAGATCCGCTTGTGGAAGGCCGATTGAAATGTGCGATCACGGAGAAATCCAGCAGAATCACGTCGGGGTCACCAATTTGGCTCCTAGCTTGGGAGATGAATTAAACAGCCAGTGTAGCTTGTCGCTAAGAAGCTAAGAACGATGTTTATTATTTTATTCATCTTATATACTAAATTATTACATATAATTGTATGTGCGTCAGCTGGATATTCTTAACACAGTGTGTGTGAGTTTGCTCTAGATACAAAGTCCGAGCTGACGCTACGATTATTAGACCTTCGCACCCAGCGAATATCACTACATAACCCAGTGAGAGTTGCTTGTCTATCATTTTAGTTTAAAATAAAAGTAGTTTTGTTCCAAGAAACCATCGCAAACCCGCTGGGTTAATTTGTGTTCCTCGCTTGGAATGCTGCTTAAATGAAATACAGAAAATTTTCTTATATTTTATATTTAAAATGATAGGCAAGAAATTCTATTGAGAGTACTGGCACTGATCGTTTTGCTTCATGCAGTAACTTTTTTTTGCAACTTTTTTCAAAATTATACCAATCCCGAAAATCCCGGAATTATGAAAACTTAATCCCAAAAATCTCGGTACTGAAAAACGGTCGGGATCGAATCCTCTAGACACGATTCTGTGCGACTCGTTGAGAATATAGGCAGGCCTCCTTCACTCGCTCAAGGTCGCGCGATAAGCACCTACCGCTAGCCGTGCCTACGAGGGCACAAGTGAGCAGCGGGCCGCCACACGCCCGCCTGTGTAGTCGCGCGGCATCTTACTGCCTACGTGCGTAGGTATTGTCTTTTTATAATAGTAACAATGTCGAATCGACATTACTGTGCCGTGTACGGACGGATGTCTAAATCAAAAAACCAATAAACAATTGTCGTTTTTCACATTATGATATACGCTACGCAGTTCATTTAAAAGAAGTCAACCCTAACGTTGCGTCGTCAGAAAGGGTAAGAGCACGCGATAGAAAGAGAGGCAACTGACTAGTTGAATATAACTGTAGGCCATTAGCGCTGCGCGATCTGAATTGCACTTTATTGTGTCGGTGCAAAAGTCGCTATTTATTTAAATGACTCTGCGGCGTGCTGCTTCTGTACTTGTACTATTAGTTATTCTGTGATATAGGGAATAATGTACGAGATGTTATATATTCATAATATGTATTGATCGTGTGTGTCAGGTCGGTGCTGTCGTGGGTGCGGTGTGCGCGCGCGGCGGTGGTGGGGCTGGAGCCGCCGGCGGGCGGGTGGGGCGCGTGGGGCGTGGCGTGCCGCGCCTCAGTGGCCGGCGTGCTGCCGCCCGCGCTCGACGCCTCGCTGGGCCGCCTCTACCTGGCCGCGCTCGCGCCGCCCGCGCGCCTGCTGCGAGACCTGAGACTCGTCTACCGCCCACCGTTCGGCGCCGCGTCAGTGCTAGCTTTGCATCCCACGGACAGACTCATAGACTGACCCCCCCACAACAGTGGTGCGGTGGCACGAAACAAATGAAAAACGTGAGATTGTGATGCTAATATGGCAGCCCTATCTATTATAGATATACACGGCCGAATATTCAAAGGCTTCTTTTCATAGAGTTTCTGCCAAATCTGACAACCTTTTTAAATTTAAAATGGCCTTAACTTTAAGACTCGTTTGAGTATTTGGCCGATAGTTCATTTGTTTAAGAGAGTCTTATTTCTTTTAACAAACAACTCAACCTGTTCATATTATGAAATTAGACGCTATCGATTTAAAGAGTATACCATTCTCTTAATTTATCTTCATTATTGTATTTTTCATTTAATGTCTACAATTCTCATGACGCCATTTCATTTACGTATTTTTCGTTTTACTGTTTACAATTCTCATGACACCATTTATTGTCTACAATTCTGATGACACCATTTTCGTTTACTAAATAAGACTCTTAAATGAATGAGCTTTAACGGCCTACGAATCGTATAACGTCTGCCTTTTGATGCCGCATCAGTGCTAGCTTTGCATCCCTCGGACAGGCTCGTAGACTGACCCCCCGCGACAGTGGTGCGGTTGCACGAAACTAATGAAAAACTTGAGATTGTGATACTGATATGGCAGCCTTTTATTTAAGAAAGTATGTCGAACGACTCGGATCTATCCTACTAAAAAAAGTCAACATCCAGACGATGTTTATTACTCGATCACGTAAAAACAGCTGAATGGTCTTAAATGGCCTGAACTGAAACTTTTTATGCCGATCCCAGATTCCCTAGGGATTTTCTGAATCTCCACGCAAACGAAATCGTGGAATTAATTCGTAATATATGAAATTAGACGCTATGATTTACTAAACATATCACTCTCTTATCTTTTTTATTGTCTATGATTCTCATGACGCCATTTTCGTTTACCAAATAAGACTCTTAAATAAATAGATTTTAGACGTACACGAGCCTATACTTAATTACACGCAAAAATCTTCCAACACATCTATGCATAATCTTTGTACAAGTCTATTGCTTGCGCGAATATAACATAGCGTGTATTGAGACTCTAAAGGTGATCGCACATTTGTACTGTACGCGTTTCATTGCACAGTACAGTACAGAATATAGTACTTAGACTGCAAGTCCTAAACAATTTCATCAAATTAATCGCGAAGTCATCAATCACTACAGAGTATAAATTTCCATGTAATTTGAATGAACTGTAATTAATTTATGTGACCCGCTTAATATAAACCTCTGATACGGCTCAGGTTGGCTGGAAGAGATTTCTTTTTATCAAATTATTTATGTGTTTCTGTTTTTATGAGTGCAATAAAAAGCTATAATAATTGTATTACTTTCCATGGTTTAAATTTAGTCTATGGTGATCAATGACTTAGCGATTAATCTGCTGGGATGCACCCATCGACAAGTCTTTGCTAATTTAAATTGTCAAATGGTCAACTTTTAAAATGGCGAAGGTAATGGAAGTTGATGTTGTATCACACAAAAATGGATCGGCAATGTGAATAGATAGTGTACGATCGGCAACTCATGTACTTTACCACTTTGCAGAAAAAAATGAGTGCGTGCGTTTCGCCCGAACGAACTAAACCTATGTTAGTGACGATGGCGAGGCGTGCAAGCGATTTTAACCTTCTACTCCAGCCAACTCACGGAAATAATGTTTCAAATCCTTAATAAGTTCTTATGTTTGTTATATGTAATGTCTATTGTACTTAAGTTGTTTATTTTTACTTTGCTTTGGTATGATACTGTCGTGTTTTCCAACTTGCTGATGTTTTGGATTTCCTAGTCTGTAAGCCTATAACTTAACCTCAAAAGCACTCTTTTTATTGCATGTTTATAAATATATCAATATCATTGATAGCTTATCTATGCTGTCCAAGTTGTATTTATGGTGTTAATTCACTGAATGGCGTATTTGTGAATAATTTCGAAAATTCTTGGCTGGAGTATAGGAGTGGTAAAGCGGAAGTTTTGTCGATAGTAAAGCAGAGGTTTAGTACAAGTACCGAGGCAAATATCTTGAAATCTGTCGGAGATTGCGCGGAACGCGTATTTTGGGCATGCGTAGCGGTGAGGGGCGCGGGCGGCGAGAGGGGCGCGGGCGGCGAGAGGGGCGCGCGCTATTGGTCGCTCACAAGAGCACATGTGCGAACTTATACCCACTCCATCGAAAAAAATTCAAAATGTTTGCCTTGTACTATATGCACGAACTCTAGACCAGCCTCGATATAATGTAAACAAGCGCTCAAACCAGAGTGTAGTCCAATTTTAAGGAGAATAATATTTTGTAAACGAACTTCAACTCGTTCGTAATATTATGAAGTAAGGAACTATTTATCGATTTAATTCATCTGAGTATACCACTCTTAATTTATAATTCTTACACAACTATATTGTCTACGATTCTCATAACACTCTCTTGTATAAATGGACTTTACATTAGCTGCGTGCGAGCGCCTATTACAACTACATAATGTAGGTATGTACAGTCTCTTTATTCTTACTTCTCTTATTTGCTAAACAATCTTCACCCAACTCTTTATCGAAAAAATCAAATATAAAATACAACTAATTGTTTTCCACACATAGTTTATGAAAATTACTAATAATTAGTGACAATTTGATATGATTGAAATGATCTGAAGAAATATTTTAGGAATTTCTAAATCTTCAATTTATAACACGAAACTATCGCGCCTACTAATGTAAAAATATAAAGACTGGTCAGAGACAGGAATACCGGTAACAAACACAACCTTTAACTATGGCACTTCTATGAAACTGCCAAAATCCAATTTCACTTGCAGGTGTACGCCGCACGCGGTATCCTTTAAACAAAAGATCGCATAAACATGCGGCGGCATCCTTTGAAAAGAAGCGGCACGTGCAAAAAAGGGCGACACTATGTAATATTTTAACTTTAATATTTTAACAACATATTTTAAAATAACGATATAAAATTAAAAAAACTCGACACCTATTAAAAGCTGTTTACTAAATAGGGCAAGTAAGGATAAACAGACTAGACGAAATTGAGATCTAATGGGGAAGGCAACTGTCAAAATGGCGCTGCGTACGCTTTTTTCCACGAGAGCTATGAAAACAAAGGACTTTTACTTAAAGAAAAAAAAGTTTTTTAACTTTAAAATTATTCAATTCTGTGTAATAGGCTTTAAAAATGTTGGCACTTACAAATTTCCCAAAAATCTGGATATAGAAAAAGTGGATAAATTATGTAAGAATAAAAACGTCTTAATATGGCTTTCAATTCCGGCATTTGCATTGTAGAATAGTCTTTTATATCCATTTTGGGTCCATGGGTCCTTTTCGGTAACAAAATACCACAAAATAAATACCTATTTTTCCATAGATTTGTTCTGAACGTCTAATGTCTTAGGGACAAGCGTACGCAGCGACATCTACAATTAGCTTTGCGTTGCCAACCCCATTGAATCTATCGCTCGATAAAGTTATGAAATCTATTTTTGTTAGAACAATATGTCGGAAACACGACATAATGCATAATAATATTGTTTACAAAATCAATTTTATTTATAGGAACTTTTAATGTATTTCTCGAAACGTAGGTTCTACACAGCACTATGTAACAGATTGTAGTTTTTTTATATGTAATTAAGCTGCGTTGACATGATCAAAGTATACTTGGATCTAGTAAACTGGACAAAGTAGCTTTGATCAAAGTATACTTGGATCTAGTAAACTGGACAAAGTAGCTTTGATCAAAGTATACTTGGATACCTGTTGACACACACAAAGTATATTTTAGATTAGGAGGCCATAACAAATTTGGTAACGATCGCGTAAGTGGCTGACTCTGAGTTTTGGTAAAAAATACTACTGGTACTTTTGGTAAAAAAATACTTAATTTCAATTAACTCAAAAACTAGTAAATTTTTGAGAAAAAATTATATGACAAAAAATATTTGTTTTGACCTCATCTATAACCCCTTAGCAGGAATACGTCATATTTCCAGTGACCCTGTATATTATTGCACGCGTTTGTTATAGCTCGGTTTATGGCCCTAAAAGCGATGTATTAGATCTCACTTTACGAGCAAGTGTGTTGAAAACTACTATTAAGATTTTATTTACTGTATTATAACCAGCCTTCCCCCCCTGATGAGAATGCCTCTCCATCCTGTGAACCCAGAGTCAGCCACTTACGCGATCGTTACCAAATTTGTTATGACCTCCTAATATATTTGGACAGAGTAGCTTTTTCAATACGGCGTCGTCGCAGTGCACTTGGATTGCTCGTTTACATGATCCAAGTAGCGTCCAAGTAGTCATCAAAACTACTTGGTCCAAGCAAGCTTGGATGAAAGTAGAGCATGTAGACTAGGAGGCCATAACAAATTTGGTAACGATCGCGTAAGTGGCTGACTCTTGGTTCACAGAATGGAGAAGCACTCTCTGATGCTAAATATGTCAGTCAATTTGCGTGAAGTGGTTGCGTTCTTTTTATATGCAGACTGAAAAAAGGCTATAATTTTTTTTTAAATAAATTATAGCTCATGTTACTCGCTGATAATGTAGCTTTCTATAGGTGAAAAAATTTTCAAAATCAGATCAGTACTTTTTGAGTTTATACATTACAAACAAACAAAACGTTAATCGCTTATACCTACGAAACGCAACCGAATTTTGGTCAGTCCTTACACAGTTCACGTGAGTACAACTAGTACTTACTTGCTGTACTATTGTCAGCCATTTACCTTATCGTTATTTTTTTTGGTAACGATAACACATTTTTCAGCCTGCATATAAAAAGAACGCAACCACTTCAGGCAAACAGACTGACATATTTAGCATCAGAGAGTGCCTCTCCATCCTGTGAACCCAGAGTCAGCCACTTACGCGATCGTTACCAAATTTGTTATGACCTCCTAATATAATGGTCCAAGTTTACTTTTATTAAAATTTTGATCCAAGTGCGCTTTGATTGCTCGTTTACATGATCCAAGTAGTCATCCAAACTATTTGGTCCAAGTATAGGTACTTTGATCGTGTCAACGCAGCTTAAAAAGCTGTAAAAAAGTTTATTTTAAAATAGAGCCTGACGACAGCGGCTGCGTCCGCCGAAGTTATATTTTTATTATTTACAAGACTACGATACTCCATTGGACATCGCTTTGTGAATGATTATTTTGTAATACAATCTTAACATTGATCAAAGCAGTCTTTATCTTACAACAAACTTCTGCCTCAAGCCACAACGACATTGGGGAAGATGAGAAATCAAAGAAAATATATAAGGTCCATCGATTTATTTTTAAAAATAAAGTAGACTTAGATACTCAAAAAGCATTTCTCACGACGTTAGTTGAGACAACAAAAACGACAATAAATAAAAAAAGACTGTTATTATCACGAACGCGTCGCGTCTAATTCCATTTCTCAATTATATACAAGCCCTTGACCTCTTAGAGTAGACTCCGTTCCACGAATCGAACTACTAGGGAACAAAATACTCGCAGCTCATTGGTCGATGCGCGCGGCTAGAGCTAGGCTATAGGCTGGGCTATCGGAGGTCACGCGTATTAGCCAATGGGCACACGGAACGATTTTCTTTGCGAGTTCGATTCGTGGAACGGACTTTATATGGCTAC
Organism: Agriphila geniculea; assembly: GCA_943789525.1. NCBI lineage: Eukaryota > Metazoa > Arthropoda > Insecta > Lepidoptera > Crambidae > Agriphila > Agriphila geniculea. The sequence goes on along the minus strand of OX038869.1, from coordinate 22,965,904 downwards.
TGCGCATAGGAACCGCGTGAACGAATCACTCTCACATATTTACACTGGAATATTTACTATTTAACGATTGTCTACAAATACCCTTAATCGCAGTTACTGTTATTAATTAGTAGTTACTCGGAACGGTGGAACGACGTCTGAATTCAGATGGCACTCGTTATAAATTTAATACAAAACAAATTCAATACAAACAAGAGTACATATTTGGGACTCGAGAAACGAAAACATCACGTGTGGTTTTCTAAATAGAACACTAGGGGGCATCCATTAATTACATGAGGCGTTTAGGGGGGAAGGGGTCAATTAAAATTCACCCAATCGCGTGGGGGAGAGGGGAGGTCTAGGTAAATAGCACGTATCGAAAAATCGCTAAAATCACCATAAGTAATTAATGAACGCCTCCTTATCTAAATACAAAGAATAATCCAAAGATCATTATTATTTTACATACAAAGTTTTAACAAACACCCTCACGAAATCGGGTAGGCGATGCGTATGACATTTGCTTAGGGTACTGGAAACAAATTGTAGACATCAACTATAACAAAAATGTTTTCGGAAAACACGCAAAGATCAACAAGTGTCTATTTACATAAAAATATTGGAAGACTTCACCAGCTTTGTATAAGAACCATGTCGGGTCGTTTCAGTAACTGGATGGTACAGTTCGCGTACATTACGGATAGGTATACAATACACATTTATAAACCGCTCTCAAAGTTAAGAGCTATCTTGAGATGATTAACTGATGTCCTATACAGGGACCTGAAAACCCCTTTTTTGGTTTACCCAATTGATAAGGAAACCCTATTAAAAAGCTTACCAAATGATAGGGTTTCCCTTTCGTTAGGGTTAGTCGACGTCATGCTTACCATATTGATAGGGTTTTTAAAAATAAGTCTATGAAATACCCAATCAAACCCCTTTTAACGGTTAGCGGTTCATGAAATACCCAATGAAAACCTCTTACTATTAGGTAAGCTGTTCCGGTCTTTCGGCCCAGGTGAAACTAGGTATAAATTGCTTGAACACGTTTTAAAACCCCTTCATAAAGCCTTCATAGGGTTTCCCCGATAGAGTTTTCGTATTCGGTAAGTCCTTACTTGGGTTACCCTTTCAATAGGGTTACCGTATTGATAGGGTTTTTGAAAACAAGTCTATGAAATACCCAATCAAAAACCCCTTTAATTAACGGTAAGCGGTTCCGGTCCTTGGTCCTATAACAACAGCATCTCAATGGCAGGATAATTTGGCTGATTCACAAATCGTCCACCAGTCGGCGCACTACCGCTAAATTGGCGCTAGTGTAGATGTAAACCTGTCATTTTGTTGTTTACTATGTGGTTGCTATCAATTTTTGTATGTTGGAAGCGAATTTTCGTAAACATCAAATTTTTTTCCAATACATTTTGGTTTTCTTCAATCTTTAATTCATTTACTCCCCAACTTCTATAATAATAATTATTAATCTTAACCATTTTTAGATATAATTTAAAATAAAATTCGGAAATGGGGGTAAATACCCATACAAAGGTCTCCAGTAGTAGAATGCGTTTCATCAGTTACTATCTATCTATGCCGTTATGTTGGTTTTCCGAAAATCTATTCAATTTTGAACCTTATTCCATCGCAATAATATTACAATGACGGTAGTGCCAACGTAACGTCATATGAAGTATCCAATGAAACGCATTCTAATAGCGGGATAAATTTTGTGACATCCCGTCATTATGATCTCAAGATGGCTCTCAACGTTGGGACCGGTTTATAAATGTCGAATTAGCGAACAGCTTGCCTGTCCGTAACGTCGCAAACTAGGCAGCTGCATATACAGTCGAGCCGCGAGAAGGCAAGGAACGCATCATAAGTAACACAAGTACAGCCTCCGTACAACTAAAGTATATCTACACGTAACAAAATATACACGACACGACACATCGGGACGAAACTCACACACACACACGTGCCGACTCGACACACACAATGGGATGGACTCGACGGGCCACCCAACAGGTGTACACGATACCAAATATATAAAAACTGTGTAAAAAATAGATAAAACTTTATCAAAATTATTAATGGGCATTAGGAATAGAAGCTCCTGGTTCATACCACAAAATAGAGACAGAAGTTAGGCTTAGTACTAAGGGCGCTCGAGCAACGCACACAGACACCCCTCACCGACACGAATATTTACACAATATTGAAACAGATGGCGTTAGGTTGCTGTTCCAAGTAAAAATATTTTATCAACCTTTACTCATTTTAATATGGTTTATTTCGAGTTTAAGAGTAAGCGCCTCCGCACACGAGCAACTTTTGTCTCGGCAACTATTTTGTCTCTCACATCAAGTCCACGGGTCTATAATATATGAAAGCGCGCACACGAAGCGACGCGGTCATCGGCAACTTTTCATACAAACCATGTGAGAGACAAAATAGCTGCGGAGACAAAAGTTGCCTGTGTGCGGTGGCGCTAAAACAAGGAACTTTAAACGTATTATTAACATTATTATACTGCCCGGCAAGTAACTTGGCAAGATAAAAACGAGACAAAAGATGCGCAGTAGCCACATACACAAAACTCGGCGCATCTTTTGTCTCATTTTTCTCTTACCAACTTATATGCCGGCATCTGTACATTTTCTGACATCACACATAGACACCTCTCATCGACACGGAATAACAGACGATTCGAGTACATGACGCAGTGTCGTCGGACGGTGAGAGCTGTGTATGTCTGTGCGTGCGTTGCTCAAGAAGCTTAACTTCCGTCCTCTGTCTGTTTTGTGTTCATACTGTACACGGGAGTCACGTTAGATTAGGGACTATAAACATGAACAGCGACATCTACGGAGCGAATGTGGAACTGGAGGAATGATGCAGTTGCAGTAGAGCGCTGACACACGACACTGACGGACACGCACACAGTACAGCTTACTCTAGCGGGGGCGCGGCCGGCCTCTACGGCGCGCGGTTTTTCTCTATACCTTTTAAACACCAATATTACTACTTGTGGCGATGTCGTAATACACACATCAACTTTGTCTAGGGATTAACGTGTTTTTTTCATACAAAGGAGGTAACTTTAAAGCCTTGGTTTCCTGCCAGGGATGCACCGTGCTGTGATCTGGTGATGGCTATCCAGGAAGTGAATGGAGGATATTCAGATCGCTATACACACCCAACTGATCTGATCAGCATTCTAAAAGATTAAAGGACATGTTTAAAAAAACCGTGAAAATAGCATTAAAATGTATGGAAATCCTGAAACTGAGAACTCTGACCCATCTATCTCTGTAGTGTGTATAACGATCTGAATCTCCTCCATTCACTCCCTGGATAGCCATCATCAGATCACAGCTCGGTACATCCTTGCAGAAAACCAAGGCATCAAAGTTACCTCGTTTGTATGAAAGAAGCACCAGTATCCCTAGACAAAGTTGATGAGTATATTTCGAATGTGAAATTTTTTTTGAACATAATAACATAGAAAAACCGTAGCGATAGCGACGCAGCGGCAGTCCCACGGTGGGCGCCACTGAGCGGCCGCGCCGCCCGTAATTCGCTACCTAATAATACTAAAACGAAACACCTATACGTCTCTCCTTTGGATCACGGAATAAATGCAGGGCCCTGCATCGGGCGGCGGGCGCGGCCGCGAGCGAGCGGACGAGACGCGGACATTTGGCCGTTTACATATCAGTAAAGACCGGATTATACCCCTTTTCAGCGCTTACTGGGCAAAAACTGAAAATCAGTGCTTTGCTTTAATTTAAAAGCAAAGGCATCGCTGAGTTTTTGCCTTTTTCTGTCTCGATGCACTACACAGTTCAGTTTTTTTATATGTTTCTTTATAATTTTGTCATTTATCATCTGTGTACTATATATGATGGAAATAAACAATTTATCTATCTATCTAGTAGTTGCATATTTATATATAAAAAAAATCGAAATCATGCATATCTACGCTCGATCTCGTTCATCAGTCCGATTCAGATGTCTAACATGTCCAAAAATAGCACCCATTTTTAAATTCTTTCCAGTCATTTCAGTAGACGTAGAACAGTCCTTTACGCTTACAAAAGTGTATTAAGCGATCGTAGACACAATTTGTCTACAGAACATTTTGAAAGTTCTTAGTCGTATACATTTTAATTAAAGATAAATTTAAATGTCAAATATATTTTGTAATTGATATTTTCGCAAATGCGATTGTTGTTGTTGAGTAATACCTTTTTAAAATAAAAAACCTTAAAAAACGTCTTTTTTATTATTTCATGTTGCATATAATCCGGTTTTTACATATTAGGAAACTGCAAATTCCATCCAAATGAGCTAGTCAGATGGAATGTTCGCGAAACGTAAGTCCGTGGGTGGGCGCGCCCGCCGCGTTGTGCGCGTTATGTAACTTGTAAACGTCGACTAGTCGAGCTACTGGTAAATGAGTACAAACTATAACATTGTAAAGACTCGTATAAAACTCGATTGTATAGTGATTGAACCTGGCTGATATGCCGGCGCCGGCGTCGGGGGACTCCGCTACACTCGGGTAAAGTCCGTAACGATCGCACCACAAAAGTACCGATAGAAAATATGTTTTTCTTTTTTGATTTAGAATATTATCTCTTTCGGTGAAAATATGATATTTTTCTAGAAAATATTGACACTATGCAAGATATTACACTTCTCGCGCGAGCGCCGCCTGATATGACGCGCTTACGACTACATTTGTGCATTTTACGAGCGGAACGACACCGATCTATCCGCTACATTAGTTTTCGTATTCACCGCAGACTCGTTTCCGCCGACAAAAAACCCTCATAAAATGGACGAAGGATGTGACGATCGACGTCGAGCCTTCACTCCGCTTCACTCGGATGCGTCGAGAGAATGACAAGTCAAAAAAGTTTTTGTGGTAAACTGTGTTCATAGGTGCACTGGTAGAGTCGACGGAGGCGATCACACACTGAGGGCTATCACTGCACTACACTCGGCGGACGGGCGGGGCGCGGGGCGGGGGTGGGGCGAGGGCGGGTGCGAGCGGGATGGCTACAGCTCCTTCTCCTTCTCGCGCTCACGGTCGCGCCCGTTGGGCACGAGAGGCGGCGCGTCGCCCGCGCCCCGAGTGTCGGCTTCACCTTGCTCAGGCACCTGCGAGATGATGAAAACCATTAATCCACCGAGCATCAGGTTGCGGGCGCTCGAATATGTCGAATCGCATGAGTGCGTTGCGCAGACGGAGCAGCTCTCGCTAGATGTATGGTGCAGTATACGTACCGTAGTAGCATCAGGCGGCGGGCGCACGAGTATGTCCGTCCGCTGGTCGAGCAGGCCGCTCCCCCCGACGGCACGCCGTATGAGCGCGTGCGTGCGCTCGCGCAGACGCAATAACTCGTCCTGTATCCGCTGCGTGATCGCCGCGCGCGTCTCCTCCTCCGACGCGTTCGACTTCCGTAACCTGCACACAAGTTGTACCCAATTAAGACGTATAAATAAGGATATACGTGTGACAATGATAAATCTACCTATTTTTCTATTTAGTGTGAAATGCATAGATAAATATTCCTTCCTACCCACAGAAACACACACGTCGACATTTTATTTAGTTCTCCCGTCCTCCATTTACAAGACATAAAAACTATACAGCTTTTTAATGCGTTTTAAAATATAATAATAATAATAAAATGTATATTTTATCATTTCAGTTTAACTTCGTCTGGCTCAATGAGAGACTTTCCAGGCAACGTTTCTCAAAAATCTACTAGATGGCGCTGTCCAATTCCCAACCATAAACATAATATTCCACTGGAATAGACCAACAGAGTTCGCTTGGCTGCAACACCAAAAGTGACATGAGCCAGTGTGTGAAAATTGTAAACGTGTGCGTGAATTTTAGAGATGCCTTGAAGTCCATTTTAGGTTGTCGATAACCTTAATGTATTATTGCTCTAATAAATAAAACACAAACAAAATTTTGAACAATTTTATTTAAAAAAAAGTCTCCTTTAAGGGCTCCCAGTCTATTCTATTTATGACATTTATCCAGTAACTTAATCACTGGATTTACAGGAAACCTGGAAATATTGTTAAATTAGTACTTAAGTAGGTATAATTTACCATTTGAAAACTGTCGGTTAAAAGCAGCTTTAGATAAAACTATCAGTGTTCACAAAGACAAACAAAGTTATATTGGAAATCATCGACATGAGTATCGATATCAATAATTTTTGATCAATCTCTACGCTTTATTTTGTCAAGTTCACGGACATAATATCTTTTTATCTAACACATAATGTTTACAAATCAGCCTTTATTTAGAAAATAGGCGGTTAATAGCATGATATTAGTGTATTACTTAGTGTGTTTGGGAATATATTCAACTAAAATATGGAATATGAAAATGGTACTTGTACAATCTTATTTACCTGTGAAATGAGTGTTTATTTGGGTTTTTGTTGTAAATAACATTACAATTTAACACAGAACACGACACCATTATAGATTTATGTAGTTATAAGAGCCAAATCGACCCGATCGCGATCAAAATCATATAATAATCGAACGGTCGCTTTTCCCCAAGATGATAAAAGATGATAAATGAAGTCAAACTAGGTTCTGCTGTCATTTTCTTTTAACTCTTTCTCACACATCGCATAAGCCGTAAGAATCGGTTTCTCACTCGCACCATAGTCCGTCTACTTGAGCGTAGCGAAAAATTTTCTATGTCTATGTTCCCAACAACCTTACTTGATACTATGGTATATGAATGTGCTATCTATAGTAATAAAGAGTACCATCGTAAAAACATATGATTTTGACAATATATTTTCATTGTAATCTTTCTGTAATATTGTTGTGAATATTGAAAAGCGAACTCAACGCGAAATATAATAAGTATTATTCACTAGTACCTAAGTATATTTTGCTTTGAAGTATCTATGTATTATTACTATGCGTGAAGACCTTCTAACTTTCTTGGACTCCGATAACCATATCGACTAATATATCAAGACTACGGTTCTAAGACTCTAGCAGCTCTATAATGTACCCCTTAAACGGTCACGCATGGCTTTTAGCATGTACACGTAATTACCACCACCACTACTAATTGGGGGCGTGGCCTACCTTTGATACAGTAGCCGGCAAACATCTTGAAATCGGGTAAGGGTTGCGCAGAACACGTATTTTGGGTATGCGTAGCGGTGAGGTACGCGGGCGGTGGGCGCGCGCGCGCTATGGGCTGTTCGTAAGTGCACATGCGCGAACTCATCCCCACTCCGTCGAAAGAGCGTCAAGATGTTTGCCGGAATCTAGGCCACAGTAATCACGTGATACCTACGTGCTTGATGTCAAGCCATCAAGCATCGCCCCTAGACGATCAAAATTTGATTGAACTGCCGAAAAATTTACGTGCTTGACAAGCTATGCCTGACCGTCGCGTACATGCAGGCCTCCTTCCTGCCGAAAAAGAGACGTTTTGCGAAAGGGACGTTTTGCGAAAGGGACGTTTTGCGAAAGAGACGTTTTGCGAAAGGGACGTTTTGCGAAAGGGACATTTTGCGAAAGGGACATTCTGCGAAAGGGACGTTTTGTGACCTGGGGACATTTAGCGAAAGGGACATTCTGCGACGGAAGGACTTGAAGAAGCGCAACCATAGAAATTGAGCGCAGCGAAAATTTTCCTATGTCTATTAGCGCAACGAACCAGAAAAAACCGGCTAACTGCATGTCGAGCCACGTATAGAGAATAAGGTTCCGTCCGTAGTAGTATCCAACTCAGAATGTTTCGCACAGACTGAGGCGAATTCGCCGCGCTATGCGGCATTTTGACCACAGATCTCAAAGTGATAGCCATAACTATAGCGAAAGCAATGCTCTAGCAATGAGAGCTTTTCAAAGTGACATTTAAAAAAATAAAAGTAACTATTTACCTCACTAGATGGCGTTGATGGACAAGTGAACTGTCAAAATTGGCTTGAAAAATTTAAAAATAAACAGCCTGTGCTTATAAAAAAGAAGCCATTTTAATTTCTTGGCGTTCGTTGGTTGTTAGCGGTGTTTTAATGTGAATTTCGTTTTCTTTTCGATACATTTTCTTCACTTGACAGTTGCCTTTTTATCAACGCCATCTATCGAGCCTACAGTTTTTAATCATTTGGAAAAGCCAGTTTTGAGTTAGGTGGTCGAAATCCGTCAAAATACCGCATCGTGCGTGGAGTACGTCTCATCTGTACGAAGCTTTATAGGTAGGTACTGTTCATTAATACGTACTTATTAGGTTTATTGAGTTGTATTTTCCCTTATCCAATAAAATAAAATAAAGACAGACAGGGACTGTCAGACGGACGGATGGACTGAACGATCTTATGTGTAATCGTATAAGTTACATGGGTTCCTTGTTTTACTACGGAACCCTAAAAAAGCGGCCATTCAAAGGCCCAATACACCCAATACACAACTGCACAATACACTAACATATAAGCTAAGCTAACCATAATACATTAATATTATCTTCAACATCATTTTTGTCGCCGCAAAACGATTATAAAGAAAAAACATAGTTGACACTGTGAAAATCATATACGTATTTTTTTTACGATGCTTCTCTTTGGTTAGACAATTTGTATTGTACCACGTTCATTTCAAAAATACTATACTCAACTGCCAGGAATTGGACAGCGCCATCTAGTAAATTTTTAAGGAACGTTGCCCGGAAAATCCCTCATTGAATATTCAAAATGTGAAACAGCCTTGTTTTTCGCTTTCAAACTTTAAATAATAGTAATCAATTAAAAAAAAAATTATATAGATTTCAATAAAAGAATGGTCGAAAATCCTAAATATCCGCTTTTTTTACCGTTTCAACGGCATTTTGTGAGCCATTTGGGCAACATGACTTTTTCTACGTAAAAAAGCCTGCTGAATTCGATTCTTAATGTTGTTAAGCTGAATTTTAAAATTTTTCGAAGTGAAAACTTCTTTAGCGGCGTTGTACATTTTTTTTGTAATGGGGAAAAAAAAATTCAACTCGCGTCAGTCAGGGTCACGCGTGACCCTGATCGAAAATTCGTAAGACGGATGTAGCGTAGACAGCCGGCGGCGGAAGTATCCCCCTCTCTTTCTACGGGGCGCGGCGAAAATGGCGGCGCGTCATTTCAAGACGTAAACACTTGTGTCACCATAGCAACACGCAATTTTTTTAATTAAATGTCAAAATTCTAGATTTTCTGTCAAGCTATGGATAAGACCATAGACATAGAAAAATTTTCGCTGCGCTCAAGAAGACCAACAAAGCGTGGAAAAGAGAAGTTAATATCATACGGACACGGTCTATGTAAAAAAGAGACAAAGGATCAAGTGACATGTGCCAACATTTTTTACAGTAAGAGCCCCTAGCGTCCCGCCTAGCAAATGAGCAATCAACAGTTTGTTTAAAATATTTGTTAATCTTAATTATAATTTAAAATAAAGGTATCGTAGAGCCATGATGTCTTGTGCTCTAAAGTAATTGTGATGTGACAAAAAGGAACAATCCAAGTAATCACACTTTTCACAGGTAAATAAGATATCACCACACATTTCTCTAAAACCGAATTTCGCTACATTTATTCGTTTATCGACGAAGAAAACAGTATGGAACATATTTTATTTATTTCCTTTGCCATATATAGACATATTTTATGTATCTAAGTCATATTTTACGTATCTCATATAAAATGTATGCATTTATTTTCGGATCACCTGTTTATTGACATTGTTGTTCTTTGACATTCTATTTCTATCTTAGAGCATTTAACCAATTAAGGAGACGCCACTGTCAGGCATACCCCTCTGTCAAACGAGAATGACCGCCGCTCATACTCGTTATATAAAACCTTCGAGCAACAAAGGCTTTGTTTCGTCACAAAGGGAGAAGCCTTAGCGATTATTACTCTATTCAAATTATTCTGGCATTTTTTGCGGGGGGAGGGAAATGCACACAAGTGCAGTTCCGCATACCCACATACAAAAACAACACTGTAATGACGACGCTCACACATAAAAAATAAAACAAAACAGCAAAAATTTGTGTACGGATGAGTCACACATCAAAATATGACACGTTATTGACATAAAGGGCTGGGCTCAACTGTCGATGCAGCAATATCGATACGGAAAAAGGATAAAGGTTACAAACTCAATCATTTTACGATGGGGTGAATAACAACAAAGAGGTCATTTTTATACGCTCGAGCTTTATACAAAAATCTTGAGAGTGTAGGTGATTAGGTTGGGATTAATGTATACCCAGGGAAGTTGGGCTCAGGCTGCTGACACTGAACATCGCTCCATGACAGTACTGCTATCTGCACACCCAACAATTTGAATTTTGAAAGATACCGACCGACTGTTGAATAAAAAAATAGCAAACTGATTTTGATAATGTCGTCAATATAGTAAAATATATCATTATTTTTTTAAGAAACTGTACATTCAATGTCTCAAAAATGGCTTCATCATCCCTGATTTATCATAATATGATACCTCATTCGAGGTGGTAGGTATATTGAAGGAGATATGATTTTTTTCTGAAGTGCGGCGGCGCGAAACTTTGAATGCCACCCCTCCTTACCTACCAAGGGGGGGTACCTACCATCCATCTCTCTTAGCGTGGTTGTTTTATGTCATTGGAAAACTTCTAATTTTACGCATGGGTCGGTCATGGGATGGGTGACCAAAAATGTATTATCTCGAGCTCCTCCGTGCCTCGGAAGGCACGTTAAGCCGTTGGTCCCGGCTGCATTTGCAGTCGTTAACACCCATCAATTCGCATTGGGCCCGCGTGGTAGGTTATCGCCCATCTTCCCACCTATAAGGAAGGCCTGTGCCCCAGTAGTGGGGACATTAAAAATGGCTGATGGTCAACTATAAATACTAAGTATAAAGTACTGTTAGGTACCTATTTGCTTTCTCGCAGTCAATGGTAAAAAGTAGAGTACACAACACAACTCGTGAAAAAAAATTTCATCTCGGTTCTTTGTATACCTCGAACTAAATTCCCTTTTTATTCACTTGTTGTATAATCTACTATTTCGAAATTTATTTCGCGATATCTGTCGCGTCGCGCTCACATCAGTGCAAAGCAAATCATGCAAACATCTCGCAAATGTATTTGACGCATAATCAGGGCCAGATTGACCAACACTTTATCGACAAACATTATTTAACGGTAACATCACTAAGTTGCCCATCGGCGAGAACTCGGATTTATCTAGCGACGGATCTGAAATTTGTACGGACGAGCCATGAACTAGCAGACCCGATGTCACTGAACAAATTTGACAACTAATCAAGAATAAAATATACGAATTTAATGTTTAAATGTAAACAAATAGCAATAATACGATAAAAATTTACTTTTATGTGAAATGTAACACCGTCTTTTTGTATACTTGATGTTCAAGACCTCTTTTAACAGCAAAAAACTCATAAATTCGACATTTTAAACACAGCAGCGTTCACATGCGCGACTGGACTCGGTCTAGAAAGAAATCCGGGCGCAACTGGTTTTACTAATGCGTATGCCCATTTGGGCTTGTACTTCGGCAGAGGGGAACGCTTCGTATGGCTTCTCTTTCTTTAGAAGCCCGTCTTACTCTAAGTATAAAACTAGTTGACCCGAGTGCCCCGCCATTCAGCTAATCATCGTACGCTCGAAACGACGGGAGCGAAAAATGCCGAACTGCAGCGTTTTCTTATGTAAAAAAAGATCGGAATCATCTAGTGTGCAAAAGGATAACACTACTTTCCATCTGTTAGTATTATTTTCTCCAATTATTATGAAATAATGCACTAAAAATGAAAAAAAATATTAAATATTGTCAGTCAAACAGTGTTGCCACTAAACTTATACAAGATCTCTTTTAGCCTAATTTTGAAAGTTTAATGTATGACACTTAAAACATAAATTTCACGTTCTTTACCTGTTAACTTAGATTATGTTTTAGCTAGTTTTAATTAGTTTATATTTTCTATAGAATAAGAAAATATAAAACCTACCTACCTAATATAAAATTATTTTTGCGGAAATAAGCACTCGCTTGATAGCAATATAATAACCGATTTACAGCGATTCTTATTATGTATTTAGTTTTGCCATCTCTCCATAGACTTATTGCATCTCTCATACATTTTATTCGATTTCATATGAAATTTCATATTTAATAGAAAAGTGAGGTTATAATTTTGTATTTATTTTGACATAGCTGCTTGATTTTCATGACATTTTATTTTATCTGCTTTTCTTCACATTTCACGTAGGTTGTATACTTTTTACTATTGTTCTCGCTCTTTCATATTGCTACCAGTGAGTACCTACACAAATTCACATTTCAAAATTCTGTATTATTTTTCTACGCGTTTTCTTTAGTGTTAGTACCTATTAAAGCATTGTCAAAACAAAACTTGAAACGTGAGTTATTTCGACGAGCTCCATTGCAAAGTGCGAACCGCAGATCTGTCACAAGAAATCCCCGCGCCTCGTCAGTCAACCAGTGCCTATAAGTTCCGGCTGACAATCCTAAGTCTCCTCGAAAATATTCTCTTCTTCGTGACCCGCGGGCTCCACTCTCCGTGCTTCTCTTCATTGCGACCTGCCACGGGTTCCGTGACCTGCCGCAGGCTCCATTCTCCGTGCTTCTCCCCATCGTGACCTGCCGCCAGCCACCACTATACTACGTATCAGAAGAAGAAAAATTCCTATCCTATGAGCGGACCGGTCGCTTGTGCTTCAGTGTTCGTGACCTCTCGGTACAGTATGAGGCAAACATCTTGAAATTTTTTTGATGAAGTGGGGATAAGTTCGCGCATGTGCCCTTAAGAGCGACCAATAGCACGTGCCCCCTCCCGCCGCCCGCGTACCTCACCGCTACGCATACCTAAAATACGCATTTCGCGCAATCCCCACCCGATTTCAAGATGTACCTTGCGAGCGCCGCGTCGGTCGCGTGTGACACAGCGTTCGTACTATTTGTTCCCCCTTAAGGCCTCTCCACACTCACGCGCGATTCGCGAAGCATAATTGTGGGTCCGATTCGCATATTCTACGCGGCTTCGCGTCGCATTCGCGCCTTAATCCCGAAAATTGACGGTTTTTTGTCCCGCGACAAAGGGTTCGCAAGCCGCGAACTTGGCGCGAAAGTGACTAGGCTCCACGTTCGCACTGTGTTCGCGTGAAGGCGAGTTTTAACGAATCCTAACTTAAGCTATGCGTTATAGGTATTCAGAGCAATTTTCGCGTACTTATCCAACGTGTTAAACACAAAACCTCTAAGGTGGTGATTATGCTCATGAATATGAACAACTTTTACTATGAACCAACACTGCAACTCAACAAAAAAATCTGCTGTTTCATGTTTACATTCTGGTCGAGTAGGTATTAACAACTTGTATGAACACTTTGTATAAAATACTTTATCTATAAATCAGCATAAATTGCTGATGCGCAAAATAATCCCGCCAGCAGCAGCAACTTGTGCACTTTTTTTGAGTGCGCGAATTATACTGTGAACTTGGCGCGAACCTCGTTGAATGTGGAACTGTGGAACAGTTTGCCGTGACTCGCAAGCGATCCGCGCCACGATTTCAGGTCGTGATTTGCGCGTGAGTGTGAAGAAGCCTTTAGAATTTTCCTGAAGACACCACTTTCCCAATAGGCCCCCTTCCCAGAAGACACGCCCTCTCATCTCCCTTCTCCAAAATTTTAGTGAATAAGTTTAGCTATATTTGTTTTGAGAATTATCATAAATAAATTGTCTTTTTATTAAATTATATTTCTGTCTCTCACTTCCTACTAGATACAATTTCTACTGGAGTGCGTTTCATCGGTTATTATTACCTATGCCGTTATGTTGGTTTTCCGAAAATCTATTCAATTTTTAACCTTAATCCATCGCAATAAGATTTCAATGACGGTACTGCCAACATAACGTCATAGGAAGTATCCGATGAAACGCACTCTACATTTTTCTTTCCTTTATTTCCGTAAAATTACAGAATACTTGATTATTATAAAATATTTATGGATGTCACTTATTCCCAAAATATGCATTTTTAATTTTAAAACGGTGGCCACACTGCAGCAAAAGTATTGTTGTGACAGCACAGAAACAAATATCGATATCGACTTTATCAGTACTATTCTGGCTATAAAATATTGAAAAAATTAACCAACGTTTTTTTCTGGCTAACGAGGAATCACGTTTTTTAAAAAAAAACAGCCTATAATTTATTCTGATGAAAACAGAATCTGACGAAAGCGGCCCAATTCTTAATTTTTCAGATTTCCAAAAGATGCAAATATACGGGATGCCTGGATACAAGCTTCTGCAAATCATGTTTCGTGGAGACCTAAACGCACTAGCACAATTTGCTCACAACATTTTGAAGCTTCCTGCTTTATAATACAAGCCAATAACAAGAGGAGATTAAAACAGTGTGCCTTGCCAACTTTGAAATTATCAAAGGTGAATTTTATTTTTACTGGTTTTTGCCCATAACTTTGTCCACGTAAGGTGAATTTTATATTAACTAGTTTTGGTCCCTTACTTTGTCCACGAAAAATCCACTGTCAGGGTAGAAAATTGAGATGGGGCACTACCAGAACTTTAAGCTACAAGAATAACACCTAGGACGATAGTTCCCTACAAAGCGCACTGTCAATCGGACTCGACTTTTAGGTGTTATTATTCTAAGGCTTCCGCATTTTCATACACATAATATCTCTTTTTTTGTTGCGTGGATGCTTAAATTGTTCAAGCGAGAGAGTTGTTTTTTGGGCTTTCGCACACGAAATGCAGGGCTATTTCCTTGCTCAAATGATGAACGCTTTCGAGCGACAGAAAGAGCAGAACTACGAAATAATGTGGAAGCGTGCTAGTAAATGGGGTTCAACCTTTAGGAGACTAGCCCTAACGTTTGAAGTATGTTTCTTCGGTATTCACTGTTTTTTAAGACACGTGCGGTCATTGAGAAATACAATAATTAGTAGGAAAGAGAGGATAGGTAAATATTGAAATATTTTTTCAGGCTGAAACTTGTGAAGAGTCTGAATCAGAAACGTTTTCATCTAAGAGAAGTAAGTTTGAATCATTTGAAGACACTCAACCACCCCAAACTACCGAAGATCAGCCCCATACGTCGCAGTCCGGAAATAATATGCGTAACTCACCTAAATCAGTTTACAATCCACAATTGCCAGACACACCTAGGAAAATAAAATTAAAACAGATTATACAGATGAAAAATAAAAAAATCAAAAGACTCCAATCACAAAAGGTTTACCTGAAGAAAAAAGTTGTAGGACTGCAAGAACTATTAAATGACCTCACAAAAAAATCTTTGATAAATAGGGAAGATCGTCTAGTGCTGGAGAAAATTGGGGTAGAGGAAAAAGAGCTGCTTAATAGACAGGTACTTAAAAGCAAAACTGGAAAAATCCCTAACACCAAATATTCTCCTGAACTAAGATGTTTTGCTTTGACTTTAAATTTTTATTCTCCTAAAGCCTACAGATATGTGCGAAAGACATTCGGAACGTGTTTGCCTGCACCAAGGACTCTAACAAAATGGTACAGCTCTATCGTTGGGAAACCCGGATTTACTAAGGAAGCGTTAGTTGCATTAAAATTAAGAGCTGAAAGTAACCCGGACAAGAAAATTTATTGTACTTTGGTAATGGATGAGATGAAAATAAAACAATTAACGGAAAATATAGCAAGCACTCAAAGACATTACGGTTACGTGAACTATGGATTTGATTTTACGTCTGATAATTCTGAAGCTGCAACTGATGTTTTAGTATTTTTCTTGGTGGGGATAAATACTACTTGGAAATTACCTATTGCTTACTTTTTTGTAAAGGGCGTAAAAGCTGAACTAAAAGCTCGACTTGTGACGCAAGCTTTTCATTTAGTACATGAAACTGGTGTAGAGATCAAAGCATTAACGTGTGATGGTACTAAACCGAATCTTGCCATGGCTGAAGAGTTGGGCTGCTGTTTAGATGTAAACAATTTACAAACCACAATTCTAGATCCACAAACAGGCCAACAATGCTTTTTCTTTTTAGACCCCTGCCATATGCTCAAACTAGTTCGTAATGCATTCGAGCATTACAGCTTCTTTGCCCAACCAATCTCTGGAAATATAATCCAATGGTCATATATTCAGAAATTGCATGAATTACAGGAACAGGAGCTATTTTATTTGGCAAACAAATTGAAAGCAAATCATATTTTCTTTAAAACAAAAATAATGAATGTTCGCCTTGCAGCCCAGCTCTTCAGTACAAGTGTAGCTGATGCATTGATCTTTTGTAACAATGTAATGACCTTGCCCATGTTTGAAAATGTTGGTGCGACAGCGTATTTCTTGAAATTAATCAATAATTTATTTGACATCCTTGATTCTAAAACTTGGGGCGAAGGGTTAAAACAAGCCTTGAATTCAAAAAATTATGAAACTGCTTTTGCAACTTTAGATGAAGCGAAAGCAGTTCTGCTGAATTTGGAAACTGATGTTATGAATCGCAATAATGACAGCAACAGACTCAATCTTTTAAAAGCCCCCCGTTACACAGGTTTTCTCGGATTTCTTGTATGTATAGAGAGTGCAAAACGCCTATTTGAAAACTTGGTTTTGGCTCCAAATTCACAATTAACATATTTGCCTTTACACAAAATCAGCCAAGATCATATCGAGATATTTTTTTCAGTTGTCAGAAGCCACGGTGGCTATTCTGATAATCCTTCTGCTCGTCAGTTTGAATCCATTTATAAAAAACTGTTAATCCACACAGAATTAAACCGAAACGAAAGGGGTACGAACTGTATACCATTAGAAAAAATTTCAATACTCAGCTGTTCATCAGCAATTGAAAAAATAAATTCAACCTCCCGACAAAATGAAACGGAAACCTTTTTAACGGATAAAATCTTAGAAGAAAGCGAAATTATTTCAGAAATAGAAATCGAAACATATTTGTCCCCATTTGGAGAAAAGGTTGTGGAATACATAGCGGGCTACGTAGTATATTCTACTATTAAAAGAATCAAATGTAGTACCTGCATAAAGGGTTTATGTGGGGAGCCAAATGAAAAAAGTTTAACTTACCAAAAAAGTAGAGGTGGTCTTAGATACGCATCGAAAGAAGTCATTGATTTATGTCGCCTTTGTGAAGTGGAGATCCGGAAACACTTAACTAATGACAAAAAAGTTAGCCCCTCTTGCTCGCCGCAATGGGTTACAAACAAAGTGTTAAAACATTATGTTGGTCGACAATTATTCCCAAACATCGAGAGTCATTATTTTGATAATGATATTAATGATTTTACTGTGCACAATATTGAACTTGCAAAAACGGTAACACAAAAATATACCAGTATTAGAACAAACTATTTGTCTAAGAAGACTGACCCCAAGAAATGCATTAGGCATATATACACAAAACTAATACACTTTAAAAATCAATAGGATCACGTTATATTTAAGTTTATTTGTCTTGTAAGTTAACGACAAACTTAAGAGCGTACTTGCCTCGCTCACGTTTAGCGGCTTTCTCGCACGCGCAATGAATTTGCTTTTGAGAAAAGTAATCTATACCATAAGAATAAACTTATGTCTATACATTGTCTATCTATAATTTTATTTAAGGTTATCTTTAAATTACTTGTCTCTAAAGCAAAGTCGTTTCTAAAATAATAATTATTTTTTATTATATTTGCTATTATTAATTTTTGTTTCGGCCATTACGATAAATTATATTTTGGTGATATACTTCTGAGCAGGCACAAAGCTTCATTACTTATAATCCCCGTCAATTAGTAATGCGCTGGAGCCTTGTCACATTAACATCCACTTTGACGTGACCCACAACTAAAAATGTCACGAAACAAGAAAATTCTTATAGGTAAATCTTATATAATATATTAATTATTGAATTATTATTTTCAATAAGATGGGTATATTAATTTTTTTACAATTGTTTTTCGTTTATGAGTTTAAAATCATGGTTGCCAGGCGCATTACCAATTGACGGGGATAGTACATCTTATGAGTGGTATTGAGATCCCCTTATAGGATATTTATTTAGCACTAGTGTTAATAGATACTTATATTAAGCACATTCGTGTTTTAATAGCATCTTGAAACCTACTGTACAACACAATTGCTCCATACTCAAGTTAAGGAGTTCAATTTGTAGCTGTATTATATTATAATGTATAAAGCAGCTGAGTAAATGTTTACGTGATATTTTAATATGACAATTTAGCTGTATATCCTTACGCAGCTAATAGGTGTTTCAAACACAAATATACAACTAGCTAGCTAGTATAGTAACGCTTATCACTATAAGCGTTACTTATATCGGGTCATTTTGAACAAGCCATCCAAATTTTAAGGATGTGTCCAGTCCATGAAACTAAACAACTTTCTCTAAGAAACATGTGTCAAATTTTGCCAAAAAAATTTTGTCATCCCATATATTTATGGAAAGTAGATTTTTATTTTACATATTTGACCATGATGTAAAATGATGATGTTCCTTAAAGAAAGTTGTTTAGTATCATGGACTGAATTCATCCTGAAAATTTGGATGGTGGATACAAAATGACCTTGTAGTTATATACGACTTTAATATCACTGCTTAGTGATAAAAGATGGATTTTTGCTAGTTGGGATATTTTGGTTTAAGGTACGAAGATGAAGCCAAAGATAAGTAATATAAAGAAGTCAGCTAAAAAACTTTCATTCTCGATTGGAAAATGTTATTTCATGATCCATCATAGGTTGGTTTATCTATGGGTAAATCGACATTGTGTTTTTCCATTATTGTTTTCTATTTTTTTGTATTCTGTACAGTTTGAGTACCTACCTATATATTTTTGTTAAAACTTTGCAACTTAAGCTAATAAATTGTAATTTATTGCCCGGCCAATAATTGGTATGGCAATAAGACTCAATTTCAATTATTGGCCTACTATCGATATTATGTCAAGGGTACAGAGAAGGACATAGGGTACCTTTCATCCAGAAAAAAAGTATTGTTCCAGAGGGATAGCAAAAATACTTTCCACGCAGACGAAGTCGCGGGCGGCCGCTAGTAAATAATAAATGTAGGAAATTTTATTATTTAAGAAGCTTTTTTGTAACGTATTGCTTAAAGGGTAAACTAGCCAGTTACCCTAGTTCTTCCCCGTCGAAATAACAATTCTTTTTATTTTAGTAAAGTGTACTGTACTAACAACTAATCATAATTTCTTCGAAATAAGTATAAAACAAATAAATATTTTTACTCAAAAAAGCTTGTAATATAGTCATTATTTTGACAACCTTCTTTGAACAAAGTCGAGCTTGCCGGTGTCCGCCGATGGTGACGCAACAAAGTTGTATGGGATTTCATTATTGTCGAGTTTTAGCCACCAGCAATTTCCTTTGAGAATCCATTATTGTCGAGTTTTCTTTCAAACATAGTTAGGTGAAAAATACACTGTATAACCCGCGCAGATAAAGAATGGGATTAGAAATGGCGCCGTTCATATTCACTTCTCGCTCGCACACTTAACGCCACACCTATCGCTCTCTCAGCAAGGAATGAAATACCGTTAAAAAAAATAACGATATAAAAAAATAACGTTAAAAATACCGTTAAAACATTTTATCGGTAAATTTACCGGTAAAAATAACGTTAAATAAAGCGTTAAATTTAGTACCGGTAAAATTATCGGTAAAAAATTAACGTTAAATTAACGTTATTTCAGCAAATAACGTTAAATTTAACGTTATTTCTCACTTTAACGTTAAAATTAACGTTATTTATTGACATAACGTTAATGGTAAAAAGAGTAAAAAATAACGTTATATTTAAAAATAACGTTAACATTCCCTGTCTCTCAGTCACACTCGTTGTGGTAAGCGCGGTGAGCCGCCATTTTTAATCCCATTATATATCTGCGCGGGTGTTGTATTGTTGTACCTAGATGATGTTTTTGTACTTTTATATAAAATCAGTATGGAAAAATATAAAAAACACGCACTTGACCGTTTTTTGACCTTTCATTCAATACCTCTTATCTACTTCCGGAATTACAAAGGGGATCAAAAAAAACCTTATTTTTTGGCTCCGACGCACCGTTTCTGAGATATTTGCATTTTTGTATTTTTTTGAAATTAGGTTATAAGTACCTACTATCGTATAGTAGGCAGTATTCGCATTTTTTGAGTAAAGTACTATACAAGCCTTGGTCCACAATGACTGCACTGCTGGCCACGTTATGATGGCCTCGAGCTAAGCTTAGCTACGCTCTCGGCCTTCAAGCTTGGTCATCATTGCAGCCTTTGCTGTCCGCGCTATAAAGCTTTATTCTAGCTTGTCCATCAAGGGCTGGAATGCTGACCGCGCTGTGACGGCCTGTACCTGCGCTAAGCTCCGCTCTCGGCCATCATCATCGCTGCCAGCAACGCAGTCATTATTGACCGCGGCAGTAATGTACTATTGAAATAGTTATTCCGTTTTACTCATCTAAGAAATTATGTCTTTGATTTAATAGATGCGAAAACTTATCAGTATTTGAAAACTAGTTAAATTGACCAGAAGGCTGATTGTCTAACTTTGTTGCAATCAACTTTGACAGTAATCGCAGTGACATTGCTGCTTTAGTAAGAACCAATGTGACAACTATCTTACTTAAAGCAGCAATGCAACTGCGATTTCAATCGAGAATTGTTAGCAACAGCTTTACGTAATTCGGGGTCGGTTAGTATTTCTTGAAGTATCATCAATTTTACTGACTTATCCTAATAAGTCACCCTGTGGATTTTGACGACAACCAAAAGTTGCCTTACCATTATCGAAAGGCCTGAATAGAAAAAAAAATACTACAGACTCATATTTGTATTTTTGTCATCATAATTCAATAATTATGACATAAATTAAAAATATGAGCCGAAGGTATCGAAAGTAAAATATCGATAGTGTCAAGCACTAGCACCGTTTATATGAAAATGACGTCATCTCGTGTACTGAAAGGTTGGTTTCTGCATGTGTATGTATTTGTGTGCGTAAAGTTTAAGCTAGTGTTTGATAATTTTGTCGTGTGCGTGTGTAGTGACGTGATCGAAAATGCATTAGTGTTTAACACTGTTTGTGTATGCGTTACCTCGTCCCCCGCGGAAAGTGGCAGACTTTTTTGTAAAGAAATTAGTTCTCGTGACGCCTCCTTACTTGGTTAAATGCTCTAAGATTTCTATGGATAAGACCTTCGTACAATACTGTTCTATATTCGTAAATTCAAATGCAGAGTAAATTCGTAAGACAGCAATTCGTGCAAAATTATTCCCTAACCATTCCTAAATATCAAAAATGCACAACGTTAATATTCAAGTTTTCACTTCTGCCGGCACTCCCGGAGTGCAACCCGAATTTTTTTTCAAGCGTGTTTTGCTCTTATAACGACTTGATTCTAGAAAATATCTCTATATTCCTCTACAGAAAATCCTCTACATAATTAAAACTATGAGGATTTGACTCAGAAAAAAAAACACTGGTAAATAGCACAGTTTTTTTAGATATATTTTTTTATTTATTTATTGAGCACTGCCACCTTGTACATATTATGACTTACTCAACTTATAACTACATACAAAAAAAAGATCTGATATGCACCACAATATCGGCGTGCATAACACTTAAAATATTATTAGTAAGCACTACGGTACAAATTTAGGATTACATTCAAGACACTAAAAGTAATTTCCTACTTACTTAAAATAAATAAACAATTGTTTTTTAAATTTATTAAAACTATCATTAAAAAGTCTAGAACTTCGATTTTACTATTTAAACTGTTATATTCCTCGCAAATTCGTGCCAATGGAGATTGATGACCAAGGTTAGTTCGCGAAAAAGGTAGAGCAAAAAGTTTCCGAATACGGTTTTTGGATACCTACCAGGTACCATGGGCAACAGCGTCGCTTAACCACTGCTAAGGTTAAAATCGCTTGCACGCCGCGCCCGCTGTCACGTACGTTTAGTTCGTGCAGGGGCAATACGCGCGCACATAAATTTTGTTGCAAACTGGTTAAGCGACGCTGTTGCCCATAGTACTTGCATGTTAGTAGACAGCAGATTACCACAGCGAATACCACTATTAATAATATTATGGAGGAAAAGTAAGTCCAACGTTTTGCGACGCGCTTGAAGACTAACCATCTTAAACTTACTAAGCCTTTGGTCATACGGCTGCCTGTGTGAAAAACCACTAACACTGAAGGCAAGATGTCTGCTGAAAGCTCTTTGGATTCCCTCGATTCTTTGCGAATGTACTGTGTAAAGCGGATTTCAAACGCAAGATGCAAATTCAAGGTGACTTCGTACCAAGGTATTGTACAGTAGAATCTTAACTCTAATATTTTTAAAACCCTTTGTGTTCCTTTTAATGAATCCCAGCATCCGAGCAGCTTTTGTTACAATCGAGGGAATATGCGATCTAAAAGTAAGAGAGCTATCGATAAGGACACCAAGGTCGCGAATTTCCTTAACCTCCCCAATTGTATCATCAACAATTCTGTATTGTATATGGAAGCATTTGCTAGCATTTAGAGCCATACCGTCCGAATTGCACCAATCAACAATGTTATTAATATCTAGTTGCATGGCCTGTTGGTCTTCAGTTGAATTGATAGTTTTATATAACTTTAAGTCATCAGCGTACAACAGAAACTTGCAGTTTTTCATTACAAAGGTTATGTCATTAATAAAAGCTAGAAACAACAAAGGTCCCAGGTGTGATCCCTGTGGAACACCGGAACTGGCTAGATAAGAATCAGATGCAAAGCCATTAACAACCACAGTTTGAGGTCTGTTTTGGAGGTAAGATGTGAACCACTTTATTAATGGGCCACCCATACCGAAATCATCTAATTTTCTTAAGAGAACTAAGTGGTTTACTCTGTCAAAAGCATTACTAAAATCAGTATAGATAGCATCCACCTGGTGACCCTTGTCAACCTCCCGTGACAAGTCCGAAACTAACGAAACTAAATTTGTCTGTGCTGAGCGACCCGGTAGAAAACCATGCTGAAACTCGGATATCTGGTTATTAAGAAGTTTCGAAATTACAAGGCATATCAGGCATTCAAAAAGCTTGGCGAAACACGACAGAATCGAAATGGGTCATTATTTTTTATTGAATCTAAATCACCTTTCTTATGCACTGGAACTATGCGGCATTTCTTCCATACATTTGGATAGACACCATCTTCGAGGGAGCAATTATATATTTGCGTTAAAGGCTTTGCGATAACGTTTGCGCAGTTCTTGATAAATATAGGAGGAATGGAACAGTTATTTCACAAGCAGTGCAGTGCGGTGCGCGCTTGGAAACGGACGCGCTCAATTGCATTAGTGCGAATTATTATTCACGTTTCGTGCGGCGTTAGCCGCTGCGCGTTTTGTCACTATGAGCTCCCAGCAACTCATAGTGAATGAAGTCTTGGCTTTCATCCAGAATGCCATCGACACCATGGACGAGGTCAGCATCGTCCAGATCTGCAAGTCGAACTTCAACGAAGATGAGATTTGCAGTGGAAAGGCGCTGCTGTTCCGAAGCATCGGGAAAGCCGATGAGATGACATCTCGACGAAGGGATGGAGGTGCGAAGAGTCTCCAGGACATCATCACCTGTTTAAAGGAGACCGACCCAGACGACGTGCCGTAGTTCGTGGCTAAGGAGCTGCACAAGCTGCCCCCCGTCACATTCGACCACGTCGACGTCACCAGGCTGTTGAAGGACATCACCTCCCTGAAAACAAGCCTGGCCGAAGTGATGTGTAAATTAGAGGCCTCAGATAACACCATAAGTGAGTTGCGAGCCCAAGTAGTGTTGTTAAGCAACACCGCTGCGGTAAGTAGGTCACCCGAGGCCTCCAACGTGAACACTCGTCGTGGGGCGCAAAATGCATCCATCGGCAGTTTCGAGTCGGCGCATACGGATGCGTCACCGATCGCTGCCGCCACAGTGTGCGATGCTCCGCGCCCCGCCGCCCGCTCCTCCGCCCTGGCGGATAGGTCACGCTTATGTACGTAAACCCCTCAACGTGCATATTCTGCGGTCACCGCTACGAATTGAGTCGCTACATCACAACTCAAGCGGCCTACAAAGGAGGGAGAAAATCTTCTCGGCCCTGTCACTAAGGCTTCAGAACCACGGAGACAGGATGATGGATGTGACGAGGACGGTTTTAAAAAGGTGGAGAAGAAGAAAAAACCCGCCCGCCGTAACCTATGTAGCACCGCCCCGACTGTACACAACCACCTGCTACTCCGACGCCCGGCTATTCCGACGACGCTGGTGTACGTGTCCCGCCTGCATTACTCCACTAAACCAGAAGATCTTGTGGAGTACATCCGAATCAAGTCCAAATATACTCTGAGGGTCCAACGGTTGGAGGCTAGCCACATTGTAAACTTCAACTCATTTGTGGTGAGGGCACCAACCGAACATCTGAAGATCTTCATGAATGAAGATTTTTGGCCGAAGGGTGTCCTGTTCCGACGATTCCGCGGCCAGTTACCGGACACTACGTTGCGCAACACGTCGCCGCCAATACGTGATAAAGTGTAATTATAAGATTGTTTTTATTATGTATGTTAGTCTAAAAGGTATTTATTGTATGGGCCATTGGTTAAATAAACAAAAAAATAAAATAAACTAAACTTGTTGAATATTTTTATCTAGTAACTGTATTTAAAAAAATATTGCGTCACACGACGGAATTTTCTCAGCCATTTTTTTTCAAAAATCTTCTATAGAATTAAAACTATTAAAATTTATCACAGAAAAAAAATACTGGTAAATAGCCCAGTTATATCTAGGGAATGCAAAACCGGAGTGAAATGAAAACCGGTTTTATTTTCGGTTTTCAATCCAAAACCGGTTAAAACCGGTTTTAAACCGGTTTTGAAGAAAAGTATTGGAACATGGGTAATAATACATTTTATTGACTTGGTGAACATTTTTTCAATTTCAAGAGCATCCCCATGCACAATTTATCAAAAAAATGTACAATCAACAAGAAAATGGTCAAAAAAACCTTTTCCGATACATTTCATAGAAAATCATTGCAGGTCTTAGCTCTGAGAAAAGAATTTGTGAAACTGAAATACAAAAAATAAAATGAAAGATAAATGATCACGTAGACGTAATAAGCTTCTAGCTAGCAAGTTTTAACGTTTTATATTAAATCTCATTATTTTCTTAGAAGTAAAACAAAAACAAAACGTATCTTTTATAACTGAACAATTCGCTATCTGAAGTATCTATTAAAACTGTTATCAAAATCTAACAAAAATTAAACTTCTTATTTGAAAATAAACATTTGGCCAAGGAGGTCTCTAAGAGTAATCACCATTAATAATAATAATAATTTATTTATTTCAGACACTAGTCCATATTTTGTTAGTAACAGGTACCTTAAAAATTGACATACGCTTGATTTATTTTGAAAATACTTAATATTTTTAGTATATTTCAGGGTAAACTGTAAAAGAAATCTTTTTAACTATATAAGTAACTCGATACATACTCCATTTTATATGAATATTAAAAAACCTTCAAAATACCTATATATCTAATAAATAACGCCAAGTGCAGAATAAAGTTGGTCCTAATTAATTTCATGAGTTTCTTGAGAGACTGTACCTATCTGAAATATTATTATGTGATTTTGTTTGTTTAGTTAGTTATTTAAATCAAAAAATGTTTTAGGTTTAAAGACATTTATTCTCATACAAACATTAATGTTCATTTATAATGAGATACAAAAGATACTTAATACTAACATCGTGCCTCTGGCGCGTCGGCATCAAACAAAACATAAAATTCGTAATATAAGTAGCAATAAGTAGGTAGTCACAAAGTGCACACGTATTCTTTTAGCTTGGATTTGAATGAGTTAATGTGATTACATTCTTTTATTTTGTTAGGTAATTTATTGTAGTATTGGACACCTTCAAATAATATTGTTTTCTTACCGTAATTTGTTCGTGTATTAGGTAAAAGTAGTTGTTTTTCTTTTATTTACGTATTATAAAATTGTATTTAACAAATATCTATCTATAAATATAAAATAAGAACTTTTTTGCTTTATTTATAATAATATCCATATTTTACTTACTTTCTCGCTATAAAAACAAAAAAAACATTCGACCCGTTCAGCCGCTCAAAAGTAGGTCACTGAACTGAACTATTTAAAGCATTCAATCAAAATGTGGCGGTGCATTTTTGATTTGTACGTATTCTTCTTCTTCTTATTTTTGGCTTGGCAATCTACTCGTTTCCTTAGGGAGTAATTTTTGCTAGTGTCAAGTGAATAGTTCAGTAGTAGGTATTGTTCCAGTTTACATTAAAATGCGAGTGCATCGCATTCCAATGCTGCTTGGAGCAATTGGCACCAAATATATCAGGACACTTTACCCGGTAAGTTCTGCCGAGGTAGCCACCACTACAATAAAAGTCTCAGCAACCAAGATCGCGCCTATTTCGTAGACACTTGTACCACAAAACTAAACCAATTTTAAGACACAAATTCACTATGAATCAATTTGCAAATAATTAAATAGTTACCGAACCGATCTCGACTAAATGGCGCCAAAAACTCCTTTTTAATGTATTGCAAAGCATGAAATTTTAATTTAAAAAAAACCGGTTTTATTTTGCTTGTGAAATCAACCGAAAAACCGGTTTTTTCGGTTTCGGTGAAACCGGTTTGCATTCCCTAGTTATATCACTATATATAATAATAAACTTGTTAAACATTTTTGTCTAGTAACTGTGTTTAAAAAAATTGTGTCGCGTGGCGGAATTTTCTCTCGTCCAGCCACATCTCATACTGCATCTCATACTCCATTTTGCCGCCATCTTGAATTTTGGGCAAAGGAGCCAAAATTGGGCTTGGTAACATTCAGAACCGAATTCAGCATGCTTTTTTACTTCGGAAAAGTCATGTTGCCAAAATGGCTCACAAAATGACGTTGAACTCGAAAATTTTAATATGAACTACCTAGTCCATAACGATAGTCTCGCGTACCGCCCTAATGACCGTCTGACAACTATGTAAACAACACCGGTGTTAAAGTGCGCAGACTTAACGCGACGCGTCGCGTGTCGCGCGGTACATCGCAGTAAGGTGCGACGGGGCGTCGCCCCTAAACACGCTACCTAATGTGACCGACAATATACCTCCACAACGTGTCACTCGCTTTACAAGGGCATTGCATGATATGCTAATTACTTTTGCGATTAATTACATGGGAAATTAAATCTAAGTGTCTAGACACACTACGCCGAAGTTACGCGACCGAAGTTCGTCGGTAACGCTTTTATTATGAAAAAAATAAATTAAAAAAATATTAAAAACACGACTGCCCTGCCAAAAACGAACTAAAAAGTGAAAAAAAAGTGTCGTTGCAGTCGGGGGACTGTTTTGTGGAACAATTTTTCATCAAAGAAGTCCCCGACTGCAATGACACTTGTTATTTCACTTTTTAGTTCGTTTTTGGCAGGGCAGTCGTGTTTTTAATATTTTTTAAATTTATTTATTTTTATTTCACTCATTTTAGTGACAAATTATATAGTTTTGAAATGTGCTCATTAAGGCCTTTCATTTGATGCCCATACTGTAATAATTGAAGAAAAAAATATTTTTTTCACATTTGCAAATTGCGTCTTACAGTCGCGACTTATTTACTTTAAAAAAAATATATAGCCAGTGTCACTCGGAATGATGTAAGGATTCTAACGATACACCATATATCCAAATCCGTTGAGCCATTTAGAAGTTATGGTGGAATAAAGAAACTTACATACCCACAAACATACATGAACCTTGAACACATATACACTCCTTTTTGGGCAGTCGTGTAAGAAACGCGGCGTAATTTCGGCATAGTGTGTCTAGCTAGACACTAAATCTAGTTAACACTGAAAACTTTTACCAAGTACAATATCCCTACCAACAATTTTGGATGTTATTATAAATATTTACTTGTTTTGAAAAAAAAAATATGAATTAGGTCTCCTATGTAGTAAGAAATAAATAGTTAGTACTAATTTTTTCCCGATTGGTTCAGCGGTTTAGAAATGAAAACGTAACAAACTTCCAAACCCACAGAAATCTTTTTGCAGTCAGAAAACTGATATGAATAGTAAAACGTTGAAATGAAGGAATATTAAGGATGATCTCCGTGGTCGAGTGGTTTGCACGCCGGTTTTCAAGGTGTCGCTATCATTTGAGGTCCCGGGTTCGATCCCCGGTTGCGTCAATGTAGAAAATGAACTTTTTATATTGACTAGTATGGATGTTTGTGATACCACGGTTGTCTCTGATTTCCATAACAAAGTGCTTTTTGTTGTTACTTCAACGCACGTCCAACCAAACTAGCGATGTATGGTAAAGATACGGTGATCTGATACGCCAAAATGATACAATATACAATACATTCGGCTACTTATTTTGAAATCGGAGCAATGTAAGTTATGTTGTCAAATATTTATGTTGATTAGGTCAAAGAACAGATTACATAATACTATAGTACAGATACCTCATCCCATAATAAAGAAATGGTCCTTCGTAAGGCGACTATCAGGGCGATTTAAAATGTTTTCTTGTAGAATACTAGATGGCGCTGCTATCGTCGCAGCATGCCTAGCACAGATAACAACAAACTTTACCAAACTTTCAAAGAATTCACTACAATTTTGCATTCGGTGATTTCTTTAAGAGGCCTTTCGTTTTTTTCATACGTAAATCAAGAACTTGGGAGTTTTTGAAGCGATTTTAGTCACATAATTTATCGTTTTAGCTTTTTTTGACTTCAATTATCATAATTATCATATATTTTTATTGAAACTCTATTAACCAAAAATCGTTTTAATAGGATAATTGACTACGAAAACAGCGGATTTCGAAAGCGCGATTTCCAGATGATGCGCGAAGGCACAATTTTGAAGTAGTTTTACACCAATAATTATTACTAGGCAAGAATGTAATAAGTTTTCATTCGAAGGGGCATATCCTGAAATAGAACTTCTATTAAGAAAATCTCGAATTTAAGTTCCTTAACGTGTATTTTTATCACATCTAAAAAAGTAAAAAATCGAGAAATTGACGGCAAGAAAACACGGCATATCTCATAATCTATTAGTTATTTGGCAACATTAATATTTTTTACGTAAGAATAAAGATTGTACTATAAATGTGTAAAAAAAATAAAACTATCCATCATCAATCTTTTGTGAAAATAATTTTTAAAGTAAGTATAAAATCGGGCGCATCAAGCGTTCAAAGTCAGTCGCGCTGTGGCGCTCATCGAGGTAGGACCTACGTCGGTTGACCACCCGCCGCCGCGGAAGTGCCACACGTAATAATTTTGTATAAAAAAAAGTTATAGAGCGACCAAATCTGGAACACATAATGTTGATCCGTTTGGTTTAGCTTTAGAGTTCTCATTCAAATTGGACATCCTAACTTTTTGAACATGAACGGAAATCTCTTTATTATATGTATAGATTTTGTTTGATTATTATCGACATACAATATACTGCAATATAAAAATAAATGCAAAATCAGAAACCTCATAGTAACTATGAGGTTTCTGACTTTGCGTTTTATAACTATGATATAGTTTGAGAAAAAAATCTCAATAAAAATAAAAATTCTGACTCGCCACAATTTTTTCATTTATTTGAAAAAATGTTTCCACTATTAGTAGTTGTAGTAGTTAGTAGTCCTTGAGATAAATGTACATACGCATTTTTTTTTGTCATGTCCATCTTTTTATTTTATTAGAAAGAACTTGCCAAGACCACAGCCTGGAGGGGATGGCGAACCTTTTTGTATCAACTTGCCATTTTTCTAAATACTCCGGGCAAGGAAAAATACTTTGTTCGAAAAAATCACAATAAATCCTACAGAGGTGATTTTTGGAAACATGATTAAAATAAGTTTGTCAATAATAAATTTCAAGTTTTGCCCAAAATATCTGGGGTGCTTTTTTTACAACGGTGGTTTAAATATTGTTTTTGTCTTAAAACATCGAGAATAAATCGTACACAAAGGGAATTTTCTTTATGAATTTCTTAAAACCTTTAGAAATGAAACCTCAAAAATCACCACTTACATTTCAGAGGAATTTGCAAAAAAGGCTAATAAATAAAAAAAAAACATAACTCAGAAACAAATATTAAAAAATCAGTGATTTTGCAGTATAAAGTTTCTTATAATTAACTATACTAAAAACAAAATTTTCACTAAGGTGACTAATATAGTTTTTTTTTAAATGCGTTTTATTCATTTTTAAATATGAAGCATAAATTCTACAGTCATAAAAGATCAATAATATGTAGTGTAATAATTAATAACATCTTAAAATTAAGTAATCCCTCAATTCTAAGTAGAGGATTTCTCGAAATTTACGAAAATATCAGCAAGACGGAGCGTAATATAGAGTGGTGAGCGAGCACGAATGGCAGGCACTCTGTACCTACGAGCGACGATGACGCGACGGCGCGCGGCGTGTCATGAGTCTCCGGGCAATGAAAAATACTTTGTTCGAGAAAATCACATTATATCCTACAGAGGTGATTTTTGAAAACTTGATTAAAATTAAACTTGTCAATGATAAATTTCAAGTTTTCCCCAAAATATCTAGGTTGTTTTTTTTACAAAGGCGGTTTAAAGACTGTTTTTATTTTATAACATCGAGATTAAATCGTACATGAAGGGAATTTTCTTAATGAATTTCTTGAAACCATTAGAAACTAAACCTTACAAAATCACCACTTACATTTCAGAGGATTTATTCATAAAGGCCAATTAAAAATAAAAAATCCTAACTCAGAAACAAATATTATAAAATAAGTGATTTTGTAGCATAAGATTCCCTATAATTACTACACTAATAGCAAAAGTTTTCACTCAAGTGACTATTATAGTTTTTTTTATTGCGTTTTATTAATTTTTATATAGGAAGCATTAATTCTACAGTCGTAAAAGTTAAATATTAAATAAGTATTTACTTTTAAAAATTAAGTAATCCCCCAAGTATTCCCAAAGGATTTCTAGAAATGTACGAAAATAAATATCAACGCGGTAGTGCACGGAAGGACGGACTCGCGTAAGGTAGGTAATCGGCGCGCGGCGGTGGGTGGCACACAGTGACGCGAGCCGGTACAAAAGGTTACGAATATTACGATTATTTCGGTAACTTTTCAACATTTGTATAAGTGATCAAAAAATTGTTTCGATGATCTATCGGAACAAAATCAGGGTTACTCAAAGTGGCACCATTTTCGCGACAAGATATAATTACCTATAGTAAATAAACAAAAAAAAAGGTTTATTTACGTTGAGTTTGGTCAACGAAAGATGAGACTCGATTGGAAATGGAACTAATTTTGCGCCTTATTTTAAGGTCAATTTCCAATGACTTAACCTCTAAACGTTAATTAAACAGGAAAAGTGGCGCCACCATTTCAATCTCATCTTTCGTTGACGTAATCTATAGGAAAAAAAAACGACGTAATCTATAGGAATTTTCGAAATTATTTTTAGATGGAAAAACCCATCAAGTGCAACACGGACTTCTCGGACTCGACGCGAGTACTGAGTAGGGTGACTTGCCCAATACCTGGCCCCTATTTTACATACAGGACAATTGTAAATTACAATGACAATTTTATGTTCGTAGTGGTATCTGTGCGTTATGTAGTTTGGTCAGTATATTTTCTAAATTCAAATTAGCTGACGCCATGGACACCAAATTGTCATTGTCACTTACAATCGTCACGTCTGTGAAATAGGGACCTGGCCTTTTAAGGAAGTAATTGACCATGACAACGAAGTGATCCTAAGATAAGAGTAGGTATCTGTTTTTCCTTTTGAGGTATCCTAAAAACAAGTAATTGAGGTAAGCCGTTGTTAGGGCAGTAGGGGTAAGGGTAAGACAAGGTACCTAACAAAGTAATTTAAAAACCTTTTATTGAAATTACCTCACATTAGTTATGTAATTTAAGATAAACTAGTGGCTAAGTGAGCTGTAGTGTAGACCTTGCATTGAAAAGTAAATTGTTAAAAAAATATAGATCTCGCCCTCTCGCCACGAGGTTTTCAAGCAAATAGTGGGGTTCATGCTGTTTGTTATATTAAGTATTTGGTATATTCGCAGTTAGATGGCGCTTCTAATTTTGTATTTTCGAAATGTGTGAATTATTTATTTTTTTAGGTTCAGTTTTTCGAACTGTATCCAATATTTCAAAAAACTGGCCTAACAAAAAAGCCTATATAATTTTCAAACCTGCTCACAAAATTTCACGAGAATCGGTTGAGAAATGAGATCTGTAGAGGAGAACAAACCGCGCCGAAAAACAGGGCAGAAATACGTTTTTTTTTACATATCTCGGCCATTTTTAAGAAATCAAAAACTAGCTTGACGATAAAATTATATATATTTTTTAAATCTGGTTACAAAATTTCACGAGAATCGGTTGAGAAATGCGACTTGTAGAGGAGACGTTTGAGAAAATCCTTAGGGAACCTTTAACCAGTATGAAAGTATTCTATGTTTTAACGTCCTGCTTCGCTACGCAGTACGCTTGGTGTAGACGAACCTCGCAAGGCAGGGCGTTTGCCGCTTGCGTTGTGGCAGGCCTCGCGCTCGACATCGCACTCACGCTCACCCGAGGCCTGCCATGCGCGAGATACGTTCACACCAAGCGCGCTGCCTAGCGAGGCAGGACGTTAAAACATAGAATACTTTTATCCTGGTTAAAGGTTCCCGAAGGATTTTCTCGAATGTCCTTGCGAACGAACTCGCGGGCGGAAGCTAGTAGAAAATAAAAAAAAAAACAAAAAAAAAACAAAAATGTTTATTTTGTTCACAAAACATTGGTTTTCAAAACAGCAGGTTGGGACTGCCTAGTGAGTATTACAATACTTGTGACAGACAGCCCCGCTCCATCGTAACACTTACATACTATGTATGAATATGAACAACTAATTAGTTAAGTTATATAAATATAATCAAAATTATTTTTTAAATTATATATGTTAGTGTGTGTGTTTAAAAATAATATAATAGAAAGCGGGCTTTGATTTTACTGCATGCATGTGCATTTTGTTTCTGAGAAATTACAATAGACCCAAAACTCCACACGTTTTTGTTTACTTTTAGCCATTGACCATTATTCTGTGCCAGATGTGGATACACCAGCTGGTCGGTTTTTCTAACAGTATAATTCCCGAAGATATTATTACAACAAAAACTCATCGTAAATTTTAAATTAGTTTAACTTTTGATTCAGTGAACCAATTGCGATGAAATAAAGATTTCATTATTTTGCAAGATACACCATATATTTGTATGTAAACATTATTTAGTATTAAGTTAGCGCTTTTTACATTTTCAGCGCACCAACATACAGACAAACACACAAAAATAAAAAAAATGTTATAAATGGGTTCTACTGGTAATTATTAAACACTCCAATCACATTTTTTCAAAATATTTCCTTTGTACAGACTCAACTTTTCTACAGATTTATTATATGTATAGATTAAGAATTGTAAAATGGCAGTAAGCAGTCATATGGTTTGCACTCAGTAACGATCTGACCAGTGACCTACGTTGTTGTGCCACGCATTGTACCATTTTGGTGTCAAATTCTAGTTACGTTACGAGCAAGTTCTGGAAAATAAATTTTTAAATACTTTTACTATTTAAATACTTACTGATTTCTCAATCCATTGGCATTTATGTGATAAAACCTTAACCAAAGAATGATTTGAAGTGATATTTTTTCATATATTTTTATTAGTTAATTAATAAAAGCTTGTTCAAAATTAGGATTCAAAAAACCGGCCAAGTGCGAGTCGGACTCGCGCACGAAGGTTTCCGTACCAGAAAACAGCAAAAACACGTTTGTTGTATAAGAGCCCCCCTTAAATATTTATTTTATTCTGTTTTCAGTATATGTTGTTAAAGCGGCAACAGAAATACATCATTTGTGAACATTTCAATTGTCTACCTGTTGTCGTTATTAATATCGAGCAGAAAACGGCAAGAAACTCACGTTTGTTGTATGGGAGCCCCCCTCAAATATTTATTTTATTCTGTTTTTAGTATTTATTGTTATAGCGGCAACAGAAATACATCATCTGTGAAAATTTCAATTGTCTAGCTATCACGGTTCATGAGATACAGCCTGATGACAGACAGACAGACAGACAGACGGACAGCGGAGTCTTAGTAATAGGGTCCCGTTTTTAACCTTTGGGTACGGAACTTTAAAAACTAGTCAAAAATCTAAATTCGGCCGTTTTTGAAAGGGTGGCTGAAAATAGAATAAATATGATCTTATATTCGGACAACGGTCAAACTTAATAAAAGTCTTATATAATTATTTTTATGATTAATAATAATTATTATTAAAATTATTGAAAATACAAATAATAATACTAATAATATAAAATGATTTAAATTTAACTCAGATCTCATATAGGGTAGGTGCACCAGTGAATGAAACCTTAAGGCGATTTGAAACTTTAAAAATTACGAATACCTATTTCTGGATGACTTTGCTATAATAATGGCACTACATACTATTCAGAATTTATTAATGTTTAATATAATATCTTCAGTATTTCTGAAATGCTTATAGTTATTTAGATAATCCGAATTTTACACAAAAGTACCCCACCCAAATCACCAGTGAATGAACGGCAAAATCCAGTTAACGAATGTTTGAAATCCGATAAATGAACTACTAGTTTCATAAGGTGGATGTAAACAGAAATCGTTAATTTATGTCTGTACACGATATTTTATAGCATAACAAACTGGTAAAACATATAAAATTTCAAAAGAAATCTAAATTCTAAATGGCGCACGATACCCAACCCACTGGCATAAGCCTCTCTTGAGGCTTGCCTATTTTCCTTTCTGGAATCCTCCGGATACTCCTGGGGCTCTGTATGACCTGTATCCTCACTTCATGTCTCTGTTTCATGAGTTGAAGAGTCAGGTCGAAGAGTTTATTTAACTTAGGACAGCCAATATTAAAAAAATTAGACCTAAGTATTTACCACCATATTGCTTTATAGTTCACATCAGCTATGTTATTCTAATTGTTTTAGAAGTGGTCTAAAATTAAAAACAAAAAAATAATTAATATAACAATTAAGAAATGTATAGTTCATTTACTAGTTTTTTAATAATCAGTAAATGAACTAGGCATTTACTATAGAAGAATCTTAAAATTTTAAAAACTAATGAATGAAAACCCTAGTTCGAAGACTGGTCCAAAGATTGACAATGATTTACTAAAGCTATCCCCTAAATATGAACTAAATATAAATATTAGGCTTATTTTGTGTCTTTAAAAGTAAGACACAAAATAAGCCTAAACCAAAAAATACGTTAGATCCTATGAATGAACACCTGGTTCATTAACTAATTATTTCTCAATTTTTTAATCCAGTACTCGAACACCCCTGTATTTTGTTTAAAATAATGAAATTCTTTACAATCTGCTTTCTATTAGACGAAATAATCATTATTACATCTAAGAAACTAATTTTCTTTGTAGAATGAATGATATATCAACTTAAAAGCTATTATCAAAATATGTTGTCGCACCATAGTTCTTAGTATTGGTCCATAGAAACAGGAACACTACACAACGTGTCTACTTTGAGCAATCACCATTTAGAAAGTACGGAACACACATAGTCGTCTGTGCAGCCAGTTAAGGAAATAAAGTATAATTTTCATTAAAAAAATTCTGTTGCGTGTAGAAAACAAAAGATTTCTTATTTTATAGAAAAATTACACATTTGTTCCTTCACTGGGGGGGTGTTCATTCACTGGTGCACCTACCCTACTTATCTTTTTCTATAATAGATTACTGCAAAAGAAATTTATAAAATAAATATTATAAATATTGCTGACATCCAATCTTATAAAATTCTTATTACAATACTTATAAATATAAATGAAAAAACTTTCCACTCCAAAAAAGAACTTAATTATTTATAATAAAATAAAAAATATCCTTAATAAAATAAAAATAAAATAAAAAAACTTTTGAAAAACTTAAAATTAATTTAATTTAGATATTTGATACCACAAATCAACATTTGAATTTATTTTTAAAATTATAATATTTAATGGTAATCAATGTAATATTAATAATAAATATTCACAAAAACTTCTGAATAAAATCTATAAATTCCTAAATAACTATTATTAATATATTAACTGATAAAAATAGAACTACCTAGCATTAAAAATATTAGTGTGAACGTGACTGTATTATGTTTATTAATTTTTGATAAATAATGTTTTTGATAAACATTCATAATTTTGATATGATTGTTGTTATACTCATATAAAGAACAATATATAGCCAACAATATTTTTGTTGATTTTGAATAAGCCTAAAATTATTAATGTTGATAAATATACAATAAATGCATTCAAGAATTAGACTTGATATAATTTTTTATTTAAGCTTATTTTTCGTAGATTTTTGTTATGCCTAATATGATTAATGTTGATCGGAATAATAATTATGTTAATTATTTTATTTGAATGTCAATAAAAACAATTGAAGTTCCTAATTAACATGCTTATTTCACCTTAGCCGAATTTAGGGAAAAATGGGTCGAATGAAGGGCATACGCGTCAGAATTTAGGAAAATTGGCTCACTCGTCATATATTATTTTTTCTTTATTTTACTATTATTGTTTCCTTGATTTTCTTACAATTATTATAAAGAACAATCATGTAGCAATCGTAAATAATAAAAATTACAATGCTGTAGTTCAATTTTAATATAAATATTTTAGATTTAATCTCTAAAATTGCTGACGTGGCCGAATTTAGGGCATTTCACCCTAGGAATGAAAGAGAGCACCAAACAGGCGAACCGACCCCAGTCGGTGAGGGAGCGGGTGTAAATGAGACAACTACATACACGTCCGTTGGTGCGTAATGAGGCCCCGGTTAATCACTACGGTTTCGAGAATACCTGTGGCCCTACCATGAGTTGATGCAAACTGTTTACGTTACAGTAAACTGTCGGATATACTGCTCACAGTCAATACGAGTGAAAGAGAGAAAACGATAGTTTACTGTAACGTAAACAGTTTGCAACAACTCAAACTTGCACCGGTCTGCGCGAGCTCATACTAGTGATACTCGATCGTCGTATTTATGCCGCTGTTTCTTAGCAGACCTTAACTTATCTACTAACCCGAACTTCTCGCAACTCGATGCGAACAGTTGCAACCAATTTAGTGTGAAAAACGATCAAGTGGTAGGAGTGGCAGACAATAAAACTTAAGAAACCCGCCAAGCGATAAAACTATTATGTATTGGGGACGAAATGATATTTTCGATCTGTCACTTGACTCCGTCCGATTGATGCGCAATTCAACTACAGCTATTAATGGCTAAAACTTCGTATGCTACTCATAAAAGCTGGTGATTTTTTTTAAGAGGGTTTATTGCAAGGGTAGAAACGAAGACGAGATAAAATATTTGGTGTAGGATTTTT
The DNA here is from genome assembly GCA_943789525.1 of Agriphila geniculea. NCBI lineage: Eukaryota > Metazoa > Arthropoda > Insecta > Lepidoptera > Crambidae > Agriphila > Agriphila geniculea. The sequence goes on along the minus strand of OX038869.1, from coordinate 22,928,248 downwards.
TGTTGGCTAAAATAAATGGCAAAAATCACGTAAAAACATAAAAATCACTAGATATATTAAAGTCACTGGAGTGAAAACTTAAAGATGCTCCTGGATTAAGCTTAAAAACATATTATAAAAAAATCACCTTGTGTACGATTTATTAAAATACATTACTATACTTTCTCCAAAAATATGATTGTAACGCACCCTATCTCCTTAACCTTAAACATAAAATCAGTGATTATTTTTTAATTAAATATTAAGTATGTAAATAAGCAAACGCATCATAAATCTCCACTGTAGAATTTTATGAACATTACTTTCCAGAAGTTAGGTATTTTTTACCTATATCTCATAACGCTTATGGTGGAGAGGAAAAGCAGCCATAGTACGATGTTATAATAACCCTAATCCTTATTTAGAAAAACGAAAATGAACTGTAGGATTTAATGTGATCAAAATTTTATTTTGCCTGGACTAAAATGTTAATGTTTAATGAGGTCATAGACGTGCCATCAAATCGTCGCGTAACGAATTTTGTGACCGGTGCGGTGACGTGCCCAAAACATTGCGTCGCGTGCCGTTGGTTCGCCATCCCTAGCCAGGCCTAAAGAGTCAGTCAGTCATCGCGTTTGTTGTTGGAAAAAAAGCCGCCGTTCATCTAGAGCTAGAGTCTAGACAGTTGGCGCAACGACTAAAAGTGTAAGGGCTATCATTCAATTTTTTTCTCAGCGGGGCGTTGCGCGTCGCTTGAGGCGGCTGGACGGGCGATTATAGGTGTCTTGACAGATATGATAGATCCGTTTTGACAACTGTCATTTTAACGTAATTAGGGATGCCTAGCTAGCATGACCACAGAAACTCGATATGATATCGCGATTTATCACGTTTAACTATCAAAAGACAATGGATTTTGACAGTTGAGTGTCGATAAAACCAAAAGGAATGTAAAAAAACTGGATAAATCACTATATCACACGATATAAATCGTGTTTCGCTGGTAATTCAGGTCAGTCAGGGGGCTGATCAAAGAATTTAATAACTAAATTCAGGACTTGGTGAGATCTTCATTTTAGATAACATCTGTCAAACTTAAATTTGACAGCTGTCATCTGTCAAACTTAAAACAGCAATATCTCGAAAAGTACTAATCTTAGATTGATGGTGTCTTTGAAGAAATGAAAGTTCTTGATGATCTTCATTTTAGATGAGAAATTTATATTTGACAGCTGACATCTAAAATTAGGATCTCACCAAGAGCTTTCATTTCTTCAAAGACATTATCAATCTGAGATGAGTACTTTTCGAGATATTGCAGTTTTAAGTTTGACAACTGTCATCTGTCAAACTTAGAACAGCAATATCTCGGAAAATACTCATCCTAGATTGATGGTGTCTTTGAAGAAATGAACGGTCTTGGTAAGAACTTTATTTTTGATGACAAACTTAAATTTGACAGCTGTCATATAAAATTAAGATCACACCAAGACCTTTCATTTCTTCAAAGATACCATCAATCTAGGATTAGTTATTTTCGAGATATTGCCGTTTTAAGTTTGACAGCTGTCATCTGAAATGAAGATCTCACTAAGACCTATAATTCTTCATTTTCACCATTAAGGTATGATTCCGATGTCGGCAGCACTGCTGCGCAGCAGTGCTGTGTGCTCCAAATTGAACCCTAATGTTACGTTCGAAAGGCTCAATTTAATGTGAGCGGAGAAGCGTCGCAACACTGCTGCGCAACACTGCTGCGCGACACTGCTGCGCAGCAGTGCTGCGCGGCACTGCTGCCGCAACACCACTGGTCCCCATACATTCTCTATAGGTTTATATGAGACTACATTCCGAGCTCGGCAGCAGTGCTGCGCAGCACTGTCGCGCAGCAGTGTCGCGCAGCAGTGCTGCTGACATCGGAATCATACCTTTAGTCTCTAGAATGAGTACTTTCCGAGATATTTTAAATTAGACAACTGTCAAAAATACATACAAGGTGCGGCTGCCATTTTGAATTCCGAAACTTGCATCAAAATCGTGTTATGCACAATTTAAGCCCCTGTCATGGTAACAAAATCAAAAAATTACGGACAGTACATATAAGGTCCTTCTTAAATAGTGCACATAATTTTAAGGGGTCAATGTACTCATGCATACAAACAACTTTTACTATGGGACCAACATTGAAATCGCGAAAAAAAATCAGCTGTTCCATACATTTTGATCTATTTGATTTTAAATTTTCTATGGATGTATGACGTGTTAATACGTAAACTAAGCGTGATTCTACCGCTGATGCCATCGCCTTCCCATGCATCTTACGTATCATCGTGACGTGACGTAGCGTGTCATCCCATAAGACAGATGTCACCCTTAATGTTGCTGTGGGTTCACACAGCAGGTCCGTTTTTAGCGGATCCGTCGCTACTAGATGTGTTGTTCACACCACATTTACAGGACTGTTTTATCGGATCCGTGGCTATGAATAGAGTACACTTACGAATTCGATATGCCTACTGTGTTGTGTGTGAACTCGTTTGTACAATTACATACGCCGAATTAAAACGTAACCGATAAAGGACCTATAGAATGGATCCCTATGTGAACGGGCACTTATTTGATATTATTATCTATCGATATATCAGAGTATTTAATATCTCCCGAAAAATATCGGTATATCGAAAAAAAATATATATAACTTTTTGCGACATCCCTACTTGACAGGTCATCTTTTAGGATAAATTCAGCGGCTTTTTATTGGTTTTAAAAAGGAAAACTCGAAGTACAGACAGAATACCTACCTAATAGTACTACGTCTCGAACGACACTAAACATGGCAACAAGATTAGATACCTACTCACTCAGTAAATAGAAATAAAAGTGCACATATTATTTTCACGAATTTTTATTATGTCATCCTGCCAAGCAATCATGACGATTTGATCCAAGTAGCCTACATGTTTTGATGAACAACAGGGTGGAGCTTCAGGATTTTGAATTGTTTATTTTGCATAATAACTCGTTCAACCATTGACTTATTTATATATACATATTATCTCAACATGTTCAACTAAAATAGTTTCTTCTCGCACAACAACATGCTCTCGCAAAAGCTTTGGATTGGTACGAATAACGTATCACTGTTGTGCTGTACTTCGGGCATGAAGGCACGAAACACTGTTTACTTCCCATTTTTAATAACTAAACGTGTATTTGCTAAAGCAAGTATTTGTGTGTAAACTAAATTGAAAGGGTAACGATTTAGCTTTAGTTTTATCGCTGAAAATAAGCGCGACTGAGCTCCTATACGTGGCTATAAGTACAGGTCAAGATCGTTCGGTCGTTGTAGCGAATGCCAGCAACTGTGTGCCGTACGTGTGGAGAAACGCACACACGCACACGCACGCTCACTTCGCGCGGCGGTCTAGCCGTAAATACCTAAAACCCGAGCGCGTAAATTTCAGAAAGCCCTCTTAGACACAATTTAAAAGTTTCATGACTTTTTTATCTGTATTTGAATATTACAAAAACAAATCAAAGGAGGTACCGCCATCTAGTGAGGTAAATTTAAACTAATGTTGGAATTAGACACTGCGGTACCTGCTAACTAAGTCACATCTGATGTTCCTAATGAGACCCCAGGTCAAAGTAACAGGGCAAATGGTCTGACCTTTCTAGCAGGTGCTCCAGCTGGATGGGCTCGCCCACGTTCAGGAACACGTGCTTGCGGAACTTCAGTAGGTACGGTTCCTGCAGAATTCCTTGTATGGTTAGAATTGTTACTGGATTCATACAATTTCATATCTGAGAAGTAGTTAATTTGCTGTCATTAAAAGATAAAGCTTGACAATACAGTGGATTGGATTATTTTGATGAGATGTTTTTTTATACAATACTAAATAACGATACTAGAAAAAATACGACTCGCACGACATCAATTCTCGGACGGGAATCGATCGCGCGACCTTTGGATATCCGTTCCAATGCTCTGACCGTTGAGCTACCGAGTCACTAGTGACATCGTCGAATTTCTTCTAGTTTATCCCGCTCTTACGCTGCAAGCCAGCGTTGGAGGAATTACCTCGACATTCAATGGGGTTGGCAACGCAAAGTTAATTGTAGATGTCGCTGCGTACGCTTGTTCGTAAGACAGTAGACGTTCAGAACAAAATGTATAGGAAAATAGGTATTTATTTTGTGGTATTTTGTTAACGAAAAAGACCAATTGATCCAAAATGGATATAAAAGTCTATTCTACAATGCAAATGCCGGAATTTCAAGCCAAATTAAGACAAATTTTTATTCTTATAGAATTTATCAACTTTTTCTAAATCCAGATTTTTCGGAAATATGTAAGTGCCAACATTTTTAAAGCCTATTACACAAAATTTAATCATTTTAAAGTGAAAAAAAAAACGATTTTGTTAAGTAAAAGTCCTTTGTTTTCATAGTTCTCGTGGAACAAGCGTACGCAGCGCCATTTTGACAGTTGCTTTCCTCATTGAGATATTTTTCCAGATATTTTGACAATTGATAAAGATGAAACAGCTATATATTTTTTAAATTTGAAATTTTTGCATTAACAATGCTATTTTAATACAATACTAAATTATATACTAGAAAAAATACGAATTGAACATGTGAATGCAAAAATATCAAATTTTAAATTTATATAGCTGTTTTATCTTGATCAATGGGGAAGGCAACTGTCAAAATGGCGTTGCGTACGCTTGTTCCACGAGAACTATGAAAACAAAGGACTTTTACTTAAAAAAAAACGTTTTTTTAGCTTTAAAATGATTAAATTCTGTGTAATAGACTTTAAAAATGTTGGCACTACAAATTTCCGAAAAATCTGGATATAGCAAAAAAATATAAATTCTTAAGAATAAAAACGTCTTAATTTGGCTTCCTATTCCGGCATTTGCATTGTAGTATAGTCTTTTATATCCATTTTGGGCCAATGGGTCTTTTACGGTAAAAAAATACTACAAAATAAATACCAATTTTCCCATACATTTTGTTATGAACGTCTACTATCTTAGGAACAAGCGTACGCAGCGACATCTACAATTAGCTTTGCGTTGCCAACCCCATTGTAAAAATATCAGGAAAGATATTTTAGTTGAATGTCGAGGTAACTCCTCACATTGGTGAAATAACGCTGGCTTACAGCGTAAGCTTAAGATATACTAGAAGAAATTCGACGATGCCACTAGTGATTCGGTAGCTCAGCGGTCAGAGCATTGTGCCGGATATCCAAAGGTCGCGGGTTCGATTCCCATCCGAGAATTGATCTAGTGTGAGTCGTATTTTTTTTAGTATATTATTTAGTATATAAAATAGCATTGTGAATGCAAAAATCTCAAATAAAAAAAAGATATTTATTTTTCAATAATAGCTCTTAGGCGATTAACACACTACAGTGTAGTGACTACACTGTCGGTCGTCTGTCGCAGTGTGCGGATTCTGTCAACTGACTTATAGTATAGTATAGAATAGAAGAGCGACAGTTCGCGACGCGTCGGCGACTGCCGGCGTTGCGAGAACGTAAGATGTCACTGAGAAACTGTCAGTCATCCGTATTCCCTTAAAGGTAGGGCAACGGATCAGGGGCCGTACCGGCTAACTTACATGGCTATCGTAATCGCTTTCATTTGACAGATGGATGTGATACATTGCTATTTTTCTTTGGTAAGACTTTTTTGTACCAAAAAGAAGTAGCAATGTATATTTGTACCCAAAAGATGGATGTGACACATTGCTACTTTTTTTGGTAAAAAAAAAATCTTACCAAAGAAAAGTAGCAATGTATCACATCCATCTGTCAAATGAAAGCGATTACGATAGCCATGTAAGTTAGCCGGTACGGCCCCAGGGTTGGTGAGACGCTAATGATACCACTAATATTATTGCGGGCGCGTCGGCCAGCAGGCGCCCGACGTATTGCAGAGGCTCGTGTGCTGCAGTATACCTGGTTGGGCAGCACGCGGTCCATGCCCTCGTGCCAGATGGGCAGCACGAGGGGCGGCGCGGGCGCGTCGGCTACCAGGTGCCCGACGTGTTGCAAAAGCTCGTGTGCTGCAGTATACCTGGTTGGGCAGCACGCGGTCCATGCCCTCGTGCCAGATGGGCAGCACGAGGGGCGGCGCGGGCGCGTCGGCTACCAGGTGCCCGACGTGTTGCAAAAGCTCGTGTGCTGCAGTATACCTGGTTGGGCAGCACGCGGTCCATGCCCTCGTGCCAGATGGGCAGCACGAGGGGCGGCGCGGGCGCGTCGGCCACCAGGCGCCCGACGTGTTGCAGAAGCTCGTGTGCTGCAGTATACCTGGTTGGGCAGCACGCGGTCCATGCCCTCGTGCCAGATGGGCAGCACGAGGGGCGGCGCGGGCGCGTCGGCCACCAAGCGCCCGACGCCCCACTTGAACCGGATGTGCTCCTTGTCCACGTTGACGCGGCCCTCGGGGAATATGTGCACCCACTCGCCCGCCGCCAGCCGCTCCACGCAGAAGTCTATCGCGGGCTGCCAACAAAACATTTATTTTCTTAGAACCATCAGAGACGACAGATTCTCTAACAGTCAGTTGTTTAAAACTAATCACAAACCGAATAGTTGTATTATACGTTCTTGCATGCGTTTTTATAATCCTTCAGAGCTAGTCGGAAATATCAGTCGATATAAAAGTAAGATGATCAAACATGCAATGTAAAACCACATCTATCGGCAAATTGAAAAACAGGAGAGACTAAGGGTGTATAGACGCGCATCACGTTCCATTTTTAATACAAATGATCAAAACAATTCTACGCGAGGGCGAACTTTGAAAATTCCTATTAAATTATTAAATAGATATAAGTGTATACAAAACATACCTCATTATGACAAATACCTCATTATTCCTAAAAAATAAAGAAAATACTTTAGAATCTATAAATACGAATAAAAAAACATGTCAATGATTTGAGCATTTTTTAATATTTAATCTGTGATTAAAAACATTTTTAAAATTTCTCTCTATAGTGCACTCCTTGACAATACAAACAATAAGTGAAAAAATAAATATGAGTCGTATTCTTATTTGTTACAGCTGAAACGTTTTTGAAAAATACCTCGAACAGATTGTCTTCGTTTTATAATACCTGACAATTTATTATGTTTTTCTCTCTATACGGCACTAATTTAAGAATTTTGCTTCCTAAAAGTTTACATCAATAATAATGCGTTCATTCTTTAGATAACTTCTTTGGAAAAACGCTAATTACTTTGAAATGTGGATATTCACTCTTAATACTCTTAATACAACAGACAGAGGTTCTAAACATTTTTAAATTTTATGGCATTGGCATCATCAATCTTGGACTTTCATGAAAACCGTGACGGCAAAGGATAACGCAGACCTAGAGCCTTTGGAGTAAGGCTAGGTGGGAAAAGCATTATTTTTCTAAAAGACGAAAATAAAATGTCGGTTATGTTATGTAGTACCTGATAGACGCCTGCGCCGCGCACGACGGGCACGCACTTGCCGAGCGCGAAGAAGTATGAGTGCAGCGAGTTGGTGAAGCAGATGTCATGCGCAGCCAGCGACCAGCGCATGCACGACCCGCGAGTTAGCGGCATCCAGTCCAGCACGCCTGCAACAACCAATCAACAGTAAGCGCGCTGGTGAAGCAGATGTCGTACGCCGCTAGCGACCAGCGTAACTGCCGGAACACAACAATTTTTAAATTGTTTTTATGGCAGACTTAAGGTCAAACCGCACTACAGCGAAGCGGCGCGGCGCGGACCGACGCGGCCAAATATTTTGTATGTAAAACGCATTTTTGCAGCGCCGCGCCGCGCCGCTATAGTGCGGTTTGCATCATTGCAATCAATAGAAATAATATTTGGCCGCGTCGGTCTGCGCCGCGCCGCTCCGCTGTAGTGCGGTTTGACCTTTAGGTAAGATGGTGGTAGCTAGCCAGGCGGACTTGAAATAAGCCCTACCACCAACAGTTTCTTGTGACAAAGACAGTTTAAGATTGTCGCTGCACCGTTTAGGTACAAAATGTGATTTAGTTACTAGGTCAGTAAGATTTCAATCAGCGATAAGTCTTCAATAAGCAAGAATTGATAAATTATTTAAGAAAGAAGATATATTTTCAAATAGGGCGACTGAAAAATCGAGTAGAAAAAAACAGCTATTTACAAGCAATAGGCACGTGAATTCCGAAGAAGCAAGAAATGTTGTTAATAACTGTATATAAAATGAATAATCTTTATTAATCGTTTCGCAAAAAAGGCATTAAAATGCAGGTATGCGCGTGCGCATGTGGGCTAGTCGGGCAGTGGGCAGCTGCTGAGGTGAGGACGTCACTCACGTCACTTTCTGATACTATTTGAACATTCATGATGAATCAAATTAATAAACTGTTACATAAGTGTAGATGAAATTTCTTATTTCAAATCAACATAACGAGTTGAGTCAGAAATTAAGTTTTACTAGCTCATACCTTAGTTAGAGCATTCAGGATTTTTTTTTTTAATTTTATGCACAACGGGATAGTGTAGATTAACCACACCTGATGTTAAGTGACATTAAGGCCGAAGATGGAACCGGACTACACCCGGAATCCTCATCACTGAGGAACTGGCTTATCTAACTGCCGGAACACAACAATTTTTAAATTGCTGTTATGGCGTCAGACTTAGGTAAGATGGTGGTAGCTAGCCAGGCGGACTTGAAATAAGCCCTACCACCAACCAAACCGAGTACAAATTGTACCCCTCCCCCCTGGGAATCAAACCCGGGACCCCAGAGTCTTACACAGGTGGACGGACCACTAGACCACAGAGGGCTAATATCTATCTTAATTCTCGAAACCAGCTACGCTTTCTTTGAAAGCTAGACCGTTCTTATTGCAATTTTATCCAAATAAAGCCCATCATTTATAGGCGTTTGAGTGAATTGTCCGTGAACTTGGTGCCAGTCGATTAGGCCTATTACTACACGGTTGGTCGCGGCGCGGCGCCTGCGCTGTCATCAGGCATAAATTGATGACAGGCTACAATTCGTTACGCGTGTGTTATAGACGTTTTTTTACAGGGGAACGTAGTATGGATTACCTTCTCTTTGGTCCATACTACTACCATAGTAGGGAAGTGAAGTATGGTTACTTCATTTCCCTACTATGGTATTACCGATTAGTAGGTATTATTATGTATTCTTCTCCAAAATATTGTAACCAATATTTTGGAAAATTAAAATGGATTCTTTTACATGGACAATGGAAATAATAATAGAGGGAGCAGAAATCTAATTGATGGGTTACATTCTTCGATCATAATATGTTACATTAAATAGATGACTCAAACGCAATTACCTATTTAAGACCTTAGTGGGCACTTGGGCAAGCCGCCGACTAGAACTCGTCGCTTATTTGTAAACAACGAGAGACACAGTTTTAATCTATGTGCATAGTGAGTAATGTAAAAGCAGGTACATCAAATCCTTTGCTCGCTGACTACCTATAACGCAGTGTGCCTAAGTCGCGTTATGCCTAGACCAAACGAGATGTGGGTGTATTGTGATTAGGTCAATTACGTTATAGTTCAATAGCGAGATAGGCTTAGTGAGACTAAGGTTCATTGAGTTTTAGGCTCTGTCACTCCGCGCGCGAGTCTGAACCGTTCGGTGTCCTCTGAGAGGACAAATTTCATACATCTGAAAAGACCTACGCGATAGAAAGAGGCAAATACTAATTGAATGTTTTGGAGCGAAGGGAGCGCTGTGCGACCTGAATTGCACTTTATTGTGTCGGAGCAAGAGTCGCAATCTATTTAAACGATTTTGCGGAGCGCAACTTCTGTAGGCTAGTACTATTATCTATTCTGTGGGTTTAGTTCAAGAGCGAGATAAGCTTAGTGAGACTAAGGTTCATTGAGTTTTAGTTCAAGAGCCATGTATGTGGAGCTCCCCTTAATCTTTTTATTTTTTTTATTTTTGTGTAAACATCGTAAAGCGGTTTACAGGATATATTTACCAAACAAGTTTCAACTGTGTAATCCGAATGGTTTCGGAATAAAGTGGCTGTGACATACATACGGACGGACGGACGGACGGACGGACGGACGGACAGACAGCCAGACAGGACGAATCTATAAGAGTTTCGTTTTTTGCCATTAGGCTACGGAACCCTAGAAATAATGTAAAAATTAAACCAATAGCGACACAGTCGTATCGCGAAATGGGCAATATGAGATATAGTCCAATAGCGACATAGTCGTATCGCGAAATGGGCAATGTGAGATATAGTCCAATAGTGACATAATCGTATCGCGAAATGGTCACTGTGAGATATAGACTAAACGCTTATTTGAAATGACGTTTAGGCATAACGCGACTTAGGCACACTGCGTTATAGGTAGACAGCGAGCAAAGGCATCAAATAACCTTGAAACAGTAACGTATCGGAAACTTACTACCGACACCAAGCTTCAGAGTTAGCGAATTAACATTGTTTTTCCTACCAAATTACCTATCAATTTGCTAATTTATGTTAATTTTGGACGTTGATATTGTCGGTAAATGGGGATCTACTCGTACTTTTACGTATAAAAATGTGCATACCTAATTAAGTGTTACCTACGCATAGACTTATTATATTATACCTACGTCACTATTTTCAGCTGAAAAGATTTTGCTGAAAAGTAGGAAATATCTACTTGGAGACCTAAGTAAGGGAGGATTTTTTGATTGTGTGGCTAGGGAGTATTTGAATCAAATGTTTTAAACAAGTATAAAATTAAAAATATTGTTTTTCCTACCAAATTAGGGGCCATCCATAAATAACGTCACACGTTAAGAGGGAGGGAGGGGGTTGACGAAGTGTGACATTGTGTGACAAGGGGGTGGGAGGGGTCCTAAATTTCGTGACGTCACATTTTGGAACTTCTCTTTTATTTCAATAACTATTTCTAAACAATACTAAATAATATACTAGAAAAAATACGACTCGCACCAGATCAATTCTCAGACGGGAATCGAACCCGCGACCTTTGGATATCCGGTCCAATGCTCTGACCGCTGAGCTACCGAGTCACTAGTGGCATCGTCGAATTTTTCCTAGTATATCCTAAACTCTTACGCTGTAAGCCAGCGTTATTTCACCAATGTGAGGAATTACCTCGACATTCAATTGAAATATCTTTCCAGATATTTTAACAATTGATTAAGATGAAATAGCTATATAATTTTTGCATTTGAGATTTTTGCATTTACAATGCTATTTTTAAACAATACTAAATAATATACTAGAAAAAATACGACTCGCACCAGATCAATTCTCAGACGGGAATCGAACCCGAGTCGTATTTTTTCTAGTATATTATTTAGTATTGTTTAAAAATAGCATTGTAAATGCAAAAATCTCAAATGCAAAAACTATTTCTAGATGTAAAATTGTAAAATATGTGACGTCACACTAGGGAGGGGAGGTCTCACAAATGTGACCAGCTGTGACAAGGACGGGAGAGGGGGTCAAAAATCATGAAATTCGTGTGACGTAATTTACGGATGGCCCCTTACCTATCAATTTGCCAATTTATGTTAATTTTGGACGTTGATATTGTCGGTAAACGGGGATCTACTCGTACTTTTACGTATAAAAATGTGCATAATTAAGTGTTACCTACGTAACTATTTTCAGCTGAAAAGATTTTGCTGAAAAGTAGGAAATATCTACTTGGAGATATCAAAATTTCCAAGTAGATATTGATTGTGTGGCTAGGGAGTATTTGAATAAAATGTTTTAAACAAGTATAAAATTAAAAAATTTAATAACCCCCGACCCCGGCAATGGTTACCTTACCATATACTTTCAATATCATTGAAGTAACACGGTACCAAATTTCGAATCTATAGGACATATGGAAGGTAGTCAGATCCCCTCATCAACTATTAAAGAGCTGATGATCTTCAAACGGCTGATCTGCTCATTGATGTCGTTGTCAAAATGAATGGTAAACCCTCTCCATGACACCAATATTTTCCTTACGTAGATACATGTTTTTATGGAAAATATTGTCCCCATCTGGCAAATATTACCTACTAACAAACGACATCTTCTGCGTGCGATTTGTCTGCATATTTCTATCCCTCGGGAATGGTAATTTTTTTCTTGATGAAAAGAACCCTATGACTTTTTCTGTACCCCTGACAACGTGTATGCTCAAATGCACATGATGATTGGCTGAATAGTTAACAGTTAAGCCGTGAAGACGTAATAAACAAACTTAATTTCGCATTTAAAATATGTACTGCGTAAAATTTATTCATTTGGTTTCCGCAGTGGGGTGGTTCCACTCATGATCGCAAACAACTTTTACTAATGGGGCCAACTCTGATAACGCAAAAAAAATCAGCTGATCCATACATTACGGTCGAGTAGGTATTGCTCTTTTGTATGGAACAGCTGATTTTTTTTCGCGATATCAGAGTTGGCCATAGCAAAAGTTGCTTGTTATCATGAGTGGAACCACCCCAGTGCGGGAACCAAATGATCAAAATTTCAGCGCTATTATATAGTAAGGACCTTAACTTTGTGCTTGTAGGAAACTAATTCTGAATATAATGCATTCAAGACTACCTGCCGGAAATAAACACAAAAAACGACCTGATAAAAACGTGTTAAAAATAATTAACTGTTGGACTGTGAGATAACGTAACATCGGGCTCCCTTTGTTGGGATATTGCCCTCAATTCCGATATTATTTTTAACCGCCATGAGGGCGCATCCTGCTTACTCCCGTCCCGTTATCGCTCACAGACTGCCGCCCTTATTTTGTACAAATCATTTCCAATCATTGGACGTGAGATTCTTAATTCTGTGATTCTGTGATTCTGTATTATCTCGATGCAACTCATGTTCTGGGACCGGCTTCGATTCGTTAGCATTTCTAAATTAGAGATCTGGAATGAAAATGAATTTAAACACTCAATGATTCAATTAAAAACCAGCAGTGTTTACTAAAGTCCGTATGGATTCAGCTTGGTGTTGCAGGGTAAACAAAAATCTTCTATGAAATCCGTCTGTCTACTATGTTACATGAAGATAGTTTTTTTAGAATTCAGTAACTCTGGCTTCATGTAAACAGAACTGGCTTCATCTCTAAGCTAGCAAGTGAGAGAGCAAGCATGTTCCATGCCAGGACAGAAAGCCAGGGCAGTACTGGCTGACTGATTCTGTCTATACAAAGACAGTATCAGTAAGCTAGCTGACTAGCAACCGAAGTTGAATTAATGAAACCAAATTAATACAACAGCTAGTTTTAGAAGCCAGACTTTGTATTCTGACTTCAAAAACTAGCCTCATGTAATTCGAGTATTATTGAGGCCTTTATTTATAAACCGCTCTCAACGTTGAGAGCGGTTTATAAATACGGGCCTTAGTGGTGTGAGAGTATACCATTTTATTTTATTCAGTGGTAGCTCTAAGCTAAGTATCGAGAAGCCAACGTATGTAACTTATTCTGCTGTATTAATTTGGTTTCATTAATTCAACTTGGGATTTCACGACCTCGTGACGTCAATCGTCCACTCCAGGGACCTGTTTACCTTTCCAGTCCAATAGCAAATCAGTAAGTACCCGAATTCCACTTCAAGAGTAACGCAACAATACTTAATTCGATCAGCTATTGGAAGGGAATTTATGACTTTGAGTTTATTCGGAAATATTGGAAAATACTTTCAAGGTACATGATCGCGATATAATGGTGGCATTATAGCGGTCTAATGCCGCTCACACACGTACGCGTATCGTTCCACGAAAGTCTCGGTTGACCAATTCACGCCTATTATATCAAGTCGACCACCAACTATAATCATGTAGCTTCTTCTTTATTTCACTTTATATGATAAGGATTTGCTAGATCACTTCTATTTTTTTTTACGTGCGATTGAATAATAAGTCGCTTGGTGAGACAATATTGTACCTACTGAATAAGTACTTCAAGCAAGTAACATTATGAGCTTGTAATAAATATGCCATAATTATGTTGCAACTACAAAAACAACATTGTTAAGGCTCCGTTATGCGAAATCATTTGTCTCTGTTTTTTTCTTTACGTGTAAAGAGTATGGAAAATAATCTCACTTCTGCACTTTTTCGATGTTTTTCGTTGTTTTTTAATCATTATCTTTAGCACAATTATCTTTCTTGAAAAAAAAGTTATTGGAGCAACAGCACAGACGTTAAAGTATTTTGATGTAGAATTCAATACGTTTCCGCTGTTATTTACGCCAAAAATATGGACCGCTACAAGCGTTTTTGATGAAATTCTGATTTTAATTGACAATCATCTGTGAGGTTCATACGCAATTTAATACTTGTAGCTACTAGATAATCTCTATAGCTTGTCGTATGTTTTTTTTTTGTGGCAACAAATTTACGTTTTCTATATAAAAATATGGCCCGCGCAAACCTTGTTTTCCTATTATGGCCCCTTAAGACAACATTTTTAAATTGATTGCAAAAATATATCGAGTTTGTTTTTGATTTTATGCAATTATCAGACACATTAGCGATCCTGGGCGTGGTGGTGCCACCTTGATGTCGTCACCCCGCGGTAACTCCCATCCCACCCAGCACGCTAGCCGTCATGTCATGTCTCCAGTACAAAAATATGCCAACACTACTTAATTAACCCCTGACGCAAAAAGAAAGGGGTGTTATAAGTTTAACGTGTCTATGTATATCTGTCTGTGGTATCGTAGCTCCTAAACGAATGAACCGATTTTAGTTTAGTTTTTTTTGTGTTGGAGATAATTTTATCCCGAATGTTCTTAACCATGTTTCATGAAAATCTGTTCAGCCGTTTGAAGATCATCAGCTCTTTTCTAGTTGATGAGGGGACCTGACTCAATGATATTGGAAGTATATGGTAAGCTAACCATGACCTGATCAGCCGTTTGAAGATCATCACAGCTCTTTAATAGTTGATGAGGGGATCTGACTACCTTCCATATGCCCTATAGATTCGAAATTTGGTACCGTGTTACTTCAATGAGATTCTGCCGTTTGTATGTCATACTTCTTGCTGGCCTGAATATTGTATTCTTATGTCGCAAAATTATCTTTGTTTATTTTTGAAGTGGGTTGGAGCAACAATAGTCATATTATTATCAAATCAAGTGCCCAACACATTAATTATAATAATAAATGTTATCATATCTGTGGCTCGTGCCATGACTCACTCGGCGGTCTAAATAAGTAATAATTGTTTTTATATCGATTGCTGCTGGCGTCATACATAGGTCTACTAAACCTAAGTGACGATCTTGGGCTCTTGGCTGACCAGCTATCGGATTTCCCAAACCAAAACAGATCAATTTAACATCGGAGCGATTGAGGGGATATCCCAGCAAAGAACTTCAATTGGTCATAATCCAATCTAAAACCAGCTAAGTTTTGCTATCGGAATAAGAGATGTTGGTTAGATAAATATTTTATCTGTTTTTGAGTAGATAACAATTGTACAACGTTGACTGCAAAATGTCTTTAATTATATACAGTTTTCTTAAGGTGATGGTGCAAAGGTCGGGGCCAGGCAGTGCTGATTGCCACCTCATAGCGAGGGCGCCGGCGACGGTTTAACGTCACCATTCCGTGATTAACGGCATTGTCTTTATTAAACACCAAAACAATACAAAATAAGAAATCTGTGAACGACTATGGGGCTTGTATTATCACAGATAACACTAGATATCAGCTTTATTTGGGCGCTGATACTGACAGGTTTTAAGAATTTTTAACAAGATAATGTGCTGCATTAACCGATAAGGTAACATAATATTATAATCACAATGAATGGATTAAGAAAAATTGTGACAGTCATATTCAGATAAGTTTATAATTTGGATTTCAAATTATTTAATAGACCATTATGAGGGTTGCAACGACTAGAGTCGTTAATGTGGCCAGCTTTTATAGTTAGTATAGAACAGTGGTGGCCAACAAGTCGATCGCGATCGACTAGTCGATCTCTGGAGACAGTGCAGTCGATCGTGAGAGACATAACATAAACTGCTTTGCTTGTGGTAGCAAAGCAAGTAGCAACCGAACGGTGCGGGAGGCGGGTACGGTGGTTTTGTAGTGAAAAATACACCAAAAATGAAAATGCTTTAAGTCGATCTCAATAGGCCAGGAAATTTTAAGTAGATCGCAGCCCTAGACAAGGAACCCTAGCCTTGAATCCTCATCACTGAGGAACTGGTTAACCTCTAACTGCCGGAACACAACAATTTTTAAATTGTTGAGATAGCGTCAGACTTAGGTAAAAAGGTGGTAGCTAGCCCGGCGGACTTCAAATAAGCCTTACCACAAACCAAACAGAGTACAAATCGTACACCCCTCCTAAGAATCGAACCTGTAACTCCTGCGTTTTACACGGGTTGGCGAACCACTAGACCACAGGGGCGGTTAAAATTTTTCATATTTTATTTCGATATTTTTTTCACAGGATAATAAAAACTGATGATGCTAGTTTCGCATCCTTACTAATATTATAAATGCTAAAGCCCGTTTGTTTGCTTATTACGCCTTCACGTCTTAACTACTGAACCGATCATCATGAAATTTTGCATATACGTTGTCAGGGGTACAGAGAAGGACATAGGTACCTTTCATCTCCAAAAAAAGGATTGTTCCCGAGGGATAACAAACGGGCAGTCGCTAATCATAAATGAGACGAGAATGATGAAGAGAGAAATAAGATGGTGCACTCACCCCATAGGCCGGGGTCGTCGAAGCAGGAGTGGTGGTTGGAGACGGTGAGCAGCGGCACGCCCGCCGGCCGGCACACCGCGCGCTGCAGCGCGTCGCGGTTGTACACCGTCGTCTTATTCAGGAACACTGCAACAACACCAACAAGAAAACCTTCAATGGGGAATATCCGAAAAAAAAACAATTTGGCTGAATATTTTTTTATAGGTAGGAATAAGTTCCCTTAGTAATAAAAAAAAAGTTTCAGAATTTTCGGTTGCGTAAAAATAAAAATAAAGTCTCTTCGACTTCACAAATGTACGAAAGTAACAGCAGAATGGAGATTATACCTTTGCCACCATCTGTCACAAGTGTCACAACCACAACATGGTATTAAAAAAAAAGTTTTAACACAAAATGTCAAAACTTTTTTTTTAATACTTGCTGTGGTTGTGAAAACCACCATACCACCACAAAAGTGGTGTACTTATAGAAAAATATTCAACTAATTTGATTTTTTTTCGGACATTCCCCATTGATTGTGGGGCAGGGTGGAGAGTTTCCTTTCTTTCGGTAGTATTTATTTCTATTCTGTGCCCCAGTGATCAGACTGAACTTGGGATCTCCTGAATGACCTCATTATAGAAAGACTATTTCTCACATCATTAAACATACAATGATCAATAATGATTAGGCTACAGTATTATAATAATATAATGAAAACAAATTCAAATAAAAAAATGTACTGGATTATAAATTGTAGGTACTGAAATAATAAGAAATAATCATCATTGTTGATGTCATTGGCAAAAATATCACCTACATAATAAACTTTCAGCTTTTAGATTTTTCATTAGGCTAATAATGTCAGTAAATGTTTTGCAATGAAAAGAGTAAAATCTAAAGGAATATACACTGCTAAGATAAAACTTTCAAAATGTTTGTCAATATAAACATTACAATAGCTGATTTGTAGTCTCTGGGTATTACGTCACAGCCATCAATGTGGAAGGTCATATTTTGTTCACCAAAAGTAATTTTAAGTGATTTTGACAATGATAATCCTTACCTAATGATAACCATATAGCTAAATGTTATCTAACATTATATCATCTGATCAAATTTCGAAACAACTTTTTTGTTTACTTGTTTCATATTTAGAATTATTATTATTCTAGTTACATTTTTACCATTTTATGGTAAAAACCATCGATTGACCTGGAATTGCATTTCATTAGTTAAACAATGAAACTTTTAAAATTTTTATTTACGTAAGTACTTGTAAGTCATTCACATTCTTAACATCAAATACCCTTGAAGGAAATACACTATTTATGTGCTTGGCCTTGAAATTATTTGACTGAAAAGTTATAAAAAGACTATGAAAAATCATTTCCAACACTAAAAATAAGTAGACATAAAAGATCTCCAATAAAAGATTAAAATTTATATTTAGAAATTGTTTTATTTCAGAATTTTATCACATGAAAACTTCAATTTATTTCCTTATTTAATTGAATATTGTATTTAAGTTTTTCACACAAGTCCTTTTTTATCCAATATTACTGTTTCTTTTTATCGAAGCCTTTAGAATCCAACAATGATGTGAAAGAGAAACTTTGTTGCAGTAACGAGTATTTAACCCTTAACCACCTACCATACGTTTCACAGACCCCGTCGAGTGAATAATCGTGAATATTTTGCATCCGAGTTTCGTATTGACTTGTTTGTTCCTGTACCTTTTCCCCACACCCCTCGGTACCGGTCAACGGCTCGCCGAGGTTGGACCTGCACGCGTTTAGCTCAGGTGAGTAAAAATGTACTGCTGGGGGAGGGAGGAGAGCCAAAAATTTTTTTTTAATTTTATTTTTTTTATGAATGTTAGTTTATTTCTGAGTTTTATCTTTATCTAGTTTAAAAAAAATAATATAAAAAGGTTCCTATTTTGTAAGTTTTTTTGTGGATCTCATTTTCCAAATGTGTTAGTCGGTGAGCCTAAAATAAGAGTTTAAGACATTTGCCTCTAGTTTATTAGTGATTAAACCAAAAATATTGTTGGTTTTCATGTGAGTTTTTTTCCAATAAATAGTTAAATATGTTCCTAATCAGAATTTTATTCAAAAACAAAACCTTTCTTTATTATTTTTTCCAATTGTGAATTATTTAAATCTTGGGGTCCAACAGATGTATGACAGGAGGTTGTGTGACCATAATATATGGTAGGTGGTTAAGGGTTAATCACTTAATTAACAGTTTTGTAGTAGTAGATGTCTGGAAATATTTCTGGCAGTTCTGGCATGATATCCAAATACTTTGTACATAGATAATAATGCAAAATCAGAGATCAGCGAATTAATTGAATGATGATTTTTAACAAGCTAGCTATACCGCCCGGCACGTAACTTGGCAAGATAAAGATGAGACAAAATATGCATAGCAGCTAAAACACTACACTTGGCCGCATCTTTTGTCTCATTTTTGTCTTGCCAAGTTAGGTGCCGGTATCTGTAACAAGCTTTACTAGTTGCCTAAGAAGTATTATTTTTTGTTAATTTATGAAGGGTTCCAAAAATCATTGAATGGAAGGTTCCAAAAAGAAGCTCTCTAAATTATTTGCAGGTTTGACTATTAAGATTTTTGCACCTACATAGGTATTCCTGTGAAAAATATAAATTAATGTGCACAAGACACCTAAAAAACTTTGTAAAAGTCATTGTTATACTTTAATGTTTCCTCATCAAGTCTGGTTTAGTGGTATAACCTTGAGTAGTGACCTACTGTGAGGAGATAAAAGTCTTAAGACGTCAATGGAACTTCCGAGCGACTCGTTTGTTAGTTATTAACGAGCATAACACGCGTAATATTACGTCCACTGTCTGTGAGGTCATTGAGCCATAAAACTTGCCAATAAGTTGTGGAAATTGCGTTACACCGCGCCCGGTATGATATGCACCGTAAGCAGCTAGTTCAAATTTCGCCGTCATTAAAAACCAGTTGACAATGCAAGTTTATCTAACTAGTTTCTAGTGCGAATGAAGAATTTTGAAATAATTGTTACACAAAGAGCTAACTTCTTCTGATTATTTTAAGTAAAGCACAAGTTCTTAAGACAATTTTATGAATATTAGTGAAGATAATAAGACGTACCTATGATAATCTTGCTAAATAATCCGACGACAGCCACGGTGATGGAGCTCGCGCAGTACCAGAGCCTGCCCGGGCTCCGCAGCCGCGGGATGATCCAGCCGATGTCGTAGCCCATGGTCGGTCGCGTCCCGCGCGGGTAAGCACTCGCACCCACTACAATACCATTGTTACTGTGATTAAAAACTGCTTAAAATACAATTCTTTGTGCGCTCCAGACTCACGTAAGTTTGCGTAAGGTGTGAATGACATTGACAATATTGACATTTATATGACATGACACTGACATGAAAAGTGACAGCAAAAATTGGTGTTACACGTGTAAAATTCTTGGTACAGTGTTGCTGTATATTTAAATTCACAAAGGTCTGATGACGTTCCATTATACGTGCAGAACTTTTTTCTAAATGCTGCTCAAAAGAAATAGAGGCCACTATATGGTTTTTCATACAAACGAGCTAATTCTGAAAGGTTTTTTAAATATAAGTATAATTTGATATCATTTGATGTTGTACGTATTTGGGAAAGCTGTAATAATTGATTGTGTTGTTCGCTAGCATCAATAATCTTTTATTCATAATATATTCTTGGCTACTTGGCTAACATGTTTCGTTGTTATGAGAGCGCCTACTCAAAATAGTTCCGCAATGTTGTTGATATTCTAAAAATCTATTCAAGTTACATAGGTATTTTATTATGAAAAGTGTTTGAAGGAGAAGTAGGTATTTAAAAAGTTAGCCATAGCAATTTAATACATATTTTTTCAACAATACATAATTTGAATAAATATGAATTAAGTAATGAGAGACAGAGTTGAATCATAATATGCTACAATAATAGGTACCTACGTAAATGGTCGTCTCTTTAATTTGAGTTGATTTAGAAGTTTCGTACTTTATAGCTGCTACCACTGGATGCATCTGCAAGGGACTGTAGGTGCTGTAGATTTTAGTATTTAGGTAGGTATTACAATCTTCAACTTGATATACTGCCCGGCATATATATTGGCAAGAGAATGAAAGAGACAAAGGATGCGCAGTAGCAACAAACGTAGTTTTTATGGCTACTGCGCATCTTTTGTCCCTTTCTTTCTCTTGCCAATATATATGCCGGCATCTGTACCTCCACGCTTTTCAGGAAAAGAGTCTTAATTGTCTACGGACAGACGAGTTGTGATGTGATCCCATGGTTTCTTTTTTCCTCATGAGTTACGAAACACCAAAAATAAAGCTTTATTATATTAGTAAACGAATTTATTTAATTTATTTTTAAAGAATTGGATGCAAGTTTTTTTTAAATCTTATTTGGTTCTCTTTTTGTATGTTTTATTAAAGAGTTTTCGTTAGGTATAGTATACCTACCCACAGATCAGTCTGTGTTCTGAGGTTGTACCGCTGCTTGATATAATGGTGAGAGCTATTTGGTTCAGGCAGTGCCGGATTTACAGTTTTGGCTGCCCTAGGCCGAGTAGTACCAGCCGCCCCTCAGGCGGGCGGGTGAATGGCGTTACTAGTCTGCCGCCCCCCTAGGTCCTTGCCGCCCCCCTAGGACCTTGCCGCCCCCTAGGTTCTTGCCGCCCCTAGGCCGCGGCCTACTCGGCCTATTGACAAATCCGGCACTGGGTTCAGGTATGGTTGAAATTCTTGAGGCTAATATTATAGTTTTTATAAAGTTTAAAAGGGATTTATAGTGGTTGGATTTAGTATTTATTTTTTAATTTGTAAAATGCTAAAGGAGTCAATTTTAATGTTGTAGCACCCCTTGCTTTGCCCCGGAAGTGGGGGCCAGGCCCCCCTGGAAAATATCTCTAGACCATGCAGGTTATTCTATGTTGGTGACGTTAGATGGGACATTCTTTGATAGATAGTCTAAGTTCTGGATGCGTTTTATTACAAGGGCATAGATCGTCCTCAGTAATTTGAATCTTTTATGATATCTAGGCCTTGCCTGTGAATTTGTGATATCCATGCCCTGTCCCGTTAAAATTTGCGTAAGGCTGAAAGATACCTAACGTCAGTCATCATTATCACGCTGCGGCAGTCATTGATGGTGGTTTGTCATTTCCGAGTTATTTCTCCCTGGCCTACTTAGGTAGCTAGGCAATGGGGAATGTCCGAAAAAAAAATAAAAATGGCTGAATATTTTTTTATAGGTAGGAATAAGCTCCCTTAGTTTTAGAAAAAAGTTTCAGAATTTTCGGTTGCGTCAAAATTTTTTAATGAATTAAAGTCTCTTCGACGTCACAAATGTACGAAAGTAACAGCAGAATGGAGATTATACCTTTGCCACCACCTGCCACAACCACAGCAAGTATTAAAAAAAAAGTTTTGACATACACTAAGTTATTCAGAGATGTTTCACAAAACTGGGGTGCAAGACTGTTCTAACAAAACCTGGTTTAATGTTTGTAAACCAATCACAATGCACCTTTTAATCCTTAAACGGTGACTCTGAATACGATTTGCGCTAAAATGGCGTTAGTCCGCAGTTTACCGCCATGCTAACTTTGGCCCTAGTTTAACGAACGCACTCTGAATGACAGTTTGTGTTGAAACTTTTTTTTAATAGCAAGTTTTGGTTATGGCAGGTGGTGGCAAAGGTATAATCTCCATTCTGCTGTTACTTTCGTATATTTGTGAAGTCGAAGTGACTTTATTTTTTATTTTTATTTATACGCAACTGATAATTCTGCATCTTTTTTCTATTACTAAGGGAGCTTATTCCTACCCATAAAAAAATATTCTGCCAAATTGATTTTTTTCGGACATTCCCCATTAACATAATTTAAGCATAATGTCGATCAAGCAAGTTATTTACGTTTGGGAAGTAAGTATTGAAATTCCCACGCAAATGTGGAACCTCCCGCATACGGAAGCCGCGTTGCTCTAAGCCTTTTGCAAACGTAGTAGGTAATGATCATATTTCAGTGCGTGAGTGCGAAAAATACATTCTAGGTAAGTACCTACTAGTACCTAGGTAATCTATTGGATAGAATTATTAGTACCTATTAGTAGGTAGAATTCAATATTCTACGAAGACAGATTTTACAAAAGTTTGAAGTTAACAAAAAGTTATTGAAAAAAAAATGTAATAAGGGTGCTTATCTGTAGTGTATGAATAAAAGAGGAACTTCATTAACAGCTAGGTGGTAAAATTAATTTTTTTGGCTGTTATTTAAACCATCGGTTTATTTTAAATATTTTCCTAGCTTTGTACAAGCAAAATATAAAATAAATATTAACTACTTACAATAAGACTGATATGTACAAGAGACAAACTAAATTAACTAAATAAATAATTAATTGCTAAGCTACGCTAACACACACACAATAATCCCGTCTCATGTCACAAAAGCACTCCGCTGTTCCAATTCCGTTCCCAGTAAATCGAACTCATAGACTTCAGTCCAGTTGCACAAATTGTCTTCTGTTTTCACGCAAGGAGGTTTGAGAACATACAGCCTCCGAGATATTGGCACGGGTTTCTCATGGTGCGGTGAGAAGTCTTCACTGGGACTGACTGTTGTCGAGAACTTTTCCGAGTGAGGAGCAGTGTAACCATAACACACCACCAGTAATAGTATAAACACGTGTGATACCTCCATGTCGCCAGCGATCAGATTACAGACTGGTTTTCCTGATAACTATGCCATGCGTTTTATATGTGGGCCCGCGCTCTGCTACACTGCGGTGCAGAATAACTGGCTTCGATTGTTTCAAGTTTTTGCCTCGGAATAAGGAGCTGACGTTTTTTGCTGCAATTTAGAACTAAATGTTCAGAGTAGATCATGGTTGGTAATTCCGGCCATAGTTTATTATAACGTTCAAATATAATGACATGCATTTTTTTACTCTAATTGCTGTTTAAACCCACTGCACTGAATCTAAAATTTAGATCTCTTGTCTTGGAATAAGAAACTTTAATTATCTATTGAACAAAACTCTAGTAAAATTCTGCTTGTTTTCTTTGACTGGACTAAAGAAAATATCAAAGTATAATTTTCCAGTGAAAATTAATGGTTGGTACGTCGAAAAGCTTTTAAATGTATAGTCACGAAAATCTTTACTTTATTGCAAGAAACTACCTAAGTATAGAGGTATTCATTTAGACAAAATTTTATTAGCGCATTTTCTCTTTTACATATATTGCAAAAATAATACTTACAAATTTACAAGGAAATGTTAGAAAATAATTTCTTTAATAACAAGCGGATGTTTAAATAACATTGATAACTTTTCCTTATAATGTACTCAGAATATTTGAAGGTGTCAATTTGGATTGTTAGATGGAAATCTCGAGGAATGCCCCAAATGAGTCCAAACCGCGGTCTCAAGGTTGACTTGGCATCGCATCGGGTCCTATTATTTATTCTGCGGCGAGGCGCTGGCGGTCACATCACGTGACATCAGCGGGTTTCCCGCGCTGCGTGCTGCCAGAGACAGTATTGCGTGGCTCAATGCTTCGCCTCGCCATGCGACTACGTTTGCGTTTCGACAACGCGAAACTTGAGGAGCTGGGAACAAAAATAGTCATACCGATTTTTTACAGGAGGGGTAAAAATTTGAAACAAGCAAATTCAACATTCTCTCAAGGAGCTCGATGGCGCAGTGGTTTAGCGCCTGGCTCAACGATTGCGGAGGTTAAGCAACTTTCGCAAGGGTCGGTCATGGGATGGGTGACCAAAAATTTATTATTTCGAGCTCCTCCGTGCTTCGGAAGGCAGGTTAAGCCGTTGGTCCCTGCTCCATTTGCAGTTGTTAACAGCCACCAATCCGCACTGGGCCCGCGTGGTGGGTTATGGCCAATCCTCCTTATCAACCCATAAGGAAGGCCTGTGCCCCAGCAGCGGGGACATTAAAAAATGGCTGATATGGATGAAATTCAACTTTCAACTAGGCAAGTCCGTTTCTCTTTGGAAAAGCTTAGAAGTTGTTTTTGTATAGGAAAGAGTCGGTATTAATTGAAAATCTTATGGAAAAGTCCGCATTTGTTCGCCAGCTTTTCACTTATCGTACACAACTCATTCATTCATATCTACTCTTCTTTAATTACCGAATTCTTTATTTGAAAGTTATAGTTTGTTGTTAAAAATAACGCTCACTGACACGAGCGATGGATGCGCGTTGACTCCCCCTGGCAGGCAGCGAAAGAGCAGCGCGAGCGTAAAGGAGCACGCATTTGTTTTCCCGTTTGGACACAACAGTTATACGGAACTCTGCTTAAGCAAGAGAATTATGGTAAATTATTATTTATTCTGTGGCAAAAGCGGATTTTCCTCTCTAGCTTACTTTGCAATCAAATAAACCATACATTTTGTATTTTGTAGTTTAGTAGTTAGGGCTTGTATTGTAGAGTTAGAAGCTTGGCTCTACATGAGGTCTGATAACTTTTTGACAGTCCGAGCCATATGGTAATCTTGGCAACATTTTACATGAAAATGTTTTTGGTGGGTTATTTATTCTGTGGCAAAATCGAATATTCCACACTAAAGTCGCATTACTCATTTCCCAGCAAAAATGTAAACAAAGAAACGTCACTGTCAAATTGAAAAAGTGACCCTGATAGTGACATTTTCAGATATTAAAAACCTTTGGTCACTTTTATGACTCTTTAATTTGTTTATTATATTTTGAGTCATAATAAATATAATATCATCCAGGGTAATTTTAAAGTAGGATGGTAATTAGAAATTTTGTCTTAATAACGTATCATAATTTTTGATGTTAAAAGTTCTTGAAACGAACTGATAAGAAAACTTTAGTTAGATATTGACTGTATGTAAACTATCAATACGTAGCATCTTCGCCTGTTCCCCCCAATACCAAACCAAAAGACAAAAATGTTACTACTACAGAAACTACTCTTAATTTATTTTTTTATGAAATTTTATAAAATGACCAAAGGTTGATGTGTACGGTTTGCAGTTGATGTGTGCACAGCTTAGAGTAAGACGGGCTTCTAAACAAAGCCTTTGTTGCTCGAAGGTGCACAGCATCATAAAAAATTTTCTACTATAAAACTATTATGAAATATTAAATTATATGACTGTTTTTGCCGCAAAAAAACATAATTCAGAATATTTATCTAATCTATTTTTATTAGGTTTGTGATGAAAAAACATGTAAGTGTGTTTATTTCTTGACTTAGAAATATACTATTTCTTTTTGTGTTGTTTTGTTCTGCCAACACCTTTGTTTACATTTTTGCTGGGAAATTAGTAATGCTAGTTTAGCTTACTTCGCAATCAAATAAAACACCGATAGCGTTTGTCTTCTCTTGTTTATATCACACTAACTAGGGGCCGTTCATAAATTACGTCACACGTTAAGGGGGAGGAGGGGGTCGACGAAGTGTGACATTGTGTGACAAGGGGGTGGGAGGGGTTCTAAATGTTGTGACGTAACATTTCAAAATAATTGAAATTGAAAATTCGGGATGGCTTTTTTTAATTCAATAATTATTTCTAGGTGTAAAATTGTAAAAAATGTGACGTCACATCATCACACTAGGCAGGGGGATTTCACAAATGTGACCTGTGTGTTCAGCTGTGACAAGGGCGGAGGAGGTGGTCAAAAATCATGAATTTCGTGTGTACAACACACGAAGCACCAACATTTATGGATGGCCACCTACTATGCTCAACACAATTTCAAGGGCTAGGGAAATTACGCCAGGGTTGGCTACATCGTCGGCTTATTTCTATTCAGGTTTAGGGCTCATTAATTAAAGTAGGTAAGTACCTACCTCACGACTTATAGGATATCAAAGGGCTTTGGGTAAAGTTGGCGTCGTTCTCAAATGTTGCGACCACTCTTGGAAGTTACCTATTTATTTCGAAAGAACAGTTTAAAAGAAACAAGTTTTAGTATGGCTAAATGACATCGGAGCCGAGATATTAACCTTTGCATTTTTCAAAGAAAATCAACAATTTAAAGCATTTTCCTAACCAAACTAATTCTTATAGCATATTCTCATCATAATCATCATATAAGTTGCCTAAATCAATGCTCGAAGATCTCAAATGATTCCTAGAGAGAGAGAGAGAATGGCTTTAGCACCATAGACCACATCCATGAGCTCCATACTAAAACTTGTTTCTTTTAAATTATTCTTTTGAAATAAATAACTTCCAAGAGTGGCCGCTAATAAAAATGATGGCGCCACATGTCAATAGTTATTTACCCTAAGCTCTTTACAATAGAAACTTTTTTTTCGTATAAACCCGTTTTGTAGACCAGCAATAGTTAGGTTCTCTTTCGTTTAACTTGAATCGTGGATTATGGGTTTTTCAATTATTTAGCAATAACGAGTAGGTAATAAGTTCATATTGAAAGTGGTAGGTAAGTAACAAGTTTTAATTGTCAGTACGTAAGCCAGGCAGCCATTGAACAAACGACACTTTTTCTATAATTGTATCTTATACTTCAGTTTTTGAACAAACCCTGTAAATAAATAATGAGAAAAAAATCTTACACTTGTTTGCAGTCGAGATTTTTTTTAACCGAATTCAAAAAAGGAGGAGGTTATCAATTCGACTGATTTTTTTGTATGTATGTTTCTCGATATCTCCTCGAATTGTAAACCGATTTTCAAAATTATTATTTCATTCGAAAGGGTTTATGCTCTAGATCAGGGGTGCCCATACTTTTTAGGGTTCCGTACCTCAAAAGGAAAAAACGGAACCCTTATAGGATCACTTTGTTGTCCGTCTGTCTGTCCGTCCGTCTGTCTGTCAAGACCCTTTATCTCAGGAACGCGTGGAGGTATCGAGTTGAAATTTAAACCATATACTAAGGTCTACGGGCCCTTGAAGCTGTAAAAAAATCAAACTTCTAAGTTAACGTAAAAAAAAGATACTGCCGTTTAGGGCGCAAAAAACGCATTTTCGATACTCTCAAAGGAATCAAAATTCATAGGGTACTTCCCGTTGACCTAGAACTATGAAATTTGGCAGGTAATAGCGTCTTATACTACACTTACAGGAATAAATCTGAAAACTGTTTATTTGTAATTAAATCATAATAAAATATGGTCATTAAAATACGTAATTATTAATCATCTTGGTCCGACGGGAAACAACGGTATGCGCGGTCATAGTTTAACTTCTAATTACTTTTGGATTAATCGCGCCACTAATTCTTTTAAAAATATCAATATTTATTATTATTAATTATTCAGATCCTTTCAAATATTGTTATAGTTAATTACTTTTAAAAATAAAATTAAAAAGTAATAAATTTGGCTCTAAATATTTTCGCAACATGGCGGTATGTCACGCTGTATGACAGGGGGTCTTCTTCTTCTTATTTTTGTTTTGGCAATCTACTTTCTACTTGGAAGTAATTTTTGCCAGTGTCAAGTGTTGAATAGTTCAGTGGTAGATTGATTCAGTTTACATTAAAATGCGGGTGCATCGCATTCCAATGTTGCTTGGAGCATTTGGCACCAAGTATAATCAAGACAGTTTACTGGGTAAGGTCAGCCGAGGTTGCCACCACTACAATAAAAGTCTCGGCTTCACTTCACACAACTAAAGGGTCCTGTTGGAATACACCCATTTTTAACCGACTTCAAAAAAGGAGGAGGTTCTCAGTTCGTCGGAATCTTTTTTTTTTTTTTTTTTATGTATGTTACTCGATTACTCGAAGACGGCCGGACCGATTTGAAAAATTCTTTTTTTGTTTGAAAGTATATACTTCCAAGTTGGTCCCATTGTCATAAAATCAGGATCTGATGATGGAATCCTGGAGAAATCGAGGAAACTTTTCAAATATTATAGGCACATCTATAGCGATTTTAGTATTTTCTTAAGTGACCTGTGCATTTGCTATCGAAAAGTACCATTTTGGTGAAGTGGAACTGATGATGAAGACCAGCATAGATGATCATCGGAACTATTCAATACTAAGTAGTTCACTGGTACAATACGATTACTTTAATATGGTTGCTAGGCTATTTATGCTCATCATAATTCATATGGTGAAGTGGAGCTGATATTGAAGTACCAGGAGAACTCCTCAACAATAAACGCCCCTGCGTCGGGAAAAACAGTACTATGTAAAAGGTGATGAACCTTTGACATAAGGCTATTGTAACTTAGATAATATCATCACCAAATATACTTACTACAAAAAAGTTTAAAATAAAAAAGTTTTTAATAAAAACAAAACCTCCTTCAAAAACCTGAAAATAATCTAACAAAAAACAGCTTCAAAAATAAATTAATGGCTTTAAAAAGCAAGAAATAAAATATTGAAATCTGCATAATAACTAACTCGAAAGTTTGTATGTATATCTTATATTAAACAACGTGTTATGAAGTCGGGTGGGGTTTAAACCCATGATTAAAGTTTAGATATATTAGTTTAGATAAAAAATATCCTTTGTTCCCCCCCCCCACCCGACTTCAAAAGGCGTTGTTTAATATAAGATATGCATACAAACTTTCGAGTTAGTTATTATGCAAATATCAATATTTTATTTCTTGCTTTTTAAAGCCCTTAATTTATTTTTGAGGCTGTTTTTTGTCAGATTATTTTCAGGTTTTTGAAGGAGGTTTTGTTTTTATTAAAAACTTTTTCTCTAATAACATTGCGATAGATAAAACCATATCACAGAACATTATACAGTGTACTATTGATATACAGCGCCATCTGTTGACAATCAACAGTACTTGTATTTTATACAGGTGCGGTGGGTTTGTAATTATTTTATTTTTTCTCAAAAATGCTTGGAAATTCGAACATTATTTTGACAACCTTCTTCGTGCTAAATCGGAGTTTACGGACAGACCTAAACCGCGCCGTCAATATTTGTATGAGAATCCATTACTAACGTGTAATAATGGATTTTCATACAAAATTGCCGGCGTATGTCCAGCAATGTTTCTATTAAATTAAAACTCATTACACACGTGTAATTCAGAAATGGAGCGAACTTTTCAATGAAACACAAATATAGGTATCAAATGTCGCCTTGATGAGCGAGCACATTCCAAAAATTTTTTTTTTAATATTCGGTATACAGTACCCTTAGCACGAACAGCTATCGAAAAAAATAACGCGCGTAAAATCATTCGATAGTGCAATTTTGTATGGGAAATTTGTACAACGCCATCTACCGCCGAATAGCTAAATTAAAATTTCCATAGATAATTCTCTATCGAGTAATTTTACGTGCGTTTTTTTTCTCGATAGCTGTTCGTGCTAAGGGTACTGGTATCACGTGAAAGGCCTTGATGAGCACATTCCAAAAAATTGAAAAAAAAAATAAAAACGAAAAAAAACTGTTTTGGTGCAATATGGGTATCAAATGAAAGGCCTTGATGAGCGCATTCCAAAAAGATAAAAAAAAATTAAAAAGGAAAAAATTTTTTTTTTCAATACCTATGGGTATCAAATGTAACTTTTTTGAAAAGTTTTTTGGAATATGCTCATCAAGGAGCATATTCCAAAAAACTGAAAAAAAAATAAAAACGAAAGGTAATATTTTTTTGCAATATGGGTATCAAATGAAAGGCCTTGATGAGCACATTCCAAAAAACTGAAAAAAAAACAAAAAAAAATATTTTTTTTGCAATATGGGTATCAAATGAAAGGCCTTGATGAGCACTTTCCAAAAAACTGGAAAAAAATGAAAAACTGGAAATAAAGGAAAAAAAACCGGATTTTTTTTCAATATGTGTATCAAACGAAAGGCCTTTATGTGCACATTCCACTTTCCATTTTCTTTTATCAATTACTGTAAGTAAATTAAAATTAAAATAAAAAGCTTATAACTTTTAAAACTAAAAAGTTAAAAGTTTAAAAGTATGTACTACACAAGCCTTGGCCGCAACTAGGCATTGATGGACTTACGTATGTTCTTCAATGCCTGTCTTGAGTGCCGCTGCAGTAATGTACTATTCCATTTCAAACTTCGCCCGTGGTCAATTCTTTGTCGTAATCCCTGGAAGGGTTATTTTCTACGTGGTGACAAAGGATTGCAAATGGTTATCTATATATAGCAGTCTGCTGAACGGATTTTGATGGTATTTTTTTACAGTTTGGTAGCTTGGAGTTCAACTTATAATCTAAGCAATTTTTCACATAATTTCTGTAGGTAGAACCTGGGATAAAGCTTGAACTCTCCGTAGTACAGTTTTCATATAAAAAACTAATAACTACCAACCACTTTTTTATCAAAATATTTCCTTTGTACCGACACAACTTTTCTATAGCTTTATTTTATGTATAGATGTAAGGTCTGTACGGAACCGTCGGTGGGCGAGCCCGACTCGCACTTGTCCGGTTTTTCTTATGGAGATCGAGCTAGCGAAAATTTGTAACTAAACTAGCATTACTAATTTCCCAGCAAAAATGTAAACAAAGGTGTTGGCAGAACAAAACAACACAAAAAGAAATAGTATATTTCTAAGTCAAGAAATAAACACACTTACATGTTTTTTCATCACAAACCTAATAAAAATAGATTAGATAAATATTCTGAATTATGTTTTTTTGCGGCAAAAACAGTCATATCCTTACTAATATTATAAATGCGAAAGTCCGTTTGTTTGTTTGTTTGTTTGTTTGTTTGTTTGTTACGCCTTCACGTCCTAACTTCTGAACCGATCATCATGAAATTTTGCATACACGTTGTCAGGGGTACAGAGAAGGACATAGGGTACCTTTCATCCAGAAAAAAAAGTATTGTTCCCGAGGGATAGCAAAAAAACTTTCCACGCAGACGAAGTCGCGGGCGGAAGCTAGTAATTTAATATTTCATAATAACAGTTTTATAGTAGAAAATTTTTTATGATGCTGTGCACACATCAACTGCAAACCGTACACATCAACCTTTGGTCATTTTATAAAATTTCATAAAAAAATAAATTAAGAGTAGTTGCTGTAGTAGTAACATTTTTGTCTTTTGGTTTGGTATTGGGGGGAACAGGCGAAGATGCTACGTATTGATAGTTTACATACAGTTAATATCTAACTAAAGTTTTCTTATCAGTTCGTTTCAAGAACTTTTAACATCAAAAATTATGATACGTTATTAAGACAAAATTTCTAATTACCATCCTACTTTAAAATTACCCTGGATGATATTATATTTATTATGACTCAAAATATAATAAACAAATTAAAGAGTTATAAAAGTGACCAAAGGTTTTTAATATCTGAAAATGTCACTATCAGGGTCACTTTTTCAATTTGACAGTGACGTTTCTTTGTTTACATTTTTGCTGGGAAATGAGTAATGCGACTTTAAGAGATCGACATTTTGAGAGTTTAACCCACCAAATAATTATCGAGAAAAAAATGCTTAAGTAAAACTAGATTGCATGGAAATCTGTTATCCTTGGCGATCGACCGGTCGATCGCGATCGACCGTTTGGGCACCTCTGCTCTAGATGGTCCCATTTAATTTTCATTCTAATCAGTTCAATGGTTTTCAATTTCAAGTAATTATGAAAAAAGTCGGTAAAAAGTCGGTAAGGGTGAATTATTTTGACGATCTGGTCATTTTTAACGAACCGATTTATATTCATGTTTTTTTGTTGGGAAAGGTATACCTTAGTGTAACACGATTACATAGGTGTACTACATAAAAGTTGAAAAAAACTTTCTTTTTTAAAAACCTTAAAAAAACCTGAAAATAAAAACATAAACTTAATAAATTTTAATAAAAACACGTCTATTGAAGTCGGGTGGAGCTGGAGGCCATTTTCTTTTTTTTTATTCTGAAAGCCCCACCCGACTTCATAAGACGTGTTTTATTAAAATTGTTTATTTGAATATTATTTCATGCTTTTTAGAGGTAAGTCTTTAAGTTTCTGTTTTATTTTCAGGTTTTTCATGTTTTGCAAGTATACTAAACAAAATAATTACCTATGTCTTTTTAAATAGGGTAGGAGGATCAAATTGGCGTAATGGGTTTCGCAAGGGTCGTCCATGGGATGTTTGGGTGGCCAAAAATGTATTAACCTACCTATTAGAAGGAGCTCTAGGATTGAGAGGCTCGTTAAGCCATTGGTCGCTCGCGGTTGCATTTGTACTTACTTGTAACTTTCAAAACGTAAGTAAAACCACATTGTGCCAGCGTGGTGTATTATCACCATAGACATAGAAAAATTTTCGCTGCGCTCAAGAAGACCAACAAAGCGTGGAAAAGAGAAGTTAACATCATACGGACACGGTCTATGTAAAAAAGAGACAAAGGATCAAGTGACATGTGCCAACATTTTTTACAGTAAGAGCCCCTAGCGTCCCGTCTAGCAAATGAGCAATCACAGTTTGTTTAAAATATTTGTTAATCTTAATTATAATTTAAAATAAAGGTATCGTGGAGCCATGGTGTCTTGTGCTCTAAGTAATTGTGATGTGACTAAAAGAAATAATCCAAGTAATCACACTTTTCACAGGTAAATAAGATATTGCCACACATTTCTCTAAAACCAAATTTCTCTACATTTATTCGTTTATCGACGAAGAAAACAGTATGAAACATAGTTTATTAATTTCCTTTACCGTATATAGTCATATTTTATGAATCTAAGTCATATTATACGTATCTCATATAAAATGTATGCATTCGTTTTCGGATCACCTGTTTATTGACATTGTTGTTCTTTGACATTCTATTTCTATGATTATCACAGATCACCGGTGATCTGTGTGTATTATGGACTTATGTACCTATGGCTTATCCTATCCATCCATAAAGGTGCCCCAGCAGGGCTTGTGCCCCAGCAGCAGAGACAATTAAAACACTTATGATTACTAAAATACTGATTTATTGAAACTCAAAAACCTTAAATCAATCATCTAGCTGCAAAATCTGCGTACCGGCAATGTGTATAATCAGGTATTGTATACAATGCCTGAAACGATCAGGCAATGTATGAAATACTATTCATTTTATACATTGCCTAGGTATTGTATACAATGCCTGCTGGTCCACCGGCAATGTATAAAATAAGTATATTTCTGTTGTCTGTTATAAAAAAATAACCTCGAAATTTAAAGCTCACGCTCCGC
Organism: Agriphila geniculea; assembly: GCA_943789525.1. NCBI lineage: Eukaryota > Metazoa > Arthropoda > Insecta > Lepidoptera > Crambidae > Agriphila > Agriphila geniculea. Next base: position 22,894,364 of record OX038869.1, on the reverse strand, counting down.
TGCGCTTCGCGCTCGCCTTAAATTTCTAACCTATACGCAGGACCTACAGGAGTATAACAGGTTCGATTCCAAACTCAATGAGCCCCCTCGAGCCCCCTTCGAGCCCCCCTCAAGCCCTCCTCCCGAGCCCCCCTCGAGCATTCCCCGAGCCCCCCTCGAGCCTCCCTCGAACCTATTCTCGAAAATCTTTTTATTTTACACATTGCCGGTGGACCAGCAGGCATTCTATACAACGCCTTTTTTTTTTTTTTTTTTTATGCCGAGGAAAAATCGCATCGCTCATTTACGCGCCTCCCTTCCCGTTGGTGACCAGGAAGGGGACATGTGGGACTCGCCAGGAGGGGACCGCAACATTCAACGTTGCGGCTCCCACCACGACTGCCTCCTGTTATTCCACTGAGTCGGGGCCCGATGGAATCCCAGGAGGAGGGAATACCCACTAAAAAACCCCGGCACCTACCCTCTCGCCGCTAGTGCCGCCAGCCAAGGGGCTGTGTGGGGGGCCGTGTTTGGCATTCTCCCCAACATTCTATACAACGCCTAGTCATTGTATACACTGCCTAGGTATTGTGTGAAATAGATATCAGTATTCATTCTATTTTATACATTGCCTAAAAGGGCCAGGCATTGTATATAATGCCTGCATTTCATACATTGCCGGTAACATATATATCCCAAACGATAATAAGTAGACCGTGATCTTATTTGATATTGTTCGTATTTAAAACGGCACATTTATAACGTACGAGTAATATAGGTATAGCATATTATGTTTCCATTCTTTGTTGTGTTATGTTATCTAACATTACTGCGTACACGGCGGGAAAGCCCAAGTGACTGAGTGACCCGGCATTCACCCACATTGAGCGCGCTACCACATGTACTCGACAGGCAAGTTTATTAAATTTCGGAATCAGTTTAGGAGGGCACATTGATACGTTTCTGAAACGAAAAAGTCGAGTCGTGAAGAAACGAAGTTGGCATCATGACAATAGCCGCCTAAGAGCATTTTTTAATGCTCTAAGATAGCCGCGGTCGCCAAACTCCTGAATGAGAGCTTTTCAAAATGAAAAAAAGTTGTAGGTTCGATAAATGGCGTTGATAACAGGCAACTGTCAACTATAGAAAACCTAGGAAAATAAAACATAACTCACATGAAACCAAACCAACCAACAAATGCAAAAAAATGAAAATGACTTTTTTTAAGCACCTAGGCCGTCTATTTTTTTTTTCTTTTATTTCACATTTCACTTGTCCATCAACGCCATCTAGTGAGGCAAATAGTTACTATTTTTTCTTTTATAAAAATACTTTAAAAAGCCCCTCATTGCACGGCATCCACTCTTTTCCTTAAAATACCAACCAGATCTGGTGGCGAGTACTTCCACTCCAATTGTTCCCAAACATAAGGACCAGTTAGGTGGTTTCATCAGAATAGATTTCATAATGTCCGTCTCCACAACGTGTAAAAGAATTAACAGTTAAACCAGAATGTTGTAGATATTGGGAGGGTGCGAAGGTATAATCGATCGCAGCGCTCATGGTGGCAAAAAGTAGAAATAAAGAAGGCTCGTAATCTGCTTGAAAACGATATTTAATTTATTACTAGCGATACAGGAATAATTATTTATGTTATTATCACTTAGTAAAATTATTAAAGTAGCTTTATCCTCTTGTTTTACGAAATCTACAACTAAAAAAAAAGTAAACAAACCCTGATATGACCGAAATAAAACACTCTTTTTGAATAGATCTTACTTGCCATATTTAATTTAAATGACCAAAAATGATTTTACAACACTTTGTCCACCCAAATCACAGTAATTTTGAAATTTACATTAATAACACAATATGTATAGTATTTTTTAACATTTTGTCGCAATGCCGCCATTACATATCAAAACGTCAAAACGGTCAGGTCAGAGCCAACAAAGTTGCAACACGCTAGATGGCGCTAAAAGCGTGCACGGAGCCAATAGGGATTATCAAACTGAACAACTGTTATTATGGGACCAATTTTGAAATCGCGAAAAAACTATCAGCTGTTTCATACATTTTAATATTATAGTTACCTATTAACTTTTGTATGAAACAGCTGACTTTTTTCGAGATTTCATAGTTGGTCCCATAGTAAAAGTTGTTCAGTTTGATGGTCCCGATCTACCATATTATTGTGGTTTAGCTATTAATTCTGTTACACGTTGTATAAACGCGATAAAAAATATTTATTTACATCGATATGTATATTAATATAGATTCGACAAATATATACGGTACAAATTGTCGCAGCGATCGCAAAGATGGCGGCCAGTGCGAGCGTGAGTTGTCGATGATTTATTTATTAGCGCAACGTTATGTATTAGCTCTAGATATTATAACTTAATGTAAAAAAAACATTCTTAATATTTGATTTGGTTATAAGAATAATAAATAAGTAACATGCTTTCATTACTTTTCATGAAGTAAATATTGATATAGTGTACGATTGGGTATTTTGATAGGTAGAGTGTATCAGTAACGTTTTAGTTTAGTAAGAAGAAAAATGCCTTCAAGTTAATACTGCTCGGTCTGTTTTTGGTTTTTATAAGTCTATTATTGTTGTTTCGAGTTCAAGTAGTACTGTCTCTAATCTTGTCGTCGTTGTTTATCGCTGCTGGTGAGTTGGCATGGCACGTGTAAGTTGTGCTTACTGCGGGGTTGTATGGACGGCCACAATCACTACTTAACTATGTTGCGTACACCTAAGAGCATTATAATGGCCAATACATACATTCATCATTTAACTTAAAGCCACCCTCTTGTTAATGAAGTCATTCACCATTCTTTCCTAAACCGCCTTCCTTTAATCCTGATACGACCCGACGTTTTATTCTTTCTTTTAACTGCTCTGTAGGGGCTCTTCGAGGCTTCCCTATCTTAGGTTTAAAGCTTTTTAAAGATATTAATTCTAAAAAAACATATTAATGTTCATTTATTTCATTTCATTAAAGATACTTAAGGGCTCACCGAGCCTCCACTAGCGCCGCCACTCAAGAAAAAATCATTACAACGAAATAACTAAGTATGTTTAATAAAATTCTGAAAAAAATAAACTTTTTTGTATGCGTTTTTTTCCTGGTTTAAATGTGTTTGTGTAGTTAAAATCTGTTTTTAACTACGCGACCACATTTAAACTAAGAATTTAACGCATACTAAAATAGTTGTAGTTCAGTACAATTACGGGTTCGCAAAACATTAAATGGTAATAAGCTGTAATTTTGCAATCTAACTTTGATGTGATTATAAAACACTAATATTTACGAATCCAACTAAATTTACGAATACAAAAAATACAGTGTAGTTGTTACTTTTTTTGTTGGATTTACATTCACAATCAAATTATAGTTCCAAATCAAGCAAAAAGTAAAGAAAGTATGTAATTAGCAATTTTGCTAAAGCAATTAAATAAATTAATATTTTGGTCTAGTAAAGTAAAAAAAAAAAAGGGAAAATTAGTTGGATTCATTTACAAAATGACAGCTAGCCATTTAATCTAACGATCAAAAGAAGAAAGACCGCTATTGCAAATTATTTCTACTACGTCATACTAGCTCCTGTAATTTTACTGAACTATTGATAATTAATACTAGTTTTAATATTTTTCAGAATTTTATTTAACATAGTTATTTCGTTGTAATGATTTTTTCTTGAGTGGCGGCGCTTGTGGACGCACGATGCACCCTTAATAATTTTTCAAACCCGTTTAATACGATTTCCAAGGGACCCAGATAAAACACACATTTCCCTTTACAATATTTTTTCCCTATCACGCTTTCTGCTTTAAGGGAAAGCGTAGCGAAAAAAAAATTGTAAGTATGTACTATACTAACTAAATAGTGCTAATTTTGTGTAGGTATTGTATAACATACTTACATACTTATCTATATATATTTCGTAGGATAATTGTAAATCTTTGCAAAAATCCTAGATTGATTGTAAAGGACTAGAATTGGAATCAAAGATAGATTTTTACATTTGCCCGAGCAATTTTTAGAATCTCTGTAAAAATCCTAGTATGTTTCGGACAATTGGGAAACTTGAATGCTAATAATTGGATAATTATTCAGTCTGATTGGTCAGAACATGACTTCTTATGGGACTAAAGTAGTCGTTATAGTCAATCAGAGCATTCGTCATTCCATAACGTTGGCGTCGTGACGTGACATGAATACCGAGGAACTAATTTGTCAATCAACCAAAGATATATTTCATTGCAATCAACAACCTAATATGTAAGTACAGAATAACTAATAGTACAAGTAGGTATTATAACACGGGCGGTTTCAGATTATAATTTATAAGCATGCGCGAGCGCAACCGCGACGGACACAGATACATAACAAGTACCCGCGTAATACAGCTGTTATCAAGGATACTATCTGCACTGCAACTAAAGACTCCAACCAAACTATAGTACTTAATACTTATCTGTTTAGAATTAAGCAGCACTTTGTAATCATGCTTGTAGTTTAAACTGCAATGTGATGGAGAGCAATCGGGGGTTATTTATAGATTTATCACACAGCATTGGAATGTTTAACTGCGCCAAAAGTGCAGGGTTCCAAATTCAAGTCCTGATTTTATTTTGTGTATAATGCGTAAGTGCGCATAATCACGTATTTTAATTTCCGAAATATCTTTATCTAGGTACCTATATAAAATTTATATCTAATATTAGAAATTTATCGCTTGAGGGTAGGCTCACGAGCAGCTTCAGTCCCCCGTGACCACGACAGCTGCAAAGGTGCTGAAAAATCGGGAAAATAAAAATTTTTACCAAAAAACTTTCGAAAAAAGATATGAGGTAATAAAGAATATTACATACAAACATACAAGATACGCGCGAAAAACATAACCCTCTTGCAGTCGGGTAAAAAGTACTTTCGATAAACCCGCGGTGTTTTACATCGAAAAAAAACCTGGTTCTGTGGGTTTTTTTTTATCCACAGCGGGGATGTTAAGTGACGATAAGGCGAAAAGTGTAAGCGCTCTACACCTGGAATCCTCACCACTGAGGAACTGGCTATCTAACCTCTCACTACCGGAACACAACAATGTTTAAATTGTTGTTATGGCGTCAGACTTAAATAAAATGGTATGGTGGTAGTTAGCCATGCGGACTTGAAATAAGCCCTTTCAACCGAATTACCCAAACTTAATCTAGAATTCCTTTTCCATTATGTTAATTGCTAACTATGCTCCTACGTTGTTACCTGCTATTAGCTGTGCTGTTAGTAAATTATAAAATTGGGGCATGAGGCTAATGCATTTATTTGAGACTAGCTTCCGCCCACGACTTTGTCCGCTTGGACATTGGATAATCCCTAAAGAACCTTTGACCGGCATAAAAAGTATCCTATGTCCGGGTATAATCCAGGCTATAAACTAACGGGTGGCGCAAAAGTAAAGACCCTATTTGGTTCAGCTATAACATTTTTTCTAAATTAGAAAACTAGATTTAGGTTTTTTTAAATGTATATTTGTGCCATTAAATTTCGTACCATTAGGATTTAAAGATGATGTCTTTTAAATGGTGACCTCCAGAGTTGATACACATTTGAGCCCTATTTATGACATTTTGCATAACTTGCCGTAACACTTCCTGCGATATGTTCGTTATTTCTTGACGAATGTTTTCTTTTAGAGCTGCGAGAGTCTGTGGCTTGTTCACATACACCCGAGATTTCAAAAAACCCCAAAGAAAGAAGTCTGGACTGGTCAGTCCTGCCGGACGGTGGGGAAATCGTCGACGAAATTCACGTTGTGTTCTTATCACTGATGAATTATTCCGTAAGAACATTGACACAATTATTCCACGTTCTTGGGGAGTAAAACGGTCCATGTTTATTTTCAGTGTATTTTATATTTGTTCACTACACAATTTTCAACAACAGAATGACAGAAAATGTCATATAAAAAAAATAAAAGTATTTTCTTTAGTGCCAGTACTTTTGCGCCACCCGTTATCTGCGTACCAAGATTCATACAAATCCATTCAGTCGTTTTGGCGTGATTGAGTAACAAACAACCAAACTGTCACATTAAATATTTTAGTAGGAATTCGTAATTGGGAATTGGGTTTCTCCTTCTACAGTATTATTACTGAGTTCAATTATCAGTTAAGTTTATGACTAACTAAGTATTCACTTGTGTACGTAGATAATAACGGTAAATAGGTACTAAATTCGTGTGCGCGCGTATCGCCCCTGCACGAACTAAATGTATGTTGAGACGGGCGCGGCGTGCGAGCGATTTTAACCTTAGGATTAATCGACGCTGTTACTTTATTGGCTACAAGCATGTTCATTGTGGTTTATTGAGACTATATCAAGTCGTATGTGTTTTCATTGTTGCAGTAGGGTTTGTTTGTTTGTCGCGGTGCTTTTCCTGATTAAAAATTATCAGAAATTATAACGATGAAATAAAAAAAATGTATTTCTATGACAGCTACATAAATTAATTGCTTAAAACACACGATTTTACTTAACTTAAATTAAAAAATATTATCACAGAAAATTGCTTTAAATAACCCACACTGATCAATGCAGCAGAGTATGTCGATCTGAAAGCGTTACAACACAGCCAGCTCGGGTCAGCCTTCAGGTGGCGCATGGGGTGGTCTCGAGTGAATGGATGCCGCGTCTTGGCAGGATCTCGGGCCATCAGCTCGGATCGGCCATAAGGTGGCGCATGCTGTTGATAACCTTGAGTCAATGGATTCTGCGTCTTGGCAGGATCTTGGGTCGCCCAAGCTCGGGTCAGCCTTCAGGTGGCGCACGGGGTCGATGGCTTCGAGTAACTGGAAGCTGCGCCTTGGTAAAATCTCGGGCCGCCAGCTCAGGTCGGCCATCAGATGGCGCACGCGGTCGATGGCCTCCAGTCAATGGAGGCTGCCTCTTGGATCTCGGTCCACCAACACAGACCAGCCATCAGGTGCCGCACGCTGTTAATGACCTTGAATCATTGGATGCTGAATCTTGGCAGTATCTCGGGCTGCCAGCTCGGGTCGGCCATCAGGTGGCGCACGCGGTCGATAGCCTCATTGTTGCCGACGCCATCCTTCCGCCGAAAACCACTCCTCTTGAACCGCGGCCGAAGAGGCAGCACCTCCAACGGAACTTCTTGGATATTAGGACCTGCGACAGGAACAGCCATTGGCTCCTTTCTAACTCCTTGAATATTTCTATGTTTTACAACTTGCCCCCGCACAGGTGGATAGTACAGCTGCCCGAATATACTCTGCTCTATTTGGCAGACGACTAACCCAAAAATTGACACTAAAATCACCAGCTTAGCAAACATGTTGAATTCTTGACTTGTCGTAGTAGGAAATGACGAAAGAGCTTCGCGGTTCACTACTTATACCTCGGGATGAATAATACTGATTGAGGAAAATCCATTGGCTTTTATTGTATAAATCTTGTTTTGGTATCGGTAGACAAACAGGGTGTGACGTGACTTTGGTCTCACAAAGCCGGTTAAGATACGCAATCAAAAAAAACAAAACTTTAGCAAATATTATGTAGATGTTAAAAAAAACCGACGGGTCAAAAACACACCAATTATGTTGTAATGGTATGTATAAATTGAGCTTTACTTAAATTGTATTAGCAGAATTTCACAAATATATTGGTATTTTTAGGGTTCCGTACCAAAATGGTAAAAAAGGAACCCTTATGGTGTGACTCAGTCTGTCTGTCTGTCTGTCACAGCTGGATATCTCGAGAACTACTAATGGAACTTGAAATTTGGAATAGTTTAAGATGACATTTGCCCAACTATTTTGCAAATAAGAAAGAAATAAAAACATAAATATTTTTTTTACAACAGGGACTGAAAAGGGTCCTTAAAAATTTGAAGTGGGGCTACTAGGGCATGTGGGGTATCATAATGAAAGAGAGCCGTTTGACGTTTTTAATATTTTTTTCTTTTTTTTAGGCCGCATTAGTTTTCGACTTATGATATTAGCTTATTCAAAAGATGGCGCTGACCTAAAACTGCAATAATAATTTTATTATTCTACCCTGCAGTGTATTTATTATGATGGTACGGAACCCTCGGTACGCGAGTCCGACTCGCTCTTGACCGGTTTTTTTATTTAATATTGATACTCAACGGCTACGCCATCCTAAAGGATATCCACATCCACAAGGAATACAAGGATCCACATTTATATAATATGTGGGTTTTGTTTGGTTTATTTGTGACTATTATTGAGTCGGCATTACAGACAATAATTAGAAAACATTAATAAATCAATGAAAAGGAGAGTAGGTTTTTTTGAAACCGAGGAAATGGATGTCTTCCTTGCATCGAGCGATTGGTTTCCGGTTGTTATTTCAATCTACTGAAGAATATATTTTCTTTACCTGGGAGATTCGGGAAAATGATTTTTTTTTAAAGGGAATTTTTTAACCTTTTCTTAAAAGGGGTTATATCCATTTTGGATATGCATCGTACCTACTTTTACTAAGTATATTTAGAAACGAAAAAGTTAAAAAACTAAAATCCAACTCGCGCTTTAGAAATTTTATGAAACAAGAAAATTATAAAAGTCCAAAATAACACGTCACAGTTATCAGATATTAATTAAACTACACAATTTCACTTATATCACCTTATATCTATGTAATTTTATTGGATGCATCCACAATTTTCGTTAGCACATAATTATCATTTCAACAGATAATTTTACATCGAATGTATTTCTATATTCTTTTTGTTCAGTGATTTATGAGTAACTTAAGGTGAACTAAATTACAATGACTTTATTTATCATCATTTTGGTTTGTTTTACGTAAGTATAGTTGTTGGATTAGCGTCATTTTAACCGCAATATCGGTAAAGCATGATGAGTGCTAAACCTACCTCATTCATCAACATCAACCATACATTTTCAATCATTTTCCTTAGTATCCTCCACTATACAAAACATATTTTTACGATTTTTTTTTGGAATGACACCCAAATGTGCCTATTGTTAAAATTATTCAATTAAGAAGCATCCTGTTTTAACATAGGTAGGTAATTATTGTAGAAAAGCAGTGAGCGGGGAAGTTTCGATATCATACCAACTAATTCCCCAGTGTTCTAGATTAAAGATGGTAGGTACTTACTTATTTTGCGATGTTTGTTTACAAATCCCAGCCGGTCACTACTATGACGTAAAAAATGTTGTTTATCTGGGGAAATGTGAATTTCTGTGACGGTGTTTAGAGTTCCGTACCAAAATGGTAAAAAAGGAACCCTTATGGTGTGACTCAGTCTGTCTGTCTGTCACAGCTGGATATCTCGAGAACTACTAATGGTATCAACTTGAAATTTAGAATAGTTTAAGATGACATTTGCCTAACTATTTTGCAAATAAGAAATAAATAAAAAAATAAATATCTTTTTTACAACAGGGTCTGAAAAGGGGTCTTAAAAATTTGAAGTGGAGCTACTTGTGCATGTGGGGTATCATATGAAAGAGCGCCGTTTGCACTTAATCCAAAAATTTTTTTTGTTTTAGGCTACATAGTTTTCGACTTATGATGAAAAATGTAATAAAAAAGACCGTTCCCCCCCTTATCTCCGAAGTTTGGAAAGAGAAAAATCTGAAATAATTCTATGTGATAGCAGTTTATATAAAGATTACAGGAAAAATAAAACGATGTCTCAATATAGCACACTTTTTTAGAAATTATGAAATTTCTAAAAAAGTTAACATTAGTTCCACTATCGGTCAAGAGATGGCGCTGACATAAAACTGCAATACTAATTTTATTATTCTACTCTGCAGTGTGGTTTTATGGTACAATTATGATGGTACGGAACCCTCGGTGCACGAGACCGACTCGCTCTTGAGCGGTTTTATTTTACCTATATCTACCTCATGTAAATATATGAAAACCCAACTATTACCATATTAATGTATATATTTTGTGATATCGCCAATAAAATAAATCATTGATAAATTAAACATCGACTCGAAACCATACAATAAAAAAAATGAAACGGCTGTTCATTTGATTTATAAGTGCATCGCTTGAGAATGTCTAAGTATTTTGTTTTGAAATGTTCTTCTTAGTATTAATGCAAATCTGTTTAAGTGCATATTCTTCGGAGGAGATCGAAAATGCGAGAAGTATAGCGTACAAGTTATTAGCACCCACTAAAAAGGTTTTAAGAAGAAAGGAGGGCGGTGAACAAAAAAGTTTGCATGAAATAATTAAGTTAATAAAGGAATTTGAGCCGGATTGCCTGCCTCTCTTTGTAGCTAGAGATTTAAACAAGCTGCCCCCAGTATCGTTTGACCATATAGATGTTACAGCGTTCTTAAAAGAAATGACAGTGCTAAGAAGAGACGTAGCTTTGTTAAAAGCTGAAAAAAAATCTCCGGAGACAAGCTCAACTTCGTTAAGTGATATTGACTGTTTAAAAAGCGAAATTGATGAAATAAAAACTATTTTGAAGGATTTACAGAATACCTCTAGAATTACATTGACTGGCGAAAACAACAGTATATCGACAAAATCACCCGAGTTGATTACTCAATTGTGCGGTAATCGTAATGATAACAAGACGGCGCAAAGGACCCAACAAAAAAAAACCCGTCGCATCAACTACGCAAATGCAAGCGCGTTTAAGGACAACTAGTTCAAGTACAACTAGTCCCCGCCCGGCCGACACGAACACAACGGCAGCGGAGCCGGCGCCGGCGCCGGTGACATCCTCGTATCGCGATAAAGTATTGTGCGCAATGTCTACGCAACAGAAAAGAATGCATGCCGCGAATGAAGGAATGGCAAATGACGGTTTTATGTTGGTTGAACAAAAGAAACGTAAGCGTATAAGTAACTTTACTGGCACAGCGCAGAGTACAAGTAGATTACAAATAGCGGAATTGACAACAGCTGTTTATGTGTCGCGCTTAAGTAAAATAACCACTGAGGAAGTTGGTGAATATATACGCGAGCGTGGACAGGACTATCTAAGTATTAAGTTATTGAACCAAAAATATGAAACAGAGTTTAACTCTTTTAAGATCTCAATACCGCGAAAAAAGTTAGAAATATTTCTAAGTAATGATTTTTTGCCTGAAGGTATTAAGTATAGACTTTTCCGTGAATACTCAACGAGAAGACAGAACGAATTAATTAACAAAAATGGATAGTACGCCTACAAGTATAACGATGGTGTCATATAACTGTAAGTCAGTTAAAAGGTCAATAGATAGTGTACGCGAGCTCACAAAAACAGACGATATTATTGTGTTGCAAGAGACTTGGCTTTTGCCACACGACCTTAACTTTGTACATGAAATAAACAATAACTTTAGTTGCTTTGCAAAGTCTTCCGTTAACACAGCTGAGGGTATATTAAAAGGCCGGCCTTACGGAGGACTCGCAATCATGTGGAATAAGACAAAATTTCCTAATGTGTCTCCTGTGCAGTGTACGAGCGATAGGATTGCAGCTGTTCGTATAATGACTGGTAAGAGTGCAATAGTAGTTATAAACGTATACATGCCGGTAGACAAAAGTGAAAATATTACTGAATTTATTGACTGTTTGGCGAATGTTCATGCGATTATTGAGGAGTGTGATGTTCAGTCTGCCTATATTATGGGAGATTTTAATGCTCACCCTGATGCGAACTTTGGATGTGAACTTTTAAGATTCTGTGGTGAGATGGACTGGGACTGTGCAGATATAAATATTTTAGGTATAAACTCGGGTACATATACATTTCAAAGCGAATCGCATGGTAGTCGGCGATGGTTAGATCATTGTATCGTAACTCAGGCTGCTTCGAATACTGTAGTTGACGCTAAAGTACTTTATGGGGTTGCATGGTCTGACCATTTTCCTCTGCGTATTACGTGTGTAATTACTGGTGGAAATGTTGGTCATGCCATCTCAGAGACTAATGACCCTCTCAAAGGTATTAAATGGGGAAATAGGGATATGGAACAAAGAGAGGCATTTAATAAATATTGTTATGACAACGTGGATAATTTCTGTGATATTTTTGAATGTACCTGTGAAAATTATATCGATTGTGAACATAGTAATAGCTCTTATTTATACATTAATGAATATTATAATCATATTGTGAATACTTTACAAAATACAGCCAAATTAAGTTGTAACTCAAGTGAGCGTAAATGCCGTTACAAGAAAGTGGTTGGTTGGAACTATCATGTTCGGGACAGTCATCGGATTGCTAGATTGCGCTTTCATTGCTGGGTAGTGTCAGGCAGACCCTCTAGTGGCAATATTTATAATGAAATGCGTGAAGCTCGTGCTTCTTTTAAAAATAAGCTTAAGTGGTGCCAAAATCACGAAGAAAGTATAAAAATGAATATTTTAGCAACACATAGAAAAGAAAAAAACTTTATTAAATTCTGGAATGCTACTAAAAATCTTAACCACAAGCAAAGTCTGCCAATTGCAGTGGATGGTATACATGAGCCTAAGTTAATATCTGAAATGTTTTCTCATAAATTTAAATTAAACCCTGAGCCATTAGAGGGCCTGCCGAACACAGGTGTCCATACTGTGCATGAAGAAAATAATATCATAAAGATCGAAGTTTCAGAGACGGACGTTACAACAGCTGTGAGAAGTATGAAACATGGTAAGTCGCCTGGGCACGATGGTCTCAGTGTAGAACATCTGCTCTGGGCCGGCAATAAAGTATTTAAGCATCTGGCAAAATTTTATAACTTATGTTTAAGGTATGGCTATCGTCCGAATGCACTTATGAAAACTATAGTTGTGCCTGTAGTTAAAAATAAGCTTGGTGATCTTGGCTCCTCTTCCAACTACCGTCCCATATCATTGGGTACGGTGATTGGAAAGGTATTAGAGCGACTGCTTCACCCTGAGTTGATGAGGAATGTCCAGATAAATGATGCTCAGTTTGGATTCCGTGCCGGTCTCTCAACAGATTCTGCAATAGTATGCCTAAAAGCGGCTGTCAAATACTATACGAGTCGCAACACCTCAATATATGCCTGTTTCTTAGATCTAAGCCGCGCATTTGACTTAGTGAATTATGACATTCTCTGGGCCAAATTACATGAATCGCGAGTGCCGTTACAGGTCATAAATCTGTTGAGATACTGGTATGGAAACCAAACCAATAGTGTAAAATGGGGCGACGCAACTTCTAGTGACTATAGGCTAGAATGTGGAGTCCGTCAGGGGGGGCTTACATCTCCGGATCTATTTAATATCTATGTAAATGGGCTGATCGAGGAACTGAGAGGAACCAGGGTGGGCTGTCACTTAGGTAACGTATGTTTAAATAACCTGAGTTATGCTGATGACATGGTTCTTCTCAGTCCATCGATCAAAGGCATGAGAAAACTGCTTTCGATTTGTGAGCATTATGCTAATGCTCACGGATTGAAATACAATGTTTCCAAAACTGAATTGATGGTCTTCAGGTCTGGTCAGGGTCCGGATCATGTAAGTAATGTATACTTGAATGGTACAACTATCAGGGTTGTGAGGCAGTTTAAGTACTTGGGCCATCTCTTGACAGAAAAACCGGCCAAGTGCGTGTCGGGCCACGCGCAGTAGGGTTCCGTAGGTACATTATACCATACCATATTTTAATACCGCTATCATTTTTCGTCTGAAAAAATAACTTTGTTTTTCACAGTGTTTGTATGAATGACAAAGTTATATTTGCGGTTTTGGAAAATGTACTATATCTCGAAAACTAATTACTGTATCTCGTTCAAAACAATTTTCGTTGAAAGTGTTTATTAAGATCTATAGTTTATATTTTTTTTAGATTTTTCACCCTCTTACTTTAAAAGTTAAAGGGGGGGGGGGGACACACATTTTACCACTTTGGCGGCATATATTTTTCAAACGGTTGACTTTAAAAAAAAATAGTCTTAGAAACCTCAATGTCATTTTTAAAGACCTATCTATAGACACCCCACAAGTATTGGTTTGATGAAAAAAAATATTTTCAGTTTCAGTTCCATGTATGGGGAGCCCCCCCTTAATCTTTTATTTTTTTATTTTTGTATAAAAATCGTAAAGCGGTTCACAGAATACACCTGCCTACTAAGTTTCAACTATGTAGTCCTAATACTTTTGGAATAAAGTAGCTGTGACATACGGACGGACAGACAGACAGACAGACAGACAGACAGACAGACAGACAGACAGACAGACAGACAGACATGACGAATCTATAAGGGTTCCGTTTTTTGCCATTTTGGCTACGGAACCCTAAAAATGCAGGATGACTGTGATATGGAGCGTGAAAGAAGAGCCCTCGCTGTTAGAAGCAACATGCTCGCCCGCAGGTTCGCAAAATGCAGCCGAGACGTCAAGATCACGTTATTTAAGGCCTTCTGCCTCGGTATGTATACTTGTCAGCTGTGGGTGAACTACACTCGGAAAGCATACAGTTCTATAAGAGTTCAGTATAATCATGCATACCGAGCTCTTATGAAGTTACCGTGGAGCTGCAGTGCCTCGGGCATGTTTGCTGATGCGGGGATTCCGGACTTCTTTGCGGTTATACGCTCGCGAATCGCCTCCTTTTGGGAACGAATACGCCGATCAGAAAATTTAATTCTGAGGGCTGTCTCGCATGATACGTTGAACCCTATATACGCTCATTGGATTTCCGCGCACTTGAGTCGCAACAGAAAGTAATTAAGCTGTGGTAATAGTGTATTAATATGTGTAATAGATAGTATTAGACTGACATTCTTTTTAATGTTACTTTTGACTTCCTTTGTGATTTTTATTTATATATTTTCTATACATTGTAATATTGTACTATGGGTCTTTTGCCTGAAAATAAATCATTATTATTATTATTATTATTAATTGTTTTTAGTCATGGAAAGATTAGAACGGAAAAAAAAATCTGGAGAAGTGGATATCGAAATCGGTATGTAATAATATTTCTACCATTTTCATACAGGTTTTTTTTACAGAACAAAATTTGAGCAAACTTCTGAGTCGGGTCAGTTAATATCAAGCTTGTATTCTTGTAAAATAATCATCATACTTGAATAAATTATTGATAAAAGTACAGAATAGAATTTCGCTACAGGCGCGCCACCTTGTGGTGCTATCAGACACCAGGGGCACGCAGCGCTCAGCGAGGTGTTTATGCTATTCACGTTACTGTTAAGCACAACTAGATGGCAGCTGCGGTATTATAATTCAACATAATCATTATTTTGATAAATTGATACCACATAATAATATTGATACAAAGTAATTAAACACTAGTAAAAAAGAGTTAAAAAGAACTAAACGTTAATTTTGAGATGTTTTAATAGATACTGCGTTGATGTCTTTTCAAGGATTACGTTTGAAAATTTTGAAAAGATCATTTCGTAATGTAGTGTGAATTTCAAAGATTTGATTTGATTTAGTTTCAAAATGTTAGCTTTCTAATAACAAATAAGAACATATTGCATCAGTTGTAAATGCGCAGTCCTAATATTATGCCTTTGAATAAGTTTCAGTGTATATGAAATCGAATTATCCCGAAAATTTCATAGTTACCTGTTATCTACTACTTGGACAGTAATAAATAATGCTCTGTAAGTATTATTTTTATAAAAATTTTGGTTTATGACAAAATTTTGTGCGTTTTTCAGTTTTTATTTCAGACGAAATGAAAGTAAAAAAACACATTTTATTCCTTTCTCCCATTTACAGCGGATCACGTTTGAAATAAAGAATTAGATAGGTATAATGATTTATTCATGTTACAATGTGTCATTCAGTTTAACTAAGCTACTACGTTTAAAAATCAATGTTGTTATTCGATTAAAGTTGATGGATTTATGAAAACATGTTACACTTGTAGGTAAATAATTGTCTTTAAAGATAGCCCTTTCCGCACTTATTCTTCAATCAATCTTTTCATTCTTTGGGTCTTTGGGAAGGTACCTAGGTTTAGTAGGTTGGTAGGTGTAGTAGGTAGGTTTTTTTTAATATTACGGAAATATCATTCACGGCTAGTTACACGCCCATCAAATAATAGATATATACCTATAAAATTGCCGATTTGTATGGAGAATTTTCAAGAAGTTGCATTTTTCATACTAGCATTTTCTTTGTTCATTAACAACCATTAACACTCATGTAACAAAAATTTTATGTAAGTACTAATGTATGAACACTATGCTAACCATAGACATAGTTCTATTTCTATGATGCTAACTTATTCCATTTACGATAAGCGAAAAAATAAGTTTTGTCTAAGTAACAATCTCCGATCAACCATTTTTTTGCTCAAAAAAGAGTCACGTTCAAGATCTTTTTTTTAAATGTTAAGAAAGCTAAAACTGATAGTTGACTATCATGATCCTAATTAGATATAATATCAAGATATTGTTAAATATTTAAAACCAAAGAACTTATTATTTTTTCTGTAAGTACCTATTACCTTTGTGACAAAATATCGGCAATTTCATAGGTAAAGCGTAATGCATCATATTATATTGCATTACTGTTTGGGGTGGGGCAGTGAAAAGTCGTTTAATAAAAATTAAAAGGGCACAAAGGATGATCCTCAAAATATGTTTGTTCAAGCCAATCTTATATCCAACTGTAATATTATATGAAGATGCCGAGGTTCTTACAGTACGTCAGTTATATATATTAAATGTGATAATAAAGCAGCATAAAATGGTGGAATATAGTAACGTATCGATTAATAGCAGACGTTCATGTCATAGTGTATGTCACAATGAAGCATTTAAAACAGCATTCATGCACAAGTTTTTCTGTTATCAGGGAACTAGATTGTACAACAAAGCTAATAAATTACTTGCCATATACCGTAGGAATAAGTATGAATGCAAAAAGACCATAACTGAATGGCTAATGACCTTATCATATCAACAAACTGAAAATCTTTTGAGCAATTAAAACGAACCAGTCTATTTGCATTTATATAATGAATTGTGATGTCAATAGATTTAAATTTTAATGAGTTAACTCTACGCATAATGCTGGGTATAATTATTGAATAATATTAAAGGGTGGAGACCTGGGGGTTCGTAACACGAGTATTTCGATACTTTTCATAGATCTCCAGTCTCCACAAACAAGTAATGTAATTTGTCATACCTTGTATATAGTATTTAAAACTACCGTAACTGCTTGTTTGTGGTGAAAAATAAATGAACTTTTATTTATTTATTTATTTAAAAGAGCTTTTTTTGAGTTAATTAGATATCTGTTACGGCTAGCCGAAGTGCGGCTACACCTAGTTTTAGCCGCATTTCGTGTAAGCAGTAGTTTGCTTTAACTTTCTTGTCAATTTTCAATTTTCAAGTGATACAAAAGAAAATGTATTGTTATTTCATTGACCTGCATATTTTTTTTTCAGGTTGGTGTGTTATTTTATGTAGGTATTGCGGTTAAACCTGTAGTGATTGTTAAATTCGTCCGGTCTAACATCGACTCCGTGGCGCAACGGTAGCGCGTCTGACTCCAGATCAGAAGGTTGCGTGTTCAAATCACGTCGGGGTCAAAATATTATTTTTAGCTTATTTTGAAAAAAATACCTTCTAGTTTTGCAGTTTGTCTACCTACTTTCATGTGAATTGTGTTTAATTACGGGTACATTATTATCACATTTTGCAGAAATACAAGAGGTTTGGTAAAAGCCTTATAAAGCCGAATAATATGGTAGAAAGGGACCATCAAACTGAACAACTTTTACTATGGGACCAATTCTGAAATCGCGAAAAAAAATGTGTTGTTTCATACAAAAATAAATAAGTAACGAAAATATAATGTATGAAACAGCTGAATTTTTCCCTTGCTTTCAGAGTTGGTCCTATAGTAAAAGTTGTTCAGTTTGATGATATTCGGCTTTATAAGGCTTTTACCAAAGACCTTGTACCTTGTAGATACTGTGTAAATATTTTTGGTCCCCAATTTTATTAGTAATTAATCTTATCAAAGATAAATTAATTAAGAAAAATATTGATTTGTGAATTTATATGGGAATGCATCGACTCCGTGGCGCAACGGTAGCGCGTCTGACTCCAGATCAGAAGGTTGCGTGTTCAAATCACGTCGGGGTCAAAATTCCCGCCTTTTTTTATTATTTCTGTCAAGTAAATAATCTCTTGTGATTATTTCAAAATATAATTTTTATCAAGATCTTTGATGAAAATGATGGTCATTTTGTTGAAAAAGAAAAAATGGCACAAAACAAAAAAATCAAAAAGTTTGGAGATGCCGGGGATCGAACCCGGGGCCTTTCACATGCAAAGCGAACGCTCTACCACTGAGCTACATCCCCACACAGAATCACTTATGAAAGTAATAAATCTAAGCCAAGTGTGTAAATTCAAACGCCACAGCACAGCTGTTTGTAGTGAGAATAATATAATAATATAACCATTTATTTTGTACTCGTTATTCCACTAAAGAACTTATAAGCTTTCAGAAGAGAACTTTGAAAAAAGGAAAAAATTTCTTTGTTCTGTAATTTTCAATATCAAAAATTGGGGTTTTTGTAGCTATTAAGTTAGTCTTAAAAATGCGAAATACAACTGTCTTAAAATAAACTGGACCAAAAAATTATAAGTAAGCAAAGTTTTCAAAACATAGTTTATTTAAAACAAAAACAAAGGTTCCGATATGAATAGCCAGGTCAATGGGTTCCATAAATAAACTTAATTTATTAAAACCTAAAAACTAACAACGCTGCGTGCTGGTTTCAAAAGTAAGAAATCTTAAGGCTATCACAAATTCCTTATAGAAGAAGCAATGAAAACAGTTGATTAAATTGAAATAAACAGTTGATAAAATTGAATAAACTGCTAATTAAATTGAAATGATTGAAATAGATAGTTGGAAACAATTACTTAATTCGCATCTCTATCTTATTCACAGTTTAATTTGATTACGAATCTCGCATAGTTTAAACCTTTAAAAAATCAGAAACGATATAAAGAGTAAAAGATGCAAATTTTACGAAGAAAGTGTGTGTAGCAGAAGAACACGGGAAATACAAATGCAATAAATTAAAAACCGGAAATCGTCATTGTCTACTACCAACTTGAAGAGTTAATTTAAAAAAGCTAACTGTATTCGAAAATTAACTTTACTAGCTGTGAGATGTTTATAATAGTCCACACTTGGACAGCTTATGTTTTGAAATGTACATATTGGCCAATTCACCGCATAATTTGGGAGTGACAAAGATATGTAAGTCCCTAGGAAGAAGTATTAAGAAATAGACAAAATATGATAACATAAAAGAAGATACTGTTCAAGAGGTTATCGTGATCCTTCTAGCGCTCAGCCTCCATGATGAATTCTGCCAGCAGCATCTCCATTGCGGGCGCGATGCCGCCCTCGCGGCACGTGTCCTTGAAGCACTCCGCAATGTGCAGCACGCGCCAGCACGTGTCCTGCTCCGAGTCAAACTTCTTCTCGCACTGGTGGATCACGTCCACCAGCTGGAGCGCCAACTTCTCGCCTGGTTATAACAATAATAAATATAAATAAATTGTGTCGAAAAACTTTTATAGAGACGAAGTCATTGTCGGCGAAGTCGCCGTCTTGTATTCACAATGGGGCATACTTCAACTAGGTAGATTTTTTAAATATTATTTCCCACTAATGGTCATATTGGTCATAGAAAAGTTCTTCGTAACACGCCAACGGACAACCAACGCACAACGCAACAAACCACATACTCAACAAACGTATAATAAACTAGCTTTCGCCCGCGACTTCGTCCGCGTGGTTATTAGAGAAAATCCTTAGGGAACCTTCAACCAGGATCCGACCAGCCGTTTTTACGCGATTAGGCTGGTCCCCACCAAGCGCACTGCCTCGCGAGGCAAGCCGTTTGCCGCATGTGGCAGGCCTCGCACGAGGCTGCTTGCTTGGTGGGGACCCACCTAATCGCATAAAAACGGCTGGTCGGATCCTGGTTGAAAGTTCCCTAAAGATTTTCTCTAATATCCACGCGGACGAAGTCGCGGGCGGAAGCTAGTTTATCACAATTATCAGAATTGGGTCCAGAGATATTAGTAACCCGTTCCCGTTTCTTTACCCTTTCCCGTTCCCGTTTCCGTTCCCATTCCCGTTCCCGCTCCCGTCCCCGTGTCCGTGTCGTGTCCGTGTCCTTGTCCGTCACCGTCCCCTGGGGCTGAGTCCACTGTGTTGGACTACAAAATAAATATCATTTTCGCAATCACCATCCCATAAAACCTTAAGAACGACATCCACATCGATTTTCATTTTACTTACCCACTAAGGGATGATTTTCAAAATAACAAAATATATCCTACTTAATATTATAAATGTGAAAGTTTGTGGGTTTGGATGTTTGTTCCTCAATTTTAATTAACTACTGAACGGATTTGGTTGGAATTTAGCACACAGATAGTAGATAGCCTAGATTAAAACATAAAATACTTTTTATCCCGATATTCCCACAGGAACGGGCACCATGCGGGTGAAACCCCGGCGGCCGCTAGTGTTTGCCTATATTTATTCTTAGACGTGCTCCAACGAATTTTTCAAGTTGTAATGTCTATTTTTTTTTCCATACATACATTGAACCCCATTTTCACCCCCTTAGGGGTTAAATTATGTCCACGGTGTAGGACTTCAAAATAAATGTCATTTTCGCAATCAACATCCCATAAACCTAAGAACGACATCCATAGCGACTTTTATGTTTACTTACACATATTACCCCCTAAGAGATGATTTTCAAAATAACAAATTATGTGTTTGCTTATTTATTTTCAGACGTGCTCCTACGAATTACAAAGTTGTAATTTCGGTCGCTTGGTGGGGACCCGCCTAATCACGTAAAAACGCCGTTCCCGTTCCCGTTCCCATCCCGTTCCCGTTTCCGTCCCGTTCTGTTCGCGTCCCGTCTCATTACGTTTCATTCCCGTTGCCATCCCATCCCATCCCGTTCCGTTCCCGTTCCCGCTCCCGTTCTCGCTCCCGTCCCAACCCGTTCCATCCCGTTCCCGTCCTGTCCCATCCCGTTCTATTCTCGTTCCCGTTCCCGCTCTCGTTCCCGCCCGTTCCCGTCTGGTTCCCGTTCCCGTCCAGTCCGGTTCCCGTTCCCGTCCCGTTTCGGTTCCCGTTCCCGTTCCCAAACCATCCCGTTTCCGTTACCGTTCTCTTCCGCCCCGTCCAGTTCTCGTTCCCGTTCCCTTTCTCCCCGTCCCCTTGGGCTGAATTATGCATGTCCACCGAGTTGGACTTCAAAATGAATGTCATTTTCGCAATCACCATCCCATAAAACCTCAAGAACGACATCAATATTTAGATTTTTATGATTACTTACCCCATTTACCACCTAAGGGGTTGATTTTCAAAATCACAAAATATATGTTTTCCTATTTATTTTTAGACGTGCTCCTATGAAGTTTAAAGTTATAATGTCTATTTTATATTCTTTTTCCATACAAATTTTGAACCCCATTTTTACCCTTTTAGGGGTTAAATCATGTACATCGTGTTGGACTTTAAAATAAATCTCATTTTTGCAATCACCATCCCATAAAACCTCAAGAACGATATCGGTATCGATTTTTATGTTTACTTACCCCATTTACCCTCTAAGGGGTTGATTTTCAAAAGCACAAAATATATATTTGCCTATTTATTTTTAGACGTGCTCCTACGAAGTTTAAAGTTGTAATGTCTATTTTATATTCTCTTTCTATACATAATTTCAAATCATGTCCACCGTGTTGGACTTCAAAATAAATGTCATTTTCGCAATCGTCATACCAGGAAACCCCAATAACGACATCCATATCTATTTTTAGGTTTATTTACCCATTTCACCCCTATTTCATCGCCATAGGGGTTGAAGTACTAACAATAATAATTTACGTTGCGTTAGAATTTCTTCCATAAGCCTATATTATACCTAAATTAAGTGTTTTTTTTATTTCGAAAATGAAGGATTTTCTTCTATACACAACTTCATACCCCTTTTCACCCCTTCGGGGGTAGAATTTTGAAAAACGCTGAGACCCGGATTTATTAATTTTCGATCGTCAGCCTAAACACAAAATTTGAAGATCCTAGCTTCAAAACTGAGGGACTTTCATACAAACTTTCATCCCTTATTTCACACCCTTAGGGATGGAATTTTCAAAAATTCTTCCTTAGTGGATGCCTACACTGTATGAGGTATCTGTGTGCAAAATTTCAAGTCTCTAGCTCCAGCGGTTTGGGCTGTGCGTTGATAGATCAGTCAGTCATTCAGTTTACGATTTTATATATTATAAGATAAAACCGGTCAAGAGCGAGTCGGACTCGCGCACCGAGGGTTCCGTACCATCATAATTGCACCATTAAACCACACTGCAGAGTAGAATAGTAAAATAAGTATTGCAGTTTTAGGTCAGCGCCATCTCTTGACCGATAGTGAAACTAATGTTAACTTTTTTAGAAATTTGATAATTTCTAAAAAAGTGTGCTATATTGAGAAATCGTTTTATTTTTCCTGTAATCTTTATATAAACTGCTATCACATAGAATTATTTCAGATTTTTCTCTTTGCAAACTTCGGAGATAAGGGGGGGGGAACGGTATTTTTTTTTTACATTTTTCATTATAAATCGAAAACTATAGGGCCTAAAACAAAAAGGAAAAATGATTGAATACGTGCAAACGCGCGCTCTTTCATATGATACCCCACATGCCCTAGTAGCTCCACATCAAATTTTTAAGACCCCTTTTCAGTCCCTGTGGTAAAAAAGGTATTTATTATTTTATTTATTTCTTATTTGCAAAATAGTTGGACAAATGTCATCTCAAACTATTCTAAATTTCAAGTTGATACCATTAGTAGTTCTCGAGATATCCAGCTGTGACAGACAGACAGACAGACAGACTGAGTCACACCACCATAAGGGTTCCTTTTTTACCATTTTGGTACGGAACCCTAAAAAGTAATTACATTTCATATTTTTCATAAAAAGCTACCTTCTTAGTTCAACGACATCTAGTTCTTTTTTTGTACTACTTTTCTTGAAAACCGCTCATTGTTATGGTACTAAAAGGCACCACCAGATTTACAAAATGCTCACTAAATTATAGTTTCTAACTTAGTTTCATTAAATTTATTGTGGACTATGGTTTATCAAAATATGATTTCCCTTTCGGTAACATTCGTATTATACTAACAAACATCTAATAACAAACATTTCTTTAGATAGTTTTTACATATTACTACTATTTTGTATTCTGTGATTATTACTGTTTCCGTTTAAAATATAGTGACTGTTATTTTTTAAAAACACTTATTATACGTCCAGTATTATTTGAGATTTCAAGGGAAATCTGTAATTAGCATTACCATAGATTTAATTTGCTATTTTGTAACGCTGTTGGTTTTCTTACAAAAAAATGAATTATATCCATAGAGTTAATAACAGGCCTCACCATTAGGGAAGGACTTGATGAAGGTCTCAGTGTTGAGGTGGTGCATGCGGTCGGCGTCGGTGAGCAGGTTGAAGTAGCGGCTCATGCAGGTGATGGCGCAGCCCAGCTCGCGGTGCTCGAACTGGAAGTCCTCGCGCCAGAAGTGGAAGAACTCCTCCATCTTCTCCTCCGTCAGACCGCTCTGAGGAGTTGGGGCTCAATGAAGCAATGGGTTGCATTAAGTATGTTATTCTCATTTTGAAAATAAACTTTGTTCAATAGTCAAATTCAAAAGAGTGAGTCGCATCTACCTCTCCTGGGGCGGACCGATAGTTTCATCCACCTATTGTTGTGACACTAGTGTTTACGTCTTGAAATGACGCGCCACCATTTTCGCCGCGCCCCGTAGAAAGAGAGGGGATACTTCCGCCGCCGGCTGTCTCCGCTACATCCGTCTTACGAATTTTCAATCAGGGTCACGTGACCCTGACTGACGCAAGTTTAACATTTTTTTCCATTACAAAAAAAGTGTACAGCGCCGCTAAAGAAGTTTTCACTTAAAAAATCTACCCCGTAAATTAGACCCATTAAAATAAAACAAGATATAAAAGTAATCATTCACCTAGTCTTTATTTAGTTAAACGTTTTAGTATATTCAATCGTTCAATTTTTCTGTTCTGCTAATTAAGTCGTATTTTACTGTAACGTTCACCTAACTGATGATTTTTTCGATGTTTTTTTTAAATAATTGATTAGGTTAAAAAAAAGCGTTTTGGGTCTCAAACTAAAAATTCAAAATGAGTTTTATCTACACAAAACACTGTTAATATATTAACTCTGCTGCAAGCCTTTTACCTCATAAACAAATTATTTGGTTTTCTAAAAATCAATTACCTCTTCCCTGCAGTGCTCCAGCGCCGCCCCGAAGCCGAGGGTAATGTCCTTCATGATGGTAACGTCAGCACCCCCAGGGGGCACCCACCCCACTGCCAGTAGGCCCACCAAGATCACCGTCACCGCCTTCATGTCACTGCCGGCCACGACCTGCGCCTGCGCTTATATCTCGCACATAATCACCACTCTACCTCTAATACCAGCCTTTTTAAGGCCGCTACATTTTTCTTGTTTGCATTGTAACCTAATTGCATCGAGATGCAACTAATTCTGCGTTATCAATGAAGCCTGTAGGCCGGCATTAGCGGCTGGCTCGTTTATTTTACATCTTTACACAAGCTAATGTGTAATTATGCGACTGACATGGACGATACTTAGTTGCTGATGGCACGTTTTGTATGCAATTATATTTAGCATCTTTGTTAGGCGTTTACATTTGATTTCATTCAGAAAGAAATCTGAGTGCATTTGTTCATTCATTCTCTACAGTTTTTTTCTGAATTGGAATAACTTAACAGAAAATTACAGTGGCACCTTTCCTTATAACATTTTGATCGTAAAACCGGCAGTTCCATAATGAAGGAATGGTGAAATTCTATTGAAATACTAGAAAGCAAAAATACAATA
This sequence comes from Agriphila geniculea, assembly GCA_943789525.1. Classification (NCBI taxonomy): domain Eukaryota; kingdom Metazoa; phylum Arthropoda; class Insecta; order Lepidoptera; family Crambidae; genus Agriphila; species Agriphila geniculea. The sequence continues at coordinate 22,869,390 of OX038869.1, read as the reverse complement.
AAAATAAGTAAGTTTACCAGAAGGTAGTAGGTGTAAATAATGGTCTTTGAAAACAATTACAGGCGTTTTCTTAAGGAGAGCTCATCGGAACCGTAATGCCCTGGCGATTTGTCCGGTGTCCGGCCGTAGTGGCTGTCCGGACGCAATAGATGTGCCGCTTCGTTACGGCCGCGCCGGGAGCCTAATGAACGTCTGGCTCCGGACCCCGGATTATGAAGCACCTGCATTTATTTATAAAACTTAACAATATTACAATTTCTTCAAGACGTAGCGGAAATCAGAGAAATCCCAGGTTTAAGATAGGACGAACTAGTTAATTAGTTTTTCTGTGTTGACAGAATGCTTTAATTAAAAGTTTGTAAGCTAATATTGACGTCAGATTCGATGTGCAAGACATAGTCGCCCTTGAAATAAAAAATACTTAAATCATTACTCATCGTGTTGCAGTTTTATTTTACGCGGGTCTGAGGGTTTGATACCACCCGTCATTTCTTCTGATTTCAATGACACTAGTGCCAAAACTACGTGTTTTAGGTTCAGGGGACTCCATCCAATAACAAGAAAATTGGTGTGAGAATGCAATCAATGCACACTTTAAAAATACATTGTGCAAAGATCAACGACTGGTAATTAACACCTGTTCTGCCGATGCGATCGGAATCGTGCGAGGGGTGGTTTGTGTTGTATGGAGCCGACTATTGTGCGTGCGCATCTCGGTCTCCGCACGTCCAGCGCCTGAGCGTCCGACACAATTACTGCAATCGCGATCACTATAATTGAGGTGCAGCTAATTGCAGCCTTTGCGATCGAAACCACTGCTGCTTAAACTTTTACTTAATTCGTGAGTGGGAAAGTTAAAAACAGACATGAAAGGGTAGCTAACTTAGAAATTGGTTGTTGATAATGGTAGTTGATTCCAATTTGAAAGATAAACAAAGCAAACTTTATCCTGTGAATCATGTATGCATTAACAGGCAGTTTTTCAAAAAGAACGAGCAATGCTGCATAATTTTTGCCATAAAGCATAGTTTGAGAGGCAGTTGCGTATGTTTGGCGGACGGTGGGCAGGTCGGTGCGGGTGACCTGCGCAGGCGTTGCCCAGGGTCAAGGCAACTGCACACGCATAAACGCAGGTAGTTTCTGGAGCGGGTGTGGCCCGCACCGATTTACTCCACGCGCGGTTATCTGAAGGATCTAGCTCACTTTGATTGCATAGGCGTATCTTGAGAGAGGAGCGTAGTGTTACTCCATTTATAATAGGAATGATTCGAAATCATGCCAAGGCAAAGTTGCTAGTTAAGTATACTTTAGTATCGAAGCTAACAAGATAAATTACACTGCAACAGCTCAATTTTAAACTGTATTTCAGAATCTTGTCTCACAAATCGAACAAAAACAAAAATAGGTATGTGATGTTTAAAATTAATGTTAAGTATTTATTTTAGCATGTAAAAAATATTACTAAGTCAAAAACATTTGATATTTTAAGATGAGAACTAAAAACAACAGATAGGTACCACAGTCCTTGAATGAATGTGCAAAACGTACCAAGACAACCATTTTCAATTCGATACTGTAAAATATTCTAGCAGTAGTTTAAGTCGTGAGGCGCGCCACTACAGGGGTGTTATTAAAGTTATTGCGCTGGGAAAGATCTAATTTTCGTTTGTAAACAGCCGCGTTTCAGCCGTCGTTGGTCGGAGATCGCGTGAGGGATTTCGCGTGCGCCCGCGCAGCCGCCGCATTCGCGGGAATATTCAGATATTTGCCGGTACGCAGTACACTGGCACAGACAACCGCTCCAATAAGCTTGGGAATCTATTTTTTGCTTCAGTAGGTACGCGTTTTGAGATACGAATCAGATTCCTTTTTTATGCACTTAAAGCAGCCGCTTTACGTGTAAACTGTCGTTATCTACGAGTATTTAATCTACATCGAGCGTACAATACACACATCACCCCCCAATAGATACCGCATCAAGGCATCAGACGCGTACAACACAACTTGCTTTAGCTAGCATAAACGGGCATGTTTGTATGGAATCACGACTTCAGTCCCGACCAAATCTAACCCTAAGCACGTCCGAGTTCATTACTATTTCGAGAATTGTTTTGTAACCAAAATATATTTTAAATGGCTTCTTGTGCAGTGAAACGGTGTGGAAAGTGTGCAAAGACGCCAAGTTATCAAAAATAAGGCATAACATTTCACCGGTAAAAAAATATGCACAGTATGTTATGCTGGCTAAAGCAAGTAGGTATGCCTTGTGCGCGTCTGTTGCCTTGTATGCGGTATCTATTGAGGTGATCTGTGATTTGAAATAAGAAATGTAGTAAGTATTAGTACCTTGAATTTATAAGTGCTTTAGGGTGCTTTCATAAAATTTATGCGTGCAAGTGTTTAGTTTTAAGTGCGCTCGGTAATTGGCTTTGATAACTTTTTGAACATGACTGGAAATCTCAAAACCATTTCGAGGAATAAGCTTTCGGTACAGTGTCTACTAATTAAATTTAAAAATAAGTCTATATTTTTAAAGATATTTATAATATTCAATAAAAAGCTTTAACCTTCAAATGACCTTCATATGACGTCATCACATACAGATCTCCCAGCCATAATAAAAAAAAGAAAAAAGTGCAAAGACAATTTTGACAATGAACTTGGCATTAGCGATGCTGGAAGGTGGAAGTGAAAAAATATCGATATAGGTAATATTTCTCAGCAAAAAATGGGATGAAATGGGACGATGACTAAGTAATGGATTCTAATTTTAAGGTATTCTAAAACATAAAAAATAGCAAAATAAACCCCTACGCGAAATTTTGGCTCGATTTGACGAATTTTACGATGATTTTTAAGACTCAAAGTTGGAAAAAATCAAAATGCTCCAGTGACAAAATAGTGTCGACTATTAGAATCCATACGTAATTACCAAAAAAATTTTTTGGAAAAATTATTGTAAAAACATCTATCGATATATCAGAGTATTTAATATCGCCCGAAAAATATCGATGAACTTATCTCGTAATTTTTTCCACATCCCTACTATTAAATGTTTGTAAATAGAAATAAAGTATGCACATATTTTCACAATGTTTATTATGTTATCCTGCAAATTTATCAGTCCACAAGCAATCGTTACAATTTCATCCATGTAGTCTACATCCAAAATAGACACAATACATACAATACATTTCGCAATTTGGGTAGATTGGGCGTGTCAGTTTTTACAAAGTTTTTCAGCAGAGTTTCCACTGGTAAGCATTTTTATTATAATTTTTAAATTAAGAAGGTAGGCTAGAACCGTCACAACTGGATTAAATGAATAAAATAGAAGAAATATTAACTATAACTTATTTGTTTACAAACAACCATAAAGTCATTATGACAGTTAATGACACTTGGCCTTTCTTTTTCTATAAGTAGATGGCAAAGGTTTTCTTCTTAAACTTTCATGCCACTAATGACGTCATTCCGGTTGACCATATCCGCTCGACAAATATATTTATAAAAAAATAAATGCGGGACCAAATGTTAAAATATTCAAATTAGTTTCTTAAATTGGCCTAATCTGTAGTAAAAAAATATAAAAAAAATACCTTTTATTTTTTAACCAAAGCCAATTACGCGTAAACTTTGCGCCAGTATCGTGCAATATTGCTTGATGCTACTAACGAAAACCACTCTTATTTCGTAGCTCATAAGGTGCAAGACAGCAGGTGGGTTAGAGCGTGTCCTAACAATTAGGGCTTCTTCGAGACAGCATCCTGGAACTAATACTTAGGTAAGTTACTCACGCGCTCCACTTACTAAATATAACGGACTATGTGCATGTGTAAGGGTTATTTGAAGTCTGAATCATGGAATACACCTGTGAATAATGTAAAACCTGCAAGGCCTAACAGGAGATGTACCTAAATTTATGGTCATTTTTAGTAGACAATCAGCAGAACTGAGCCATATATACATGTATAATGATTTGTTATATTATGCTTTCATCGTTTTTGCCATCGTATATGTGAATTTAAAAGTTATTATGACGAATAGTTTTAAGCCCAAATGTTTTTTGATTTGTCATTTTACAAATTTTTTTTATTACTATCTAGTTACAACTACATATTATTAGCAAGGTACTTGTTACCGATGTCGGTAACCTCAACACTGCACCATAGGATGATTCGCCAAGCAGGAACAGAATGAAACACTTTCTTCTTATATGCCCATATATTGTGGTTATAACGAATTGGGCCGTGCGAGCTTACAACATTTCCTACGATCACACGTCCCTAAGGTAACATTTTGTACGATAGCAAATATCCACTAATACAAAAACTTACATTTTCTACTTAACTTAGGTAGTTTACAAAACTCAAATCATTACTACCCTACGTTACCATAAATTGTTAGCGGTGGTGGGGATAGCAAACCCCCACTCCTGGCTCTTTACGAGATTACCTACCTAATTTATTATTTGGCTACCTTTCAATACGAGGTTTAGGTATTTAGGTTTCTCATTACCTTTATCAGAGACCTATACAAGAGGCCTTTATTTATAATCTTACCTCTTAGTACCATATCAAAACCTTTAGGGCTTATAGGACAAAGGTTGGCGTATGACCTAGACTCATTTCAGGTCGAAACTACCACCTCCTAGACCTATCCCAAGTAACACAGATAGCTGTATAACTACTCACTTTTAGACTTATTTAAAACTCTGTGCTTATTAAGACTCTTCTAAGAGTACACTGGTGACCCTACAGCTGCATATTAGCGGTCAGTGATATTTAAACAGCTTAGGCTAATTAAGAGCTGCATTAAGGCTTATTAAGACCGACAAAACTACAATTAATACGCTAAGAGTGCTATAAAGGTATATTTTCTCGACTCTATTCAGCTTCTAACATATTCTAAAGCCTAAACCCTAGTAAGGACTGTTTAGTGGATAAAATTTCTCCAAATACTGTATAAGAAGGTATTTGTGAACTCCTATTACACTAACTTATTAAAGAGTCACGTGTGAACTATTATGAAGTGAATAGCTGTATAATGGATGATATGTGGCCCATATTTCAACTTATAGCTGAATATGTCTACCGCTAATCAGCCTTTATACTGCCATTGATAGTATCTGCATAGCGGCTGTTTATACATTCACTAGATGCCTCGCAGCTGCTTAGAGACTCACTAGTGTAACGGATTAACGGCCTCTACTTTATAATGGTTCACATAAGTACATTAAAACAGATGTTATCTGAATAAAAGAACATATGTGGTACTGTAATCAGTCAATGTAATTAGTAACATAATCCACCATTTTTTGTATAACCTATAAAAATTCTGATTGATTTTTCAACCTTTACGATGTTTAGTGCAAGAAATAGGAATGTAATGCATCAGTTTTAACTTCGAAATATCTTAATAAGAATTTTTTATCTTATAATTCTTTTCAAAGCACTACATTTTTTTTTGTCAAGTTTACATCACAGCTTATTTATATCACAAAACTAATTCAAAACAGAATATTTTCGTGGCGCACTAAAATTTTGTTAGATAATATATATGTATAATGTCAGTAAAATTACGCTCCCAGTCATTTTCCCTTTATAATATGTCAAACAGAGTATGAATATGAATATTATCCACCAATGTATCGTTAACTCTAATTCATTCACGTAACATAAAGTGTTTAATTGTTAGCCTTATAATATGCTTAAACGTTTACACTTCAAATATTAGTTCACTTAATTTTACACAGGCCGCAAGCAGCCTTGCGCGGTTTAAAATATGTATTAAAGCGTACATGTGACATATTTTCTGAATAAAGAGTAACTTGTGATCTCTTAGTCAGTCGAATTTCAGCGCATAGTACTGTCGTTACCCTTTATAACACTCTTAAATTTCTGCTACACAGCCTGTTACCCTTTATTACACTGTTAAGTTGCTGCTACACAGCTCTTAAGCAGCTATGTGAACTTAAGGCTGAATAATTTGTGCCCATTTAAGATCTATAAGAGCTGTATAAGGTCGTATACAGCCTTTATGCAGGTTCCGTATTCAACTTTAAGCGTGATGAAAATCCGTTATTCGGCTGTTAAGCAGCCTCGTTGTGTTACTTGGGATATTACCAAGCCCATTACCTCAAAACCTTTACCAGGTAGTATAAGTAAAAACACAAGCATTCATATCATTTAATTCATAGGATACCTAAATACCTAAACAATACCTATTTGAATTACTAAAACTTAAATATTTCACAAACTATAAAACTTACAGCTACGCTAAATATCTCATTTTACAGAACTTTTTATATGCAACAATTTAAAACCAAATAGAACGTTACATATTAATAAACTTCAATGTAATTAAAAACACAAACTAAATGACTCAATCAGTTATAACAAGCTACTGTTTACAAATCAAAGTACTTACATGAAATAATCACAAACACAGATTCTATCACTAGTAACGCACTTAGCGGTCCATTAAACAGTCTTTTTGCTATACACATTTTAATCACTTTTTTCACTAGTTTCACGCGATTGAAGCTGTCCGTAACAGTACTCATGAAAACTCTTATGTGAATTATAATAGCTATGTGTTATGGTGGCGGCATTCTTGTAAAGACACGACAACAATGTAGGCAGAATATTGGATACATTTTATTACAGTTCTATAAAATCAGACGCAATTACACCTTGTAAAAATGCGATCGCGCATGATTGCAGTAAGTATACCATTAAACGTATTATAGTTTTAGGGTAGCCATTTTTATAACACGCAAGTTTGTGATGCGCAAAGAGCCCTGAGAACAAAATTGAGTCGCGGGAAAAGACGCCTTTCAGGTATTCGTAAACAATTTTTTTTACAAAAATTATGCTATTTATGTAGGTATAACATTATTATAAGCTGGAACTATTATTTAAATTAAATGTCAGTATGTTTGAGAAAGAAAAGATCACACCAAAATCATTTTCATGAATAATGTTGCCAAGACCTCGCACTGTCAAAAAGTTAAGTACCCTTAGCACGAACAGCTATCGAGAAAAATAACGCGCGTAAAATTACTCGAATCTCATAATTTTGTATGGAAATTGGTACAGCGTCACTACGTCCGTAAACGGAACTAAAATTTCGAAGCATGAAACATTTTGACATAAGCTATCGAGCAACCTTCGAATCGAATTCGAATAGTAAAGTTACAACTTGTATGGAAATCGGTAGCGCGAACCCACTTTTGACATACGGTATCGAGAAACTCGCAAGCTGGCTATCGACAACTTACTCACTGACATTTTTTCAGTGAGAGTCATTTCGAGCGACTTTGTATTATTTATTATTAAAATTTAAAAGCATATATGTGAAGGGTAGAGGGCGAAAAAAGAAAGATACTTCAAAGATTACAGCAGATTTATTTCAGCATAAACTTATCACGGCGACGGCCATTACCACAGAGAGACAGAGATTTGTCAAACTCGATTGACGTTTGCATAGAGCTGTCACTTGAATGTGACATTGACGTTAGCTGTCATTCGCAGATGACAGATGTCTTAAGTTTATTATACCTAACACTACCCCTTAAACTAAGACATTTTAGAGTTATATAAAGCTCTAAGAAAAGAAACTATTACAGTGAAGTAATAACAAGAATAACACACTATATTTCAACAAGTTTTCATTAACTTAGAAACAAACTTTAAATGTTTAATTTGTGATAAAGACTTAGTCAAAATATCAGCTAACATTTCTTCACTTGAAATATAACTCAAATTAATAGTTTTACAATCTACCAGTTCTTTAATGAAGTGGTGCCTAATATCAATATGTTTTGTTCTAGAATGAGATACAGAGTTTTTACATATCTTTTGTGCAGATTGGTTATCATTAAACAAATTAATTTCACATAAGGAACCTGTACATCCATAGATAAAGGTTTGCAAAAACAAAGCTTCTTTGCAGGAGTCAGAAATAGCCATGTACTCGGCCTCAGTGCTGGAAAGAGCCACTGTGTGCTGTTTTCGGCTTTCCCAGGAAACTAAAGAGTTAGCAAAGTTAAATGCATACCCAGTATATGACCGACGATCCAGCTGATCACCCGCCCAGTCAGCATCTGTAAAACCTGTTATTTTAAAATCACCTTTTTTAAATTCAAGACTATAGTCCAATGTACCTCTTAAATACCGTAGTACCCTTTTAGCTGCTTTCCAATGAGTGTCGGAATAACAGTTATTGAACTGACTAAGATAGCTCACACTATGTGCGATGTCAGGCCTGGAACATACTGTTAAATACATTAAATGACCTATAAGGCTTCTAAAATCATAGTTACATTGTGTACTATCTTCTTTCTGCAATTTTAGTCCAACTTCCATAGGAGTCTTGCACGGCTTACAGTCAGACATCTGAAAAATATCCAACATTTTCTTTATATAGCTCGACTGATTTAGAATGAACGAGCCATCACTTGTTCTTGTGACTTTCATTCCTAAAATAGAGTTCGCTGTACCTAAATCTTTCATTTCAAACTCACTCATGAGTTGTTTCTTTATAACATCCTTTTCCTGTGATGTTTTTGTAGAAAATAAAATTATATCGTCAACATACAAAGCAATTATTATTATATCTTTGTTTTCTTTATAAATATAAACGCAGGGCTCTGAGGATAACCTTTTTAATTTCAATTTATTGGTTAAAACATGATTAATTTTCTCATTCCATGCTTTCGCCGCTTGTTTTAAGCCATAAATTGCCTTTTTCAACTTAAAAACTTTCCTTTCATTATTTTCCTTTACAAAGCCTTCCGGCTGTTCCATGTAAACTGTCTCTATCAGGTCCCCATTTAAAAAAGCGGTTTTTACATCGAGATGCTCTACAATCATATCGTACTGAGCCGCTAGAGCTAGCAAAATTCTTATTGTTGAATATCTGACAACCGGAGAAAATGTTTCCTGGTAATCTACCCCGTACCTTTGGGTGTAGCCCTTAGCAACCAAACGAGCCTTGTATTTAAGCAATTCACCATTCAGGCCTCTCTTTTTGCTTAAGACCCATTTACATTTAACTGCCTTATGGCCTTCGGGCAAATCAACTAATGCCCAACAATCATTAGTTATAAAAGAGTCATACTCATCTTGTATCGCTTCATTCCAATATTTGGCTTCGCTGCTCTGTCGCGCTTCTGCCACAGTTTCAGGAATGCCCTCCTCAGTGATTTCTGCTAGCCCAGCAAACTCAGAACCGATTTCAGCATCTTCAAAGAGCGGCTGGCTTGAATCTTCTGAATCTATGCTGCTGCTACCTGGAACGTAAGTAGAGTCCGACAGATCATCTGTGGTTTGAGAATCCTCTACACTTAGATCGAATATGGTTTGTCTGCGTGTAATCTTTGTGTCATCAGATTGGGGAAAAATTACAGTATCTGATAGAATAGATGATTCTGGTGAACTCTGTTCCTCATATTCACAAGGAGTGCTACTACTGTCATTAGATAGATTAATTATTATTTTATCTATACTTTCATTATTATCATCATGTGACACATTATTTTTCCAAAACACACTTTCCATAAAAGTAACATGTCTTGCTTTTACACATGTCTTTGGACACTCTGGATCTATGAGCCTATAGCCCTTGCTATCCTCACAGTAGCCTACAAAAATATATTTCTTAGTTCTAGCGTCTAATTTCTTACTATTATGAACTTTGGCATATGCCACACAACCAAATACACGTAAGTGGCTTACATTTACCTTTCTGGATGTCCACTTTTCCTCAGGAGTTGCTCCCATTACGGCTTTTGTCGGGCAACGGTTTTTCAGGTATACAGCCGTGTTAGCAGCCTCAGCCCAAAATCGTTTATCCAATGCAGCATTCTGCAGCATACACCGGACCTTATCCATTATAGTACGGTTTGCCCGCTCAGCAACCCCGTTTTGCTCGCTGCAATGCGGCACTGTTGTTTGATGCCGGATACCGCAACTCTTCAAAAATTCCTGAAAAGCAGAATTAATGTACTCTCCGCCATTATCACTACGCAATACCTTAATTTTCATATTAGGGTGGGTACCCACTTAGGTTCGCGAACCTCCGCGCTCCGCGAACCTGCACCAAAAAAATTGTTTATGCTGTGCTGCAACAGTGCGCCATAGTGTGTACGTGTGCGAACATGTATGTGAACCTGGTTCACACACGTACACACTATAACCAAAGTTAAAATAAAATGTTTGCTAGGGCGCACTGTTGCAGGTTCGCGGAGCGCGGAGGTTCGCGAACCTAAGTGGGTACTCACCCTTAGTCTCATTTTCAACCAGAGCTTTGAATAATTTAAATTTTTTCTAGTAAAATCATCTATAAAAGTGACAAAGTACCGTGCACCATTCAATGATTTTATCTGGATGGGACCACAGACATCGCTGTGTATTAATTGTAATATTTCACTGGACCTACTTTGACTTTTCTTTGGAAAAGGTAATTTTGATTGTTTTCCTTCAACACATGCTACACAGGGATTGAAAGTAGTATATTTAAAGTTCATACCTGTTGCTAGTCCATTCTTCATAAGATTCATACTTCTTGAATTGAGGTGACCAAGCCGCTTATGCCATAATTCCTGTGACACATTACCACCTGCAGACCCCGATGAAGTCTCCTGACTCCCACTGGTAGACCCAGTCGCCGCTGGCTGTTCACAGACCGAGTTCATGGCAATCCCTGACTTAGCCTCACAATTTAGCTTACTATCAACAATGTCAAGTTGGTAAACTCCATTATTACAAGTAGCAGTAGCTAAAATTTCATTACCATCAAGAATCTTACAACCATTAGAATAAAAAATTACACTATAACCTTTTTTGTTTAACTCACTTACTGATAATAAATTTGCAGAAAGCTTAGGTATATATTCAATTCAATTCAAAATAATTTATTCAGTCTAGGCTGTTACAAGCACTTGTGAATGTCATAGAAGCTACGCCATCGGTTCGCAAACCCTAAGCGGGAGACCTTGTAACGAGAAGAACCGGCAAGAAACTCGTCAAGGGCTGCTTTTTTCTCCCTGTATATTTCATACAGAGTCGTCAAGATTGAAAAATGAGCTCCACATTTAAAGTGAGGTCATTTTCCATCACAATAGTTTTATCAAAAGGTTACACACAATGGGTAGGTAGGTTAAAATTAAATATCTACTACATTCAGATAGATAATCGTGAGAGTAAATAACTTTCAACTAGTTTAGAAATCACTCCGTCTGCTATTCTAACCAAAAAACACTTGATACAAGACATAAAAATAAAAACGCAATTCTTACAATTCAATATGCGTTAAGATAGGTACTCAGAAGCAGACCCATTCCCACTGGCAGCACCCGTTCACGAGCATGACGCATGGACCAGCCATCGCTTCGCTCAACCATATTTGAGGGAACGTAACGACCCGCCCCACACGACACCACCGCAGAAATGATTAAAGAGAGCATGACATACTTAGGCTACCCATCCTAAGGCACTGAATTGAAAACTAATATCCAAAAGCTTTTCATAGGCCTTTACTTACAAAGTATAGACAAAAAAATACGAAAACATCGTGATAACGAAAGCCAAATAATCATTTTGGTCGTTAGCAATAAAAAAGTGAGAAATCAAAACAAGGATTAGTTATTAATTCTATGTTTTGAGTAAGAAGTGCCATACTGATTGATAATATTAAACAGGAAAAAAAAAATATATGCGACGCCCTTAGTACAAGCAGACAGAAGCAGACCCATTCCCACAGGCAGCACCCGTTCACGAGCATGACGCATGAACCAGCCATCGTTTCGCTCAACCATATTTGAGGGAACGTAACGACCCGGCTCACACGACACCACCGCAGAAATGTTTAAAGTGAGCATGACATACTAAAGCTACCCGCATTAAGGCGTCGAGTCAAAAGCTTACAATACATTTTAAGTAGGTAGGACAATTCTCCCAATTTTCACATAGAATAGAAAAATCTACGACCAAGCTGTTTTATCAATTAAGTAATCTTTAACGGTATAGTATCCTTTTTTAAGAAGACAATTCTTTACATGAGTCTTAAAGTTTTCAAATGGTAAATCCAAAATATTACTTGGAATTTTATTATAAAACTTTATACCAAGACCCATGAAAGAACCACGGATTTTTTCTAATCTATACTGAGGCATTACAAGTTTGTCTTTATTTCTGGTGTTCCGATTGTGCCAATCACTATTTTTTGTATATAAGTTAATATTGCGACGCACGAAAAGTATGCAGTTTAATATAAATTGTGATGCTGCTGTCAATATACCAATCTCTTTGAATCTATCCCTAAGAGATGTTCTAGAACTTAGTTGATAAATAGCTCTTATTGCTCGTTTTTGTAAAACAAAAATAGTATTTATATCGGCTGCTATCCCCCACAAAAGAATACAGTATGACATAATGCTATGAAAATAGCTGAAATACACTAATCTAGCAGTTTCTACATCTGTTAACTGTCTAACTTTTCTAATAGCATAGGCAGCAGAGCTGAGTTTGCCAGCCAGAGCTGCGATATGCATATTCCATTGAAGTTTACTGTCAAGAGTAACACCCAAGAAAACTGTTGAATCGAGCAAATCTAATTTCTCATTATTGATTACAATTTCAGTGGGATTCGCCTGTACATTAGGTAAAGTGAATTTAACACATTTGGTTTTCTTAGCATTAAGCTGGAGATTATTTACATTAAACCAAGTAAGAACCTGCGAGAGTGCTTTGTTCACATCGTCAAAATCAGTTTTAGTCCTGTCAACTTTGAATATTAAAGAAGTATCATCTGCGAACAAAACAATATCACAGAACCTCTCTGCAAAAAAGGGTAGATCATTTATATATATTAAAAATAAAAAAGGGCCCAAAATGGAGCCTTGCGGAACGCCCATTTTTACATGAGAACCTGATGAACTTACTCCATTGATATTAACTGTTTGAGTCCTTGAACTGAGATACGACAGTATTAATTTTTGGGCATTATTTTTTACACCGTAATGATTTAGCTTCAACAGCAGCGTCCAGTGGTCCACGCAATCAAAAGCCTTGGACAGGTCGCAGAAAATGCCAAGGGCATTCTGAGACCCCTCCCAAGCCTCAAAGACATGCTTCAAAAGCGCAACCCCAGCATCAGTTGTGGAACGACCTTTAGTAAAGCCAAATTGTTTATTATGCAGAAGTTTATTTACATTAAAATGACCTAATAATTGCTCAAGTATTATTTTTTCAAAAATCTTGCTTAGGGCAGGTAATATCGATATTGGTCTGTAATTGCTAGGGTTTTCTTTATCTCCTGATTTAAACAATGGTATTATCTTGCTAAACTTCATAAGATCAGGAAAAATTCCTTGATCAATACATCGATTAAAAATGTCAGCAAGATAAGGGGCAATAGTATGCACAATATTATTAATAACCTTAACTGATATGCCCCATAAATCAGTGGAGCTTTTCATTTTTAGAGATTTGAAAGCTTTTATTATATCTAAAGCATTAATACATTTAAAATTAAACAATGAATCACTTTCAGCCACATGTCCCTTTAGCATAGATACAGCAGCCGCTGGTGAGGAATCCAAATTTGATGTAGTTTCTACTGGTATGTTTACAAAGAACTTATCAAAAATATTAGCAATTTCTTTATCTGATTTTATTAATTCATTATTAATATTAAGCGTTAGGCTATTTTCCCGTGCTTTAGTTTTACCAGTTTCACGATTAATGATATCCCAGGTTGTTTTAGTTTTGTTACTCGAGTTTTTAATTTGCTTTTTAATGCAGTTAGACTTTGCAACTGCACATAGCATTTTGAAAGTCTTCGAGTATTTTTTAACATGTTCTAAAAAACCTGGGCTTTGGTTAGTTTCTCTAAGCTTGTAAAGTTCATAAAGTCTGTTTCTACTTTTATAAATACCTGTCGTAGCCCAATCGCAGAACCGTAATTTCTGAGTACATTTAATAGTTTTGGTTTTAAATGATTTATCAAACTCATTAGTAACTAAATGAAAGAGGTTCCCGTACAAAACATCAGGATTATCTGAAATCCATGGCAATAAAGAAATTTGTTCATCAATCTTGTTTTTAAAATTGTCCAATCCCTTTTTTGTGATAGGTCTGCATTCTACAGTCTTAGGTGTATCTATAACGTTTACAGCGTATGAAACTTTCAAACCGTAATGATCGGATGAAATATTACTAAAAACAAATTTGTTTTCTGGATCACATTCTGAAAAAAACATTATCTATGCAAGTGACGGAGTGTTCAGTTACCCGAGTGGGTTCTAAAAATTTATTATGCAAATTAAAACATTTAAATAATGCCAGAAAACGAGTGGTCGAAGAATTGCTCTCAAGAATATCAATATTAAAATCGCCACAAATTACTACTGGTTTATTTTTTAACCTTAACTTTTTTAGAACATCTTCCATGACAGATTCAAAGATTTCATAGATACCCTTAGGGGGTCGGTATACAGACACAATAATCATGCTATCTAATTCTATACAAGACAACTCCACATGGCGCTCTGATGTAAGGTTCACAATATCCTTTCTTTCTTTATACTTTATATTATTATTCACAAAAATTACAGAACCGCCACGAATAGTTGTTTGCCTAACCATCGCACTTGCTAGTTGAAAATTATTTAGATTAAATGACATATCACCAGGCTTTAGCCAGTGTTCAGTAATGCAAATTATTTGAATATTATTACATTCAACAAATAATTCTAATTCTAGATCTTTGCCAGACAGGCCCTGAATATTTTGACTAATTATATTGATACAATTAGGCCTGGCTGTTGTCTTGTGCCTCAGTTTAAATCTGAGTTTGTCACTGTTTTATTTGAAACAATATGCGGAGTAGTAGATGAAGTACTAATACTCGGTTTTATGGACTTAGTTACAGCTGTAACACAGTCCTGTAAATTGTAAGCTAACAAATTAGCTATTTGCATCCTACATTTTTTCGGCAGATACATACTATCTGGAGTCAATGTAAAAGTGTTAATAAATTTATTAACGTCAAAGTATAAAATAACGTCACTGTGAAGACTTATCAAATTATATATATACAAATTTAAATCAAAAATGCGCTTATTTTGATCCCAGTTAAAGTTACTTGCATAAGGGAAAGCGCTAATTATTATTTTACATCTTGTTACAGACTGTAATGTTAATAAAATATTAATATTTTTAAGAATGTCCCTTTTTGTAATATGGGAACTGTCCCCACATAATATTACTACTGTTGTGGCTTCATCAATATGTGACTTATTAATATTTTGTACAATTTGGTTAAAAGATACACCAGGAGTACAAATATTAATAAGTTTTTTAGAGAGCTTATCTCTTAGAGCTAAACCTAATCCCTGACCTAGTTTGTCTGAAAACATAATTGTTTTTGCCTCCTTTGAGTTACATGATAATGCTGGTTTGAAAGTGCATTTACTATAGCTACTTTTTAATGTTTCTATGCAGGATGATGAATGACAGGGGCTCTGTGTAGATTTGCTAATTTTATTTACATCAGAATCATTATTGTGAACAACTGAAGATTCAACAATAAGTTGACTATTTACTAATGAGTCATACCGGTCCGCATTGTAATTGCAGAGTTCCACTAACTCTGTGGCAGATTTGATGTGCTCATCAATTTGTTTCTGCGCAAGAGAGTACTTTTTTTGCACAAGTTCAAGTGACTCATGCAACTGAATGATTTTCAATTGCAATTTTTTAGTGTCCCGGTCATACATTTGCCTGCTTTCAGTTAATTTACTACTATAAATTTCCAAAGAATCCAAGAGGCTAATTCGTTCTTTTCTTAAAGCAATATTTTTAGAAAAACAATTATTTTTTCTAATTAGTTTTCCTGTTTTTTTAATTAATTTACGTATTCTAATATATTTCTTTAGTTTCTTAGCACCTAAAATTTTAGGTCGAGGTGAAAAGTCACTGTCTTTGGTTATTAACTGTTCTGCTGACTGTACAGCAGGTGAAGACATCATGAGCTCCTCAAAAAGACTCTGTGTATGGTCCACTTCTTGCAGTTGCTGCTGCTCCTTGAAGTCTAATATTTGCATGTTAGCATCGTTCAGCTCCCGTTTCAAATCAGTGATGCGGTTCAGGGCCCTCTCGTAAGTGCTGCACTGTTCATCAAAGCCGCTAACGGTGTTCTCGAGCTGGTCTCTTTGGCGTATTACTTCCATGTGCTCAGAATGCATCTGAGCCATCTCATTCTTCAGTTGAGAGTTGCGAGCAATAACTTTGCTGATTTCTTCTTCGCTGTCGTCTCGCTCACGTAGTAGCTGGCTGCAAGTATCCCTAGACTCCTTCAGTTCCTGCAGTGCCTGCCTCAACTTCATCTCGGTGCTTTGTGCTGCAGCCTTACGGGTCAGCATGATGAATTTATAAGTCCTGAAAGTTTACAAACAACAGTATCAGGAACTATTTAAAACAAATATTGATTATTTATTTATTATTAGAGAATATACTTGGAAGAAAACAAAATTAAAAACTTAAGACAGTAGGCCACAATTGTTAAGTAATTGGGAATAATTTACTTATTTATACCTACTCCTTTTTTAACTATGAGTAAGTGTATGTAAGTACCTATTTAAATTATAACATTAGTTTAGTCTTATACTTTTAGTGAAGTTTAATCTTTATGCAGGTACACAAGAATGTTTTAATAGTTATAAAAATAAAAGAATTAATCCAGATACTATTTGGTTATAGTTAGACACACTATAGAATGATGAGATGCTTAATTTAATTAATTATAGCAATAAAACATGGATGATGTTTAAGTCAAAACAAAAAAATATATCAATAACACTAAACAGACAGTATAGTAAACATTACTTATTGTCCTTAAACCACTTTTCAAGTGAACTCGAACACTACCGTGTCCTCCTGTTGACACCGCTTCACCGTTGGCTACACTAACCATCCTCGGCTTTGAACACTGGAAGTCCAACATCAGTTCTTTGTTGTTGCACATATGGTTTGTTGCGCCGGAATCCACCAGCCAAACGTCACTCTTTATTTTCACAGATAGTGCAGTTAACAGCGACTTGTCCTTAGACGCAGGTGTGTACATGCCGTCAGTCTTCAAGCCTCTGTTCAACTTTGGACAGTCCTTCTTTAGGTGACCAGTCTTCTTGCATCGAAAACATCTCAAAGAGTTCTTTACTGTTAAAGCTGAAAAATCGTTATTGTCCAACTTTTCATCACGTCTCAGTTGTTCTTGCAAAAGTTTGGTTTTCACTGCCTCGCTTGTGAGTTTCAAATTGGAATTTTCAAGTGCCATGATCATTGGATCATAATCTGATGTCAGCCCGCTGAGCATCACAATCGCTATGAACTCATCATCCAGCGGTGACCCTATATCCCTGAGCTGTTGCGCAAGCTCAGTAATCTTCAGGAGGTAGCTCTCCATACCATTATGTTCCTTCAACTTAGCACTAAACAGAGATCTCAACAGTCCCAGCCTCCGGGATAAGCCTTTGTCTTCATATGCCCTCTGAAGATTTGTCCACGCTTCATAAGCTGTTCTTGCATTTCGGACGTGGTGCAACGCCGATGAGCTGACGCATAAACATATTTTCGCTAGCGCCTTCTGCTGCTTCTTTTCATCTTTGCACCCACCTTCGGTCTCGATGCAGTCATACATATCTTCGTGCATAAGTATCATCCGCATAAGGAATTTCCAGTTGTTGTAATCCTCCATGCCCCTCAACTTATCGACTTGATATCCTCCTCCAGATAGTGTGGTCATGGTTGGTTTCGGTCAGGAACAAAATATGGTGGTGTGGTATGGCGTGGTATGCCGGCCGGTGTTTCAAACTTTGGAAGTAAACTATTTTTCGCGAAAATTATTATCTGCAGGGACGAGATGCGTCCCTGGGCCCATAACCTGAAGGGTAGAGGGCGAAAAAAGAAAGATACTTCAAAGATTACAGCAGATTTATTTCAGCATAAACTTATCACGGCGACGGCCATTACCACAGAGAGACAGAGAAGTGTCAAACTCGATTGACGTTTGCATAGAGCTGTCACTTGAATGTGACATTGACGTTAGCTGTCATTCGCAGATGACAGATGTCTTAAGTTTATTATACCTAACAATATGTAGTAACAAATATTAAGTTTGAGAACTATGACATGTCCGCTGAATTATCCACAGGCAATATTACTTAAATTGTCCTCATTATACAAAGAAATTTGCAAAATAAAAAACTCGTAATTTTATGCTATCCCACGGTATCCCCCACATCCACCATACCTATATTTTAGCAATATTTTAGAACTTACCTACAAAACTCAAATAAAACCAGAGGATACGGTGTTATACGTTTTATATTTATTTGTATGATGTCATACAGTTTGCACACAGTAAATTATGTTTCATTTAGGTAGGTATTAAAAAAATAAGACCTTAAAACTATGACAAAAAACACTAAATATAACAATGCAAACATAATAAAGTCTTTAATTTGTCGAATCTTCAAACACTATACCTAAGCACTAATTCCGATGAAATTCACATATTTTCATAGCACGTTCAAATGTTTTATTGTTTACGTGTAAACAATTTCTTATTCATTGACGATAATCCAATGTTATTCTTCAAGTTCATAAAAAATCTTCAATTAGGTAGAATAATTTGATGAAATTATGACACATTGTAGTTTACTCCTACCTAGGTCATAATATTATTTCCTCGCGATTGTATTATTTGTTAGCCGACACAGATAAATCAATTTAAATAAAAACAAAATAAAGAAATGGCTTTACGGTTTTCTATTTTAGGTTATATTTTTCATTAAATCACAGGATGAGAAAGAAAGAGAGAAAGAATAGACACACTCTTCTTTTTCAAACCAATCACGGGCAAGGTGCAATGACCGTTCAAAACCATGGGCAAAATCATGCACAAATTAAAAATTATAATAGTAATTTGCAAATTAATTAAAGTTATTAAATAAAATAAATATTGCAAACAAATTTATTATTATTAATAAGAATAATAAATGTAAAATTATGATGATAAACAACTTGATTAAATTTTAATTTACATATTTATGATTTACATAGATATTAAACATGGTTTTTAAACGCACCTTGCTTCAATTGGATTGATAATTGAATTGTGTCACGTTAGCTTTATTTATCGCTACTATCGAGTTGACGTTAGCCAGCTCTGTAAAATTGGTGCTACCGATTTTGCTAGCTTTCGAATCGAGTACGTTTTCGAGTAGTATTTTCTTTCTCGATAGCTGTTCGTGCTAAGGGTACAGACCTCATGTATAACGTGACCATTTATTTTTTTACTCAAAACGGGACATAGGTTTAGGTTAGGTATAATAGTAAAAAAACTTTCTTATTAAGTTTTATTGACCGAGCCAACACAAAATGCGAGTGAAGCTCTCGTAATATGTTGTGATTCTTGTGAAATTAATTAGGTATAAAATTCTAGTAGAGCCAGTTTTTCGAAATTTATCAAAAAATCACGCATTTCGAAAAATGCTTAAAATTAGAAGCGCCATCTAGATGCGAATAAACCTACCGAATAATATACAGAACAGACTGTGTTTTGAAAACCTTCTTTTGGAGGCCTGTAGCCCTACCATGAGTTGATGCAAACTGTTTACGTTACCGTAAACTATCGCTTTCTCTCTTTCACTCGTATTGACTGTAAGCAGTATATCCGATAGTTTACGGTAACGTAAACAGTTTGCATCAACTCATGGTAGGGCCATTGAGCAGTTTGGGAAAAAGGGGTGGCGACATCTTTTAGATAAATTTTTAAACAACATAGGTACAATTTGAGCTACTTTTTAACAAGAGATCTACAGCTCACGGAGCCAAATAGTATGTGTTACAAAATAAAAAAGTGATTACACAAATGCTCAGATGAAAAAAAATGTTTTAATGCAGCTGGTGATGATTTTAAGTAAGAATAAAAAATTTCGCATTTTTTTATGTTTACCTTAATTATCAACATTGTCTTAAGGACCGGAATTACCTGTAACTGTGTTTTATTAGATCCATCAATTTTCGCGCGGCTTTTGAAAACGAGACAATTCTGCGTCCTGAAGCTTTTTTCGGGGACACCGGGACGAAGAACCGCAAAAAGGGACGGTCCCGTTCACGTTACTCATGTAGAGCCAAGCGTCTAACTCTGCAAGCCCTAACTTCAAAAACTCTACACCTTAGTCAAATTTGTGACTTGGCTATTTCGCTACATGGAAACCTTTCTAATAAACAATAATTCTGGTAGTAATGAAACGGCCAAGCCACAAATTTGACTAAGGTGTAGAGTGGTGTAGGTGTGTTTTTTGTTGTTTGTGAACTGATATTAGGGTGGGTACTCACTTAGGTTCGCGAACCTCCGCGCTCCGCGAACCTGGAACAGTGCGTCCTAGCAAACATTTTATTTTCACTTTGGCTATAGTGTTTACGTGTTTGAACCAGGTTCGCATACGTGTTCGCACACGTGCACACTTTGGCGCACTGTTGCAACACAGGATAAACAGATTTTTTGGTACAGGTTCGCGGAGCGCGGAGGTTCGCGAACCTAAGTGGGTACCCACCCTTAGCTTACATACCAAATTTCAGCTTTCTAGGACTTCTGGAAGTACCCTTTGAGTTTTGATGATCATGAGTGAGTCAGTGACAAAATCGGGGTTTTTTAGATATCAATAAAATCTATATTATAAAAGCTATACAATTCAAACTTTATATATTTAATAAGTCTACTACTGACATCACATTCCGAGAATTTTGTTTATCTAGTATACTCCAAACCCTATATGAGTGTTCAAAAAAACGACGAAGCGCTTCGAGATAAAAACAAAACCTCCTTCAAAAACCTGAAAATAATGTAACAAAAAACAGCTTCAATAATAAATTAATGGCTCTAAAAAGCAAGAAATAAAATATTGAAATCGGCATAATAACTAACTCGAAAGTTTGTATGCATATCTTATATTAAACAACGCCTTTTGAAGTCGGGTGGGGAAGGATATTTTTTATCTAAACTAATATATCTAAACTTTAATCATGGGTTTAAACCCCACCCGACTTCATAAGACGTTGTTTAATATAATATATGCATACAAACTTTCGAGTTAGTTATTATGCCGATTTCAATATTTTATTTCTTGCTTTTTAGAGCCATTAATTTATTATTGAAGCTGTTTTTTGTTACATTATTTTCAGGTTTTTGAAGGAGGTTTTGTTTTTATTAAAAACTTTTTTATTTTAAACTTTTTTGTGGTAAGTATATTTGGTGATGATATTATCTAAGTTACAATCGCCTTATGTCAAAGGTTCATCACCTTTTACATAGTACTGTTTTTCCCGACGCAGGGGCGTTTATTGTTGAGGAGTTCTCTTGGTACTTCAATATCAGCTCCACTTCACCATATGAATTATGATGAGTATAAATAGCCTTGCAACCCTTTTTAAAGTAATCGTATTGTACCAGTGAACTACTTCGTATTGAATAGTTCCGATGATCATCTATGCTGGTCTTCATCATCAATTCCACTTCACCAAAATGGTACTTTTCGAAAGCAAATGAACAAGTTACTTAAGAAAATACTAAAATCGCTATAAATGTGCCTATAATATTTGAAGAGTTCCCTCGATTTCTCCAGGATCCCATCATCAGATCCTGATTTCATGACAATGGGACCAACTTGGAAGTATATACTTTCAAACAAAAAAAGAATTTTTCAAATCGGTCCGGCCGTCTTCGAGTAATCGAGTAACATACATAAAAAAAAAAAAAAAAAAAAAAAAAAAAGATTCCGACGAACTGAGAACCTCCTCCTTTTTTTGAAGTCGGTTAAAAAGGTAGGTAGTGCCCTTGCGCTTCGCTTCCTTGTCTTGGCGGGGGCTCTACCGTGCCCCCAGATCTAACTACGAGGTACAAACAAAAGTCGAAACATTTTGTGCTTCTATACCCACAAACTACCAAATCTACCCACAAACTGATATTTTAAAAATTCAAATACTTAGGTACTTAAGTAACTATATGAAATGATTAAGCTAGTACAAGAGTGCTAGACAACTTACTCGAATTGAATAAACTTCATTGCCATAAACGGAAGCAAAATCGTATAATTGATATTACCTACTAATTAATAGTAATGTGAATATTTTGGATCACTCCAATTAAAACATAACAGTATCGCTACCATTTCCTAAACGATTAAAATGTAATTAATCGCAAGAATAATCACTGGCAGTGCTCATGATGATGGTGAAGAATTGGGTAATGACTTCGGCAACGGTGGCCAACAACCGGAGGAATGCAGGATATCGACGATCGACGGTTTCCTTATGGCCAAACACTACTGAATTTTGTGGGTCAACCGTTCGAACCAGCAAACTAAAATCTATGGAAGTGTAATTGCAAACAAATATTGCTTAAAACCGGCCAAGTAAGTGTCGGACTCGCGCACGAAGGGTTCTGTACCAAAAAAACGGCAAGATAATCACGTTTGTTGTATGGGAGCCCCACTTAAATATTTATTTTATTGTGTTTTTGGTATTTGTTCTTATAGCGGCAATAGAAATATATCATCTGTGAAAATTTCAACTATCTACCTGTTGTCGTTATTAATATAAAGCAAAAAACGGCAAAAAAATCACGTTTTTTGTATGGGAGCCCCCCTTAAATATTTATTTTAATATATTTTTAGTATTTGTTGTTATAGCGGCAATAGAAATACATCATCAGTAAAAATTTCAACTGTCTAGCTATCACGGTTCATGAGATACAGCCTGGTGACAGACAGACAGACAGACGGACAGCGGAGTCTTAGTAATAGGGTCCCGTTTTTACCCTTTGGGTACAGAACCCTAAAAATGGCACCACGGAACCGTAAAAGTACAACCCGCTCAGCTTTAGTTAGTCGGGCCAGCCACGCACCCGGTGACTAACGTTAACGTTCTTTACAATAATTGCAGCAGTAGAGAAAAGAGAGAAAGTTTATTAGAAATAACGTCCTGTATAGTCAAATGGTGTAAAAGACGCAAAGAAGGCAGTAAAAATATGCAAAAATAACGTATCATATTTTTTCGTTTAAGTATAGAAAATATCTATGAGTATACAAATTATGGTCGCTAATAAGCATCCAGTGCTCCACTTAGTTGTACTTTTCGTGTGCTGCCATTTTTTGAGCGCGCTGCTTGTTCCATAGATTTTAGTTCGTTTTAATTAGTATGCAACAATTTTATTATATTTGCCTTTACTATTTGTATTTGAACTACGCGTTGAATATTTTACTGACTTTATTCTAATATTCTATAGGTATTTCTCAGCCGGTTGGTACTCATTGTGTCATGGTGGTCCTTCGCCTGATGACTGCGAGGATATAAAAGTCTATCTGGTGGCTCGTATAACATATGATTGGGAGCTGCTTTCGTCTCGGTGGCCGCATAAATTAGGATGTTTTACGAACAAGAATCCAGAATCATTGTTTTAGTACACACCAGTGACATTTACGAGATGTTTAACGTTTTTTTTTAATTTTAGCTGGTTTTCACTTATACATAGTTTAGTTTATTTATAGTTTAATTTCTTGAGCTCAGAAATCATTAGCATAATTCTTTTGGATATGCAATTCAAAGTCTTTCACATGATAGCTAGCTTGTTGGCTGCGAAATATATTTTATATGTGAAAAATATAATCAATGAAACATAAAAGTCCCACATATCCAAGGTATTTAAGAATAAACAGAGCAAATGGGCTGCTAATGGGCCGCGCAAGCCCGCGTATGTACTGGCGGCGATAAGCTGGGACTCGAACCCGGGCCATTCCGCCAGCCGATTAAGATAATGGCCCGCAGACATCCCGTCAGATGTCGCCGACACTGCAACCGCACTGCCCCGCTGCCATAGTGCACGTATAGGTTAAGAGTATGCTGTGTTACTAGTTTCGAATGTCTGCCAGCTAATTCATGGCACATAATAAATAATACCTTAGATAATAATATCATAATATCATCATCATCATCATCATCATATCAGCCGCACGACACCCACTGCTGGGTATAGGCCTCCCCCAAGGATTTCCACGACGATCGGTCCTGCGCTTCCCACATCCAGTGGCTTCCGGCAACCTTCACCAGATCGTCGGTCCACCTTGTCGGGGGCCTACCCACGGAGCGTCGTCCGGTGCGCGGTCGCCATTCAAGAACCTTTCCGCCCCAACGGCCATCGGTTCTTCTCGCTATGTGTCCAGCCCATTGCCACTTTAGCTGAGCAATCCTTCGAGCGATGTCGGTTACTTTAGTTCGCCTGCGGATCTCCTCATTTCTGATTCGATCACGCAGGGAAACGCCGAGCATGGCTCTCTCCATTGCACGCTGGGTGACCTTGAGCCTCCTTAAGAGACCCATAGTTAGCGACCACGTTTCACTGCCGTAAGTCATCACTGGCAACACACACTGTGGTCATAGACTTTCGTCTTGAGACACTGAGGTAAATCGGACACGAAGATTTTTCGGAGTTTCCCGAATATAATAATAAACCGAAAATCCCGAAATATCATAATATACGTAACTCAAAAGCTAAAAAGCCTACACCTTCCGAATTATTCTCCTGTTCTGGGCCCAAGTCTGCTATTGTTAACGTCATATTGTTTGGTTGTGTTGTGTTTAAATTGTAATGCTTTATATCACAGTTTTTGTTTCTTAAATCCAAAATTGAAATACAGTTTAAACACGATTTTGACGTTAAGAATAGCAGACTTGCTTGGGCCCTTGGTTTAGTGATTCTTCTCCATTATGAATTCTAGAAATCCTTCAGTTTCAAGTTCTAAAAATATATCCGTGTAAAGGGTTTATTGGTCATTGAGCTTCTTTACTAATTTGCCTTGACTTTAAAATAGACTCCTTTGTGTTACATGTGATTAGCCTTCAAAATAGACATCCCTTGTGTTATGTGATTAGTACATCGTAGGTAGAGTCACCAAATATCTAAAGAATGGAATAAAGTACTCAAGTTAGGTCTTTGTGTTCGGCGACTGCGATCCCACAGTTCCTCTGCTGAAAAAGACCTTTGTTAGTGAGTCAGGTCTCCATAAATTTTGTTTACATTCGTACTTTTCGCTGTTTCCGCATTACTTTGTTGCCCACTATTTACTATTACTAGTGACGAAATGAAGGCGCACGCGCTTCTACATCCCCTACTGTTCAGTTTTCCAACTACAGGGTCCTACGTGGGTGTCCGTCTGTGTGACGTTGGTCGCCGAGTAGTCAAGTGATTAATTATTACATTTCAATTGCGGCCATTGCGGGAGGAGCACTGGTGTCAACGCTACAACACTTTTATTGTTCAAGCATGATAGTTGAGTTGACTCCTCAAGTGAAAGATTTACTTAAAATGACTTCAAGGCCAAATCAAAGTATCAAATAGTTCGATTAAAGTTAAAAGGAACTTTTATAATACAATTTAGGCACGGAGGGTGATCAGATCAACTAATGTCTAAATACAAGAAAATTTTAAGTATTTCCAGAAAGTTCCTTTCGTTCTTTCAACTTGCGACAAATATCTCCTAATTGGTGGAAATAAGCGCAGCATTCTTGCGAATGAAATATTTTGATAAGCTTTGAAAGGTCGACTGTCCGTTTCATTCCAGTCTCGGTTTCAAGCGAACCACTTAATTAATAGTTGTCCTTGGTCGGCAAATTGGGTCTATGAATCTGTCCAATAGCCTAGCTACGTTTGCAATAAGATCGATCTCGAAGTCGTGGTCAACATAGTCAATTTTATTATGGTAGGTTGCTAGTACAGTTAGTTAGAGCAAACAATTACAGTGTTGTTCATTTTGAATGGGAGTTTTTGAAGGATTGTGAATTTGTGAAATAGGTAAGTTGTTATTTATAATGGCTGAAAGTGCAGATGAAACTTAAAGTTCACAATATTCAATATTAATATCAATATAAAAGTTCATAATATTTAAATAAAATGTTGGGCGTTCATTTTAATAATAAACTGATAAATGAAACAACGAACTACAGAATAATAATTTGTAGTTTGATGTTGTATATTAATTTAGACATGTATTATTTTTCTAAGTTTGTCTTCGATCAAGAATATCCGTAGTTAAATATGAAGTTTCGATTGTAATTTCGTTACTAAGATTTAGAGTACTGTCAATCTGGAGAACTAAATGGTTGTGTTTGATTTAGATCTCATGTAGGTAGTCTAATAGCAATGCCGCCGTGACGGACAGACAAACGGCGGATGTGTCTGTATTCCTATATTACGGTACTACGGGGAATCATACGATGCCCTGTAGACAAAGTTGGAGTGAAATGATCTGTTTTATGACCCAGGAGAAGCTTCGAATATTTTTGTTAACTTAAAGTTAAAGCTACTTAGCTACCGTCGAATCTTAAACTTGCGTTTATTGCATGGTGGAAATAGTGTGTTACTACATTACCATTTCTAAACATTGGAACCACCAATTTATTGCACTTACTAAGAAGAAGTTTTTTAAACGACTGCACAAAAAAATTGTGTAATGTGTTCGGTTAGGCAGGTACGATAATTTAATTTATTTTTTCGTCGATTCTTTTTCGAATTAAAAAAAAATCGGGTTGCACTCCAGGAGTGCCGGCAGAAGTGAAAACTTGAATATTAACGTTGTGCATTTTTGATATTTTGAAATTAGCGGCAAAGGATTAAAATTATTTCTTTCCTATTACTATACAGTCACACAATTCAATCAGTTTGTAATTAAAGAAAAATTCTTAAGATTTCGCGCCAGTGGCCTTTTTAATTTCTACATGCACGCATTCTATAAGGTTCTTGATTCTACGACTACGATTTAATAAACTTATAGTCACAGAGTATAAATAAGTCTATGATTTCACCGCAGAGATCGCTGCTATTAGTTCCATTTTCAAAATTAGCGCGTTGCTGGTGACACAAGTGTTTACGCCTTAAAATGACGCGCCGCAATTTTCAACGCACCCCGTAGAAAGAAAGGGGTATACTTCCGCTGCCAGCTGTCAACTCTCCATCCATCACACCCGTCTTACGCATTTTCGATCAGCCAGCCAGTGATTCTTACTGACGCGAAGCATTTTTTCCCCATTACAAAAAAGCGTACAACGCCGCTAAAGAAGTTTTCATTTCAAAAAAATATCAGCCATTTCTAAAAATGTCACAAACGAGAGGTCTTCAGCTCACAGGGCCACTAGTTGTTAATATGCGTAGTAGCTAAAGGAGTGAGACCTAAAGGGCGGTTGCTTCGGTCGAAGGTTCGTTGCCTGACCGGGCACGTAACCAGATCCCAAGGCGGTTTTAGTCAGTACGAGTCTGACATACCCATCATAGCCGGCTATGTGGTATCCAATGAGGATTTCCGCCTCCTTCCCCCCGCTGGGGAGGGTCGCTCCGAACCCCTAAGGCTGAGACCGGGAGAAAAAAGTGCAATCTTTTATTCATCATCTGTGTGATGTATACCCTGCTGTGGCATTTTCACATCGAACCTCTATCGCTGGCACGTTCGCATCGAATCTTTATTAGCAGCATGCATGTATGATACATTAATATGACTCCCGGCTGGCATGTGTCAGTCTGGCTGGTTTATGAGGACCACCGTGGGAGCCCAGCGCGGGGATACACTGAAATATTGCGGCCCTAGGGAACACCGGCTCGTTTGGCATTTGTCGAACTGATTGATATAATGCTTGAATAATACTGCGACGTCTAGGTACTCACTCACGTCGAAGAAATAACGATAGATGCAATAAATTTTGTCAGTCATTGTTTTTTCGAGAACTAAATGAAATATTGGAGACAATCCTTTTTGCGCCCAAGAAAACAGACTAATGTCTATGCTAACTTAATATTGAGAACCGAAACGATTTAATTTTCTGATATTGAGAAGTAAGTGTGTATAAAACAAAATTACTTCGTTAAAATCTGATTTTGCATACAACTTTTATACAATACTAAAATAGGTAGGTACCTACTAAAGCATTGTGAATGCTAAAATCGCAAATTTTAAAGTTACAACTTTTATGTTATTTATTTATGATGCACTTATAGTTTGTATCTTTAATTTGATTAATGAAAATGAAAAATTCTTTATTCAAATAAGCTCACAAAATGAGCATTTTTAAATCGTCAAAGTTTTTTTTTACCCTACCCACCACCCATTATGATGTCTTTTTAACCGACTTCAAAAAAAGGAGGAGGTTCTCAATTCGTCGGAATCTTTTTTTTTTTTTTTTTTTTTATGTATGTTACTCGATTACTCGAAGACGGCTAAACCGATTTGAAAAAATATTTTTTTGTTTGAAAGTATCTACTTTCAAATTGGTCCCATTGTCATGAAATCAGGATCTGATGATGGGATCTTGGAGAAATCGAGGGAACTCTTCAAATATTATAGGCACATCTATAGCGATTTTAGTATTTTCTTAAGTAACTTGTGCATTTGCTTTCGAAAAGTATCATTTCGGTGAAGTAGAACTGATGATGAAGACCAGTATAGATGATCATCGGAACTATTCAATACTAAGTAGTTCACTGGTACAATACGATTACTTTAATATGGTTGCTAGGCTATTTATGCTCATCATAATTCATATGGTGAAGAAGAGCTGATAGTGAAGTACCAGGAGAACTCCTCAACAATAAACGCCCCTGCGTCGGGAAAAGCAGTACTATGTAAAAGGTGATGAGCCGTTGACATAAGGCTATTGTTACTTAGATAATATCATCACCAAATATACTTACCACAAAAAAGTTTAAAATAAAAAAGTTTTTAATAAAAACAAAACCTCCTTCAAAAACCTTGAAAATAATCTAACAAAAAAAAGTTTCAAAAATAAATTAATGGCTCTAAAAAGCAAGAAATAAAATATTGAAATCTGTATAATAACTAACTCGAAAGTTTGTATGCATATCTTATATTAAACAACGTCTTATGAAGTCGGGTGGGGTTTAAACCCATGATTAAAGTTTAGATATATTAGTTTAGATAAAAAATATCGTTCGTCCCCCCCCCACCCGACTTCAAAAGGCGTTGTTTAATATAAGATATGCATACAAACTTTCGAGTTAGTTATTATACAGATTTCAATATATTATTTCTTGCTTTTTAGAGCCATTAATTTATTTTTGAAACTTTTTTTTGTTAGATTATTTTCAAGGTTTTTGAAGGAGGTTTTGTTTTTTAGCTGACAAGAAAAATGGGCGCAAAAAACTTATCAGCTTTATCAAATGGAACGATATTTACAAATATGTATATCGTTTCCAGACTTTATATTAACAAAGAAATATAAATAAATAAAATTATAATTAGATCTTAATGAATTTCAAATTTCTTAATCAATTTACAGGGTTCAAGCTAAATTCAAAGTTTGAAGTTATTATTCATTCTAGGCTGTTACAAGAAAACAAACTTTACAATTCAATATTCGTTAAGATAGGTAGTCAGAAGCAGACCCATTCCCACTGGCAGCACCCGTTCACGAGCATGACGCATGAACCAGCCATCGCTTCGCTCAATCATATTTGAGGGAACGTAACGACCCGCCTCACACGACACCACCGCAGAAATGATTAAAGAGAGCATGATATACTAACGTATATGTATAATGTTAGTCTATCGCCATTAAGGGTTGCCGATAATTTTGAATGAGGGATAGTCGCGGGCACGATGACGCAGTTAGGAATGCGCCTGCACAGGTTCTGTCTATCTGCCTGCCACGGCTAGCTCAGTTCACACGCTCTGCACCTCATTATGCACAAATTAAACTCATGTGAACACATAAAACTACACATTTTAATTTTTCTTGCAAACAATGACAGAGTGAGGTTGGCTCTGTTTTTTGTGAGGCGTTTATTGAAAGAATATTTAGAAGGAATTAGAGCCTACCTATTTTCTCGGATAATACCTAATCGGCTAAACATTTCACAGCAAATCTTCAAACCTTAAGTTGGCTTCATGTGGCAGAGTATTAGGGTTGCCAACTTTTTTTGCATTAAATATAGTAGTTTCAAGATTATTACGTGTAAAAATATAGTAGATGGCGAAAATTCCAAAAAATATTGTAGGTTATCGTTTTGTATGGAAGATTTTTCATACTAACATTTCATAATTTATTCAACAATCATAAACACAAGTATTTAAACACAAAAATTATTATGCAATTACTTATGTGCATAAGTATAAGTAATTTTTATATGCGGCTTTTATTTAATTTTTTCACTTGAAAAAATATAGTAGTTTTGCCTACTATATATTTAGTATATAATAGTAGGATATATATAGTAGTAATATAGTAGGATACTATATTATATAGTAGGGTTGGCAACCCTACAGAGTACCTATATTTATCTTTATTTAAGTTCGCGTTTGTGTAAATATTTTGTTTTATCAAACTTTTGTGTGTAGCTTTGCGTTAATCAAAGTTCAAGGTTTGGTGGGCAGGACTTGTTTTAAGTTCGCCTGGCTAGATATCCCAATCTTAATACATATTAGGTGATATGAAAGCAAAGCGTGGTTAAAAATCCCTTACGGAATTTGTATGGGATGCGCTAAGCTATAGTAATTAACATTTCTTGCATACAAATAATTCCGCTCATAGTTTCCTCGTAGTAAGTAAAGTTTTTAAGTTTTCCACAAAAACGCTCACATCATCAATCTTAAGGTAAAAACTAGTCTTGGATATCCAATGTGCAAAAAAGCAAGGTTGTTGAATTATGAACGCAATTTACCTACTATGTATTAGTAATCGACGTATAATGTGGCTATTAAAAATGATTTAAGAACCGTTTTAAATTGCGGTAGAGAAAGAAAAGATTCAATCACAAGGTAAATAATGTATTATATTTGCATATAATTAAGTCAGATATTCCGTAGCATCTTTAAGAAAACCTACACAATTTCGAATGACAATGGCTTTCGTAATTACGTGAACAAAGCGCGGGCGGTGCGTATGCGCCGATTGGACAGAGCCACGCCTTCCCCACCCATTGTGATCACTTGTAACCCTTATTTTCACACATTTAAAGTTCATTTTCCTCTATAATATTTAGCTACAAAGTTTTAGGGGAACCAATCGTTATAGCGTGTTATTATAGCTATCTCATATTTATATTTTTTCCAAATATTGCTCCGTCGCTCGTGACTTACCAACTTAACCCATGAATTAGGTTGACGTCATCGGTTTGAGGTATTTTCGGCGTTTATTTAATCGGCTGATGGTTTTTTAACTGATTCGCATTCACCTGCGAAAAAATTATGGATAAGTATCGTAATAACTTTGGAATGTATCGGTTTTGTGATAATTTTAATGTGGCGTGAGAATTTTTATTAACAATAATACTCTCATTCAAATATTTCAGACATAAATAATATTAAAATAGTAGTTACAGGTTCTTTAATTTATAGTATTCTTTTTCGTTTTTTCACACAGATTTTTTTCGTTTTTTTTTCAAAAATTTGTATAAATGTATAGAATTTGCTGCATGGAAAAGACATAAACGAGAGCTCATCAGCATGCTTAACAATTATACGAAAAATTCGACTGTGTTATTTTAATCTTTATGAAAATTACTTTCTATTTGTATTTGAATCGTCCAATAGTGCAATGAGTATCGATTCACGGCTTGTATCAATATATCACGGCTGCGCAGAAACACGGCTCATTATAAATGGTGTAGCCACAGTATATAAAGTCTGTGTGTCATAGAGTCTACTAAAGAGTACTATACTAATTCTGTGACTATAGCTTGACTATTTAGACAGAAGCACCCTTGGCCGTATTTGAAAACACACCCTTGATTTGTTTTATTGCTCTAGGAACTGCCCTGTTGAGAGTGGGGTACTCGATCCTGTTGAGAGTAGGGCACTCTCAACAGGATCGAGTTCACATTAAGATCGAATTAACGTCAAAAATCTGTTATTTTGGTTCTTTGGAAACGGTTGCCATAGTTTCCATTATTGATGGGACGCGAATCAAAAAAATGTATTCGAGTCGATTCGAATTGCTCGGGCTAGAAAATAGAAGTACCTATAGTTCGAATCGTCGATTCGAATTTATAGATGATTCGAATCGATATGATGATTTGAATCAATGAGATGATTCGAATCAATGTGATGATTCGAATCGATACGATTACTCGAATCAATAACAATAATATCGTAACCCAATTTTTGGGTTTATGGAAAAGAATTGAAACAAAAATAAAATATCTTATATTTAAGTAGCTTTTAGGGTTCCGTACCAAAATGGTAAAAAAGGAACCCTTATGGTGTGACTCAGTCTGTCTGTCTGTCTGTCTGTCTGTCACAGCTGGATATCTCGAGAACTACTAATGGTATCAATTTGAAATTTGGAATAGTTTAAGATGACATTTGCCCAACTATTTTGCAAATAAGAAAGAAATAAAAAAAATAATATTTTTTTTACAACAGGGACTGAAAAGGGGTCTTAAAAATTTGAAGTGAGGTGACTAGGGCATGTGGGGTATCATATGAAAGAGCGCTGTTTGCAAATTTTAAAATATTTTTTCCTTTTTTCTTAGGCCGCATAGTTTTCGACTTATGATGAAAAATGTAAAAAAAAAATAACGTTCCCCCCCTCTTATCTCCGAAGTTTGCAAAGAGAAAAATCTGAAATAATTCTATGTGATAGTAGTTTATGTAAAGATTACAGGAAAAATAAAACGATGTCTCAATATAACACACTTTTTTAGAAATTCAAAATCAAACAAAAATTCTTCAGTTTCACTACCAGTCAACAGATGGCGCTGTCCTAAGCATGCTAACCTAAGAAACATAAAATAGTTCCACTATCGGTCAAGAGATGGCGCGCCCTAATAATACTACAATAATAAATTGGTGGCTGGTTCTAATATAATTACCTACTATTTGCTGTACGAATAAACGAAGAATAAGTTCCTACTTAGTAATATAAACAGTTTGCAATGTGGAGTGGATGAAACGTTTTTCAGTCACATAAGCAGCTGTGGCTAAGATTTGTAAATTAACTGTCCGCCTGTTCCACCTGTCTGACGTTTATCCTATTTTTTTAAAGACTACTAAAGTAACATATCCAAATATATTTATGATTGTACGGAACCCTCAGTGCGCGAGTCCGACTCGCTCTTGACCGGTTTTTTTAAGTAGTTGTCAGCCCCTAAGGTAAGCTTGCTACACTACCAAAGATTCGAATCAAAAAACCTGATTCGAATTCAAACATTGATTTGAATCAAGCTTGGATTGACGTCATTCGAATCATTCGAACCAATTGGCTTTGGTTAAAAAATAAAAGGTATTTTTTTTATATTTTTTTACTACAGATTAGGCTAATTTAAGAAACTAATTTGAATATTTTAACATTTGGTCCCGTATTTATTTTTTTATAAATATATTTGTCGAGCGGATATGGTCAACCGGAATGACGTCATTAGTGGCATGAAAGTTTAAGAAGAAAACCTTTGCCATCTACTTATAGAAAAAGAAAGGCCAAGTGTCATTAACTGTCATAATGACTTTATGGTTGTTTGTAAACAAATAAGTTATAGTTAATATTTCTTCTATTTTATTCATTTAATCCAGTTGTGACGGTTCTAGCCTACCTTCTTAATTTGCCGCAATAATTTTTGAGGTGGTAAAATTATAATAAAAATGCTTACCAGTGGAAACTCTGCTGAAAAACTTTGTAAAAACTGACACGCCCAATCTACCCCAATTGCGAAATGTATTGTATGTATTGTGTCTATTTTGGATGTAGGCTACATGGATGAA
The DNA here is from genome assembly GCA_943789525.1 of Agriphila geniculea. Taxonomy (NCBI): domain Eukaryota; kingdom Metazoa; phylum Arthropoda; class Insecta; order Lepidoptera; family Crambidae; genus Agriphila; species Agriphila geniculea. Next base: position 22,835,564 of record OX038869.1, on the reverse strand, counting down.
ATTGTAACGATTGCTTGTGGACTGAAAAATTTGCAGGATAACATAATAAACATTGTGAAAATATGTGCATACTTTATTTCTATTTACAAACATTTAATAGTAGGGATGTGGAAAAAATTACGAGATAAGTTCGTCGATATTTTTCGGGCGATATTAAATACTCTGATATATCGATAGATGTTTTTACAATAATTTTTCCAAAACATTTTTTTGGTAATTACGTATGGATTCTAATAGTCGACACTATTTTGTCACTGGAGCTTTTTGATTTTTTCCAACTTTGAGTCTTAAAAATCATCGTAAAATTCGTCAAATCGAGGCAAAATTTCGCGTAGGGGTTTATTTTGCTATTTTTTATGTTTTACAATACCTTAAAATTTGAATCCATTACTTAGTCATCGTCCCATTACATCCCATTTTTTTCTGAGAAATATTACCTATATCGATATTTTTTCACTTCCACCTTCCACCATCCCTAATGCCAAGTTCATTGTCAAAATTGTCTTTGCACTTTTTTCTTTTTTTTATTATGGCTGGGAGATCTGTATGTGATGACGTCATATGAAGGTCATTTGAAGGTTAAAGCTTTTTATTGAATATTATAAATATCTTTAAAAATATAGACTTATTTTTAAATTTAATTAGTAGACACTGTACCGAAAGCTTATTCCTCGAAATGGTTTTGAGATTTCCAGTCATGTTCAAAAAGTTATCAAAGCCAATTGTGGTTCGAGCCTCATTATTAGTTTCCATAGCATTGTTTTGACGTTTATTCAATTTGAACTCGAACTCGATCTCGTTGATATAGATCCCCCCTGGCTACAGTACTATAACTATAGCCCGGTTTGACCTGAAGTTGCGTGTCGGTAGGTATGTAGTCTCTGTGTGCGTGCATGGAAAAATGCATCACTGTGTATTGTTTCTTGAGGCTCTTCTATTTAATTTTATATTTTGTGCTGCACCCGCCGTGATTTACAAGCCACTAGTGACGTGATTCACGGACCACGGCTACTGAAGACAAGCAACGCCTTGTGATATTGTTCATAGTTTTGAATTTAATTGCAAGGAAAGTCCTGTCGAACGGTAGGCTTAACTAGGAAAACAGCTGGAGTAATGTGGATAATAAATCAGTTATTTGCGTGCGGCTGGCCAACGATATCCCATTTATTATTCTAATTCAGAATGCCCTTATATAGGTGAAAGTAGTTGAAATATGGGTACGATTGGTAAACCAAAAATAGATGTTATGCAGTCTTTTAACTTCCTAGTCCCTATACCTAGGTTATTTTGAATATTTTAATGTTTTTCACCCTTATGAGCAGTTTATTATAACGATTATAATTCGCAACTTATTCATTCCAGAAGAAATTCATGATCAAAAGTAAAACTGCAACTGAATTTAACCACAATAACTAACTAGATCAAATAGCGATTATTATTTTGGCAATATTTTTTATTGGTATTTGTTGATGTTAATGTGTTTTGTATAACATTATGTAACGTTTGAACTGAGATAAGGAAAAAAATATAAAGGGTTTTAGAATTTGAATAGTTTATTTTACTTAATTATTTTTCATTTCACGATCTTGAGCAGAAACTATTAATTGCTTGAGATAACCCCGACGCCAACGTATTAATAATTATTACCTATTTAATAAATTCATTGTGTTCGTTCATTCATTTAAATTGAGTGGTCTAACTAGCGATTTTCAGATTAATAAGTATAATTAATTATGGCAGCGTAAAGTTTTAATTAAAATACAAGCCTTAATGATTTACAAGTTGTTATTATAATGATTTTAAGGCAGTCGGCCATCAATAATAAAATATTTGTGGCATCACTTATTTCGATTGCTCTATTTTGTACACTTTTGGATTTATCTAAGTTTGTAATATACACTTTTAAACTTTGGCGTTGCATTTTATTACATTAAGAACACGGGTATTAAACGCGTTTAAACTAAACATAGGTGTTTAAACACCTACCATTTTCCGACGTTTCTACCGAGTTGCATCGGCCGTGGTCACGGGCTGACTGGAGTGGTAGGAGCTGCCTGCTGAAATAATAACACCTATGTTTAGTTCCTGTGTTCATTTAAAATGTTTGTAATGCCGGATTAAACTTAATATATAGTAACTATTTACTATATATAATTAATCTTACTGAACCAATTATTACCTATACATTAATTTATAATTAGGAGTTGTTGCATAGATACATATCTTGCAAGTTTTACTATCTGTTGTGTTAATGTTAAGCTGTTTCCACTATGTTGTATGCATCCATTATATTGTATGTACCTCTACACATGTCTTAAAAAGAAAGATAAACTACATACATGGTGTAAATTTGTGAATATTTTTTTCTTCTTGCTTCAATTCAAACAAAAGTATAAGTGTTGTTATTGTTAGTTTCCATGTAATTTTATCGTTTTATCAAATCTTCCATTCATTTTCCGTCGATTCAAGTTACACACGGAGTCGATAGAAATATTTCAAGATTGGAAAGGTGTCATTTATAAAAGTATTGTTAAACAAAGCGGTGTTAAGATGGTTATCAGCCGAAAATTATTCAAACCAATGTAAATAGATTCCCACAAATCTGGGCGATAAATCGCCGGCTGCGGGGAATTAGTCAAGATTGTATCGCGTCGGGCGCTCCACGGATTAATAGAGACGCAAACGCCGCCTGATGTTAATGAATACGCCAGTGCTGCCACCACTTTCAAATTTCAGGCGGCCAAAATTGGAACTAACCGTCATTCGACAGTCAATGCAAAGAAAATAGACCTACACTGGTCAAGGCAATGGATAACAGGGTGGGCCGATTTTGTATGGAGATTTTTTTTTCGAATTTCATAAAGCAAGTTGTGTCAAAAGTTGCGGCTGATTGCGTAGATCCTAAATACACTATTAAATGTTGAAAAATGTAAAAGCTTTAGCCCTCAACCAGCAGTCAAAACATGTTTTTTTTTCAAATTTCTAAAAATAATTTTTAAAATAATTATTTATGCATTTTCTAATAACATTTTTAATGTTTTTTCTAACGACAGGTAATAAATAAAACTATACTTAAAGTAATTATAACCATTTCTATTAAATTTTCACTAGGACTAGGAGTAATAAAATCAAAGTTTTAAAATCACGAAAAAATATTTACTTTTCACTACTTTTAAGGGGCCATACATAATAGGAAAACATGGTTTGCGCGGGCCATATTTTTATATAGAAAACGTAAAGTTGTAGCCACAAAAAAATAACATACGAAAGGCTAAAAAGAGATTATCTATAGTAGCTACAACTATTAAATTGAGTATAAACCTCACAGATGGTTGTACAAAAAAAATCAGAATATCATCAAAAGCGCTTGTCGCGGGCCATATTTTTGGCGTAAATAATATCGGAAACGTATTGAATTCTACATCAAAATCACTTTAACGTACTGTGCAGTTGCTCCAATAACTATTTTCAAGAAAGATAATTGTGCTAAAGATAATGATGAAAAAACAACCAAAAATATCGAAAAAGTGCAGAAGTGAGGTTATTTTCCATACTCTTTACACGTACAGAAAAAGACAGAGACAAATGATTTTGCATAACGGAGCCTTAAATTGATTTTTGCTGTCGAATTCGGGCATTTCTGAACGCGATTTAAGGGTATTCCCTAGCAGGTTTTCCGATGACACGTAGAGATGCTTCAGTTACCAGTTTCACCGACCTTTCTACGGCTTGAGTGTGGCAAAGATAATCGTACAGAGGCCCTTGATTTTTGCTATGTCTTGTAATTATTCGTTACTATATTTTGTAAGGATTGGCGGTGGAGTGGAGTAATTACTAGATCTTGCCATAATAACAAGTCAATATAGTTTTCAGCTAAAAAGTTTAACTTTGGGGGTTTGAAATTCCGTATCAGAGCGGTAGTACCTACCATAAGCCTAGCTTTTAAAATTCGCGCTACAGCGAGTTGTCGCACATGATCTTTTAAGTCATACAACATTGCTAGCAGCAAGTTTTCTGGGTCGCAGAAAAATGCTTTTTTTGTATCACTGGATCAATGATAGCTCTTACATTTTCAGGTAAATCTCTAGAAAAATTAATCAATTTAAAATAATGATGTGGCCCATCTTTCAAATTTGGTTGATTTTTAATAAAAAACCAAACTGTGGGGGTTACTTACAACCTCTTAAAACTTGCCAGGTTTATGAATTGCTATAGTTAAATCTCTTTCTCGCTGTATAGCGAATAAAAGAGATAGATTGATATCCAGTCAGAAAACTGCCAGGAAATAAGAGAAATACGGCCCCTGGAGCATAAACTTTCATGATGAAGTTCACAATATTTTTCAGATTTTCAGAAGGATCACTTGTACTTATGTAAAGTTTGAGAATGCGGTTGGCAAAGGTAAGACCTCGAATGTGTCATTTTTCCTGGTTGACGATTCGCCAATTCTGACTGACAAATCTCAAAAAGGTATTTCTGATCGGTACTTAGATCTTTAGCAGCATCAATTTGAGGTATATTTCCAGATTCTGGTATAAAATTCACCACATCGTTACAACGTCGAACAAAAGGTTATAAAATAATTTAATTTCTGGTTAAAATTAAAACTTATGAATGATATTTATCAATTTGAGACTTTTAACATTTGTTTCATGCGTTCTTGAGAAACGGTAGGAATTGATGCATTTTTCCATAAACATTCGAGTTCTTGAGTTACCAACATGAAAATTTAGCTGTTAGACGGTTGTTTTCCGTTATATTTTTCCTTTAGTTCGTGTCATTTCAATAATATAAACTTAAAAACGTCACTTACTGTAGGAAGTCTCTTGTGATCGAGTTCAGAATAGGGTCAAAATAATGGACAGACTATGTCACTTCGCCGTGAACCAGCGCTCATTTTGACCTACAATAATTAATATTAAGTTGCAAAAAAACAAGAAAAACTGTTATTTTATCTGAAAACTATATTTTTGTTGCATTCAAATGAGTGGTTCAAACAAGACTATGACGTGTTCTTATTCGCTGGGTGCGAAGGTATAATAATCGATCGCAGCGCTCATGGTGGCAAAAAGTAGAAATAAAGAAGGCTCTGTAATCTGCTTGAAAACGATATTTAATTGATTACTAGCGATACAGGACCAATTATATATGTTTATTATCACTTAATAAAATTATTAAAGTTGCTTTATCCTCTTGTTTTACAAAATCTACAACTAAAAAAGAAGTAAACAAACCCTAATATAACCAAAATAAAACCCTCTTTTTGAATAGATCTTACTTGCCATATTTAATTTAAATGACCAAAAATGATTTCACAACACTTTGTCCACCCAAATCACAGGAATTTTGAAATTTACATTAATAACACAATGTATAGTATTTTTTAATATTTTGTCACAATGCCGCCATTACATATCAAAACGTCAAAACGGTCAGGTCAGAGCCAACAAAGTTGCAACACGCTAGGTGGCGCTAAAAGCGTGCACGGAGCCAATAGCAAACTACAGCTATTTTTGCCGCGCGAAACTACTTGCATATCAGTTTTTGTTGAAAATATTAAATAAAGGGTTAAAATACATTAGTAAACCAATAAAATGGTCAAAGAATACTTATTAACCAGAAAAAACATGGGTTTGAAATGTATGAAAATATTGATATTTTAACCAAACTTTGATCGATGGTAGATGGCTCAAAATGATCAGCAAGTTTTTTTTAATTATCCTACTAATATTATAAATGTGAAAGTTTGTGGGTTTGGATGTTTGTTCCTCAATCACGCAAAAACTTCTGAACGGGTTTGGTTGAAATTTGGTACACAGATAGAAGATAGCCTAGATTAAAACATAGAATACTTTTTATCCCAATTTTCCTACGGGAACGGGAACCACGCGGGTGAAACCGCGGGCGGCCGCTAGTTTTTCCTATAATACTACGTCGCATTACAAAACTTTTGAGGGGTCTCGTGAGACAAAAATCTAAAATAATTGAAATCGGCCCACCTAATGGATAATGGATTCCACCATCGGGGTACCAGACGCAAGTTCGCATATCACCCTTACATAGTAGATACTCCAAGGGTCCGTACCAAGCGCTTTGCCAATACATTTCTTATGCGAACCGCTAAAGAATGGAATCCGCTGCCTGCTTATGTGTTCCCCGATAGTTACAACCTTGGTCTCTTTAAGGCAAGAGTGAATAGGCATTTCCTGGGCAAGCGTGCTACATGTTATACCACATCCCTTTACCAAGCAAGATGGTGGTCAAATGCCTGCCCAGTCACCAATAAAAAAATAAGGCTCTACTAGGATATTGTATGTAAGTAGTGTTTGCCGTATTTGCGATTACGTTGAGATCGTACTTAAATATAATGGAGTTGGTTAAAAACCCCAGTCAATCTTGGATGTTTTTTTTATAGCGAGAGGTTTTCCTATCTTGTTTAATCATATGTTTTATTTAAACGCTTTTGGAATAGCGCACAAGCGCCTCTTACAACCGGTCAGATACGTCTTTGGAACCATACCGACGACGGCTATGTTCAAAATAGCCATCATTAAAGAAAATTGAATTTTGTTCGAACGCATCAATTTAGCGCTCGCCTCTTGTAATCTATTAGAGACACTTAGAACATACGAAGTTTTATAGTTTTTAGACGGGAATTAATGTGTGAATTTGTACATTAGAGCTGTTATTGAGGCGTGCTTTATAAATTGAGAAATTTTCAAACATTTTTCATATTTATTTTTTTCGTTTTAAGAAATAATAATAGCCTCTAATGACTCACTTTATTAGATTTATCGAAAATTAGTTACTACATCCGCTGATGATATTGAACATTCACAAATTACTAGACATTTTGAAATATGTATTATAATTAAATATCATAATTATTTCCGGTTACGTCTTTAATTTTGGAATATATTAAATTGCAGTGTATGTGTAGATTATCAATTTATTATAGTACGCAGTTAGATTCAGTACGTATAGTTTTTTAAGTATCACGCTTTTTAAGCTATAAAATTTAAGTCCATTCGCTTAGATAGTGTCGGTACACTCGCAAGCACTTGTGTTGAGAGACAGGAATACCGGTAACAAACACAACCTTTCACTACGGCACTTCTATGTAAACTGCCTAAATCCAAATTGACTTGCGGGTGTACGCCGCATGCGGTATCCTTTGACCAGAAGCGCACGTGCAAAGGCGGCGCAATAAAAGGGCGACACTATCTGAGCGAACGGACTTTAATCGCAGTTTAAACTGAAGTGTACAAAGTCATTAGCGGGGTAGTTTCCTAAAAATATTTTTTTTCATAGAATAGCTCATAGTGATCTTTAGTCCTATTATAATAGGTGTTACCGAGAAGGGATAGTTTCGCGAAAAACGAGAAAAATCCGAAGCGGCGACTTTGATCTCAGTACGCGACCATTATAGGCAAGCCGCAAGCGTTAATTCCTTACATTATCGCCCTTGGCAGCTCATTAGCAACTCAGTCTTTTTAATTGCGATTTCATTAATTGAATCTGTGACATATTAACTGGGCAAACGAACAGTAATGGAATTTAATGAGATGTTTTCTCAGGATTTAAGTGTTCTGCTTTCGACCTATCAATCTTTAAGTTCAACAGTAGGTATTACTTTGCACAGTGTGCTGTTATGAAACTACTGGGCGTCCTTTCACGGGCTAAGTGCCGAACAAGCTGCTTTTGATCAACAAACCGCAGATTCGTCCGGTCATGGAGTTTTATTGTTGTTTGTGCGATGGTTCTGCTAAGTATCAGCTTGAACTTCTGGAATCGATTGAAAACCAGGAGGAGCCAGGAGGCTCATCGAAAACTCGACATTGGCCACAGCGCAACTTCAAAGCCTCAGTCACCGTCGCAAAGTTTGTTTATCGTTATTTTTATATGGAATACACTTCAGAGAGTGTGCCAAAGAATTGCAAAAAAACCTTTACTATCCATCGCTATGTTACCATTAAAGTACGGAATCCGTTAATCTGCAGATTAACTAGTGAATCTGCAGATTAACTGGTCGAGTCAGTTAAAGTGCGAAAGTTTTCTTAAAGGAGATGATTTCCGCACTTTATTTAGTGAATCCGCAGATTAATGGATGCTACACCGTTAAAGTGCGGAATACAGTGAGTGAAATGGTTTCCTATGTATTTGCATAAAATTTTAAGGCATAATATGTCATAGCATAATATGATTTCGCCGAATGATGTTTACGCATAATATTATTTAGTCATAACAGCTTATGCATATTTTTTTTAAGCATAACTACTTTAAGGATAATCATGTTTAAGCATAATATTCTTTAGCATAAATTTAAACACGCATAATGTTATTTACGCATATTTTTATAAACAAAAAAATCACGACGTTTAAAATCACGAAAGAACATTTTACCTAAAATACAAAATCCCGGAGCTTAAAAAACCGAAGGTTCATTGAGGATTACATGCCAGCAGGTCGGTTCTGGCACTTCGCCGGCCGCTGCCGCGGCACGCTCTCTTCGCTCGCTCGGCTCGTGCGTTGTTGGTCGCAATGGAACCTTACCTCCTCCTCGCTCGCTACGCTCGCTCGTCGTCGCACCTAATAGACCTAAACAGACTTTCGGGATTTTTAACTATGGGCATTTTAACTTTCAGGGTTTCGAACTCGAATCATCAGTCATTTAATAATCGATCTTTTAAGTTTCGGTCTATTGGATATCGACATTAAGGAATTTCGGTACTTTAAAAATAGGTGTTTTATGAGTCGATATTCAGGTCGTATGTGTTATGAGTTTTTGGCATTTTAATACAATACCTACCCCTTTTGCATGAAAATAAATAAGTGCGTAAAAATATTTATTCTAATTGTTTTTGATTTTTATGTCTTAATAATATTAGGCGAAAAGACAATATGCCTAATAACATTATGCGAAAACAAATTAGTCTAAATGATAATTATGCTAATATAAATAGTATGACAAAAAACATTTATGCGAAAGTATTATTATGACAAAAAAGATTATGCCAAATCCGTTATGCCAAATCAAATTAGGTATAAAAAAATTATGCGAAAACAAGGGATCCCGAGTGAAATAGCCAAGGCTTCAGGAAATTAAATTAAAAGACCTACATTGAAAGTTTATTTTACAAAAACTTCGTTTCTGGCGCTCCGCCGGCCGCTCCCGCGGCACGCTCGCTCGGCTCGCGCGTTTTTGGTCGCAATTCTAACCTAACCTAACCTAACCTAATGAACACTTTAAAACTTTTTCGATGGCGGGGGGTGAAGAGCCGCCCCCGTCCCCCCGCTTTTGTGTCTACCCCCTTTTATGTTATTACACATTTTTTTCAATAAAAGAACCTGTTTACCTGGGAATCTGCAGATTACCTAGTTAAAATACGAAATGAATAATTTTTCGCACTTTAACTGATTCGACCAATAAATCTGCAGATTAACTAGTTAATCTGCAGATTTACTGATTTCCGCACTTTAACGGTGACAGATATACCAATGTAAACTTTTATACGTTTAATAATAGCAAATAACTACACAGACCCATTTGTTTCGATCAAAGTGCATCTGATGTAGTAGATACCTACCTAATGCGCTAATTTGAAAATTACTTTACGCGAAAAGTAATTTTCCAAATCACCGCAACTCTCTTTCAATTAAGTCTCATATCATCATGGTCCTTTGCTTTTCTTGAGTCAAATACCTACTCGTGATAACATTATATTTTTGTATTATCTAATGTCTTTAGTATAAAGTTACCTCCTTTTACTTGACAAAGGCGTCGTGTACCTTCATTTTTGGACGCAGTTCTGGTGTTCTGTCAGTATCGTGTTTCGTATGTCTCAATCGTGGCGGTGGTAACTGGAGCTCGGCGCGGCTGTCGCGCTCGGCGAGATCACAGTCACCGACGTCGTTATAACCGCTGCAGCCATAGCACATGGGTGGCTCAAAAGGTTAGCTTCGATAGATCCTGTAACAATTGCTTTGTACTCTCGATGCCAATGTCTCCTTTATAAACAAACTAGCGGCCACCCGCGGTTTCACCCGCGTGGTTCCCGTTCCCGTGGTAATATTGGGATAAAAAGTATTCTATGTTTTAATCCAGGCTATCTGTGTGCCAAATTTAAACCAAATCCGTTCAGTTGTTTTTGTGTGATTGAGGAACAAACATCCGAACATCTAAACATCCAAACATCCAAACCCACAATTTTTTACATAGTAGGATAACAAGTAAAGTTTTGGGTGACCAAAAATTCACTATCTCGAGCTCCTCCGTTCTTCGTAAGGCACGTTAAACCGTTGGTCCCGGGCGCATTTGCAGTCGTTAAAACCTATTAATCCGCATTGGGCCCGGGTGGTGGGTTATGGCCCATTCTTCTTATTTACCCATAAGGAAGGCCTGTGCCCCAGCAGTGGGTATTCCCTGTTTAGCTGAAAGTTGTTGGTTATGCGATCAGAAAAGAATCATTAATTATTTAAATGACCTCCATGGTCGAGTGCTTGGTATGCTGGTTGACAAGGTGTTGCCATTTCTGGAATCCCGGGTTTGATCCCCGGCTGGGTCAATTTAGAAAACGAACTTTTTTATAATAGCTTTAGGTCTGCGTGTTTGTAGTTGCACCGTTGTATCGGATTTCCATAACACAAGTGCTTCAGCTACTCTTTGGAGTCATAGCAATGTTTGTGATGTTGTCTTAATAAAATAATGTTAGAACATCATTATTTGTGGGGCAGCCTATCCCTGGAGTGCTCCTATTCCGAACCTTAAAAATAAGATTAGTTCCTAGACCTAGAAGATCGTCGCAGCATGGTCGGTTTTTTGACTGAGGAAGAGGAACATTTTGTTTATATTTTGTTCCAAGTTTCTAGTTTAGTCTGGAGGACTCAATCAATGTTCTACTATCCTCTTATCAGAGTATTATTAAATCAATGATCTGGGGTTCTATTTTTGAATCGCTCGGCAGGCGTCGAGCGCTCTTTTCGACAGACTTTCGTTCGACATATGACTAAAAACAATGAGATGTCGAACGAAAATCAGTAGAAACGAGCGCTCGACGCCAGCCGAGTGATTCAAAAATAGGGCCCCAGATCGGTGGTGCACTGACTAACATTCTGCCTTCTACATGCAGTGTGGTGTGCGGTGTCGGGTTGCGGTCGCGCACGCACGTCGTGTCGTCTTGCCTGCGTTCCAGCCAACATATAATTTTTTGTGATTTTTTGTAGATGGAGTTGTAGGGGTCTAGATATTAATGGACGATGTTTGTTTGTTTATCTGCCTTATCTGTGGTTACTAAAAAGGGTGAATGCGGTTAACAGGCGCTAATGGATCGCTAGCGTGGTTTTTTTTTTAACAAAATATTTTTCATCACGAATTAATAGCTAAGTATGTATGTAAGTATATATTTTTTGATCTATGCCGAAAGATAAGGACTTCTATCAAAAAAACTTAATTTTGAGATATGGTATTTCCTATTATTGTTAGCTACCTGCGATTATTTATATCCTTTGCTAATTATTCAAATGTTGACTTGAACTACTAAACTTATTTTTAACCTTTTGTAGAAAAATAATTTAAGTTAGGTAGTTTGTATGTGATAGAAAATAGCTGGGTTCGCTAGTTCAATTATAACTTTATTGTCATCATCTAATATGATCTAGATTTTTTAAACTCCAAAAATGCCGGATATAATTAGACATATTTATTATTTCAGTATAGATTATTTACAGAATCCGACTTTATTATCGCCGCAGGCAAATAGCGCTCAGTAAATGCTTCTATACAGCTACACCTGCTACTACCTATATTCCTTTAGTACATATACTATTATGGGCCTATATGTCAAAATGTATCAATAGCCAGTGCGGCTGTGCGCAGGCGTTTAAAGCCATGCGCGCGCCAAACAGAACCTTAACGCGAGGTAATTAATTACATATTATTATCCTTCTAAATCATGCGAATCGGATAATGTACTGTAGTAGATGTGATGTAGTAGAGGGTTGTCAAAATTATATCGGTAATATGCCTACTTACATGCCGTGCCTCTGAGGACGTATCAAAAAGGCTGATGATATAACTGTATAAATGATCCGAATTGTTAAACATTTATGTAAATGTATTTATAACATAATACAACCTGGAGACAACATACGACAATAAATGAAAACATTGGAGACACTATAGTTCATAGGAGCATTTTGAAATATCAAAAAACCGGACAAGAGCGAGTCGGACTCGCGCACCGAGGGTTCCGTACAATCATAAATATATTTGGATATGTTACTAAAGTAACATATCTGTACTGTACTAAAGTACAGTCTTGAAAAAAGTAGGATAAACGGCAGACAGGTGGAAGGGCGAACAGGCGGACAGTTAATTTACAAATCTTAACCACAGCTGCTTTTTGGTGACTGAAAAACGTTTCAGCCACTCCACATTGCAAACTGTTTATATTACTAAGTAGGAACTTATTCTTCAGCCACCAATTTATTATTGTAGAGTTAGGTTGCGCCATCTCTTAACCGATAGTGGGACTATAAATTTTCTTCTTAGGTTAGCATGCTTAGGACAGCGCCATCTGTTGACTGGTAGTGAAACTAAAGAATTTTTGTTTGTTTTTTGAATTTCTAAAAAAGTGTGTTATATTGAGACATCGTTTTATTTTTCCTGTAATCTTTACATTGACTGCTATCACATAGAATGATTTCAGATTTTTCTCTTTGCAAACTTCGGAGATAAGGGGGGGGAACGGTACTTTTTTTACATTTTTCATCATAAGTCGAAAACTATGCGGTTTAGAAAAAAAAATGATTGAAAACGTGCAAACGGCGCTCTTTCATGTGATACCCCACATGCCCTAGTAGCCCCACTCAAATTTTTAAGACCCCTTTTCAGGCCCTGAAATATTATTAGCGATCAGAAAAGAATCATTAATTATTTAAATGACCTCCATGGTCGAGTGCTTGGTATGCTGGTTGACAAGGTGTTGCCATTTCTGGAATCCCGGGTTTGATCCCCGGCTGGGTCAATTTAGAAAACGAACTTTTTTATAATAGCTTTAGGTCTGCGTGTTTGTAGTTGCACCGTTGTATCGGATTTCCATAACACAAGTGCTTCAGCTACTCTTTGGAGTCATAGCAATGTTTGTGATGTTGTCTTAATAAAATAATGTTAGAACATCATTATTTGTGGGGCAACCTATCCCTGGAGTGCTCCTATTCCGAACCTTAAAAATAAGATTAGTTCCTAGACCTAGAAGATCGTCGCAGCATGGTCGGTTTTTTGACTGAGGAAGAGGAACATTTTGTTTATATTTTGTTCCAAGTTTCTAGTTTAGTCTGGAGGACTCAATCAATGTTCTACTATCCTCTTATCAGAGTATTATTAAATCAATGATCTGGGGTTCTATTTTTGAATCGCTCGGCAGGCGTCGAGCGCTCTTTTCGACAGACTTTCGTTCGACATATGACTAAAAACAATGAGATGTCGAACGAAAATCAGTAGAAACGAGCGCTCGACGCCAGCCGAGTGATTCAAAAATAGGGCCCCAGATCGGTGGTGCACTGACTAACATTCTGCCTTCTACATGCAGTGTGGTGTGCGGTGTCGGGTTGCGGTCGCGCACGCACGTCGTGTCGTCTTGCCTGCGTTCCAGCCAACATATAATTTTTTGTGATTTTTTGTAGATGGAGTTGTAGGGGTCTAGATATTAATGGACGATGTTTGTTTGTTTATCTGCCTTATCTGTGGTTACTAAAAAGGGTGAATGCGGTTAACAGGCGCTAATGGATCGCTAGCGTGGTTTTTTTTTTAACAAAATATTTTTCATCACGAATTAATAGCTAAGTATGTATGTAAGTATATATTTTTTGATCTATGCCGAAAGATAAGGACTTCTATCAAAAAAACTTAATTTTGAGATATGGTATTTCCTATTATTGTTAGCTACCTGCGATTATTTATATCCTTTGCTAATTATTCAAATGTTGACTTGAACTACTAAACTTATTTTTAACCTTTTGTAGAAAAATAATTTAAGTTAGGTAGTTTGTATGTGATAGAAAATAGCTGGGTTCGCTAGTTCAATTATAACTTTATTGTCATCATCTAATATGATCTAGATTTTTTAAACTCCAAAAATGCCGGATATAATTAGACATATTTATTATTTCAGTATAGATTATTTACAGAATCCGACTTTATTATCGCCGCAGGCAAATAGCGCTCAGTAAATGCTTCTATACAGCTACACCTGCTACTACCTATATTCCTTTAGTACATATACTATTATGGGCCTATATGTCAAAATGTATCAATAGCCAGTGCGGCTGTGCGCAGGCGTTTAAAGCCATGCGCGCGCCAAACAGAACCTTAACGCGAGGTAATTAATTACATATTATTATCCTTCTAAATCATGCGAATCGGATAATGTACTGTAGTAGATGTGATGTAGTAGAGGGTTGTCAAAATTATATCGGTAATATGCCTACTTACATGCCGTGCCTCTGAGGACGTATCAAAAAGGCTGATGATATAACTGTATAAATGATCCGAATTGTTAAACATTTATGTAAATGTATTTATAACATAATACAACCTGGAGACAACATACGACAATAAATGAAAACATTGGAGACACTATAGTTCATAGGAGCATTTTGAAATATCAAAAAACCGGACAAGAGCGAGTCGGACTCGCGCACCGAGGGTTCCGTACAATCATAAATATATTTGGATATGTTACTAAAGTAACATATCTGTACTGTACTAAAGTACAGTCTTGAAAAAAGTAGGATAAACGGCAGACAGGTGGAAGGGCGAACAGGCGGACAGTTAATTTACAAATCTTAACCACAGCTGCTTTTTGGTGACTGAAAAACGTTTCAGCCACTCCACATTGCAAACTGTTTATATTACTAAGTAGGAACTTATTCTTCAGCCACCAATTTATTATTGTAGAGTTAGGTTGCGCCATCTCTTAACCGATAGTGGGACTATAAATTTTCTTCTTAGGTTAGCATGCTTAGGACAGCGCCATCTGTTGACTGGTAGTGAAACTAAAGAATTTTTGTTTGTTTTTTGAATTTCTAAAAAAGTGTGTTATATTGAGACATCATTTTATTTTTCCTGTAATCTTTACATAAACTACTATCACATAGAATAATTTCAAATTTTTCTCTTTGCAAACTTCGGAGATAAGGGGGGGAACGGTTTTTTTTTACATTTTTCATCATAAGTCGAAAACTATGCGGCCTAAGAAAAAGTAAAAAATGTTTTAAAATGTGCAAACAGCGCTCTTTCATATGATACCTCACATGCCCTAGTCACCTCACTTCAAATTTTTAAGACCCCTTTTCAGTCCCTTTTGTAAAAAAAAAAAATTTTTTTGATTTCTTTCTTATTTGCAAAATAGTTGGACAAATGTCATCTTAAACTATTCCAAATTTCAAGTTGATACCATTAGTAGTTCTATAGATATCCAGCTGTGACAGACAGACAGACAGACTGAGTCACACCATAAGGGTTCCTTTTTTACCATTTTGGTACGGAACCCTAATAATTCATGCAGACTAGGAGCGTTATTAGAAAATATACAACATTTAATTTATTGTCGTTTTTACCGACTTCAAATGGAGGGAGGTACTCAATTCGACCCGTTTTTTTTTTGTATGTACACTGATTACTCGAAGACGGCTGAACTGATTGAAATGATTCAAACGTTATTACATTAGGTAAAATTTCAAGTGGTCCCATTTTTTAAAATTTTGAATTCGGTTCAGTACTTTTCAAGTAATCTTGAAAAAAGCACGAAAATAGTATGATTTTGTGTGAATTACCTCGATGATCAGTCGTATAACTTCTTTGTTTATGAACTGAATAAGATAATTATTTTTTTGTTGGAAAAGGGATATCTTTAGTGTAGTTCTTTAACCGACTTAAGGATGGAGGTTCTCAGTTTGACCCACATGTATGTATGTTTCTCCGCGATTAACTTACGTTTGGCTGACTCGAGTTTTCTACCTAAAGAATATACCTACACTACCTTATACAAAAGGTACCTACACTTAAAATAAAAAAAAATTGTTTAAAAAAACAAAAAACCGACTTCAAAAAACCTACCTCTAAAAAGCAAGAAATAATATTCGTAATAATAAAAACACGTCTATTGAAGTCGGGTGTGGCTTTTAGAATAAACAAAAGGAATTTGTACTCCAGCCCCACCCGACTTCAATAGACGTGTTTTTATTATTACGAATTTTATTTCTTGCTTTTTAGAGGTAGGTTTTTTGGAGTCGGTTTTTTGTTTTTTTGTCGTCTTCAGGTTGTATTATTATACGCTAAGGTTTTATGTCAAAAAAACATTTATTATTGAATTATACTTTTAAAACCTTAGCTCAGTTTTATTATTAGAGAACTCACAAAGGTTTTGGGGTCAATAAAAAAACTTTAGCTTACAGATTACATTTCGTCGCAAATGTGAAGTTATTAATCATCGTTAATTCTTTAGATGAGTACCTAACCTACCTAAATAATAAACTCATAGATACATAATGGAGAAGCTTCCAAGTTTTTTTTAATCGCTATTATTAAAATTAAGGCCAAATTATACACAATTGTAAAAGAATTATCAAATTATCTCTAAAATGAAAAAGTTACAGGACGTGAAAGTTACGATTTTAAGATAATTTCGCTCATCGGGAACCGGTAGACTGACGTCATCTACGGAACATCTCCAGTGGCCGGCCGCGCCACCGCCATACAAGCAACAGGTGGGATGACGTTACGTCCTTACAATCGCATCGCGCAAAAATTCGTCAACTTAAATTATTTATTACTCTGCCATTTACTGACGCATTTCCATTTTTTTTTTCACTAGTAAGTATATTTATTTTAGGCTATCTTTTAATTTTATGAAGTTAAATAAAATAAAGCAGATTAACCATCATGAAACTTCTCCAATGGCCACCCCTGATCCTGCGGATGCACGGCGCGCACGCAGTGAATGTAACACGGGAAATTATAATTTACGTATTTTAAAGTCTGACAGTTTAAAAACGCATTAAGCTATTAGCTTCCACAGGATTTGAGTAATTCAGACGATTAGTACTTAAATCTCATTCAGAATTGAATTATTTACCTTTTATTTATTAGTAGTTGTCAATTAATTTGAAGAATTGTTTCTGAATAGGATAAGGAGATTTTAACGGCTATAATATAAAATTATGGCGCCACGATGACTCATTGTTTTCAGCGAAAGCTTTTTAGTTATGACCTCTATATTTGTACCATTATGTATTCTGTGCCTCTGTGCATAGTAGAACCAAATTCTACTATGCTCTGTGTCACGCCAAGGTTGCATTTTAACCCTACTTTATGAATGTACATGGGTGAATCTACGTTGTTTCTTACTTCCTGCGTCATTGTCGTTACTCGAAAATCTTTGAAAATCCAATGCATCACAAGGAATAAATCAAAACTATACCATCATTATAAAATTTTGACTCATCGGCGGAAAATAATCCTGTCTCAAACTCACACGGACGAAAGTATTTTTAGTAAGCACGACCATTTATGGCAAACTAGCTTCCGCCCGCGACTTCACCCACGTTTACATTCGAGAAAATCTCTAGGGAACCTTTAACCAAGATAAAAGTATCCTCCTATGTTTAAATCCGGCTTATAAACTATCTGTGTACCAAATTTCATCCAAATCCGTTCAACCGTTTTTCGTGATTGATTAACAATCATCCAAATAAGCAAACTTTAACATTTATGATATGAGTAGGATAATACGGCCACCTCCGAAGCGCTCGAACTAGGATTTTTTCCAGATGAAATGGTATTACTATTAGTTAAGTCCTAATTTCTCATTTTTAGGGTTCCGTACCAAAATGGTAAAAAAGGAACCCTTATGGTGTGACTCAGTCTGTCTGTCTGTCTGTCACAGGTGGATATCTCGAGAACTACTAATGGTATCAACTTGAAATTTGGAATAGTTTAAGATGACATTTGCCCAACTATTTTGCAAATATGAATAAAATAAAAAAAAATATCTTTTTTACAGCAGGGCCTGAAAAGGGGTCTTAAAAATTTGAAGTGGGGCTACTAGGGCATGTGGGGTATCACATGAAAGAGCGCCGTTTGCACGTTTTCAATCATTTTTTTTTCTAAACCGCATAGTTTTCGACTTATGATGAAAAATGTAAAAAAAGTACCGTTCCCCCCCCTTATCTCCGAAGTTTGCAAAGAGAAAAATCTGAAATAATTCTATGTGATAGCAGTCAATATAAAGACTACAGGAAAAATAAAACGATGTCTCAATATAGCACACTTTTTAGAAATTATCAAATTTCTAAAAAAGTTAACATTAGTTCCACTATCGGTCAAGAGATGGCACTGACCTAAAACTGCTATACTAATTTTATTATTCTACTCTGCAGTGTGGTTTAATAGTGCAATTAAGATGGTACGGAACCCTCGGTGCGCGAGTCCGACTCGCTCTTGACCGGTTTTATTTATTTAAGTTACTAATAAGTTTTATACCTCAACTGAAAGCTGAACAGGTGGTGATGTTTTTAAAATATTTTGCACGCTTAGTTACTATTTAAATATTTGCTGCTATTTCTAAAAATCTGAAAAAATTAATAAATACTTTTTTATAAACACCTGTACTTTTTGTATTTTATTTATTAATTAATTACCAACACTTAGAGTGTTTTCTATCCCAAAATAATTTTTATTTTTTTTATTTTTTATTTATTTAGAAACCAACAGCGTTTTTATAATATCTTATAACATTAGTAGTTACTTAACAGTAAGGCCAATGATAGGTTCCTCTTAATAACTAGGATACAGTATTTACAGCGTAACATACAGACTAATGCGAGTTATTTATATATTTATTTTAAGTTAGTACGTACATAGAAATAACGTACATTATTTAAGTATTTACTTAGTTTTCCTCATCAATACTCACAAATAAACGATACTCATGCACTCACAACACACCCACAACACGCACACACCACACTGATTCCAAGAATTTAAATTTAAATTAGGGCAATATTAAGAAGGATGCTCAGCTCATCTGTGACCCGTCAAAATGTTGATTCTATCAACCATCGTGTTACGACAAGTAATACCTATAGCTCATACAATTGTGCAAGTATTTATATTGTAAGTATAATAAAAAAATCGGAATCAAATCTTTTATTTTAAATTTTTATGTCTGAAAACGTACTTTCGTTAAAAAATACTTAATTTCAATTACTTAACTCTTTTGAGAAAAAGTTAAATAACAAAAAAGATTTGTTTTGATCTCATCTATAACCCCTTAGCAGGAATACGTCATATTTCCAGTGACCCTGTATATGCTCAGTGGCAGTGATTTGGTACTAGGTAACTAAAAAACTACTCTGACGGTCTTCTTCAGTTTTCCTAAAGATACATTAATAACATGAAGTTCTAAACCGCTCGTAATAATGTAGGTATATAATATGATCAAAGTGGTGGTAATTTGTGCAAATTTGCGAACAAGAGCTGCGATGGGTATCAGACAATAAAATTAGTCGGTTGTAATTACTGCCTTAACATCATAATTGGGCCTTCGCTACTACCTACTCACTGAGACGTCGCTGGCTTTGTTTGTCGAATTTGGCAATTATGTTCCTTGTTAGTTGGTTATTGATATGTGTTTGATTGTTTCTCGGACCTCTTTCTTTGACGGTTAGTCATTGTGTTTATTATTGTTATGAAACTTTACTAAAACGTAGTGATTACTTGCTCAGTGACTTCACGTTCAAGTGTAGAAGAGCTTATTAAGAAATCAACGTATGAATATTTTCCAACTACCTCCCACTAATTACCTACGTAAATTATGCATAAATATGCAAATTAAATTATCGCTATAAACATTTTAAGGCAATAAAAATTAATTTACGTTATTAAAAACTGTCATGTTTACGATATTTTAAAAGTACTAAGTAGCAAATCCGTAGCCGATCCAGTAACAAACACGGTCGTGGTCGCGGACCGGATCGCACCGGGCTAATTAACACCGAATTACCCACTCAAATCATCATACCGCCGAATCACGTCCATTTCCATACATTAAGAGCTAAAATAAGACGATACCACAAATCAAATTTCCGCGTCACTTGCCGCGGGGACAGTGGCGATCGGAAGCCGCAACATTAGTATCGAATCGTGGGAGCGCAATCATTTTACTTTTGTCTTGAGCTTTTTACCGCAAAAAAGCTCGGAGCAGGTTGTGCGAGGGGCGGGCGGGGAGGGGTGAGCGCGCAGCAGTCAGTGCGCGCGCGCCGCCTTCGAACTACGTGTGTCCGCGCGCGGCTTCGCGCCAAATTCAAACGCAACCGACGGTTACAGTGCGATCGGATGTTCAGTGCTCGCCCATCAGTGTGTGTGTGATAGTGAGCCAGTTTATGAACCTGGGCTGCTGCAGATCAGGTGATAAGTCAGTGCGTTGACCGGTTGCAGTTCGTCGGCCGGAGCGTTGCAAATAAATGGTAACTATCTGGAGTATCGCCTTAGGGCACCTCTCCCTGCCGATGTGGGAATCTCCCCAGGACATTTTACACACAGTAACAGAAAGCGCCTACCATGTCTTTCCAAAGTTTTTTTATAACCTGTTGTGTATTTACCAATTAAACTCGATTGCAGTTCCCCCTGTTTCCAATCTTCCAAATAGAAATGTAAAAATCTCGTCAGTAGCAACGGTCAGCGTTTCTGCGAAAGCACATTTCCTTATCGAGCCCAGCATCTCTCAGCAATTAACTTACAAAGTGCAGTGGAGCTTTCTAATTCCCCAAGCGCCGTGCACTGCGCGATAGTCGCGGCGCAGACAAGCCCTGCTAAAATGAGTTTATGACTATTCGAAGTGCCAAGTTCCTGTTGGTTTAAACAAGCAAAGCTTTTCAATTCTGAGCTTTGTCCTCTCACCAATAAGGGCCGGGTGCTGAGATGTAATATCATATTGTGCCCGTTTAGACACACCCTTCCGTTATGTCTCAGTTTCTGCAAGGGTTTTTGCGGCGGTGCACTTGCTCGGTGCGCCCGCGCCGCCCGCCGCAGTATGCACCGGTCGATTCCGAGAAATAAAGCCCACTTACTATAAGTGCTATAAGTTACTATGTTATGTGCGTGGAATGCGTGTATGCAGCTTATAAGCATTGACTTATTTGCTTGATGCGGACCGTATCTTAACTTAAGTTGATTTACATATTACGTGATTTTCAATTAAACAGTTGAAATATGTAAAGTAACTTATGTTTTTTTGCCATTCGAAACGTTCGTATTATTACTTATCTTCTTTAAACTTGGAGATAATATTATTGTTCACTTATTTCAGAAAATTAATCCTATTTACATTTTTTTACTTTTGTCTAATTCTAAATAGATTTTTAAAATTATTTATGCCAATCGCGTTACAACTAGAATTGCTATAATACATCAAGCGAAAGAAAAAAGGTGTTGTTGAAAAAGTCACGTCATAGTGGGGTGTCAAAGGTCACGGATTTGACCGTAACTGCGTCGGAATTGAACCGCGCTGCGCCTGCGGCGATTCGGACTTCGGTGTTCACAGTTTCACACCACTCCACAGAATTTATAATAGAAAGTTACAGAATTTTTTGGTTACCTAGTCGTTCCCTCAATAACAACAAATGAATTAAATCAGGTTCCTATGAACATGTTTAAATCTAGGCAACTAACGGTTGTACGCCAAGCTCCATATCTTATTGGACTTTTAGGGTAATCTATTCGCGCCGGAGAGTTCGGAGTAACTAAAAGACTTCACAGATGTTTGCTCTTTCAGGCTGTGAAATACACTTGTATGTGAATAAATAACAAATAAGGCCTCCTAAAGCGATGACGCTAAATGAGAGGTATTGGAAGCGGCCGAGATGACAGTATCTATGGGTTGTCCTTAATCGGCTAGTCGAAGCCACGTCGAAGCTTGTTTGACTGAACACACCTCTTAACGGTAAGGGATAAAGCTTTTATGAGATCAGTTAAAAAGAAGTACAAAAAGAGCATTGAAATAAGTACTACGGTCTAACAATTATTTAGCCCAACCTTGAGTTTTTCGCGTTTTCCAGTTGGAAGGAAGGTGAAAATTATGAAGAGATCAATTATGAGCTGAAACAGGGAAGTGTTGGAGCAACGCTGTCTATAATTTGGGCGAGTGGCGGGCGGCGGCGTGCGCACGCGCCGATGGATCTATGGCCGCAGATTGCAGCCCCACCGTCGCACCACTAATGGCCAATAAAGCGCTAAGGACGTCTGATAGACAGCTGCTGGCTCAGCGATAATAGCGCTGAATTGATCACGACTTTACAACGCTGAAACGATTTCTCATTGTACAGACCGAAGTAATAATAGGTATAAAATAAACTATTTCATCGGCATTTGAATAAATCTCTCGGATCTGGTCACAATAAGCTCGGGAGACTTAAAGTTGAGAATGCTGTAGTGGCTTTAAGCGATGGACAGATTTATTTATGCCATAAATGAGGCCGTGCTGCTCGAGCTGGAGCAAAAATGTTAACAGCCTGAATTTAATTGATGATTAAGCCGGCAGATATATGGGGTAGATTACACGGCTGGTGCTCGCAGCAGATGTGCTAATAGCGTATACCACCGCGGGCATTGATTAGCCGGGCCAGGTAATTGGCGAGTGCGGTACGGCACGACTCAATCCCAACGCTGGGCGGCTCTGGACGTGATCTGAGAAGTGCTCGGCCAAATTATCTTACTGCAGCCGACGGTCTGGTTGAATTTAAAAATACTTTTTGAGGCAAGAAATCAAAGTCTTTCGATGACCGTGCAACACACAATCATCTATATTGTGTTGCTCGAAATCTTAATGTGAAGATGTAGAGAGTTTTGTTGGGTCTTCATAATAGTAGTCTTTCTAGCTGATGTCATAGGTTTTAATAGTTATAAATAAACCAAAACTGAATAGGTAAGCCACCATTTTTATTTAAAGGCTGTTGAAAATAACGATTTTACCATTAACAGTGCTGAATAACGCTTAACAATGTCGAAACTATTTTTATGAGTTTCCTGCTGCTGTGAACAACTCGTCGGGCACTCACAATCTACCAGAGACAGTAAAGGAACATATTAATCGTGTTTCAAATCTGTTGTGGCATGTTCCGTGGCGAATGGTAACGTTCCCAAATTGTCCGAATGTGCCTGTTGCCGCAATCGTGGCGCGACGAATCGGCGCGTGATAACTATGAATCTGGCTCGTCTGTAATCACCTTAATTTCGTCAGCACGTCTCACAACGGTAGGGTCAACGGCTACGTCATCTTTAAATGCCTTGTTGAGCTGTTTTTTGGCAGTCAATTCGATTGAGATCGCCAAATCTCTACCCATTTTCGAAAATATTATTTATCTTTAATTTTTTTTTAAACCATACCCAACAGGCTTTTTTGTCTGGTTACTAGGTATGAAGAACTGTCAAATCCCGTTGGGACGGAGCCGTCCAAGGCTACCCATCAACTGGTTTTAACTGTCGAATGCATGGTCAATGGTAATGACACCGAGTGAGTGGTGTCGCAACGCTCTCGCGCGAGCGCACACTACACTCATTTTGCCATCAACAAAAAGTGAAGCCTGCTTCCACCACATACTTGTGATTAAGTATAGCCTATGTGAGTGCTCCGGCGGTGCAAAGAGAAGGCCATATAATAGTTGTACTTTGCGTAACTCGATTATTTTAATGTAATTTAATAAATTGCACTAAAAGATTGGACAGAAATTGTCCGTTTTGTTCAATCATTGTCCATTTAAATTGAATATCCAAGTATAATACAAATATATCAAAAGTAAAAAAAAGATTTATGTTCTTTCTTGGAACTTGCAAGATCTTCTAAATTTGGGAAAGGAAAATCGTGAATGTAATACATAAAAAGGGTTTCTCTTACATCCCTTAATGATATTCTACTAAACATTGCCAACTTAAATCTGGTGAACGCCAGAGTCAATTTGTAAATGTTTACCTAAATCGTACAGTAATCCTTTACGACTTCCCATAAGCTTGTTTATTGCGTATTAGTAACGTGGGCGGCATGCGCAGGCGCAGGTGCTTGTGGCTTTACTATCCTGTCGTTTATAATTATGTATAGTAAAACATAAAATTAAACCTTAAGAAAATTCGCCATCAACTTTCTCATGCCATGCTTAATCTTACACGTCTCTGTTAGTTGTCACTTTATTATGATTATTCACACGGCTTGGGTAGTAAAAATATAGCGGTCTCTAGAAAAGTGCTCTCGACTAGTTTCTAAAGCACAACAAAATCGATAAATATTGGTTTAACGCTGACGACGGAAAGCGTCCGTGTAATTGGTGCTGGACAAATATTGGCATGTGCGCCCGCGCCGCCCGCGGGCAAACGGACACGTCAATGAGTGTGGCACTGTATATCTGTCCCACGTGAGAAGTTTATCATAGTCCATAGATGAATGGACTAGAGCAGGGATGCCCATACTTTTTCTTAAGGAGATCGACCTAGCAACAATTTATGACTACGGCCGGTTTCAATATTCTATCTACAGACGATCGGAGATAGCTATCTGAGATCATCAGTAAACATCTATCTATCTGTTACCGGCGTTTCAATAACAAAATGCAGTCGAGTCTATCTCCGATTAGGGATAGTTTTAAGTCATAACCTCTAGTAGCGGGTCTATGGACCAATCATCAGCGAGTCCCTCCGAAATGTTCCGTTCCGGCATTTCATAGAAATATTTTATTTTCTTAGCATCTATTTCCATTCTCATTAGATTGATAAAATGGCGAAAAATAAGTAATTATTATTAATTTAGTTGTTCTCTTGTTTAACATCGTATTATTTTTAAATAATTTCCATATTTTATTGTAAATCTTTCTATAAATAAAATATAAGTGTGGTAAACAAAACGCTTTGTCTTGATGACAGCTGACGTGATGTGTGCATTCCAACAGACTAATCGCTGAGCCATCGATCTCGAAATAGAGAAAATAGAGTAAATTTTAACCTTGGAAAGTATAGGTGCCGGCCCCGGCATATAACTTGGCATAACAAAAGAAGCGCAGCAGCTACAAATATTAAACTCGGCGCATCTTTGTCTCATCTTTGTCTTGCCAAGTTATGTGCCGGTATTTTTAATCAAATTGAACATAAATGCATCCCCTAAACCCAAACGATCAAAACTGCTTGTCAATCATTTACATTGCATCGGCACGTCACATTTTGATGTCTAGGAGATGAATCTACTTTGTTTCTTACTTCCTCCGTCATTGTCGTTACTCGGAAATCTTTAAAAATCCAATGCATCACAAGGAACAAATCAAAAATATGCCGTCATTTACATTAGAGTACATTAATAAATTGTATTAATTTGCATATTTTTTAATTTATTTCTTGCGATGCATTAGATTTTTAAAAATTTTCGAGTAACGACAATGATGCAGTAAGAAACAACTTAGATTCACGAGCGTTGCAATGTAAATGATTGACAAACAATAAATGTTTGATCGTCTAGGGCAGGCGCGCTCCCAACTTTTTACCCTATGCGCCCCACTTAGCTTTATGCTAAAATATATATCCCCCCCCCTCACAGACGATGTTCTCTATAATTTATAATCGGAGTCCAAATCTAAATCAAATAACCAGCCTCATTTATTTCTACAAAACAATAATTTTATTTATCAATTTTCTAAAAACTAATACAAGACGAACGGTAGATAACGCATTATCCCCAAAATTTGAGAGATAGGCGGAATCCAAAAGGATAGATAGGTAGGTTATCGTCAATAAGCTGACAAAGCATTATTGAAACGTCTAATTTGGTTTTTCTATGGAGTTGCTTATCTGTGGTTACAGATAGGCCCTCCCAAAGATAGATCAAAATTTTGGATAAAAAATTCTGTCTATCTTTGATTATTGAAACACAAAATTTGACGGATAGCTACCAGAGGTAGAAATTTTAACAGACAGTAAGGGATAGATAGGTTATTGAAACCGGCCGTAACAGATCGACATTTTGACGATTGTTGAAAAAAATTTCACAAGTAAAACTACATTGGGTGCAAAATGTCTAATCTGTTATCCTTGGCGATCGACCAAAAAACCTCTCGCGATTAGGGTTACCATATCTCAGGATTTTTGTACTTTGCTCAGGATTGCGGCCGGATTTTGAAAATCTGAGTAAATCTCAGGATTTTTAGAATTTTCAATAAAATTCAGTACATTTAATAAAAAGAAAATTTAATAGAAGGATAAATAAGTTTTATATTATTTAATCAGTTCGCCGCTGCCGACTACCCCCCCCCCCCGTACGTTATTCTCAAGCTGCTACAAATCTCAGGATTTTTCAATGGCTACCGGGCCTTTTCTCCGACTTTGGATTTTTTCATCTGGTAACCCTACTCGCGATCGACCGATGAGCACCCCTGGACTAGAGACTAGATAGTGTCTTGTTCTATTTAGGTATCTATTTTTCGTATTTGTTGCAATCATTATGAGATAATTTCAATTTTAGAAGGGTAGTTGGGTATCATCATCATCAGTTCCTAGCCGATTTCGACCTCGGCGACTGTTTTCTCATTTTCAATAGGTATATACTAACTAACACCAGTGTCGTAGTTTCGTGAAGTATGGTAAAGAGATGTATTTTATTGTTTCCTAAAGAATGTAGTAGTAAGAAGTTTGAGGGTGGCGCCAGTGACTGAAAAGTTAATGGATAGTTGTTTGTCGTGGTAACTATGCCCAGTTTTGCAGAGGTACGAGCAGCATTAAAGTTTTGTAAGATTTTGAGCATGAATGTAGATGTATATAGAGCC
Source organism: Agriphila geniculea (assembly GCA_943789525.1). Lineage (NCBI taxonomy): Eukaryota > Metazoa > Arthropoda > Insecta > Lepidoptera > Crambidae > Agriphila > Agriphila geniculea. Next base: position 22,808,711 of record OX038869.1, on the reverse strand, counting down.
GGTAAATAATGATGATGATGGCTAGGGATTGCGATATTGAAGTGATTATATCAAAAATAGAGGTACATATCTATAGAGATGCATCAACCCCAAATGAATTAAGATAAGGACAGAAAAAATATGATGATTGATGATTCATGTTAAAATTTGTTTTGAAAACAATAAGATCTTGTTCAGTAATCTTGCAATTATTTTTATTTTATGTGAGTTGCTGTAGTTTTACTGGCTTCCATCTCCGCCGGTAGCTGTCCCTAGTTAATCTTGGCTTTATTTCAATTTGCTCCGACTCTGTTTTTTCACATATGAAAGTGCATAAGAAGTATACCCATAAAAGTTAGTAGTTGGTTTCAATACCTAACTAATAATAGGGCGATTTATTACGACTTTATTGTAGACTGTGTTTTTATGCACGAAAACAGAATCATAGAGCAATCACATCTTCACAGGGACATTAACTTTTATGTGCAAAAATTAAGAAGATTAAAATTTGTGTGTTTTTATGTCGGTTGTCAACATGGAATAAAGAATAACCCTTATTACCTGCTAAAAATAAAATGTTATAACCCGAAAGAAAAAAGGAAACCAAAAACGGCAGATGTGCGTACCCGTTACAAAACATAAAACGGGTATTTCTTTCAGATTATATTTTTTTTCTATACAACTGTTTAATAAGAAAAGGTTAAATTATTTAGTTTAGGAATTAATACTGTATTTATTATTATTAAAACTAAAATTTCAATAACATTCTTAAACCAAGTTAACAATTCTGTCAACACAGTTGACACGCTGCAATTCCTCAGCACTTTTGTTAAGGAGTCCTAATTCCGTTTTCTAATGGAAACTATAATTGTCTGTTCACCATTTAGCACCCTTCCGAGGGCCCACCATTTTGAAGTTGTCGTAGACCGTTCTCATGAAGTAGCCTATTTTTTGTCTATTTGGGTGGGGGTCCGACCCTCAAATCAACTATGTCAATGCAATTTTTCATTAGCACTCTTCTGCAGGACCTCAGGACTTTTGTCAGAGTCATAATCCATTCGTTTGTGAATGCAAGCTATCTCTTTGTTGGTGTTTTTTTAACAACACTGTCAATGCAGTTCACCATTAGCACATTTCTGAGAATCCTCAGCACTTTTATCAAGGAGTCGTACTCCATTCTCTAGCGGGAGCAGGCTGTCTGTCTGTTTGTGGTCGCGTCCGATCTGCTCGGCCTCGGCGACGGTGTCGGGCAGCTCGCAGTTGGCGGTCTCGGGCATCAGCAGCGTCAGTGCGCCCGACACCAGCGATGTCAGCCCGAAGATCAGCGGCGGCAGACCAGACCAGTACGAGATCTGGAATCACATCATTATTTTTTCACTTCTCAAGTTCGTCGTAAAGTTCGTCTTAATGTTGGGTATAGGCTGCATAAAATCGCTTTTCATGCTCTAGTGCATAAAGTAAAATCTTTGTCTAAGTTTCAGATTCTAAGACAAAGGTCGTCAGGTAAATAGCCACACACGCAATTAAACTTGTTAGTTCATTCTGCTTCTACATTTTTATACAAAATCCTAGCTATAATACTATTTTTTTTGCAATATTGCTGTTTAATTTCCTCACAATCGGAGTGAAAAGCAGAGTGAATTTCTCGTACATAAAACCCATTTTTACCTCGATTTGACTATCCACCTCGCTAACGGCTCGGGTGGACAATCCTCTCGGGTAAAATGGTGAGTTTTATGCACTTGTTGTACAATCTAATATTTGTCATACATTCACTGTTATTTGATACAGTAAATGTATGTAATGGGAGAATTCAGTTCATAAATAATACTTTTAGGATCCATTCAATTAATGCTCTAGCTAGTTATTATAGTTAATTGTTCGTAGGTGAATCTATCCCGTGTGTTGACTCATAAAATAAGTACATTATTTATTACGAATTATTTTCTCTCGAAGGAAAGCTACGGACTTGCAATAACTGTCAACATAATGAAGAAACTGAGTGATGTTCTATAGAAAACAGCAGTATCTGTCAATGTATTATTATACTGTATGAACTGGGTATGCCATTGCAAGTAGTATAGGGCCTCGGCTCGGCACGGATCTTGAGCGGTGAAATTTAATGCGCAGAAGCATAGCCGACTCTATTGCTACTCCAGTAGAGATGGCTATGCTTCTACTTAATAAATTTCACCGCTCAAGATCCATGCCGATGCCTATAAAACTGTCGAGGTATACTGACCAGATACCGATCTGGTGAAGGTCGGGAAGCCACTGGATGCGGACAGCGCAGGACCAATCGTCGTGGAGATCCTTGGGGGAGGCCTAAACCCAGCAGTGGGCGTCGTGCGTCTGATATGATGATACTGACCAGGAGCGGCGTCTGCGGCGCGAGCAGCGAGCCGAGGCGGCCGACGGCGGAGCAGATGGAGTGCATGGAGTTGCGCGTGTAGGTGGGGAACAGCTCCGACGTGTACATGTACACGATGTTGTACGAGAACGTCGCCAGCGACTCGAACGCCAGCAGCAGGCCCAGCCGCAGCCATGCGTACCCTGCAATCACCAAATTTAATTGCAACATTTTCATCTTAAAGCTGGTTTACATTATCTTAGTCTTTAGTAGAGCGCTTTAGGAGAGTGCTTTAGTAGAAACATGTAAACGGTCGTCTTATGAGTAAAGAGAGTAACGTTATGTTGCTTTTCGACTTGAATCATCACTTTCCAGTAGCACCCCATGCGCACCCGCGCCACCCGCTCACCCCCCACGCGACACTTTCCTCGCCCTAGCGTATTTAGTAGAGTGCTTTAGTCAAATGACACTGTACAGGAAGCATGTAAACGCTCACTAGAATGGCACCAAAACTACTAAAACATCACTCGCATTTGAGTCGACTCGCACGCTACAAAGTACTCTACTAAAAATAATCTAATGTAAACCAGCCTTTAGAGCTAAGACAAAGCAACAGAAAGGATAAAAAGTAATAAATACATTATTTCTTCGCCTGATAGCACCTGGCTGGAATGAGGGCAAATGTCTACACATGGTTTTTTGCCATAAAAATCTACAAACTATACTCCGTACGTAGACACGGTGTGAGGACAATTGCCCTGAAGGTCAGAAGCTAAGCCATCGGTTCAGGAAACTCTAAGACGGGAGATGAAGAGACCTTGAGAAGAACCGGCAAGAACCTCAGCAAGGGCTATATATTATCGTTATTTTCTCTTCTATTGTAAGTTTTGTTTCATATCAGAGGCCGTATTACGAGCTCTTAAATCCTGCCAGGTTTAAATTGCTGTACTGACATCTCTTTCTCGCTGTATAGCAAATAAAAGAGATAGATTGATAGCCAGTCAGAAAACTGACTGGAAATAAGAGGTCATAATACGGCCCCAGATATGTCGTTTGAAAGTTACATTTTGTACACACATTTTGTAAGTTAGCAACGGACTTATTTCTATTTATGCGTAATACTCGTACGAAGGTTATCGCCTCAAAATCAGTGACTTTTAACAGTAATTCTGCTTGTAAAATAATCTGAACAATTATCTTCAGTTTTACCAAAACTGGCTGTATCATATTTGTCCCGCTTTTTAGAATCAGGTTTTTAACATGAGCTCATTTGAGTTTACCACTGTTTCATTACAGAGCGATAACAGTAAATTTGAAGCCATGAAATGTAAATGAAGAAAAGTAATAAAGTTCCTGATTGACACTTAAATTTTACGAACCTGTTGCATTTTACTTCATTTGCATGTTGAACACGAATGCGAACGTAAACTGGCACCTAGATTTTGCAGTGTTAGGATTGTCTAGACTAGAATGTCTAGATAATTTAAATAAATTACAGGTATGATTCAGTCATGAAAAGAAATTAACTTTTGTAAGAGCTACCTAGCTCGTTTGTTTTTAGTTCACTATCGTCTTACCTTTAGGCACAAATGGTTGGGTCACGCAGAATATTCCACCGATCAAGAATGACGTCACTAACGGCATTTTCCTCTTGTACTTGGCTAGTGCCAACCAGTAGAATATGTTGGACGGAATATCCATCAACATCAGCAGCGCAAAGTTCACGTACTTGTTGCCATCGATGAATACCGAGCTGATCATCATTCCGTAATTGATGAGTGTTATCGTGAGCCACCACACCATACAAACTAAGAACCTGTTCATCATAATCCTGGATTTGAAAGTCTTTAATAACAACTTCTTATCGTTAACATTGTTCGTCTCCTCGTTTGCATACTCGAGTTTATGTAAAGTCATTTTGTCTATCGTTACACCATTTTTCTTGGCGATTTTCTCAATGAGTTTGATTCCTTCGTTTCGTTTGCCTTTGCTGAAGAGCCAGCGGATGCTCTCGTCGAGGAACAGGGAGTAGCTGAGGACGAGCAGCGTGGGCGCGTAGATGGCGCGCAGGAAGTGTCGCCAATACGGCAGCGCCCATGCTATGAATGGCATCAAGATCAGTCCGCCGGTGTAGCAGTTCAGCAGAATCATCTGTATTAAAACTGCTCGCTTCTTCTCCACTATCTCTATACCTAGAAATAAAGTATTTTTCCAAAGTTTTATTATACGCCGAGGAAATTATTTAAGGAGGAGTTTTTAACTGTGAAATATTTTTATAACGTGAGAGCCTCACTACGTTTTCGTATTTTGATCGAGATGATAAGATGCAAAACTTTGATTAAGTTCTTCTTCTTATCGAATGAGGAATAGTGGCCACCTCTGGTGTTAGAGTTTATTAAGCCGCCTGTAAGGCCTCAAACTCGGCTTAACGACTATTATCAGATGACAACAACTGGGACCGATGGTTTAACGTGCCCTCCGAAGCACGGAAGCCCTCAGTTGTAATGCCACTTAACGGTCACCCAACCGACACCTGGCCGGACTGAGCGTTGGTTAACAAACGTGATCGAGTACGATCAGTCTGTCAAGGTCCACTATGAGCGCTTCTTTGATTAAGTAATTCAACATAGATAAGTTGATATCTTTATAATACGCATGGCCCTAATAGTTTTCGTTCTAAGACTTAAAAAAAGGGACTTACTTAACATAAACATTGGCGACAGAGCATCCCCAATAGCAGCCTCCAAGGTTTCTAACACGACGTATATCCAGAAGGAGGTGGCGAAGCTCTTGGTGAGACCCAGCACCGCGCCCATCGTGCCCGCGAACACCGCCGCCGTCTTGCGACCGAATCTGGAATGAAGTGAAGACTGCCATCATTGTAAGTCGTGCTAGCGTCTCCACTGTTGGGGTACAGGCCTTCCTTACTTTGATAGATAGTATGGATGAGCCTTTACTCACCACAATCGATGAGTAAACGACTACGCTAAGTGCTCCCCCGAAAAACGTAGGAGATAGAGTTAGTAAATTTTAGACACTCCAATCCAATGAATAACCCTAGCGATATTTTTTAAATTGCGGTAAGCCACTTCGCGATCCATAATGTAATCAATCAATTTTATTTTCATTATGAGAAAATCTGATGGACTCATAGACTTATTATTTGGATGGACTGCTAGGTATTTATACAGGGTTATTTGTAAAACACCAACAACCTTGTAGGAGTAGATACCTAACTAACATCAAATTATTATAAACAACAACGTTTGTTCTACGACTTTTCCAAAAAACCCGGCCAAGTGCGAGTCGGACTCGCGCACGAAGGGTTCCGTACCAAAAAACGGCAAAAAAATCACGTTTGTTGTATGGGAGCCCCCTTATATATTAATTTAATTCTGTTTTCAGTATTTTGACGCATAGTGCCATAAACGCAAACTACCATACACGCTAACGGGTTGTTGGTGTTTTACAAATAACTCTGTATTGTATAGGCCTTTCTGAATGCAGGCCGTTTAGCATGATTTTTATTTAGCATTTGTCTGTCTATCAGGCTATCAAAAGAGCCTGCACGTTGGATTTAATTAAAAAAAAATACGGGTTTGACGGATTTTTCTCTTTCTTCATGCAGATTGCTTATTTAAAGAAAATAGAGCATGTAGAGTAGAAAGTCAGTCAGAAGTATACAACTTGTTATTCCTGACACATAATATTGTGACGTGTAATACCTGTCGGAGATCTGCCCTTGGATGAGCAGTCCCAACATGTTGCCGAAGCTGTGGGCCGTGCCGACCAGCGTGGGCTTCCAATCCTCACATGCTAGCCCGAACTGGAATAAGGATAAAACCTCGTTAGAAGGAATTTGTGACGGGATGTTTTTAATTTTATCAAAGATCATGCTTACGGTAAATATGCACATGATGCTAATTAATAAATTTGAAAAGAGTAATTTTAGAAATGACAGTACTTAATTATATAAATTTGCATTTCTATAATTTAATTACTAGAGCCGACAAAAATGTTGTCTAGCAGTGTAGTAGTTTATTGTTATAAAAGTTTACTCATTATTGTACCGTTATTGTTTCTAGATAATATGTCAAATCCAATAAGAAAAAAATTAAGATGTTATTTTTGTACAGTGCGCAATGACATGGAAATAGCTTATTAATTGCGCATTGCGCATAACAGTTATCGTTATTCTCTGTTTATTATTTTGATAATGATAATTAATTAGACACATGACGTGTTTTAAAAGAATTAGCCTGTCACTTCAACCATAACAATTAAATGGTTTTGTAACAATATTTACTTTGTACACAATTCTGCGCCATCAAAAGGTGGAGCAAGGATAATCTTTTACTACAGTAATTAAGTAAAAAAGACGTGAATAATTATTTATTATAGAGTTTAAAAACCTTAAAATGGGTAGAAACAAATAAAACTAACCTTACAATTAAATTGTAATACTTAATTTATTATGAAACAAGAAATATTTCCATGTCACTGCTATTCATAATAAAAGTTTCCTGATTTGTATCGCACGTCCGCGAGACCAGTTCCAGTATCACCGTGACAACGGCCGATTTAGCGCAGATTACCATCACATCAAGGTTAGATGAATATTCATACCGAAGAAAGTAAAAGTCCACATAATATTTAAGAATAGACAATGAGCGGATGTGTTTGTGTGAAATAATTTTGGGAAGATTTTGAAGTCTCAGACTGGATATTGCATAATGAAGTAAAGAACGCCAGGAGGCATATACTTTACGTTTTCCATTATTCTTATTTAAACAGATGAAGCTAGAAAGTATTTTATTTTTATTTTTGTTAATAAAATGAATGCAACAAACTGCGGTTTTGGAGGTTTACATAAAATATTCATACGAAGATTTGAAATGTGTAACATTATGCAACCGGTTATTTTACATCTTTAATAGAAAAAAATCTTATGTTAAAAAGACTAAAATATTAAGCACGAGCTGGCGTGCGCACGTGGACCAAGACCAAAATATGCAAATGGCCGGCGGCGCTGCCACTGTGTTACTACGACAAATTGCATGCAAACACAATCATGAGTAAATCTGGATTTAAGTTTTGAAAACAGCACATTTTTTTGCAGGTATAAAAAATTACAAATATAATAAAAGAAAAGAGTCAAAACATAATTTATAATAAAGCGTTCGTTCCCACATTCAAGATATTTCCTACGCTGCCGCTGATTTACTAACATGGGTTATTTCATTATTTTCTTCATTAATTCTGTCTTTTGAAATACGAAATATTACCTCCCTTCCGTCCGCGAAGTTCGATCGCGTTGTCCGATTGATCGAACCACGCAGAATAAAAGTTCTTTGTGATTCGATCAATTGAACAGCGAAGATTCTAACTGAATTAAGAGAAAAAAGAAAATAAGAAAACTCATAAAATTAAAAGCGTGTGCATTCATTATTTCATTAGCTCACAGGGACTTTTGAATAGAATTCTACGATATTACTAGGCAATCTAGCTACGTATGCGATGGGAACCGGTTCTAAAGCTAGTATAAGCTACGATGGCAGCTTAAGTTCATAATAATAACCCAAGGGATCTTTTTCTAAGAAAGTCTGTAGATGAAATCAGTTCATCGGATAGTTTTGTTAATGCATAACGGGATAGTGCTTGGCCGTCATCTCTCCTGATGTTAAGTGACGACAAGGCCAAAGGTGGAAGCGCACTACACCCGCAATCCTCATCACTGAGGAACTGGCTATCTTACCTCTAACTGGCGGAACACAACAATTTTTAAATTATTATGGCGTCAGACTTAGTTAAGATGGTGGTAGCTAGCCAGGCGGACTTGAAATAAGCCCTACCACCAACCAAACCGAGTACAAATCCAATCTGGGAGCCCTGCGCTTTACACGGGTGGGCATACCACTAGACCACTGAGGTGGTTAATGCGATGCAGAGACATCCCTGCAAGCTGCTAGTGCTCAATCAATGTTTACTACATTTCTTGACATCGCTATCTACTCAGCATTAGTTGACCAAGCCCATTCTTCCATACTGCAAATGATTTCGTGGAAAGACTGTAAAAACAGAATTCTTGACTCACCTCAGCTACAAAGCTGTGAGGCACCTCGTACACCCAGCGGCTGCAGCGCTGTATCTCGCTGGTGTTGAAGGCCGCACAGCCCGCTGCAGCGGCTGCGAAGCGCTGGCACTGCTTAGTGCCTTCATCCACCACGTCCGGCGAGGACTGGTTCAGCCAAGGCACGACGAATGTTGCGTTCTCACTCTCACATTCTGGTATCTCGCATCTGTACCGATTGAAAATAGATAGAAAATATTTAACAAACAGGCATCATGCATATAGGGTTACCAGATGGTATATCTAAAAATCCTGACAAAAAGCCTGATTTCCACTAAAAAGTCCTGACATTTTGCTAAAGCCCACACGGCTTACGATAATTGTAGAAAAATCTGTTAAAAATAAATGATATGCTGATAATGATATGCTGAAAAGAATCATCAGCCCTTTTCAGACTTTAGTCGCATTAAAAATGCAAAAAGTTTTATTCAATGTTATCTTCATGGCAAGAAGATGTACTTGAGTGAGATGAACTTGAGTAAAGTTTTTAAAACATAAAAAAGGAATAAATAATAAGAGATTACAACGAATCAGTATCAAGCAAGAATCAATGTGTTTTGATCCAAAAAGAAAACAATTATAAACAATTTGCTACGTGTGTGATACTTAGAAAAATACGAGTATATCAACAGTAACCTGGATGATATTGTCATGGAGAATGAAGAAAATTATTATCTTTCCTTACTATTTACTCTGCATGATAACAAAACTGTAAATTATATTCGATTTTATGTCGAATGAGTCATAAAATTGTTTCATAATTGATAACATTGACACAGAATTGACTTAAGAAATATTTAGTCTTAGTTTATTAGCTGATATAAATTAATTAAATGTACTGTCAACATTTCATAATGCTTGCTTTAGTAATAGTGGGTTAGCAGTCATTAGGCTAGCTTTTATTTTAATTGAGATCTGATTGTCATCGGACAAACAAAGTGTTTGACATGTGTGTTCAGGTGCTAGGGTCAATGCTTCAATAACGTCATACTCCATCCATCACACATTAATATATCACTCCTCCATCGAGTCACATTTTTGTCAAGGCTTTATTGAACATCGCATCGCCAGAAAGTAAAAGTGAAAATTTAAGATTTAAATCTCTACCTATTATAAAACATGGCATTTGTATACATTTTTACAATGCGAATTTTGTTAAATTCTTTAACCTAAACTTTGTGTCTTCTAAGACTTTTACTTCTAAACTTTATGGTGAAAAATACTTATTATCATCTTTGAAATCGGAGAATCTCATTTTAACGATACTTTAAAATTTTCTAACCATTAAGTTGGCAAAACTCTTGAAACTTGGAAAATTCTGTGTAATGGCGGTGTGCCCCTCCCAGCACATTAAATCTTAGTCGTTTCCCTTAAATAAATATAAAGCATTTAGTTTCTGTAAAAAAATCGATACATAACCTGAAAATCCGATTATCATGACAAATCAATTTTGACATTATGTACTTAATAAATTATAATTAAAATGAAACTTTTGAAATGATTAATATAAATGTAAATGGATTTAATGATTATTTAGTTTCTAGGAGACCTCATATCTCCCTAATTATTTGCTTGCCTGACACTGGTGTAACGTGTAGCGGATATTACCAATTTGAAGATCTTTATGCATGTGTACCACTGCAGAATAAATATTTCTTATTTCTTCCAAAGAAATTGTAGAAGCTCGAGATTTATTTGTATTGTGTAAAAAGTATTTTAAAGTTTTTTCTAACCGAACTATACTTTTATTGTTCTTAAAATAAGACAGAAAGATTGACTCTTTCTTTTAATAGGGTTCAGTTCAGAAGGGAAGATAGGAATAAAACTCTGTGGCCGTTATAACTTGATTTTAATTATGACACTGTTTTACTTTCACAATTAAAATTATACTTTGCAGAGTCTCTACACACGCGGATAGCTTAGAGTGAACTACACTTGACGACGCACGAAGCAAGACTGACTGTTGGATACGACTTCACTAAAGACAATACTTCCTATACCACGCCACCGCTAGGTGGCGTGCAAAATGTCCGTAATCATGACCGGAATTGGCCCGACTTAACCACAGACTACACTTTATGCCACGCCACCGCTAGGTGGCGTGCAAAGCCCAATTTAGTGTTCGTAATCATGACCGGAAATGGCCAGTGTAATGTGTTTTACTACTTTAACTAGTCAAATCCTAACAGTCGGCCTTCCTGTCTTTCACGTCCTCGTGGAAATTACAATGTTCATAAGCATTATTCCCTCTATCGATTTTATAGCTAAGTACATATACAAATTGTTAACAATATTAGTTATATATTTTTTTAGTTCGGCCATCTGAATAATAAAATAGATTATTTGAGACAAATATACAACGAACAGAACCAATTATAAATAATAAATTAATCAATAACTGGCCTATTTAAATAATCAAGTTTCTGATTCTGACAAAACTCAAATCATTACATATACTTAAAATTAATTTAAGAGCACATTCCTTGGCTTTACAGCCTCCTTGTGCTATTTATAACTATTGACGCATTCAATGGCTACGATAGCCTCATTGCGTATTAAGGCACATTCAATGGCTATTCAGCCTCCTTGTACCAGAATCAATTCATCATCAAATCACATTTATCAATTATTTTACTGCTTTAATCATAGAATTACACTCCATATTGCCAAAGGCTCCTTTGTGTAATTCATCACTTAAAATATTCAAATCATTTACTTCAATCATTTACACAACTTCATATTTTTCATTCAATCATTTACACTTACACAACATCATATTCATTACACAACTTCACACATTCACTTATGTACACGACTTCTTATTCATATTCAACATTTTATATTTTAATATTTTTAACTTTATTTCTCAATATATATCTCAATTTAACAAATGTACCTAACTGTTATCAAGTCATTATAGAAAAAGAAAATTATAATTACTAACAAAAGAATAAAAAAAACTGCAATATGCTACAAACTATACCATTCAGTTGGAGAATACTGATAAAGCATCTGTAATATTGACAATTAATTGTTATCACCTACACTATCGTCACTACAACTAACATTTCCTGAATTATCATTATCAACATCACTAAAACTAATCTTTTCCCCTTCTTTCTCTGAATCATCCTCAGAATCAAAAGAATAATCCCTGGTGAATATTAACCAAGGATGTAATTTATCTATCGCAATGACTCCCTCATACTTCCTATTTTGTTTTCGCGTTAACGGTGTATCCTCAACTACATACCGATCATTATCTAATACTTTGATAAATCTGTATGGACCATTTAACTTTGGGAGTAACTTTTTAGACTTACCATCGTTACTTCCAATATCTCTCTCTACCCTAACTAAATCCCCTACCTTGTACTTCCTTGCAATTTGTCTAGTTCTATCATACCTTTCCTTTTGTTTTTGTTGTTCCTCATCAATTTTAAGATTTACCCCTTTCCTATTATCTTCTATTGGCGTTTTGCTACGTTCCTCTCAATCTAATAACGACGCAACTATACCATCCCCTTTACTTTGCAGCCTTATACCAAAGAGAACTTCAGCTGGAGTTTTACCTGTTCCCTTGTTTATAGTAGTGTTGAGCCCTAATTGTATTTCCTCTATATGTTTATCCCATTCATTTTCCTTACAATTATGATTTTTTACTGCCAAGGATGCTTAGATGGTGCGGTTATACCGCTCCACCTGGCCATTGGCTCGAGGAGTTGCTACCGAGTTCAAAACATGCCTTATCCCCAAATTATTTATAAATTCTTTAAACAGTTTACTAGTGAAGGAAGTTCCTCTATCGCTTATGATACGCTTTGGTACCCCAAACAAACTAAAGTAGTTATTCAAAACTTTAATCGATGACTTAGATTTCGTATTCTTGACCGGGTATAGTGTTACGTATTTAGTGTATGCATCAATAACTACCAATAAATAAGAATTTTTGGACTTGCTCTTTACAAAAGGCCCTAAATGATCAAGATGTATGGTATGAAAAGGTTGATCTAGTTTAGGGATAGGATGGAGCATCCCTTGTTTTTTCCCAGGTGGCACTTTATGGTATGAACACTCTTAACAAGATTGTACATATTTTTTTACGAACTTGTTCATTTTGGGGAACCAATAAAGAGACTTTAACTTATCTAGGGTCTTTTCCACTCCAAAATGACCAAGTTCGTCATGGTTACGTTTCAATAGCTGCCACCTAACACCTTTAGGAACAACCCACTTCAATTTACTATCAACAACCCTATAGACTTTACCATTTTTCAATTTGTAATTCTGACTTATGTCAACTATTTTTGGAGTTTCTGCATCCTCTAAAACACGTTTGATTTTTAATATTTCATCATCTGTGTTTTGGATTGTACCTAACCAATCCTCTGTTTCTATTCCCAGTATTTCGAAAACAGGCTCAGGTTCTGACGATATTGGTATAGCATTTCGGCTAAGGGCATCAACATGGCTCATTTTATCGCCAGGTCTATACACAATTTGACAATCATACTCTTGGAGTTGTAACCACCACCTACCAATACGAGGAATCATATCTCTTTTTGAAAAAGTAGTGCGTAAAGCACTGCAATCAGTTACTATGATGAATTTAATCCCTAAAACATATACCCGGAAACGATTTAGTGAGGCAACGACTGCCAACGTTTCGAGTTCGAATGAGTGATATCTCTGTTCTTCGTTGGTCGTCTGCCTGCTGTAGTATGAGATAGCACGTAACCTACCTAGATCATCTCTCTGCATAAGAATACCGGCTATGCCGGTTTTGGAAGCATCGGTGTGTATTTCGGTTTTAGCACTAGGATCGTATAATGCCAATATCGGACGTTTAGTTAGTTCTGATTTTAATGAACAAAAAGCCTGGTTTTGAGTTGATCCCCATTCCCATTTTACATTTTTTTGTAGCAATTTAGTTTTTCACAAATCGACGAAAAAAACTAGCTAAACCTAAAAACTGACGCACTTCATGTTGATTAGAAGGGCACTGAAATTTTTCCACAGCTTCCGTTTTTCTCATTCCCGGTCTAACTCCCTCTTTACTTATTTCAAAACCTAGATATTCAATTGATGTCCGAAAAAAATTACATTTAGAAATCTTCAACGTCAACCCAGCTTCTTTTATTAAAATCAGAACCTTTTCTAATCTTTCTAAACCTTGTTCTATGCTATGTGCGGGTATGATAATGTCATCCATAAAAGCAAATGCTTCCCGATTCCTAACATCTTTAAGCATCTTATTGACTGTTTTTTGAAAAACCGATGGTGCATTAGCCAGGCCAAACGGCATTCTGGTAAATTGATACTGACCATCGGGTGTCACAAAAGCTGTCTTATCCTGAGAGGTTGGGGCGATAGGGATTTGGTAATACCCCGAAGCCAAATCTAACGTGATGAAGAATTCGTAACCACCTAACTGATCAATTTGATCTTCTACACGAGGCAAAGGATAGTGTTCCTTTACGGTCTTAGAGTTTAAAGCTCTGTAATCAACGCAGAGCCGCTGATCACCTGTTTTTTTATGTACTAATATGATGGGGCTAGCATATGAGGATGTTGATTCAGTAATAATTCCACAATCTAACATCTCTTTGATCATGTCCCTAACCTTTTGCCTCTCTGAAAATGCTAACCTATATGGTCGATACACAACTGGGGTATTGTCGTTCAAACTGATATGCATTTCACTCAAATTAGTTAGACCTAAATCTGCGAGATTAAATGAAAAACAATCTTTATACTTTTGAAGTAAAGATTCTAGTTTAACTCGATCACTTGCGCTTAAGCTTTCATCTATATTTAAATTTTGTGCTAGAGTTTCATCGATGTTAGCATGTTCTAAACGATTGACTTCAAGTACGGATTCGTGAATTTGATTAAAAACAAAACTTCGAGTTAATAAAGACCCTTTAGAGAGTTTAATTGGGTTTTCTGTTAAATTCATTGCAAACACACAGCCTTTACCATCTGTAACAGTATAGATACCAGGAAGAATTATATATCTATCAGACCCCAGATTCCTAAAACTCTCATTTACGTATATTTGACCATTAAATTTAGTACTAGTCTCTATAGGTATAGCATTCATAGATGTAACAATCGTATCTACACTAATAGTTAGGTTTAATTTATCATGACTTACTTCATCATTGTTTAATGTTGGTTGTTTTTGAAAAATAAGTTGCGTATCAGTTTCAACAACAATAGTCCCAGCCTGTTCTGTAAACGTGTGTCCTAATAACACTGCATATCTCAATAATTCGTCTGGTACAACCAAAACATCTACAGTTGCCGTCACAGATTGAACCTTTAATGTGATAGTTGATTTACCTAGTGGTTTAATGTGCGAATTACCAAATCCCTTTAAGGTAGGCACATCAATTTCCTCAAATTCTAAATGTAAATCCTTAAAATCCGTATACCTAATTAACGTGCATTGACTTCCGAAATCAACATAGCATTTTTTTAATATACCATTTACATATATTGGAAGAACGAACTTTTCATCAGACTGCCCTATCAACTTAACTTCCATGACGGCCTTTTCAGTCTCATTTGGTTTATTGTTATCATTATTATTCCTATTAAGTCTTCTGCAATTAATGCTTTGGTGGCCAAGTTTTTTACACACACCGCAGGTTAATAAAGGTTTTGAACACTTAAAACTAGGATGTCCTACCTCATTACAGTTGAAGCATCTAATTGCAGAAGGCTTATTAGGCTCACTAAAATTATTAGGACGTTTTCTAATGTATGGCAAACGTCTATCTTTCGATTCTTCGATTTTAATTGATTTGAGGTAAGTCAATAAGTCCTCTGGCTGCGAGTAGTTTGCAGCTTGAGCACCTAAACGCATCCCTCTATCTTCTAACCCATAAATTATACAGTCTACGGCACGTTTGCCAGTAATGTCACATCGGTTTAGTAAATTAATCTTATGATAAAAATAAGTTTCCAGTGATTCATTATGCTTTGCTTTTCTTTCTAACATTTCATGTAATAATTGAGCGTAATTTTGTACTGTTGGAAATGTTTTTAATAACTTTTCTTTCCATTGTGACCAAGAAAAGTTCAAGGACGTTAACCCTTGATACCACACCTTTGCAACACCTACTAATTTGGGCAATGCATAATGAATCATCTGTGTTTCTGACCATTTATACAAAATAGAGCATTCTTCTACTTTAGTGATCCAGGATTCTATGTTCTGTTCCTTATTAGCGGGGTCGAATTCGGGTACAGCATTAGTATTCATTGAAAAATGGTTTAAAGGTTGAGATGTAGCTGGTAGCGATTTTATCAACTCTAATACATCAGACGCAGTCAAAGCGTTATTTTTCCGACTAGACGAGGACTTATATTTGTTGTTACGGTCCTTATCTCTATCTCTACTGCAACTGGAATCATATGAATCAACACTTACTGTTTTTCTGCGACTGCGTTTTCGACCTCGTTCTTGGGAAGTGTGGTGACGACTCCTTCGCTTCATCACGCTGCCACGTAGCCTCGAAGGACTTCGGCGGCGCCGCTCCTCTGTTGAACTGCAGCTCTTTGAAGCGGAGCGAATGCGCGAGGGGCCTAATGACCTCCGCGTCCGCTTGGATCTGCACTCACTGCGACGATCGTGTCTCGAAGATCTTGAACGCTGCCTCCTACGTGAGGGCCTTGACCGTAGGCAACGGTCTGACGATGACGAACGAGCACCAGAAGACCCGGAGCGTCTGGCCCTTTTGTGCCTTTGCCGACTCTGTCGCGTACGATCCCTCCTTCGTGGTGGTGTTCCAGGCGACTCATCATCAGGCGACATGATAAGTTAACTCTGAAGACAATATTTATGTATATTAGTTACCTTTCAGTTACTTGTAGTCTTAACCCGTTGTACCATTGCTTTGTTACATTTAAATAAAGAATTGTAAGCAATTGTAAAAAAATCTAACCTCTAATAAAATATCTTTGGTGAAAGTGTTTTATTTCAACATTTAAGTAATACATACATACATGAATAACTGAAACCAATCATCGAGTCCCAATTATTATTGAGTAATGCTTGACTTAACAACGGATAGATTTTAATCTACATAAAAATTAACATTTTCTTAATAAGGAAATTATCGTGCTCAGTGCAAAATTATTTGCCTCTATTGGAATTTAAACCTAGATGTCACTATTACTGCACTTAATTGTCTTGGATTACTCAATAATATGTGAACACATTCTACTCTTACTTCTTTAAGAACTTATTTTTCCTTATAAAACTGTTTCTCTGTACCCGACCGAAATCGGTTAATAAGAGGAATAATACTGAGCCCAGAATACAGTTAGAGATAAAGACAACTATAAATCAGCACTGTATATACTTATATTTAAAAGAAAAAAAGGTTGAAAAGAGACAAAAATAAGTAGTCAGTTCTATCTTAATAGTCAAAAGTACTCCTTTAATCAATGTCCATAAAATCTTAAATTTCATTTGCAATACGACATAAAATTTTCTTTTCCTTCTAAGTATATACAGAAATAATGATTTATCGAATAATTCTGTTCACTCACAACTCTAATATGGAACGTAAGTTTATATCAACTATCCGGTATTGAAAAATCAAGTGTAAAAAGTCATTTCTCATGCATCCATAAAGCAAAAGAATAAGAGGAAAAAAAAACTCACCTCATCTTTTCCAATACTTACTCGCTCCTTTTGTACGTTTTTTTTTTCTCTTTTACGAAACCACTTGTGGACGTGTCGGAATATTAAAAAATATTCCCCGTTTCTATCCCGCTTCTGAACTAATAGGGTTCAGTTCAGAAGGGAAGATAGGAATAAAACTCTGTGGCCGTTATAACTTGATTTTAATTATGACACTGTTTTACTTTCACAATTAAAATTATACTTTGCAGAGTCTCTACACACGCGGATAGCTTAGAGTGAACTACACTTGACGACGCACGAAGCAAGACTGACTGTTGGATACGACTTCACTAAAGACAATACTTCCTATACCACGCCACCGCTAGGTGGCGTGCAAAATGTCCGTAATCATGACCGGAATTGGCCCGACTTAACCACAGACTACACTTTATGCCACGCCACCGCTAGGTGGCGTGCAAAGCCCAATTTAGTGTTCGTAATCATGACCGGAAATGGCCAGTGTAATGTGTTTTACTACTTTAACTAGTCAAATCCTAACACTTTTATGTGCTAGTATCGGAGGAGCCGCTCTTCCACAAAACTTAAAAAAAATTGGTAAATTAGAGCACTTACCTACTGTTTTATTGATTTGAATTGATAGGTAATCACGAAGAAAATGTCAGTGCAATGGAACTCAAACCGGAACCTTGATTGCTGCCTATTTAATAATGTACTGGGCAGTTAGTGTCACGTGTTTATAATTAATAATGGTACGAGTGTTTAGACCGCTTTAAGTTACAATATTTCCATCATAACTACTTATATTGATTGAAGAAAAGAAAATGTGCTATTAAGTAAATAAAGCGTAAGATTTTGTCATGGTCGCTGAAGGCTATACGTTCGACGGCTGTTTGAAAATAACTCTTGTGGCTGGTAGTAAACAGCTGATTTTATTTATTCCATGAGACAAAAAATATGATTGGTGATCAAATAACTGTTCGGTAAGTGCATTACTTTACTGAAAAATTATAAAATTCTACATAAATTCTCCTAGTGGAAGCTACAAGCGGACTTAGGATTAAAAGAAACTTTAAAAATAAATGACGTATGTATTTTATGTTTTTGGCACCAGAAAACTGACTATATTGACATAAATTATAAGTTTTTCTTTTATTTTATTTCATAAAAAAAATTACTTACCTGTAGCTAACGTCTTCAACAGCAAACACGTAGTTGACATTGTACATGGAGTTGGTGGCGTAGACCAGAGCCAGCATGCACATCGTGAGCACCTGGTGCCGCCCGAAAGCACCCAGCTTCTCCAGAACGTCATCCAAGTGGACCTTCCCTTCCACCTCCGCCATATTTGCGCACCAAGCAGTTCCAATTCAGTCAAACCATGTTTTCAATCTATTTGAAATCCATTACACGTTCCTTTTTCAAATGTTTATTACTTTTTTAATTTGATAAACGTGCTACAAATGTGATCAATAGATTTACCACTAATTGATAACAAACGTGCATTTACGAGTAGAGTTAACTTGTATTTTTTTTATAACTTTAAGGCAAATTATCTGTGTTTGCCAGCGATGGCGGCTAAGTGAGCGCGTCGGCTTATAACTCCGTAATATGAACGTCAAGTATTCAAATATTTAAATAAATTATCAGGTGTTTGCTGACAGCTCCCATTTTTGAGTAAAGTTACCTTCAGTCTGACGGAAATATTAAATTTGATAGTTTCAGCACTTTTTCAGTATGTATTATGTCAGCGTTTGTTTAATTTCAGGCCCCTATTTCACCAAGTTGACATTTGTCAGTGACATATGTCAGCAATTTTTACAGTACTTTCCTTATTTTAATAGGGGACAATTTGTGTTGTGAAACAGGGGATATTTTTTACAAGTCCACAATTGTCACGCAAACTTGACTCAGCTCCAATCTCATATCAAGAATTACTGACAAATCTACAAATATGTCGACTTGTAAAAAATATCGCTGTTTCACAACATACTTGTCCCTAATTAAAGTAATGACAATTGTAAAATTAACCGACATATGTCACTGACAAATGTCGACTTGGTGAAATAGGGCCCAGGTCGGGGTTGTTTATTTCATTCTAAGTATAACACACGCGCAATTAATTTTCATTATTTTATAGACCGTCTTAAATTTAATTGATTACCAATAACAGTGTAACTAAATGTTACCGATTGATAAGTTTGCTTAATTGGGGATTGGTTTATTTGGGTCTAGTGAAGCAATTTTATGATAGGTACCGTTTTATGAGTAGATAAGATTATTTTTATAACTTTTTTATTAAAATGTAAATAAATAAATAAAATTATTTCTTATGCTACTGCTCCACGTCCAACTACGCGTTAGCTAAGGCGTTAAGTAAATTTAGTACTGTCGTTTGTATATTAACATGTTAAAGTCTTGGCCACATCTGCGTAACGCCTAGATTAACGCTTTAAGCTATGCGTTAAGACGCAGGTATAGAGACGTAGCATTATTTTTTTCTGGATATTCGTCAATAATAATTGAAATAAATTATTTATGAAAATGAAATGAAGTATTCAAATAAATTTCTATTAATTTGCAACCTCTTGTAATTTAGAATATTTGTAACTTAGAACTTGTACATATTATCAAACAGTTAAACCTAAATAAAAACAAATGACATCGAGTTCAACTAATTACAGTTTTTTCGTAACAAATGTCTAAATATGTTACAGTTTTTAGCGAATATGCACATCGCTTTAACATATCAAGTTATAGTTAACATTGTATAAAGTTGATATGGCGTACTGTTAACAGCGCATCACAGTTAGCACAGTTTAATTGAAAACATCTCTAATTGCGTTCACACAAGGTCGTGTTTTTGATGCAAAAATCATCTAGTAGCATACTCAGATGTTCAGTAGTTATTGACTAATGATTAAATATGTTTGTAAGTACATAGGTGTTTTACAGTCATGAATCAAACTCAAAACCGTGGGAAAAGCATGCATTTGAAAACGTATAATACGAGTATTTTAGTTTTAGAAGACTGTAGGTATCTAAGCAGTTTTATAACATACCTCCGTGAAGATAGCCACCCCATTTCGAGTGCCCAGGTTTTGAGGGTGCAGGTCGTTAGTTTAGCGTTAGTTTTGATTTGTTTTGGAAAAAAAATCGTTTGTTTAGATTTCCTTCATACTTTTTTTTTAAAAACAAAAGTGGGGTGGCTATCTTCACGCTAGCCACCCCATTGCACCAAATGGTTTTATTTAAAGCTTATTCGATAGATATTTGTTAGTTTCGTTTGTTTTGATTAAAATTTTCGTTTGTTTAGACTCCGTATTCCCTAGAAAAAAATGCAAAGTGGGGTGGCTATCTTCACGTGAAGATAGCCACCCCATATGGCAAAACAAAATAAAAATTGCGCATTATGATTGCTTTTCGTTAGTTTTGATTTGTTTTGATAAAATTTTGTTTGTTTTGACAAACCGAAAAAAGTTATGATTTTTTTTATTTTTTTTGAAAAATCTTGCCTGCACGCACTAACAACCTCAATAACTCGTTATATGGACTAGTTTATGTAAGGAATCATTGAATAATGCTAAATCTATGTAAGTACATCAAAATGTACCGTTACTCATAGAAAAAATTGGGCTATAGATAGGTAGATACACATAAGAAAAATACTCAAATTGTAGAATTCCGTAAGTACGCGTAAAAACGCTATTCTAATATTCGTTTAAAGGAGCGCCCGCAAATGACTAGGTTCAAATAAAAGATGCAAGTGTTAGCTATGGCCTTACATAAGTTTTTTCGTTTGTTTCGAAATAGACAACTGTGTAGACCAGGAGCAAACATACGGTTCGTTAAAGTTACCTACTCACTTCGAACCGCTAAAAGTATTTGTTTTGAAGGAGCGCCCGCAAATGACTAGGTTCAAATGAAAGATGCAAGTCTTAGCTATGGCCCTACATAAGTCTTTTCGTTTGTTTCGAAATAGACAACTGGTAGACCAGGAGTAAACATTCAGTTCGTTATAATTACCTGCTCACTTTAAATTGCTAAAAGTATTTGTTTTGATGGAGCGCCCGCAAATGACTAGGTTCAAATAAAAGATGCCAGTGTTAGCTATGGCCCTACATAAGTCTTTTCGTTTGTTTCGAAATAGACAACTGTGTAGACCAGGAGCAAACATACGGTGCGTTATAATTACCTACTCACTTCGAACCGCTAAAAGTATTTGTTTTGAAGGAGCGCCCGCAAATGACTAGGTTCAAATGAAAGATGCAAGTCTAAGCTATGGCCCTACATAAGTCTTTTCGTTTGTTTCGAAATAGACAACTGTGTAGACCAGGAGAAAACTTTCAGTTCTTTTTAATTACCTGCTCACTTTAAATTGCTAAAAGTATTTGTTTTGATAGAGCGCCCGCAAATGACTAGGTTCAAATAAAAGATGCAAGTCTTAGCTATGGCCCTACATAAGTCTTTTCGTTTGTTTCGAAATAGACAACTGTGTAGACCAGGAGTAAACATTCAGTTCGTTATAATTACCTGCTCACTTTAAATTGCTAAAAGTATTTGTTTTGATGGAGCGCCCGCAAATGACTAGGTTCAAATGAAAGATGCAAGTGTTAGCTATGGCCCTACATAAATCTTTTCGTTTGTTTCGAAAAAGACAACTGTGTAGACCAGGAGTAAACATTCAGTTCGTTATAATTTCCTGCTCACTTTAAATTGCTAAAAGTATTTGTTTTGATGGAGCGCCCGCAAATGACTAGGATCAAATGAAAGATGCAAGTGTTAGCTATGGCCCTACATAAATCTTTTCGTTTGTTTCGAAATAGACAACTGTGTAGACCAGGAGTAAACATTCAGTTCGTTATAATTACCTGCTCACTTTAAATTGCTAAAAGTATTTGTTTTGATAGAGCGCCCGCAAATGACTAGGTTCAAATAAAAGATGCAAGTCTTAGCTATGGCCTTACATAAGTTTTTTCGTTTGTTTCGAAATAGACAACTGTGTAGACCAGGAGTAAACATACGGTTCGTTAAAGTTACCTACTCACTTCGAACCGCTAAAAGTATTTGTTTTGAAGGAGCGCCCGCAAATGACTAGGTTCATATGAATAATGCAAGTCTTAGCTATGGCCCTACATAAGTCTTTTCGTTTGTTTCGAAATAGACAACTGTGTAGACCAGGAGTAAACATTCAGTTCGTTATAATTACCTGCTCACTTTAAATTGCTAAAAGTATTTGTTTTGATGGAGCGCCCGCAAATGACTAGGTTCAAATAAAAGATGCCAGTGTTAGCTATGGCCCTACATAAGTCTTTTCGTTTGTTTCGAAATAGACAACTGTGTAGACCAGGAGCAAACATACGGTTCGTTAAAGTTACCTACTCACTTCGAACCGATAAAAGTATTTGTTTTGAAGGAGCGCCCGCAAATGACTAGGTTCAAATGAAAGATGCAAGTCTTAGCTATGGCCCTACATAAGTCTTTTCGTTTGTTTCGAAATAGACAACTGTGTAGACCAGGAGTAAACATTCAGTTCGTTATAATTACCTGCTCACTTTAAATTGCTAAAAGTATTTGTTTTGATGGAGCGCCCGCAAATGACTAGGTTCAAATGAAAGATGCAAGTGTTAGCTATAACCTTACATAAGTTTTTTTGTTTGTTTCGAAATAGACAACTGTGTAGACCAGGAGCAAACATACGGTGCGTTATAATTACCAACTCACTTCGAATCGCTAAAAGTATTTGTTTTGAAGGAGCGCCCGCAAATGACTAGATTCAAATGAAAGATGCAAGTGTTAGCTTTGGCCCTACATAAGTCTTTTCGTTTGTTTCGAAATAGACAACTGTGTAGACCAGGAGAAAACTTTCAGTTCGTTTTAATTACCTGCTCACTTTAAATTGCTAAAAGTATTTGTTTTGATGGAGCGCCCGCAAATGACTAGGTTCAAATAAAAGATGCAAGTCTTAGCTATGGCCCTACATAAGTCTTTTCGTTTGTTTCGAAATAGACAACTGTGTAGACCAGGAGTAAACATTTAGTTCGTTATAATTACCTGCTCACTTTAAATTGCTAAAAGTATTTGTTTTGATGGAGCGCCCGCAAATGACTAGGTTCAAATGAAAGATGCAAGTGTTAGCTATGGCCCTACATAAATCTTTTCGTTTGTTTCGAAATAGACAACTGTGTAGACCAGGAGTAAACATTCAGTTCGTTATAATTACCTGCTCACTTTAAATTGCTAAAAGTATTTGTTTTGATGGAGCGCCCGCAAATGACTGGGTTAAAATGAAAGATGCAAGTCTTAGCTATGGCCTTACATAAGTTTTTTCGTTTGTTTCGAAATAGACAACTGTGTAGACCAGGAGCAAACATACGGTTCGTTATAGTTACCTACTCACTTCGAACCGCTAAAAGTATTTGTTTTGAAGGAGCGCCCGCAAATGACTAGGTTCATATGAATGATGCAAGTCTTAGCTATGGCCCTACATAAGTCTTTTCGTTTGTTTCGAAATAGACAACTGTGTAGACCAGGAGTAAACATTTAGTTCGTTATAATTACCTGCTCACTTTAAATTGCTAAAAGTATTTGTTTTGATGGAGCGCCCGCAAATGACTAGATTCAAATGAAAGATGCAAGTCTTAGCTATGGCCCAAAATAAATCTTTTCGTTTGTTTCGAAATAGACAACTGTGTAGACCAGGAGTAAACATTCAGTTCGTTATAATTACCTGCTCACTTTAAATTGCTAAAAGTATTTGTTTTGATGGAGCGCCCGCAAATGACTGGGTTAAAATGAAAGATGCAAGTCTTAGCTATGGCCTTACATAAGTTTTTTCGTTTGTTTCGAAATAGACAACTGTGTAGACCAGGAGCAAACATACGGTTCGTTATAGTTACCTACTCACTTCGAACCGCTAAAAGTATTTGTTTTGAAGGAGCGCCCGCAAATGACTAGGTTCATATGAATGATGCAAGTCTTAGCTATGGCCCTACATAAGTTTTTTCGTTTGTTTCGAAATAGACAACTGTGTAGACCAGGAGTAAACATTTAGTTCGTTATAATTACCTGCTCACTTTAAATTGCTAAAAGTATTTGTTTTGATGGAGCGCCCGCAAATGACTAGATTCAAATGAAAGATGCAAGTCTTAGCTATGGCCCAAAATAAATCTTTTCGTTTGTTTCGAAATAGACAACTGTGTAGACCAGGAGTAAACATTCAGTTCGTTATAATTACCTGCTCACTTTAAATTGCTAAAAGTATTTGTTTTGATGTAGCGCCCGCAAATGACTAGATTCAAATGAAAGATGCAAGTGTTAGCTATGGCCCAAAATAAATCTTTTCGTTTGTTTCGAAATAGACAACTGTGTAGACCAGGAGTAAACATTCAGTTCGTTATAATTACCTGCTCACTTTAAATTGCTAAAAGTATTTGTTTTGATGGAGCGCCCGCAAATGACTAGGTTCAAATGAAAGTTGCAAGTGTTAGCTATGGCCCTACATAAATCTTTTCGTTTGTTTCGAAATAGACAACTGTGTAGACCAGGAGTAAACATTCAGTTCGTTATAATTACCTGCTCACTTTAAATTGCTAAAAGTATTTGTTTTGATGGAGCGCCCGCAAATGACTAGGTTCAAATGAAAGATGCAAGTGTTAGCTATGGCCCTACATAAGTCTTTTCGTTTGTTTCGAAATAGACAACTGTGTAGATCAGGAGCAAACATACGGTTCGTTATAGTTACCTACTCACTTCGAACCGCTAAAAGTATTTGTTTTGAAGGAGCGCCCGCAAATGACTAGGTTCATATGAATGATGCAAGTCTTAGCTATGGCCCTACATAAGTCTTTTCGTTTGTTTCGAAATAGACAACTGTTTAGACCAGGAGTAAACATTCAGTTCGTTATAATTACCTGCTCACTTTAAATTGCTAATAGTATTTGTTTTGAAGGAGCGCCCGCAAATGACTAGGTTCAAATGAAAGTTGCAAGTGTTAGCTATGGCCCTACATAAATCTTTTCGTTTGTTTCGAAATAGACAACTGTGTAGACCAGGAGTAAACATTCAGTTCGTTATAATTACCTGCTCACTTTAAATTGCTAAAAGTATTTGTTTTGATGGAGCGCCCGCAAATGACTAGGTTCAAATAAAAGATGCAAGTCTTAGCTATGGCCCTACATAAGTCTTTTCGTTTGTTTCGAAATAGACAGCTGTGTAGACCAGGAGTAAACATTTAGTTCGTTATAATTACCTGCTCACTTTAAATTGCTAAAAGTATTTGTTTTGATGGAGCGCCCGCAAATGACTAGGTTCAAATGAAAGATGCAAGTGTTAGCTATGGCCCTACATAAATCTTTTCGTTTGTTTCGAAATAGACAACTGTGTAGACCAGGAGTAAACATTCAGTTCGTTATAATTACCTGCTCACTTTAAATTGCTAATAGTATTTGTTTTGATGGAGCGCCCGCAAATGACTAGGTTCAAATGAAAGTTGCAAGTGTTAGCTATGGCCCTACATAAGTCTTTTCGTTTGTTTCGAAATAGACAACTGTGTAGACCAGGAGAAAACTTTCAGTTCGTTTTAATTACCTGCTCACTTTAAATTGCTAAAAGTATTTGTTTTGATGGAGCGCCCGCAAATGACTAGGTTCAAATAAAAGATGCAAGTCTTAGCTATGGCCTTACATAAGTCTTTTCGTTTGTTTCGAAATAGACAACTGTGTAGATCAGGAGCAAACATACGGTTCGTTATAGTTACCTACTCACTTCGAACCGCTAAAAGTATTTGTTTTGAAGGAGCGCCCGCAAATGACTAGGTTCATATGAATGATGCAAGTCTTAGCTATGGCCCTACATAAGTCTTTTCGTTTGTTTCGAAAAAGACAACTGTGTAGACCAGGAGTAAACATTCAGTTCGTTATAATTACCTGCTCACTTTAAATTGCTAATAGTATTTGTTTTGATGGAGCGCCCGCAAATGACTAGATTCAAATGAAAGATGCAAGTGTTAGCTATGGCCCTACATAAATCTTTTCGTTTGTTTCGAAATAGACAACTGTGTAGACCAGGAGTAAACATTCAGTTCGTTATAATTACCTGCTCACTTTAAATTGCTAAAAGTATTTGTTTTGATGGAGCGCCCGCAAATGACTGGGTTGAAATGAAAGATGCAAGTCTTGGCTATGGCCTTACATAAGTCTTTTCGTTTGTTTCGAAATAGACAACTGTGTAGATCAGGAGCAAACATACGGTTCGTTATAGTTACCTACTCACTTCGAACCGCTAAAAGTATTTGTTCTGAAGGAGCGCCCGCAAATGACTAGGTTCATATGAATGATGCAAGTCTTAGCTATGGCCCTACATAAGTCTTTTCGTTTGTTTCGAAATAGACAACTGTGTAGACCAGGAGTAAACATTCAGTTCGTTATAATTACCTGCTCACTTTAAATTGCTAAAAGTATTTGTTTTGATGGAGCGCCCGCAAATGACTAGGTTCAAATGAAAGATGCAAGTCTTAGCTATGGCCCTACATAAGTCTTTTCGTTTGTTTCGAAATAGACATTGTGTAGACCAGGAGCAAACATACGGTTCGTTGAAGTTACCTTCTCACTTCGAACCGCTAAAAGTATTTGTGTTGAAGGAGCGCCCGCAAATGACTAGGTTCAAATGAAAGATGCAAGTCTTAGCTATGGCCCTACATAAGTCTTTTCGTTTGTTTCGAAATAGACAACTGTGTAGACCAGGAGTAAACATTCAGTTCGTTATAATTACCTGCTCACTTTAAATTGCTAAAAGTAGGGTAGGGTACGTAGGGCCATAGCTAACACTAGCATCTTTCATTTGAACCTAGTCATTTGCGGGCGCTCCATCAAAACAAATACTTTTAGCAATTTAAAGTGAGCAGGTAATTATAACGAACTGAATGTTTACTCCTGGTCTACACAGTTGTCTATTGCGAAACAAACAAAAAGACCTATGTAGGGCCATAGCTAACACTTGCATCTTTCATTTGAACCCAGTCATTTGCGGGCGCTCCATCAAAACAAATACTTTTAGCAATTTAAAGTGAGTAGGTAATTAAAACGAACTGAAAGTTTTCTCCTGGTCTACACAGTTGTCTATTTCGAAACAAACGAAAAGACTTATGTAGGGCCATAGCTTAGACTTGCATTTTTCATTTGAACCTAGTCATTTGCGGGTGCTCCTTCAAAACAAATACTATTAGCAATTTAAAGTGAGCAGGTAATTATAACGAACTGAATGTTTACTCCTGGTCTACACAGTTGTCTATTTCGAAACAAACGAAAAGACTTATGTAGGGCCATAGCTAAGACTTGCATCTTTCATTTGAACCTAGTCATTTGCGGGCGCTGCCTCAGAACAAATACTTTTAGCAATTTAAAGCGAGCAGGTAATTAAAACGAACTGAAAGTTTTCTCCTGGTCTACACAGTTGTCTATTTCGAAACAAACGAAAAGACTTATGTAGGGCCATAGCTAAGACTTGCATCTTTCATTTGAACCTAGTCATTTGCGGGTGCTCCTTCAAAACAAATACTATTAGCAATTTAAATTGAGCAGGTAATTATAACGAACTGAATATTTACTCCTGGTCTACACAGTTGTCTATTTCGAAACAAACGAAAAGACTTATGTAGGGCCATAGCTAAGACTTGCATCTTTCATTTGAACCTAGTCATTTGCGGGTGCTCCTTCAAAACAAATACTATTAGCAATTTAAATTGAGCAGGTAATTATAACGAACTGAATATTTACTCCTGGTCTACACAGTTGTCTATTTCGAAACAAACGAAAAGACTTATGTAGGGCCATAACTAACACCTGCATCTTTCATTTGAACCAAGTCATTTGCGGGCGCTCTATCAAAACAAATACTTTTAGCAATTTAAAGTGAGCAGGTAATTATAACGAACTGAATGTTTACTCCTGGTCTACACAGTTGTCTATTTCGAAACAAACGAAAAAACTTATGTAAGGCCATAGCTAAGACTTGCATCTTTCATTTGAACCTAGTCATTTGCGGGCGCTTCTTCAAAACAAATACTTTTAGCGGTTCGAAGTGAGTAGGTAACTTTAACGAACCGTATGTTTGCTCCTGGTCTACACAGTTGTCTATTTCGAAACAAACGAAAAAACTTATGTAAGGCCATAGCTAAGACTTGCATCTTTTATTTGAACCTAGTCATTTGCGGGCGCTCTATCAAAACAAATACTTTAAGCAATTTAAAGTGAGCAGGTAATTATAACGCACCGTATGTTTGCTCCTGGTCTACACAGTTGTCTATTTCGAAACAAACGAAAAGATTTATGTAGGGCCATAGCTAACACTTGCATCTTTTATTTGAACCTAGTCATTTTCGGGCGCTCTATCAAAACAAATACTTTAAGCAATTTAAAGTGAGCAGGTAATTATAACGCACCGTATGTTTGCTCCTGGTCTACACAGTTGTCTATTTCGAAACAAACGAAAAGATTTATGTAGGGCCATAGCTAACACTTGCATCTTTCATTTGAACCTAGTCATTTGCGGGCGCTCCATCAAAACAAATACTTTTAGCAATTTAAAGTGAGCAGGTAATTATAACGAACTGAATGTTTACTCCTGGTCTACACAGTTGTCTATTTCGAAACAAACGAAAAGACTTATGTAGGGCCATAGCTAAGACTTGCATCTTTCATTTGAACCTAGTCATTTGCGGGCGCTTCATCAAAACAAATACTTTTAGCAATTTAAAGTGAGCAGGTAATTATAACGAACTGAATGTTTACTCCTGGTCTACACAGTTGTCTACTTCGAAACAAACGAAAAGACTTATGTAGGGCCATAGCTTAGACTTGCATCTTTCATTTGACCCTAGTCATTTGCGGGCGCTCCTTCAAAACAAATACTTTTAGCGGTTCGTAGTGAGAAGGTAACTTTAACGAACCGTATGTTTGCTCCTGGTCTACACAGTTGTCTATTTCGAAACAAACGAAAAAACTTATGTAGGGCCATAGCTAACACTTGCATCTTTCATTTGAACCTAGTCATTTGCGGGCGCTCCATCAAAACAAATACTTTTAGCAATTTAAAGTGAGCAGAAAATTATAACGAACTGAAAGTTTTCTCCTGGTCTACACAGTTGTCTATTTCGAAACAAACGAAAAAACTTATGTAAGGCCATAGCTAAGACTTGCATCTTTTATTTGAACCTAGTCATTTGCGGGCGCTCTATCAAAACAAATACTTTTAGCAATTTAAAGTGAACAGGTAATTAAAACGAACTGAAAGTTTTCTCCTGGTCTACACAGTTGTCTATTTCGAAACAAACGAAAAGACTTATGTAGGGCCATAGCTAAGACTTGCATCTTTCATTTGAACCTAGTCATTTGCGGGCGCTCCTTCAAAACAAATACTTTTAGCGGTTCGGAGTAGGTAATTATAACGCACCGTATGTTTGCTCCTGGTCTACACAGTTGTCTATTTCGAAACAAACGAAAAGACTTATGTAGGGCCATAGCTAACACTGGCATCTCTTATTTGAACCTAGTGATTTGCGGGCGCTCCATCAAAACAAATACTTTTAGCAATTTAAAGTGAGCAGGTAATTATAACGAACTGAATGTTTACTCCTGGTCTACACAGTTGTCTATTTCGAAACAAACGAAAAGACTTATGTAGGGCCATAGCTAACACTGGCATCTTTTATTTGAACCTAGTGATTTGCGGGCGCTCCATCAAAACAAATACTTTTAGCAATTTAAAGTGAGCAGGTAATTATAACGAACTGAATGTTTACTCCTGGTCTACACAGTTGTCTATTTCGAAACAAACGAAAAGACTTATGTAGGGCCATAGCTAAGACTTGCATCTTTCATTTGAACCTAGTCATTTGCGGGCGCTCCATCAAAACAAATACTTTTAGCAATTTAAAGTGAGCAGAAAATTATAACGAACTGAAAGTTTTCTCCTGGTCTACACAGTTGTCTATTTCGAAACAAACGAAAAAACTTATGTAAGGCCATAGCTAAGACTTGCATCTTTTATTTGAACCTAGTCATTTGCGGGCGCTCTATCAAAACAAATACTTTTAGCAATTTAAAGTGAACAGGTAATTAAAACGAACTGAAAGTTTTCTCCTGGTCTACACAGTTGTCTATTTCGAAACAAACGAAAAGACTTATGTAGGGCCATAGCTAACACTTGCATCTTTCATTTGAACCTAGTCATTTGCGGGCGCTCCTTCAAAACAAATACTTTTAGCGGTTCGGAGTAGGTAATTATAACGCACCGTATGTTTGCTCCTGGTCTACACAGTTGTCTATTTCGAAACAAACGAAAAGACTTATGTAGGGCCATAGCTAACACTGGCATCTCTTATTTGAACCTAGTGATTTGCGGGCGCTCCATCAAAACAAATACTTTTAGCAATTTAAAGTGAGCAGGTAATTATAACGAACTGAATGTTTACTCCTGGTCTACACAGTTGTCTATTTCGAAACAAACGAAAAGACTTATGTAGGGCCATAGCTAAGACTTGCATCTTTCATTTGAACCTAGTCATTTGCGGGCATCAAAACAAATACTTTTAGCAATTTAAAGTGAGCATGTAATTAAAACGAACTGAAAGTTTTCTCCTGGTCTACACAGTTGTCTATTTCGAAACAAACGAAAAGACTTATGTAGGGCCATAGCTAAGACTTGCATCTTTCATTTCAACCCAGTCATTTGCGGGCGCTCCTTCAAAACAAATACTTTTATCGGTTCGAAGTGAGTAGGTAACTTTAACGAACCGTATGTTTGCTCCTGGTCTACACAGTTGTCTATTTCGAAACAAACGAAAAAACTTATGTAAGGCCATAGCTAAGACTTGCATCTTTTATTTGAACCTAGTCATTTGCGGGCGCTCTATCAAAACAAATACTTTTAGCAATTTAAAGTGAGCAGAAAATTATAACGAACTGAAAGTTTTCTCCTGGTCTACACAGTTGTCTATTTCGAAACAAACGAAAAAACTTATGTAAGGCCATAGCTAAGACTTGCATCTTTTATTTGAACCTAGTCATTTGCGGGCGCTCTATCAAAACAAATACTTTTAGCAATTTAAAGTGAGCAGGTAATTATAACGAACTGAATGTTTACTCCTGGTCTACACAGTTGTCTATTTCGAAACAAACGAAAAGACTTATGTAGGGCCATAGCTAAGACTTGCATCTTTCATTTGAACTTAGTCATTTGCGGGCGCTCCTTCAAAACAAATACTTTTAGCGGTTCGAAGTGAGTAGGTAACTTTAACGAACCGTATGTTTGCTCCTGGTCTACACAGTTGTCTATTTCGAAACAAACGAAAAAACTTATGTAAGGCCATAGCTAACACTTGCATCTTTCATTTGAACCTAGTCATTTGCGGGCGCTCCATCAAAACAAATACTTTTAGCAATTTAAAGTGAGCAGGTAATTATAACGAACTGAATGTTTACTCCTGGTCTACACAGTAGTCTATTTCGAAACAAACGAAAAGACTTACGTAGGGCCATAGCTAAGACTTGCACCTTTCATTTGAACCTAGTCATTTGCGGGCGCTCCTTCAAACAAATACTTTTAGCAATTTAAAGTGAGCAGGTAATTAAAACGAACTGAAAGTTTTCTCCTGGTCTACACAGTTGTCTATTTCGAAACAAACGAAAAAACTTATGTAAGGCCATAGCTAACACTTGCATCTTTCATTTGAACCTAGTCATTTGCGGGCGCTCCATCAAAACAAATACTTTTAGCAATTTAAAGTGAGCATGTAATTAAAACGAACTGAAAGTTTTCTCCTGGTCTACACAGTTGTCTATTTCGAAACAAACGAAAAGACTTATGTAGGGCCATAGCTAAGACTTGCATCTTTTATTTGAACCTAGTCATTTGCGGGCGCTCTATCAAAACAAATACTTTAAGCAATTTAAAGTGAGCAGGTAATTATAACGCACCGTATGTTTGCTCCTGGTCTACACAGTTGTCTATTTCGAAACAAACGAAAAGACTTATGTAGGGCCATAGCTAACACTGGCATCTTTTATTTGAACCTAGTGATTTGCGGGCGCTCCATCAAAACAAATACTTTTAGCAATTTAAAGTGAGCAGGTAATTAAAACGAACTGAAAGTTTTCTCCTGGTCTACACAGTTGTCTATTTCGAAACAAACGAAAAGACTTATGTAGGGCCATAGCTAAGACTTGCATCTTTCATTTGAACCTAGTCATTTGCGGGCGCTCCTTCAAAACAAATACTTTTAGCGGTTCGTAGTGAGAAGGTAACTTTAACGAACCGTATGTTTGCTCCTGGTCTACACAGTTGTCTATTTCGAAACAAACGAAAAAACTTATGTAGGGCCATAGCTAACACTTGCATCTTTCATTTGAACCTAGTCATTTGCGGGCGCTCCATCAAAACAAATACTTTTAGCAATTTAAAGTGAGCAGAAAATTATAACGAACTGAAAGTTTTCTCCTGGTCTACACAGTTGTCTATTTCGAAACAAACGAAAAAACTTATGTAAGGCCATAGCTAAGACTTGCATCTTTTATTTGAACCAAGTCATTTGCGGGCGCTCTATCAAAACAAATACTTTTAGCAATTTAAAGTGAACAGGTAATTAAAACGAACTGAAAGTTTTCTCCTGGTCTACACAGTTGTCTATTTCGAAACAAACGAAAAGACTTATGTAGGGCCATAGCTAAGACTTGCATCTTTCATTTGAACCTAGTCATTTGCGGGCGCTCCTTCAAAACAAATACTTTTAGCGGTTCGGAGTAGGTAATTATAACGCAACGTATGTTTGCTCCTGGTCTACACAGTTGTCTATTTCGAAACAAACGAAAAGACTTATGTAGGGCCATAGCTAACACTGGCATCTCTTATTTGAACCTAGTGATTTGCGGGCGCTCCATCAAAACAAATACTTTTAGCAATTTAAAGTGAGCAGGTAATTATAACGAACTGAATGTTTACTCCTGGTCTACACAGTTGTCTATTTCGAAACAAACGAAAAGACTTATGTAGGGCCATAGCTAACACTGGCATCTTTTATTTGAACCTAGTGATTTGCGGGCGCTCCATCAAAACAAATACTTTTAGCAATTTAAAGTGAGCAGGTAATTATAACGAACTGAATGTTTACTCCTGGTCTACACAGTTGTCTATTTCGAAACAAACGAAAAGACTTATGTAGGGCCATAGCTAAGACTTGCATCTTTCATTTGAACCTAGTCATTTGCGGGCGCTCCATCAAAACAAATACTTTTAGCAATTTAAAGTGAGCAGAAAATTATAACGAACTGAAAGTTTTCTCCTGGTCTACACAGTTGTCTATTTCGAAACAAACGAAAAAACTTATGTAAGGCCATAGCTAAGACTTGCATCTTTTATTTGAACCTAGTCATTTGCGGGCGCTCTATCAAAACAAATACTTTTAGCAATTTAAAGTGAACAGGTAATTAAAACGAACTGAAAGTTTTCTCCTGGTCTACACAGTTGTCTATTTCGAAACAAACGAAAAGACTTATGTAGGGCCATAGCTAACACTTGCATCTTTCATTTGAACCTAGTCATTTGCGGGCGCTCCTTCAAAACAAATACTTTTAGCGGTTCGGAGTAGGTAATTATAACGCACCGTATGTTTGCTCCTGGTCTACACAGTTGTCTATTTCGAAACAAACGAAAAGACTTATGTAGGGCCATAGCTAACACTGGCATCTCTTATTTGAACCTAGTGATTTGCGGGCGCTCCATCAAAACAAATACTTTTAGCAATTTAAAGTGAGCAGGTAATTATAACGAACTGAATGTTTACTCCTGGTCTACACAGTTGTCTATTTCGAAACAAACGAAAAAACTTATGTAGGGCCATAGCTAAGACTTGCATCTTTCATTTGAACCTAGTCATTTGCGGGCGCTCCATCAAAACAAATACTTTTAGCAATTTAAAGTGAGCAGGTAATTATAACGAACTGAATGTTTACTCCTGGTCTACACAGTTGTCTATTTCGAAACAAACGAAAAGACTTATGTAGGGCCATAGCTAAGACTTGCATCTTTCATTTCAACCCAGTCATTTGCGGGCGCTCCTTCAAAACAAATACTTTTATCGGTTCGAAGTGAGTAGGTAACTTTAACGAACCGTATGTTTGCTCCTGGTCTACACAGTTGTCTATTTCGAAACAAACGAAAAAACTTATGTAAGGCCATAGCTAAGACTTGCATCTTTTATTTGAACCTAGTCATTTGCGGGCGCTCTATCAAAACAAATACTTTAAGCAATTTAAAGTGAGCAGGTAATTATAACGCACCGTATGTTTGCTCCTGGTCTACACAGTTGTCTATTTCGAAACAAACGAAAAGATTTATGTAGGGCCATAGCTAACACTTGCATCTTTCATTTGAACTTAGTCATTTGCGGGCGCTCCATCAAAACAAATACTTTTAGCAATTTAAAGTGAGCAGGTAATTATAACGAACTGAATGTTTACTCCTGGTCTACACAGTTGTCTATTTCGAAACAAACGAAAAGACTTATGTAGGGCCATAGCTAAGACTTGCATCTTTCATTTGAACCTAGTCATTTGCGGGCGCTTCATCAAAACAAATACTTTTAGCAATTTAAAGTGAGCAGGTAATTATAACGAACTGAATGTTTACTCCTGGTCTACACAGTTGTCTATTTCGAAACAAACGAAAAGACTTATGTAGGGCCATAGCTTAGACTTGCATCTTTCATTTGACCCTAGTCATTTGCGGGCGCTCCTTCAAAACAAATAGTTTTAGCGGTTCGAAGTGAGTAGGTAATTATAACGCACCGTATGTTTGCTCCTGGTCTACACAGTTGTCTATTTCGAAACAAACGAAAAGACTTATGTAGGGCCATAGCTAACACTGGCATCTTTTATTTGAACCTAGTGATTTGCGGGCGCTCCATCAAAACAAATACTTTTAGCAATTTAAAGTGAGCAGGTAATTATAACGAACTGAATGTTTACTCCTGGTCTACCAGTTGTCTATTTCGAAACAAACGAAAAGACTTATGTAGGGCCATAGCTAAGACTTGCATCTTTCATTTGAACCTAGTCATTTGCGGGCGCTCCTTCAAAACAAATACTTTTAGCGGTTCGAAGTGAGTAGGTAACTTTAACGAACCGTATGTTTGCTCCTGGTCTACACAGTTGTCTATTTCGAAACAAACGAAAAAACTTATGTAAGGCCATAGCTAACACTTGCATCTTTCATTTGAACCTAGTCATTTGCGGGCGCTCCATCAAAACAAATACTTTTAGCAATTTAAAGTGAGCAGGTAATTATAACGAACTGAATGTTTACTCCTGGTCTACACAGTAGTCTATTTCGAAACAAACGAAAAGACTTACGTAGGGCCATAGCTAAGACTTGCACCTTTCATTTGAACCTACTCATTTGCGGGCGCTCCTTCAAAACAAATACTTTTAGCAATTTAAAGTGAGCAGGTAATTAAAACGAACTGAAAGTTTTCTCCTGGCCTACACAGTTGTCTATCTCGAAACAAACGAAAAAACTTATGTGAGGCCATAGCTAACACTTGCATCTTTCATTTGAACCTAGTCATTTGCGGGCGCTCCATCAAAACAAATACTTTTAGCAATTTAAAGTGAGCATGTAATTAAAACGAACTGAAAGTTTTCTCCTGGTCTACACAGTTGTCTATTTCGAAACAAACGAAAAGACTTATGTAGGGCCATAGCTAAGACTTGCATCTTTTATTTGAACCTAGTCATTTGCGGGCGCTCTATCAAAACAAATACTTTAAGCAATTTAAAGTGAGCAGGTAATTAAAACGAACTGAAAGTTTTCTCCTGGTCTACACAGTTGTCTATTTCGAAACAAACGAAAAGACCTATGTAGGGCCATAGCTAACACTGGCATCTTTTATTTGAACCTAGTGATTTGCGGGCGCTCCATCAAAACAAATACTTTTAGCAATTTAAAGTGAGCAGGTAATTAAAACGAACTGAAAGTTTTCTCCTGGTCTACACAGTTGTCTATTTCGAAACAAACGAAAAAACTTATGTAAGGCCATAGCTAACACTTGCATCTTTCATTTGAACCTAGTCATTTGCGGGCGCTCCATCAAAACAAATACTTTTAGCAATTTAAAGTGAGCAGGTAATTATAACGCACCGTATGTTTGCTCCTGGTCTACACAGTTGTCTATTTCGAAACAAACGAAAAAACTTATGTAGGGCCATAGCTAACACTTGCATCTTTCATTTGAACCTAGTCATTTGCGGGCGCTCCATCAAAACAAATACTTTTAGCAATTTAAAGTGAGCAGAAAATTATAACGAACTGAAAGTTTTCTCCTGGTCTACACAGTTGTCTATTTCGAAACAAACGAAAAGACTTACGTAGGGCCATAGCTAAGACTTGCACCTTTCATTTGAACCTAGTCATTTGCGGGCGCTCCTTCAAAACAAATACTTTTAGCAATTTAAAGTGAGCAGGTAATTAAAACGAACTGAAAGTTTTCTCCTGGTCTACACAGTTGTCTATTTCGAAACAAACGAAAAGACTTATGTAGGGCCAAAGCTAACACTTGCATCTTTCATTTGAATCTAGTCATTTGCGGGCGCTCCTTCAAAACAAATACTTTTAGCGATTCGAAGTGAGTTGGTAATTATAACGCACCGTATGTTTGCTCCTGGTCTACACAGTTGTCTATTTCGAAACAAACAAAAAAACTTATGTAAGGTTATAGCTAACACTTGCATCTTTCATTTGAACCTAGTCATTTGCGGGCGCTCCATCAAAACAAATACTTTTAGCAATTTAAAGTGAGCAGGTAATTATAACGAACTGAATGTTTACTCCTGGTCTACACAGTTGTCTATTTCGAAACAAACGAAAAGACTTATGTAGGGCCATAGCTAAGACTTGCATCTTTCATTTGAACCTAGTCATTTGCGGGCATCAAAACAAATACTTTTAGCAATTTAAAGTGAGCATGTAATTAAAACGAACTGAAAGTTTTCTCCTGGTCTACACAGTTGTCTATTTCGAAACAAACGAAAAGACTTATGTAGGGCCATAGCTAAGACTTGCATCTTTCATTTGAACCTAGTCATTTGCGGGCGCTCCTTCAAAACAAATACTTTTAGCGGTTCGTAGTGAGAAGGTAACTTTAACGAACCGTATGTTTGCTCCTGGTCTACACAGTTGTCTATTTCGAAACAAACGAAAAAACTTATGTAGGGCCATAGCTAACACTTGCATCTTTCATTTGAACCTAGTCATTTGCGGGCGCTCCATCAAAACAAATACTTTTAGCAATTT
The DNA here is from genome assembly GCA_943789525.1 of Agriphila geniculea. Lineage (NCBI taxonomy): Eukaryota > Metazoa > Arthropoda > Insecta > Lepidoptera > Crambidae > Agriphila > Agriphila geniculea. The sequence continues at coordinate 22,771,253 of OX038869.1, read as the reverse complement.
AAAATGAGCAGAAAATTATAACGAACTGAAAGTTTTCTCCTGGTCTACACAGTTGTCTATTTCGAAACAAACGAAAAGACTTACGTAGGGCCATAGCTAAGACTTGCACCTTTCATTTGAACCTAGTCATTTGCGGGCGCTCCTTCAAAACAAATACTTTTAGCAATTTAAAGTGAGCAGGTAATTAAAACGAACTGAAAGTTTTCTCCTGGTCTACACAGTTGTCTATTTCGAAACAAACGAAAAAACTTATGTAAGGCCATAGCTAACACTTGCATCTTTCATTTGAACCTAGTCATTTGCGGGCATCAAAACAAATACTTTTAGCAATTTAAAGTGAGCATGTAATTAAAACGAACTGAAAGTTTTCTCCTGGTCTACACAGTTGTCTATTTCGAAACAAACGAAAAGACTTATGTAGGGCCATAGCTAAGACTTGCATCTTTCATTTGAACCTAGTCATTTGCGGGCGCTCCTTCAAAACAAATACTTTTAGCGGTTCGAAGTGAGTAGGTAACTTTAACGAACCGTATGTTTGCTCCTGGTCTACACAGTTGTCTATTTCGAAACAAACGAAAAAACTTATGTAGGGCCATAGCTAACACTTGCATCTTTCATTTGAACCTAGTCATTTGCGGGCGCTCCATCAAAACAAATACTTTTAGCAATTTAAAGTGAGCAGAAAATTATAACGAACTGAAAGTTTTCTCCTGGTCTACACAGTTGTCTATTTCGAAACAAACGAAAATACTTATGTAGGGCCATAGCTAAGACTTGCATCTTTCATTTGAAACTAGTCATTTGCGGGCGCTCCTTCAAAACAAATACTTTTAGCGGTTCGTAGTGAGAAGGTAACTTTAACGAACCGTATGTTTGCTCCTGGTCTACACAGTTGTCTATTTCGAAACAAACGAAAAAACTTATGTAGGGCCATAGCTAACACTTGCATCTTTCATTTGAACCTAGTCATTTGCGGGCGCTCCATCAAAACAAATACTTTTAGCAATTTAAAGTGAGCAGAAAATTATAACGAACTGAAAGTTTTCTCCTGGTCTACACAGTTGTCTATTTCGAAACAAACGAAAAAACTTATGTAAGGCCATAGCTAAGACTTGCATCTTTTATTTGAACCTAGTCATTTGCGGGCGCTCTATCAAAACAAATACTTTTAGCAATTTAAAGTGAGCAGAAAATTATAACGAACTGAAAGTTTTCTCCTGGTCTACACAGTTGTCTATTTCGAAACAAACGAAAAAACTTATGTAAGGCCATAGCTAAGACTTGCATCTTTTATTTGAACCTAGTCATTTGCGGGCGCTCTATCAAAACAAATACTTTTAGCAATTTAAAGTGAGCAGGTAATTAAAACGAACTGAAAGTTTTCTCCTGGTCTACACAGTTGTCTATTTCGAAACAAACGAAAAAACTTATGTAAGGCCATAGCTAACACTTGCATCTTTCATTTGAACCTAGTCATTTGCGGGCGCTCCATCAAAACAAAGACTTTTAGCAATTTAAAGTGAGCATGTAATTAAAACGAACTGAAAGTTTTCTCCTGGTCTACACAGTTGTCTATTTCGAAACAAACGAAAAGACTTATGTAGGGCCATAGCTAAGACTTGCATCTTTCATTTGAACCTAGTCATTTGCGGGCGCTCCTTCAAAACAAATACTTTTAGCGGTTCGAAGTGAGTAGGTAACTTTAACGAACCGTATGTTTGCTCCTGGTCTACACAGTTGTCTATTTCGAAACAAACGAAAAAACTTATGTAAGGCCATAGCTAACACTTGCATCTTTCATTTGAACCTAGTCATTTGCGGGCGCTCCATCAAAACAAAGACTTTTAGCAATTTAAAGTGAGCATGTAATTAAAACGAACTGAAAGTTTTCTCCTGGTCTACACAGTTGTCTATTTCGAAACAAACGAAAAGACTTATGTAGGGCCATAGCTAAGACTTGCATCTTTCATTTGAACCTAGTCATTTGCGGGCGCTCCTTCAAAACAAATACTTTTAGCGGTTCGAAGTGAGTAGGTAACTTTAACGAACCGTATGTTTGCTCCTGGTCTACACAGTTGTCTATTTCGAAACAAACGAAAAAACTTATGTAAGGCCATAGCTAACACTTGCATCTTTCATTTGAACCTAGTCATTTGCGGGCGCTCCTTTAAACGAATATTAGAATAGCGTTTTTACGCGTACTTACGGAATTCTACAATTTGAGCATTTTTCTTATGTGTATCTACCTATCTATAGCCCAATTTTTTCTATGATTAACGGTACATTTTGATGTACTCACATAGATTTAGCATTATTCAATGATTCCTTACATAAACTAGTCCATATAACGAGTTATTGAGGTTGTTAGTGCGTGCAGGCAAGATTTTTCTAAAAAAATAAAAAAAATCATAACTTTTTTCGGTTTGTCAAAACAAACAAAATTTTATCAAAACAAATCAAAACTAACGAAAAGCAATCATAATGCGCAATTTTTATTTTGTTTTGCCATATGGGGTGGCTATCTTCACGTGAAGATAGCCACCCCACTTTGCATTTTTTTCTAGGGAATACGGAGTCTAAACAAACGAAAATTTTAATCAAAACAAACGAAACTAACAAATATCTATCGAATAAGCTTTAAATAAAACCATTTGGTGCAATGGGGTGGCTAGCGTGAAGATAGCCACCCCACTTTTGTTTTTAAAAAAAAAGTATGATGGAAATCTAAACAAACGATTTTTTTTCCAAAACAAATCAAAACTAACGCTAAACTAACGACCTGCACCCTCAAAACCTGGGCACTCGAAATGGGGTGGCTATCTTCACGGAGGTTTATAACATAAAGGGTTAGTAAGTCGTTTGACTTATAAAGTGTTTTTAATGTTTTGTGAGAGGTCAATAGCGCAAGGGCCCTTATTTAGTTTTTTATTTAGATGGCCTAAATAATCAAAAGTTAGCCCTTTCGCCTTGCGATTGCATCAATCTTCGCTAGCGTCAGCCCTGGGATGGGTGACCAAATTTTTTTTAAGATTTCATCCTAATCTCCTCCTTTCTTTACGAAGGCACGCTTAGCTATTGGTTCTGGCTTCATTTGCAGGTTGTGAACACCGACCAATCTGCATTGGGCCTCCATGGTGGGTTATGGCCCACCTCCTCTCCTCAAAGAAAAATAGAATAATTACAGAAGTGCTCCTTGATCTATATCTTAAAGGAATTGCGATAAACAGACGATATTCGTCCCACTCCGTGACGTGACACCACAGAATAGATAGATAATACAAGTGACACTATAACTCGAGAATTAGGTTCAATATCAAGTAAATTAAATGACTAATGGCGTCCGATTATCGTAATTCTTTTATTCTGTTTCTTTTATGATAACAATACATAATGTTAGTTTGTATTCAATTACATGTATACGTATATCTTATTATGCTAGTCTGAGAGGTTGGGAACCTGATGACCTGATATACAGGCATTTATATGTCTCGTTTAGGCATCAGTCTCCCACAAAGTATTACTTTAGATAACTAATAATAGTTTATAATAAAAACTAACACTTTTTATATACCATGTAAACTTTGTGGAAGAAAAATAAATATTTTTTCATTTCATTTCATTTTCATTTCAAATTATTTTTATGTCATAGGCCTGCAGGTTTGCTATTATTTCAACTTGTTTTACTTCTAAAGGCTGGTTTACATTATCTTAGTCTTTAGTAGAGTGCTTTAGGAGAGTGCTTTAGTGGAAACATGTAAACGGTCGTCTTATGACTAAAGAGAGCAACGTTCTAGTAGCCTTTCTACTCGCTTTTAGTGCAGTATTTAGTGGCATCAACCTTGCAGATTGTCAACAAAGGAAGCCGCTTGGCACAGACGTACTTTGTGGTCATCTGAGCTGATTTAGCCCTGTACCCACATGGTACCACCCTGGTGGTAGCCAGGGGTGGGGGGGAGAGGTGCCTTCTACCACGCTGCACTTTTACATCCATATCTTCATAAGTTTAGCAAATAGGTCGTGTTTGGTATAGTTTTCATATAATTCAAGGACGAGGAATTCATTTCTGGAACAATTTTTTCACTCGTTCATAGAAAAAACAAAAGTTCTGCACAAAATAAAAAAAATAAGAAAATAAAAATCTTACAAAATCTATGCCTACAAATAAACCACGAGATTGTGCTTTATAAAAAATATATGATTAAACAGCCCTGTTTATCTAAAATATATAAATAACAATTTTTTCATACTAATTATATTTATAAATGTGTCAAAAAAAACATTTGCGTCGCGCGGCGGTATTTTGGCGCAGTATATTTGGATAGGATTTATCACTGATTGTTTAATAATGACACAAATAGGTCGTGTTTGGTATCGTTTTCATATAATTCAAGGATGGGGAATTCAATTCTGCAACAACATTTTTACTCGTTCATAGAAAAAAATAAAGTTCAGCACAAAATTAAAAATAAGAAAAAAATACTTACGAAATCTATGCCTACAATTAAACCACGACATTATGCTTTATAAAAAATATGTTTAAACAGCCCTATTTATCTTAAATATATAAACATAAACTTTTTTTTACAGAAATTATATTTTCAAATGTGTCAAAAAAATCAGTTCCGCTGCGCGGCGTTATTTTAGTGCAGTATTTTTTGATTTGGATTTATCACTTACTGTTTAATAATGACACGGATTAGTATTGGTAGTCCCATAATTTTACTTTAAAAAAGAGTTAAAGTAATAATTAAGTAAAAAAAAAAATGATTTTACCTACCTAGTTACAACAAATTTTATTGGCAGTTTCCGCTGCATCCACATAGTTCGGTGCGCTTTATTTCTCTTTTTAAACAATCGCACCTTTCTGCGCATTTTTGCTTACACTTACACCTTATTAACTCCATGCAAGCTGTGGCTACTGCTGGTAGGGTGGTTCACATAGGCCCCCATAAGCCATTATTTTTGGCCCAACTCCAATTTGCAGGACATGGCAAGTTTTGGATTGGTTTTAAAAGTTGACCCCATACATTCCGCCCTGATAAATTGCTCTAAAAATATGGTTACACAGGGCGTCTCTGGTTGGTGGGAGGTTCTCCAGCTGCCAGCTAAGCTACCTGTCCTTTTTCGTGAATAGCACTTTTCTGCATTGATTAATATCAAAAGCATTTTCAACAATAACATAAATAACAAAAACTAATCACCACGTAACTTACTTGTCATACAAAGCAATGACAACTTTTTCTAATACTTATTGGCAAAGCCTGCTCCACATTTCCTTCTTTAGCGTATTTAACCTTCCGCTGCAATTGGATAAGCGTCCCAAGCTTCGAAAGCGCTTTTTTCCTTTTACCAGCAAAAGATACGGTATCACAGTATTACACTTGGAAAAGGCGTGGAACAGTGGCAATACTTCTGCTTTTTCCGGTCCTAGAAGATAAACTGTATTTAGTTATAGCTGAATTATTTTTATTATAGATTTTAAAGTGTGTAAATACTATACATAATTGAGTTACATAATGAAGCTGCAATTGTATGGCAAGGCAGGAATTGATGATTTTTACCCGTGCCAATATGAACCCACAATTTCTCAAGCAATTAATACAGTTTATCTTCTTTTAAGACCGGCAAAAGCAGAACTCCTTTTCCGGGTATGATACCGTATCGTCTTTTGCTAGTAAAAGGAAAAAAGCTCTTTCGAAGCTTGGGGCGCTTATCCAATTGCAACGGAAGGATTTAAATACGCTAAAGAAGGAAATGTGGAGCAGGCTTTGCCAATAAGTATTAGAAAAAGTTGTCCTTGCATTGTATGGAAAAGTAAGTTGCGTGGTGATTGGCTATTGTGATTTATGTTATTGTTGGAAATGCTTTTGATATTAATCAATGCAGAAAAGTGCTATTCACGAAAAAGGACAGGCAGCTGGCAGCTGGAGAATCTCCCACCAGCCAGAGACGCCCTGTGTAACCATATTTTGCGAGTGATTTATCAGGGCGGAATGTCCCATACATTTTAAAACCAATCCAAAACTTGCCATGTCTGCAGATGCAGATTGGGGTTGGGCAAAAATAATGGCTTATGGGGGCCTATGTGAACCACCCTACCGGCAGCATCCACAGCTTGCATGGAGTTAATAAGGTGTAAGTATAAGCAAAAATGCGCAGAAAGGTGCGATTGTTTAAAAAGAGAAATAAAGCGCACCGAACTATGTGGATGCAGCGGAAACTGCCAATAAAATTTGTTGTAACTAGGTAGGTAAAATCATTTTTTTTTACTTAATTATTACTTTAACTCTTTTTAGGGTTCCGTACCCAAAGGGTAAAAACGGGACCCTATTACTAAGACTTCGCTGTCCGTCTGTCTGTCTGTCTGTCTGTCTGTCACCAGGCTGTATCTCATGAACCGTCATAGCTATAGAAAGTTGAAATTTTCACAGATGATGTATTTCTGTTGCCGCTATAACAACAAATACTAAAAACAGAATAAAATTTATATTTCAAGGGGGCTCCCATACAACAAACATATATTTTTTCCGGATTTTGGTACGGAACCCTACGTGCGCGAGTCCGACTCGCACTTGGCCGGTTTTTTTTAAAGTAAAATTATGGGACTACCAATACTAATCCGTGTCATTATTAAACAATAAGTGATAAATCCAAATCAAAAAATATTGCACTAAAATAACGCCGCGCGGTGCAACTGATTCTTTTGACACATTTAAGAATATAATTTCTGTAAAAAAAGTTTATGTTTATATATTTAAAATAAATAGGCCTGTTTAAACATATTTTTTTATAAGCATAATCTCGTGGTTTAATTGTAGGCATAGATTTTGTAAGTTTTTTATTTTTTATTTTTCTTTTTTTGCGCTGAACTTTATTTTTTTCTATGAACGAGTAAAAATATTGTTGCAGAATTGAATTCCCCATCCTTGAATTATATGAAAACGATACCAAACACGACCTATTTGTGTCATTATTAAACAATAAGTGATAAATCCTATCCAAATATACTGCGCCAAAATACCGCCGCGCGTCGCAAATGTTTTTTTGACACATTTATAAATATAATTTGTACAAAGAAGTTGATGTTTGGTATATATTTTTGATAAACAGGGCTATTTAATTATATTTTTTTTATAAAGCACAATCTCTTGGTTTATTTGTAGGCATAGATTTTATAAAATTTTTGTTTTCTTATTTTTCTTATTTTGTGCAGAACTTTTGTTTTTTCTATGAACGAGTGAAAAAATTGTTCCAGAAATGAATTCTTCGTCCTTGAATTATATGAAAACGATACCAAATACGACCTATTTGCTAAACTTATGGAGATATGGATGTAAAAGTGCAGCGTGGTAGAAGGGACCTCTCCCCCCCACCCCGGGCTACCACCAGGGTGGTACCACGTGGGTACAGGGCTAAATCAGTTCAGATGACCACAAAGTACGCCTGTGCCAAGCGGCTTCCTTTGTTGACGATCTGCAAGGTCCCCAGACAAATGATGCCACTAAATACTGCACTATTTCCAGTAGCACCCCCTGCGCGCCCGCTCACCCCCCGCGCGATGTTTTACTCGCACTCGCACTGGAAGCATGTAAATCGACATTTTAGTAGCGTCTTTAGTAGAGTGCATTTGCCGGTGAACGCGTGACGTGTAATTGAATTAAATAGCACCGTTTTCCCCCCGAAGGGTAGAAAACGTATATTTAGGTTCCAGCGTAGCTTGACCCACTATAAGTGTGTGTGAGATAACACCTTGGATTTTAGAGCGAGACAGCACGATACCCCTACCTCAATACCCCCCCGCGCGCGCCCCGGGGCGCCCCACCACTGCGCGCGGGTCGACACATGCCGCGCCGGGCGACCGATGTCGCTCCGCACTTCAGTACTCACTCACAGCTAGCCGGCAAGGCGTTAAAATATAGTGGGTCAAGCTACGCTGGAACCTAAATATACGTTTTCTACCCTTCGGGGGGAAAACGGTGCTATTTAGGTGTCCGAGCTACGCTTGACCCACTATAAGTGTGTGTGAGAGGTGTTTATTCTCTGCCGGCGCTGCATGTCCTGTTGATTGTTAAGAGTTTTATAGAATAAATAGGTAGGAGGTAGGGTACAAACATGACTAAGTCTTCTTAGTAATATATTGTCGTATATTTCGATAAGTTTTCTAAATTAATTTAACAATACTTCAATGCATCAGAAGAGAGAAACTAAAACAATAATAATAATCTTAATTGCATCTTGCGCAGAATAATAAATTATCGAATCTTAAGGGTTGTTTATCTAACTACTAAAGATGTCAAATAATCATTTATCTTAATCAAAATGTAACATAGGTTCATTTGTGTTTTAATACTACATAATAATCATATTGGTGTAAATAGTTTAAATAAATTATTATTTGTTATAGATCTGTCGGATCCTTGTATTTCTTTGCAATAATGCCTGAGAAATGTATCTTTACTCCTCCAATTTCCTTTCGCTAATATGTCATCGATGTTCATGTGATTATTTAACCACATGTCTGAATTTACTGCAGCTCTAAAGCTACCAGGAGAATCTTGAATATTAGCTTCTTGAAGCAAAGTCCTCAACCAGCCAGCTATTACAGTACGTGAGGCGGCATTGACTTTTCCTCTCGTAGTAATGAACAAACTGTTCAGGTTCTGCCTAGCACTCCTTCTTTTTTGTGACAAACTTACTAATTTATTGACCCACACTACGGGATTAAGTTTGTTTGGTCCCTCGTTAGTAAGCCGCCAGCCAGCTTGGCGGTAGGTTGATGAATCCGTTTTTGAACCAAATTTGGGCCACAATATGATGTAGTCGTCTGCGACGTCGAAATAATCTGTGCTTATGTCCAGCAATGTGAGGTCATGTATCCTCCTGCCTGAGCATAATAACAAAAGGGCTGCAACGTGACGTGATACTTGAAATATACTATCAACATCGATAGCATAATGTTGTAGATATTCAATTAATTTGCTAACATCCCATGTGTTTGGTTTTCTGGAAGGAGGTTTTGTAACGGCTATTGCCTTCATCGTTTGCCTTACCAGAGGATGTCCGGATAGTGCTTCAGACTTTACGGGGTTCGCGAAAACCGAAACTACTGATTTATGGACGGCAATCGTACTTGGAGCCAATTTAGTTTCACTATGTAAGTAGCACATAAACTTTGCGAGGTCGCTTGGTTCGGGGTCATCAACTGCACATTTACCTTTTGACCATGCACGCCATTTCTCCCATGCTGCTCCATATGTTTTTAAGGTTGACGTACGCCATGCTGATTCCAATAAAGCTCTGTCATTTTCCTGCCATGTGTCTGTTAGGCGGGCCCAGCCTGTACCTTCCATACCTGCAAATCTAGCTTCTCTACTGCTGGAGGCGGTTTCCCTGACCGTAGATCTACTAAATGTCTGTGTAGGTTGTATATTGTGAATGGCGGGCACAGAGCTCGTTGGGTTAGTTCCGATTTCCAGAACGTCTTCTCCCATTTCGGAGCTACTAATAGATATTGTCCGGAGCTCTTTTCCAAGTGCCGCAAAACTCGAGGTATGAGCGGAGGTGGAGGGAAAATCCAACCGAGTTTGTGATGCCACGGTTTGCTGAAGGCATTCACATACACACAGTGACGATCCCGAGCATCCTCGGATACATACTGACTTACGACCGCTGATTGCGAACTCGCAAACAGGTCTATTGTTGGAGTTCCGAACCTGTTGAATATGATCTCTAGAATTTGTGTTGACAGGCTCCACTCTGGCATTTGATGGAACCTGGATAAGTTGTCGGCTAAATGGTTGTATCTCCCTGGGAGATAGCGTACAATAAGGTGTATGCGATTGTAGTGAGCTTCCTGAAGTATGGCGGTGGTTAACTGAAGCAGTGCCAACGATTTGGTTCCCCCTTCTTTGTTGATATAAGCAGCCACTGTCTTGTTGTCGGTCTGAGCTAAGACTGTTGAGCTGTGGTGTTTCGGAAGTAAGCTTTCGAGCGCTCTCTTCAGCGTCCATAGTTCCCTGCTCCAGGTGCCGCTTATATTTATATCGTTTACCGTGGCTCCCCATCCTTGATTGGATGCATCGGTGGTTATGAATATGGTTGGATCTTTGTAATGAATCGGAGTTGGTATCTTGATATTTTCTATCCACCACTGGAGTTCTAATATGACGCATTGCGGCAGTTGAAATTTCTTGTTTTTGGCGTTTTCCGGTAGCCGATTGGCTTCTACTTGGATTTGTCTTGTGTGTAGTTTCCCCAATGGTACCACGAACGATGCGAAATTGATGTTTCCGAGGACAATTTTGGCAGTGTGCCATGACCATTTGTTTTCTCGTAATGTTTTGTGTATTAGGGTGGTGACTTTTTCGACCTTGCTCGATGGTAAACACTTGACGTTCTGAGCTGTATTCCATACAATGCCGAGATATTCTATTTCCTGAATTGGAATTAAGACTGACTTTTCTGTGTTGATGTTCCACCCTAGTTCTATTAGGCAATTCACTACAAGATGGGTTTGTTTTAGAAGGATTTCTGGATTTGTGTGCATTATTAAGAAGTCGTCCAAGTAGACTATTATGCGGACGCCTTCCTTCCTGAAATGATTTGCCAGCCAATTAGAGATATTTGCAAAGGTACATGGAGCAGTTGCAAGCCCAAAAGGTAGACATGTCATTTCATATACTTTATCTTTGTAGGCAAAAGCTAAAAATCTCCGGTGAGCCTCAGTGATTGGAATATGAAAATAAGCTTGGGACAAGTCTATTTTAGTCATAAAATCTGATGTATTCAAGCATAGCGGTATTCTAAAATGATTGAGTAAACGAAATTTCGGTGGTCGCAAGTAATTATTTAACTGTCTCAAATCGAATATGGGACGGTAGGAGCCATCAGATTTTTTACGTAAAAATAAAGAAGATAGTAAGCCGGTTTTGCTTTTGCACAAACGTACAGCACCGGAACAAACCATTTTATGGATTTCTTGCGACATTTTTAAGGATGGGGACGTTTGATAACGTCGAAGATGCTCTTTGGTAAATCTGTATAAAGGTGGAGCACAGATGAAAGGTATGCGGTAGCCCGTCAGGATTGCTAGAATGTTATTAGGTGCATCAAGTTTTATCCAAGCTTGCAGTGATTTACTCACCTGTCCTGCACGGAATTTACCATTTTTTATTTTTATTCGGCTTGGTTGCACTTGTGCGCTTCGTATGAAATCGGGGTCCATCTGCCCTGCGATTGGAAGAGTTTCTTTGACTGTATGATGCTTGCGGTCTGTCCCTATTTTCAAAGGCTGATGTCGGAGGTATCCTTTTTCCCTTGGGAGCAGGTCGAAATGTCGAGTGGGGCGGTATTCCTTTCCTTCGCCTGACAGGAAAAAGCTTGGAGATTCCTCCTTGATCCTTAACGAGTTCCGACAGTTGTGGCTCGCGGAACAAATGAGTCTCAGAAGGTGGGATGAAGTGAAGGAGGTCATTCAGGGTCTTATTCTGTGGCTTATATAGGCCTCTTCGGTGCTGAATGACCTCAGCGCGTTTACCACAGACGTATTGCAATAACGAGTCTGACGTTTTACGGAATGTTGATTCTGAAGCAAGAAAGTGTTTGCTGATATGCGATTTCACCGTAGCAGGGGCATTTTTATATATTTCTTGAAATGTTAGACGTTGTTGTAAGAGTCCGTGAGTAACTGCGGCCAGACATAAGTCCATTTTTTCTAGCACTGAGACAAGCTGCCAGGATGGTGTGACTGTCGCTAGATTGCTATTGACTTTCAGTGAGGTGAACGCTGGCGTAGCTTGAAACATTTTTTGCACTTCAGCATAACGAATGTTTTGCCAGCTTTCAGAATTAAACCGCTGACAATCGCAGGCTTGTTTTACAAGGGTTTCATTGGCTTTTGTTATTTTACCCTCAGTTTCTTTGGTTCCAGGGGTAAAATCCTCGAGTGGCTCTGACGCTGTATCCTCTTCGCCATCATTACCAAGCTGTTCGTCAACGAGAGTAGGTGGACGCCAGTCTGTTTCGGAGTTCTTAACCTCACATCCCGTTTCAGGCCCTTCGCTATAGGGTGGTGTTGAATATGATGAGCAATAGGAGTGCGCAGGTGTACTAACCAATCCTCCCTTTTTTAGAGTATTCACATTTTCATTGGTGGTTTGGATCAATAGACAGATTTTCTCAAGAATAGAGTTCTGTTGTGACATGAATTCACTCATCTTAGGTTCTTTAGGACAAGCCGGTGGATCTGGACTATGACTCCTCTTGGATGCTCTTGTGCTGCTAGATGGTGACGATGATTCAACCACAAGAGAGCGATCACCTCTTAGAACCTTTGACGCTTCATGACGCGGTATGAGATCGTCTTTTATTGCTGCCACTACTTCGGGAAACTTGTTGCCTGGATGAGTTGGGTGGATTTTAGCCATAATTGTCAGTGGGTTGCATAGTAACGCTCGTCCAATCGGCCAATTTAATAATATTCTTTTTAACTTCCTATAGCGGCGTTCACTAAGGGACGCTTCTTGGCTATGTGCCTTTGCAAGTTTGACTGTGGGGACTGCAAAGCGTAGACGGCATTCTAAGTCTGAGGAAATTGCATCTCCAAACAGATCGGTGTAAGAGGGTGTATTGACGACCCAATCTCTCCAATTTTCTGGGTACACCTCATCTAAAGTGCGAATGAGGTTGTTGAAGAAGGTTTGCTCTTCAGCCGGAGGAACCAGCAGTTGACCCATAGTGCGTTGCGCCATCTGAAAGTATCATAGACGAGTGAGCACACTTGAACCAAGCGTCGGCTGTGGAAGCATACGACGTATCGTATTGTGCAGCTGGCATGTCGACTGCACGTCGTCTGTCCCTCAACCAACCAGTCTTCTGCCCTGCAGCCGACTGATGGGGAACCGGTTGTCGTTACTGAAGTGCGGAGCGACATCGGTCGCCCGGCGCGGCATGTGTCGACCCGCGCGCAGTGGTGGGGCGCCCCGGGGCGCGCGCGGGGGGGTATTGAGGTAGGGATATCGTGCTGTATCGCTCTAAAATCCAAGGTGTTATCTCACACACACTTATAGTGGGTCAAGCGTAGCTCGGACACCTAAATAACAGGTATTAGGTATGGCGAAAATGACACTCTACTGGAAGCGTGTAAACGGTCACTGGATAGGCACCAAAACTACTAAAGCACTCGCATTCGAATCTACTCGCACGCTACTAAACACTCTACTAAATACTAAGATAATGTAAACCAGCCTTTAGATACACAACGTGCCTAGCAGTTGTGCATATCAGCTTCTATAATATTTGACGCACTTTTTGAAAAATAGCCTAAATAAATCACTAAATCTCGCAAAAATGTTTTCGTTTTTTGTTCTATTTTACGCAATTTTTGTTGAAAATAGCCTAAAAATCACTATTTTTCACAAAATGATTTCGTTTTGTGATTTTAACCTAAAAATGTAAACAACTGAAGTAAACAAATCGTGCAGAAGAGAATTTTCGCGTTACAGTTGCGCTTCACAACGGTTCAACTCAATTCATCAATAAAAAAGCAGTTAGAACTGTCAGATCACCGTTTTCCGTCTTATTATTACGAATCTATTTATACTCGTAGTAACAAACATTTAGGTTTCTATTTAGTTTAACACTGTTTTTTTGGTACACTCCTATAATAACAAACGAAACATGTTAAACATAATCCTTTGAAAGTTATCTACAATTTATTTATTTTCACTCGCGTAAAGGGTTGCCCGCGTAAACTAGTACATTTTGCAAATTCCTTTTTTGCACTGTTTTTTTTTTCACAGTTCACTCGCGTTTTTTGTATTACCTACTGCTACAGTTTCCAAGGCACATTGTCGCGGGACCACTGGCTCTAGTCCACTTGTCAATAGTTTAGTTATACAGTTAGTTGTATTCTGTGCTAGTTGGCGAGCGGCACGAGCCGACTAATGCTTTGATGGCCCTCATCCGGATGACATCTTTTGAGAAGACGTGGGCTCACTTGGGCGATATTTCGTGTAATTAACGAAGAGATCTAATGTAACACTGAATTATAAGATTTTATCTTTTTTATGCTCAACGGGATAACACCTGATGTTAAGTGACGATAAGGCTGAAGGTGGAGTGGAAGCTCACTACCTCCGGAATCTTCATCACTGAGGAACTGTCTATCTTACCTCTAACTGCCGGAATACAACAATTTTTAAATTGTAGTTATGGCGTCAGACTTAGGTAAGACGGTGGTAGCTAGCTAGGTGGACTTGAAATAAGCCCTACCACCAACCATATGGGTATCATGGGAAATCAAGTGTCAAAATTAAAAATAAATTTACTATGTGAAATGGAGAATGTAACCGAGAAGTGCGAGAGCCATTTTTGGCTTGTTCGTCCAATGTGCTTGATACATGAAGAAGGTGAAAATCTCGTCTATACTCAGCAGTAAAAAGTTTTAGTTAGGTTTTGAGGTAATTTAGGAAAACACATTCGTAAAACTATAGCAACTCACAAATTCTAAAATACGTCAATATTTTGGCCGAACATTGCCTGATCATAGGTACATGAGGTCATAGAGATTTTTATTTGAATCGTTTATAATTTTAATCAATTATAATAAATTAAAAGAACCCTATATTTTGTAACGAGAATCCATTACTTACAAAAGATAATTACAATAACATATGATTAATCTTTGCCTACGTTTCGCCTTCAAATAGCTAAGCAAACTTTAATTTATACAACATTTTAGTGGTAACACTTAATGGTGTACGTAAAACCAGTTTCACTTCATTCGATTTATTTCATAAACTTATTAACCATTAATCAACCATCCTGATTATAACATCAGCCTGGACGTTAATGACACATTTGTAATTTATTTCTCGTCTCCCATGAGATTAAGATGTTCTGCAAACACTTTTAATACGCAGATATAATCTTCTATTTCTGCTAGCCACGAAAAGCGGCGAACAGCGAAGCGACGTGCGAATTCGTAATTACATTTTCTTTTTATCCACGCGACGAGTCAGCTTAGCCTTCTCACCTGATGTCAAAATGGAAGCGCAATGCACCTGGAATTCTCAACTACTAAGGAAAACTATCTTACCTTTAGAGGCCGTTAGCTGCCGGACAAACAACGTTGTTTGTTGTTATGGCGTTAAACTTAGGTAAGATGGTGGTATCTAGCCAGACGACTTAAAACAGCCCTACCACCACTAAACATGGCGTTTTATGCCACGAATTGTGAATTAATCGCTGTCACAGCACATTATTAAGCTATTTCTATGCCACTGTGCGGCGCAATGATTCTCGTTTATCATATCAGCCGCATGACACCCACTGCTAGGTATAGGCCTCCCAAGGATCTCCACGACGATCAGTCCTGCTTGGCCCGCATCCAGCGGCTTCCCGCGACCTTCACCAGATCGTCGGTCCACCTTGTCGGGGGCCTACCCACGGAGCGTCGTCTGGGGCCGTACCGGCTAACGAATCGAGCTTCGAAAAGTCTGCCGGGTTTCAAATTAAAACACATAAATCGAGCCCCAATTGGGCCAAAATGGCGAACTCTAATTTATGAGGTCACACAAACATCCATATCTTCCAAATAACTTCAACAAATAATACAATACGATATTCCTTACTTCAATTTTATCTTTTTTAATTTGAAACTCGGCAAATTTTCCGAAGCTCGATTTGTTAGCCGGTACGGCCCCTGGTTGTGATATGATTCTCGTTAGAGTTGTCACGTTACGGAAGATAACGGAGCAAAATTTGGAAGAGTGGAAATAAAAAAAAAGAACTGGAATACTGACCAGGAATGGTTATTTTAAAATGTCACGTCCTAGCGGTTTACAAAAATTTAGAGTATTTATACCAGACTAACTAAGGTTAAATAAGTAAGTAAGACTAACAAAGGTAGGTCTAGATTAGGACAAGGCAGGCTGGAGTATATTATCTACATTATATAGCGTTATTATGTACATTTGTACAGTTATCCCTTTCGTTTCCATTAGTTTCTACTGCTGGAAACGTATAGAAAAGACCTCATAAGGGTAATAACATTACAGAGTATGTAAATTATGTGGCACTGGTGAGAGTAATTCGCTTTTCGCCGTTCGCTGTTACGCGTGGCCTAGCGGCGGCGCCGCGGCGGTAACGCGGATGTCATTGTAGTTTTCGCAATTTATGGCAACATGGTATATAAAACAAATCTAAGTTGCCAGTAATTAAAAAGTGATGTATCGGACGACATAAAAGTGTTTTATGGACGATGGTCGCTTGAAGCTTTTAAAAAAATGTTTGAGTTGCTTTTATTGCGCATTGCTCATGTGATTTCTAAACCTTGCCACAATAAGTATCAATGGTACAGCCATTATTGAAGTGAAAACTTCTTTAGCGGCGTTGTACGCTTTTTTGTATGGGGAAAAAATGTTGAACTCGCGTCAGTCAGAAGATTACGTGACCCTGATCGAAAATTCGTAAGAATATGTAAACACTTGTGTCACCATAGCAACGCGCTAATTTTTTAATTCAATGTCAAAACTCTAGATTTTCTGTCAAGCTATGGATAAGACTTTCGTACAATACTGTTCTGTATTCGTAAATTCAAATGCACAGTAAATTCGTAAGACGGCAATTCGTGCAAAAAGTTTTCACTTCTGCCGGCACAAAAAACGAAAATAAAGAGTTTTGGTACTTGGTAGAAGCTAAAACTAAATCTTTAGTTTAGTATTTATTTGATACATTACTTAGTTCAAAGACCATTGAACACACCTGCTGAGCAATAGGTTAAGCTATAGTAAATGCAGAAGGTTCACGACCCGCTGCGGCCTTGCCCGCCCTTGTTGTGTACCCGTCCCGCTCACTCCGGTAGAGATGGATAGAGAGGTTGCGCGTGCGCACCGTCACGTTCTGCGCCTGCGTTCTGCATGCGGGATAGGTAGTGCGTCCGGCTGTCGCGACTTGCAGGCAATTCACGTGCTACGTGGAACAAGTACTATAATATTAAACATGAGTAAGTTTTTTATCGTAAGAATGTCAAGGACCAAGGGTGACGCTATGCGAAAAGATTTACGAATCCAATTCTGTATTCATAATTTGTAACGAAGCGGTCATGGCGGAACTTGACAGACTGATCGTACTCGATCATGTTTGTTAAGCAACGCTCGGGTCAGTCAGGTGTCGGATGGGTGACCGTTAAGTGGCATTACAACTGAGCGCTTCCGTGCTTCGGAGGGCACGTTAAACCGTCGGTTCCGGCTGTTGTCATCTGATAACAGTCGTTAAGCCAAATCAGAGGTCTTACAGGCGCCTTGATAAACTCTTAACACCAGGAGGTGGCCACTAATCCTCATTCGATAAGAATAAGAAGAAGTTTGTAATGATAGCACAGATATTTAATAGGTTCTTCGTGTGATAGGTTTGGCAGTTAAATGGAAAATATGCTATCTCTGAGCATGTTGTTAATAAAATTTTAACCCAAGAATCCCGCTTGTGTAGAACAAAACAAAACTTACACATTAAATTAAAATGAGCTTCATTTGCTAATTGAATAAGCAAGTCCCTGTTCGCCGTTATCAACGACACAACATCTCGCTGTTGGCTATCAGCGAATATTTGCGACAAACGTGTCGCCTTTATCTCAACGTGAATGGCCCACTGTCAGGTGGTCGCAACATGTTTAAAATCTTCAAACAGCATCTCTATTACGTAATTCTTATACTGTACATAGTAATTTGAGTCAACGCCGAATGAAAAGTTTAATATAAATTGCGAAGACAGATATCGTACAATCGTGTCGAGGAAACAGATCGATCTTATCATCTATCCAATTGTTTTTTTAAGCTTTTGATATTTTTAGGGTTCCGTACCTCAAAAGGAAAAAACGGAACCCTTATAGGATCACTTTGTTGTCCGTCTGTCTGTCTGTCCGTCCGTCTGTCTGTCAAGACCCTTTATCTCGGAAACGCGTGGAGGTATCGAATTGAAATTTAAACCATATATTAGGGTCTACGGGCCCTTGAAGCTGTAAAAATTTCAAACTTCTAAGTTAACGTAAAAAAAAGATACTGCCGTTTAGGGCGCAAAAAACGCATTTTCGATACTCTCAAAGGAATCAAAATTAATAGGGTACTTACCGTTGACCTAGAACTATGAAATTTGGCAGGTAATAGCGTCTTATACTACACTTACAGGAATAAATCTGAAAACTGTATATTTGTAATTAAATCATAATAAAATATGGTCATTAAAATACGTAATTATTAATCATCTTGGTGAAACAACGGTATGCGCGGTCATAGTTTAACTTCTAATTACTTTTGGATTAATCGCGCCACTAATTCTTTTTAAAATATCAATATTTATTATTATTAATTTTTCAGATCCTTTCAAATATTGTTATAGTTAATTACTTTTAAAAATAAAATTAAAAAGTAATAAAATTGGCTCTAAATATTTTCGCAACATGGCGGTATGTCACGCTGTATGACAGGGAGTTTTCTTCTTCTTATTTTTGTTTTGGCAATCTACTTTCTTCTTGGAAGTAATTTTTGCCAGTGTCAAGTGTTGAATAGTTCAGTGGTAGATTGTTTCAGTTTACATTAAAATGCGGGTGCATCGCATTCCAATGTTGCTTGGAGCATTTGGCACCAAGTATAATCAAGACAGTTTACTCGGTAAGGTCAGCCGAGGTAGCCACGACTACAATAAAAGTCTCGGCTTCACACAACCAAAATCGCGCCTATTTCCATAATCCCACATATTGTTCAGTTGCGTAGACACTTGTATCACAAAACTGCACCAATTTGACACAATCCACTATGAATCAATTTGCGAATAATTAAAATAGTCACTGAACCGAACTCGACGAAATGGTGCCAAAAACACCCAACAGGGGGTCAAAGAGTAAAACAATCAACGGAGTGCATTCCAGCAGACCAATAGCTATCACCACAGAGTAGGTATATAACAATCAGCGCGTTTTTAACAATATGACGTGACTCGAACGGGATGGAAACAGACTTTCGGAGCAAGGGTCCTGTTGGAATACACCCATTTTCTCTAATAACATTGCGATAGATAAAACCATTTCACAGAACATTATACAGTGTACTATTGATATACAGCGCATTGTCAACAGATGGCGCTGTATTAATTTTTATACAGGTGCGGTGGGTTTGTAATTATTTTATTTTTTCTCAAAAATGCTTGGAAATTCGAACATTATTTTGACAACCTTCTTCGTGCTAAATCGGAGTTTACGGACAGACCTAAACCGCGCCTTCAATATTTGTATGAGAATCCATTACTAACGTGTAATAATGGATTTTCATACAAAAATTGCCGGCGTCTGTCCAGCAATGTTTCTATTAAAACTCATTACACACGTGTAATTCAGAAATGGAGCGAACTTTTCAATAAAACACAAATATAGGCATCAAATGTCGCCTTGATGAGCGAGCACATTCCAAATTTTTTTTTTATATTCGGTATACTGGTATCACGTGAAAGGCCTTGATGAGCACATTCCAAAAAATTGAAAGAAAAAATAAAAACGAAAAAAAATCTGTTTTGGTGCAATATGGGTATCAAATGAAAGGCTTTGATGAGCGCATTCCAAAAAGATAAAAAAAAATTAAAAACGAAAAAAAAAATTTTTTTCAATACCTACCTATGGGTATAAAAGCGCATTCACTTAGATAGTGTCGCCCTTTTATCGCGCCGCCTTTGCACGTGCCGCTTCTTGTCAAAGGATGCCGCCGCATAAACAAAGGATACCGCGTGCGGCGTACACCCGCAAGTCAATTTGGATTTTGGCAGTTTACATCGAAGCGCCGCCGTAGTGAAAACTTGTGTTTGTTGACTCTGCTACGTATACTGAAAATATTTTTTCATCCTTGGAAGGACAGTTAAGTGCCTCAAGATGAAACTTTAAGTGAACCAACAAAAAATACGGGTGTTTTGTAAAACATGTAAACAACTTATAATCAATGTCCATCGGCATTGCGTTAAAATCAGTATGTCTGCACCTATCACAGATACTTCAAAAATAGTGGGGATGCCAAGAACTAGCGTCGGAATAATATTAAAAATAGGCCCATTAACACCAAAAAACGTAAAAACGGAAGAATCCCACTATCGAAAACGGACGACTTTGAATGAGATGTAGTACGTCCGAACAGTATACAGATTTTATGCTAATAAAAAATTTCCGACACTAGACACGATTCTGGAAAATTTACAAGCTAATAATACGGATTTTCCGTACAAACGTACGACTGCGAAATGTCAATACATTTCTATAACTTGGATTTTAGTATTTAAAACACTTAATAAGTTAAAACTATTGCTTTAATCATCGCTATTTTTTACCGTTATCTGTAACGTTATTTGTATAACGTTACCAAAACCTTTCCGGTATTCTTGTCCCTGAACACAAGTGCTTGCGGGTGTACCGACACTATCTAAATGAATGGACTATACAATACAAATATATTGTATACCCTAAAAGCACTACACAAGCCTTGGCCGCAACTAGGCATTGATGGACTCACGTATGTTCTTCAATGCCTGTCTTGAGTGCCGCTGCAGTGATGTACTATTCCATTTCAAACCTTCGCCCGTGGTCAATTCTTTGTCGTAATCCTTGGAAGGGTTATTTTCTACGTGGCGACAAAGGATTTCAAATGGTTATCTATATATAGCAGTCTGCTGAACGGATTTTGATGGTATTTTTTTACAGTTTGGTAGCTTGGAGTCCAACTTATAATCAAAGCAATTTTTAACATAATTCCGGTAGGTAGAACCTGGGATAAAGCTTGAACTCTCCGTAGTACAGTTTTCATATAAAAAACTAATAACTACCAACCACTTTTTTTCAAAATAATATTTCCTTTGTACCGACACAACTTTTCTATAGCTTTATTTTATGTATAGATGTAGGTCTGTACGGAACCCTCGGTGGGCGAGCCCGACTCGCACCTGTCCGGTTTTTTTTTATCTTGACTTGCTAGTCGTTTCTCTGAAATACAAAGGTCCCTTAAAAAGCCTTCAAGAAGAATTTACGCAATATTGTGGAAATAAATGTGCAGCTAATTTCAATCAAATAATGCGACTAGACATATTTTCGTCTCAGAAAAAATGAAAACCTATTTTACGTTAACTTGAAACATGAATCCTGAAGGCAAAAAAAACTTGAGTCCGACGCACACTTGCCCGGTTTTTCGCAAATTGTTCTTAACTGTGTGTGCATAACAATAGCGAAACGGAGTATAAAATGTACTCTAGGTATTATAGAACTTTATCCTAACGTAATCGATCTTTTTCAGCTTCAGCATTTATAACCATTGACAAACAATAAAAATCAATTTTAAACGTTTCAGCAAATTGATTATATTAAATTATACTTCGGAAATAGTAGTGTCATGATTTCAATTTGTATTTATTTCAAACCTTTTGGCCGATTCATAGCGAATTAAATACAGTCAGCATGTTTTTAGTCAAATTATTATTATTTATTTCAAATGAAGAGGTCAACATTTTTTTAATTCTTGGTAAATTTTGACTACAAAAATATTAATAATGTTACTTAAGTAATACTTTGACAAACTTCCATCTAGCGAAACTTATGTAAGGTGGCTAAGATTTCCTTTTAATGCACAAACAGACTAAATGCCAAAAATTCGTTGCATTTGAGTGATAAAATGTTATCTTGACATGCAAAAGACAATGTAACTTCCTATTCGTGTTATTAAATGCGAAAATATCATTTAGCAAGGTTCCTAAGAAAATATGTAACTTTTACGCGGTAGCTTTTACATTACCTATGATATTCAAGTAAGTGACCGAGCGAGAACGAAGTGCGAGCGAAGCGTCTCTGCTTCAGCTTGGCCAAAAATTCTTTATGTCCTTCCGGCGGCTGTCCGTTTGTTCTCGCGCTGGTTGTTCTCCTCTACAGGTCGCATTTCTCAACCGATTCTCGTGAAATTTTATGAGAAGTTTTGACAATTGTGTAGAATTTTTCAGTCGAGCCTGTTTTTCGAATTTTTTCGTACTGGCGGAGATATGTAAAACAAGTCATATTTCAATAGTTGCGAAAAATTATCAAAAATGTAACAAAACTTTTTTGTTAGCGTTGCAAAGTAAATTTTGTTATTTATTTTAAGAAAATTGAAAAGTTCACCAATCAAAACATTTCTGGCCAATATTTGAAATTTGAAAATAAATAGGGTTGTGATTTTGTGGCAACCTATGACTGCGTATATTATTTACACAGTATAGATAAGTACTTACTTATTAGTTGGAAAAACTAATACCTATTCTGTGTTATTTGTTTTTAAAAAACATACAATTTGAGCTACTTTTTCACGGCTCACGGAGCCACTATTGACCGTGCGAGCGCGAAGCGCGAGAAAAGCATCTCCGAAACGTTTCAGCTTGCGCAAAAGTGCTGTCGTATGTCTGTCCGGCTGTCCGGTTGTCATTTGTTCTCCTCTACAGGTCGCATTTCTAAACCGATTCTCGTGAAATTTTATGAGCAGTTTCTATATAATCATATATTTTTTTTACCGATTCAATTTTTCTTAATGGCGGAGATATGTGGAAAATCATATTTCAGACATTTCGAAAAATGTCACAAAAGTGAAGTATACCTATGTACTAGAAAGCCACTAGTCATATTTGTCTAATAATGCCAGCATCCTCCATATATGCTGGCGTGAAAAACTCTCATAGTGTTAATTAAAATTGATTTGTGTTGTGTGAAGTGATTTGTATGCTGATGCTTGTAATGTAGTGATGATGAATGCAGTGATCTGACGTGCGCGCCACCTGGCGACACCGTGGGAATGTACTGTGTTGTGATGAGCACCGAGCGACGCGTGCGCAGCGACCGTGACGGCTGAATAAACTATTATTTTATCTGCGGGTTTTACTGCGATTTCGATAGTGTTTTTATGTTAATCGTAATGCATTACAGTAATTTTTTTCGTGATCGAATGAAAATAAACGAACTGAAGTTATTTAGTTCGTTTATTTTATAATCTATCGAGACTAAATATTCTAAATAGGGAAGTTACAGTCAGGATTTGAATACCAAAATTTGAAAATGTTGTCTACCGAAAAAGAATTTACTCGTAACTTAGGTAACTTACTTAGGTTAGGACTTTTTAGTGTTACATTTTCCATACTTTTGATGTAATTTTAACTTGATATTTTTTTAAGTTCAACCCTGACCTAAACGACTCTTCTAATCCGTTGGGTTTCTTGGGTTGGGATCTGGGCCTCCTCCATTTACTCTTTGAATGGCAATTATCAAATCACACCCCGTTTAATCCTGGACGGAGAACCAAAGCATCAAAGTTACCTCGTTTGTATGAAAATAGGCCTCTGTAGTACTTACTTTTGCAGGCCAGTGTATTTCTTTAATCTTTTGTGCTAGAAAATTTTGCTATTATTTTTGGTGGCAGGGTTTTAGTGAGTATTTTTAAAAATATGTCTTATTACATTAATAGGTACATTCGGATGCATGATTCTAAGAAATTACTGTTCGACATTCAATGATCAAACAATCGCTATCGGGAACAGTCGGATAGGAATGCATTTTTTTTATAAAAGTTATACTCATTTTCTTTCGTCTCTTTCTATCAAAGATTTCTCTAAGACGTTTATCTCGCCCTCATAAATTTTGCAGTGGTAGTCAACAAAAACGTCTAAGGCTGTATAATCACATAGCGTTCGCACCTAAAGCTCAGTGAAAACTTACAAAAACAATCGCCCAGACGCCCGCCCGCCCGCGGTGATGCCCATACTAGTTCACAGTATATAATAACTAGATATTATAATATCTAGTTTATATAACTAGTACGGATATCTAGAGTGTAGGTCCCAATGGTTTTTATTAACTCGTGAGGCTTTCCCTTGATTTAACCTTGTTAGGTTGTTTTATTTAATATTTTTCCCTTGTTATATAGATTCAATTTAAAAAGTTTGAGTCTTTATTTTTGGTTTTTGTGATATATGCAAAATCATTTGTTACTTACTTATCTTTCAGCTCTGAAAATAAATATTGTTGATGCTTTTTCAACCAGAAATTTTCTAAATTGAATTTTGTTAGTCATTCATTGTAAATAGGTTCCTTAGTAGATAATTAATTAGTGCAGTCAGAAAAAGATCAGGAAAGTAAATACTGTCCTTCACGGTAGTTAGTAGTCTGTGACTTTTGTACAAGATATAGTTCATTGCCAGATCTAAAAAAGTCGAGTCCCAAGTAAAACGTAACTATACTTAACAAGAACTTACAATCCATGATTATAAAATTAACAAAGTAGTCGTATTACAGTTTTATGTGCGTTTTCGTTAAATTTTAAATAATTGGGTTTTGGACTTGGCGTAGTTTATTTATCACTATAAATGTTAAGTGTATTTAACAAATATATTTAAGATGGATTTAGCCTTTGGTGTCGTATTTATTTAATGCCAAGAGTAACGTAAGTAAATAAAGCAAAAAAATAAATGTTTCTTTGTTCTGTGGTAAAAAGTTTGCTTTTTAACTGTCAGCAGGCGCGTGTCATTCAAGATTAAAAGTGAAGTCGTACCTACATATTTACATACTTAAAATAACTAAGAAAACAATGCGAGACTGTCAAGAGTTTTGGTTTCTTCAAAAGTGACTCGTTAGAAAAACAATTTATGCGATTTCGAAAGTCCACGTCGATCGCCATCGGTCTCTGACGATTACTGTTAGGGTTTATGGAAGCAAACAGAAAGACGACACTTAGATTTTAAATAAAGATTTATTAATTTAATTTTATATTTAGAAAGGGGTGTTGTTATTTAATATAAGAGTACTGAGTAGTACACGGTTAGGTTAGGCAAGAGCCACAATAGACTAATAAAAATCAGAGAGGAAATTGTTCTCGGACCAAAAAACACAGAGTCGTTGTTTCATAAAGTTAATATAAACAAATTGTGTGAAAGATAGAAGTTAACTGTGTTAGAAAGGGACGTATTATTATATTCCAACAACTACTCGCATCAATCATAAGAATATGTTAATCTTTTTACTATTTATTGATTTGAAAAATATTGGTTTAACAAAATAGTATAAGAAACAATAAAACAATGGAAAACCCACAACAATTTTTAGTCCCAAATTAAACGGTGCTTGTTCGTACTATCAACACAGAATAAATAATCAGCAAGTCTGTCTATTCGGCGTGTGATAACGAATTGTTTTTGTTGCAGGTACCGGCGCTCGGCGCTTCGTTAGCCGCCAATACAAACGTTCCGTGAGCCTCTCCCAAATTAAATTGATGTTTTTTACTTCAACCACTGGAAGCGAAGAGATATTAAGCTATCTTGATGATTTTGTGTATGCTATGCCATAACTTGGTAGAGATAAAAAAATTGCCCTCTAATTCCACTAATGAAATTTAAGTTTAGATTTTAACAGACTTTTATAAGAATCTCGTCATATAAGTTTGAGTGTATAAATAATATAGGTATACACTTATTGAAAACTGCTTTTTGAGAGACACACATATTTAGAGTTATCCCCATCCGATCCCCTGCAACCGATCCGCTGGTGGATCCGTTTCATTTAATACTATTTTCTATTTCGATCGGAGACCCTAATGTAGAGGATCAAGAATAACTATTAATATTTCATTCCCACCTGATACCCTAATACTTGCCATTGTACCGTTGTACAGAAAATAAAATGCATTTAAAATACAATAAGGGAATCCGTCGGAATTCGCAAAGTATTGGGATTTAAATTGTCAATGGATCGGTTTGCAGGGGATCGAATGGGAATAACTCCACATGTCATTAGACTGCAGCACTAAAGACGGTTGCTACTGACTAAATAGACTACAAAAGTCCAAGTTTTTTTAAGTTTCTCACATAAGTCCTTGTATGCTTTATTGCATACTGCGATAATTTTATAAATTGGTAGGATATCTCACTAATCTTTTTTTTTAATCGTACGTACGCTCTCGCTTCGCTCCCAGTGGATGTTGATGCCGCAACTCAAATCTGTGTCCTCCTCAATCTTCTGATGGCGACCGAGACACCGTCGACGGACGTCGACTGTCGACACGCTTCATCGACACCTCATTGTCGAAGCGCACGGGTCAGAAGAGGTTACTTCGTTATTTAGGGATCACTCGAAAAATAGTCAGAACTTAAAAAGCAATACAAGAGCTATAGTTCGATTCCTACGTAACTAAAACGTTTGTTTCAAACTTGTACTTAACTAAAAAGTTTGGTTTTTCGTTAAAAAAACGATTAAAACCAAGTTAATCACCTTGTGATAATATAAAGGTTATTTTTTATTGTATTTCTATGTCATTTGCGGTTAATAAGCAATCTTGGACGAATTCGTCCAAGTAAGCAATCAACCAAGAATGAAAGTAAACAAAAGATAGTTTAAAATGCTTATTAACTTAACTTTAACTGTGACGGTTCGCTCTTAACCATTTTTTGTTAACGTGAAATGGTTATCGTCAATTTTATTCGATGAGATTACAAATCGGTTTGAACTTTCACGAATCTAAGTCTTATCTTTAGATGTTTAAGATTCGTAGTTATTTAAAAGTTTTGTGAAGAGACACGATGGAAATTTTTAATGAGGCTAAATAATTGATATTTTGAGTGCGAGCGAGCTGAGCAACTTGTCGAAACAAAGTCGCATTAGGAATGTTTAACAGTAGGCATTAAATTTAAGTAACAGTTGCTAAGCAAAACCAGACGTTACCCTGAAGACATAAGATCTACTTTAAGATTAACGATTATATTTAGATTTGTCTACACTATAATCAGGTGAAGTAACATACAAGGCGTGAATTTAGAGAGGAGGACATTGATTTGAAAGGTCATTGGGCATTTTGTTCGAACATTTGACCTACGACGTACACAAATGAAATAGGGCCTGATATGTAGATAAATGTTTCTGCTGCTCAGTGGTATGGGTCGCTTTCTCGCGGGCCATGTTTCATTTATTATCATTATATCAAAGCATTTCAATAATAAAAAAAATAAAGACAATATAAACGTTTATTATGCTTGTAACACACATTTCCACAATGCTGAAAGTAAAAACTTCTGTTTTATCAAGAAAAGTTTAATAACATTAAATATATACTCACACACGTACTGTAAAATATTTTTTTTCTGCCGGTCGGTACATAAATAATAATACATATTTTGAAAAGTGGGATTATTCTTCAAATTAAAACTAGTTTGGTTTCTGTACGCGAACTTTTATCATGTAGGTCAAATATGCCCAATGACCTTTCGTAGTCGTAACGTTTGTTTTAAAATTAACATCAATAGTTTTGGGGAGACTGGAAGTGTTTCTAAAGTGTATGAATTTGATATCATTCAGTGAAAAGATGTTCTAAAGTGAAAAACAAAAGATTATAAAAACAAGTGAATGACGAAACAAAGAGTGGCATAAGTGAAAAAGTGCACAGATGTAAATGAAAAAGTGCTTGGAGCTGAGTGGAGTGTAATAATATGAGCGGTGCGGAGTGAGCGGAGCGATGTGCGCGTGCGCACGATGAAGCGCAGCAAGTCGTACACGTGGCTGTCGGGGCTGCTCGGCATGAAGCCCGAGGACGAGTGGGGCGCCGCGCCCTGGGTCAGCGGTGACGTCACACACCATGACAGGTCAGTCGCATGCGCCCTGCTTCTAGATTAGGAACTACAATACAAGTTTCTGCAGTGTTTTAGTCTTATAGGATTTTCATTTTTAAGATACGTCTGGAAAATTTATTTATTTATTTTTTATTTCATTTTATTTATTAGGTTTGCCAAAATTTTAACACCACAACTTACAAATTTAAAAAAAAGTACATTCAATCATTTACAGGATAATTAGTAAAATAAAATACCATCAACCTCGCAGGAGTAGATTACAAACATCATAAACAACAACATTTTGTTCTACGACTTTTCTGAAAACAGACTTTTCATACAAAACTCGATAAATTTTTCGGACATTTGAATGGATAGCCGGTTTTTTCTGTCTGTTTCCGGAAAACTCATAGATCAAAAATGGTGTTGTTTATGATATTAGTAATCTACTCCTGTGAGGTTGTTGGTGTTTTACAAATAACCCTGTATAATCGCATAGTTGCTGTAGCTTACTCGATTTAATTTGATTAAATAAATTTTTGTTGTTTTGTAAAAATTCAAAGCAGTAATTACTGTGTTCTTCGCTGTTAGATTTTTATTAATATTGTGACATTCAGTATGTAGATGATATAAAACACTTCGCTCACTCATTCAATATTGATTATGAATTTATCATAATAAAATACTCTCCTTTATAAAAATAACACCAGTCAACAGATTTTAAGCGAAGAGTGGAATTCGATTACGACCTAAACAAATATTGGTGGTCCTTTCAACAATTCAAACTTTAACTGACAACAATCATGACACTACAGAATGTTGAAAATCAATACTCGACCAACAATGCATCATAAGAAATAGAAAATAATACTTATTTGTCAAAGGCATAATATGTACATACAACATAGAATAAGGAAGGGTTTAAGTATAAAATTGCCGTTTTGTATGGAGAATTATAGATTTTGAATTTTCCATACACACAACATTGTCTTAATTTTTTTAACAACCATAAGCGCTAATGTTTAAAGCTTATATGTACAGATGTTTAAACACTCAGCTAACTAATGCTACATATAATAAAATAAATAAAAATAAAAAATAAAAAAGCCTTTTATTTCTTGCATAAACAGTTTACAATGCAATATTCGTAACTTAAAAATTTGATTATTATTAATACTTAAGTTATTTGAATTCATTCATAGTATTCATTTGAATTAAAAATTGCATGCATGATACTTAATTAAAATACACTGCTTAATTTAAAAAGAATAAAATAAAATTGATCTATTAACTAAATAATAATTTTGAAATTCATTTGTAAATATGTAGTATTTCATAGTTTTAAAGCAATAATTCAATATAATATAATAAAACTTATCATGCATTTTTTTATTAATTAAATTAACATAATTTCAAAAAAAATCTAAATCGATTAAAGTAATAAAAAATTCTTTGTAAATAATAAACGTTTTAAAACAATTCAATTTATAATAAAAAATAAAAATATTAAATGTTAATTAATTAAATTTTCATTAGTTTTAATCATGAAATTGATATTTACGATTAAAAATTGATTTTTACATTAATTTGATTATAATAATAGTTTTCAATTCAATTTATAATAAAATTAATCATGCTACATATATTAAGTGAAAAAAAAAATCGGCCAAGATACAACGAAAAAAATGACATCTCTACTTAATCTGACTTTTATTAATGATAATTTTGCGTTGTTTACATTTAATTTTGATTAGAGATTTTTGTTACAGTCTGTACAATAATTGACGTCTTAAAATAGTAATATAGTGTAGTAATAATATTCATTAAAGATAGATAACACTGACTAACATTTGCATGCCTACAGACTTAAGGCAGAATATTGTTGAAACTTTATTAGAAACACTGTCATCAATCTCAATGTATTGTACACAATATTGTGCAAATAAATATTCTGATTTCTGAAATATCGCGAAAAAAGGAGTATCTTTTAAGAAACTTTTTTTACGTTCATGATAAAAAAAAATATTTTTTTTACTGATTGTAGGCCGTTATGATCATAATTCGAAATAATAACAAGTTAACGAAGCATCTTTAACATCATAGAAGGTATGAGAGCCTCTGGGTGTGAGAAAATATGGCGGGAATATGACTATTTAATAAGAATAAAATAATAATAAATATTTTTTTTACTATAAGAAAATCATACAAATCAAAAAGTTGTCGTATGTATACTCAGCCTTGACACCAAACAAACCCAAATTTTACAAATCCAAGTGCTTGTACATCATTATTGTGACAGCGTGTTATTAAAGCCAGTTATTTCATTCTTTGTTAGCTTAATTCATTAGAATAACAAGCTACTTGTAATCCGCGTAGGTATGTCGCAAAAGTCAACTGAAGAATAAAAAACCGGCCAAGTGCGTGTCGGGCCACGCGCCCTAGGGTTAAGTAGTTACCTTATACCATACCATATTAATACCACTATCATTTTTCGGCTGCAAAAATAACTTTGTTTTTCACAGTATTGGTATGAATGACAAAGTTATATTTGCGGTTTTTGAAAATGTGCTATTTCTCAAAAACTTCAAAATGTATGTCATTCAAACCAATTTTCGTTGAAAGTGTTTATTTAGATCTACAAAACATATTTTTTTTAGATTTTTCACTCTCTTATTTCAAAAGTTGAAGGGAGGGGGACACACATTTTACCACTTTGGCGGTGTATATCTTTCAAACGGAAAGTTCCGTTTTTTGCCATTTAGGCTACGGAACCCTAAAAAGTCAAGGAGAATAAATCATCTTGTTGATTGGTAAATCTTCAAAATGACACTGAACAATCGCCTAGTTGATTGTAACTCACATCACAACTAGAAGTAGTCACAACACAAGTTAACAGTTACCAAACTAACGAAAGTGTTAGTCACACAGTATAAAAGTTAACGGATCCATCACGCCAACAGCAGAACTCAATGGCCCCAAATTCTTTTACAATAACTTTAAATTACATCTCAACACGCACTTTGGGTTCAAATAGCAATTAATTCGAGTAGCACACGAAAACGAAGTTATGTACAAATTGAGACATTTTGATATATATCATTTGTTGTGGTTCTTTAAGATTACGAAGAAACATGAGAAGAGAAAACTAGGGTTTTGCAGATACATATTTTTCATTTCTGGCACCGAGAAAAGAGTTTTGATCTTGGATGAATATTCGTCCAAGGTTTTGATTTGATATTGCTAGATATTTCGTATGTTTGCTTACCACGAGTGTTTTTTGCTTTTTATAATTCTCCAACTGAATGTTGATTATTGTTACCTTGGTTTTGTTATGCGATCCGTTAAGTCTTTATTACCTACCCTCGCACCAATTTTTACTTACAACATTTAATTAGTGTGTTGGAAATTATACATTGCGGAAAGGTGGGAGGTTACATATTTACAATCACATAAAATCAGCAACCTTGGCAACCTTTAGTTGGCCTCATAATCACTGGTCTACTTGCACGTCGTGGGAGGTGCGTGTGCGCATTAATTTGGCCGCTATGCCATATTGCCCAGATTCGATCTCGCACTCGCGGTGCCAGCGGATGAGTTATGTACTACTCGATTTCCGCGCATAATTATAGGCTATAGAAAACTTGTTCATATTATAGTGCAGGGGCCGTACCGGCTAAGGCTTCGAACATCGCCAAAACTGCCGGGCTTCAAATTAAATAAAACAGATAAATCGAGCCCCAATTGGGCTAAAATGTCACACTCAGTTGGGTTTACACCCAATGATATCACACGAACATCGACTTCCAAATATCTTCGTCAAATACAGCGTGACATTTTTAATCATTTGGTTCCCGCAGTTGGTGGTTCCACTCATGATTACAAGCAACTTTTACTATGGGGCCAACTCTGATATCGCGAAATTAATATCAGCTGTTCCAAACATTGAGATCTAGTAAGTATTGCAGCAGATTTTTTTTCACGATATCAGAGTTAGCCCCATAGTAAAAGTTGCTTGTAAAACATGAGTGGAACCACTCCACTGCGGGAACTAAATGATTAAAATTTCAGCGTGTAGTACAATCCGAAATTCCTTACTTCGATTTATCTGTTTTAAGTTGAAGCCGGACAGACCCGCCGAAGTTCGAAAAGTTAGTTGGTAAGGCCCCACGTAGGTAAGTACTAGCGATTGCCAGCGCCAATACTCGTTTTCTTAACTAAAATAGTATCCGTTAACTCCCGTTTAAGGTAATCGGTTTAAGGTAAATAAAATTAACTTTAAACCAGATAATGTGGATAACTCCGATAAAGATAAACCTCCCTATAAACCACCGATAAGTACCTCAGAACTCAGAAATCGGGAATTAGTCGAGAAAAGATAACAGCTGTCTGCTAGTTTTTCAGTTATGATTCCTCAACGTATTCTGAAGATGCAATGCATGCGAATAAAAAAAGAGTTACTATGACCCTGGTAAACATAAAGCAGGTGATAATAAACGACTCATGAAAACATTAAAATAATTTATAGTCGGGTGAACATAAAATAGCATTAAAGCTCTTGACTCAGCTCAGTATTACAAGTTAGTTTTCGTCAATAAAACTTAAATAACAAACGCTTAGATCTTATCAAGTCTGTTTATTTGTGGCAGCATCGTTGTTGTCTCAGCTTTTCATAACACAAGTGCACCTACTTCCTTTGGAATCGAAGCAATGTGTTGTGATATCTTTCAATACCTTAGGTTATCTTTATTCTAAGATTGTTATACTAAATTTTTGGTTCATTTTCCTTTTGTGTACCTAGCGTGGCAGTTTCAAACTTGACGTGGGAATAAAACTAAGGGTCGTTGGCAGGTCAGTCCTCGTTCCACTTGCAGATGTCTTCGAGTTGACTCCGATACCCATCTCCGATCGTTTATAGCTATCATTGTAGTTTGCAGAATTTGCTGCATTGTAGCAAAAGTAACGGGGTGAGATAAATTTAATGTCATGCCAGTGTTATAGAGGTTCACTAAATTCTATATTTTGAGATTGACTGTTGAATTTAATATAAAAAGAAATTAAACATGTTTTATTTACATGGTTACAATAAAATATTTTACCTCAAACAGAAATAATCTTATGATACTCGTACGTAAATATTACACCAATCAAACTTCTTTTAAACGCCAATTTGTATACTGTTTCTTACAGTAAACTTTCTTCACAAACGTCTTACTAATTTGGCGTCAATGATAATCGTTACCTATATTACCTCTTCGATTGATTACATCTCAATCAACTCCTGCGTATAAAAACTAATTCTAGTAGTATCAATCATCAGGTAACGCCTGTCGGTTTTTGCGACCACAAGTCGAATGGAGAGGTCTTTCAAATGTCGCGATTGTTTGTTTACAGGGAAAACATTCTTCGTTCATGACAATTATGTTAGCAAGTTTATGGCCGGTACAATTATTTTCTCTAAATAGATAATTATAATAAATTAACAGTAAGATTTCATTTTCACACTACGATTTTCGTACGATCGTATAATAATTGTGGGAGCAAAGTATGAAGCAAAGAAGGTGTTGCTAATGACTATGTATTCCATAAATTCTGTTTTATTAACCATGAATTCTGTAACCACACTAGGCTTAACTTTTTTCATAGTGTTTATATTACTTCTATCTAGTCCTGCGGTTAAATATAAAGTTAAATCACTGTGACTAATTGGGACCGTTCGTGTTTCTCCAACACAAAGGCAATCTGATTTAGTTATGACTTAAATAAGGTGTTAATGCGATGGACAATGCTATGAAAATAGCCGCAGGGGTCATCTCACGCAGCGTCTGAAATACGTTTTATAATATCTGGCTTATTCATATAGAATTAAGAACGATAATCTTAGAAACACGTTTTATTATTAACTTTGGACCTAACACGCAAGTTTGAGCTTAACTTCACTGTTTTACGGTTGATTTTTATTTGAATGTGTTATACCCCCATGCGTACGCGCATTGAATGGAATACCCATGGATTATGCGGCGTGACCGCTCGCTGGCTGACCCCCTGACCTCCGAGTGACCACCATGACTTAATTACGATTAAATTGTATACTATCGTATCGGTTCGTGAGATTGTAAATTTTTTCCCGATAAATCTGAGCAAAATGCTTTGATATTGTTTTTCAGTTTGTTTCACTAAAGATTTTATATGCTTTTAGGTCGGTTTTTGAAGAAGTTTAATCTTTTTGTCTTGTTGTTAATTTGTACACAGGGTTTTGTATATAGGTATCTAAAATCTACATTTTGTCCTGTTTCGAAGCCTGCCGTTGGCTTAGTTTGTACATGCATGATAGTACCTAAGTACTTCATTGTTAAAATTAGTTCCAGTCACGGAGCCGTTAGTTTTACTTTCTATTGAGGAAACAGTTCATAAAGTTCCACATTTAACGCCCCATACTGTGGGATGAACAAGAAATATTCGCTGTAAATCACCTCGCACAGTTATACTTACAGCAGTTACACAGCTTTCGGACGCGGCGCATGCTCGTAACGGGCTTGCGCGTGCTACAAAACGACATACTGGTTAATATTTGTAAACTGACAGTATATTTCTTAGAAATAAGTGACTATAGTGCATCGTATTGTGTAGGATAGCTTCTGTTCTTTTAGATGTCGTAAAGTAATAAAAAGACACCTTGTTACTACCATGTATTGCAAATGCATGCCTGTTTTCATTATAATCTTCGTCCGAACTGAATTTTTGAGGTTTTATCGCTCTTTTAGGTCATTGTTACTCAAGATACGCAGATTCTGCGAAACATAACAATTACTATTTTCAACTTGTTTTCAATTTTATACTAGCTTCACCTTTATTGGAATAAATAAATCTGGAGATTATCCTTTTATAGCAGATCCTATTTTATCATATAATTTGCATTTTCTTTGAGCATAGCTGCATGATCTTCCGTGAAATACACAACTTCCTTTTGTGAAACTATTTATTTTGTCTGCGTAAATAGTTTGCTATACTCGTAGCTCGTAGTAGTAAAGTATAGTTGTCGTGCGCAGGCGCGTCGATTGTTGCCCAATAGTGTTATTATATTCGCCGCGAGGCAGGTACTGTGACTATTGTGGAGTTATAGTCGTCGTAGGGTTGCATACAAACCTATACATGTTCTATGAAAATGAAAAAATAGAATAATTGGGCAACCTTAACATAAAATCGCTGGTGATTCTCTTTGTTACGAGTTTTTTGCTGTTAAAACTAGTTATGTTTTAATGGTTTCTCCATCAGAATTACCTAATATACTTACCCAACCCAAGCCACGGTAATGATATCTAGGTATACCTACCATTACCGTGCCCAAATTGAAATCGGTTTGTGGTACGCCCCAATACTAACTATTATTTTATTCTGTAATTTAAAAGCTTCGTACGTTAACTTTAAATATAAATATTTGCTTGTACTGATTTTGGAAGAAATAAACATTTTTAATTTTTTTAATTTTTTTTAAAAAAAAATATTTACCTTTTATTTTGTATGAAAAAAATGTGAAAAAAAATGTTTTTTAAATATTTCATATTATGCTATTCGATTCTATTTCATGATCTCCTAAAGTTATAGGATAGAAAAAAACATGTTGTAAAGAGAAGACAATTTTTAAGAACTTTATAGAGTTGTATGGTAGCAGCCCTGTAACACAACTAGTATAATTAGAGCGTGCGTGGCAGGCGGGGCTGCGATCAGCTGTGACGGCCCTGTGTCATTGTGACGGTGCGTCGCAGGTCACAGTGACACGACGACATAGTAGAATCAAATAAGTAAGTCATCTTACTCATTATAGCACCGAGCGCGGTTTGTTTGTGAGCGCGCCCGTACGTATGCGTCGTCTCACGCACACACTGACAAAATTTAAAGGTGATAAAGGTGCGCCAGTCGTGGCTGCCGCCCGCGCTCATGAGCGCACGCTCCGCGCCGCTGCGGTGCCTCTCGTAATAATTTGTACTTTGTACGTGTACCTACAGTATACCGTAAGTCACTATTCAATTTCCGAATTTAAAATTAGCTTATATTTAATATAAGAATAAAATTTCGATAAGTGTAGTTAAATGAAAGAGTAAAAAATAGTTAAAATTTCATAATCATTTTATTTGAATAAATAAGTAGGTACACCTATTTCGACCGTAAGTTTTCAAATCACTTAACATACGTAGGTAATGAAAACATTGTAGTTAGTTCCTGCAGGGCTATCGGCTAAAAACAATGAAGTAAATGTAAACTGTAATTTGACAGATGGATGTGATACATTGCGACTTTTCTTTTGTAAGTTTTTATTGGTGTCATAACGAAAGTGGCAATGTATCACATAGGTACATAAAGTCTGTTCATCCTTACTTGTCCTATTTAGTAAACAGTTTTTGACAGTTGTCATACGTCTTTTAAAATTAAATCGTTATTTAAAAATATGTTAGTAAGTTTATGAAATTATTGTTAATTTATTAACAATTTATTTCGTAATCTATGTGTGGAAAACCATTTGTTTTATTTTATAAATGATTATTTCAATAAAGAGTTGGGTGAAGATTGTTTACCATATAAGACAAGTAAGGATGAACAGACTTTACGTCAAATTACAGTTAATACTAACTCTATTATTTTAGCCGAAAGACCCGCTGGTCTATGTACTTACAAAAAAATATTATAAAAACTTTGTATTATAGATCCCTGATGTTTACCTTACAAGGAAAAAAATGTTTTGTATTGAGATTGACTATGCATTTTTGACGATTGAATAAACTCGTGACAGCCCTACGTGTTTAGGCTATTATCGCTCGCTCGAGGCTTGAGTTGGCCTACTTATTTGGTTCTACTATGACGACGATGCCTTGTCACAAAGTATGGCGCGCATTGTTCTTAGCAGCATACAATAATACTGAGAGATTTCGTTGAAATTGAAATATTTGACACAACCATCTCGGTTGGTGGTAGAGCTTATTTCAAGACCGCCTGGCTAGCTACCACCATATTACCTAAGTCTGACGCCATAATAACAATTTAAAAATGTTTGTGTTCCGGCAGTTAGAGGTAAGATAGCCAGTTGCTTAGTGGTGAGGATTCCAGGTGTAGTGCGCTTCCACCTTCGGCCTTATCGTCACTTAATATCAGGTCAAGGCCAAGCACTATCCCGTAGTGCATAAAACAATATTATACAGGGTGCATTTGAAATCACTCTCCAAATTTTAAGGATGGGTTTAGTCCATAAAACTGAACAACTTTCTCCATGAAACATGTGTCGAAATACGCCAAAAATTTTGGTCATCCCATACTAAACTGATCACGTGATCTCTTTGATTTGTATGAAAAGTCTTTTTTTTACATATTTGACCCTATGTTTCTTAGAGAAAGCTGTTCAGTTTTAGGGACTGAACACATCCTTAAAATTAGGAGAATGATTTCAAATGCACCCTGTAGAAATAAGAAACGTATTGTTTTGTATTTAACTCGAAAGCAGTTTGTCAGGTTTTTAGTGTTATTGATGAAATTAATCATATTTTATATCGTCCTTATTTTGCAGCAGATAAAGCACTTCGTTTTGGCCTCACTTCTTAACGTTGTATGACACGAAGACGTAGGTACATTTCTATTGTAATCGCTTTCATTTGACAGATGGATGTATTACTACTTTTCTTTGGTAATTTTTTATTTGTACCAAAAAGAAGTAATGTATCAAATCCATCTGTCAAATCAAAGCTTACATTAACTTAATTGTTTTTAGACGATAGACCCGTACGCCGCAGTATCTTTCTGTTGTGGTTATCTGGATGTTTCTTGACAGGTTCTGGCCTTAGGTTCTGACAAATAAGTACTTATTGTTGCTTTTACTATTTATTAGATAAATGGTAAAGGTTCATTGTTGCTCAACACTTAGAGTACGTAAATTGACACTGAAACACATAAATCATCGCAGACCTGCGCCTGCGCACTGTTGTGTGAATTGAATGTCTGCTGCGGCCGCGAGCCATTATTGAATATGAATAGTAGCTGTTTGGACAATGCCAAGGGCTATCAAATCAACAAAAAAAATATATATTAGAAAAACATGGAAAAAAAATGAAAAAAACCGGCCAAGTGCGAGTCGGACTGGCGCATGAAGGGTTCCGTACCAAAAAAGGGAAAAAAAAACACGTTTGTTGTAGGTATGGGAGCACCCCTTAAATATTTTTTTTTCTGTTTTTAGTATTTATTGTTATAGCGGTAACAGAAATACACCATCTCTGAAAATTTCAACTGTCTTGCTATCACGGTTCATGAGATACAGCCTGGTGACAGACAGACAGACAGCTGAGTCTTAGTAATAGGGTTCCGTTTTTACCCTTTGGGTACGGAACCCTAAAAAGAACTATCAAGAATGACAGTTCATTTAAGTCATTTTTACATGCCATTTGACTTTGATAAGGTTTTTTATTTTTGCTTAAAACAATGAAAGTTTATACACACACACGTTATATTTTGAAATAAATTAACCACAAACTATTACCTACTTACGTTTACGTAGGAATATTATTGTAACTCGTCAATTTATATTTTGCTTCAATGGAACGAAAAAGAACTATTTCTTTATTATGACTATTGACACCCCTATTCAAGTAATAAACACGATGGGTTTCAAAACCGCACTGCAGTTACGAGAATATCAATTTGTGCTATTGGTTAACCAAATCACAGTATGACCCGGCGAAAACAAAACTAAAATGTAAATTGAAATGTGTGCCGTCGCCTCGCCACTGGCCAGCTATACCAAATACGAGGTTTGCTATGCCGTAGCGCCGTAGCTATATTATGTAAAATGATTTCATAGCCTTTATCCATAAGAATAGATGCTTTATCCTTCTTCTAAAAACTAAAATGCTATTAAATATTATACTTTACCTAACAAAGATTTTATGCACTTATAGTCACATAGTCAATCGTTAATTTTTATGG
This sequence comes from Agriphila geniculea, assembly GCA_943789525.1. NCBI lineage: Eukaryota > Metazoa > Arthropoda > Insecta > Lepidoptera > Crambidae > Agriphila > Agriphila geniculea. The sequence continues at coordinate 22,732,661 of OX038869.1, read as the reverse complement.
TTCCGTTCCCAAAGGGTGAAAACAAGACTCTATTACTAAGACTCCGCTGTCCGTCGGTCTGTCGGTCACCAAACTGTATCTCTGAACCGTGATAGCTGGATTGTTGATCACAGATGATCTATTACTGTTTCCGCTATAACAAGAAATACTAAAAACAAAATAAAATAAATATTTTAGTGGGGCTCCCATACAACAAACGTGGTCGTTTTTTGGTACGGAACCATTCGTGCGCGAGTCCGACTCGCACTTGGCCGGTTTTTTTATCTTTCAATGTTTCGAAAAATCATTGAACCATAGTTTTTATCCTACTACTCTGTTTGTTTAAGTAACTACTTATTTTATTTTAAAATGCAACTGTTCAACACAACAAAAGTCACATTAATTTTTTTAGCGAATACATAGAGAGTAAGGGCTAAGATACATTGGCCTACCTGGGGCTTACGCATCGAACTTCAATAAGTCTGCCTGGCTTCAAATTAAAACAGATAAATCGAGCTTCAATCAGGCCAAAATGGCGAAACCCAATTCACGATGTCACAAGAACATCGATATCTTCTTCTAAATAACTTCGGCAGATAGTACAATACGAAATTCCTTATTTCGATTCATCTGTTTTAAGTTGAAACTTGGCAGACTTATCGAAGTTCGATGCGTTAGCCGGTACGGCCCCTGGGCCCTGTTTCATATAAACATTACCGTAGTAAATTACAACGATCGTTTTCGTTTGGTGTTCATTGCGTCACCAATTTGAGTCGAGAAATAAACTTTTCACACACACCGTAAATGTATGCGAATTATCGTAGTAAATTATAAATTGTAATGTTTATGAAACAGGCAGCGCCTTTTTTTGTATGTTTATCTGTAACTGTCACTCGGAAACATTGTTTATAACAAAACCACCCGTTTTCGTGCTTGTACATCGCCGAGTCAGTCGTGTCGAGAGATGTTCTTCCTAAATGTTAGGTTTAAACGATGGAACGAGATAAAGCTACCTTAAATTGTAGAACCGGTGGTCCAATATAGTTCAGCCCTAACACGATAAACTGCCGTCGCATCTCCTAGCAGCAGCCACACATCATCGCTAAAACCAGCATTTAACATATGCCTCATAAAAATCAACTCACTTTAACACTTAACCCGAACTCAATCTTAAGTCTTAACCACTAAGGTTGATATTCCCCCTTTGAATTATGGATTGCGTTATTCATATAAATGGGTTGTGACAGTTTTATTCTTTATTATCGGATATTGCGCGCCCCTTGGGGCACTTGTGCTGATTCGACACGTCGCGTTTCTGTATATTTTTGGATAGGTAATATTTTGTTAGTAGAATTATTTTTTCTTTTACCTAACTAAAAATCTCTCAATAAAGAGCTTATAAAATGTTTAACATGCCATGCCAATAGTCGTCATTGTGATATCAGGGGCCTTATTTTTGAATCGCTCGGCAGGCGTCGAGCACTCATTTCGACTGATTTTCGATAAACATATGATTCAAAACAATGAGATGTCGAACGAAAATCAGTAGAAACGAGCGCTCGACTGGCTTCGAGCGATTCAAAAATAGGCCCCTAGATAGCTCAAAACATACTAAAAGGTATGAAATTGATTCAATGAGATTTTTATGAATTCTTACTTTATTATGTATTCTGTGCTTTTGTTTTCAATAGAATTAAATTTATGTTACGACACTTTAAACTTTACATTTTTTTATCGAATGAGGATTAGTGGTCACCTCTGGTGTTAAAGTTTATCAAGCCGCCTGTAAGGCCTCTAACTTGGCCAACTGTTATCAGATGACAACAGCCGGGACCGACAGTTTAACGTGCCCTCCGAAGCACGGAAGCGCTCAGTTGTAATGCCACTTAACGGTCGCCCATCCGACACCTGACCGTACCGAGCGTTGCTTAACAAACGTGATCGAGTACGATCAGTCTGTCAAGTTCCGGCGGCTTCACTCTGGTCGACGTGAGTTCACTCACACGTAACGGTCGCCGGCATCACATGTAATAAAAAGGGTCAAATTAATACAAGCACATAAAACTTTTAGACAATGATAAAAGCAGCTTTGTCTCAGTAAGACACGTCGCACCGTGAGCGCGGGGCAGTATAAGTCCCGGGCGTCGTAAGTCCCGCGGTACATCACTAGAGATCCCGGGGTCGTGGGCCATTACATTTGGATACCCACTTTTGAGTAACGCCTGGGGAAACTCTTGGGGCATTAACGTCTCACCACTAAATCAGATTTTGGAGTTCCGCTTTCCCCAGTTTTATTTTACCGTCCTTATAATATACACTACACGTACCCTTACTGGAAAGGGTGGTATTTGTTACAAGTACTCGTATAATCGTTACAGTACCAAAACAAAAAATGTTTAGGAAACGGTATTTAAAAACATGTTTTTTGCTAACAAAGACGTTTGTAAGAATTCGCGTATTTTTGAATGTAGCTCCAATTTCTTTTTATTCTATTCTAACTGACATAAGGCGAATTCAACAGTAAATTCGATAAGTTGACTATTACAGCATATCCAAATTCAAGTAAAATCAGATTGAATTTACCTATCAGAAAAATACCTTTCCGAATTTAGCTCTTTGGTATGGAAAACCGACAATATAGTAGCCCCTATTTTCTTTTGAGCAAATCGGGAACTAAGTCAGATGTTGACAGTTACTCCAGCAGACACTGGCTGAACCATAAGCGGCCGTGGTCCGTTATGGGGGTAAAAAGTTGTCCCATGTGAACGCAATGAAGGTTAGTTATTGCAAGGCGATCCATTATCATTTGTCACCATCATGAGTATCACCACCGATCCAATCAAACAATCGACTTCAAACAGCATAAGATTCTATTTAGATTCTGTCTGATACTATTAACAGCTTTTTTATGATGTGCTATTAGGGTTCCTGATTTTTCGAATTATTAGTTTCTGTAGTCTCGAGAATTCTTGAGGTTAATTTCTCGGGTCTTCTCGGGTTTTTGCCTATCTATTCGGTTAAAATCAAGGACCGGAACCGCTTACCGTTAAATGGGTTTTTAATTGGGTATTTCATAGACTTGTTTTCAAAAACCCTATCAATACGGTAACTCTATTAATACGGTAACCCTATCGAAAGGGTAACCCAAGTAAGCACTTACCGAATATGAAAACCCTATCGGGGAAACTCTATGAAGATTTTATGAAGGGGTTTTAAAACGTGTTCAAGCAATTTATACCTAGTTCCACCTGGGCCGAAGGACCGGAACCGCTTACCGCTAAAGGGGTTTTTGATTGGATATTTCATAGACTTGTTTTCAAAAACCCTATCAATACGGTAAGCATATCGTCGACTAATCTTATCGAAAGGGAAACCCTATCAATTGGGTTAACCAAAACAAGGGGTTTTCCGGTCCCTGGTTACAATAATGGAAAAGTCGTCAAAAAATTTAAAAATGTGTAATACGTACATAACTAAGATTGTATATATGTAATATTAGCCTGGCCACACACTACATACGGAATTCCGAATCGGAATGATTCCGACCTATGGACCTACCACATTCATGCGGTAATTTTCCGTTCGGAATTTTCTTACATTATCGATATTCCGTCTATATGAGGCTGTACATAGGTATTTGGCCCTCTTGCCAAGAGAAGTGCAAAGAAGGTACTTACCTACCTACCTCTATACAGCACATATTTTTTATGGTACTTATACAGTCAGAATTACGAGCGGTGCAACTGCAGGTTATTGCAATTTGCGGGGCCAATGACTTTACAAAATTGTCTTAAAAACACCTAGTGTCCAAAGAAAAAACAATAATTTAATTCCTGGTTTTTGTTGCGTGAGAATTTCTGACAAAAACGATTTCATTTTGGACTGTACAAACATTTGTCGCTTTTTAGGGTTCCGTAGCCAAAATGGCAAAAAACGGAACCCTTATAGATTCGTCATGTCTGTCTGTCTGTCTGTCTGTCTGTCTGTCTGTCTGTCTGTCTGTCTGTCTGTCCGTCCGTATGTCACAGCCACTTTATTCCAAAAGTATTAGGACTACATAGTTGAAACTTGGTAGGTAGGTGTATTCTGTGAACCGCTTTACGATTTCTACACAAAAATAAAAAAAATAAAAGATTAAGGGGGGGCTCCCCATACATGGAACTGAAACTGAAAATATTTTTTTTCATCAAACCAATACTTGTGGGGTGTCTATAGATAGGTCTTTAAAAATGACATTGAGGTTCTTAAGACTATTTTTTTTCAAAGTCAACCGTTTGAAAGATATATGCCGCCAAAGTGATAAAATGTGTGTCCCCCCCCCTTTAACTTTTAAAGTAAGAGCGTGAAAAATCTAAAAAAAATATAAGCCATAGATCTTAATAAACACTTTCAACGAAAATTGGTTTGAACGAGATATAGTAATTAGTTTTCAAGATATAGTACATTTTCCAAAACCGCAAATATAACTTTGTCATTTATACAAACACTGTGAAAAACAAAGTTATTTTTTCAGACGAAAAATGATAGCGGTATTAAAATATGATATGGTATAATGTACCTACGGAACCCTACTGCGCGTGGCCCGACACGCACTTGGCCGGTTTTTTAATACTTACACGTACGCATACAGAGTAGGTGTAAATGTCAGTAAAGTTGACAATTTTATACTTAAATTTGTTTGCCTTCAAAAGTAAAAAAATATTCGCTTTCAAGATCCTATATTTATGCGTTATAATATTACTTACTCAGTGGGTATATTTTTTAGGGAAAGCTCATGTCCCCCCAAAGGCAATAATTCGTCGTGCTTCCCAGATGTGCAGCATAAGCTGAGTGTCCCGGGTTCACGTCCCGGAACGTCGCAGCTCACCCCAGCTAGGGCGTGCGAGTTGGGCCCTGAAACGGGCGAAGATCTAATGAAAATGAGACGTAACATGATACATATTTTATTCATAAAAAAAACCGCTATCGACAGAAAACCCATTAACCTAAAGTAAAAAAGATTAGGTATTTAAGTATATTTACATCATGATGATATTATGATTCATTAATTTTTTTTTGAGATTTTAGCATTCACAATGCTAGTATATTATTTTTTCTAGACTTATAAATTCATCATGCTGACCCGTAAGGCTGCAGCACAAAGCACCGAGATGAAGTTGAGGCAGGCACTGCAGGAACTGAAGGAGTCTAGGGATACTTGCAGCCAACTACTACGTGAGCGAGACGACAGTGAAGAAGAGATCAGCAAAGTTATTGCTCGCAACTCTCAACTGAAGATTGAGATGGCTCAGATGCATTCTGAGCACATGGAAGTAATACGCCAAAGAGACCAGCTCGAGAACACCGTTAGCGGCTTTGATGATCAGTGCAGCACTTACGAGAGGGCCCTGAACCGCATCACTGATTTGGAACGGGAGCTGAACGATGCTAACAGGCAAATATTAGACTTCAAGGAGTAGCAGCAACTTCAAGAAGTGGACCATACACAGAGTCGTTTTGAGGAGCTCATGATGTCTTCACCTGCTGTACAGTCGGCAGAACAGTCAATAACCAAAGACAATGATTTTTCACCTCGACCTCAAATTTTAGGTGCTAAGAAACTAAAGAAATATATTAAAATTCGTAAATTTATTAAAAAAACAGGAAAACTAATTAAGAAAAATAATTGTAGGGTTCGCAGTGCAATAGAAACGATCTGAATATTTAAATTACTTTTATTTCCTCTTTAAACTTTGTAATTACGTCCTACTCGTCTTTCACGTCTTTCTCCAAGCTTCCCTCCGATTCTTCCGTCCCTTTTTCTCATCATTCTCACTCCCTCACTCATTCATCGTTCGCTGTGTTCCTTCTCAATCACCTCACGCTGTGTTCCATTCCCACATTCGGCCGTCCTGATCTCATGACTGTCCTCAGGCATCCATCTGTCTTTCACTCCGTTACAATCACATCACTAATTACATAAAAACTAACAAAAATCTAAACAAACTACTCAGTATAATAATAGTTGAGTGCAACTGAAACTTATCGTCTAAATATATGTTTTACATTGGTGCTTGCACTTTTTTAACCATAATATGAATAAATTTCTTAAACACAATACTTCAACTTACTTTTATTTTATTCCTTGATAACAGGAGATCACAACAAACTATAACCATAAAGTTAAACAAGCAACTTAATTTATTAACTATAGAATGTAATAGAAAATGAAACGATGGTGTTCACTCTAACAAAGGTAACAATGTAAAATAAAAACAAGGTTATTAAAATTAAAATCTTTCATTCATCCGCTCATCCTTGCATACCCATATTACCCATCCTCTTACTCACCTGTTTCAACATCTGGGTTATCAGGCCATTTTTTCATTTGGTCGACTGAGGTTGATGTCCTTCCTGTGGCTCTACCATGAGTTGATGCAAACTGTTTACGTTACAGTAAACTATCGGATATACTGCTCACAGTCAATACGAGTGAAAGAGAGACAACGATAGTTTACTGTAACGTAAACAGTTTGCAACAACTCATGGTAGAGCCACTGGTCCCTCATTATGTGCATCAACTTTTTCTACATCGTATCGGTCATTCCTTTTGATTTTGGTGACACGGTACGGTCCCAGATATTTCGCTCGCAATTTGAGCCCCGGCCCATACTGAGTTCGCTTGATCGCTACCAGATCGTCTATTTTGTACTTGCTGCCTTCTTTTCTGTTCTTATTGAAGTTTTTTCTATTTTCTTCTTGCGTTTTCAACAAATGTTGTTTGGCCTTTATTCTCAAATCTTCTCTACCTCTGTTATAATGTTCAGCCTCTTCGCTCTGCAACAACTGTATTATTTCAAGATCTTCTTTTTGTCTTAACTTTGTACCTATCATCAGGGTAAACGGAGTAGTGTCAATGGTTCTTTGGTACGTGCTGTTCAAAGCTCTCTGCAAGCGACTTACATGTTTGTACCATACAGTAGGGTCTTCAATACATAGCTTGGTCAAAACTGAGATAATTGTACGATGCACTCGTTCCACTTGTCCGTTTCCTCGTGGTACCCCTGTAGTTATAGTGATATGTTGTATACCTTCCGTCTCACAAAAATCTCGAAAATCATTTCCTGTAAACGCAGTGCCTTTATCAGTGATAATTCTATCAGGGTTGCCAAAATGCTGTTGTAGAATTTTTAATTTATCCAAAGTTTCCTTACAGGTTGTAGACTTCGTTGGAAATATCCACGTGAACTTGGTGAAGGCGTCAACGATGGTTAATATGTAATTATATTGTTTCTTAGTCTCTGATAAAGGTCCGATATGATCAATATTCAAAGTATGCAATGGCATACTCCCCTTCTCTATAGGATGTAAGAATCCCTCTTGTTTTCCGGATTTTCTCGTTGCTAGTAAACATGGTATACATGTTACCATAAAATCTTGCAATTTCTGGTCTAATTGATTAATGTAATAACTGCTACCAATTATTTCTTTCATCTTCTTGCAAGAAAAATGACCAATGCCATGGGCTCGTTTAATTACCTCTTTTTCCAAAGTCCTCGGTATTACCAATTGTTTCAGTTCTCCTTTATACAACAAGTCATTTTCAAGGTAATAATCTTGGTATGAACCACTCTTCAGAACTTCCTTGATAGCGTTGAGACCTTCATCTTGCGCTTGCATTTGTTTGATTTGTTGGTACATATTGGTGATCACCATCACCTCGGGATGGTCCCGGCTGAGTGCATCTGTATGTTTCATTTTTGAACCTTCTCTGTGCTCAATCTTGAAATCAAACTGGTCTAAGAAAAGCACCCATCTTGCAACTTTGGGTGATAAGTCTTTTTTCCTTAAAGTTTGTTCAAATGCTTGGCAATCTGTAACAATTTTAAACTGTATTCCATGCAAATAATGACGAAATTTCTTTACACCTTCAATAATAGCCAATGCCTCCAGTTCGTAGCTTGAATACCGTTTTTGTGTATCGTTGGTTTTTCGACTCATGTAGTAAACTGGATGCCATCCATCGTGATGTAATTGCAGCAATATTGCCGCATATGCTGAACATGAGGCATCAGTATGCAATTCAGTAGGCAAAATACTATTAAAAATCTTTAATACTGGATTGCTGGATAATTTACATTTTAAAATATTGAATGCTGTACGTTGATCTTCACCAAAACAAAAAGGAGTATCTTTTTTTAGTAAATCTGTCAATGGCTGTGCAATTGATGCATAATTCTCTATATATTTTCGAAAATAAGAGGTCAAACCAACAAACCTTTGTAGTTGCTTAACATTACAGGGTTCAGGATACCTTACCACCACATCTGTCTTTTCCGGACTAGGTTTTATTCCTCCATGTTTGATAATGTGTCCTAAATATTCAATTTCACTTTGTATAAGCTTAGCTTTCTTCCAGTTAATATCCAAACCATACTCAGATGCCACTTCTAGTACCGTTCCTAAGCGTTGTACAGCTTGCTTTTCATCTTGGGCTGGAATTAAGATATCGTCAATGAAAATTGAAATGATTCCTTTACTAATTAGATCCCTAAAGATAACTGACACAAATCGCATGAAATTTTTAGGACATATTGAGAGTCCAAAAGGTGCTCTCAAGAATTCAAATTGGCCATGATGCGTTACAAAGGAAGTATAAGGTATTGATTCATCGCTAACTTTTAAATGAAAAAATCCATTTTTTAAATCTAAAATACTGAATATTTTGGCATCCTTCAATTTGTCAATCAAGTCTTCTATAATAGGCAACGGAAACTCATCTTTTACTATCTTTTTGTTTATTGCTCTGTAATCTACACAAACCCTGGTTGTACCGTCCTTCTTCTTTACCAAAACTACTGGACTAGAATACTCTGAAAAACTCACCCTGATAATCTTGTTTTCTAACCATTCTGATACCTGTTCTTCTACTATTTCCTGTTCTTTCAACGATAATCTTCGGGGACGATGTGTCACTGGAATGTCATCTTTTAGTATTATTTTCAACTGTATGGGAGCTTCTTTTTTCTGGGCTGGTTTTCCGTATTGATGGATCAGCTGATGTACTTGCTTTTTCAACTCTGGATCTGACATGGTACCTACAACAGAAGCATACTCATTCTCTTCCACCACCATACACCTTATCCACTCCTCATCTTTTGACAAAAAGTTCACTGTGCCATCCCTCATCAAATTGTAACACCTTTCAAAAATTCCTGACCAATTATTATACTATACGGTACATAATCACTACTAACGATACGGAACACACCATCGAAACATTTTTCATCAATATTAAACTTTAAGTGACATTTTCCTTGCGATTTAACCGAAGATTGTCCAATACCGGATAAAATAGTATTATCGTTTTCTGCTTTTGGCCGTCCCATAGTCTCGTAACACTTTGACGATATAATGTTGACTTCGCTGCCAGTGTCAATTAACGCTTTTACACTTAAACCGCACAACATAGTCAATGTTTTCACCGGCTTGCACATGTCTTTTTTGCCGCTTTGATTTACAATCTGCATAACCTCTCCATTGCTGTCGCTGTCATCTGTATTTGACATTGATGTCGACGTTGACAGTTGTAATCCGCCTTGTCCGCCATGATTGTCAGTGTCGCCCTCTTCGGCATAAGATGAATGAGTTGTTGGTCCTTCCTCTGACGTCATCAATCGTCCGAACATGGTGCGCTTCAAGTTCATGTTGCTGCTCTGTTGTTGCCGTCGTTCATTCTCGGACGCCGGATAGCGAGAACGAGACTTGCCGAAGTCCGTCGAATGTAGCCGACCGCCACCGCCGCTCGCGCCACTTCGTTGATGCTCGGGTGCCGTCGCTTCGCCTCGCCGTTGCTGCGTTGGACAAGTTGTAGCAATATGGCCGAATTCATTACATTTGAAACACTTCAATCCTTTTTCTTTATGCGGGCAGTATGCAGATGTATGGTTGATTTCACCACAGCTAAAACAACGATCTCTTTCTTCTTTTCGTCTAGGGATGCGTACCTCCGTTCGACGTTGCTGTATAAGAAGTTTACTTTTCACAGTTTCATAGATGCGCAATTTTTCTTTGAGCTCTGAATACGTCGTCACTCCATAAAGCATGATCTTGTTCGATTCGAGATCCCGAATTCCATCAATGATGTACTTGATTGCGACGTAATCCGGCATCTTCCCTCTTCTACCTAACTCCTTCATGATTAACATGTAATCTTGGCAGCTTTCATCATCTTTTTTCTTGCGCGTGCACATAGTTTCGTGTATGGTTTTTACGTCCACGGAATCAGGGAACTCCTTGACGATTGCACTTTTAAGGTCATCCCACGTCTTGAAAGGTCTCTCCGCCCGTAACCAAAGCGCTGCTGTGCCGGTCAGCGAGCGTCTCGCCACCAAAAGTTGTTGTAGTGGCGTCCACCCAAATATTTCGGCGTTGTCTTCTACTTCTTGCACCCATCGTGCAGCGGGATAGGTAGGATCTTGCCCCGAAAAGCTCGTGACTAACTCTGAAGTCATCTGCAACATGCTGCTGCCGCGGAAGTCAGCCCGCGTGCTAACTGAATCTTCAAAATAATCTTCTTGACGGCTTTTCCGACGCTCTTTTCCGTCCTTGCTCATCTTTCTTTGTGATTTTTTTTTTCTAGTTGGCTCGTTGGCTCGCAGTATTTCGAAAAATCGCCGACCACGCCGCTGCCACGTGCCGGCCGCCGACTTTGCACAAAACTCGCGAAATGCAGTCCGATTGTGCTGATCTCGGACGTGCCCCCAAAATGTAGGGTTCGCAGTGCAATAGAAACGATCTGAATATTTAAATTACTTTTATTTCCTCTTTAAACTTTGTAATTACGTCCTACTCGTCTTTCACGTCTTTCTCCAAGCTTCCCTCCGATTCTTCCGTCCCTTTTTCTCATCATTCTCACTCCCTCACTCATTCATCGTTCGCTGTGTTCCTTCTCAATCACCTGACGCTGTGTTCCATTCCCACATAATTGTTTTTCTAAAAATATTGTTTTAAGAAAAGAACGAATTAGCCTCTTGGATTCATTGGAAATTTATAGTAGTAAATTACCTGAAAGCAGGCAAATGTATGACCGGGACACAAAAAAATTGCAATTTAAAATCATTCAGTTGCATGAGTCACTTGAACTTGTGCAAAAGAAGTACTCTCTTGTGCAGAAACAAATTGATGAGCACATCAAATCGGCCACAGAGTTAGTGGAACTCTGCAATTACAATGCGGACCGGTATGATTCCTTAGTAAATAGTCAACTTATTGTTGAATCTTCAGTTGTTCACAATTCACAATAATGATTCTGATGTAAATAAAATTAGCCAATCTACACAGAGCCCCTGTCATTCATCATCCTGCATAGAAACATTACAAAGTAGCTATAGTAAATGCACGTTCAAACCAGCATTATCTTTTAACTCAAAGGAGGCAAAAATAATTATGTTTTCAGACAAATTAGGTCAGGGATTAGGTTTAGCCCTAAGAGATAAGCTCTCTAAAAAATTAATTAATATTTGTACTCCTGGTTTATCTTTTAACCAAATTGTACAAAATATTAATAAGTCACATATTGATGACGTCACAACAGTTGTAATATTATGTGGGGACAGTTCCCATATTACAAAAAGGGACATTCTTAAAAATATTAATATTCTATTAACATTGCAGTCTGAAAGAAGATGTAAAATAATAATTAGCGCTTTCCCTTATGCAAGTAACTTAAACTGGGATCAAAATAAGCGCATTTTTGATTTAAATTTGTATATATATAATTTGATTTGTCGTCACAGTGACGTTATTTTATACTTTGACGTTAATAAATTTATTAACACTTTTACATTGACTCCAGATAGTATGTATCTGCCGAAAAAATGTAGAACGCAAATAGCTAATTTGTTAGCTTACAATTTACAGGACTCTGTTACAGCTGTAACTAAGTCCATAAAACCGAGTATTAGTACTTCATCTACTACTCGGCATATTGTTTCAAATAAAACAGTGACAAACTCAGATTTAAACTGAGGCACAAGACAACAGCCAGGCCTAATTGTATCAATATAATTATTCAAAATATTCAGGGCCTGTCTGGCAAAGATCTAGAATTAGAATTATTTGTTGAATGTAATAATATTCAAATCATTTGCATTACAGAACACTGGCTAAAGCCTGGTGATATGTCATTTAATCTAAATAATTTTCAACTAGCAAGTGCGATGGTTAGGCAAACAACTAGTCGTGGCGGTTCTGTAATTTTTGTGAATAATAATATAAAGTATAAAGAAAGAAAGGATATTTTGAACCTTACATCAGAGCGCCATGTGGAGTTGTCTTGTATAGAATTAGATAGCATGATTATTGTGTCTGTATACCGCCCCCCTAAGGGTATCTATGAAATCTTTGAATCTGTCATGGAAGATGTTCTAAAAAAGTTAAGGTTAAAAAATAAACCAGTAGTATTTTGTGACGATTTTAATATTGATATTCTTGAGAGCAATTCTTCGACCACTCGTTTTCTGGCATTATTTAAATGTTTTAATTTACATAATAAATTTTTAGAACCCACAAGGGTAACTGAACACTCCGCCACTTGCATAGATAATGTTTTTTCAGAATGTGATCCGAAAAACAAATTTGTTTTTAGTAATATTTCATCCGACCATTACGGTTTGAAAGTTTCATACGCTGTAAACGTCATAGATACACCTAAGACTGTAGAATGCAGACCTATCACAAAAAAGGGATTGGACACTTTTAAAAACAACATTGATGAACAAATCTCTTTATTGCCATGGATTTCGGATAATCCTGATGTTCTGTATGAGAACCTCTTTCATTTAGTTACTAATGAGTTCGATAAATCATTTAAAACCAAGACTATTAAATGTACTCAGAAGTTACGGTTCTGCGATTGGGCTACGACAGGTATTTATAAAAGTAGAAACAGACTTTATGAACTTTACAAGCTTAGAGAAACTAACCAAAGCCCAGGTTTCTTAGAACAGGTTAAAAATTGTTTAAAAAAACAAAAAACCGACTTCAAAAAACCTACCTCTAAAAAGCAAGAAATAATATTCGTAATAATAAAAACACGTCTATTGAAGTCGGGTGGAGCTGGAGTACAAATTCCTTTTTTTTTATTCTAAAAGCCCCACCCGACTTCAATAGACGTGTTTTTATTATTACGAATATTATTTCTTGCTTTTTAGAGGTAGGTTTTTTGAAGTCGGTTTTTTGTTTTTTTAAACAATTTTTTATTTTTTAATTTTTAGTGTAGGTACCTTTTGTATTAAGTAGTGTAGGTATATTATTTACGTAGAAAAATCGGCTCAGCCAAACGTGAGTTAATCGCGGAGAAACATACATACATGCGGGTCAAACTACGAACCTCCTTTTTTAAGTCGGTTAAAGAACTACACTTAAGAAATCCCTTTTCAAACAAAAAAATAATTATCTTATTCAGTTCATAAACAAAGAAGTTATACGACTGATCATCGAGGTAGTTCACACAAAAATCATACTATTTTCGTGCTTTTTTCAAGATTACTTGAAAAGTACTGAACCGATTTCAAAATTTTAAAAAATGGGACCAACTTGAAAGTTTACCTAATGTAATAACGTTTGAATCATTTCAATCGGTTCAGCCGTCTTCGAGTAATCGGTGTACATACAAAAAACAAAAAAAAAAAAAAAAAAAAAAAAAACGGGTTGAATTGAGTACCTCCCTCCTTTTGAAGTCGGTAAAAAATACTCGAAGACTTTCAAAATAATTTGTGCAGTTGCAAAGTCTAATTGCAAATTAAAAACTCGAGTAACAAAACTAAAACAACCTGGGATATCATTAATCGTGAAACTGGTAAAACTAAAGCACGGAAACAAACCTAACGGGAAAATAAAATAACCTGATAATGAATTAATAAAATCAGATAAAGAAATTGCTAATATTTTTGATTAGTTCTTTGTAAACATACCAGTAGAAACTACATCAAATTTGGATTCCTCACCAGCGGCTGCTGTATCTATGCTAAAGGGACATGTGGCTGAAAGTGATTCATTGTTTAATTTTAAATGTATTAATGCTTTAGATATAATTAAAGCTTTCAATTCTCTAAAAATGAAAAGTTCCACTGATTTATTTTTTACAGTCAAGGTTATTAATAATATTGTGCATACTATTGCCCCTTATCTTGCTGACATTTTTAATCGGTGTATTGATCAAGGAATATTTCCTGATCTTATGAAGTTTAGCAAGGTAATACCAGTGTTTAAATCAGGAGATAAAGAAGACCCTAGCAATTACAGACCAATATCGATATTACCTGCCCTAAGCAAAATTTTTGAAAAAATAATACTCGAGCAATTATTAGGTCATTTTAATGTAAATCAACTTCTGCACAACAAACAATTTGGCTTTACGAAAGGTCGTTCCACAACTGATGCTGGGATTGCGCTTTTGAAGCATGTCTTTGAGGCTTGGGAGGGGTCTCAGAATGCCCTTGGCATTTTCTGCGACCTGTCCAAGGCTTTTGATTGCGTGGACCACTGGACGCTGCTGTTGAAGCTAAATCATTACGGTGTAAAAAAGAATGCCCAAAAATTAATACTGTCGTATCTCAGTTCAAGGACTCAAACAGTTAATATCAATGGAGTAAGTTCATCAGGTTCTCATGTAAAAATGGGCGTTCCGCAAGGCTCTATTTTGGGCCCTTTCTTATTTTTAATATATATAAATGATCTACCCTTTTTTGCAGAGAGGTTCTGTGATATTGTTTTGTTCGCGGATGATACTTCTTTAATATTCAAAGTTGACAGGAATAAAACTGATTTTGACGATGTGAACAAAGCACTCTCGCAGGTTCTTACTTGGTTTAATGTAAATAATCTCCAGCTTAACGCTAAGAAAACCAAATGTGTTAAATTCACTTTACCTAATGTACAGGTGAATCCCACTGAAATTGTAATCAATAATGAGAAATTAGATTTGCTCGATTCAACAGTTTTCTTGGGCGTAACTCTTGACAGTAAACTTCAATGGAATATGCATATCACAGCTCTGGCTGGCAAGCTCAGCTCTGCTGCCTATGCTATTAGAAAAGTTAGACAGTTAACAGATGAAGAAACTGCCAGATTAGTGTATTTCAGCTATTTTCATAGCATTATGTCATACTGTATTCTTTTGTGGGGGATAGCAGTCGATATAAATACTATTTTTTTTTACAAAAACGAGCAATAAGAGCTATTTATCAACTAAGTTCTAGAACATCTCTTAGGGATAGATTCAAAGAGATTGGTATATTGACAGCAGCATCACAATTTATATTAAACTGCATACTTTTCGTGCGTCGCAATATTAACTTATATACAAAAAATAGTGATTGGCACAATCGGAACACCAGAAATAAAGACAAACTTGTAATGCCTCAGTACAGATAAGAAAAAGTCCGTGGTTCTTTCATAGGTCTTGGTATAAAGTTTTATAATAAAATTCCAAGGAATATTTTGGATTTACCATTTGAAAACTTCAAGACTCATGTAAAAAATTGTCTTCTCAAAAAAGGATACTATACTGTTAAAGATTACTTAATTGATAAAACAGCTTGGTCGTAGATTTTTCTATTCTATGTGAAAATTGAGAGAATTTTCCTACCTACTTAAAACGTATTGTAAGCTTTTTGACTCGACGCCTTAATGTGGGTAGCTTTAGTATGTCATGCTCACTTTAAACATTTCTGCGGTAGTGTCGTGTGAGGCGGGTCGTTACGTTCCCTCAAATTTGGTTGAGCGAAACGATGGCTGGTTCATGCGTCATGCTCGTGAACGGGTGCTGCCTGTGGGAATGGGTCTGCTTCTGTCTGCTTGTACTAAGGGCGTCGCATATATTTTTTTTCTTCATGTTTAATATTATCAATCTGTATGGCACTTCTTACTCAAAACATAAAAAATTAATAACTAATCCTTGTTTTGATTTCTCACTTTTTTATTGCTAATGACTAAAATGATTATTTTGCTTTCGTAATATTTTTTCGTATTTTTTCGTCTATAGTTTTGTAAGTAAAGGCCTATGAAAAGCTTTTGGATTTTAGTTTTCAATTCAGTGCCTTAGGATGGGTAGCCTAAGTATGTCATGCTCTCTTCAATCATTTCTGCGGTGGTGTCGTGTGGGGCGGGTCGTTACGTTCGCTCAAATATGGTTGAGCGAAGCGATGGCTGGTCCATGCGTCATGCTCGTGAACGGGTGCTGCCAGTGGGAATGGGTCTGCTTTTGAGTACCTATCTTAACGCATGTTGAATTGTAAGAATTGCGTTTTTACTTTTTATGTCTTGCATCAAGTGTTTTTTGGTTCGAGTAGCAGACAGAGTGATTTCTCAACTAGTTGAAAGTTATTTACTCTCACATTTACCTATCTGAATGTAGTAGATATATTTAATTTTAACCTACCTACCCATTGTGTGCAAACTTTTGTTAATTATTGTGATGGAAAATGACCTCACTTTAAACGTTGAGCTCATTTTTCAATGTTGACGACTCTGTATGAAATATACAGGGAGAAAAAAAGCAGCCCTTGACGAGTTTCTTGCCGGTTCTTCTCGTTACAAGGTCTCCCGCTTAGGGTTTGCGAACCTATGGCGTAGCTTCTATGACATTCACAAGTGCTTGTAACAGCCTAGACTGAATAAATTATTTTGAATTTTTTTGATTTTATTATCAAGCATCAATGCTTAGTATTATTTCTTATAATAAATCATAAGTCTAAATAAATTTAATTTTTTTTTCAACTATTAACATTTGCGTTGATTATTCACAGGATATTTTTTTATTTCACTAAACTTTACGGAGTTACCTGAGATATCAGGATATTTTCAATGAAGATATCCTGATATCAAAGGTATCTCCGTGAAGTCTAGTGAAATAAAAAAATATATGATGAATTTTCAGAAAGTTTCAATGAAGAGTCAACAAGCATTACACGCAATATTATTTTGGAAGAAATTTTGTAATATCGAAAAAGTTTCAGTTGGTATTTATTTGTGATATCCGCTAGTTTACTGGCCCCGCCCTACTCGTCATATTTCAGCCTCGGGGCGGGCGGCGCCGACTCTCGCAATGGCAAACTCTTTAACTGCCTTCGTGATATAAGGAGAGGCAATATTTACTGTTTCTCTGTTTTATGAACTACTATGATAAGAACATTCCACTGTTTGTACTATTTTTAATAAAAAAAAGAATTAAAAGAAACTATAAGTTATTTATGAGGAACATAACTTTATCGACGTAACGGATTGAACAAACGACTTTTATTTCCTCAAAATATTTTACGTGTTTTTTGTCAGCACTAAATTAATATAATAGAACAAATACAAATGTAAAACTTTATTTTATATATTTTTCAAACTCATTAATAAAAACAGTTTTATATAAGAGCTATTAGAAGTGCTAATTATATGTAAGATTAATAGTTTAAACAAGCGAAAAACAAAGAAAAACTTCATTTTCTTACACATCTATTTATGAATGAATCTGAATTTAAAGTTTAACAAGTTTAAAAGTTGTAACAGATTAGGTTCAGTCTGATTGACAGGTGACGCCTTTTCCGCGTATCGTGTGAGTTGCGACGTATCCGGTCCCCCGCGGGGCCCGATGGGAAGGGGACCAGCGGGACTACCCCGGCGGGGCATTGAAGTGGCGGGATTCGCGGGAAGTTGCTAGTCAGCGAATTGACGAGGAAGTGAAGTGTTTGCTCACTTGAATGAACTTGAGAATATATTATGATCTTTTTACGTACATCCGAGTTCTTTTAGAGTAGTCTTTATTGTGAAATAAAAAATGTTTTGAGAATTCATTTAAAAACAAATGAATGTAATAAATATGTCGTTACCATACAAAACTAAACGACATTAAACAAACACTTGAAAGATGGTTATAAAATAGAAATGATTAACCAATATTAACTTAATAAAGTACTTATAAGTAGATTTCCGAAGTGAATAACGTCTTCGTAGGATGTGTATTTTTTACCTGAAAAATAAAACCGAGAACTCTGAGCACAGCTCTATCGAAAATTCATTACACTATTGGTATCTTTAACAACATTCCGAAAAATCTGTACAGTGCAATTTATTGCGAACTAACGTAATAATTTTGTTTCTACAGTGACTGGCCTAATATTACCTATTCAGAAACAAAAGCCGAACCAAATTGCCTAATAACATAAAACATTTATTCAACTCAAGCACCCTGAAATGATCAAATAATCTACTAAATCTGGTAAGCCGGAGCCCCGGGGCGATAATTCCCGTCGCGCGGCGTAAATGACCCCGCGCCCCGTAGAATTGCACCCCATGCAAGTCAGGGCAGGGCCCCTGACACCTTTTTAGCTATTTTGAAATTCCGAAACATTCTACTCAACAATTCACATCCCCAAATGAAGTTTATCCCTCTCTTCAACGCACACGTAATTTAGTGCCTTTAGAGTTTTTTCTAATTTAGTGCCCCTTTGTATTATATGAAAAATTATTCACTTTATTAAATTAGCACACAACATTCTAAAAAAATAATATTCACAGATCTAGTGCAAAGGCACTTAAAATGAACCCAAAAAAAATGCTTCATTTTTCTACATTTTTGCAATTTTTTAAAACAGTTTTAGACTTTTTCGAATTTGTTTTCACCAACTTGTTTTGAGACCTTAGGGTTTCCTAGGATGACGGTGCTGTCATTTACAGCCGTAGCTTAGCGGCGTAGAACGTTGTCTATGTAAACAATACGGCGCGCCGTACTCCTTACACGCTTTAAAAGCGAATATCTCATGACTTAAGTCCTCTATAAGATGGTGTACTTAACTCATTTCATCCAAAATTTGACAAACGTGGATTTTGAAATAAAGTCTTTTATTAGTTATTTGGTTCCACTTAGGATAACTTGGACGCATTTGCCAATAATCGTTAACCCTTGACACAAAGCGACTATCTACCTCTATATTACCCAAGGCGAATAAACCAGTTGAATTGCAGCCAGTTTTTGTCACCAGCTGCGACTGGCTCAGATTATGCGAAGATAACGTTCAAACTGGTTACTAATGACCGTTTGTCTAATAATAACATTACTTACATATTTTGCTTCTAGTTAGATCAGACGATAGACGTAGTAAGAAAACACTTATTTTACCGACATCGAGAAAAAAATTACAAGTTATTCATAAATGAAAATAACGAATTTTTAGACGAGGAAAAGATATCAAATTAATAAATAAGAAATTAACTTCGTTGTACATGGATCGCGACTTTTTGATGTATCAGAAACTACTTAATTATTAATTAAATCATGATATAATTTGCTATCCTTCGAAAAGAGTACTTTTTCTGGATGAAACATACCCGTGCCATTTTCTGTACCCTCGGCGATCGGTTTAGTAGTAAGACGTAACAAACAAAAAAACTTGTTTTCGCATTCAAATGTTATAGTAAGGATTTATATTGATAACATGTAATATTCCTTTCTTATTATTTAAAACCCCGTTACAGAAAAACAATATGGTGTAGCGCCATTGTGGCACACAGCGAATGTTGTCTGCAAAATATTAGTGCGGTATCTATTTAATTTTATCAGTTGAAGGTCGTTGGTATCGCGAAACGTTCTAACTACGTCAGTAAATGACGTCAGTAGCGCTACACGAATAATGATTTGTAATTTCGCCGCCGCCTCTAACGACTCCGTGGCGCAACGGTAGCGCGTCTGACTCCAGATCAGAAGGTTGCGTGTTCAAATCACGTCGGGGTCACATGGTCTTCCTTTTTGATTTTTATTACTTTCTCTACTCCAATAAGATTTTAGTTTGATTTGGTATACAAATAGTTTAATTCTTATAGTAAGTTGGGATTTACCGTTTTCAATATTTTAATCTAAAGTAATAAATCTAACCAAACAATGAATTTGTAAATAACAGATTCAAATAAAATCACATTGATTTTATCATAAAAATACCTTTCACAAATTTGCTCTTTTGTATGGAAAATCATAGAGTGCCCCCTATTTTCTTTTGAGCATTATATTTTCCTGCAAGAATAATTCTTTATTACTGCTTCTTACTCACGAGCGTGGCATCTTATTGTACATTTTAAAATTTATTTCTAAGTAGTTAAATGATTTATGGTTGGCTATTATTTTTACTGAGAAGAGGATTTATAATTTTTACGAGTGCTTTGTCCTCCAAGCTTCAAGAAATTCAAAAGACTTATTTGGAAAAAAATAGAAAGATTGTGACCAACCAACAAATCGTGCAAAAATTTTGTGACCAACCTTTTAGGTACGTGGTACGTACGTTAAATCAGCATGAGTAACCTTTATAAAACTCAACAACTAAGTATATAAATATTCCATGAGTTTTATAAAGGTTACTCATCCACGGTTTTAGCTGAATACGTGTCTAAAATACATAATCATTATGACAAAGGAGATGTCCCAGCGTTGCCCCAGTTTCATTTTATTTAATTACTTTCATAATTAAAAAATGCTAATTACATTTTATTTAGGTATGGTATCAGTCAAGAAAGAATTGTTTTATATTTAGAAAAACAATTACAAAAACATTAAAATGTTTTCTGAAGTATTTTATGAAAAAAATGTAAGTAAATATTACTATCATGGTAAACAAATTGTGATTTAAAAGCGTTATAACATATAAATCCCACTTTTTAATGCAGAAAATAATTATTTATTTGATTCTAGAGTAAAATACCTACTCTGACATACTACTTTGATTAGGACGCGATAGACTTTAATTTTTTGAGAATGGTGAGGCAAATGACATAGGCGCGATGGGACATGTCCTTTAAGAAGTACATATAAAAGTTTATTTATACGAAAAAAAACTGAGTTATAAACGGGCTGGAGTATTCTTGTTAATAGTTCTTTACCTATTTCGAACCGATCGAAGGCATCGATCAACGATTCGATTGGTAACACCGAAATATCCGTAAAAGTGATTAATTTAAATGTTTAACGCGTGGAAATCTGAAGTGAATACCAAAAAATGCTATCACACATCGCATTACATCACATAATATGGTAGGCACTTAAAAATTCTAACCAATAATGTTTGAGACTACAGCCATGTCAAACTCTTCTTCTTTTTATTTTGGCAATCTACTTTCGACCTCTTGGAAGTAATTATTGCTAGTGTCAATTGTTGAATAGTTCAGTGGTAGGTATTGCTTCAATCATTGAAGGGCTAAAACCAAGTTAATATACTTACTTAGGTATATTAACTTTATGGCTAAAACAGACCACAGAGTCAGTGGGCTACAAAACCTAATTATAAAGAAAAAGTCATTACATAAGTAAAGTCGCATCAGGAAGCTGTTTTTAAGATGGGAACGAGCCGCATGGTTGGCAGCGCTGGTCTATAACACGAAGATAACACGACGTCTATTTGTCAAAACATCCAATCTCCTTGCAAAGATTGCGAACCTCAAATGAGGCTAATGGATAACCAAGAGATGGGTCTCATTACGGTATTGCTTGGCACGAAGACGCTCGCCAAGGTTCTTGAGCTGTCTTAGATGGCATCTCGTTCCATCAAAACAATGCCACTCCAGGAGATGACTTTTGATTCATCAGCAGTAATGGATATACGAAAAGACATATACATATGTACATTCTCAGAAGTTTTTATCTGCGTTGAATGAGACAACTTAGAGTTTATTAAATTGTCTTGAGAATAATTGCTAGATAGTTTAAATAAATAATGATTCATGGTATTTCTCATCGAAGTGAGGTAGAGATCATCAAAAACGATATAAATTAGTTTAGGCACAGTTTTTTAGTGAATTGATTTTTAAAATGCAAAGTAATGCTTGTTGTTGTATAAAGATAACTATAAAAATCCGTCATCTTGTATTAGTGATAGAAGCTAATAAAATAATAACGGTAAAAAATAATAAATTGTTGCTCCCTATAATTGTTGACCTTTTCCACGTTGTTTAATATGATGGGTTTGTAATTTCGATTTGTGTTCAACAATGAACTGCCTTAATAGCTTTTTCGTGAATCCAAGCGACCATTATATACGCAAAGTGTGCAATCTCTTAAATAATTATCTATGCCCGTGTTCCACTGATTTTCATCACTATGCTATGCTTTGATGGAATTGAAATTAATGGTGATCGAAAAGATATTGATTTAGTAATCTGTTTTTATGCTTTTTAGCTTTAAAACTTTAATAAAATCTTTGTAGAGCTTCAGTTCAAAGATCTTTATTTCTCATTAAAACAATAATTGTCACTTGCCTACATGAGAATAATACTAACAAAATTACATTAGCTATCTGAGGTGGACATTTTTAGAGGTGCATTGAAAATGTAATAAAGTATATTCGCACCTTTGCGACGACAACGTGACATTCCTGAAACAGCAATCTTTCAGAAGGCTTTCTCCAAATAATAAAGAAAAACGCTTTTTGCAAGATGTCACGTTGTCATCGCAAAGAGGCGACGCCTCTTTGCGATGACAACGTGACAACTCTTTGAAAACGTTTTTTCACCATTTGAAAGTAGCCTCTTGGAAGGTTGCGGTTTCAAAAATGACACGTTGTCGTCGCAAAGGTGCGAATATGGGCTTAGCGATAAGTTCAGAGGACCTACTTAAATGACCATTCTACTAAAATTAACGCTAGTAGAATAGAATGACAATGTATGCGATTGACAGGAGCTAAGCGTTAGCTTTATGCTATACCCAAACATTGTTAATTCTATTCTACTAGCGCTAATTTTAGTACAATGGCCATTTGAGTAGGGGAAAGTTAAAAAGAATTTCTGTTTAAAAAAATAACACTATTTTCTTTCACAAATAGCGTACAAATTCTCCAAGATTAGTAATTCGGAGTGAACTTTGACGCCGATGATTTCGGCCCTCATCCGAAATAGTGGAGCGTGAAATTATGGGATGAGTGGATTGGACTGAGTTGAGTCAGCTGCGTGCGGCTGCGTCTGTGGAAACGGGAAACCAACGATTGTTCTGTCGATATTGACTTGATAGAACTGAGATTATTCTAATGATACACATTCAGTGTTAAATGTTATAAGGAAGTCAGGTATATCTTCTACATAGACAAGAGTTCGATAGCCGATTGAATTCTCTACACTACACAATGCATCAGTATAAATTAGTTCAGTGTTTTATTGACGTATGAAAATGTTGCTCGTGGCTCGTTTAATTTGGAGAAATCATATATCATTTATTATGGACCCAAGCCACTCTAAACCATTCAATTAAACCAATAAAGTTACAAGCAAATATGTGCAGCCAAAATGTAGTTAGTTATGTTAGATCACGAATTGCTTAGAATAGTAATCCTAAACAAGTTTTTAAAGTAATCCGAAGTCGTAAAATGTATTTGGCTTTCGAGTTAGTGTCGGAGCTCTGTAATATACATTGACTTTTATTGGTTTTTATTGAAGTTCATTCTCTGTCGTGCCATTTTAATAAACAAATCGTCCGAGGTCATATAAGGAATAAACTTGATAATTAAATAAAACAAACCGAGACGTTACTACTGATTCCCTGTTCTGTGTTCGCTCGTCGCCGGTGCCTCCACTTTTTGCGGTCATTTGTATCCCGCTGGGTCTTCTTGATTCCGACCTCCTTATTATCTTCAACGCAAAGTTCAATATCGTGTGCAAAGGTTAAAGAATGATAATGGTTCCAATTAAAATCTGTATGCGGAGAGTGATTCTTGCAATTAGTTACCGCATCGGCAGTATGCGAGATGCCTTCACATTCAACTTATGTACTTTAATTTTCAGCTGAAAAGTCTTTATTATCTAAAGCTTAAGGAACAGTTTTAATTAAATCAAGTGCAGATTCAATTGTATTGTTTATATGGTTTGCGAATGTTCAGTTTCGCAAGCCTGTTGTTATTTAATTCATGTTTTACAACTGCAATCTATCAGTGGCTTGTAAACTATTTTCGTAATTGATTACCAAAAGAAGTAAAATTCCAATTCACATAAAGTTATATTGTTTAAGTTATAAGAACTAACAACGTTTTGTTGAATTGAGCTTCGTTCATCAATTTCCAGACAGTATGGATTTCTTCAAATCAGTTTTCAAGTATACAGGGATTACGACAAATACCTATTATGTTTATTTGTTATTTATTACTATCTACAAACTTTTGTCTCAAAATGATTTCTATCATCGTCATAAATATGAGATTTGAATCATCAGTAACCGACTGTCGGTCTTTCAGATTATTAAAAAACCGGCCAAGTGCGTGTCGGGCCACGCGCCGTAGGGTTCCGTAGTTACCTTATACCATGCCATATTTAATACCACCTATCATTTTTCGTCTGCAAAAATAACTTTGTTTTTCACAGTGTTGGTATGAATGACAACTCAGATTATTCCAAAAGGTTGTCTTTATATAAAATATGGCTAAACACATTTTAATTCTTCATGCTTTATCGTCTCTTACCTAATTTGACGAACAACTTAAATTAGATCACTTTTTCTTAATTGACAACCAGACACGTAATATAAATCTCGGTGTTGGCAAATGTCGTGGGCTGTAACGACATGTCAGCCAGTTTCGAAAACAACTTGATTAAACAGTTAAACTTGTACAAACTTTGTAATTGTACTTTCACTGCTGCAACGGTACGGCCTCAAACGTAGTTAAATACTTTATCAACCAACTATTTATAACTAGTGGCTCCGTGAGCTGTAGACCTCGCGATAAAATAAAATAAAATGTCGCCATGAAGTTTTCAAAACACACAGTAGGTAGGTACGTGAGTATTCGCAGCTAGATAGTGCTTCTAATTTTGATAATTTTTCAAAATGGGTGAATATTTTACAGAAACACATACCTACATACGGGGCTGATTTAAGTTAGCACTAGGGTTGTTAAAAAATTTCAAGCAACATATAGTAGATTTTCATTTTGGGGTCACATAAACAGTATCCATATAAAAATATAGTATCTTTTATTTATTAATGAGAAACAGTTTTTTACAACCTTTATTGTTCGACCTAAGACTCCCTGTCGAAGGGTTTTTTTTTTTAATTTTGAGGTTTCCAAACGCGGTAAGCCAAAATGGAATGGAAATTATTGAAATAATAACCCAACTGACAGTGTTACCGTTGTATTGCTGAAATATAGTAGATTTGGCTACTATATATTTTTCCAACAGTATACACGGTTAATTTTTAACTATATCTAAAAATGAAATGGGGATTTCAGACCACGTAAATGAACAACTTTTACTACGGGGCCAACCACGAAATCGCGAAAAAAAATCAGCTATTCCATAGAAAAGTACAACATCGACTCGACTATAATGTATGGAACAGCAGATTTTTTTTCGCGATTTCGTGGTTGGCCCCATAGTAAAAGTTGTTTATTTTCGTGGTCTGAAAATCTCATTTCATTTTTAGATATACTTAAAAATTGACCGTGTATAGTAGCATGACCCTATATTATATTATAGTAGTTTTGGCAATCCTAGGTAGCACCCATAATCGAAAAGCTGAAAGAGAAACGTAGGTGGTACGGGCGTGTAGAAAGGCGCCCTTAGTGGCCTTAAATATCCTAACGAAGATGCGAGGTCTCGGAAGACCCCCTGCCACTTGGCTGACGACGGTTCAGCATGACCTGAAAGAAGCTGACATTAACCCCAACCTGGCACAGGCCGCCCCCAAGTCAATGAAAAAGGCCCAGGTATTATAATATAGGTTTTCACCTATGAAATTGCCGATTTGTATGGAGAATTTTTACAGAAGTTGCATTTTTCATACTAGCATATTCTTTGTTCATTTAACAAACGGTGAACACTCATGTGACAAAACTTATGTACTAATGTTTGAACACTATGCTAACTTATTCTATTTACGATAAGCGAAAAAATAAGTTTTGGCTAAGTTAAGACCTCTCCAGTCACTCGTTTGCTCACAAAAAAGAGTACAAGACCTAAGCTAAAATAAGGATTTTAACATTGAAAATGTTTTTTTGAGGCATCTGTATAGGCCCGATTTTCAGCCAAAGTGCGACATCATCCTGGTGTCGTAGATATTAGAGCTATGTTAATGATTGAGATCTCAAATGACGAGTCTAATTAAGGGCTATAAGATGAAAAAAAAATTTTTAAAATCTCAAAATCTTTTTTTGAAAATCGCAAAAATGTGAAAAATGCGATCGATTTTCGCCCGGTTTCGGCGAGCAAAAAATCATATCTCGTAAACGAAACGCGATATCGGGTCGATTTTAAAAACACCTCGAGATATGACTTTGGTCTACTTTAAAAAAAATATTTGAGGTAAATAACATAAAAGGATAATTCTGTAGCTTAACCTTTATGAAGTGAAGTTTGCGCGGAGCGTATGAGTGAGCGCTGAGCGCAGTAGCACAGCATAAAGATTTTTTCCTATTCTTTATGCTGTGGCAGTAGTGTACGTACGTACCTAGTCGTATCAACGCTAAATGCTGGTCTGAAAGACAAAGTTTGTTTATAGTTATATTTTGAGTTGTAAATGTCATTCATTCATTCATTCATATATGTTTAATTTATTAATACTTATGTAAAATTCTTAAATCAAGATTAAATGAGATTATGTATGTATTTAATTTTGTTAATGTGATTTTTTAATAATTATTTATTTATGACTTTATAATGGTTAGGTGTCAAATCTAACGTAAAACAACTAAGTTAAATAAACGCCATTAGTATTACCCATACGAAGAACAAGATATCCTTACTAATATTATAAATGCGAAACTCCGTTTGTTTAATTGTTACGCCTTCACGTCTTAACTACTGAACCGATCATCATGAAATTTTGCATACACGTTGTCAGGGGTACAGAGAAAGATATAGGGTACCTTTCATCCCGAAAAAAGTATTGTTCCCGAGGGATAGCAAAAAAACTTTCCACGCAGACGAAGACGCGGGCGGCCGCTAGTCATTTATATATTAACCCTATTTTGGTTAATAATTGGCGTTTCTATACTTATGCAAAAGGCCGGGCTTTGCCTTGCAGTTGCACGTGAGCATCGAAAAAAACTATTTCGGCGCATCTGTTTCTATTGTTTTGGCTATATTTCCTGACCATTGCCTGCACCGTGGGATTTCGTGATACCCGGCACTTTTTTGTATACTTAAGCGAAAGTTGAATAGATGAGAGTTTGTAGTTTGAGCTTCCATACTTAGGAGGAGATACAGAAAAGCATTTGTACTAATTGGTTAGTATTTTTAAGATAAATTACCCTCAAAACGTGTAAAAAAGGAAATAAATAGGTACCTATGTTAATGTTAAAGATATTGCTGTATATTCGTGGGTTGCTGTTATTTCAATTTCGAGATGTAAACTTACTCGATCGGGCATGTCTCATGTTTTTCTTAGTACGCTACGATTCCAAATGAATTTTTGCAACGGTCTCTAAATGAGAATGTGAAGATGATGCCTAGATAAACATAATTTGTTATCGCACATATTCAAATGATGATGAAGTCAGCGCGAGACTGCATTTGATTTTGATTATAATTTTTTATTAGGTATTTTTTGTTGAAATTCTAAGATGTTTTAGTTATAGTACTTACATAGGTATATTTAATAATAATAAAAAATGTTTACGAATAAATTTTGTTTTAGGTATTTAATTAAATTCATTTTCAATGTACCAGATGGTCGTGAAAGGCACGAGATCTGTGAATTTTATTTTTACTGATAGTTGACTATCATGGTCATGTTAAATGAAGACAGAAGTTATTATTTTCTCTGTATGTGACAAAATATCAGCAAATACATAAATTAATTCAGTAAGATAAACTACTGCTATACTCAAATGGCCACTTTTGTATTCGTTCGCTAACTTAAAGCTTAAAAATAAGCAATTAAACGATCACGTCACACGTCGGTAGTTTATGTAAAGCACAGAATTGTTGTATTGTATGGAAATGGCAAGCTTACGACTCGTAGTTTTGGAGTTTATGGCTTATTAATTTTTAATTTTTAAGTTAGCGAATGAATTGAAAACTGGCCATTTGAGTAGCCTCCCTATAAAAAATGTTTGATCTGAATGACAAAGTGTTCAGTTGAACTGAGGTAGTATCAAGTATGAAGTAGTAGTAGTATCAATCATTGAATTGAAGTAGTTACTTCAGTTGTCTAACAAAGCGATACTTGGCCCATTGCGACATTGTGTTCATAAGGCCTGTATTAACTCACAACTCCTGTAATATCATGTTGTTATAGTATTATTTTGTTTTCAATTTGTATCTTTGCAGTCGCATAATATTTTTTTTAATTTAACAAATAATCTCTAAACAATGGCCGTGAAATTGATTACAATTTAATTGGCGTTTGTAATGGAACGGTTAGAGAACATGTGTAATGCGCCGGCGCAGGCGGGCCGGCCCGCGGCGAGCGTTCGCGACCGGTTCCCGTAATGAGCAAAAAATCGC
The DNA here is from genome assembly GCA_943789525.1 of Agriphila geniculea. Lineage (NCBI taxonomy): Eukaryota > Metazoa > Arthropoda > Insecta > Lepidoptera > Crambidae > Agriphila > Agriphila geniculea. The sequence goes on along the minus strand of OX038869.1, from coordinate 22,704,242 downwards.
GATGCGACGCGACGGTGTGACAGCGGGCGGGGTTGAGGCGTGTGCAGACACTACGAGGCGCGGTCATTAATTTAATACATAACTTACACATTTTTTTAAATTTAAAAACCCATCAGCAATTTTTTTAAATAATAAATAATTCCTTCCGGATGTCCTTCCGGCTGTCCGTTTGTTCTCGTCTACAGGTCGCATTTCCCAACCGATTCTCGTGATATTTTGTGAGAAGGTTCGATAATTATATAGAATTTTTCATTCAAGACAGTTTTTCGATTTTTTTTGAAATGGCGGAGTTATGTAAAAAAACACATTTTAGCCGTTTCGGAAAATGATAAAAATGTAACAAAACTTCTTGTTAGCAGTGTAAATCAAATATTGTTTTTTATTTTTTAAAGACTCAGAAGTTCATCCAACAATCAAAACATTTCTGGCCAATATTCGAAATTTGAAAATATATAAGGTTGTGACTTTGTGACAGAACCTAGGATTGCGTATATTATTTGCACAGTATAGATACCTATTAGTTGAAAAATCTAATACCTATCTATTCTGTATTATTTGTTTTTGAAAAACACCATTTGAGCTACTTTTTAATGTGAGGTCTACACTACAGCTCACGGAGCCACTAGTATTAAATCGTCAATAACTTAGAATGATAACACCTAGAACGATAGTTATCTACAAAGCGCACTGTCAGAAGTGAGGCAACTAAAACAGCCAAAATGGCTCCGTTTTCAGATTTTTATTCTCCATTATTACCTAATCATGCCGAATAAGTACAAAACAGTTTCAATTTTCCTACATTTAGGAGATTTGTTACTATATTATTGGGTTTTAGTTACGATTAGGTAACGTATGAAGGATATAAATCTGAAAACTAAGCCATTTTGGCTTGGTATTAGTTGCCTCACTTTGCATACGAGGACACGGCTTCTAAGTGTTATTATTCTAAGGTCAATAAGGTATTTATTTATTTACTGCTATCTTATTTCCAATTTTGAGATATGGATACTTTGTTTTTTATTAGGACCTAGGACACCTAAAAGTTTTTTTTTACTTTAAGTATATAAGAATTAAAGTTTATGTATATTATCCTTAGTAATATTATAAATACGAAAGTCGGTTTCTTTTTGTTACTCCTTCACGTCTTTACAACTGAACCGATCATCATGAAATGCATACACGTTGTCAAGAGTACAGAGAAGGACATAACATAGAGCACCTTTCATCCCGAAAAAGGGTACTGTTCCTGAGGGATACAGAAATAACGGTCCATGCAGACGAAGTCGCGGGCAGTCACTAGTTAACTATAATTCTAAAAGCTACATATTCTGAAATTCATCTTACACTGAATGCGGAAAGGAGTAAACCCAGTCTCGCTCGAGGCACTAACGAGGCATCACACATCTACACCCACCTTAATACTGTCGGCTCCAGTCGACGGATCAAGTTAGGCTAAGAAAGCCTTTTGTACCACCTTTATCGGTCAACTTTATGCCGAGTTGTTAGGAGAAAATATGGCCGCCGAGGACCGGTAAATCTATGTGGTTTATATCAATCAGGAATGCTTTATATAGAGCGAAAATTCTATCGCAGGGCGACGTAAATGTGATGTATTTACGATAATAACGCAGAAATATGGGCTCCAATCGTCGTCACTTTAATCGCTATTGCGTCAAAGGGTTCGTTAGTTTTCCACGTAGCTATAACAGAGACTTTATGATGACATATAGGTATATCTTTAAAGATTCCATGGATCGAACTGTACGCTTAGTGGTTCATTAAGTACTGTACAATTACTTAAACGAACTTATGGAATATTTCAGTATAGAGGTATTTACCTCTATATAATAAGCAGAAGTAATTTAATTCTAAAGTAGACAGTAACCAATGTCATTGTGTAGAATAGGAAGAGCAGAGCAGATAATATCGACTATATTTTAGGGTAAGCTCATGGTTCCACAGTCCTGTCTGTTATGGCATTCGATTCATTGCACGTCTTCCATTTAACAAATAATATTTAAGTTAGTATATTAATGCATACTTAAAATAATTATCTCATAAGTAAAAAGACTACGATGCTATTTCGCAGAACTTTAACGAAAATCGTTTATTTAAAGCTGTGCCGTCTGAGATAAGCGCAAAACCAACAGACGTATTATTATGCGATCCCATGAGCGGGATAATCGTTGCTGATGAGAGGATGCGAGTCGTGATGGGCCTGTATGGGCCCAAACGGGACAAAATAATAACGAACTATTTTAAATCCACACGAACAAACACAAAAGTAGGATATAAAATTTCGTAAAATTCTAGAAGAGACAGTTGACTGCAAATCCTTTGAATGTCTACGTCTAATAGCAATGTATTATTACTTTTTAATGAGCATAAACTAAAATAAAAAACCCAAATTAATTACCTCTTATCACGCCAAACCGCTGCAGAACGCATACCTTCATAAAACCAACACAAGTTGCCTTAAGTCCGCAATCCGTCTCTAAAGGCAGTGCTCATTAATTATGGGCTATCTGATCTCCGGGGCTTCTTGGCTGCTGACCAGCTCAATCAAAGTCCGGGAGAAGCCGATCCATTGTGACTTTGGAATGCTTAAAACGCTTAAAATGTTTAAGGTCACCGCAAAATTTGCGATGCGTTGAAATTCTTGGGATAGTTTTATTTTTTATTAGCTGTACCCGGCATGCCACGAATGTACGGAATGGTTTAGCGTTGCATAGAGGAACAATCTACAGGTTTTGATTTTATTTTAATTTTTTTGCCACGATTCGTAGGCGACGCAGAAATAACTGGCCATTTCATTACAATCGGACGAATGGCCAAGAAGTTTATAATCGTCTTGGTTTAGGTTAGGTAGGATGAATAGACAAAAAATATGAAACAACAAAACATCGTCAACAATATTTTGTTTTGAGTATTACATTCTCAAAAGGTTTTAGTGGTATTTTTTTTACGAAGCTTTATAATCGTGATTAATTTTTTCAAGTAGCCCTCTCAGCAAGTTTAATACATTATTTTACTTGGAATTAGTTATAAACCCTCGAGCCTTCTCAGATGCCGTATTAATGTAGGCAGATAACGTGTGTGGAGTGCTCCCCGATAAGGAGCTGGTTTTATCAGGGGATGTCATTGGTGGGGCTAATGGGCTGCTGATCGAATGAATTATGAGGATTTTGCTACCTGCACATATTATTATTTAAAAAGGTTTGACTATTTATGGGTAAGAATAAATAAATGAAAATGAAAATGAGAACGAGCACGAGAACGCGAACGGGAACGGGTACGGGAACGGGAACGGGAACGGGAACGGGAACGGGAACGGGAACGGGAACGGGAACGGGAACGGGAACGGGAACGGGAACGGGAACGGGAACGGGAACGGGAACGGGAACGGGAACGGGAACGGGAACGGGAACGGGAACGGGAACGGGAACGGGAACGGGAACGGGAACGGGAACGGGAACGGGAACGGGAACGGGAACGGGAACGGGATGAATGAAATGAAGAGATTCATTGTTTAAAAAATAAAATAGCTTTTTTTTTAAACAAAACCTCCTTCAAAAACCTTAAAAATAACCTAACAAAAACAGCTTAAAAAATAAATGGCTCTAAAAAGCAAGAAATAAAATATTCAAATCTGCATAATAAGTAAACTCGAAAGTTTGTACGCATATCTAAGAATAATATTAAACAACAACGCCTTTGAGGTCGGGTGGGGGGACGAACCCTGTAGGGCTTAGACCGTCGAACTGAACAACGTTGTCTATAAAAAAAAACAGCTTTAAAAATTTTGTATTGTATGTTCTCCGTACAACCTTACCTAGTACATCTTAATTCTATTCTTAAACTATCTACAGGGTGATTTCTTGAACACTCGACAAATTTTGCGGTGTGGCTTAGACCGTCAAACTGAAAACTTTGTCTATGGGACCAACTTAAATCAAAGCAAAAAATAATAGTTTGGTCGAGTATAGATATTGACGTTTTCTATGGAACAGCTGATTTTTTTTTAGATAGCTCTGATTAAATCGGTCCCATAGACAAAGTTGTTCAATTTGACGATCTAATGTAGATAGTTTAGGAACAGAATTAAGATATGGTAGGGTTGTACTGTGGTTGTACGGAGAACATACAATGCGAAATTTTTAAAGCTGTTTTTTTGAAAACCGATGTATGACAAATTAAATACCTAACCTATGTATTTATATCTTAAAAAATCCTACTAATATTATAAATGTGAAAGTTTGTGGGTTTGGATGTTTGTTCCTCAATCACGGAAAAACTACTGAACGGATTTGGTTGGAATTTGGCACACATATAGTAGATAGTCTGGATTAAAACATAGAATACTTTTTATTACAATATTCCCACGGGAACGGGAACCACGCGGGTGAAACCGCGGGCGGCCGCTAGTATAAGTATATATGTAAAACAAAAACTTTTGAGCACTAGGCTTACTCAGTGAACAAGTTTACTCATGTACTTGATAACAACAGCTTGTTTGATTTATACGCAAAAAGTTGTAAAAAATCGAGTAACATCAATAATGGTAACTTCTCTTGAAAGTGTCTCAAATGGCCGAGAAAGGATAATAATATATTGAATTAAACCTCAACTTCGTGTCTGAGTTGGTTTTTCGCTTTGCTTAATTGGCGGGGTTTGGCAATTGGATGGTAATTAAATACAGCACCACTGCGCCCGCGCCGGTTACTAGTGAGGGGGCTGTATCGATGTTTTTATTTTATTTTATTTATCTACAAAAGGATAGTGCTTCGTCTTCACTTCACCTGATGTTAAGTGACAATAAGGCCGAAAGTATAAGCGCACTACACTTGGAATTGTCACCACTATCAATCGCTTTTCTTTTCCTCTTGCGCTATCATTAGAGGCATGCCTTAGGGCATGCAATACCACATGTCCTATCTTATCAAAAACATCGAAATGTGATGCAACAAGCCCAATTGAAAGTTGAAGACGAAAAGGAACGTGAAAGGGAACGTGTGGAAGCAATTTGGAGAAAACACACGACAAATAATGAACATTCGAGCTCTTAATATTGAGAATATAGTAGCTTTGAAAAATTATACAAAAATGTTTATTTAAAGACTTAACAAAAATATAGTTGATCTCTTATCCCTTTTACTTTGAAACATGACTACAATAGTCTGTACATGAGAATTCCTAAAGTCAATCAACTTTTATCTTATAGTTTAAAAAGAAACTTCTAATAGCTACTTAATATTTTTTACCGATTACCATACTACTTTTTTATTTAGATACTTAACGTCAAAGAACCAGCCCTTTGAATTTTGATGTTTAAAATTCTACAGGGACGTGGGTGGGTTGCTATCCTGCCACCACAAAAACCCCCCGAATTTCCGTGTAGTACTCCATAAACATTAGCGTCGTATGACGTAATTGGTCACTGTTTTTGCCAAACACTGCGCGAGCGCATTACAGACTAATTATTTTATTTATTTTGTTTCCACATTATGAACAGAGACTTAACATTACGCTTTAAGAAACTTTTTTAACTTCCATGATTGTTATTAAGTATAATTGCATCGTAATAATTTTTCATCATACAAATAGTCTTTTCAAAAACCATCCAAAAATAATTAACAAACAATAACAACTTTTCAATTAAAAAAGCTTTACAGAGAGGTTTATTGCGTTACTTTACAAACACGTTACATGTGGGCATTCATAAAAAAGTTATTGCATCCACTCATATTAATCTTTCCCCTTTATTGCAGAGTAATTGCAACCGTTCCTTTTAGCAAAACCGGTTAATAAACTTCATATATATTTTAATTACAAACACGCCATATAATACTACCCTTTCTACGCGTGCTTTTCCACACGTCTAACTTTTAAAAAGCGGCCATTTTGAAATATTTTCATTTCAAAGACTACCGTCATTGTTTCCGCAGTGGTGTGAATGAGATGGCTAAACAAATTACAGAGCGTTGTCTCTCTCCAACATGCTGTTTTTTTTACCAAGTGGTTTTGCCCCAGGAAATGCCAGGCTCTGATATGCAAGCAAAACCTTGTTATGAGACGAATGAAGCTTCGTCAGAATCCGGAAAATGCTGGCAATTAGGTACACAGTGCATAATGAAATTATAGACTCTACTTCTCAAAAAGTGGGAATTGTTTAAGAGTCACGCTATTTTATATATTTGCTAACAATAAAAAAACATTTTTTCTCTCTTTATAATAAACAGCTTAGGATATGTTTTTTAACTTAGTGGAAAAGACTGTCCTCGAAATAGGTTCCAGACCCAGAGGAACCTGAGCTACAGGTTACTAGGCCCCACCCGCAGATAACCTTAGCTTTATTATGAGATGACAATATTTATTAATATGACAAGAAGAAATGAGTGGATTAATTCATGTGAAAAACAAGACAATTCATATTGTCACTATGTTTACTATTAATAGTTTTCAGGAATGAAACGAGATTAAGAAAATAATCTATTGCTTCACTAAAACGATAGCTTAGTTAGCAGTGTCTCAACGGGTCTAATTAAAAAAAAACCGGCCAAGTGCGAGTCGGACTCGCGCACGAAGGGTTCCGTACCAAAAAACGGCAAAAAAAATTACGTTTGCTGTATGGGAGCCCCCCTTAAATAATAATTTTATTCTGTTTTTAGTATTTGTTGTTATAGCGGCAACAGAAATACATCATCTGTGAAAATTTCAACTTTCTAGCTATCACGGTTCATGAGATACAGCCTGGTGACAGACAGACAGACAGACAGACAGACAGGCAGACAGACAGACAGACGGACAGCGAAGTCTTAGTAATAGGGTCCCATTTTTACCCTTTGGGTACGGAACCCTAAAAACTAATGTGAGCAATAAACATTATACTTAATAAAACTAATTTGTCACACAACACACGAAAAGTAGATAAAAAACAGGGTTTCTATACTCATTACAAATTGTGACCCGCTAAAACCTAAATAGCCCCCTACAATCAAATGGACGCCCATATCACAGTTTTACTAATACTATGCCCATGGCCCGGGCGCGAGCGGCCATGCGCTTGACAACAACCTAAGATTTTCAATATGATTCAAAATTAGAACAGCAACTTAAGCATGGAATAGAATAAACTAAAGTTTGGGAAGCGTTGGAGCTTCATGCGTGGGATCTCGCTTGAGCATAGGCCAGCCGGTAATTACTCTAAAACATTTAAATGCGCCTGCGGGCACCGCGCATGCGCCGGGATGTCGCATAAACAATGCTAATGCCTCAGCCTGCACATCAGTTTATAATGTTACTACCACTCTTATATAATACATATTTTCAATCATTTTTTATAGATTTTTGATTGCCTTTTTTAACAACGCTTTGAAAGCTAAGTATATGAACTAATTTACGCCTGCGCTTAATGTGTGCTTTTAGTTTTGAAATATCATTTGAAATTATTTGAAAACTATGTTTAACTACTAAACTACGACTACGTTATAAAGTTGAAACTGAAATAAACGAAAGCAAATATGTAAGTCTGTTTTGCTTTAAATTAAATTAAGTGAAATATTTTTTATTTCAGATAAAATAAATTACATCTATAAATGTTTAACCTAACTAAAATACTTAGTGCTCATTTACGGAGACGCGGGGCGTCAGGCGGCGCGTGCGACGGGGCCTCTCGCGGTGCGTCGGACGTTTTTTGTGTTTACGGAGAGGCGGCGCGTGAAGCGGCACTTAGCATCGCACGCGTAAACACAAACATATGGCACTATATGATGCTGTTTATAGAGACGCGTCGCGTGCGGCGTGGCGTCGCCCGCGACGTTGCCCGCGGTGAATCTTCAAACGGCTAGCGATGCACGCGACGGGCCCCGCTGCGGCGGGCGGGGGCGGCGCTCAATCAAATCGACTAATTTTAGTTTTAGTTTAGCGAGAGACTGGCAGAAGGTTCCGCCGGCCGCGGGAATCGCTTCATCGAGAGTTGCCGTCGCGAGCGCCATCACGGGCGCCGCCGCGGGCGCCGTCGCGGGCGCCGCCCCATTTCAAGCAAACGCGTGTAAAATCGCCTCTCCGTAAACACACTCATACAACGCCATATGTTTGAATTTAGTGCGGGCCGCGCCGCCGCACGCGACGCGCGACGCCCCGTGTCTCCGTAAACGAGCACTAACTAGTCAGAAAAAATAAATTATTGACAGAAAGTTTTTCATTTTACAAATGTTTAATCATTTGTAAAATATTTACGAATTACCAAAGTAATCTTTGTTATTAGGTACATCTAAAAAACATCATTAGGTTTGTGTACAATTTATAAAAGAGCAGTTAAAGATTAAAGCCTCACTACACGCTATTAAATAGTTGTAAATAATTTTATTCGAGTTATCCAATGATTCACAGCTAAGCTGTAGTAATAAATAGATAAATCAACTCAGTTATTAATACGCTATAATGTTTGGACAGACTCAGCATGAAATAGTGTGTTGATTTAAATTTTATGACACATTATTAAGCGCTTTTTGTATTATTCATAGTTTAACAACGGCTTAAAGACTGATTTATTCATGCATAATTTAATAATTGGAACTGAGTTTTATGTAGATATTTATGTTAGGTCTTTGCCTAAGAAATTGCCGATATTTTGTCACATACTTACAGAGAAAATAATAACTTCTATGGTTTAAAATATTAAACAATATCTTGATATTATATCGAATTGTAACCATGATAGCACAGGATAGACTATCAGTAAAAATAAAGTCCTTATTTTAGCTTTCACAGCATTAAAAAAAGATATTGAATATGACTCTTTTTTGAGCAAAAATAGGGTAATGGAATAAGTTAGCATAGTGTTTAAACATAACAAAGTAAAGAACATATAAAAGTTTTGTTACATGAGTGTTCACAGTTGTTAAATGAACAAAGAAAATGCTAGTATGAAAATTGCAACTTCATGAAAAATATACAAATCTGCACTTTCATACGTAAAGCATAATTATTATTATACAATACCTAAGTTAATTGATATCCTCCAATAATCCTTATTTTCTCACTTCTATTTTTCTTTCACTGGCAATGGTTTTGCAACTTCTAAAGAAAGTAAAATAACAAAATACATAGTAAATGTAGAGGTTTGCTGTTTACTTTACACTATTATTAATTGTTCACTTTTTATAGCCGGGCAATACTGATCGATAGTGTACCTACTAAATTATCTAAATTACTGATTTTTTAATTAAATAAAAGTTAAACCTGTAAGGTTTGGTAGCATTAAGTCTAAATAAGTTTTAATTTAATTAGAAGTTATTAAAAGCTGTAGTTTGTAATTCTTCATTTTCTCAAATACTTACTTATTTAGATTAGATGTAGATTTTGTTAAAAGAAAAAGGCCATTTAATCATACTATAGTTGAGAGGAAATTACTGGCAGAGCTGCAGAGGAAGCCAGCCACCGTAACTCGTCACCGTGCGTTACAGTTGATATATGACGCAACTCTGTGGCACAGAATATACTGTGTCTGTGTGGCGACCTCAGGTTTTCGGTCAACTGTGTTATATGACTTCAACTTCAAAGGCTTAGAGAGCATTATGTTTGAAATAATTCGTATCAATTATATAATGCACTTGCCGTTTAGTTAGGTTGTATCTAGAATTTTGCGTTTATTCCTCGTGGTCAAAGTAAAATGCCAAACTAATTTGGCCACGAAAAAACTTATTCCTCGTAGCGAAACCGTAGTCATAGTTTAATTATCATCCGCCTGTATGCAGGAAAAACTCTTAATGAGTTTACATACGTCTATTACTTACTTATTAATAAAAAAAATATTAGAATATATTAGGCCTATGTTCAGCAGTGGACGATGATAGGCTGATGATGATGAGAATATATTAGAATAACATTATTGACATTTTGTCAATCCGATTCGTCGATTTCAAGGCTAACGACATTAATTATGAAGTTCAAGTTTATATAGATTAAAATAGCATGATGTCCTAGTTCACAATTTTATAAATATCGTGTAACTAGAAAATCAGTGCATAATATGCACTAATCTGTGCATAAAATATATTATATTTTTGAATTTGCATATTGATAATGATAATATTGCATCAAAAATGCGATTAAAGTATTTGAATATGTACACTACGGTTTGGCTACGATATCATCCATCATATACTCATGGCTTTCTTTTGTTTCTTTGTATATGAGCTTTGGAATCTTTTATCTTCTTTCTAGATTATCAATATATGTGTATGTAGTGTGTATATGTGTGTATGTAGGCTGTGAAACGGACGGCCAAATACTCATAATAACTTTCATTAAACCATTAACACACATTTCACTTTTTCGAACACATTGATCGTTCTCCTTTCGTGCGTGTAATACCACCATAAAAACCGCCAAGAAAGTGTTTCCCGCCAAGATCCATTAAGATAATGCCTGCGCCGGCGCACCGACTGTTATTACGGCACAAGCGTCGTCCAAATTAGTTCATATATCCAGTTGGAATATAAATCAAAAGCATTTAATCGCTATCCTTGTGCAATATTAAGGCTTGGTTGGAGGAGGGCGTAAATAGGAGAAGAGTTTATGAGAAATATTGTAATTTGTGGTATCACCATAAAAGGAAGAATCTGTATTTTTGTTTTTCGAGGATTTAGGAGTTTTTTTCTTCCCGCTTCGCCATCTAAGACAGCGGTTCCCGAATGATGTTCCGCGGAACTCTGGGAACACCGAGGAACGGTTCCGTAAGAGGCTCTCAGGGGTTCCGGAAAAATTCAAGAGTTAAGTAAAATGTCTTTTTGTTCTAAGTAAATAAATATTTTTTCAACACACTTGCTCGTAAAGTGAGTCCTAAACCTTTTTAGGGCCATAAACCGAGCTATAACAAACGCGTGTAATAAAATATAAAACACTGGGTTGCTATAGAATTATCCCTACAAAGTTAAATTAGTACCTTATTGCAAGTTCTATGCGAGTAAACAGAGCATTCCCAATTTAACCGGGTACCTTATACAGTTATTTTTTTAGTAACTACAAAGAGGTTTTATACCGGTGAAAATTCATATTCATTTTTGAAATAAATAAATGTGTAAGTCCTTGATTAAGTCAAATAAATATTTATTATTATCAAATTATTCATAATTCACAATTTTTTGTTATAAAATATTAAAATATTTGCATTTTATCACTTAAAATTATAATTTTGAAGTAAGCTGTATGCTCACTCACCTCTTTGTTCGCAAAATATTCTTGCAAAAAAACAAAACAAACCTACGAGCCTTTTTCCATAATTGTCATATTTGTTGGTGTTTGGTAAATGACTTTGTATTTTCCTCGCAAATTTGTTGAAAAACGTCGTATGAAACTCGCGAGCTCTTGTCCATTGCACACTCAGCTGAGTTACGTCCTCGCAGCCTCGCCTGCGGTCGGGCTGCAACCCACAGCCTTGTGTGCAATGAGCAACCTAAGCTAACTTGTTTCATAATGTACTATTATCTTAAAAAGTCCTTCTTTTAATGTTAAACTAAACTTACAAGATGCGAACACCAGGCCAAAAAGCCCCAGTGCCCAGTGCGCGCTAACTCTTATATTTTTTTTCCATTTATTTGGCACAACTAACAACTACATTCATAAATAGTTTTAACGTTTTAAAAGTAACACATTACTATAAATGTAGCCAACCCCGTTGTGCGCCGATTGTGTATGAAAACATATAGGGGGGCAGTGATAATAATAATTAAAACAGAAACTACACTCTAATCGTTTCAACGAGAGATATTTTTTATACAGTTACCTAATTTAAATTTTGAAATTAAAGATAAGAACGAGTTGTAACAATTTAGATTATTTATTCTCTCTTTAAAACGAGTACTAAGTATAAATTAGTAAGGTAACATAATTATTTTAAAAGAGATTTAGTGAATTTTACTATTTGTTTGAGTATATAATACAGAATCTTAAGCAAATAAATAAATAATAAAATAAAAATAAAAATTCATTTATTTCGGTAATCTTAGTTACAAAAAATTGCTGAGGCTTCCCTATAAGTAATCTGACGATACTTGTATTGGGAATGACCCGCTACTTCCCTATGGATAACAGTAGATTACAAAAGTAAAATATATTTCAACAGTAGAAAAAAAAATTAAATAAACAAAGTTAATCAAATTACAAAGTTTTTAAATCTAGCTAAGAGGTGTGTGTGTGTGTGTGTGTGTGTGTGCGTGTGTGTGTGTGTGTGTGTGTGTGTGTGTGTGTGTGTGTGTGTTTTTGTGTTGTTAAGCGACTCTAGTTAAAAGATTTTCGACTTCGTCATAAGTAAGTGTTCCTAACCATAGCGTTAGACATTTTTTACACATATACAAATGCATAGGATAAATTTTAAGTATTTTGTTAAGTTTATTGTATATAAATACTGATTGGGATGAGTACTGTCTTCTAGCAAAGGCAGTACGTACAGGGGGTAGGGAGGCAACAATGTCATTTCTTCTTTTTCTTTGAATTGATTCTCTGAACGGTAAGGATTTATTGAATTTTAGGGTCAGATTAAGTATATATAATTTTCGAACTGAAAGAAGTTTACTAATTTTGTACAGGCTGTCTGTAGAGAATCTGTAAGGTTTGAAGTACATGATTTTTATCAGAGATCTTTGTGCCCTTTCCAGATCTAAGAAGTCAGTCTTATTTGCACCTCCCCAGATTGGGATACAATAGGAGATTACTGATTGTGCTAGGGCTATGTAAATTTTATTTAAAAGAGAACTAGGCATTACTGACCGTAGTAATTTAAACACCCACATTAGTTTCCTAATCCTATTTATGACAGATTCCAGCTGCGAGTGCCAATTAAGCCTCTGATCAACGATTATACCGAGGTATTTCGTTTGGCTTACCTTGTTTATGACGGGACATTCACACGGAGTGTTTTCGGGATTTGGGCAGCTATGGATTTTGATGCACAAGTTATTACTTGGCTGTGATGTTGTATAGGGCAAAGCAAATATAGTTTGTTTTTTGGATGTTTAAAGTTAGAAGGTTTTCCTTTAGCCAATCCGACACACGTGCCAAACCAAGCGCAGCCACCCCGTGAACAGAGCTCCAAGTCTTGGCAGTGAAGATAATAGCAGTGTCATCCGCATACGAGAGTATCCTTCCCCCGACATCTTGTAAATTACATAGTTCATTGATGTAGATTAAAAAGAGAGTCGAGCCAAGGACACTCCCCTGCGGAACACCGTATTTAACTTCTTTTTCATCACTGATGAAACTGTCTATTTTTACAGCTTGAGTTCTATTATGAAGGTAGCTACTAAAATGATCAATAAATCAAGGCAGTGTATTAACTAAGTAGGTTGTATTTAATAATTATTCATCTAAAGTACTTTTCTCGTAGATACACTTAATGCTGTTTTTAAAAGTCGCGAGCGAAGTTGCGAAGATCTCGACATTAACAAAGTGTGTATTATATTGTTCCATTAGTCTGCGCAAAGGTGCGCGCTTACCAGCGTTACTCTTACAAGGAGCTGATGCAAATAAGTAGCGTTTGCAAGCCTCTCGTGTTGGATGTGATCTATACGGAATACGAATGTATATTTGGTTGACCAACTGGTTACAATCAAATTTGTTGTGACATATTTTATACAGAAGCATTTGGTCTAATAGAGCTCTTCTCAAGCCAAGGGCGGGAATCATGCATTTTTTTTAAGCAAAACGTAGTTTGACTTAGAACGAAAACATCGATAGTGCATAGACTTTAAAAATTTAGACGGTACTCTCTCAATCTGACTTTTGAAACTTGAAACTTCTCTGACTGACTTTTGAAACTTGAAACTTGAACTTCTTTAACTAGTTCAGAACGACTCAAACTAAAAATTCGAAATATAAGCCTCATTTTGGGAACAAGCATTTTTGTGAATATACTTTTTATTGATACGATTCAATGAGCACATTCTGTTAATAAAAAGTAATAGCATTGGCAAAAAGTTTTTATTAACCTATAGTTTGTAACAAATGATCTCAGAAAGGGTGCACTATTGACTTAAAATATGCTTGCGACAGTTCATCGCTTCAATAACTCATATCACCTCACAAAATACTCGCCAGCACGTGTTCGCGCTATAAACCGCCGTGAATGGCCCTCGTAAAGCCGTCTATAAACGTTACGACAGCAACATGTGTCGTGCCGTCAGTGGCGCCCTTATGAACTGTTGTCGAACCAATCGTTGCGCAGTAAAAACTTCACAATGCGCGCACATATTGGATGGCTATTAATATTTACATGCTATGTTCTTAGTTTAGAACTTAATATATCCCTGCTTCCAAAGATTTAATCTTTAAATCTTTGCCTGCCTCCGCAAATAAAAATCGCTAAGTATTGTCACGCGATTTACCTATACAGGGTTTTTTGTAAAACACCAACAACCTCGCAGGAGTAGATTACTAACATCATAAACAACAACATTTGTTCTACAACTTTTTCGAAAACAGATAAAAAAAAACCGGCCAAGTGCGAGTCGGACTCGCGCACGTAGGATTCCGTACCAAAATCCGGAAAAAAATGTGTTTGTTGTATAGGAGCCCCCCTTAAATATTAATTTTATTCTGTTTTTAGTATTTGTTGTTATAGCGGCAACAAAAATACATCATCCGTGAAAATTTCAATTGTCAGCCTGTTGTCGTTATCAATAACGAGCAAAAAAACGGCAAAAAAATCACGTTTGTTGTATGGGAGCCCCCCTTAAATATTAATTTTATTCTGTTTTTAGTATTTGTTGTTATAGCGGCAACAGAAATACATCATCTGTGAAAATTTCAACTTTCTAGCTATCACGGTTCATGAGATACAGCCTGATGACAGACAGACAGACAGACAAACAGACAGACGGACAGCGAAGTCTTAGTAATAGGGTCCCGTTTTTACCCCTTGAGTACGGAACCCTAAAAACGACTTTCCTTACAAATGTCCGAGCAGCTGATCGAGTTTTGTATGTGAAGTCGGTTTTTTTGTCTGTTTTTGGAAAAGTTGTAGAAGAAATGTTGTTGTTTAATGTTAGTTAGTAATCTACCGCTGCGACTTTGGTGTTTTACAAATAACCCTGTAAGTATATATCGGGTTTTAATAGACATGCTACAGGGGCTGGTTGATGTTATAATGTTTATGTAACTGTAACTAACTTTAAATTTAAAAATATCGTTACTTATTTCTGTTGAAGCTGATAAGTTTCTTGCGCCCGTTCTTCTTGTCAGTTAAAAATGTCTGGAACGGGTGGTAAGAAAATATAGACGATTCAACAGTGCTGAATTATTAAATTTATCTAAATAGATATTATTATGAATTTCACTTTGTAAAAGCCCTAATAAAAATAAATCTTAAGATTTTCCAGCAAAAAAATGAGCCATACATTAAAAAGGTACCTTAGTAATACATTACCATTACCATTAAATAGATAATAGTAGATAGGTTAGTTGACCGTAATTCTTTTAGACTTGAATTTATTGCTAAGTAGGCTCGTAGTAAAATCTAATGCTAGGAAAGCTTATCTATAGTAAAACAATCCCACAAATTATTTGAACTCAAAATAAACGGAGTTGCAGTCAAAATCATTTGCGTTTAAAAAAATTATTAGAGTACATTTTCACGATTGCATTGTCACGTCACTGCTATTGCATAGGAATCGAACTATTATTTTTACTCTCTTGTGTTTCTTTTTTTAATTCACTTCCGTTCCAGTTCATGCATAACAGTTAGGTAGGCTTTTAGTTTTTATGACTAAAAGTAAAAAGAAAAAACATATTTTCCGCTTGAATTGGACCGCCCAGTCGAAGATGTTTTACGAACATGATAGTGAAAAAAAAACATCTCTTGACCAATAGGGCGATAGTGAAAGTAATGTAATTTTTGTTGATGAATTTTGAAAATGTGTTCTAATTTAACATCGTTTTATTTTTGTAATTTTTATATAAACTCCTATCACGTAGAATAATTACAATTTTTTTCTATGCAAACTTCAGAGATAAGGAGAGGGGAACGGTATTCATTTTTAAATTTTTCATCAAAAGTTAAAAAAAAACTATGCGGCTTAATAAATCAAAAATGTTTGAGAACGTGCAAACAGCGCTCTTTCATTATGATAGCCTATAAGCCTACATTCCCTAGTAGCCCCACTTCGAACTTTAAGACCCCCTTTCAGTCCCTTTTTGTAAAAAATAACTTTATTTTTGTTTCTTTCTCATTTGCAAAATAGTTGGGCAAAGCTGTTCCTTTCAATTAGATAGCTTCAGTAGTTCTTGGAGGAGCTCGGTGGCGCAGTGGTTTAGCGCCTGGCCCAGCGTTTGCGTAAGTTAAGCAACGTTCGCAAGGGTCGGTCATGGGATGGGTGACCAAAAATTTACTATCGCGAACTCCTCCGTGCTTCGGAAGGCACGTTAAGCCGTTGGTCCCGGCTGCATTTGCAGTCGTTAATACCCACCAATCCGCATTGGGCCAGCGTGGTGGGTTATGGCCCGTCAAAATCCTTATCCACCCATAAGGAAGGCCTATGCCACAGCAGTGGGGACATCAAAAATGACTGATGGACAGTAGTTCTTGAGCAAAACGTTGTCTTTTAAACTTTTTTCTTTTCATCTTTTAATTATTAGACACTGAATTACTAGACTCCGAGATGTAAAAAGTACTGCCGTGACATAAATTCCCTTATTAAAATTCAAGTGGAAGTTTTAATAACACGAGGACACGTTG
The DNA here is from genome assembly GCA_943789525.1 of Agriphila geniculea. Classification (NCBI taxonomy): domain Eukaryota; kingdom Metazoa; phylum Arthropoda; class Insecta; order Lepidoptera; family Crambidae; genus Agriphila; species Agriphila geniculea. Next base: position 22,687,510 of record OX038869.1, on the reverse strand, counting down.
TCGTGCAATATGGATGCTACGTGCGGAATGCCAAACCGGCGCCATGTTGGATCGCGCGTGCCTGTGCGTGCTGCGCGTCACGCATAATCATCTCTGGATAGTGGGAGGATACCTTAACACGAAATTTATGATATCTAAGAAGTTTTAATTTTAGACAAAATCGTGGTGGTAAATTCCAGTTGCAAGATCATGTCTTTTCTAGAACTTCTCCTTATGTTGTGACAACAAAATCTTTGGTTGTGACAGCTGAAGAGTTTTTTATTTTGCGTGTTTGTGATAACATTACTGAAAATTGAATACGTAGGATAAAGCAATGCTCTTTATTTAAATTGTATGCTACGAATTTATTTCATTAACTAAATATATTGAAGCTCGGTAATCCGGCGCTCGCCAATTCGGCACTCTAGCACTTATGGGGCGTTAATACGGGTCGATTTTCCGGTTGGTTTATTAGGCGTCTTCAGTCGACTAAGGCTTTTTATTGACAATCGCTTGTAAAATCGAATCGCAAACCTAATTTTAATGATGTGGCGATTTTACAAGCGATTGTCGATAAAAAGCCCTAATTGTTTAAAATCGCCTTGCAAGCCGCCGGCCGGAAAATCGACCCGTGTAAATGTCCCATTAGCGACTCAGATGACTATATAAAGCCAAACGCCGAATTACAGAGGGGGGAGCATATATTTCGCACGCAGTCCAAGCCTAACCTTCACAATTTATGTATTCTGTGCCTTGACAGTGATGTCCGTTTTATTTCTTCGTGCATCTGAACGCCACCGCACACGAGCAACTTTTATCCCCGTGACTATTTTGTCTCTCACATCAAGGCTACGGGTTTGTATGAAAGCGCGCACACGTAGCGACGCGATAGTCTGCAACTTTTCCTACAAACCATGTGAGATACAAAATAGTTGCAGAGATAAAAGTAGCTCAAAATGATGGCTTTTCGTTCCAACAATCCGGCATAGGGAAAAAAATCTGATGCCGAATTACCGAGTGCCTACTGTATTACGATCAAACAACGCACATCACAAAAACGCACCCCAAAGCACGTGCTTCTGATTTCAATTAAAAATAAGATGTTATCTCTTCACAGGAATTTTTATTTTGTATAAAAAGAAGAGTTATGTCATAAATATGTAAAGCGACGATAACATCTTATAACAAAGCTACTACCGTCCGTGTGTCACTGCGGTGTTCTCACGATGGTACACACAGATATACGGCTAATCGTCTGTTACGGTTGGCCTACTAGATGTTACGTTAAGGTGGTTATACCACCGAAAGTGGAGGTTTTTATTTAATAAGTTGTTAATAGAAAATGATTTTAATAAAACTTTACATGGAATTTTTAGGGCCCATGGTCTAGTATTTTTAGGAGGTATCACTATATCCCCTCGTAGTCATTCGTAGAAGTAGATTGCAGTGTCAAAATCGGATACTTTTAGCAGTTTTGCTATCTACTTCTAGCAGTGACTACAAGGGAATTTAATGATACCGTTTGAAAATACAAGACTATGGGTCCTAAATATTCTACGTAAAGTTAAATTAAAATTGTGTATTAGAATTACAATATTAAATAAAATTCACCGCGGCGCTACTTTCAGTCATACAACTAGCTTGCTACAATACTCTAATTTCTTTCTTCAATTTTAAGTTATACTTACCAAAATGGCGATTTTTGTGATAGTAATCTCACCGTCATCAACAACAGCCTAATTGAGCTGTACTGTAACCTAACAATATATATGTATATTACAATAATGGGGCATTTATACAAGTCGATTTTCCGGATGACCTGCTATTATGCGGCGATTTTAGCCAAATAGCGCTTTTTATCGCCAGTAGCTTGTTAAATCGAATCATCACCTCATTAAAATTTGATTTACTATTCATTTTACAAGGGTTTGTCGATAAAAAAACACTATTCGACTAAAACCACCTAGAAAGTCGCCCGAAAAATCGACTCGTATAAATGTCCCATAATAATATTATTTTTAATTAAAATCGTATTATTTTGAACCGTACTCAATTTACTAATAATTGTGATGAAATAGAAACTAAAATACATAAAAATGATTATGATTATTAAAAAAATATGATGAGGATAAACAGTACTGCAGTCATCAATCGATTTCTTCAGTGCAAAGAGTTCTTGTATCACGTCACGTTACGCGTAAATAACGTTTACGTGAACTTACACTCGTTTCACGTACAAAAGCTAGTAACAAACGTGTAAAAAAGTAAAACCCATCTGCCTCATATGTCACGCGGTAGATCTACATCGTGTCTGATTACGAGATGTCGGGATTGTCACGGGAGTCCCTACGACCTCGTTTCTGTTACGACTCACGAAAAGTATGGAAACTTTATTTTATTCAGAATATAACAACTTAGATGACAATCACTTGAATTTGCTGATATTGAAATAAAAGACTTGGAAAATGAAAAAAAAATCTAGTAAAAAACCAATAAAAACATTAGCGAAATGAAAAATTCAGAGGAATCTATTACCGTATATCGTACTAGTACTGTACTATAAAGCCCATAAGTTCCTGATGCTTAATTTAGTTCAAAGTCAAAGTCAAAGTCAAATAAGCAAAATAAAAAACAAACGCAAATGTTAACGTCGCCGGTAAACATAACAGTTTTGTAACATAACTGTCTTGGCCGTTTTGTGGTGACCGGCACCTGTGCGCACGCGCAAGCCGGAGACAACGTGCAGGTGGCGCGCACGAGCACGACGGCACACACACACACGCTTTCTTTTTGTGTTTACTCCTTATCTTTGTCTGTTTTTGTAACTTCAGTTTTTTTGTACCGATAAATGAAAAATGTTTGTTAAGAAACTTCATAGCAGTCAACTGGAAATGGTATAAAATTAAGTGTTAAGTAGGCTAGGTTAGGTACTGACTATGAGAAAGAGCTACTTTATTCTCAAAATAATGCTAGGAAATAAATTGAAATCGAGGAATATAGTGATAAAGTTAACTACCTAGAACAACCAAGAACGACCATAGAAGTCTAGTGATAATAGTTCGATGAGAACGACTGATTCTTTTCAGATTTTCTTCTAAATGAAAATAGTATATTATGCAATTAGTGAATAACAGACGGATTTAAAGCGAGGGCCATATCATAGATGAATCACGAGCAAGTAAAGGATTCTAACGATTAAATCACGACCGTAGAGTGATTCAATTGTTAGAATGATTCATGGCCCTCGATATAAATCCATTTATTCAATAGTTGGCATACACAGACCATACAACAAATAATAAAGTCTGTGGTTGCATACTGTACTTTATACCATGACTGGGTACAAGAAAAAATATATAATGATTTTAAGATTCTTGAAGTGAACATATTATTTGCACAAGGAGTTTGTATGTCGAGTATTCTTTGCACAAGGAGCTTGTATAGAGTATTTTTTGCCCAAGGAGGTTGTATACAGCATTGAGATTTGAGATGGAGGTCGAATTGTGTTCTAAATTCAAACACCAAAAAAAGTGATTAAAAGTGCTTTTTATGCACTGCTTTAAGTGAATAAAATAAGCTTTTTAGAGGGGAACTAGTAGGTACAAACTCCATAACAACTACCTGAAATGGAGACTGATCTACTATTATTAAACTGTAGACCTTAGCTTAATATAAAGTCATAAATTTACCAATCGGACCCAAGATAACCGTCAGTTAAGGCGACGTCACATTCCCACGTAACCGACCGCTTAATGAGTTAAACTGAGCTTTATCTAATAACCGAACATGCTACGAGCCGCCAACGACCGATCTGTACAAATTTAAATTCCTTGTAGTGATGTACCTGCTACGGTAAAAAAATGTCGATGATTTATCGACATAAATAACGGGTGTAACAAGACCTTCAACGAAGCCGAAGTTCACGTATTCCGCCCATCATCACGATTTTTTTTTTGTCTTTATGACTATACCTGGGAAACCAATTGCTACAAAGTTATTGCAGGTCAAAAACAAAACATTTTTTTCAAATTTTTTATTAAATCTTATTATATTCGTTATTTACTACTTTATGTCCAATGAAACATGATCAAAATTTTAAGTATTTCGTAACAAACAATGGCTTGAAAACGTCGTCACTCAATGTATCTCATGAGCACGCACATAAACGCTGCCTTTCAACTCAGCCGCACGCACCTATGTAACGTACACTCGCAGGCGCGGTCTGTTGTACGCGTTACATTGCGTGGTAAAGTACGCAATGCTTTTTTAATTTAACACCAAAAATCAAAATCGTTACCCAGCAATAATTTTAAACAGAAATGGTCCTGATGATGGGCAGAATACGTAGACCTCGGCTTCGTCGAAGGTCTTGTTACACCCGGTATTGATCTTTGGATTTTTTATTTAATTGGTTATTTTAATGTTTCTAAATGTAAAAATGCTCTAATACAAATGTTTGCACTGATGTAATGATTAAATTCTGGTAGCTTAGGATGTTAATCAGAATCGAGTAAAATAAATAATTCCTGTAGTGGACTTCAGTTACCTATGCAAAAAAATAATACATGACAATGTGACAATATTGATAAGAGAACAAATCATTTAGTATAGGAGAAAAAACATCAAGGCTTTCGATGTTTTGTTTTTTTCTCTACTTTTTCGCTTCGAAAGACTTCATATAAGTATCGATTATTATCCAACCGTCACTAAATTCTTAATTCCTACTATGTTATTAAGGGAGATAATTTAATCTTTCCCTATTAAACATATTAATAAGCTATATCTTCAAACCATTTACCAGATAATCGACTCTAACAAGCCCTATTAAAGATGAAAATCAATTAAACTATATATCAATCCTGATGGAATTAAGATCTCATATAGAACAAAGATAAAAATACAGTCGTAATTAAACTTAGGAATCTTTATTAGTATGCAGATAGGGTGGAAAATTAAGATAGTTATGTTATGTGTGTTTTTTATTACGGGAAGCCATAGAATTTATTGTGGGCCATATCAGACATGAAAATATTTGGGTGTTTAATACCTTTGATTGTGACTGTGTATCATTCAGTGGTCTCACGAACCAATGTTTTAAGAGTGTCACAGATTATGTTAAAAGAATATTGAGTGGTTCAAAACCTGTTGCCTACTGATATATAATAGATAGTAGGTATTATGTTATCTGTGGTATATTACAGGAGTACTTAGAGTCTGGTCAATAAAAGGATGAGACTCTCTTCGAAAAGAAACTAAATTTTTCGCCTTAACTGACCCCTAAAGTCAGTTTCCAATAACTTATTAATTTATTTAATAGGAAAGTGGCGCCACCTCATTTCAGTCTCATCTTTTGTTGATTAGACTCTATTGTGATATTTTAGATAAGCGAAGACTCTCTTCTTCTTTGCCAAGAGTGAAACAGATGACGTTAGCTGGCGACGACGTAGTTCTGGCCATTTTAAAGATAATTTAGCCTTTAAATGTTTTATCAAGGGTATTTGTTTTTCAACTTTTGGATGCTTCTCGAACATTTTGTCGACAATCTGTAACACTGCGTATTACTGCAATCTTGGATTGTAGAAATCAGAAATCTGAATATTTATTAGCACAATACTGTGTTGTGTACATTACATTGAGATGAATGAGATGTTTCTAATCTAAAGCACAAAAGTTTCAACGGCAGGCTCAGTGATGAGGATTCCGGGTGTAGTGCGCTTCCACCTTCGGCCTTATCGTCACTTAACACTAGTGGCTCCGTGAGCTGTAGAACTCGCGATAAAATAAAATAAAATGTCGCCATGAAGTTTTCAAAACACACAGTAGGTACGTGAGTATTCGCAGCTAGATGGCGCTAATTTTGATGATTTTTCAAAATGAGTGAATATTTTTTTTATAAATTTGGAAAAATTGGCTTAACTAAACTTATATATATAATTATCGAACCTACTCACAAAATTTCACCGGAATGGGTTGAGAAATGCGACCTGAAAGGAGATCAAACAACCGGAAAGCTGGACTGAAATATGTTTTTTTTACATAAGTATCTCCGTAATTTTATTAAATTTAGAAAAATTGCCTCGACAAAAAAAATCTATATAAGGTCCTTCATAAATAGTGCACATAATTTTAAGGGGTCAATGTACTCGTGCAAACAAAAAACTTTTACTATGGGACCAACATTGAAATCGCGAAAAAAAAACAGCTGTTCCATAGAAAATTTTAAATCGAATAGATCAAAATGTATGGAACAGCAGATTTTTTTTTCGCGTTTTCAATGTTGGTCCCATAGTAAAAGTTGTTTGTTTGCATGAGTACATTGACCCCTTAAAATTATGTGCACTATTTAAAAAGGACCTTATATATTTATCAAATCTGCTCACAAAATTTCACCGGGATCGGTTGAGAAATGCGACCTGTAGGTAGAGGATAACAGACAACGCTGGAAATCCGGACTGAAATACGATTTTTTTACATTATCTCCACTATTTAAAGAAAAAATTAAAAACTGGCTTGACAAAAAAAAATCTATACAATTTTCAAACCTGCTTACAAAATTTCACGAGAATCGGTGAAGAAATGCGACCTGTAGAAGAAAACAGACAGAACTGGAAAGCCGGACTGAAATATGTATTTTTAACATTTCTCCGTCATTTTAAAAAAATGCAAAAAACTGGCGTGACAAAAAAATTTATATTATTTTCAAACCTGCCCACAAAATTTCACAAGAATCGGTCGAGAAATGCGACCTGTAGAGGAGAACAGACAGCGCCGGAAATCCGGACTGAAATACGATTTTTTTACATTATCTCCGCCATTTAAAGAAAAAATTAAAAACTGGCTTGACAAAAAAAAACTATAAAATTTTCATACCTGCTTACAAAATTTCACGAGAATCGGTTGAGAAATGCGACCTGTAGAAGAAAAGAGACAGAACTGGAAGGCCCGACTGAAATATGTATTTTTAACATTTCTCCGTCATTTTAAAAAATTTCAAAAAACTGGCATGACAAAAAAATTCTATATTATTTTCAAACCTGCTCACAAAATTTCACGAGAATCGGTCAAGAAATGCGACCTGTGGAGGAGAACAGACAGCGCTCGAAAACCGGACTGAAATAGGTTTTTTTAACATATCTCCGCTATTTTAAAAAATTTCAAAAAACTGTTTTGACAATAAATTCTACATCATTTTTAAATCTGCTTACAAAATTTTACTAGAATCGGTTGAAAAATGCAACCTGTAGAGGAAAACAGGCAGATCTGGAAAACAGACTGAAATCTTTTATTTAACATATCTCCGCCATTTTGAAAAATTTTAAAAAACTGGCTCGACAAAGAATTCTGTATAATTTTCAAATCTGCTCACAAAATTTCACAAGAATCGGTTGAGAAATGCGACCTGTAGGCTGGAGCAGACAGCCGGACATACGAAAGAATTTTTGCCCAAGCTGAAGCAGAGACGCTTCGCTCGCACTTCGTGCTTGCTCGGTCCATAGATTAAACAAAGTCGCTTACCGCTGTCTGTCCCTATGTAAGCTTATATCTTTAAAACTACGCAACGGATTTTGATGCGGTTCTTTTAAATAGAGTGATAATAAGGTTTAATTATGTATAACTAGTTTCCGCCCGCGACTTCGTCTGCGTGGAAAGTTTTTTTTCTATCCCTCGGGAACATAACTTTTTTCGGGATGAAAGGTACCCTATGTCCTTCTCTGTACCCCTGACAATATGTATGCAAAATTTCATGATGATCGGTTCAGTAGTAAAGACGTGAAGGCGTAACAAACAAACAAACAAACGGACTTTCGCATTTATAATATTAGTAAGGATGCATGGTGTCAAATTCCACACTACACCGAAGCGAAGCGCGGGCGGGTCGCTAGCTCTATATAATGATCTGCATAGTGGATCAGTGGAGAAGGATTTCTAAAAGGTAGGCCTATGAGAATCGGCTTGCATAGATGGACCCTTAGCCAGTGACCTATACTATATGGTTATCAAAACATTTAATAAGCTATCACTTAAAATTATCGGTCAACTAATAGAGAAAAATATATTCAGAAATAAATTATTTTTTTACAGCACAGTTTTTACTCGATCAAGGAATATTATGGAGATAAAAAATACATCTCGACTTAAATCTGACTTAATAATTTTGTAAGATTTCTGTTGACAATTTGTAATTATAATTGTAATGTCTGAAAATTATACTTACCAACTTAGTAATAATAGTAGACTCTATAGATAGATGATACTTACATTTGCATGCCTTTTTTATGCACATATGATTGTACTTGGCCTCCTCACCTGATTGACCGAGCAAGCACGAAGTGCGAGCGAAGCGTCTCTGCTTCAGCTTGGGCAAAAATTCTTTCGTATGTCCGGCTGTCTGCTCCAGCCTACAGGTCGCATTTCTCAACCGATTCTTGTGAAATTTTGTGAGCAGATTTGAAAATTATACAGAATTCTTTGTCGAGCCAGTTTTTTAAAATTTTTCAAAATGGCGGAGATATGTTAAATAAAAAGATTTCAGTCTGTTTTCCAGATCTGCCTGTTTTCCTCTACAGGTTGCATTTTTCAACCGATTCTAGTAAAATTTTGTAAGCAGATTTAAAAATGATGTAGAATTTATTGTCAAAACAGTTTTTTGAAATTTTTTAAAATAGCGGAGATATGTTAAAAAAACCTATTTCAGTCCGGTTTTCGAGCGCTGTCTGTTCTCCTCCACAGGTCGCATTTCTTGACCGATTCTCGTGAAATTTTGTGAGCAGGTTTGAAAATAATATAGAATTTTTTTGTCATGCCAGTTTTTTGAAATTTTTTAAAATGACGGAGAAATGTTAAAAATACATATTTCAGTCGGGCCTTCCAGTTCTGTCTCTTTTCTTCTACAGGTCGCATTTCTCAACCGATTCTCGTGAAATTTTGTAAGCAGGTTTGAAAATTTTATAGTTTTTTTTTGTCAAGCCAGTTTTTAATTTTTTCTTTAAATGGCGGAGATAATGTAAAAAAATCGTATTTCAGTCCGGATTTCCGGCGCTGTCTGTTCTCCTCTACAGGTCGCATTTCTCGACCGATTCTTGTGAAATTTTGTGGGCAGGTTTGAAAATAATATAAATTTTTTTGTCACGCCAGTTTTTTGCATTTTTTTAAAATGACGGAGAAATGTTAAAAATACATATTTCAGTCCGGCTTTCCAGTTCTGTCTGTTTTCTTCTACAGGTCGCATTTCTTCACCGATTCTCGTGAAATTTTGTAAGCAGGTTTGAAAATTGTATAGATTTTTTTTGTCAAGCCAGTTTTTAATTTTTTCTTTAAATAGTGGAGATAATGTAAAAAAATCGTATTTCAGTCCGGATTTCCAGCGTTGTCTGTTATCCTCTACCTACAGGTCGCATTTCTCAACCGATCCCGGTGAAATTTTGTGAGCAGATTTGATAAATATATAAGGTCCTTTTTAAATAGTGCACATAATTTTAAGGGGTCAATGTACTCATGCAAACAAACAACTTTTACTATGGGACCAACATTGAAATCGCGAAAAAAAAAAACAGCTGTTCCATAGAAAATTTTAAATCGAATAGATCAAAATGTATGGAACAGCAGATTTTTTTTTCGCGTTTTCAATGTTGGTCCCATAGTAAAAGTTGTTTGTTTGCATGAGTACATTGACCCCTTAAAATTATGTGCACTATTTAAAAAGGACCTTATATATTTATCAAATCTGCTCACAAAATTTCACCGGGATCGGTTGAGAAATGCGACCTGTAGGTAGAGGATAACAGACAACGCTGGAAATCCGGACTGAAATACGATTTTTTTACATTATCTCCACTATTTAAAGAAAAAATTAAAAACTGGCTTGACAAAAAAAATCTATACAATTTTCAAACCTGCTTACAAAATTTCACGAGAATCGGTGAAGAAATGCGACCTGTAGAAGAAAACAGACAGAACTGGAAAGCCGGACTGAAATATGTATTTTTAACATTTCTCCGTCATTTTAAAAAAATGCAAAAAACTGGCGTGACAAAAAAATTTATATTATTTTCAAACCTGCCCACAAAATTTCACAAGAATCGGTCGAGAAATGCGACCTGTAGAGGAGAACAGACAGCGCCGGAAATCCGGACTGAAATACGATTTTTTTACATTATCTCCGCCATTTAAAGAAAAAATTAAAAACTGGCTTGACAAAAAAAAACTATAAAATTTTCAAACCTGCTTACAAAATTTCACGAGAATCGGTTGAGAAATGCGACCTGTAGAAGAAAAGAGACAGAACTGGAAGGCCCGACTGAAATATGTATTTTTAACATTTCTCCGTCATTTTAAAAAATTTCAAAAAACTGGCATGACAAAAAAATTCTATATTATTTTCAAACCTGCTCACAAAATTTCACGAGAATCGGTCAAGAAATGCGACCTGTGGAGGAGAACAGACAGCGCTCGAAAACCGGACTGAAATAGGTTTTTTTAACATATCTCCGCTATTTTAAAAAATTTCAAAAAACTGTTTTGACAATAAATTCTACATCATTTTTAAATCTGCTTACAAAATTTTACTAGAATCGGTTGAAAAATGCAACCTGTAGAGGAAAACAGGCAGATCTGGAAAACAGACTGAAATCTTTTTATTTAACATATCTCCGCCATTTTGAAAAATTTTAAAAAACTGGCTCGACAAAGAATTCTGTATAATTTTCAAATCTGCTCACAAAATTTCACAAGAATCGGTTGAGAAATGCGACCTGTAGGCTGGAGCAGACAGCCGGACATACGAAAGAATTTTTGCCCAAGCTGAAGCAGAGACGCTTCGCTCGCACTTCGTGCTTGCTCGGTCAATCAGGTGAGGAGGCCAAGTACAATCATATGTGCATAAAAAAGGCATGCAAATGTAAGTATCATCTATCTATAGAGTCTACTATTATTACTAAGTTGGTAAGTATAATTTTCAGACATTACAATTATAATTACAAATTGTCAACAGAAATCTTACAAAATTATTAAGTCAGATTTAAGTCGAGATGTATTTTTTATCTCCATAATATTCCTTGATCGAGTAAAAACTGTGCTGTAAAAAAATAATTTATTTCTGAATATATTTTTCTCTATTAGTTGACCGATAATTTTAAGTGATAGCTTATTAAATGTTTTGATAACCATATAGTATAGGTCACTGGCTAAGGGTCCATCTATGCAAGCCGATTCTCATAGGCCTACCTTTTAGAAATCCTTCTCCACTGATCCACTATGCAGATCATTATATAGAGCTAGCGACCCGCCCGCGCTTCGCTTCGGTGTAGTGTGGAATTTGACACCATGCATCCTTACTAATATTATAAATGCGAAAGTCCGTTTGTTTGTTTGTTTGTTACGCCTTCACGTCTTTACTACTGAACCGATCATCATGAAATTTTGCATACATGTTGTCAGGGGTACAGAGAAGGACATAGGGTACCTTTCATCCCGAAAAAAGTTATGTTCCCGAGGGATAGAAAAAAACTTTCCACGCAGACGAAGTCGCGGGCGGAAACTAGTTATACATAATTAAACCTTATTATCACTCTATTTAAAAGAACCGCATCAAAATCCGTTGCGTAGTTTTAAAGATATAAGCTTACATAGGGACAGACAGCGGTAAGCGACTTTGTTTAATCTATGTAGTGATGGCTTACTCAGGCTTACCTTTGCCATAATTTCACCTCTATAGGTACATTTTTTCAAAAAAATAGTTAGACTGGAATTAGTAATTGCTAATTTATTATTTCTCGATCCTCGTAAATAATGGTTTTGTTCACTACATTTTTCAAAGTGTGTAATGTAATAGGATTAATCCGTCAGTCATGTCGGCTATCTCCGGTGACGAAGCGAGGCGAGCTTACAGCCTCGGTTATCTCCGCCTTCTGACGTTTCGTAATTGGGTGTTAATGGCCCGAATGATTCCACTAATGGCCTCTTAATAATAGGACACAATAATTTATTCTTAACCTAATCAGTTGTTTAGAAATTCAAATATGAAATCAGTAACTTAATGTAGGGTGTAATTAATAATTTTGTCAGATAGTGCTTTGTTAATTTGAAAAGTAAAAGAAAACTAATAATAATAATGTTTTTATTTCGGACACCATGAGATTCATATATAAATTTTATTATAAGCTAAGCTAACCTAAAAAAGTTTTATTAAATTAGGTTTAGTTAACAGCAAAAAATTAATACATATTGTAATTTGTGTTTATAGTTTTAAATCGATATTTTGACTGTAAATCTTTATGTGAAATACACAATTTATATTTTTATTGTACCATAAAAGATCGATTAAAAAATTAATAAGTATCCGTATTTTACCTCTGCGTAATCCGACATTAATGTCTCGAATAATTATTTAAATTATTTCACGGCTTTTGTCGTCGAGGGAAACAAATTAAAAATCCAATAAAATCACATGTGGCCAGTTTGGTGACATTAATTTTAAATGGAAACGATACTTTTTAACGATTCTTTAGATTCAAACAAATTAACTATTAAGGAATATAACGATACTTGCGTCAACTCACCGAATCGTTTGGTGAATTCACATAAAAATAAAGTAATTTAAAATTATATTTGTATCTTTTTAAATATTGTTAAAAGACGAAAACGATTTCTTTTGGAAGGTGGATTGAATTCAAGATGTTTTGTGTTTATTGGTTAAACTACTGCGTCAAACTATTTACTATTCGGCCTTAAGTTAACTTTGGAATATGACGCTTTAAGACGTTAAACGTAAGGAGTAAAATTGCTTAGTCTTGGTTAAAGCAGGAATAAACATACACTTAAATCGGCCTTATTAAATATTTTTCTTTAAACTAGGTGTAAACTTAATCTTCGTTTATTAATAAGGGGGATTAAGTATTATTAGGTAAGTATATCCATGGATTTAGCACTTTCTTTTAGTAAACCTACTTGGGTATACCAGGTACATTTTGCCACACACGGAGTCCCTAGCGTAACGTAAAAAAAACAAATTATGGACGAAACAATTTTTGAATACCGACAGAGCGGTGCTTCTGGCTATAAACATATTATAAAGATGTAGTATACTAACTTTATGTAGAACACACAGACGATTCGTGCAAAAACGAATATATTTTAAAGTCCGGTCCACACTGTGCAAATAAGTTTCTTGCTTACATACATTACTTCGATTCGTCGTGTTCACCGAGAACAAATTCAAATTTTCGAATTTCGAATTCCGAACGCGTTTCGTTGCTATGGTTACGATCTCATACCACGTGATACAATTTTTATTTTTATTTTACAACTATTATAACTCTTAACTTCTTGTAATATGGTTCATTATACGATGCAGAGATGTTTTGATTGGCTAACTTCTGATTTACAAGAAAGATAAGGGTCGTGGTATGGAATCTATAATCAGCTGATTTTGAGTGCGCCTTACTTTATAATTGATAGAATGTTTTAATAATATTGGTCGAAAGAAATAAGTTTTGGTAAAAAACGGTGGAATGTGTTGAATAAAACAATATAAAGACTTTATTATTCAATGAAAACGTTATTAATGTTTTATGACAATCGCAAGTAAAGGGTTCATTTGAATTTCCCTAAAAAAAATACTATATAAAACATTTTTTTCCTAAACTTCTTTGTTTGTTCACTGTGTAAAATTGTCCAAGCATTATTATTATTTAGGTGCAAAGTATCGATGATTCTAAGATACGAAACGTGTGTCAAAAAATATATCTCTGTTTTGAGTCCCTTAATAGAATCAACACATCTAAGTTAATTCATAAAATGATGATCACGAAGTTTGTTAATCACCTTGTTTGTATAGATAAATAACACCAAGATGTTAAAATTATACGCCCAAGTTTAATAATAATCGATTAATCTCGTATTACGTTATCTATGAACTAATTTGCCCGCTGGAAACTCGACTGGAACCCTTTTATCGCCGAATTATTCTGCGTTGAATATTAAAAAGATATAAAAATTTTATTTCTTTAATAGCTTTAATGTGGTTAATTACCTAACCAATGATCGCTAAGCGTGAGTCGTTGAATCAAATTAAAAGTATTTATTTGTTAAAAATATAAATAAAAGTGATGGATATTCTTTATCAACCTTTGGATGAGGAAGATGGGACATCAAATCCATCACAAAGGCCCAGTGAGGATCGGTAGGTTTTATTTTACTAAAGTCGGTCAGTCTTAATAGATTGTAAATACTTACATTGGTAACAAATAATCATCTTCTCTTTATCCCCTTAGCTGTAAATCTCTCGTTTGTGATATCTTTGAAATGTTTAGAAATGGCTGAAATATGATTTTACCCATATCCCCGCCATTTTGAAAAACTGAATCGACGAAAATATTAATATAATTATAGAACCTGCTCATAAAATTTCATTAGAATCGACCTGCAGAAGAGAAAAGACGGACAGCCGAACAGCGGGGTAGCGGAACATATGTACGAAAGCATTTTTGCCCAATCTGAAACGGTAATTATGTCAAATGAATTAATTTGTTGTATTTTTATTATCATTATTTAATTTCATTAATATGTAAAAAAAAACCCAGCAGTAGGGACAGTAAAATGCTTGATGATGGTTAATAATACAAATAATTTGTTTGCAAGTATTCCAGACACTTTATTAAAGTATTTGTAGTGGTAGGATAAAGGAGACGAACGTACCGTTCTTTTTATTATTAATTTGATTTTGTTGAGGATCTCTAAAATTAATACAATTTCCGCGAGCTGGCGGTGATCGTGTGTCGGACAGCGGCCGTTTAGATAAAGATTCGTTAATTGGAGACGTTCGCCAATAAACAAGCGCAAGGCGATAACGCTAATAGAACAACACTATTAACTTATATTCTCACGGATGCCACCAGAATTAGATTTGCAGGAACTTGTCTAACGCAATAAAAAGCGTATAGTAATAATATCGAATTCCATACAACTCAATTTAGAGATCCAAACTGTCTCGTACTAATCATGATTTAGTGAACGGATAATGAGCGTGCCCTGTTTATCAAAACTTACAAGTCTTGTACTTATTATACAACGTGTTACAAAATAACCCTTAATGCCGAATATGGTAGATAGGGACCATCAAACTGAACAACTTTTACTATGGGGCCAACTCTGAAATAACGAAAAAAAAACAGCTGTTTCATACAAAAATAACAAAGTAGAACAAATGTTGTTGTTTATGATATTAGTAATGTACTCCTGCGAGGTTGTTGGTGTTTTACAAATAACCCTGTATTATTACATAGTAGGCTACTATATTTTAGGCCATGAACTGTTATATACTGTTGAAAAAAAATATATAGTAGCCAAATCTACTATATTTTGACCATGATTATACAGACATCATGACAGTCGGTCGTTTTATTCGTGTGAGTGAAATAAAAAACCGCTTAAAAACCTCCAAAAATTAAGGCTACTATATTTTTTATGTGCATACTATATTTTTAGACAACCTAAATGGAAATTTACTATATTCTTCTTGAAATTTTTTGGCAACCCTACCTCTCATAGGTGAACTGATTTGAGACTTTTTCTCCATAAATATTACCAATTTATATAAAATACGTTGTGCAGTAAAAAAAAATCTAAAAATAGACATTTCTAATAATAATCACCACTCTTTGCTAACAGTCTAGTATTTTTAAAAGGTACCATCATCCGTAGAAGTAGACAGCAAATGTGTCAAAACGACCACTTTTAGGAGTTTTGCTTTATGTATCTGTTAGCCGTCGTGTTATGGTTGCACCAATTAGTGCTCAGAACGCGTTCCACAACACGTTGTGGCCGTTTGGTATGTTGATCATGACGCGAATTTCGTTTTGTGGTATTTCTATGATTACCACAACGCGTTCTGGGCGTTTTTATAAGAGCCACGACACGAATTTTGCATTGTGGCATTTTGGCAGTGACCAGAACGCGTCGTGAGCGTTTTTTTTCGCTCAAAGACCGAAATCGTTCTTTGAGCCTAACATATATACTTCTAGAAATGACTACAAGGGACTGGACTAGGGTTCTTAAAAATTCCACATAAAGTTGTATCAAATTTGTGTGTTAATGAAATTGAAACATTAAATAAAATTCACCGTGGCGCCACTTTCGGTCAGGGTAGCGTCTTTATAAAAACCAAAGCTGAAACTTTAACACTTTATATACGACTAAGTAATATCTTATACAGCTATTATAAGACTTAACTAATTGCTTTCACTTAATTACCAAGCATAGAAATAGCCACTGGTCAGTAGTTAATTACCGAGTTGGGTGTTTATGACCCAATCCATTTGCTAAGTCATTACGGATCATATTTATGTATTCCACATGTTAATAAGTACCCCGGGGGGTAATTTACCGGTAAACAAAACATCATATAAGACGTGAAACGAGTTCATAAGTGTATATTTGTGGTCAAAGTAACATACTCATTTGAGCTTTCATCATTTTGACACTTAAGTAATACGTGTTACAAAAAAAATCCATAATGCCGAATACTTGTGGTGGATAGGGACCAACAAACTGGACAACTTTTACTAAGGGACCAACTCTGAAATCACGAAAAAAAATCTGCTACTTAGGTATGTGTTTTGGGTTTGTTGCTTACATTTTTTCGCTTGTGTTTTCGAAAGAAAAGATTATTATGGTATGCTTATAATAACACTTAGAAGCCGATTCCTTGTATGTAAAGTTAGGTAAAAAAACAGCCTTTTGGCTGTGTTTCAAGAACAAAATGACACAGTTTTCAGATTTATTATCCCTCGTTCACTACCTATTCGTAACTAAAATACAATAAAATAGTAATTAATCCCCTAAAGGTAGGGAAATTGAAACTTTTTTCTTCTTATAGTACGATTAGGTAAGGTATGAAGGATAAAAATCTGAAAACTGAGCTATTTTGGCTGTCTTATTTGCTTTACCTTTGACAGTCCGCTTTGTAGGGAACTATCGTTCTAGGTTATTAATTGTTGTTGTTCTAATGTATGTTTGTCAGTGAAATAACATGATAAGATACACTGAAAAAATGATTAACCAAACTAGTTGTGTTATTTGTAAGTTTTGTTAAAGGGAAATAAACTTTAGTTACATTTAAACAAACTTTTCAGTTATAAGTCCACAACTAGTTCTGTAGATTTATATTCGGTATGTGGGAACTAAATTTTTTGTTACTGTTTACTGATTTTACATAGACTAACTAGCGCAGTTGCAGCAACAAAACCAGTTACTACATTTAACTAAACATTGTGCTTAATATCAATCAAAGTGTGTGATTATTTTTAACAAAATTGCACAACACGTAGGTATCAACCAAGTACAAAACTTATATTAAATATTCAATAAACAGTTTTGTTCACAACACCTAATTGATTTTATCTATTAATAACAATAGTTTTGTTCGTAATTGCCCACAAGTTAAGCAAAAAAGAACTATGCAAACAGTTTTGCTAAATTAACTAAATTTTCTTTAAATAACGTAATGACTTTTGAAGTATATAATAATTTTTTTGCTGCCGCCAACAAAAACAGATTGTTTATATGTTACCAAACCTCATGCGGTGCGGGGGAAGGCGTGTGGTTGTGATGTGTGTGGCAAAGCAAAGCAAAATAAGTTCATTCCTGCGCCGGTATTTTTATCAGTTGATAGAAGCCCTTCCGGGAGTACAGGGTGTGAGGCAGACAATTTTGAAGACTTGGTAGACGGGAATTGGCAACCATTGTGAGAGACTAAAAAATAGTGATCTCCTAAGCTACGCTCGAAGGAATGCACAGCTGAAGTGGCAGTGGGCTAGACACATGGCGAGGAGAACCGATGGCCGTTGGGGCGGAACGTTTCTGGAGGCGATCGCGCACCGGACGACGCTCCGTGGGTAGGCCCCCGACAAGGTGGACCGACGATTTGGTGATGTTCACGGTGCACTGCTGGATGCGGGCCAAGCAGGACCGATCGTCGTGGTGATCCTTGGGGGAGGCCTATACCCAGGAGTGGGTGTCGTGCGGTTGATATGATAAAGCAACGCAAAGGCAACCCAGATAAAAACTTGCGGTTTCTAGGTATTCACTAATTTATTAAACATTTTGGAAGCCTTTGTAAATCGTTAATAAAACCGTAATGCATATTTTTCCATGTTATTTATTGTTTTGCATTTCCGTTACACCCTGTATAAACAGTATAATACAGAGTGTGAGAAATGGCTTGACAAAAACTTTACAAACGTAATTAGGCCATGAAACTGAACAACTTATAAAACCTTATACTACTTTCCCCAAGGAACACCTTGGGGAAAGTAGTTCAGTTTCATGGCCTAATCGCGTCTGTTAAGTTTTTGCCAAGCCATTTCATACACCTTGTATTTTGTTACTAATTACTTAACTGAGACTGGCTACTAATAACAAAACGGTTTTGTTATATATTGACAAACCGAAGCGGTAACTTGTAAGCAAACAGTAAAGTAAAATTAACCTAACAGTTTGGTTGCCAGCCAGCAAATAGTACAGATATCGATAACCAAACACTTTAGTTAGTTACAGCAAAATCTTTGACTACTTTTTTACAAACAGCATTGTAATTTCTAGACTAATAGTTAGATTAAAAAAAGTCAAATTGTTAGGTTAATTTAAATGAAAAAAGTTAGACTACAGGTTACATAGCCCAGTTAAACAAACCTAATTTTGTTACTGATAACCAGTAGTTCGCAAGTCCGTAGATTAGGGCCTACTAGTAACCAAATTTTGGTTAGTGTTAACTAATAATTTTTTTCAGTGTAACTAACAGTCAGACGCCGTAAGTGGGTTATTCTTTCTTTTCGACTTCCGTGGTCGGCGCTTTGCACTCCGGTTTTCATGGTGTCGCCTGCTGAGGCCCCGGGTTCGATCCCGGCTGGGTCAATTTAGAAGACGAACTTTTTTATGTTGGCTCAGGTCTTCCATAACACAAGTGCTTTAGCTCCTTGCTTTGGAATCGGAGCAATTTATATGTGATGCAGTCCAATTTTTATTATTATGTATTTTTATTTCTGTTTCAGGTAATGTGTCCTGTCCATGAATACAAAAGACAAACAATAAAGTAAGGTAAACAGTACAATTTATAAACATGGTATAAAAGTACAATTTACATTAAATGGGTTTACTCTTGGCCACATTAAAAAACTATTAGGCTAAGAAGAGGCCGAAGATGGAGTGAGCTTCCCAGAAGAAGCCTATTCAATCGGGCTTTATACTTTAGAAATCACTGCTGGGTTGTATGTTTGCGGGATTAAGAAAGTGCAAAAAAGGTTACATAATTTTAATGAAATATTAAATAACTTTATGAATCACTCGTTTTTAAGATTAGTTTAAATGTTATTTGTGACATAAAATGTTTCAGTAACAGTATTTTCCGTAGGAGAAGCATTTCAGCTATGGAACCATACATATCCAATATTAACACACTGCTCAAAAGAAAATAATGGCCTCTGTATGATTTTCTATACAAAAGAGGAGCTGAATGTTATTTTCATGATAAATTTAATCAGATTTTATTTGAATTTTCTCTCTTGAAAAGAAAGAATGTGAGTCGGTCACCTATCGCGGAATTTATCGATGAACTGAACATCGAAAGAATTCTAATACGACACACTTATTTGGAGATTCAGACAAAAATAAAAACGAGTTAAAATACGTGAAATACAAGAAGAAAAGGAAAAATTATACAGTAAATTCGACAGTAATGCTTTCAAAAAATATCAAATGCAAATAATGTAAGATTGAATTTATCATAAAAATACCTTTACAAAGTTAGCTCCTTTGTATGGAAAAACATAGAGGAACCCTTTTTTTTCTTTTGAGCAGTAGGTATATATTTACAGAATTAATTATATATTTTTTGAATGAAATAAACCTTACTCTCCTTCCAGTAACTTGTTAAAACAGTTCATGAAATACTTACAACAACAGCTGTGAAACCGCTTCGAAACTTTTAAATCTGTCTCAAAAAGCTTATTTTAGTTTCCCAAATAACTACTTTTGTCATTGTTTCGGCTCTGTCCTTGTTTGTGGGTAAGTTGACACGTGAAGAGGGTGCGAGTTGACTTCGTTATTTTGTCTGTGCCAAAATAACTACGAGGATATTAGTAAAAAACTTTCCTTGTTTCCTTACACTTCAGAAATACAATAACGACGAATAATTAGATTCAGAACTATCTTCTGATAGAGTTGTTTATCTCATGCACATGCACATTGTTTTAGTGTGCGTCTGCACACTATTACGCACAGTAAAATAATGTGCATGTACATTTGTACATGCACATTCATAGTCGAACAGCATTTGTGACATAAAACAACTGTACCCATCTGTTGTGATAAAAAATGAAGGTACGTAACATGAAAGAAAATGATTGGGAAATAAAAATACGAAATCAAAAGAATAAGCTTTTTAATCTGTAAAGTAAAAGCAGGTGTTCAGATTCTGTAAACAGATACAATGAACAGTCGCAGTCATAAAAGTTAGATATGATTCCGTGTGATGAAGGGGCGCAAGCACAAGTACAGCACTAAACCATAGCAACAGATGAATAGAGCGGTCGTAACGAGCCAGCATCCGCCGAACAACCCGGCTACAATATAATTTAGCTGGAGATTATGGAGATATCGTTGCTTTACAACTATTTGCGGGGTACAAGGCACTAACTCAGTAGGGGTCTGGAGGAACATGCAATATTGTAGGTATATAAAGAATAGGTACTTCTCGTTGCCTAGCCGCATCTTTCCAGAGCTTTATTTCTATTCATCACACAAAGACATCGTTTGCCAGTGCGATAAAACCATTCGGCCATTTCCGCGCTCTTCCGTCATCGTAAGTCGGTCGTCGCCGTTCGGTTTGCTCGCTCTAGCCAAGGATGTATGGAAAAATGCTGAGCTGGATAGTCAAATATAGCTACTCTTACCTCCGGTTTCTAAGGTACTTATCAGTGGTTTATCGGAGGTTTAACTTTATCGGACCAGTCCACATTCTATGGTTTAAAGTCAGATAAAGTACCTCAGAAACCGGGGGTTTGTCAGTAAGGTAGTTTGTTAGATAAACTTCCATAGCATATCCTTACAGCATAACAGACGACAAGCTCTATCGAACAATGCAGTTATCAAAACCTCAATAATTATACACGCCACGGCTTTTTATTAAACCCGTGGCAATATAAATAGCAGCATCAGTAGTAGTGTCATTTCATTAGGTTTTAGGTTGGTTCTAGGTACATTGTTGCACTTAAACCTAATATTTATACATACAATAAAGGAACGATTGTTTTTTATGTATCAGATTGAAAATCGGTACCTACTTACGACAATGTTAGATTCTGGGGTTTTTAGTGGACAAATGGAAGTAAAACCAAACACCATGATCCATGATTGTAAAAATAAATTATGTCACAATGAAGACACTGAACAAACCTTTATAAAATCTCAAAAGATAAGCTTGTTTTGGGGCTAGAGATAGTTATCCCATATACAGTTCGGATTCGGATTCCCACTGCACTTTGTATGGTTGTAGATAAATGAACGATCCGCCTTTCGCATGTTGCCATAGTCATAAAAATAATCGGGGAAATTCAGCTGCAAGCATTTTTATTTCAAGAAATGAAGTTTTAAAAGAGCTTTAATATTATAAGATACTTATTAGTAATATTAGTTACTAGACCGCCCGCGACTTTGCGTGGTCATATTATTTATCTATCTCTCGGGAACAGTAGGTACTTTTCAGTGCTGGATTAACCCTTAAACAAATTAAGCAATTGTTTAGGGCATCACGTCTGGGGGGCACCATAATCGGCACCAAAATAAAATCGAAAAAAAAATTATTTTGCAAGAAATTTAAAAAAAAGTTTTAGTTTAAATTAATTTGTTTGGGCATGTAAAATGACTTACTACAAGATTAGTGGATGAATTTGACTAAAATAGCGCTGCGCGGCCGTTTTTTACTATAGACAGTGGATGAAACTGACAAAAATCGCGCTGCGCGGCTGTTTTATTTGACTAAAGACTGGCATTTTTCTGAAAAATCGGGAAATTTGTGCATATCCTAGACAGGCATTTTTCCTTACGTAAATGGTAACCCTATATAGGGGGCCCACAGGCGTGGATTGCTTAGGGCACTAAGTTGTCTTAATCCGGCACTGACTTATAAAATAGTACGTTCGTTAAAACGTGAAGGCTTAACAAACAAATTAACAAAGTTAGTTAGTTATAATTAGTAGGTAAGGATTTTACTCGCAACGAAAGTATTCGATCAATAACTTATACTGGTAACCCTGTTGGTGCTATCAAAATTCTAATTGTAAACATTGAATTTTGAAACATAACATAGAATTTTGACAACACCAACAGGGTTACCTGTATAAGTCTTTTTAAATAATTTAATAATTTCTCAGGTAAACAGACTTTTTAGACAGACTTTACCACTTTTCACAAACAAAACCAGTTTTTTATTGCTTACAACGCTTTAAAAAAAGAACAATATTAATTTAGTTTCCCTTTCGTCGACAATATCGGAAACGGAAGGCATGCAGGCTTATTACGAACGCAGAAACGAGAACGAAACGAGATGGACTTGACCAAAATAAATCAATTTCCGGATTAGAAACACGTTTTCTTATTACTTTATGTATTGACTTTCTTATTTCATTCCCCGACGTTTTAGCACGTGGTCCCGAGTTTTTCAATAAATATACGCGTGAAAATCTAGAAGTTTTACAAGTTTGTCAAGTCAAAAATAGCTTTGTTTAAAAAAAAATAATTATCAAGTACTTTTGTACTGTCAATATAGAGCATCACCAAAAAACAATAATAACAGGACATAGAAGATTGAATTTATATTTACAAGGCGTCTCGCGGATAAACTCTATCAGTGAGGGGGTTGTCAGAGAACACTTGTGAAGTCACAAGGTTTGTGCTGTTATGTGGTCAAATTATCATTTGACGAGCCGTGCTTGTGAAACTCTTTGCAACATTTGGCCAAATATTGGCATACTTTTTGTCAAAAGTGGCATACTTCTTGACTAAATGTTGCAAAGAGTTTCTACATAAGTGCATATAGTTGCACCCTCGGTAGTTTACAGAATAGGTGCGTGGGGTGGTGACGCGTCATACATCACCAGCCCGCGGCCGCGCCCGCGCTCGCCCTGACTTATGGCCGCCCATTCGTCTGCCACTGCCAGCATTATTGAAATACAAAGTAATTGCTTTTTTGGAAACACTTGCTTGGTACCTGGGGCCCTACCGCCTAACTTTCATGGCCATCGTAATCATCGCTTTCATTTTACAGATGAATGTGACACATTGCTACTTCTTTTTGGCATAAATAAAAACTTACCAAAGAAAAGTAGCAATGTAACACATCCATCTGTCTAATCAAAGCTAACATTAACTTAATTGTTTTTAGCCGATAGACCCGCAGGTAACCTACCGCCTTGTAAGTTAGTTAATACAATACAATAAATTTAACTAAGATGAGAGATAATTAAGATGATTTGCGGGCTATAGGGCCCTTAACGAGAATTGTTTCCGACATTATTTATCTTCAGTGTCGTGTCCGAAGCACTAGCCCATTAGAGGCGTGAAGTAAATAATTTTTCTCGGCAGTTGTCGGTTTTCTTCGTGCGGCGTCGGCAGATAAGCGGAGATATACGATACCAATCAGCCGAGCGATACAAAGAAGAACAAGATTCCTATCTCCCCGCAAGTTACCACGCCATTTTCCTCAGCACTGTCTAATTGGTTTTTTAGTCTAAAATACAATCTAGATATAATTTTATATAATTAAGATAAATTAAAATAATGAGAAGTTAATTGCACATTAAAGATGACGGAAAGCTCATTAAAGCTGTTGACAAAATAAAGAAGAAATTAGTTTACAGATACAAGTTCGTTTAGTTGATCTGTCCCCCTACTCAAATGGCCAACTTTCTATTCGTTTGAACGCTACGCTTACTTTTAAAGCTTATATATGAGCAATAGATAATTAAATCACATGTCGCAAACTTATGTAAATCACAGACTTCGATGTATTGCATGGAATTGTCAAGCTTACGGCACGTAATTTTGTAGTTTACGGCTTATTTTAAAGTTTTAATAGTAAGCGTAACGTTCAAACGAATAGAATATTTGAGTAGGGGGGCTGGTATTTTAACATCTATCAATTTTACTCAGTACTAATGCTGGTCGTTAGATTGGCACAAAATATAGAAGATATCTGACGACAAATAATCGACGCCACGGAAGATCCAAGAACTTTAAATTCATATGAACTTAAAAGTTCTTGTGTGCGTCTAAAACCGCGGACAAAGTAAAACCTAATTAAATTTCGTTGTCATATAAGGCGTCGATCAATCACTATAGCGACACGTGTGACAGAGATGGTTATCGCTGTCACTGTCACTCGTGCTAGTAAAAAAATAGAAACAAGCGACTAGCTTTATCGATAAATAAATTAAGATTGACAAGTGGTAGTTCATGTTCAATCGATTATTGGACCGATTATTTTCCCAATACCTCTCTAGATCTAGTTTATCGTTTTATACACACGACGTCAGAAAAATCGCACCTCTTCGAAAATAAGTTTAGACTTGGCCACCTGCTATTGCTAGCTAACGTTGTATTGTGTAGGTAAATGTTGATATTTATTGAAAGTACATTATATGAGCTTTCAATTAATAAATGTTTGATTTAATTAACATAATAGTTACCTTAATTAAACACTTAAAGCGTTATTGCTTGCGCCGCTATTAAAGGGAAATAAAAGGAAAGGAAATAAGGGAAATGCGGGTAAATTTGCTATCGTGATGATGGAGAAAACACACTTCAATAGTTCAATTAAAAAAAGGAATACCCATCGTAAGATGTATACTATTGCCTATGAAGTTGTACAAATATTGCAAAAAATGAGGCACGGAAACTAAATCTCAGTAATTGATTCTGTTTGACGAGTATTTCAACGGTTTCTAGAGACTGTTGGCTATGTCCGAAGGGGATGAAGTATATAACTTAACATTAGATAGGATTAAATTAACTTTGAAGAAATTTTTGAAAAGGTGCGATTTTTATGACGCCGAGTGTATTAGCAGTATAAAAACTGTTGTACTTATGTAGTTCATGACCACTAAAGCAAGAGCTAGTATTGAAAATCACTTTAGTCTAGCCCTCAGAAACCATTAGACGACGACTAAAGAAAGACCAAAAAGTCTGAAAGAGTTTAAGTATCGTACAGCGCTAGTAAATAATAATTATGAAACGTTTCTTTTGATCGCAGTATTTAAGTTCTAGCCATTCACTGAACTTCAAAAGAATCCAGGAAACCAAAAAAAAAAAACAAATTATTTCTACTGACCCATTTTATCAAAACTTACTATATTTTGTACTTATTTTCCTTTCCTTTACAAGCATTTTCCTTAAAATCACTATTCCACAACTCCGTTTATCACAAAACGTTAAATTACACACTACACGTGTGATTGTTTATTTAAGTAATATGATTTCACCCTTGTATTAGTGATTTCGTTAATGAAAAACAACTTGTAAAAAAAACTTAAAACTTGTAAAAACTCTATGGAAAATCCTGAGTTGCTGAGGGTGTCCGGCGCGACTCTTCATTCCGTCTTGACAATTTTTACTAGTGTCTTGCATAAATTATTTGGAAAAAGACACAAATTACATGAACTTGTAATTTTTTTATTGTATAGTTGTAGACTTGTAAATTTTGATAAACAGGGCACCTGCATGCATGAGAATTTTATTTAATTAAGTGAAGAAGTAACAACCATTATTTTGACTGTCTAATGGAAGCACCCAAGAGGCAGATCAAAACAAAAGCCCGTGCAAGATGACGCCGGCACGTGACCAGAGAGCCAAGTGTACCTCCGCCATATTGCGCCGGTTTAGATAAAGACTTTCCGTTATTGGCGGATTAAGATGCGATCGGCTCGGTTTAAAGTTTCGGCTGCCGATGGGAATGGGATGGGAAACGTGACTCATAGCGGGGAGGGCTGTTGGGGCTTTTGAGAAAAGTACGGCTGTTTGGGTATGAATGCTACTGTTGCAGGAGGTGTTGAATGTACTAAATCTTAACCGCCTCTGTGGTCTAGTGATTCGCCCACCCGTGTAGGACGCAGGGGTCCCGGGTTCGATTCTCTGGGGGGTACAATTTGAACTCGGTTTGGTTGTTGGTAGGACCTTATTTCAAGTCCGCTTGGCTAGCTACCACCATCTTACCTAAGTCTGACGTTATAACAACAATTTTTTTTTGTTCCGGCAGTAAGAGGTAAGTTACCAAGGAGTAAACTACAGTAATAATAGTTGAATTTTATTAATCCCCGATTTGGGGTCTCGAAATTCTATTTCAAATCTAAGCACTATAACATTTATTTATTTTTTATTAAGTGAGTTTCAATGATTGCATTATCACTCATCGTAGTTCTTTTTTGTTTCTTGGATCTCTCGCATTTGAACCGCAGTGTAATGTTGTCTTCAATTCTGATATTGTTCAAACATTTTTTGAACTTTGCCTTGTAATTTATTCATTCCTATCCTGATCTCTGAGAACGTGTGTGCTATCGCATCACCATGTGGCATTAACAGCGTTGTAAAATGACAGTCGTTAACACCTGACGACCCACATTAGACTGGCTTTACGAGAAGATGACCACAGAATGACTGTTGTAATAAGATGTCTGGAGAGAAATGGTGCTTGTGAAATAGGAAATATATGTAGCTTAATTCAGTAGAAAATATATTATGCAAGATGCACCGCCCGCGCGCCTGCAAAAAATGCACATGCTCACTACAAAATATCAGTGCACAATACCTTCATTTAGCAAGACAGTAAAATACCTTGCACCTTCACCAATTAGAATACTCTACACATGTTTCGCCCCAACCCAGAGCATACTCAGGAGTTAGATCGTGCGTAAACCAACCGAATCAACCTTGATTGACAATAGTTTGGGACTTTGCCAAGTAACCCCTTATTCAATCGAGTACAAATGGTGCTTTGAACTCATTGATTTTTGAAATTACGAAAGGAATAAAAGCACTTGATATTTAGTAAATAATCATTATGATATAAGCCTGTTTCGGCTGCTTGTGATAACTATCGTAGTTAACGCTGGCATGTGTTATATTATAAATAATAGGTACAGTTTTTCCTTTCAATTTATAAGGCGCGTGCGGTAGTCCACAAATCTCTACTTAGGACACTTTATATCTCCATTGTCGTAATGCGGCGAGGGGGTCCAAATGCCCGGTTTTATTGCACCCCGGTGTTTGGAACCGAGTCACGCTCGCCCGGATTACCATACCGTTACTACTTTATGGCTTTCTGATTTCAGTCCTGGCTTTACTCCGGCTAGGAGCTTTTCAAACTCTTAAACCGTTTTTCCTTATCCGTTTTGATGGGCTTTACAACTGGCATAACGAGACCCTCTATAAAAGAAGTTTTGAAAGGTTTATGTCCAAATCTGATAACCTTTTTGTCTCATGGTTATCTATTAGTTTTCAGATAAAGATAGTAATGCGAATCATATTGAACAAGATTTTTTTTAATTTAATGTACTCAAACATCTAGAATTTTTACTCATAAAAGTAAACTCAATTTTGTGTGTAGGCACACCAAAAAATACTTAACTGCTAAAATAAATGAAATAGGGATAATTAACTCCCAAAAGGTGGCGGAACCAGTCGAGAACGACGGACTGGCCTATTGCCTTTGTTCAATACTTGTAAAGTATTGGACTCTGAAAACTATAAAGTCAGGAATTTGGTTATCTTTGGTTTACTTTTACCTTATTTATAAGGTTCAGGGGGATGGTAAGTTTGAAGACGTCTGTGTTTGAGGAAACACAAAACACTGCACATACTTCACTACCATTATGTAGATGAAGAAAAGTTGGAAAACAAATGCGTAATATCTATTTTATATCAAAAGAGTTACACAATATAAACAATGGAAAAACACTCATTTGTTTTTAATAGGAAACTGTTTCACTAGATGATTGTAACCACTTTCCCATCATTACCATCAAACACTTCATCTTTTTTTATATCATGCTAATGACTACATTACTTAGAAAAAATAAGTTACTATATTGTTCGTATTTTTGTGAGCATTTAAAGTAATCTTTCGATGACTATAAATATTGAATGAATCGCTACAAATCTAATTCTACAATTTGATCAAGAGACGTTTACGCGTTGAATTTTGATCGATATTGCTGTTAAGCAATCAAGACAAATATTAAATGGTTCGTGCCGTGTCTTGTTAAGAGACATGTTCTAGGAAGGATTCAATTTAAAATCCTCTAACGTAAGTGCCTTGCGTTCATCCCGCAGGTATTTAATTGCCCGGGAGTCCTTCACGTAAATGCAAGATGATTACGGGCGATAAAACAAACCATACTTAAGGAAAATTATCGTCCAGCGCAAACTTTTAAATTGGTAATTCATTTGCCGACGGATATATAATTTGCCATTAAGTTTACTTTCGATTTAAGATTCTTAACTCGACTGTGAGGAATTGCCGATTGTTTTGCGGGTAAAGTATGTAGTGGAGAAAACAAATTTGAGAACAGCCGCACATTTTACTTGTTTAAGTACAAGAAGCAAGTGTTAGACGTTGGAAGTCACAGTTTGTTCAGAGGTCTCGATCATATGCATTGAGATATGGCCGTGCGGCTGCGACCGGTCTTTCCTGGACCGCTAATTGACGTCTGACAGATATACTAACAAAATAACGCATGAAAAAAACTCGCACTCCAACAAAATCAACCCACCGTTGGCTGCATTAAATTCAATTTGCACTAACCGCAACGTCACGCAAAATTTGCTAACGCATTCATCTGAGTACCCCAGGCCAGAAAGAAAGTTACACGAACTTCAAGTAAAAAGCTAAGGGACATTGATCTGTTGTCGTCTTGAAATAAAATTCATTTTATTGAGTGATCGGTCAAGTCTTGTCACGTTTTATATCATTGAAAAACAAAACCCGTTATGGTGATGCAAGGGAGTATTCTGGGTCCAGTTTTATTTCTACTTTGTGGCTTAATTTATCAAGAGCAGGGCTGATATTTGTTTGCGATGCCACTGCGGCTGCGTTGTTTGCCGCGGCGCAAGAGCAAGAGGCCGGAATGCCCGGTGCGGGAGAGAACCTGTCTTTTGACTAAGAAATGCACTTGAAGTTCGCCCCGTAAGTTCGACGTCTGCAACGCTTTACTACAACGACGAAGCGCCGTGTTATCTAGATCACAACGTGTAGAGCCATATTTCTGTCGCGGGGCAAGCAAGCTCAGCTATGTGTGACAAGATTACTGCATGTTAGCTTGTCAGAGCGCTAGCCTTTGACAAACTCATATCTCTGCTACCTTTCCGCAGCAATTTATCGTTTCTATGACTAAGTATATTATAATCTACGTATCAGTTGCGCTGCAATGAAGGATGCAATGCTTTAATGTGAACGTTTTGTGATAAATATTAACAGGGATTTATACATATCTTTGCAGAGTTTACTTTTAGTCATGCCATGTATCATGTGTGGCGGTGGCGGTACTTACCTCTGAAACTAATATCTGATACTTATTGTGATGTAAGTAATATTCAAAATTGTTTGGGTTCACGTTACAAATTGATAACATTAGATCTGTAGGTTAACAGTAATAATCACTATCACTACATAATTATAAAACAAAGTTCTCCGTTGCGTCTGTCTGTCTGTCGTCCTGTCTGTCTGTTCACGATAAACCCAAAAACTAAGTACTGCACGGATTTTAATGCTGTTTAGATAGATGCGCCAATAGATAGATAGAGTGATTCATAAGGAAGGTTTTGATCAAAGATTTCTATGTGTATTGTCTATGGTTTTGGTATATAATTTGTCAAAGTTTTGTGTAAGTTGGTTGAGATATAACGATTATTGTTGAAAGTGTCGGAAAAAGTCAAGTCGCCTTGGAGCTTTCATACAATGTATGGTGAAATTATATTTTTTTATAGATCTAAAAAAAATCCGTGATGGCATAATATCTATATTTTAAGAATAGCTTACATCTTCTAAAAATTGCTGTAATTGGAAAGCTATATTTAGACGGATACAAATTATGTTAGTTACCCTAAGCATTTCATGAAAATTATTATAATGTTTTACACTTTATACTCGTAATTTAAATGAATATTTTAGAAGTTATTGCAAAACATTCACGCGCGTGAAAATAAATACAAGCACGTTTCTCACACCGATGACGATGACGGGACGCGAATGGGACGGAAACAGACTTTTGAAGCGAAGGGAGGTGATGACTGGGAGGTATTTATTTTCTTTTTGAGTGTCGTCGGAAGATCGCAATTGGCAAAAAGAAGGAAGGAATCGAAGCGAAGCGAGGGCGAGACGTTAATAAAAAATATTTAAGAGAAGCTAATCTCGATATTATCTATCCTTTCTCATCACTGCATCGAAGAAATATGTAAAGTTGCGGAGTCACCTCGAACTACGTTTCCGTTGTTTGTGTGATGTCATCGGTGTAATTAACAGCGAAAGTGTTTAGATTAGGGGGGTCCCGTCAATCTTCTGGGACTAATTCGTAACCGTGATTTACGCCAAACAGTAACTTCAAACTTAATACGTAATAAATTTAAGGTTTCGTTTGTAGTAACAAGTTTTCGAGCACGGGAATTTATCTCGCTTGTCTTCAGAGGTGGTCGTAGAACTAATTTTATGGTTAATAAGACTTTCTTAACTGGATGAATGGAAATTATTTCCTTATTCGCTAGTCATGGAAGTGCAATTATTATACCGATATCAGTTCTGGGAAAATATTGCTTAGCTTTACCAACCATTGTATATTTGTTTATTTTGTAATTAAAAAAGAAAATCAGATTGTATGATGTTCTCGTGTTTCAAATTAATTATGCTGCACAAAAAGATACCTACAATTTAAACCGCTCCTTAATCTAAGTTATGTCGACGATCTTTTTTAGCGTTTTTTTTCTAATCTACATTCAAGCGCCATCAATGGGTACACTTCAAACGACTTTATAATCCATTAAATTGTCTCAACGTGTAAGCAACATATTTTTTGGCGGCAACGAATCACCGGGCGTGGCAGTCATTATACTAACAGCCGCCATTACCGACTATTTGCTCTGGAGCCGCGGCTGGCTCCTGATTGATTGACCGAGGAACTTCAATTAGGAGATGGTTTGAACGATCATCTGTCAAACGAGTTGTGTCTTTGACTCAAATGGTCATGAGATTAATAGAGTCAACTTCATGTTTAGGTCTGCCAACGATATTGCTTACACCCTCATTTTAGTTTTCTACCGAAGAAGTCTATAAAATAAATAATAGTTTTACTGCTCAAAAATCTTTAATAGCTTTTATCGCTTGTAAACATTTATTATGCTTTTTATTAAGAAGTCGGATACAGAAAACAGTAATACTTATTCTGTAGCGGATCTATAATATAATTTTGACATTATCTGCTTATTCATCTCCGTTATTATAATTGGTCATTAGATCAATTAAAACTTTTTTGACCACCCAATGAAGTTTGATAAGCACATTAGCGCCTTCATATATTTGATTGTACAAGATCAGAATGATAAGTTAATCAATTTGATTGCTAAAGATCGATCAATCTTATCATATCTCGATAAGAATGAGATAAAATTAACGATGTTGATATTTGATTAGCATTTATATTACTTCTGTTTTATGTTCCGGTTCTATGCAGGTAGTTACGTAATAGATGTAATATAGATAAAGTGAACTTAACTGATCTATTAGAGTAAGAAAGCTATCTTGATATGAGTCCATGCATTTCGTATAATTTTCATATAACCACAAACGTTTGTCCTTTAAAGGCATTTACGTTAAACAACAGAAAATCTTCTGGGAAGCTATATTGTATACCTGCTTTTATCATTGCTTGGCAAAGTTTTATGGTAAATTAAGAGTTACTATTTTAGGATTGCTGCTAGAGTAGATAACATAAATAAAATTGTATTAAATTAGATAATTACTTAACTATATGATGAGATTAAACCTGTAGGTACTTCATAATATTAATTGTGGTATAGTATAAAGTAAAGTAATAAAGTTAAAAGTTTCATTTGAAAATTAGATACTATATAAGCTTAGATAGCTCGGTGGATCATCTATAAAGTTACAAATTCTAATTTGAATTGACCCATTTGGCCGACGTTCTCTTTATACCATGATAGTTCACAAATAAGTCCACCAAATCTGACTCCATCTTCATCCGTCAATATAAGTAGTCCTGGACCATGTCTGGTCGTTACTCGCCCGTCCCGATACGGCCTAATGGCCAATCCTTGATCCTTCATAAATCCAACTTCTTCTCCATCCATTTTCATTACAATCAATAGGCCAGTTACAGTGAACGATATCGGTTACTCGTAATAGGTTAGGAACCTCGTTATGTTCAATGTTTATTGATTCATTTTTAACTTTAACGTTTTTAATATCCGTCTATTTTGGAAAAACGCTAATATTACCTATAATTTTTGTGTGTTCTTTAACAGATTTCTTGTCTGCGATAAATACATAGAAAAGATATAATTTTTAATTGTCTGGTGTTTCATATCTTCATAAGTTTATTCTAATCATCAACTATCAAGCAGTAATATGCCTGTTTATCATCCATATCAGCTCTGAGAGTATCTAATTAATTCACTGGATTATAAAAAATGCAATAATAGATATTAATTTTCTTTTCAACACCAACACCCGCAGACCCACCAATCCACATTGGGCCCGCGTGGTGGGTTATGGGCCATCCTCCTTATCCACCCCATAAGGAAGGCCGGTGAGGACATTAAAAAGTGGCTGATGGTCAATTTTCTTTTGATTGAACAAGTATTATTATTATTAATTAGTGGCTTTAGTCGCTCATTTTGTGAGAATCGTGAACAATATTATAATGTAAGTAGCGTTCGAAAATGCAGTTCGGTAGTGTTCTCGACGGGTGGTCCAAGTTCGGTTCCGGAGTGAGTCCGTGCCGCGGGTACATTAATTAAACTACCATAGTCGTGTGCAGGTTGACTTCTGTGGAGTATGATTTATTTCTAAGCACTATTTGCTACTATGAATAAATCTGATAAGTATACGAAATCATTTATGTGGCTGTAGCTCAATCAAATTCGCTCTGTATGTTCTCGGCTCGGACTTAGAATTAAGCCCGAATACTTTGATGAAAGTAAATATCTCGCTAAAGGGTTTTTTTTTGAAAATTCTTAATTAAGGTTGAAAATAGTAATAGAATTTCCCTTTTCAATTTTATAATTTACTTTAACTAGAGTTTGCTGCATGCCATTGAACCACCCAAAACTTTAATAAAAGCGTTTTCCATTGCACTCACGCGTTTTCCCAAATATTTCCACCGGCGCAATACATCATTCGTCGGCTATCGGCCACCGCCGCCCATTGCCGAAAAAAAACAACATCTTGATAAAAACCTCCATGCAAATTCCACCTCCACGGCACAAACAACTATTTGCTGTAATTATATTTAAAAAATGCGTTCGAAAGTCGAAATTTGCTTGAAATTAAAACCTTTGCTTTCAGTCATTTACGGGGCGTAACAACCTTTTTTCACTGCAAACGATTGTGTTTTATATAAAGATGATTTCAAGGTTTAGAGTTGTATGAAGGGGATTGAATAAAGATTATGTAAGGGCATTTTAATTCAAGTGGATCAGTGGGTAAATTAGCAATAGAATGAAGTGGCCACGAGGGACAACCGGACGCACGGGCGGTTAGATACATTGTTTTGTATTAATTCCGGTACCCTTAAATGCTTATGGTTACTGTTTAACTGTTTCAGTTTATTGTGTTTAACTGTTACGACTTCATAACGTCTATTTTTGTTGATTGTTATTCAGTGTTTAATTAGTGCAGATGGATGGATATAACCATAGAAAAATTTTCGCTGCGCTCAAGGATACGGATGGATATGAACGATGAATATATTAGTAATAATTTAATACTCATCAAGTAAAAATTTAATAATAATTGAATAATAAAAGGATAATAAGTGTGTAGAAGTATGATATCAAAGGATATCATAGTTAAGAGATGACTCTAGAGATTACTTTGAGCTGTTACGTCGGAAACGATATTATTTTATGATACCAAAATTCGTTAATGAGATCATACACGGTTAAATTTTAAGTATATCTTAAAATGAAATGGGGTTTTCATTAATCGACTCCCTTTAGCTTAGTTTCATATTTGAGTATTCAAGTTAAGTTTTCTAGCGGAATTTCCTCAAAAGCGTTGCCGACAGTTTTACAATCCGTTTGATTAGTGGTCCCAGGGCTCCTCGGAGCTCCAGTCTCGAGGGCCCTACTACCGACCTCATAAAATTAACATCGGCGTTCTACTCATACAACCATATACATTTTATAAACATTTCCTATAAGACTACACTTATGTTCAGCCACAGTGTAAGTTAAAGACGACCTTTCACTCCTAATACTGGGTTACTTATTACTAATATACTTATTATGCGAGCAAATGATGATAATTTATTTCCGTATCAAAGTTTTTTTCCCGACTAAGGAGAAGCAAAAGGTGGGTTATGATTGTGCCTTATATTTAATACATTTTGTAATAATTGTCCAAACTTATCTTTTTTCAAAGTTATAAGTCACGATAAGAAATTTTTGAATAAGAAATTGACATTAGTACTACCTAACCTACTATATTTGTGTTCCCTATCATAATATCAGCCGCACGACACCCACTGCTGGGCTGGGCATAGGCTTCCCCCAAAAATCTGCAAGACTATAATTCCTATATTGTATGGAACTGCAATAGAATTATATAGAAGCAAAGACAGCAACATATTTTTTTTGTGAAATAAACT
Organism: Agriphila geniculea; assembly: GCA_943789525.1. Classification (NCBI taxonomy): domain Eukaryota; kingdom Metazoa; phylum Arthropoda; class Insecta; order Lepidoptera; family Crambidae; genus Agriphila; species Agriphila geniculea. Next base: position 22,652,612 of record OX038869.1, on the reverse strand, counting down.
TTAAATGCAGCTAGTCAGAATCAATTCAGATTAATTGTTGGGCTTAATTGTTTGTAGCAAAAACAGCACCATTTCTTATGATAACCAATAATAAAGTTACCTATAGATTTGCAGCAAAAACAGAAATATCCCGTAGCACTACTACGAAACTAAAAATATTATTTTCCTCCGTTTGGGTAAAATTGGATGTTGCTGCTTTTGCATATATAGAGTGTCCCAAAACTTTGCCACTTATTACACCATTATTTTTATAATCAAAATGAAGTTTTATTTAGTAAACTTTCGTACCTTCAATAGGTACTTTCCCTTCATGCGGCAGAGTTTTGGGACCCTGTACAGTGTTACTTTTAGTTTACTGTAACGTTCACTCTGTGGCGCAATTTTCCGCTCGTGCATAACTAATCATAGTGTAATAATTAGCCTCTAGGGGCGCTCCGGTCTGTCACCGCATTCCACGGCGATATTTACGATAGTTTCACGTGCCACCTGGAACTAACCCGGGAGGAGGGCCAATTTATGGCCATCAGCCTGATAAGAAAGTAGCCATTAGTTTCGGAACCGGATGTGGTTACAGGATACCTGGTTGCGTCATATGTTTTGATAACACCTACTATCTTAGAAGTGAATAACACCTTTTCCATTATCTGTTCTTCCATTAACCATTATAGGTTAGTCAAAGTACAATGAGCCAAGAAAAGTGATTGAAGAACCACGAACTTAGACGAAACGAAAGTAATACCATGTTAATCATTTTGATTAGAAATTTAATACATTTTAGAAGACAGGGCGTTGGTTTGCATTTATCATCAATAGTATAGTCAAATTAGCGAAAAGGTTGGAACTAATTCGTGTAGTTGTAATTTTTTATGGAATCATTAGAAGACATGAATATAAGTTTCCTCTGAGTTCGCACCATTCCTGCTATGTACGGAACATCGTTTAATGTTAGGTATTAAAATTAAAGTCCCAATATTTTTTTAAATATAATTCCTACAATAACAGTTTCTTTCCATGTTTTGTTACAATTTTAATTACTTATCATTGCATACCTAGCTTGACTAAATCAGATAAAAAGTTACTGAGATAATAGGGAATTACACCATTTTTTGAAAACTGTTTTAAATTAATCCTGAGGTCGAAATAAGCCAGCAGAATTTTTAATTTAATTTTATATAACCATTAAATGCCCTAAAACACGTTTTTAATTTATGATTTTGAATTTTCGCGCGGAAACACTAGCCGCCATGCTGTTTAGGCTCGTGACGTCACTCCGTTAGTAAACAAACAATAGTGCGAAAGACCAAGTATAAAGTAACAAAAATTAATGAGATAAAAAATGTAAATCTTTGGTGTCTTGTGCCTGAATCCAATAATACAAGTGTAAAAACGCCACAAAATTGTGAATTCAAGTGCCAAGTGATAATAAAATGAGAAACACTAAACTGGCAAGAGAGATAATAGTATCCAAAATCATTGTCCCCAAAAACTAGACTAGAATGTATTTCTGTGAAGACCATTTTGATGTAAGTACCTATGCGCTAGAAATGGTAAATTAACTATGGAATAAACGAAATAAAACTTCATTCATTACAAAACAATCGTCATACTTTGTGACCTATGTATTTATAGGTTATGTTTTGCTATATTGTGATTTGAAAATTTCATAAATACTTATTATATTCTATATTTTAGCTAAAAAAATGATGTGAAGAATTATACACAGTATAAGGTAGTGGGTTATGCTTAACTCAGATGAAACCAAACTGCATACCATCCAGATTTGATTGCCAAGCTATAGGAAACACAAGTCCAGAGTCCACTCCAAGTGAACATCCGCATGCCTTTATTGAAAGGCAAAGAATGTCTACAATACAATTAAGGAGATTGAAGAGACCATACAAAATGAAAATTATGGTAAATCAAAGTACCATCTTGTAATCAAGGTAATTTATTTTTAGTATTTTATGCAGTTGTAATAAATTATTAACATTATCACTAGGCTAGGACAGGTATTATACTAATCATATTGTACTATTCTAGATTTTTTGACACCTGAAATTAAGAAGTGTGATGATAGAGCGGTCCGAGTAGTACAAAGCTGAAGTGCGGCAGGCGACAGACGAAACAAATAGCCAGTTTTGTAGAGGGTCATTCGAATATTGAGAGAGATTGCCATGTTTTAAAGATGCATTCAGTGATCTGGTGACTTATTTTAAGTAGAAATTGTGTTTCTTTTTGTTGATATTTTTAAATGTGTGTGTGTGTGTGTACGCCTGCAAAGTTAGAAACTAGTGATACCTCTATTTGTAATTAACAAGATCCATTTTTGTAACCTTGTTTCTATGCACAATAAAGCATACTTACTCACCTGCCTCGCTCGGCCTAGACCAGCTACCACCACCACACACATTATCAAAATATCAAAACATTGATTTTATAAAATGTAGTTATTATTAATATAGCGGTCAAATAAATATATCAAATATTATGTACAGTTTTTTTTATTTCCATTGCGCACTGTATAAAATATGATGTTGGTGAACACATAGCCGAGTTGATTTAAAGATTGTAATAGATGTGTATTTATCTCATGTGCATGAGTGCAAAATATGTGAAAAAGTACCTACATAATATTCACTATCTATACTATACATAAGGTAGGGTACGGTAGGATACTCAGAAGCAAAACTCATTTCTTTGATCTGTGGTAGGATAGGAGTAGAGTAGGTAGGCTTAAATTATAAAAAAACAGTTATTTTTATAACATGAAAAGTGTATTTTCAGTAGTTTACAAACTTTAAAGTTGGAAAAATAGTCCTGTGCTTTTTTTTCACTACACGGACACTTAATTTCAAAAGTAGGGTTGTTATTAATTTGTAATTGTTAATGCCTCAGAAATAATATATAGACTGCATTTTTCTATCTTCATTCCATTTTCTTTTCCACTGTTTTCCTGACTTCCTCCAGTTTCTTACCTCTTGATATTGCTGAAGTTCCTGGAATTCTTGCACAAAAATCATAGCGACCCTCTAGTCGCATCTGGTACCGTCCACTGTTTTGCACTGGCTCACTAGCATTTCGAGGCTGTGATTCTGTCATAATTTTAGTTAATGCCACAAACAAAAGCCACTTTTATTGTTGATCTCTAGTTTTAATTTCTAGGAATGATTGGTTTTTTGATTGAAATGATGGGAGATCTTACTTATAAAACATCAGTCTTCATCATTATTTTAATTATTAGGTGATACAGCGCTAAAGTTGACTTTCTCCGTCCTCCCAGGACCTGATAACAAAAAAATAGGTTATGTTAGATTGTTATAGATAACACAGGGTATCATCGTGTTGTATTGTTATTGTGATTATTGTTAGACAAAACTTGATATATGCTAAGTACTTACATTGCTGTTTTAACATATTTCTCAACTCTGCAGAACAGAAATCGGGATTGGATTGGTTGGACGCAAAAAATTTCGCCACCATGAATGAATGTATTTATCCTTGGTAGATTTGTACTTTCTGCTTTAACAAAACTGTATTTCATGATGCTATTTAATAAAATAAAGGATAATAGTCCACAGATGTAGTAATCACTTTTAAGATTTCAAAATAAATCGATGAAAATCTAATTTGTTTAATATCACAATCACAGAGAGAAGAGAGCTGTCATGTTTGTTTACTATCGGAGTGACGTCACATCGTAATCCAATATGGCGAAGGGCGTTTTTAACATTTGATGAATAGATTAAAAAAGACGATTTTTTAAATTTAATTATAAAATTTATATTGCATTTTTATGAATAAATATCGACGTTTCTCGTTTACTATTTATGAAATCTATCTAAAATATGCATTTTTATACTTTATCTTACATGGTGTAAAATAGCCTATTGACAAAACCTAAACCTAAGAGGCGCCACCTTTGTGACGTCATAGATATTTGTTTCACTACTCTCGCGTTGCGCATGCGTTACTGATCATTAAATCACTTTTTGTCACTCGCTAAATTGATGATCTTAAAGAGTATCATACCCAATTTCTAACTTCAAAAGAGCGATGTCCTGCTACATTCAATAAGTATGACTTAGAAAATATGCTACGAACTACGGAACTACAAAAGTTTGACTGTAGAAGTTTGACGATATGCCGAGCTTTCGAAGTTCAGTACGTTGCGACGGTAAATGTCTATAATAAAGTATTTGTCAAGGTCCTAGAATACTTTCTAACTCAAGTGAACTGTACTGCACATAATGAATACAGTACTCACTATTTTGAATTTCAAAGTGAAAACTTTTTAAAACTTTTTTACCCATAACAATTCGGCATTTTTTTCAAGCCCTGATACCTAGTTGGTAATTAGTGTTGCAAGGAATCCTTTTATTCAGACTACCCTGTTTTATATCTTACACCAGATCATAATCCCGCCATATTTGACTACACACGATGACGTTCCATCGTCAAGATTTACGACGACTTCAATTACCAGCTAGGAGTAGCAACAAAAACAATGCCTACCACCATAGTCGTGTCTCAATGGTGTTTCAATAGTATTGGTTTTTGTGAACAGAAACAGGTTTCCGATGCAGGCGAGTCTGTGCAAGTCAGTACCGATCGGTGCAGGTATAGTATTCCCATGTTATCTTATGCATTCACTTATAAAGAAACAGGTAAGTTGAACCTGGACTCGCAGACTGGCCTGCATTGTGTCAAAAATTAATACTATTGAAACATTATTAAGACACTTCTGTTACGTTTCTATTGGTAGAATCGATGAATCGAGCCCCAAGAGTTGCAACAAAAACTGAAACAGCTCCGTTATCGAGCATCGAACCTGTTACCGTTCCCATTTGCATACTCCCCGCGGCCGATGAAGCCATTAGACCCGCTTTGAATAAGAAAGCCATTGGTGTGACATTGGCTGCGACTGGGAGTTGATGCAATGTTGATTGGGGCGTGTTTATTAAGAGAAAGATGTTGGCTATGCTGTCATGCCAGGGCGTACAAATTGTTGAAGGCATTAAAATTCAATCAATCGCTTTTAAGTTAGCCTTTAAATTTTAATACAGATGTACAATCAAGATAGACCCTTAGTTATATTATAATAGACCAAGAGCCCGTGTGATAGCCAGAAATGTTATGTAGGTGGTACTTACTTTTGGTGGTGGCCTAAAAGCATAACCGTTAATGCCCTGTCAAGACAAGTGTCAAAGCCAACCACCAATGTTTGTAATAGCCAATATTAATTATCTGCTGCGTTTGTCTTTGCGTATAAAATTTTAAACCTTTATAAGGTGACTTAAAATTTGTTATGTAGGTCACAATGCCAGTACCTAACACACCTTCGTTTTGCCGATGATATAGTCCTTATGGCTGAGACCATGGAAGACCTGAACACAATGCTCGAAGATCTCCGTTGTGCTTCCAAAAGAGTGGGTCTCAAGATGAACATGGATAAGACGAAAATTATGTCAAATGGCCATGTTGTACCCTCTCCAGTTCATGTTGGGAACACTACACTTGAAGTTGTTGACCACTACGTATACCTAGGACAGGCAGTCCAGTTAGGTAAGTCCAACTTTGAGAAAGAGATCTCTCGTCGAATCCAACTCGGGTGGGCAGCATTCGGGAAGCTTCGAAAAATCTTCGCGTCCGACTTACCTCAGTGTCTCAAGACGAAAGTCTATGAACAGTGTGTGTTGCCAGTGATGACTTATGGCAGTGAAACGTGGTCGCTAACTATGGGTCTCATAAGGAGGCTCAAGGTCAGCCAGCGTGCAATGGAGAGAGCCATGCTCAGCGTTTCCCTGCGTGATCGAATCAGAAACGAGGAGATCCGCAGGAGAACTAAAGTAACCGACATCGCTCGAAGGATTGCTCAGCTGAAGTGGCAATGGGCAGGACACATAGCGAGAAGAACTGATGGCCGTTGGGGCGGAAAGGTTCTGGAATGGCGACCGCGCACCGGACGACGCTCCGTGGGTAGGCCCCCGACAAGGTGGACCGACGATCTGGTGAAGGTCGCGGGAAGCCACTGGATGCGGACAGCGCAGGATTGATCGTCGTGGAGATCCTTAGGGGAGGCCTATACCCAGCAGTGGGTGTCGTGCGGCTGATATGATGATGATGATGATGAGGTCACAATGACTTAAATGCTCCGAAATACCACTTTTGAAAACGTTTTGTGTGCCTTCATAAAAGTTGAAAAGTAAGTTTCAAGATAGCTATGTTACGACATTTTTGCATGATAATGCAAATTACTTCTCTCAATCTGGTGAAGTGCTACACCTCGTAATTTAGTTGTAAAAGACAGCTCCAAGTTTAGCATAGGAATGTGTCCTCCTCCCTTTATCACGGGCGATATTTAAGTATTAATGCGATCGGAATCTCGCTGTCGTCGCCTCGTTCTAGTCAGATTACGTGAAACTGATCTTTCTCGGAGGCGTTTGCATACAAAACGCTCGAATTTCACTCAGTTACTTTAATTAAACTTTTTGTAAAATTCAAGGAAGGGATTTTCAAGTGTTTCCTGTTATGAATAACAAAAAAAGTTTTTATCACATTTATTTAACAAAATAAAATAATCTCGTTGGACTTAAATTGACTTTCAAATAAAACGACGAAAATGTACCTAATTTCATTCGCGTGTAATAAATAATATTCCAGTTTCCGTGAGAATTTCGATAAATCCTTTCCATAACGGATCGGAAACACGTCGTATATAGTAAATAAGTATCCTTCGACGGCCTCCGTGGTCGAACTGTGGTCGCGGCCGATCGTCTTGCAAACTGGTGTACGAGTGACTCGTACACCAGTTTGCAAGTTGTCGCCTTGTCATTTCTGAGGTCCCGGATTCGATTCTCGGCTGGGTTAATTTAGAAAACGAACTTTTCTATTTATTGGCTCAAGATTAGGTGTTTCTAGTTCCACCTTTGTGTCTGATTTCCATAATACAAGTAAAACACTTGTATGTTGTAATAAAGAAGAAATCTAAAGACAACATTTTCATATATCGAATTGACTAAACTAACGTATCGTGTCTACCAATCGTCTGCAGACAGACAAAAACGAGCACAAAAGACAGATATTGGAAAATAAATCAACGTCTCCGTTGCCTTCAGATTGGTTCTATGATTGCTTTCCTGTTTTTGAATAACAGTAACACAGAAGATAAACAAGTAACAAACTTAATATTTTCTAGACATTTGTTAACATAAAATCTTGAATTTTTGAATTACTTTTTACTTTCGCGTTGCATTTTATTAGATTAAAACACAAAATATAGGTGTTTAGACAGGGATCCCTTGTTTTCGCATAATTGTTTTATACCTAATTTGATTTGGCATAATGGATTTGGCATAATCTTTTTTGTCATAATAATACTTTCGCATAATTGTTTTTTGGCATACTATTTATATTAGCATAATTATCATTTAGACTAATTTGTTTTCGCATAATGTTATTAGGCATATTGTCTATTCGCCTAATATTATTTAGACATAAAAGTCAAAAACAATAAGAATAAATATTTTTACGCACTTATTTATTTTCATACAAAAGGGGTAGGTATTGTATTAAAATGCCAAAAACTCATAACCCATACGACCTAAATATCTACTCATAAAACACCTATTTTAAAAATACCGAAAATCCTTAATGTCGATATCCAATAGACCGAAACTTGAAAGATCGATTATTAAATGACTGATGATGGTTCGAAACCCTGAAAGTTAAAATGCCGATAGTTAAAAATCCCGAAAATCTGTTTAAGTCTATTAGGTGCGACGACGAGCGAGCGTAGCGAGCGAGGAGGAGGTTAGGTTCCATTGCGACCAACAACGCACGAGCCGAGCGAGCGAAGCGAGCGTGCCGCGGCAGCGGCCGGCGAAGTGCCAGAACCGACATGATGGCATGTAACCCTCAATTAACCTTCGGTTTTTTAAGCTTCGGAATTTTGTATTTTAGGTAAAATGTTCTTTCGTGATTTTAAACGTCGTGATTTTTTTTGTTTATAAAAATATGCGTATATAACATTATGCGTGTTTAAATTTCTGCCAAAGAATATTATGCTTAAACATAATTATGCTTAAATTAGTTATGCTTAAAAAAATTATGCATAAGCTGTTATGACTAAATAATATTATGCGTAAACATCATTCGGCGAAATCATATTATGCCATGACATATTATGCCTTAAAATTTTATGCAAATACATAGGGAACCGTTTAGACACCTACCTTTCCCCGACGTTTTGACCGAGTTGCATGTTTGATACCTTTGTTTATAATATAATTACTTTTTTAAAATAAAAAACAAACTTTACCTTACTAACTCTATTACCCCATTAAAATGTAAAAAAAACGATTTTTTATAAATAAAGCTCCAAATCACCTTCAATAGTAGAGGATTGCTATTGTAAAAGCTTCTAGATAGAAAAAAGGAGAATTTAACCAATACAATTCTCAGCTCAAATAAGGCTCTACGGTAAACTGTAAATGGCGGCCCCTATACCGCCCTTTTCCAGTTCATAACATTACATTAGCATTTCCATTGAAACCCTAGTACAATAACATCATCCAGATTGAATCCAATCTACGCCTATTTTATAGAACTGTTAGTTGACAACCCTGTCGTTTAAACTTTACGCGAACATGTTCTTAAGTCAAAGGTAAATACGAACTATATTTGTTTAACAGGTGACGTTTTCAACTGTAATATAAGTTTGTGGATTCTGTTAGGGACTTGCAAGTTTGAGATACGTGACATTGGTGAGAAGTAGTTGAAATAGAGCCTGATTATTCGATTGACCGAAAAAAACGCGACTGCCTTGCCCTGTCTGTTTTTGGGCAAAGCAGTCGTATTTTGTTTCTTTTTATTTTCAATTTTTATTTAGATTCATACTGACAGGTTCAAAGTCAAATTCAAAGTCAAATAAGCTTTATTCAAATAAACTTAATTATTAAGTAGGTACTTTTGAATGGTATATATTTTCCTACCACCCGTTTCAGACTTTTTAGCTGACAAGAAGAATTAGATGAGTTTTGGAATGTACTCATCAAGGCCTTTCATGGGTATCAACCCATCTTTACTTATCCTTACTAATATTATAAATGCAAAAGTCCGTTTGTTTGTTTGTTACGCCTTCACGTCTTAACTACTGAAGTTACAGAAAAGGACTCATTCCGAAAAATTGGATTACCCCTGAGGGATAACAAAAAACTTTCCACGCAGACGAAGTCGCGGGCGGTAGCTACTATTGTAATAATTTTATAATATAATAAGTTTTTTTTTTTCAATCTTACAATTTATTTATTATTATTATTATTAGAAAAACACATTTACAATAAAATTTTATACAAAGACGACAAAATTGCGTCATGCAGCCGGCATATTTATATTTTAAACTCTTTAGCCAGTGTCACTTGGGATGGTTTGTAAGTATTCTAACGATACCACACATATCCAAATCTGTTCAGGCATTTAGAAGTTATGGTGGAATAAAGAAACTCTCAAACATAAATCAACCCTGAACACAATACACTCTCTTTTTTGGGCAGTCGTGTAAAAATAAGCAATAGACTTATGCTTATCAATTCCACATTATATCAATGGCTATATTATTAACATAAGCTTGCTACGGATTAATATTCAGACAATTGAAAGTCCATGAGGTATGCAGGATATAAGTTAGTTAGTTTCCTCTGAAGATTTTAATTAAAATTTACTGTTGCATAGTAATATGTAAAGAAAAAACGGATATTCAATACATCACATAAATAATATTAAAAATAAATTTATAATTAATAGTAGGTTGAGACTTTTATAACTGGAAAATTGACATTACAAATGGAAATTATCTAATGGGATATAAAACTTAGGACAACAATTATGTGACTATTAAATGAAATATTATGCAAACAATAATTTTCTCATGCTTTTTTATCATTTGATGACCTGATGATAAGACAGCGATCCCTGCTTTTTTAGTAAAGTCCTGGGTTCAAATCCTGGTAGGGATTTTTTTATATTATTTTATTCAGGACACAATACAGGCTGCAATCGATATAATACTGTGATATCAAATATTATGTTTTTCCGTTGATTTCTATTCGTTATTTAGTCACTTTGCATACATTTTTCAATAAAACACTAATAATATCATTTCAAACAACACAATGGACAGGAGAATCTTAAATTGCAAGCTACTGCAACCACTTGCTGACAAATAACTTCAAATTGCTTCCTACACCATTGTATTGAAATAGCATCAGCTTGGACTATGGAATGTGGAAAACTGTAATAAACTTCTCGATGAAAGATGCTTTGGCAAAAACGATTATTCAGAGAAAATAAGAATTATTATCTGTATTAGCACGATCAACTATCGAGAAAACAAACGCGCGTGAAAGTACTCGATAGAGTAATTATGGAAAAGTTCATTTCGTTTTTGATGGCGCTGACAAACCCATAAAAATTACTCTATCGAATGTTTTACGTGCGTTATTTTTTTCAATAGCTGTTCGTGGTAAGGGTACTTACCTACCTTACAAACTAGGAAGCGACCGATTTAGCGATTTCATAGTCTAGAAATCTTTCCATCTTGCTAAATAAAACTAAAATAATGCTGTAACATTAAAATAATTAATTACTTAAGGATAATAACACTCATTATTTCACCAATCGTTTTTTCACCTAACCAAATTAACTTCCAATTTTAAATACAATTGTCAATCAGCAATGGGTTGGGCCCTCGTGAAGGATTATGTATGGCTCTTCATCCTTAGCCATATGTAGTGTATGCACTCACAAACTGTCATACGTCATAATAAGTAATAGTGTTACGTGACTGTGACACTGTCTCGTGGTCACGGTGTGTACTACACTCGACGTCAAAAAAATCGCACCTCTTCGAAAATAAGTTTAGACTTAGCCACCTGCTATTGCTAGCTAACGTTTTATTGTGTAAATGTTGATATATATTGAAAGTACGTTTATTGAGCTTTCAATTAATAATTGTTTGATTTAATTAACATAATAGTTACCATAATTAAACGCTTTAAGCGTTATTGCTTGCGCTGCCATAAAAGGGAAATAAAAAGGGGTCAATTCAGGAAATGCAGGTAAATTCGCTATCGAGATAATAGAGAAAACACTTCAACAGTTCAACTGAAAAAAAGAAATACCCAAAATGGATACTATTGCACAAAAAGTTGCTCAAATGTTGCAAAAAAATGAGGCAATGTAATGTTGCTCGGAAACTGAATCGCAGTAATTGATTCCATTCGACAACGACAAGTATTTCAACGGGTCCTAGAGACTGTTGGCTATGTCCGAAGGGGAAGAGGTACAAACAACACTTACCATTAAATTAGATAGGATTAAAATAACTTTGAAGAAATTTTTGAAATGGTGCGATTTTTTTGACGCCGAGTGTATGTAGTGTAGAGCCGTGGGCGGGAGCGGACGTGTCACCTGCTCAACACCGTGTTAGTCGAACCGGTAACGCCTGCTACAACAATTACACACTATAATATCATCATAAAGGTGCTATTCCAAACCGAGCTGAAGACTGCAACTGCCAACTGCACTACTATTAAATCTTTAGATTAAACACTCGCAATTCTTTTATATCGATGTTCTTCTTAGAAGGCACGATCTTATCGTTACGCCACGTCAGGGTCACGAATCGTTCGCTTACCGACGACCACCGTCAAATAAATATGCTTTGTAAAATATCAGAACCTTTAGGAAATAAATATAACAGATATTGAGTTTAACATATGAATACAAAATGGAATACGGTATCTGTAACTTCCTATTCTATTCAAATGTAGAGAGGACAGATAACTATGTATTGGCATTCCTGTGCCTTCACCGGAGCATTGTTATTTTGTGGTTCGCATTCATACAATAAACTAGTTGATAACTGTTTTTGTAGCATTCAGTTTTGAATATACCTAAATATACTTAGATACCTAAATCTTTACTACCTATTCACTTTTAGAAGAACTATATATTGTTACTAATTACTATTAACTTTTAGAAAAACCAACAAGTTATTGTATGAATAGGTACAATAATCTAACAGGGCCCAAGTCCCGTCATAATCGTGTTTCAATCGTGTTTGAATTGTAATGCTTTTTGGCACTTTCTTATTTTCTTAAACCCAAAACCGAAACACGATTGAAACACGATTATGATGTTAACAATAGCAAACTGGGCCCCCGTTCTAATGTAGTAAGACGTTAGACAATAATTTAAGTGATGAATTTTTATAATACGTAAAAGGAACTGTCAATGAAATAAATGCATGATGTCCTTTGACAAGTTTGACGTGACAAATAAGGTAACATTATCATTTGCCGATAACCGTAACTTTGACAGCGTTTTGGTGCAACTCACACTAAGGCCCGTATTTATAAACCGCTCTCAACGTTGAGAGCCATCTTGAGCTTATACTTGAGATGCTGTTCTTATTAATAGATCATACTTAAGTACATGTTTGAGTTCGTGGTATCAACTGAGAGCACTCATATTAATAAACAAAACTCTGCACTTGAGATCGCTCTTGAGATGAGGATGGTGCTGCAAAACCGTGACTTGAGAGCGTGTGCGCGCGGGATAGTTATTTTATTTTGAACTGCTACGTATGTTTTTATACCTATGTACGTGGATAAAATTATATAGTTTCAAAATCTAATAAACGGAGTTAATTATCATGTTGATATTGATAACGATATTACATAAATTACGAAATGTATTAGTCATAATAACAATTACAATATCCCGCCAATTTTTTCCGTTTCTTTAATCATGAAACATAAAAGACAAAGGCACATTTGCATCATACAGCCACGAAATACATAATCCAAGACTTCAGTCTTGAACTGACGTAGATAAAGTGATATTTTATTTATGTGTAAATAAAGTAATAAAGCAATATAAATAAATATTTAATTTTACCACTTGTCTAAAATGTTTTGCACTAATTTATGAGAGTACAATTTATAAAACTATAACTTTTGTAATTTGAGCTAACTATTCTACACAGCTTAAACGAAACGTTAATCATTCAATCTTAATTCAAAGTGTCATTTTACTGTATAAAAACCACCGTGAACTTAAGATCCTGCTCTTAAGATTGATCTTAAGAGCTGAGATCCGCTAAGACTTCCGCGCGTACAGTTCAATATAAATAAAAATTCATTAGATATCGAAAAACCATTATATCCAAACTAAATAAATCTTAAATAACACCTGAATTAATAATATACGCGCTGTAATCCTTAAAAAGTGTTTTATTTCTAATGTAATAAAATTTCAACTAAATCGGTATTTGTGTTATTTGTGTGTATGTAAATCACAAAATAAATAAAAGTAGAAATATTTAAAACATTATCATTATTCACTTATAAACTACAAATTGTGAACATTTCAAAATACAACTCCACAACCTTACAAATAGCTGTAATAAATATTCTCGCATCGTTATTTACGTTTTCTTTTCGCGAGTGACTTTTCCAATCACAGACCCTATTAGCATGTAACGAAGCATCGCATATGCTATTTAGCATGGTGATGAAGCATATGCTATTTAGCTATTAAACAGGTGATAACTAACAGGCTGCTTAGTAATGGCCCGTCTTTAGACGCATTGCCATGCAAATCGGGCTATCGACGCGCACTTTATGTGAAACGACCCTTATTTATAGGGGTGATCGGCGGAAAATACGGGATGGTATTGTGTACTGGCAAGTATGTGAAAACGCCGAGGGATTTATATTACGTAAGGTATATAAGGTGAGTAAGGTAAGGTGAATAGTGAGGTATAAAGGTGTATAAGAAACACAAAATATAAGCCTAATAAATTAATATTGGTTTGTATGTAAGTTTTACAAAATGGGAAGTAGGTATTTGGTTTAGTTTATAAACGTAATATGTACTTAATTTCTATTCTTATCTAGATGATAAAGATCATTTATGATTGTCAATTTTTACGTTATTGACGCTCATTAGTGCAAAAATTTATCATTTATATGTGCAAATGAAGTGATTGTCAATCCCTCTAACAATGGTATTGACGAAAAAATTTACAATTGCAATTGATCGTTACCGGCAGGCTTTATTAAAGAGAGTCAAAATCATATTTTAACACCTTTTCTTTCTTATATTTTGGTTCGTAACCAAGACGATAATATTAAATATCTTCAAGATATTTTTTTTTTTATCGAAGATAACAATAATTGTGAGAGTCGTTATTCATTTTGATGAAATTTATATTCTTGTTATTTATTTATGTATGTTATTTATTTATTTGTTAAATTAAGTTAAATCAATCATGATATCATAAGTAACGATTGTGCCTGATCGTTTCAGGCATTGTATAAAATGCCGGATTATACACATTGCCAGTAACATATATATTAATGTTTTCAAATTAAAATTTTAAACTTAAAGTGTTACAGAATGAAACAATTTTTCTGTCAAATTTCATCCTCAAAACATGTGCTAACTTCTTTTAAACTGCCTCGTTTATTTTGTGACCTTGTCCACAACCAGTCTCACGTATGTTTCCGCCATTATTTACGCTGTGTGGGGGCGCGGACCCCGCCAAAGATAATCCGCGCTGAGTCGCCAGATTTGCGACAAGTACCGACCTATTTTTATTTGTTTAAATTCAACAAATGCTGGAAGAGGTTTTTAAATTGTTAGAATTACGTATAAATAATATTGTAAGCAAACTTATTGCAGGACACTCCGTATTCTTTTCCACTGACTTTTTACTGACTTACAAAATGATAATTTTATAAAGAATTTGAGAAGCTCTTAGTTACATAAAACTTATTTTGCTGTTGCATTTTTTTTTCTATGACATTCTTTGAAAACTACTTTTCGCTACTGGTAAAAGTATTTTTTGTGCTTATAACTGTCTAGGATTTGAGATTTTGAGATTTCTTTTTATTTAATTCACATCCAGTAGTCCAAAAAAACGTTTCCGATCCGATTCTACAAATAATCTGCACTTTAGTGGAATCACTGCTTTCATGCATTGAAGCGATACAATAATAC
Source organism: Agriphila geniculea (assembly GCA_943789525.1). Classification (NCBI taxonomy): domain Eukaryota; kingdom Metazoa; phylum Arthropoda; class Insecta; order Lepidoptera; family Crambidae; genus Agriphila; species Agriphila geniculea. Next base: position 22,637,549 of record OX038869.1, on the reverse strand, counting down.
AAATGGAACCACCATTTCTCACTTTAAGGCGGTACCCTGAGCGAAAGTGGCGCCGCGGTGAATTTTATTTAATATTATAATTCTAATACACAATTTTAATAATGTTTCTCGTGGAGATTTTAGGGCCCATGGTCTAGTATTTTTAGAAGGTATCACTACATGCCCTCGTAGTCATTCGTAGAAGTAGATAGCAAAACTGCTAAAAGTGGCCGTTTTTGACACATTTTCTATCTACTTCTACGAATGAGTATGAGGGCATGTAGTGATACCTTCTAAAAATACTAGACCATGGGCCCTAAAATCTCCACGAGAGACAATATTAAAATCTTTTTCTATTTATAACTTATTAAATAAAAACCTCTGAGGGCGCCACTTTCGGTCATACAACGGCCTTAAGGAGTTCTAAGAAATATTTGAAACGACACTTAAGTTTTAAAACAGTTGTAGAGCACGTTTTAAGTATTTAGAAGGTTGCAGTTACTTATAGATTTTAGGACCCCAAGGAAAATTGGTTCAGGGTTATTTAATATCAAACAACATATTAGAGCATAAGTTATGCTCTTATATGTTGTTTGATATTAAATAACCCTCATAACAACATGCATGTAATAGCTCTCACATCTGTTAAAATTCATTGGCAACATTCATTTGACAGGAAATAAAACGAAATATTCAGCTGTTGCTAAATTAGCTGACGATATGGATTCCTTTCAAAATCCAAGCAAGTGATGAAAGCACCAGTTCTAATTGGTGCTTAAGTTTCAAAAGGCAACTTGAAAATACGTAAATGGGCAACAAGAGTAAAGCAATACCAGTAATGTATGCAGGATACATAAATCTCTCTTCAGTCCACGGCTACAAACTACAGCAATTATAGCAAAGATATACCACTTAAATTCCTCCGTAATTGACCAATCGCCTGCATTAAAGTTCAAACCTTCAAGACACTTCTTAATTATGACAGATAACCTCACATTTTCTATATTCAGACTACTTGAAATCGTTTGCAGATCTTTACTAATTGATATCAGTCTCAATCTTATCAAGCAGTTCAGTCACGCACCACTAGATGGTGCTGTAAGTGTTTAATTTCTACGAGATTGCGGTTAATGTGTCTTTTATGGACATTTAATATGTGTCTACAAGTACCTGCGGTTATCAGAAAAAAATGTAATCCATTTATCTCCTCGTGCTGCTCAAACGATAATATCGTGTATGCAAAGTCGACCTGTATAATGAGCTGAATAATGTTCTCGCATTTGGAATACGCAATTTTGCTATTACCCTGGCGATTTAAGGAGCAAGGTAGGTTAGTCATATGCTCATTGCTTTAAAGCACTGACTAAGCACTAGTGATTTATCCGCGTTGCAAATAGATTTTTAAATGATTCCGGTGCAATTAAATGCTGGTGATTTCTCGATAGGCTATTTTAAATTGCTTTGAATTTGTGATGATAGCTTTTAAACTTTTTTTTATTAAATAAACTCTTGCATAATGTGCCTTTTTCTTAAGATCGTGAGATTTGTTAGCGCAATTTAAAAGCAACTCCAATGAAAAAAATAAGCAAGAATTTTCTCGACTCGTCCAAAAGGTTATCTTTAAGGATAATAATCAAAAGTAAAAAGTCAGGATCGTAGCAAGAAGAAAACCTCGTCGACACTGAAAGACAGATTATATGTTTTGTATCTCAATGTATTTATGTTCTTAAATCTTCCTGTCTCATGTTATGTTCTTATTAAATAGTCTGTAGAAAAAGTAGTACCTATTGCAATGCAACTGACCGATCATAAATTCATACGAACACAACATTACCACAGTGTTGTGAATTAATTCGGTGTAATGTAAAATCTGTCAATTCGTCATTTCTACCTATAAGAAGTGACGGAACAGATTTAAAATACAGCGAAGCCGATGCCTACGCGCAGGCTGTCATGTAGACGTGCGTGATGGCTTAGTGCTGAAAAACGATGTCTGCCAGTCACCCTGAGATGTTTATGGAGAGGTGCAAACATCCAAGTCTATTCATAATGTATTAAGTTTCTTGCGCCGCAGAATTATAATATTCGGCTTTTGAATTTATCGAAGCTGCGCTTGCGCATATGAAAGGAGTGCTTTTTGTTTTGAAACTCCGTGGAAAGTCTCGTATCCGTGTTTTTGTTCTGTGATTGAGAATTTCATTCTGACAGTTGGAGATGCATTTGTAGATATACTTTTCATTTATTTAAAAAAATCATAAATGTGTGGTAAAACATTGTTGTGGGTAGTTTGACTAGATTAGATACATGAACAGTATTATTATTATTTGATTGTTAGGGATAGCAGCTCAGATAAAGCTGTAGTCACTGCGACCTAAAAGATCTGTTGTAACTCGCCACCTATTTATGTAACTCTTTAAGCCCAGCGGCTTCCAAGAAGTCTAGTATCTTCCTGGTTTTCAGAGTTTTCAACGTTGAGAGCTATCTTGAGATCATACTCGAGATTCTGTTCTGATAAATAGATCATACTTAAGTACAGGTTTAAGTTCGTGGTATCAACTGAGATCACTCATATTAATGAACAAAACTCTGCACTTGAGATCACTCTTGAGATGATGATTGAGAGCCTGTTCGCCAAGTGCTGCAAAACCGTGACTTGAGAGCGTGCGTGCGCGGGATAGTTATTAACCCCGATGCAAAAAAAGAGGGATGTCATTTTATTTTGAACTGCTTCGTATGTGTTTGTACCTTTGTACGTGGAAAAACCTATAGATTTTCAAAATCTAATAAAGGAAGTTAATCATTATGATGATTTTGATTACGATATTACATAAATTACGAAATGTATTATTCATATTAACAATTACAATAAAATCATAAATCCCGCCAATTTTTTCCGTTTTTTTATCATGAAATAGAAAAGGCAAAGGCACATTTGCATCATACAGCCACAGAATACATAATCCAACACCTTAGTCTTCTTGAACTGACGTAGTAATATAAAGTGATATTTTATTTATGTGTAAATAAAGTAGGTAATATAAATTATTTAATTTTACCACTTGTCTAAAATGTTTTGCACTAATTTATGAGAGTACAATTTATAAAACTATTACTTTTTGTAATTTGAGCTAACTATTCTACACAGCTTAAACGAAACGTTAATCATTCAATCTTAATTCAAAAGTGTCATTTTACTGTATAAAAACCACCGTGAACTTATGATCCTGCTCTTAAGATTGATCTTAAGAGCTGAGATCGATCTCATTTGATACGCTCTTGATATCTGACTATTAATTAATATCCAACTTAAGATGCTGCTCACATCTTGAGAGCGTATCAGCTGAGATCGATCTTGAGATCGGTATTGAGAGCGGTTTATAAATACGGGCCTAACAGTCGCGCTGACGTTCGATCTACTGAACTGTATCAGTTCATTCGTCCGTCTTTGCGAGTAACCTTCCACCAAGGATTTGGCATGTCTCTGGCTGTTTTAGCCAGAATTTTCTCGACTCGTCCAAAAGGTTATCTTTAAGGAGTTGCATAGCCTGGTTTTTTGAGATACCGCAGAAAGGTTCTGGGCCGATCTGTTGGCCTACCAAAACAGTAAGTTAATTTAGAAGAAATCTGGTGTTTGACACATATGTATTTTTTATTTCCTTAAAAAGTTGTTCGTAAAGATGAGCTTTACAAAATGGTTTTAGGTTGTATGTTATTCCCGTTACACAATGTAAAATCCCTGATCAGATAAGTACTAAAGTGTAGGTCCATTGTAGTACCTATGTGATCCAGTAGTGTAGTAACAATAAAATTACGTACAACAAAGTGAATTATAGACAAATTGATTGCGCTCCGTCCGGAGCAGATGTTATCCGCACGGTAGCGGGCAGCGGTTAGCGGGTTTGATTCCGAGCATTAGCATACAACCGACTCGGAATGCGCGCTGACATTTACCCGTAGAAACTTCCTTATTGTGAGAACAGATAGATATTACCATATCTTATTAGGACAAATATACAAGTAAATTAAATTAGATATAATGACAAGACAAGGGTTTTCTATTATTTTTATTATAGACTTACCTGTTTGCTCCTTTTTTAAGTTTGAACCATAGAAGTATCTTTGATTTCTGCTACTCTAAATGACAAAAGAAAATTCGTAACAAGTGTAACAAGCTGTCCATAATTCAATTAGCAATTTGCGTGCAACAGTTTCTCGATATAGGTCGGTTGTTCCAGCCACCTTCTTCCATTGTACAACCAGACGTACAAATTCATGCCACAGTTATAGGAAGGTGTTCCAAAGACTCGCACTGAACGCTTTGCATCAAATTTTATCATCCGTACAGCTAGAGAGTGGAACTCCTTGCCTGAGTCTGTGTTTCCTGATAGGTACGATCTGGGAGCCTTCAAGTCGCAAGTGATTAGGTTACTTCTAGGCAAGCGCGTTTCATCATAGCTCGCCATCATCGTTTACCATTAAGCGTGATAGCGGTTAAGCGCTTGCCTATCCAACATAAAAAAAACACAAAGTACGTAAGCGGCGCGGCGCTGCTATTTCCGATAACTCGGTCATAAGACGCCCACACCACAGCTGTGTATTGGCTTCCCCCAAGGATCTCCAAAGATCTCTTTTTATCGCTGATAGGATCCAGCATCCCAGCGACCTTTATCTGATCGCCTATCCTGACAAATGTCATGTAATTTAATTCACTTAGAATATAATTATATTTTTCAATAGTAAAACTTAGCATACTATTGACGATGGCTGCTTTACAAGTCTAAAGCAAAGCAGATTGATTTACGAACAAAATAAGTTAATCGATTACAAAACAACAACGTAATTTAGTAAGCCTGGCTAGGTAACATGTAGTACAAGTGTTTGCGCCGCTGCACTTGGATGCAACTTGACAAAAAGCCGCGAGCTTGCACTAGTGCCACTGCTTTTTGCTACCGATTAGACAGCGATAAAGTCGGCCATGACAGTTGAGGTGTGGCTCACTGGAGCTAGATACAAGTTGTTATTTTATTGGAAAAGAATAACTTAAGTGTCTTTTGTAAATAAAAAAATGCCTGAACTATAATTAGCGAATTGTTAGGAAGTCACCAGCAGCATCATTGTTACCCCTAAACCACCCTAAACTTAAATCTAAATAAACAATTAAAAAAGTTCTCTGTATTTTGTAAGATACGCTTAAGTCAAAAACAGACCAAGTAGCAATTTTGGCGAAATAGAGTTAATGATGCAAATCGGCAGTATTTTATGAAATCTACAGGCCTAATATATAAAACCGACCAAATAATCACTACAAATGGTCAAAATTAGGTCAAAATGCATGACCGAAAATTCGACTTAAATCTAAAACAGACCATGTGTCGGTTAGATGGGCGGTTTTGTCTTGAATTCTATTGAAGAATAAAGAATATATCCCGGTGACCTACCTTAATCCGGAAAAAACAGATTAATATATGAATCGATTAAATGTGCGTATGAAAGAAGAGAAACTTAATGATAAAAAAGCTCTATCCGTATTTTTTTGAAAATGCCTTTTTTTATTTTAATTAAATAAATATGAGACCTGATGATACTGAAAATAATTCCGAGTCTGATGAAAATTATGGGAATGAGACTGGCTATGAATAAATATAAAATTTTGTATATTTGTATCATTTTACTATGTTAAACTAAACCTCAAGTCAAAAACAGACCATATAAATAATTTTGTCTTAATTTTTACAAATATAAAGAGATTACCTTTATTTATTTTCATAACATAAAAATGTGGCTAAAGAATGAAATTACTTTATTATTTTTTTTATTTCCGATGTTTGGTACAATTTTTTTATACCAGGGAGTTTTTTTTTAATTCCCAAAATTTTAAAATTTGCACTTTTGCACTTGATCTGTTTTTGATTTGAGCGTATCCTTTCGTTGAAGAATTAGATGTTCGAGTTTCAACATCGTCTGATTGAGATTTGACCTATGCGGTGATTACAATTATTACACCCATTTTTACTGACTAAAAACATTTCTACTTAAATAATTGTCATTATGTAATTTTTCTATCGTACCGTAAGTTTATTGTACCGCACTCTATTTGCGATATTTTTTTCAATTTATTATGCGCAATACTAATTTGTAAATAATTAAAAGAAAGAAAAGGAAAGCACCTCATGCTATTTTCTTGCTTAGAAAGATTCTAAGTTCTTACCTATGTTACTCGTATTCTATAATCTTTTCCTGGATCTAAAAGTAAGTTAACCGGTAGTTCTGACCGGTAGCCCGTAGGCGGTGTCGGTAGCGAGATTGCAAGGGTGTCCATTGGTGTCTGTGTAGCGGACGTACCGGTGTCAATTGACACTCGAACCTCTGGGTAAAACCGAACACAACAGAATGTCTCATCCAAAACAACTATACTTGGTTATTCATTACGCTAGTCACTGAAATTACAAAATAGTATGTGTTGTTAAAGTTCGCTCTGTGAAAATTGCGTTAACATATCAACCACGAAGTTGCATGTGAAGTTACAAAATTATAATAGGTCTTTACCTATGAAATTGCCGATTTGTATGGAGATTTTTCAAGAAGTTGCATTTTTCATAATAGCATTTTCTTTGTTCATTTAACAACCATGAACACTCATGTAACAAAACTTTTATGTACTAATGTTTGAACACTATGCTAACTTATTTCCATTTAAGATAAGCGAAAAAATAAGTTTTGGTTAAGTTACAACCCCTTCGGTCACCCTTTTTTTTTGCTCACAAAAAAAAAGTCACTTTCAAGATCTTTTTTTTAATGTCACGAAAGCTAAAATATGGACTTTATTTTTACTGATAGTTAACTATCATGATCATAATTCGATGTAATATTCACGATTTTGTTAAAATTTTAAATTATAGAAGTTATTATTTTCTCTGTATGTGACAAAATATCGGCAATTTCATAGGTAAAGACCTAATATTTAAGCCATATCAAAGTCATAAAACTTTATACAATGTGTTACAAAATAACTTCTAATGCCGAATATGGTACATAGGGACCATCAAACTGAACAACTTTTACTATGGGACCAACTCTGAAATCACGAAAAACATCAGCTGTTTTATACAAAAAATAATAACGAAAATATCAAAATGTATGAAACAGCAGATTTTTTTCGCGATTTCAGTTATTAAGTAACATACTTTTGAGAAAATGTAAAATGTCAAAAGCTGATAATTTTTTTGGATGGCGATCTTATTTAATAGATTGATAGAATTATTATCGATCAGGATTTAATATATTTTTTTATTTCGTTTAACAATTTACTGCATTATCGTGTATTAACGCATTCAATATGCCCTTCTGCAATAGTAATTTCGTGTAGTGCTTCTGGTGCTAAGTGATAAATCTAGCAAATGTCTTGCCCACGCGCACGATGTGGTGACAGAACCGCTGACTGACTGCTCGGAAGCCAACACTGAGAACTTAGTGTTTCAATGCCGTATATTTCAATATTATTAACATGGCTTTAAATTTATTTGATTTGTATGGCATCAACGTTTCTACATCAAATCATTATTTAAACAATATCTTATTCATGTTGGTACTTAAGTACGAATAAGAAAAGATGAATTCACTTCTCAAGCTTACGCGCTCACTAGACATGAAGTGAAAAATTCTTTAGCGGCGCTGTATATATTTTTTTGTAATGGGGAAAAAATGTTAAACTCGCGTCAGTCAGGGTCACGTGACCCTGATCGAAAATTCTTAAGACGGATGTAGCGTAGACAGCCGGTGGCGGAAGTATCCCTCTCTCTTTCTACGGGGCGCGGCGAAAATGGCGGCGCGTCATTTCAAGACATAAACACTTGTGTCACTATAGCAAAGCGCTAATTTTTTTAATTCAATGTCAAAACTATAGATTTTCTGTCAAGCTATGGATAAGACCTTCGTATAATATGTTCTGTCTGTATTCGTAAATTCAAATGCAGAGTAAATTTGTAAGACGGCAATTCGTGCAAACGTGCCTCTTCCCCTCGGACCGCGAAAGTGTGTGGACGTGCCCACTGTATTTTGTTAATATTAATATTTGAATTTATAAATTCGGTGTGTTCTGCGGAGCCCTAGGGCTTTGTCGATCAGCAGCGGTGCTCCGGCGTGGGTTTGAACTTATGCCGTGAAGCGCGAATGTTGTTGTTTCTACCAGCTGCCCCACTGAGCCATCGAAGCCATTAGTCAAGTGACAAAATAGTAAAGGATATTTAAATAGCGGCTACGGCGTTGTACCAGTGCTACGAGATATTGCTACGGCTGCTACGAACTGGCCAATCCAAGTAACCAAGTACTAGCGCTACGAGATCTTGCTACGACGACTGTTACGGTCTGGGTAATCTAAGTAGTGAGTGATTATACAAGATTAATAAGTAGGTATTCACCTGAGAAAAGGGTTCAATACTGAACGTGCTGACAGCTAAAGATGCCTAAACTTCCGCGCTCACCACCGGGACAAACAGCGTTACCTCGTGCATTATCTCAATCGGATCCTGACGTTTCATCTATGCACTCTAAAAATGACCTGCCAAGTGCAAGTAAGCGTTCATCGAAGCGTTTGCGGACCGAAGAATCTCCTCAACCTGGAGTAAATACTATGTTGTCAACAGATACGTTCTTTGCATCTCAACAAGAACTGATCCAAATGCTAACAGCCTGGAAGTCGGAACAGGACTCAGCTTTTGCGAAAATTATGGCAGAGGTGAAGGATATGAAAGATAAATTTAATGAAATACAAAAAATGAACTTTGAGATAGAAAAGTCTATGGATTTTCTACATAGCGAAAATGAAATATTAAAAGAAAAAGTGACTATGTTAGAAACGGAAAAAGACAAAGATCGTGATAAAATTAATTCTTTGGAAACTCAAATTAGTGAAAATCAAGCAGCTAGAAGATCTTCAGCTCTAGAAATAAAAAATGCACCTATGAAGCAAAACGAAACAATAGAAGATCTCCTTGTGATAGTATCGAAGATTGCAAATACTGTTGAAATGAAGATTGAGTCCAGGAATGTTCGTGATATATATAGATTACCGGCCAAAATGGGAAGTATAAGACCCATAGTTGCAGAATTTAGCTCGGTAAGCATTAAAAATGATTTTTTATCAAAGACTCGTTTCTTCAATAGAGGCCGTATAGTGGCGGACAAACTTAACACATTAAATACTGGATTATTACCGGAAAAACAGCCCATTTATGTGGATGAATATATTCCTTTTTCTTTAAAAAGGTTATTATATCAGGCCAAAGAATATGCTAAAGCAAATAATTATAATTTTTGCTGGTACTCGAATGGGAAAATATTACTCCGCAAAAACAAAGAAAGCAACAAGATTATCACAATTAAATCAGAACAATGTTTGAAAAATTTACAGTCACAACAATGACTATTTCTATTCAGTAAGTTAAAGTGTCTAAAATTAGCTTTTATACTACATTTTTCGTTTGCTTTGTTAAACTACTTGCTTGCAATGTCTCTATTGCCTAAAATGTATACTTTTGTGCTTGCGGTGGAGTTAAATAACATAAACGTTTTAAAAATACTTAATATTTTAATATGTGCTATTTGTAGATTTATTCTTATTTTCGCTGCTTATATGTATATTTCACTGAATAAGCTAAAGTTGCTGATCAAATTGTTAAATAAGCTAAGTGTTTTAAGGTATTATACACAATGTCAAATATGTGGTTGCATTTATCATATTTTGACGCTAATTAAAGAGCATTTTTGTTATTACGCAAATGTCAATGATAATGTTCATCTTTTTAGCAGGTACTTTTTTAATTGGTTCAAGCTTTTTAAGGATTGTGCTTTCTATTTATTGCTAGTGATGGTGTGTACTGAAAACATTTGTGTGCGGTATATTATGATCTTACCAGGACATGGGTTTGTATTTTTGATTTTTTGGATTTTCTTTATTGGCATAATATTTCTGATGTTGTTTATTTACATTTACATTCGCTGATACTAATTATTTATTGAACTCTTTAGATAACTACAATGCATCTGAGAGCATGAAGTGTTCTCCGGAGCAATGTTTAAGAACCATTCAAAACCCAAAGTTATACTTAAAAATATTGCACCAAAACATCCGTAGTATTCGAAAAAATTTTGATGAATTTAGTATTTTATTAAATCGACTTGGTTTCATGAGTAATATTATAATTCTTTCTGAATGTTGGTTATCATGTGGTGGACCATTACCAACGTTAGAGGGATATGAATCTTTTTGTACTGTAAAAAATTATAACCAGAATGATGGCGTTGTTGTTTTTATAGATAAGAAATTATCGTACAAAGTATTAATTCCTGAAATGCAAGAGTGTAATTGCTTGTTGATTGTGTTAGATACGACGACAGTTGTAATAGCCATTTATAGACCATCTGAATTTAAAAACGTAAATGTGTTTCTACACACCTTAAGAAGGTTACTCGAAACCTTGAAACCTTATAAAAATATTATTTTGATGGGAGATATAAATATAAACTTGCTAAATTGTGATGAACAAACATTGGAATACCTTGATATTATTGCTTATAACGGTCTCATACCAGCACACTACTACCCTACACGCAAGAAAAGCTGTCTTGATCATGTCATATTAAAAACAAACTGCAATTCTTTTACATTCATCATAGAAACTGCTATAACCGACCATGAAGCTACGCTCTTTTGTTTAAAAAGTAAAGTAACTAGTGCTAGTAACAATAAAAACAACATGTTAAAGATTAATTATGAGGGAATATTATCCGACTGTCAAAAAGAATCATTTCAATTTGTTTACGATAAAGATGTACATATTAATGATATAACTAACCTGTTTGTCCGCCTACTATCAAATATAATATTAAATAACACTTTAAAGATTAGTATACCATGTAGAAGAATTACCCTTAAACCATGGATGACGGTTGGTTTACTGAGATGCTTGCGTAATAGGGATCAGATGTACATCAAGATGAAAAGAAATCCGGATGATGAGACCTTAAAAGTAATATATAAGAGATACAGAAATTATTGTAGTAATCTTGTTAAAACAGTAAAAAAGAAATATGATACACAATTACTTCATTCTGCTGGTAATAATAGCAAACGATTATGGAAATCGATAAATTCCATTTCTGGTCGTCAGAATGATAAATCCATACCTAATGAACTTCTTCAATTACGTGAATCACAAACAGACTCTATTAATGCTGCTAACTCTTACTTTGCTAACATAGGTAAAGAGTTAGCAGATAAGATACCAACTCCCATAATACCACTTAAGATCATAAGAAGTCCTCCAATTAGCTCTTTTGTACTTAGTGAAACTGAATGTATGGAAGTTGAGGCTCTATTGAACAACTTAAAGGGTGACTGTTCTGCTGGGTATGATAGCATTACAGTTGAAATACTTAAATTTATCAGAGACATTATAGTACCACATCTTACGCATATATTTAATACTTGCATCAGAACTGGAACCTTTCCTGACGCCTTAAAGAAGGCAGTTGTAATATTAATACATAAGTCTGGTGTCAAAGATTCTGTAGATAATTACCGACCTATCGCCATTTTGAGTACTTTTTCAAAATTATTAGAACGAATTATCAACTATCAACTTTGTTCATTCTTAGAAACTAACGAATTGTTATCAAAAGCTCAGTATGGATTTAGAAGGGGAAAGTCAACTAGTGATGCTGTTCACGATCTAACAAATTATATAGCACAAAAATTGGATAGTGGGATGCGATGTTTAACTGTCTTTTTGGATCTTAGAAAGGCGTTTGATACAGTTTCGTTACCATTACTTGTTGAAAAACTAGAACACCTTGGAATACGCGGTCTACCTCTACTTCTGTTCAAAGATTATGTTGGCAATAGAACACAAAGATTAAAAATTGGAGAAGTAATTAGTGATGATATTCCTATAAACTTTGGTGTGCCACAGGGTAGCGTGTTAGGACCTACCCTGTTTCTTTGTTATATAAACGAATTGTGCAATTTAGAAATTGAAAACTGTCAAATTATAGCATACGCTGACGATACTTCCCTAACTTTTTATGGTAACTCTTGGGAGGAAGTCTATTCTAAAGCTCAATCTGGTTTAAATATAGTTTGCCACTGGCTTGCATTAAATTTTCTGACTTTAAATATAAGTAAAACAAAGTATATGCACTTCTCTATTAAACAATCACGTGATATCCCAGATAAAAAGTTAATAGCTCATAATTGTTCCTATCCCCCCTTAAGTTTCTGTCCATGTATAGCACTTGACCAGGTGCAAAGCATCAAATATCTCGGTGTGACCTTAGATAACACATTTTCTTTTCAAGAACATATCACTAGCTTGTCTAAAAAAATCAGAAAATTGATATATATATTTAAACAACTAAGACATATAACAAATGGTAAAACCTTAAAATATGTGTACATAACTTTATGTCAGTCGATCATATTATATTGTATTACAGTTTGGGGTGGGGCAGTGAAAAGTCGTTTTATAAAAATTGAAAGGGCGCAAAGGATGATCCTCAAAATTTGTTTATTCAAGCCAATTTTATATCCAACTGTAAAATTATATGAAGATGCCGAGGTTCTTACAGTACGACAGTTATATATATTGAATGTGATAATTAAGCAACATAAAATGGTGGAATATAATAGTGTATCGATTACTGGCAGACGTTCATGTCGCAGTGTATGCCGTAATGAAGCATATAAAACATCATTCATGCACAAGTTTTTCTGTTATCAAGGGACTAGATTGTACAACAAAGCTCATAAATTACTTGCTATATACCGTAAAAATAAATATGAATGCAAAAAAACTATAACTGAATGGCTGATGACCTTATCCTATCAAGAAACTGAATGTCTTTTGAGCAACTGAGATGAGCCAGCCTATATTTGCATTGATATATTATGGTATTAGTTTTAAATAATAATAAGTTAATCTCTAACGCGTGATACTGGGTATGATTATGGAAAAATATTAAAGGGTGGAGACCTGGGGGTCCGTAACACAAGTATTTCGATACTTTTCATAGATCTCCAGTCTCCACAAACAAGTTAACTTAAGTTATATTATACCTTGTAATTGTATACTACTGTACTCTGCTTGTTTGTGGTGAAAATAAATAAACATTATTATTATTATTATTATTATTATAGATTTTCTGTCAAGCTATGGATAAGACCTTCGTATAATATGTTCTGTCTGTATTCGTAAATTCAAATGCAGAGTAAATTTGTAAGACGGCAATTCGTGCAAAATTATTCCCTAACCATTCTAAAATTTCATAAATGCACAACGTTAATATTCAAGTTTTCACTTATGCCGGCACTCCCGGAGTGCAACCCGATTTTTTTAACCGAATACTTCTATGTTTTATTTTTTCAGCGGAACCTTTGCAGCTGCCGTGGTCACGGGAGACTAAAGCTCCTCGTGAGCCTACCATCAAGCGATGAATTTTTAAAGACGTTCAGAAACAATGACTGACCTAACTTTAAATGGTTTAGTTTATTTACATTACAGAACTGAAAACCACTGTATATTTTTTCAGCTAATTCATAATTCCGTTTTGCATATTCACAAAATATTACATTTAGCGATGAGTCGAGTGTGAAAGTATGGGTGAGCAAAGGGCACCTATTAAATCAACCCGTTTACAATCGTGAGAGCAAACGCGAATACTATGGAACTAATGTTGAAGTCAGTTTGTTTGTGTAATTTGTAAACCAGTATAAAAAGCTAATAGGGTATTTACACGGACTTGGCAAGCAACTTTATCAATTTGCGTTTTTTGATCGACAATCGCTTGTAAAATCTAATCGCAAACCTAATTTTAATGAGGTGGTGATTCGATTTTACAAGCGATAAGAAGTGCTAATTGACTAAAGTCGTCTGCCAAGTTGACTCGTGTAAATACCACATTACCGTATTAATATTGAGAGATAATTCACTTGTTAGTTAATTGAGTTTGGCTCTACCTATAATATAATGACTACTATATCGAGCTTGGGGTTGAAATCAGTTTTCCAGGGGTCGACATAAACGAATATCATAAGGTTCCACAGAATATCAGAGTTGTTGAGTGATACATTATCTGTTCTTACGTATACCTACCTAAAATCGTGGAATCGAATAAAGTTTGTTTGTTATAATAACTACAAAAAATAATTATTATTACACTTGATAGTTGATAGGATTTTTTTTAAGTAATTTGGCTATGGGGGGCGTCTGAGGAATACTGCTCATTTTGGAAAAGGGATCTCTTGCCTAAAATAGATTTGGAATCCCTACTCTACATTAAGCTTTGAATCAGTGCGATGTACCCTTTCCAATAATAAAATTCTAATTTATTTCAGCAAGGTGATTTAGACGCACGTTACACGTATGAGTGATAAAAGGTTGAGCTATTGGTTAGCTTTAAATTCGCCTGAACCCTAGCGTTTTAATCCAGGCTATAAACTATCTGTGTGCCAAATTTCAATCTAATCCGTCCAGCCGTTTAGGCGTGAAAAGGTATCAAACACATACACACACTTTCGCATTTATGATATTAGTAGAATAAGATAAGTTTACTCGAAAAACCTTGAAAATATATTTTTTTCTTCGTAAGAACAAAAAATTTCATAAAAGCACGTGACAAATTCAGTCTTATTGTAAAACAAAAATATAATCTGAACAAATTGGCCAAGTCCTCATTTTCCCAGGCTCCATTTCGCAGCCTGCGGCGTGAATACTAAATCTAGACCGTAACGGTGCAGGAGCGCCCGCTCCGGTCAGACCAGTGCGGGTTCGACACCCGACAGAGGTAATTGGTAACTGTTGTTGTTGTTTAATTAATGGATCGCTCTAAATACCATCGGAATGTAGTATGGTCTAGTTTATTACAATATCGTACATCTAAATCATGAGAATAAAGTAAAGTGAACACATACAAAAGTGTATGTAAGTAATGTATAGGTAAAAATAATACTTTTTTTGTATTGTTCGTCTTTGTTTTTTAAAAATACTATTATTTTGATTATTGCTAAAGAAACATTCGTTTAAAGACGAATATCGAAGCAAATTCGCGACACAGAAGTGATATTATTGAAATGTCGAAAGTAGAAATAAAATTGCTACAAGTACTAATGAAACGATTTCTCGCTCGAAGCTAAAGTTCAAGACAGTTTCTCATCGGAACATTCAACCAATTCTATGAAAACGTAAGATTGAATGAATCTCAGAACACGGAATCTCTACCCGCGTATATGCGCCGCCCTACCGTCTGGGCGGTCTTGGCTGTTTGGGCGGTCTCGCCAGTCGGTCCCGCGCCCTCAGCCGATGAGGTCTGTGTGCCGCCCGCCCTGAACACTGTGCGGAACTGCCGCGCGAAGTTTAATACGTGCGTTGGTTGAAAACAGCGTTAGCTGAAAAATACATTTGTTGTTTTTTTTTTGTCTTTGATGACAAAAAAGTATTAGAAGGTATGTGAAATTTTAAGGTTTTTGAAATTTTACATTGGTTGTCACTAATTTATAAATGAAAGAGTGGATTGTAATGGAAAAATATTCGGTGCTAAAGTGATTCAACAACTCAATTTGATCAGAGAATTCAAAAAATAAATAGACTTTAAGAGTGAGTGAAAATTCTGTGTGCCGCCCGCCCAAAATGTTTTGTTGAAATAAAATAATGAGATATAAACTGGATCTTAAAGTAAAATGGTGATGACAATTAAACATCTGACATAAATGTACAAGTGTTTTCACAATGAAACTACATTTGATTGCGTATCGTAAAATGTGTGTGTAATGTGAAATGTCAGCAAAGTAAATTAAATCTTATTTTGCTGATTATAACGTCTGGTTTATGGAGTTTATTAACACTGAGACGACACTTCAAGTAAAGGTAAATATTTTTTTAGTTTTTAATCACACATATTTCCAGATAAAAACTGAAATTAAGCAAAGCTGAGATTGAATCTGAAAAATTTATTATTATAACGAAAAAGTAAAATAAATTCAACCATATTTAAAAATGCAATAAACACTGTTACAAGTCATGCCATATTTTTTTTATAAAAGAAGTGGCGTGCATACCACCCACATACCAAAACGGTTAAGTACACGAGTCGTTTTAGTACTTGAAACAGGCTGTAGTATGCAAAAATTATGATAATTACTACAAGAAACTTGACCGTAATAAAATCGAAGATATTACTAAACTTACTGCTTGTTTTCAATTAACTTTACGGATTTTATCTTCTTTGAGGCGGTATTTAAGATTTCAAAAGGATGTTAACTGTATTTTTTTATTTTGTTATTGAAACTGTTAAGATAAGGTTACGTCGCCTGATCGGATATTAAAGTAGGTATGTAATATACTGTAATAAAGTATTAGGTATTAAACAACATCACAAACATAATTGCTTTGATTCCAAAGAAGTAGCAAAAGCACTTGTTTTATGGAAAGCAGAGACAACGGTGGAACTACCAACACCTAGACCTGAGTCAATAGAGAAAATTTGTCATCTTAATTGACCCAGCCGGGGATCGAACCAGAGACCTTAAAGATGGATGTGCAAATCACTCGACCACGGAGGTCGTCGAGTATACATGTAAATATTAACTGAAGGCGCAGTTATGGATTTGAATCCCGTAAAGTGCAAATGTTTTCTATCAGACTCAAGGATTTAAGAAACTAAATTAAATTATTTTCATTGCTTTACCCTTAGTACAAGCTTATTAGAGAGATTCATCGATTGTTACGTAAAACCACAAAATAGATATAAGACTAACAGCAATTAGTTTCCTACGAAAAATTAGGTTGGAATTAATAAATACTTGTATAGGTACAAATAATAAATTAATAATTAATTATACCGAAAGTTTTCAGAAATACATTTCGTATAGTTTTTTAATTAAGTATGTATTATGATTTCACGAGTATTTTTTCTAAGCACAAAAATCTATTTATCTACTAGCGGCCGCCCGCGGTTTCACCCGCGTGGATCCCGTTCCCGCTCCCGTAAAAAGTATTCTGTTTTAATCCAGGCTATTTTCTATCTGTGTGCCAAATTTCAACCAAATCCGTTAAGTAGTTTTTGCGTGATTGAGGAACAAATATCTAAACATCTAAACATCCAAACATCTAAACCCACAAACTTTCACATTTATAATATTAAGTAGGATTTTTAATGAACAACCGGGATCAATACAATATTAATTAATATTGAAATAATGAAGACACAGTATTGAAATAAAACACTTTTTAAAGTTTATTGAGGTTTTGATTTGATTTTTGCATTTCCTTTCATTCCTTCTTCATCTTAGAAGTGAAAAGATAAATCAACAATTATATACAACCTGTCAGTGCCATCAACATCTATAGGCTTCGAAGGAACAGATAGTATATGTAATGATTAGTGACCACCAGTGGGCGGCTAGAAACTGCTTCTGTTAATTGAAATTTAGATTATTTCCAGTCCAGCTGCAGTTAGGGTTACCAGATGAAAAAATCAAAAGTCCGGAGAAAACGCCCGGTAGCCATTGAAAAATCCTGAGATTTGTAGCAGCTTGAGAATAACGTACGGGGGGGGGGGAGGGGGGTTGTAGTCGGCAGCGGCGAACTGATTAAATAATATAAAGCTTATTTATCCTTCTATTAAATGTACTTTTTATTAAATGTACTGAATTTCATTGAAAATTCTAAAAATCCTGAGATTTCCTCAGATTTTCAAAATCCGGCCGCAATCCTGAGCAAAGTCCAAAAATCCTGAGATCTCCGGACAAATCCTGAGATATGGTAACCCTAGCTGCAGTGCACTCTCAATGTTTGTTTATTACGCACACCGGATGCTTAACTGTGAGGATTTGGTTCTAATGTTATATTTTAGGCTCGTGTGATAATAGTAGTTTATGAAACTGACACATAAAGAGGGGTAGAGGTATTAAAACACGAGTGTGGTTTAAAAACCGAGCCGTAGGCGAGGTTTTAATAGTATCACACGAGTGTTTTAATACCTAGTTATATGCAGTTTCATACACTACTTTATCTACACTCACACAATTTGGATTGAAAATACAAAATAAAAAATCTAGGTTAAAAAAGAGAGAGAGACTTTGGTGGTATTATCCTACGAACAAATAATTAGTGTTACCTTGCTCGATTCCCTTTAGTCGCTGCATCTAAAATATTGGGCGGAGTCAAATTTTCTAAACTTTCACGGCTATCAGACATTTTTAAGCAAGATTAAAAAAAAACCTACCAAATTCAGTACAACAAAAAGTGAAAATTGAAATCAAAACTTTTTTGTATTGCATTAAAAATGGTTCGCTCCGCACCACAGACCATAGATATTACAATGATCCCATACGACCCAATAAATTAAAAAGTAAAAGTGTGCTGTAAAAATTTAAAAAGTTATTTTATGATGCAGTTGACTGAACAGTAATGAGTTTTTTTTTTAATTTCGAAAATAAAGTAGTGTTTATACAATCTTTTTTAAAATCATATTTGGAACATTACGTTGTGAGTGTAGATAAACCTTCATTCGTGTATGAATACCCCTCATTATAGTACAGTTACATAATTAATAACAAAATAGTTATTTATGCAACTGTACTACTGAACTGTACAACAAGGGTGTAAAAGGGTAAAATAATGTGCAATACCAATTTAATGAATATCTTAGGAATTATCGTAAAAAATAAACGCGTGCGAAAACAAATTCAAGCGTGTTTCTTACACTAGTAACGGGACGGGACTCGAACGGGACGGAAACAGACTTTGACGCGAATAGGTGACGACTGTAAGGTATTTTTGTTTTCTTTTTGGGTGTCGTTGGAAGGTCGCATTTGGCAAAAAAAGGAAGGAACCGAAACGAAGCGAGGGCGGGTCGCTAGTTTCTAATAACACGCTCCTTTATTACATCGACAGAAAAATAACGCTCGTAAATCCAAAAATACCTCGCCTTATTAACACAAAAGTCTCAAAAGTAAAACAGTAACAATATTTAGTTAACAACTGGCGATGCAGTTAACCCGTAACGCAAACAGTCCGGTTAAATATAGGCCCGCTCCGTATAGCACGCGGTAAAACTGTCGATCGCGACAACGGCCTATGCTGCGTTCAAACGCTAACTCATAAACATCGACATATAGTACTCATAAATTACTAAAAAAAAAAATCTTTTTTAATTCCTTAACTTAGCAATTAAACAGTGATTCATTACATCTTTTAGGAGCTTAGGCTCTTATATTGTTTTAAATTTCCATGGTTATTAACATTATTTAAATATACTGTATCGGGATTTTCACCATGTACCTTTTTATTTTTGAGACTCCGATTAGGCTCTTGTATTAGACAGAACCGCTCATCCTTAACATAAAAAACTTAGCAATTACGGATAAGGTAAAGGTATAAGGCTAATTTAATAATGTTATTTATTTGTTAATCTTTGTTAATATAAAATCTGGAAACGATATATATTTTTGTAAATATCGTTCCATCTGATAAAGCTGACAAGTTTTTTGCGCCCATTTTTCATGTCTGCTAAAAGACGTCATAATGGGTGGTGGTATGGCAAAAGAATTGACGATTTAAAAATGCTTATTATGTGAGCTTATTTAAATAGTCGGGCACAAGTCAGATCTGGCAAAAGACAGGAAAGGATGGCGCGCTTTGATGTCGGAGGCCAAGATCCACTTCGGGTCGTTGAGCCAGCAAAGTAAGTAAGTAAGTTATTTAAATAGAATATTTCACTTTCACTATAAAGATACAATTACTAAACTTAATTTTACTACTAACGCTAACTAATCAGTGCATCGGGCATGTTTGCTGATGCAAGGCTTGATGATTTTTATGCAATAATGCGCAAAAAATCTGCATCACTTGTGAACCAACAGAGAGGAACCATAGTGCTGTGCTGAGACTAATTGTTGACAGCCCGGAATTGGTAGTTCTGGGGAGCATAATCAAACTACATGTGCTGGATACTAACACAGCTGTAAGAAAATACTAACAGTAGCACAATACTAACATAGTTTGTAAGATGTTACTAACAGTTATATGGACAAAATTTTATTCTGAAGTAAATGATTTTTATTTTTATTTTGATTTGGTTGGTGGTAGGGCTTATTTCAAATCCGCCTGGCTAGCTACCACCATTACCTTAGTTTGACACCATAACAACAATTTAAAAATTGTTGTGTTCCGGCAGTCAGAGGTATGATAGCCAGTTCCTCATTGATGAGGATTCCGGGAGTAGTGCGCTTTCACCTTCGGCATCAGGTGAGATGAAGGTCAAGCACTATCCCGTTGTAAATAATAATAAAAAATATACTTTATAAAGTTAGTCGAGTTTAATATTGGTACTTTGATACCAAAATCAATATAGTTATAGACTTCCAAAAAATATTGAGATTCTTTAAATATTTTTGCAGCTAATTAAAATCTACTGCTACTTTCACGAACACAGGGATAAAAAAAATAACTATTAAAGATTGACACACAGCCTGCCGTAGTGATACAAAGTATTTCTATAATCATTAATTAAGATTTATCGTAATTTTCGTTATTCACGTAGCAGGAATATGGATATAAATAATATATTTACATGTAAAATTAAGTAAGTATAATAAATTCACTCCTAAGAGCTTCGCCCGTGCTCACTGAAATAAAACACTTTTTAAGGAAACTTACATTACTTTTATTCAAAGTTGTTGTTTTTGATTAGACTTGCATTTCCCGACGTTTGGGCACATTTGCAGCTGGCGAGAACCAGATTATAAGCTGTCTAGGCGTTAGACTAAGCATCATCACCATCATCATCATATAAGCCGCACGACACCCACTGCTGGATACAGGGTTCCCCAAAGGATCTCCACGATGATCGGTTCTGCTTGGCCCGCATCCAGCTGCGCACCGCGACCTTCACCAGATCGTCAGTCCACTTTGTCAGGGGCCTACCCACGGAGCGTGTCGTCCGGTCGCGGTCGCCATTCATTATAAGCATGTAATATAAATATTACATATTAAAATGTCTACTAGTACCTGCACTGGAATGTGCCAGTCTCCAGGCGAGTGTACTAGCGCGAATAAGCGGCGCACGGTGCACGTGGCTGCACCGGATACACTGTGCAGCCCCGATTCCTGTCTGTATGCGATCTGAGACTATATCCGCTCGCCATGTAATCTGGTTACAAGCCTGTAACGGAAGTTGTTTTGCAATATCCTTACTAATATCATTAAATTGCATTAGTCCGTTTCTTTGTTTGTTACGCTTTCAAGTCATAACTACTCAACTGATCATCATGTAATTTTGCATACACGTTGTCAGGGTTACAGAGAAGGATACAGGGTACTTTTCATTTCGGAAAAAAGATTGTTCCCGAGGGATAACAAAAAAACTTTCCACGCAGACGAAGTCGCTGGCGGCCGCTAGTGTTATTTTATAAACTAGTTGAGCCGACAGACGTTGCTTTTACTGACGAACAGCATTAAATTTTTCACTAAAAATCGTTACATACTGAAATAATTGAGTCATTCGTATAGAACGTGGCTATCTGACATAATATTTATCAGCAGCATTGCAAATTTTGAACGTCATCGACTGTTCATCCAAAGGGACAGTCCCTTGTAAATTTCTCTTGTAAATTTAATTGCAAATCTCGTATTAGAATCAGAGACGGCTATCGTTCATATACAATTCACGAAATTCCGCCATCTTGATTTTTTCTTTTTCGATTTACCACTAATAAAAAACCGGTCAAGAGCGAGTCGGACTCGCGCACCGAGGGTTCCGTACAATCATAAATATATTTGGATATGTTACTTTAGTACAGTCTTTAAAAAAGTAGGATAAACGGCAGACAGGTGGAAGGGCGAACAGGCG
Source organism: Agriphila geniculea (assembly GCA_943789525.1). Classification (NCBI taxonomy): domain Eukaryota; kingdom Metazoa; phylum Arthropoda; class Insecta; order Lepidoptera; family Crambidae; genus Agriphila; species Agriphila geniculea. The sequence goes on along the minus strand of OX038869.1, from coordinate 22,615,667 downwards.
GACAGTTAATTTAGAAATCATAACCACAGCTGCTTATGGTGACTGAAAAACGTTTCAGCCACTCCACATTGCAAACTGTTTATAGTAGGAACTTATTCTTCGTTTATTCGTACGGCAAATAGTAGGTAATTATATTAGAACCAGCCACCAATTTATTATTGTTGTATTAGGTTGCGCCATCTCTTGACCGATAATGGAACTATTTGTTTTCTTAGGTTAGCATTCTTAGGACAGTGCCATCTGTTGACTGGTAGTGAAACTAAAGAATTTTTGTTTGTTTTTTGGATTTCTAAAAAAGTGTGTTATATTGAGACATCGTTTTATTTTTCCTGTAATCTTTACATAAACTACTATCACATAGAATTATTTCAGATTTTTCTCATTGCAAACTTCGGAGATAAGGGGGGAACGGTACTTTTTAGGGTTCCGTACCCAAAGGGTAAAAACGGTCACCAGGCTGTATCTCATAAACCGTGATAGCTAGAAAGTTGAAATTTTCACAGATGATGTATTTCTGTTGCCGCTATAACAACAAATACTAAAAACAGAATAAAATTAATATTTAAGGGGGGCTCCCATACAACAAACGTAATTTTTTTGCCGTTTTTTGGTACGGAACCCTTCGTGCGCGAGTCTGACTCGCACTTGGCCGGTTTTTTTTACATTTTTCATCATAAGTCGAAAACTATGCGGCCTAAGAAAAAAGGAAAAAATGTTTTAAAATGTGCAAACAGCGCTCTTTCATATGATATCCCACATGCCCTAGTCACCTCACTTCAAATTTTTAAGACCCCTTTTCAGTCCCTGTTGTAAAAAAACATTTTTTTTTATTTCTTTCTTATTTGCAAAATAGTTGGGCAAATGTCATCTTAAACTATTCCAAATTTCAAGTTGATACCATTAGTAGTTCTCGAGATATCCAGCTGTGACAGACAGACAGACAGACAGACTGAGTCACACCATAAGGGTTCCTTTTTTACCATTTTGGTACGGAACCCTAAAAATGACAAATAGCCGCCTTTGATTTTATAGGTACAGCGTGATGAATAGATAGTAACTTTTGCATGTGTAATATTAAGTATGGATTGAATTTCACAAAATTAGACATAGGTAACTTTGTAGGTATAGCGCACTTTCAAATACGATGTAAATGCAATAAACCACAAACTAGAATACGATTCAATTTACATGCATACATATGCCTGCTGCCTGCTATAGACTAAATAAGGCTTTAGTTACACAGGACGTCTAAACAAAAATCTAATGCACTTGCAGTGTAGTGTGTATATTATTTCATCGGCATCGGTCTGGTGTGATATCGGTCAACTCTTACAATAAGCAAGTAGAAGAAGTTACATCGATTGTAACATCACTGTATAAAAAAATTCGGGTTGCACTCCAGGAGTGCCGGCAAAAGTGAAAACTTGAATATTAACGTTGTGCATTTTTGATATTTTGGAATGGTTACGGAATAATTTTGCACGAATTGCTTTAATTATCGGCATAAAAGTACTATCATTTATGAGGTAGAATACAATATATTATATTTATTGCGCTATCGTACACAAACATGACAATTTATATTACATTAAAAAGTTTATCTCTAAGAAAAATCAACCCGCCGAACGCCAAAATGACGCGCCGCCATTTTCGCCGCGCCGTAGAAAGAAAGGGGGATACTTACGCCGCCGGCTGTCTACGCTACATCCGTCTTACGAATTTTCGATCAGAGTCACGTGACCCTGACTGACGCGAGTTTAACATTTTTTACCCATTACAAAAAAGTGTACAACGCCGCTAAAGAAGTTTTCACTTCCAAAACAAGAAAGCTGGGCTCCAAAATATTTTGACTTATTTTTGGTGTAATATTTAACTTACAATTCGATGGCCAATGAGTTTTCAAAATGCTTGAAAAGCTCCCTCCACCAACTCGTAGGTAAGCCTCTAGTACGAGTTGGTGTTTTCACTTTTCGCATAGTTAACTATCGTTTATTTCCCTTTCCCTTCGACTATGAGTAGTATTTCCGATAGTTAGCTATGAGAGAAGTGATAGCACCAACTCGTACTATGCCATACTCTGTCGATGAGCCGCTTCGTGAGCACATACCTTTACCCAGTACCTATATGCAAAGCGCCCGGGCTCCGTTGCCTTAGGGCGCGGCTGGAGCGCCGTGGTAGCAGATTTTCTATTAAGATAGGCGCCGACCCCGGTTTTATTATTGTAAACGCATATTTTCGTCAACTGGCGAATCTGTCAACGTGAGATATGATTATTAGGGGCTTGAAAAAAATATAGAAAAGACGCAATTTTGATTAAAAAAAAGATTATACATTCAGAGTGTATAATGTTTTTTTTTTTTAAAGAAATATATGTAGCTTAATTCCGCAAACAAACATACATATATTTATTTCTTATTTCAATACATATATTTCTTTTTAGGGTTCCGTACCAAAATGGTAAAAAAGGAACCCTTATGGTGTTACTCAGTCTGTCTGTCTGTCTGTCTGTTTGTCACAGCTGGATATCTCGAGAACTACTAATGGTATTAACTTGAAATTTGGAATAGTTTAAGACGACATTTGCCCAACTATTTTGCAAATAGGAAATAAATAAAAAAGATAAAATAAAAAAAATAATATCTTTTTTACAACAGGGACTGAAAAGGGGTCTTAAAAATTTGAAGTGGGGCTACTTGGGCATGTGGGGTATCATATGAAAGAACGCCGTTTGCACGTTTTCAATAATTTTTTTTTGTTTTAGGCCACATAGTTTTCGACTTATGATGAAAAATGTAAAAAAAAATACCGTTCACCCCTTATCTTCGAAGTTTGCAAAGAGAAAAATCTAAAATAATTCTATGTGATAGCAGTTTATATAAAGATTACAGGAAAAATAAAACGATGTCTCAACATAGCACACTTATTTAGAAATTATCAAATTTGTAAAAAAGTTAACATTAGTTCCACTATCGGTCAAGAGATGGCGCTGACCTAAAACTGCAATACTAATTTTATTATTCTTCTCTGCAGTGTGGTTTTATGGTACAATTATGATGGTACGGAACCCTTGACCGGTTTTTTTTTTTCAAAATGGTTTGGGACTTCCGCTAAGTGACGCCTGATTCAATCAAATATGTATAATGTTTTTTCCGCGTTTTTCATCACATAAATAAACCAATTGAATACTTCCATGTTTTCAGTCAAACAATAATTTGGCTAACTATCGTTTGATACTTACTTACAATGAGTCGTAATCCGTTAAAGTGTTGTAGGTATTTTTGTATTTAAGTGATTTGATATTTATAAGGCTTCTTACACATTGTAAAGTCTACGTTCTCCCCACCGTCTCTCCTCGCGAAAATATGAATATTATTCAAAGTGATTTGTCAGGAATTGAAAGGAAGCTCGTAGCCGGCATCTGCCCGCCGTTACATTATATTTTATGAGCTCCTACCAACTTACTACCAAATATATTTTTCAGCCGCGAAAAATGAATTCTGCCGAAGCGAGATATGACTTCCTATTTTTTTCAGGCTTCAAAGTTACCTTGCTTGTAGCGTTAGTACGTACTTGAAAGTTAACAGTGTTCTTGCAAATAAATGTTCCAAATGTTTGTAACTCAAATCAAATACATCGAAAACTAAATTATATCATGTCAAAACCAACGTTTAATATTACTTTTAAATGTCGATTAATATAAAACTGAAACGAAAGAATAATTTTCTATGCAAGAATTATTTCCCTGCTTTTCAATTTAAAAGCTCATTTAAAACAGCTTCGTTATCTGGCAACATTGATGCAATCGCTCAAGAATGAGGTATTGGAGCTGCACCAGCTCGGATTGCGGCTAACAGGCTATTGTTCCTGCTATCACCGAGTGCTGTTGGAAGGCACGATGCCCATTAGCTCGCCAGTTCGATTCCCGGGTCGGGCTTATCACTGATCCGTTTTGTTTGGGGAAGTAAGTAGGATACATTTTGTGGCGATAACTATTTAACAAAATCAAGCGTAAATAGTCCATTACAATGGATGCAAAAACAATATCGAACTAACTAACAACCACCTAAAGTAACTCACTTACACAAGAAATGCGGAAAAATTTATGATAAGTTATTGTTTATTATGGTTTCTGGATCCATTAATCAAAACTTAAAATGAAATTCAATCAACGATAAATTGATTTCAACAAATTAAATTATCAGTTGTTCATTTTGAACTTTTTTAATTTTAAAAACCTTTCCAAAGTTAGTTCGTTTGTATGGAAAACCATAAAGTGGCCCCTATTTTCTTTTGAGCAGTATATAATGGCCTTACTATGACACTGGTTGTTTCAATGTTGGCTATAAGTTTCAGAATTGTTTCAGAAACTTTGAGGATTTAAAGTTAGCGTCCACTGCATCGGAATCGTAGCGGACGGAGAGAACAGATTTGTTGCTTTGTATTGATTTCTATGGAACTGCGTGCACTGCATCGGCATTTCCGCGCCATAGAAATCCATTATCATCGTATAAGCCTCCCCCAAGGATCTCCACGACGATCAGTCCTGCGCTGCGCGCATCCAGCGGATTCCCGCGACCTTCACCAGATCTTCGGTTCACCTTTTTAGGGGCCTACCCACGGAGCGTCGTCCGGTGCGCAGTCGCCATTCCAGAACCTTTCTGCCCAACGACCATCGGTTCTTTTCGCTGTGTGTTTAGAAATCATACAAAGTGACAAATGCCGACGCTCCGTCCGCGCCATACGCTCCAATTCCTATGCAGTGGACGAGCATGGGTGTAGGTAAAACTTAAAATGTACTTACTTGATGTTACATCATAAGATGTTTCTTCAAAACTATTAATATAGGTAAAAAGTACTTTACACCATCAGATTTAACCGTGTGTTACATCATCGGCTAATCAATTTGAGTTAATGAAAGATTCGCTAGTAACTAGCACAGTCTATTACCGATTACACAGTTCGTTTTGCGCTCTGTGAAGCGGTGTGGCCAATCGGATTACTGTAAGTGCCTTTAGACAGTACGATTTTTTGTTAAGGAGTTGTTGCATTATTTCTAATCAATCAAAATAAGCTTTTTTTACTTGAGTTGTATTATATTCTCGCCATTTCAACTATAATCATAATAAAAACCATTTTCATATAATTTAAATTGTAGAATAAAATACTTTAAACACGTTTTATTGTCTTGAAATTATCTTCCGGAAAATTATGTAACTAAGTAACAAATTTCTAAACCCAAGGAAAATAAATACGATTCTCGTAGCTAGATTTGTCATGACAATCAATTTTATCATTTGAGCAACAGCATGTAGGTTGCAATTTTTTTATATCTTGCTTTTGCTTCTTTTTCAAAAGATAATCCATGTAGGTAGTTGTTATTTATTACCTTTGTTCCAAGTGGTTTTACTATTGGATCTACTAGTAGAGTCTGTCTAAAAAGTCTGTTTACATGAGAAATTATTAAATTATTTTTAAAAACTTATACTGGTAACCCTATTGGTGCTGTCAAAATGCTAATTGTAAACATATTTATTTAGATGGGTATTGGTAGCGTGGTTGGGAATTTAGGTGGGTAATAAAATTACCTTTGAAATTACCCATGTAAACAGACTTTTTAGACAGACTCTAGAACCTCGTGGAAGTTTTATTCAAAGAAGTTCTACTTTAAGGCGCTTTCCTGAGAGAAAGTGACGCCGCGGTGAAATTCTAATACATAATATTAATAAAACTTCTCGTGGAATTTTTCAGGTATTTTTAGACGGTATCATTACGTTGCCTCGTAGTAACTGCTAGATACTTCTAGATCTACTGATAGCAAAACTGCTATAAATGTGGCCGTTTTTGACACATTTGCTATCTACTTCTAAGAATGACTGCGAGGGAATGTAGTGTACCTTCTAAAAATACTAGACTATGAGCCTTAAAAATTCCAAGAAAGGTTTTATTAAAATCCTTTTCTATTAACAACTTATTAAATAAAAACCTATGAGGTTGCCAATTTCGGTCTGGGGATCGCCTTAAGGTGAAGTAGAACTGTTTGAAATTGATTGAAAAACATACGTCCGAGCAGTTCTTCTATTAAAAGTAAGTGTTCGAGAAGTGGCATAATCGTATCGTGTAAAGGTGGACGATCGTAAGTCGATATTTTTAGTGCGCAGGTGAACGCTCGCTCTACGGCACAAACTAATTATTGTTCAAGACGCTGGTATGGAACACGAAGGAAGTTTGCTATTTCACAAATTAACTACATAAGAAACATCTAAATATAATATCTTGAACTATATGTCTCGCCAAAAGGGCCACTTTGGCTTAAATTTATTTTAAAACTTACAGAAAGAATGAAAATTGTTGAAGAGTTATTAAAAAATATAAGAGACACTTTAAAATAGCATGATCTAAGCTTTTTGAAGTGAAAACTTCTTTAGCGGCGCTGTACACTTTTTTTGTCATGGGGAAAAAATGTTAAACTCGCGTCAGTCAGGGTCACGTGACTCTGATTGAAAATTCGTAAGACGGATGTAGCGTAGACAGCCGGCGGCGGAAGTAAACCCCAGGTGTTTACGTCATTTCAGGACGTAAACACTTGTGTCACCATAGCAAAGCGTTAATTTTTTAATTCAATGTCAAAACTATAGATTTTCTGTCAAGGTATGGATAAGATCTTCGTACAATACTGTTCTGTATTCGTAAATTCAAATGCAGAGTAAATTCGTAAGACGGCAATTCGTGCAAAACCATTCCAAAATATCAAAAATGCACAACGTTAATATTCAAGTATTCACTTCTGCCGGCACTCCCGGTGTGCAACCCGATTTTTTTTTTAAATATTGACTTGGTTTACGAGTATAAAAATAAATAAATTAGCAGCGCTTTTAGAGTATGGCACCTGCCGCAAAAACGAAACATAGGTATACTTCCCGTTGACCTGGATTAAAGAAAATATAATTATATGAAACTTCGTTAGATACTATATCCATAGAGCCGAATAATCACTGCATAGTATTAAAACAAAGTCGCTTCCCGCTGTCTGTCCCCATGTATGCTTAGATCTTTTAAACTACGCACCGGATTTTGATGCAGTTTTTTTTAAATAGATAAAGTGATTCAAGAGGAAGTTTATCTATATATATAAAAGAGTAAATCACTCACTGACTCATCACGAATTCTCAGAAACTACAAGCGCTAGGAGTCTCAAATTTTGCATGAGGGTTCCTTTTAGGGTGTAGGTGCTCACTAAGACGGGATTTTGCTAAATTCAACCCCTAAGGGGGTAAAACAGGGTGGCAAAGTTTGTATGGGAGAAAGCGATTCCTTGGCCCGATTGACTTGAAATTTGGCATAGACATTTTTTCACAATATTAATTGAATGCGTGTTTCGTATTTTCTTGAAATGTATCCCCTAACAGGGTTGAAAAGGGGTAGAAAGCTATTTTTAGGGTGGTTGACTTCGATATCGGAATCAAAACTTCTTAGTGCATTTGTACGATTAAGAAAAATAAATGTCAGTTGTCAGGTTGTCACCTCCTCTGAGAGTATAATTATTATGTTCTTTGGTTCACCACGAAGAAAGCAAAAAGTTGTCATCGCACGAGCTGACGTTTTATGTTGTATAAGATTTTATCCCTATTTTCACTACTTTACGAAATATTAGTCAAATAAAACGTGGCAAAATCTGGCAAATATCTGACAAGGAATGTGGTATATAGAGAAGTGTTTCGATGGAGAGCCTGATAATAATGCACAACATTAGTAGCACCGAGTTGCACCCGGCATAAATCTTTGCCCGGCATGCGTTGCAATGTCACGTTTTTTTAGCCAGGAATCTTTTTAGTAGTAAGCAGACATCATAATCAGATGTGGATGAATGGTTAAGGAGTGCAAAGGAAACAAATAAACATACATCCATTTTTATTTATAAAGAAGATAACTATAAGCGAAGATATTAGAATTTTTAACTATAAGGTATTAAATGTAACAATATTATTATACTTATTTTGTTAAATTACTTACCACTAAGAAATTTTATTAAGTACCTACCTACCTAATACAGAATCGTTAACAGGGCGTCGATTCTGTAATCAAACACGAACCCCACTTCGAATCTCACTGCACGGGAATTTCAAATCATAAATAAGATAATGATAATATTTTTTTTTCTATCACGAAAGATTTTAGATAGCTACGCAGGCTACCAAATTTTTTTGCAATCAGTAAAATAGTTCATTTAGTAAACAAATGTCTAATAACAAATTCACGCGAAGTAAAGTGATATGCGAGTTTGGTTACAGAATCGACAGACTGCGCGGGTTTTCCGCGGGGTGCAGCTATTACTTATATAATCACAAAATTGTATAAATGTGAAAGTTTTGATGTTTGGATGTTGTTCATGATTTGTTACCTACTCAATCATATCATACTCAATCACGTCTGAACGGATTTAGGAGAAATTTGGCACAGATTTAGATTAAAGTCTGGAATACTTAACACAGGCTTCTTTTCATCCCGATCATTGGTTTCCAGGGAAAGACTTACAACGATTACCGACTCCCACGCGGGCCACGTTCAAAAGCTATACCTACATAGTATAAAACAAAGTCGCTTCCCGCCGTCTGTACGCTTCTCTTAAGCCCGCCGGTAACGATCAATTGCGATTGTCAATTTTTCCGTCAATTCCATTGTTGGAGCAATTGACAATCGCTTCAATTGCACGCGTAAACGATCAATTTTTCCGTCAATGGGCGTCAATTGCGGAAAAATTGACAATCGCAATTGATCGTTACCGGTGGGCTTTAAACTATGCATAAAACCGCATTAAAATCGATCCATAAGTTTGGGAGCTAGGTTGCCTCAGATAGACAGACACACACACGTCAATTATATTATAACACCCCTTGCGTATGTACGTGGTATAGGTATATGTCGTCCTCCTAGGTATATGTATCCTATAGTATAATAATCTAATAACTTTACACTGACACCACATTAGCACAGTTTTACATTTAGTAACTACATTGCACCCGTGCGAAGCCGGGGCGGACCGCTAGTATGTATAATACATGGTGTCAAATTCCACACTATACCGAAGCGAAGCGAGGGCGGGTCGCTACTTTGTAATATACTATCTATAAAACAGTGATATTTGTTCCCAATTCAATATTTACACCGCACAAAGTTAGAGCCCAATTTTAACCCTAACAAAATGCATTTTGTTAATTTTCCCTTTTTTTGTTTCAGGTAAGCCCTAGGGTTAATTAATTTGGGCATCCGCCCTCGGACCCCTAATGTATGCGCGGACACGGGCCGACGCGCTGGGCGGGCGAAATCCTGGTTAAGTATGATTATAATAAGTATGAATATTCGCTTGTAGTTTTTAGCGACCGATACAGTCATGTTTACTTTGCAAAGTTTGACTAGACATTTTAAAATACCCGTAATAATCATACTTTGATGTACCCGAAAAAAAGTTATTTTTTTCTCAATTCATAATATTTATATCTAGGCGACCGAGCTTTGCTTGATTATTACTATTTATTGTAATATGGTGGTGTATAGGTGATAATCTACATTGTTATGTCAAACATTAACTAAATTTTTTTAAACTTGTCTAAAAACAATAAAAAATATATATCAACTTGAACATTACAAAAAAAAAAAAGTAAGTCACCGAGTGGGATTCGAACCCATAACACTTGTTTCTTGCCGTACGCATCGCGTCCGAACCCGCTGGACCAGACGGACAGTGGCCGGCAGTACGAAATTAGCGACCATATTCTGCGTCGAAAGAAACACGCATGAAAAACTCATGAAAACTCAAAAACACGCGTATTCCCAAACATAAGACTAATCTAAATCGATTGGTCACCCCCGAAAATCCCCATATACCAAATTTTAGCGAAATCGTTAGAGTCGTTTCCGAGATCACAGAAATAGATTTATATATAAAGATACAAGAATTGCTCGTTTAAGGCTCCGTTATGCGAAATAATTTGTCTCTGTCTTTTTCTTTACGTGTAAAGAGTATGGAAAATAACCTCTTTTCTGCACTTTTTTGATATTTTTCGTTGTTTTTTCATCATTATCTTAAGTAAAATTATCTTTCTTGAAAAAAAGTTAATGTAGCAACTGCACATTACATTAAAGTGTATTTTGATGTAGAATTCAATACGTTTCCGCTATTATTTACGCCAAAAATATGGCCCGCGACAAGCGCTTTTTATGATATTCTGTTTTTTTTTTACAATCATCTGTAAGGTTTTGTAGCAACTAGATAATCTCTTTAGCTTGTCGTATGTTTTTTTTTGGGGCTACAACTTTACGTTTTCTATATAAAAATATGGCCCGCGCAAACCATGTTTTCCTATTATGGCCCCTTAAAGGTATAAGATTTTTTTATAATATCAAATAATTAATACTGGACTACATCACAAACATTGCTCAGATTCCAAAGTAGTAGCTAAGCACTTGTTTTATGGAAATCATAGATCACAAAACAGTGACACTATACACACCCAGGAGCCAATATAGAAAAGTTCATTTTCTAGATTGACCCAGCCGGGGATCGAACGAAATCAGAGGGCCTATTATGAAAATAACGTACGCGCAGTCACTTGGCCACGATAGTCGTCCGCAGTTCGTTGGTTGTAGTTATAACAAACATTATGGATTTGGCTATCGTAGTTCATAGACCACTAAACGAACGATGTCGGATACGCGAGAGAGAAACTGTCAAACTCACGCAATCACTTCGCAATATCGCAAACGAAAGTGATTGGTAATAGGAAACAATCAAAACGAAGCACGGGCGCAGCAGCGTGTATCCCCCCAGAAATGGCGACACTGAAAACGAGTGTACAAACCTTTCGACTCGACCACTGAGGCCGTCGCGGTCGTCATTATTAAATAGGGTATTTGACAACATTGAAAATATACTACAAATTGTGGTCATCCTAACAGATGATGGCGTAAAAAAACATATTCAACTATTATATACTTACACTAAATTAAGTCTATTAATCGATTAATTTCACTTAGAAAAATGCAATAATGTTTGATTTTTTTTCTGTGGCGAAAACGCTCCAAGATTACTCATGACGTCACTTGCCTGTAAATAAATATGGTTTCAGGCGTTTGACACGACTATAGATTAGCGTCCCCGCTGACGGGCGATTAATCGCTGAGTGATTTTTTGTCACTAAGAATAGAACATACGGAGTTCTATACGTAAACGCCCACGAGCTACTTTTTGTAGCTGCGATAAACGCGGCGTTAATCGCGGCGCTTTTTTGTCGCTGGCTAAGTAAAACCTTTGTCGTGCGGCATTTCGCGGTCGATTATCGCCGCGATTAACGCTGCGATTATCGCAGCTACAAAAAGTCGCCGCGATTGATAGTTGTCAAATGGCTAAGGCTTCGAGCAACAAAGGCTTCGTAAGCCCGTCTTACTCTAAGGGCTAAGGATGTTACAATGTTTACAGGCTAATGACGTCAACATGGCACGTGTCCAGCGCCATACCGTTTTTGGCGCGGTTTTAAAATTTTACACTATGACATTGTTTTTTTTAATGAAATACATTGATTTATCCTGAAATATCAATAAAGTGCGCTTATTACGTAATAAGGAATAATTTTAAATGGTTTTCCAAAATTTGTCAAATAGTCTATTGTAAGTCCTGAGTCTTTTATTCCGTGACTTTAGTAATGTAAAAAAAAATTAAACCACAATGTAGCTGTTTGGAACACATGTGGCATCAAAGGCAAACCCAAACTGAAAAGTATGTTAATCAGAGTCGTAACTCTTGGAATGGGAAAGGGTCTAGTGATATTATCTGCCTGTTACCGTTTTTTGTTTGGATTTTCCAGAATATCTCATTTCCTTTATAAACTTTGTGATTCGAGAATAACATTTGGTCAAATATTCTGTCGTACATTCTCGTTCTGCTAATAATCTTTAAATATTTCAAAAATAAAATAAATACATAAAAAACTGACCAATCCGCATTGGGCCCGCGTGGTGGGTTTATATGGCTTCCTGCTTATCCACCCATAAAAGGCCTGTGGCCTAGTATGAATAATTTTTATTTTAATAATAGTAATTTCATCTCAAAATCTATTAATGACCAATATTGACATTACCGCCCCGTACCAATAACTTAGTCACAACCAATCGATGAAACTAATCGTGCGAGTGCATAGTAATTCAATAGTTGCATCGTAAGGGCGCGCGCACATTGCGACACGTGAGGGGAGACCGGTGTGGATTTGAGTAGGAATGGTTTGATGAGGTCTTTGATTAAATTCGTCTTTCAAAAAATGAGAGAGAGTTGAAAAAAAAATGAATTCACTAAAATTTTAAAAGGAATACTTTCGATGAAATTTATTTGAAGGGGTTTTTCTTTCACAGATTCCGGTTATTGCTAATTCCTTGATATTTTGATTAAATTTAAGGTACAGTTGTTAATCAAAACCTATAAAACAATGTGCACGCAATAATTATGTAATTTTTATTAGTAAAAACATTAAACAAAACGCACTACACTACACCGTAACGCTAGCAACGAAACGCACTCGTAGCAGACAAGGTCAGCTCCACCCCGCCTCTGTCCGTAGCCGTAGTAAAGCGGGCGGCCATGAATGAACGAGGGGCGCGCGCTAGGGGTGGGAGACCCCGACGCCGTCAACAAATGGTTTTGATACTTAGAGAAGAAATAAATATAATTAAATCTGTTAGCAATGTGTGATAAATTATTTTCGTTTAGTGTTTCATGCTTTGTTCTAGTTCTAAGCAATACGATTAATTATGTATTATGTTACCCTACCACCGGTAGATAATATTATTTTTCTCAACCTAGTGATAGATTGACTCTACTAGTGACAGGCCAAAGCCCGCGACAGCGAGATCTAGCGTCTAATGAACTTTGTATTCATAGAATAAAATGGAATTTTCAATGAATGAATAGAGATTTTACATCTTACTCTTAATCTTACAATTATTTTAACCAATTTAATAAGTCACGCAGCATGTCACGTCAGTATAGGATTGCCAGATGGGCTGGACTTAGCTGGAGCAGCTATTTCACATGTTGTCCAGTGTCCCAGTTTTAGACAAAATGTCTAGCTAAACATTAAATCCATGCACCGTCGCCTGTCGGTCGTCTTCGCCTCTCACGCACTTTTTGCCTTGAACTTCAGCCCGGTCAGCCCAGTGGCCTGCGGCTGGCCATCTGATTTTATTTTGTCCAGCCAAAAATCCCGTTGTCCAGATATTTTAGAATATTGTCCAGAAATTTTAATTTTTCAATCTGGCTACCCTACATCAGTAGTGAATTAAAATAATAAAATAATATTGATCTTTCTTTTACACATGAAGTGTCAAGTTTATAATGACACTATCAACGCATTTGTGCGCGTGGTTTTTCTAATAAAATCTATATGACGAAGCGTAATGTGTGGCAGGCAGTGCGTAGAATTGTCAGTCCAGTTAAAGCCGTAGCAAACGGCAAGGATCAAGATTGTTAATGTCGCTGTAGGGTTTTTACGAGCGGGCGCAGAGTGCACGCGGCGGCAAGGTTAGGTTAGTTCGCAACGTGTCCGCCCAGACGCGCCACCACCGCGGAAAGCTTTCAAAAATCGAACGCGAACTTATAAATTCAAAAATTTATTGTTTAGTGGATAAGTGTTGCAGTAAAAGTGATTGTGCTTTGACAGTGATTTCAGAATGCTAAATGTTGCAAGTTTTAGTATCTTGAAGTTTGGTTTCTAAATTGTTGACATAGTTTTATCATTAAAGCTGGCATGAGAAATTTAGCAGAATGTTAACTGAAAAGTTTAGAGAAATGTAACAAGTTGGTTTATATGAGAATGGCAAAGTGTTTAACTTTAAACTAAGATTCTAACCAGAATTAACAACTATTTTTTTTTGTTTTACAATTTCAACTTCTACCTACGTACCTACACCGCATTTGGTCACTAGAATGGCTGTGTATTAATTACTTGAAGTGGTTTTATGTTACAATTCAAATTCTTTTACAAAATTGATCCCTAAAGGTACTTTTATCATTTTTGTAGCATAAACTTTAGTCAAAAATCAATATAGTAAGTGTTTATCAGTCCACAGCGCATCGCTATAATGCAGTCCCCCAAGCTAATAAATAAGCTGCCCGGGCCAAGTGCAAGTGTTTACAAACAGCGGCAGCGAGCATCGATTTCACATAAACTGACGCGAGGCGGGGAGCCGGCTGTCAAAGTGACAGCAGATTTGGCGGGAAACACTATTTGATTTCATTAGCAGCACATCTTGCATCTAAAACCTAGGTAGATTTAGTTTGGTGTAGCTTCACGTAAATAGTAAAAAAGAGAAATTCGATATTCAACATTATTTTTAAACGAAAGTATTATTCTCTTTCATAATATTTTCTTTTCGGAATTTCAGTTATGTATCATTCACACAACTCTGACACGTCAACGGCAACGGTCAGTTTTTATAGTCACGTGACGCGTCCGTCACCGGCAAGTCAAACATGTATTGAAATTTGACTGACCGTTGACGTGACTGAGCTGTGTGAATGATCCTTTATGCTGCTAATAGGTATCGCACTATATGCCAGCACAATATTATAGAATTATTTGACAGAATAACTATAGAACAACAAAACAAGTTTAGAATTTTCGCTATATTATTTACGTTTAAGTATTGTTTATCTATGTCAATGTCTAAATGATAATATGTAGTGTCATTCCTGAAACAATTATAATTATTTGATAACGAAATCGCTCGCTTCTCTCAGTATGCTCTAAGGCTTATCGTCGGGAGCCCGACATGTGCCTGTTGGGTTTTACTATGACTCATGCTGCGGAGAAAAGTTATTGCTCAGAGAATATTAGTAGGCGTTTGTCTTAGCGTTGCATGCAAAATGGACGTCACTCGTATTACGTAGGTACTGGTTAAAATTATAGAGGAATATGCAACGTCTCAGAAATCGTCTCAAAATATCAAAAATTTATGTTGAAAATGGTAGATCAAATCAATAACAAAAATATCAAAATTTATGAAACAGCTGATTTTTTTCTTCGCGATTTCAGAGTTGGTCCCATAGTAAAAGTTGTTGAGTTTGATGATCCCTGTCAACCATATTCAGCTTTAGTAGTTTTTTTGTAAAGCGTTGTAAAATTACATAGGCACTACCTAATACGAATGAATTTAAAATTGTCGTTGAAAAGTGTAAAGGATGAAGTTTTTATATTTTTACATTATATTAATTATCATGAAACCAATTTGCAGTAATATAATACTTAGGTAATATCTAAAGAATGCAGCATAGATATAATTTTTCAATCCTTCATTAATGCAAAGAATGAATCAAAACAAACGGAAATTGCAAACTAAAACATGCCTTGTTGTGAGGTAATAAAGCTGTGTTTTCCGTCAACTTCCGAAAAGGGGTGAGATTCCCTATGTTAGTCTGGCAACATTGCTTTGTACTGATAAAATTAAAAAACGCACAAGTGTGTCGAAAATTTGTGGCTTGCAAGTATTTTTATGTCGGACGCAAAAAAGTTGTAAATCAATTTTAACCAACTTTTTTTAGAGTCTATACATATGATTTAGAAAAAAATTGTAAGTATTGAAACATTATAGCGACAAAATTAACACACCTTCACATGGATAAAAAAGGAAATGAAAATGTATGAAAAATATTCTTCTCTATATTTTGAGATTCATGAATAGGTTGAATTAAAATTTATTTGAGGTATTGAAAGTTAATTTATACAACTTAGTTGTTTGTGATATTACTTATATTATGACTATCATGCTATCAAAATATATAAAGTTTCTATTGAGAGCTTTATCAAAATAACTACTTTTCTAATTATAGTCAGATGACGCTTTTTAGCCACTACACTCACAGGTTTAGCTATCAGTTTTATCGAGCTTCTTAATTGGTTGTCCACCGTAACTGCCTTTTAGTCACTTATGTAGCCTAAGAATGACACCTAAGTGAGATAGGATAAACACTCAGTATGTAAATTCTATTATCTGACATTTTCCAACACGTGGGTATTGTAAACTGACAAAGTCATAGTGGAATAATGACCTGAAATAAGATTCAAATTATATCGAAATATGTATATTTTTTATACTACGTGCTATGGAACTTACTTTTTAGCTTTTCACTAAATCTTGATAATTAATATTAAGTACTTACCCGAAAATTTTCCGTATCGGTATTCAACTTAAAATTTACGGTGACAGAAAATTAAAAACTACATTCGCACCCTCAGCACGGCGATGTAGGAAATGATAATGTGCCATAAATCACTCCCCCCTCCCCCTTAACATAAAGGGGGACCCTTCACAGAGGTGGCACTACACAATAGTGCGTGCAATTCAATTATTCGGAGGTTGTTCATTTTCGGAAACTTATCGGAAAGGAAAAGACGTTCATAGTCCCGCACCCTGATTATCTAAAAAGAAACTATTTAGCGACCGGTTTCATTCCACATACATTGCTACTTTTCTTTGGTATGTTTTTTTTTATCCAAAAAGAAGTAGCAATGGATCACTATCATCTATGAACTGCAACCGGTCGCTAGGTGGTTTCTAATTAGATAATCAGCCCGCCGTTCGACGTTCGTTCGTATGACAACAGCTGTTCTGCATGTGTCAGACTTTTTTCAGTAATATCAGCTTTGCTTGTGTAATTGTAATGACAGTAACAATTGTAACAAAACTAGATGTATTTTACAATAAAGATATGCTGAGTCATATATTATGTGTAGAGATGGAGTGCTTTACAGCATTCAATTTTATGATCAAGTTATGTGTTTCTAGTCTTATCTACCGATACTCAAAGATGACAAGGTAACAACGCTGGCAACAAGTGGTTTTGCAAGTTTCATTAAAAGTTACTTTTTGGTATGAAAAATCATTTATCTTAAAAACTTCAATGCCCGAAAGAACATTTAAACATCTTAAGGTAGCTTAATAATAACATCATCATAATAATTATTAATTTCAACATCTGTAAAATAAGAAGATGAACAATAGCCGACTCCATACATTTCTCTGTTCAAAGATGCAACAGACTATTATGTCTAGAGAGTGACAGCTGTAGACGATCAGCTGATGTGGGAGCGAGACAGGTGGCGTCAGGGGTGCAGTTGCATCTAACACAACAGAACACTTACGCGAAATTGATCAAATAAATTTTCATTAAGTAGGCTTTACGGATCAAATGTAATTTTGATCTTTTCAAGGGTTCCTGATTACTATAATAATAAAGTTAGTGTCCAACCGAAGATTAGGTTTCAGCCAGTTTCGGCCTGAAAATCGGGTTTAGGTCATAGTTTCGGTTTCGGCCAAATATCAGCCGAAACTTTCGCCGCATAGTTTTCGACTTATAATGAACAATGTAAAAAAAAGCGTACCCCACCCCCCCCCCCCTATCTCCGAAGTTTCCAAAGAGGAAAATCTGAAATAATTCTGTGATAGCAGTTTTTATAAAGATTACAGGAAAAATAAAACGATGTCTCAATATAGCATACTTTTTTAGAAGTTATCAATTTCTAAAAAAAGTTAACATTAGTTCCACTATCGGGCCAGAGATGGCGCTGACCTAAAACTGCAATAATAATTTTATTATTCTACTCTGCAGTGTATTTATTATGATGGTATGGAACCCTCGGTGCGCGAGTCCGACTCGCCCTTGACCAGTTTTTTATTTTTGACAAAGCTCTCTTACAAAAGCAAGTGTGATAGTTGGCGCTCTATCACTGTGCAACGGCAAGGTAAAGTTTCTCTTATATTTACTAGAGTTAAACGTGTTTAACACAAATCATAAAATAAATTAACACTATATTTGAATTATAAGATTAAATACAATCTTTATTAAAGTAATAACCGTTGAATACAATGCAAATGACATCCATTTCGTCGGCGGAGTCCCGCCGGCGACTTATTTGCGAGTTCATTGGTTATTTATGTTAACTCCCAGCGGGACACCCTGCGAGAACCAACTTTGTAGACGGAATCGTCATATTATTGAGATTATTAGAAGATTCGGTAGTTAATTAACAGTTATTTATGGAACTTTACTTTGACTTTTTCCTCCTCTTGTCATTATATCATCCGAACAAGTGTTATAATGTTGTTACTGTATTTCGCGCGACATGCTGATATTGTGGTTACACTATGACACTGACTGGTTGTTATAATGTTGGTAGTATATAAGCTTACTGTTTCAGAACCCTTTTTAAAGGATTTAAAGCATGGGTGTAGATAAAGATTCATTAGTTACGAAATAAAGCACCTCTATTATGTCTCCCTCAGTAGATCTTAATTATTATTGTATTTTTTTATTCGAGTTTAAAATCATTAGAATGTATAAAAAGTCAATAAAAAATTTCATAATCTCTTTTGTTTCATAAATATTTGTAATAAGTAGTAAATTTAATGTAAACAGATGAAAAACTCAATTCGCACAAAGTCACTTATTACTAGTCAAGTGCTTGATCTTTCGATGTAAGAAGAATTAGGTTTATAACATTCAAATTAGTATGTAGATGGAGTACGTTATCTTAGTAGGAAGACCCATCAACCAGCTTTCATCCTCCTTCTGTTGTAAATCATATCTTATCTTTATACAAGGTAAAATCTATTAATGAATTTAAACCTTGCATGTAAACATACTGAATAAGCACTTATTCAGTACCTATGTTTACAGATAAACGTACAGAAAAACGTAAAAGTCTATTTCAAACATTACTCAAGGGTTATTACAATTTGATAGGACAGAACGGGTTCACAATAGGTTACTTAACCCGTGACTTGAGTGTTCGTGTGGCGTCTGCGGGCGCCACGCCACCGCCATCCAAGGCCCGCCACGCCACCACCGCCATCGCCACCGCGCCGTGTAGCGCTCAAGATTTATGGCACTCTGCTCTAACTAGCTACTTCAAATTAGAGTCGTATTCTGGAGTTAAGTCCACTGAAAAGTTCGGTATAGCAACTATTTAAAAAATCTAGTAGTAAATCTGACGACCACATAATATGCTTAAACTTGTTGTTTTATTAAGCCAAATTATTCGATCTTTTTTTTGATGGTGTGCTTAAAAAACACAGACTTATATTAATTAAGATGGTAATATTAAATATAAGTATATGTTATATGGTCTGTGGCTTATAACCATATATAAGACGTCTTGGACTTACCAGTATTTTTTTTCTTATCGTTAGTTTAATGATTGATATTGTTTGATTTTGTCCATTAATAAGTAGAGAGGTAATTATTGTTTCAAGATAGTAAATTGAAATATTACAATTATTGATAGTATTTTACTCTACAAATATAACAACATTATAATTAAATTCATTACTTTTATTATTTATTTGTAGGAAAATAAATCATCTTATGATGTTATATAACAAAAATATCACTCATATTAGAGGTATATCTGCCTTAAATCATAGCGTTCAGGGCAGGTGAAAGAAAATAAACATAGGGTCCTTAGAAAATAGATGTGCAATATTTTGATGTCATTGGACGGACACTTATTCGATTTACAGGAGTGTCGGAAAACGGCAATCTATTAAAGATGGACGAAGAGAAAAACGATATATCGTCAAATAAGACGGAATAAGACTGCAAAGGGGAGCTTTAATAATGCTATTTTCCAAAGGGCGCTAAACGCAATCGCTTACGTCTAAACAAGCAATATCTTCACCTGCAACTCTATGATTTAAGGCATAAAATGCATTTTCGTTAAACTGAAAATCCGATACTGCATTGTTATTTCTCTAAGATTTATCTGCAGCTGCCGTGAATTCAATTGGCAAGTGTTTAAGGGTTACTTTCCATTGTTTTATAGTAGATTTAGGGTTGTTTTCTTGAAGTTCAGACGCTGTCTATTTAATCCATTATCAATCATTGTCTGAGAATTTAATAAGTATTGTAAGTTTGAGGATTTGAAGGATGGACTCGACGAATGCTGGTGAAAGTTGGCAAACTTGAAATATTGGTTTCTGTTTCCTCTGAAATGCTATTAATCTCTTTTAATTTGATTTGTGCCAGTTCAATACGAGTTGTAATGGATTTGGGACTTTTGGAGAGTTTCGTTTCAACGAGATATTATGAAATTTGTAATTTGTGTAATTAATTAATTCAACCAAAAGTATTTTGTACCTAGTTGATGATTTAAGTAAGAGAAACTTTTATAAATAAATAACGTTAGGACAGAAAAAAGAAATATAAGCTAAAATTTACACTATTGCATTTCTCTTAACTTTTCAAAAAGGTCAAAAAATATTTATTTTCTTTTATCTAGCTTATGATAGAAAATGATTTTATAGACCTTTATTATGCGTTCTAACCGATGACAACGAATACCTTGAAAATGCAATACTGAAGTTATCAAAATTCAAGAGGATTTAAGAAGTTAAGTGAAGTGCTATCAGACCTTTCATCAAAGATGGCCGAGCATTGGTCTTGGTTGACGGGGTCGGAGGCGGCTGAGTACACGTACAGCCCCCCCACTCGGCCCACGAGACCCCCCCACCGGCCGCTTGTCAAAATCGCCACCAGCGCACATCTGCACACTATTGCCAGGTATGTTTGTAGATTAGTAGAACATTGATGTTTAAAAAGAAAATAGTTTGGGAGATCTCAGCCATCAAAGATGGCCGAGCACTGATCTGAGGCGAGGCGAGGGGTCAGACGCGAACACAACCGGCCTACTTAGCCTGACAGACTTAAAACTTTGGATGGAAAGACTGCAATATTAGCTTTATTATCCTCACACACATCTACGCTTCCACATTCAACCGGCGATTTGGGAAAACTGCGAAATAACGCCAGTGGATTTGTAGCAGCCACTGGAAGCCAATCTTAATCTTTGAAGAATCATTTTCCTCAAGCACAGTCTGTTGTGCAATTTAACTATCGAATCGCATGTTTTAGGCTAGAATTTGTCAATCAAAGTAATATAGTTAAGTACTAAAATGAAAATAAATATCTTTTGAGATTAGTCCATCTTTTTTGTACGTTGTATGAAACATAAAATTGTAGTCCACAAACTGATGAATGGTTTTCGATCCTTTTTAGTAACTTTCAGTGTTTAATGAGTTTTTTGTTCTCCAATTCGCAATACATCATGCTTATTTTACCAAACAATTTAATAATAAGAACAAGAAAACTTTTGTATCGTGGAAACATTAATGCGCTTTCTCGCATTAGCATTCATGACGTTAGTTTTCCTGAAAAATGGTCCAACTCGAAAAAATCCATTAGCCATGGAAGCCAACTTACTTCCACCATCGATACAAACCATAACCATACAACATTCAATCTTATGTCAAATGGAATAGATGCGATCTTTCCACCTCGCATTAAACATGCCTTTTCTGACTTTAACTACGCTTGAATATGTTTCTTTGTACGTGATTCTTATTTTCTAACAGATTAAGTTCATTTTTCTTCCTTTACATTAAAGTGAAAATACCTAATGACATTTTACAACAATTTTACCTTAGCCTTCGGAAATGCACTTTTGTTCAGCATTTGGTGGTTTTTGACGGCATTAGTAAGTTTGTGACGTGTTCCTTAAGGACCACGGTGACAGGTTGATGGATGGGCAAGGCCAGGGTTCTATTCCCCGGTGATGTATGGCAACATGAATGTTTCATGGCAGTTCTCTGAAATGTCTGAAGTTATTAAAACTCACTTTTCCCTGAGGCTCCGCTCGCTGCAAGGAATCTGAACAGCCATTCGTCATTGCGAACGTTGTTTGACTTCATAAAATACGTAAAAACATTGTTTTGCAACTTAGATTAGTTATTTATGCAACTGTATTATTACACATAATTATGTACAGTTGCATACAAGACTTTATCTACATCCATTTTTAGGGTTCCGTACCTCAAGAGGAAAAAACGGAACCCTTATAGGATCACTTTGTTGTCCGTCTGTCTGTCTGTCCGTCCGTCTGTCTGTCAAGACCCTTTATCTCGGAAACGCGTGGAGGTATCGAATTGAAATTTAAACCATATACTAAGGTCTACGGGCCCTTGAAGCTGTAAAAAAATCAAACTTCTAAGTTAACGTAAAAAAAAGATACTGCCGTTTAGGGCGCAAAAAACGCATTTTCGATACTCTCAAAGGAATCAAAATTCATAGGGTACTTCCCGTTGACCTAGAACTATGAAATTTGGCAGGTAATAGCGTCTTATACTACACTTACAGGAATAAATCTGAAAACTGTATATTTGTATTTAAATCATAATAAAATATGGTCATTAAAATACGTAATTATTAATCATCTTGGTGAAACAACGGTATGCGCGGTCATAGTTTAACTTCTAATTACTTTTGGATTAATCGCGCCACTAATTCTTTTTAAAATATCAATATTTATTATTATTAATTATTCAGATCCTTTCAAATATTGATATAGTTAATTACTTTTAAAAATAAAATTAATAAGTAATAAATTTGGCTCTAAATATTTCCGCAACATGGCGGTATGTCACGCTGTATGACGGGGGTCTTCTTCTTCTTATTTTTGTTTTGGCAATCTACTTTCTTCTTGGAAGTAATTTTTGCCAGTGTCAAGTGTTGAATAGTTCAGTGGTAGATTGATTCAGTTTACATTAAAATGCGGGTGCATCGCATTCCAATGTTGCTTGGAGCATTTGGCACCAAGTATAATCAAGACAGTTTACTCGGTAAGGTCAGCCGAGGTAGCCACCACTACAATAAAAGTCTCGGCTTCACACAACCAAAGGGTCCTGTTGGAATACACCCATTTTCTCTAATAACATTGCGATAGATAAAACCATTTCACAGAACATTATACAGTGTACTATTGATATACAGCGCCATCTGTTGACAATCAACAGTACTTGTATTGTACACACCTGTATAAACAGGTGCGGTGGGTTTGTAATTATTTTATTTTTTCTCAAAAATGCTTGGAAATTCGAACATTATTTTGACAACCTTCTTCGTGCTAAATCGGAGTTTACGGACAGACCTAAACCGCGCCGTCAATATTTGTATGAGAATCCATTACTAACGTGTAATAATGGATTTTCATACAAAATTGCCGGCGTATGTCCAGCAATGTTTCTATTAAATTAAAACTCATTACACACGTGTAATTCAGAAATGGAGCGAACTTTTCAATGAAACACAAATATAGGTATCAAATGTCGCCTTGATGAGCGAGCACATTCCAAAATTTTTTTTTTAATATTCGGTATACAGCACGAACAGCTATCGAAAAAAATAACGCGCGTAAAATCATTCGATAGTGCAATTTTGTATGGGAAATTTGTACAACGCCATCTACCGCCGAATAGCTAAATTAAAATTTCCATAGATAATTCTCTATCGAGTAATTTTACGCGCGTTTTTTTTCTCGATAGCTGTTCGTGCTAAGGGTACTGGTATCACGTGAAAGGCCTTGATGAGCACATTCCAAAAAGTTGAAAAAAAAAATAAAAACGAAAACAAACTGTTTTGGTGCAATATGGGTATCAAATGAAAGGCCTTGATGAGCGCATTCCAAAAAGTAAAAAAAAAAATAAAAACGAATAAAAATTTTTTTTTATGGGTATCAAATGTAAGTTTTTTGAAAAGTTTTTTGGAATATGCTCATCAAGGAGCATATTCCAAAAAACTGAAAAAATAAATAAAAACGAAAAGTATTTTTTTTTTGCAATATGGGTATCAAATGAAAGGCCTTGATGAGCACATTCCAAAAAACTGAAAAAAAAAAAACAAAAAAAAATTTTTTTTGCAATATGGGTATCAAATGAAAGGCCTTGATGAGCACTTTCCAAAAAACTGGAAAAAAAATGAAAAACTGGAAATAAAAGAAAAAAAAACCGGATTTTTTTTTTCAATAAGATATCAAACGAAAGGCCTTTATGTGCACATTCCACTTTCCATTTTCTTTTATCAATTACTGAAAATAAATTAAAATTAAAATAAAAAGCTTAAAACTTTTAAAACTAAAAAGTTAAAAGTTTAAAAGTACTACACAAGCCTTGGCCGCAACTAGGCATTGATGGACTCACGTATGTTCTTCAATGCCTGTCTTGAATGCCGCTGCAGTAATGTACTATTCCATTTCAAACTTCGCCCGTGGTCAATTCTTTGTCGTAATCCCTGGAAGGGTTATTTTCTACGTGGCGACAAAGGATTTCAAATGGTTATCTATATATAGCAGTCTGCTGAACAGATTTTGATGGTATTTTTTTACTGTTTGGTAGCTTGGAGTCCAACTTATAATCTAAGCAATTTTTCACATAATTTCTGTAGGTAGAACCTGGGATAAAGCTTGAACTCTCCGTAGTACAGTTTTCATATAAAAAACTAATAACTACCAACCACTTTTTTTTCAAAATATTTCCTTTGTACCGACACAACTTTTCTATAGCTTTATTTTATGTATAGATGTAAGGTCTGTACGGAACCCTCGGTGGGCGAGCCCGACTCGCACTTGTCCGGTTTTTTTTATTTGGGAAACAAAACAGTCTTTAATACATATGGATTAAAAACACCCATTATATTTATCTACACCCATGATATGTTTCCTCCATAAAGGGTTTTGACATTGACTTTCCTCCTCCTCCTCGTCATTTTATCATCCGAACGAGTGTTATAATGTTGTACTGAATTTCATAATGCAACTAGTCGCTCGTGGGCGCGCGGCGCAGCGCGACATCCTCTCGCTTGGATATTGTAATGTTGGCAGTAAGCTAACCGTTTCAGAAACTTTTACAGAGGATTTAAAGCATGGGTGTAGATAAAAATACTTAAAGATTTAGTGTAAATAGTCTCGAAAAAGAATTATTGTCGGAGCAAAGAATTATAGTTCTAAGGCAAGCCGTATAAGATACAGCGATGGCCGGATAATTGTATAATTTTATCTCGGTAATTGTAAAAAATTTAGGTATATAGTTTTTTAAACGCAAAGCATAAAGTATAATGCGCTGTTATCTATCATGCAACGTATTTTCGCTAATTTGGCACGACAATTGGTAGAACAGAGCCAAATAGCTAGAAATTACCAAAAGTTACATTTGTTAGAATTAGTAATAGTCATAGTAATTATGAAAAGGAAACTGCATTTTGTGATGGAAGCAAGCCACTTTGCACAGTGATAGTGGGGGCCAAATTAAGCGATTTCATCCGAGGATAAACGAGATTCACCCCTTAGGAACAGAGATGGCGCCACTTGTTTAAAAAATCTTTAAAAAATTTTAAAACCTAAACGGATGATCCGATTTTGATGATTAAGGTGTCTATCGACAGACAATCAGTTGTTTTACTATTTAAAAAATAATAAGGTAGCAGAAAATAATAATGAATACCAAAAAACCTTCATTATTGAAGAAAAAAATTTTTTTTTTCAGTATTTATTTAATTTTATAAAAATAATGTATGAATACGGTCCTCTTTTATTTATTCGTATTATTACCTATTTAGTTGCACGTTTAATAAAAAATACCGCATATCAATATCTTGTATAGTTCCAAAGTTATTGAAGAAAACACTACATGGTGCCGGTATATCCCTTAATTCGCTGAACAAAAAAATCTCAAAAGTGATATTTTTTTCTTTACATATGCTTTATTTATGATCTCTATGTATACAGAAAAATAAAATAAAAAATCTATAATATACCAATTTCGAGAAATTATATGTATAATTCGGCGAGTGATCTTTATTCTTGAGTTTCGAAGGTGCTGGTTACCCTGAAAATAAAATAGCAATAAAAAATATCATAATAATAATAATAAAAGACGCTTAATAATATTTGAACTAAATCTTTATTTTACTTTCGTTTTATTTTCGCATTCGCCTTTGCAGGTTTTGCACTGTAAAGTGCAAGGTAGGCCAACGCCTCGGCAGCCACAACGCATTGAGTCACAGTTCAATTTACATCCACAATGGTCAAGGAGGCTTAATTCTGGCCAAATTGCAGTAACCTTCGACCATCGTGGAGTCTATCTATCTTTGACATCTTTCCATCCCCAAGAAGATGGACTTTGGATTGGTTTATCCATAAGGCATTTCCCCATAATATATGTCGCCCTCTTAGACGCTGCACGCAGATCATGTTGTTCAAGGGCGGCTGAAGTAGGCGGAAGACTTGTCACCATCCTGCTTTTAGTCGATGATTATAATTGATAGAGATCGCTGGGCATAGGCAAGGAGCAACCCATATGTTAATGCGATCTTCGGACACAAATGTGTTGGTTCTGTTTATTTCGTACTAAGTACGAAATTTTAAAAGATGAAGGTCTGCAGGTAATGTCGATGTTGACGGGGACAGCTAACAAACGCCGTTACGTAGCAGTAGTGCAAAAAATAGCTTTATACTTTAGGTCATAAAATGTCAACTGCGCTTCGAGGCTTTTATACTTTCACAGGGTGTTATTTGAATAAAAAAGGTAAAACACTTGTTTTAAAACATGGGTTTCACACCCTGAAGTAACTACTGCTTTTGCAAGTATGTCGAGTCCTATCCTATAGAAATTCCTCTGAAGAAATATTGGCTCATTTGGAAAGGTTTGTACCCATTGTTTTATTGTATATAGTGTAAGTTAACATAATTATTTCACTCGTTCTCAAATAAAGCTAATCTTGCTTCCAGATGCACTTGCCAGCTGTACGATGCACAAACAGAGAACATTACTGTTATGGCGGTTCGGAAAGATTTGTTTTCGACTAAAAGCAGGCTAGTGACAAGTCTTACGCCTACTTCAGCTGCCCTTGAACATTATGATCTGCGTGCATGGGGAAATGCCTTATGGATAAATCAATCCAAAGTCCATCTTCTTGGGGATGGAAAGATGTCAAAGATAGATGGACTCCACGATGGTCGAAGGTTACTGCAATTTGGCCAGAATTAAGCCTCCTTGACCATTGTGGATGTAAATTGAACTGTGACACAATGCGTTGTGGCTGCCGAGGCGTTGGCCTATCTTGCACTTTACAGTGCAAAACCTGCAAAGGCGAATGCGAAAATAAAACGTAAGTAAAATAAAGATTTAGTTCAAATGTTATTTAGCGTCTTTTATTATTATTTTATTACTATGATATTTTTCATTGCTATTTTATTTTCAGGGTAACCAGCACCTTCGAAACTCAAGAATAAAGATCACTCGTCGAATTATACATATAATTTCTCGAAATTGGTATATTATAGAATTTTTATTTTATTTTTCTGTATACATAGAGATTATAAATAAATCATTTGTAAAGAAAAAAATATCAATTTTGGGATTTTTTTATTCAGCGAATTAAGGGATATACCGGCACCATGTAGTGTTTTCTTCAATAACTTTGGAACTATACAAAATATTGATATGCGGTATTTTTTATTAAACGTGCAACTAAATGGGTAATAATACGAATAAATAAAAGAGGACCATTTTCATACATAATTTTTATAAAATTAAATAAATACTGAAAAAAAAATTTTTTTTCTTCAATAATGAAGGTTTTTTGGTATTCATTATTATTTTCTGCTACCTTATTATTTTTTAAATAGTAAAACAACTGATTGTCTGTCAATAAATACCTTAATCATCAAAATCGGATCATCCGTTTAGGTTTTAGAAATTTTTAAAGATTTTTTTAAACAAGTGGCGCCATCTCTGTTCCTAAGGGGTGAATCTCGTTTATCCTCGGATGAAATCGCTTAGTTTGGCCCCCACTATCACTGTGCAAAGCGGCTTGCTTCCATCATAAAATGCAGCTTTAGGCCAAAAAGTGACCATAATGTCTATGACTATAAGAAAGAAAAATTGTGACAAAGTTGCTTCTTCTTGTCAATTAAAAAAGTCTTGAACGGGTGGTAGGAAAATATAGACGATTCAAAAGTACTTAATAATTAATTAAAAGAATAAAGCTATTTTTTTACTTTGACTGACTTTGACTTTGAATAGAGAGTAGGAAGTTCGACAATAATTTCAGACACATTGTTTTCGTAAAAATAACGTAATTTAATAGATAACATATTCTAAGCAAATTCGTGTGTGTAAATTTTTTTAACACCACTTCATCTAAAATGTGAAAAGATAAATCTCTCAAATAAATCTTTTCTCCAAACGTATGCTAGCTTCCATTATTTGGCGGGAAATCTCTAGTTATCATAAACACACCCCTGACAATGAGCGATTGTCTATGCGTCGTCCTCCCCACGCGAGTCACGTAGTGTTGCCACGGGAGAAATAAAATCTCCCCGAAATCGCGGCTTGCTCTATATGTAAATTTTTATATTTCCAAACAAAACTGTATGTTTGTCGCCGTTTTTATTGTTTACCGTAATGGGGTGCGCAGGTGGTGTAAAATTTGAG
The DNA here is from genome assembly GCA_943789525.1 of Agriphila geniculea. NCBI lineage: Eukaryota > Metazoa > Arthropoda > Insecta > Lepidoptera > Crambidae > Agriphila > Agriphila geniculea. Next base: position 22,587,305 of record OX038869.1, on the reverse strand, counting down.
AGTCGTGAGTGGAATATGGAAATTATTTGTTTTTCAAGAAAGTTATCTTGGTAAAACATATTGTATGCAAATGTGAGAAGGATATTTTCCTTGGATGCAGCATATTTATATGAATCTTTGACTATATGTTATAAAAAAAATATTTTTTACTTAAGGGTATCGAGTAAATAAGATACCAAGTACCTCAGTGATTTATAATGATTCTCAATGTACTGTGTGAAAGGATTTTTTTAACGTCACATAGTACAAGACTTATTACGCCTGTTTGCATTAAACTTATGAATTGCCAGTCTTTTCATAGTATCAACTCGACTAAATTAGGTATTATTACTAAAACGGTGTCATGAACTTAGCTGTCGTGCGTGCGCCATCTTGGTAGAGTTGTAGAAAAGACAGGCGGAGGCATTCCTAGAAGCGCACCCATTTTGAAGCGCACCTAAACTATTCCTCGACCCTCACCTAAATAAGTACCTGCTTAATTTGTTTTGATAGCGCACCTTTGTAGGTGCGTTTCGAGGAATAGTTTAGGAGCGCTTCATTAGGTGCGCTTTGAGGAATACCTCGACAGGCGATTCTTAAGTTAAGTGCAAACGGGTGTAGGTAAGTACTTAAACAAAGGTCAAACACAACACAAGGGTATTCTGTCACACTTTATAAAGTAAATAAAATAAAACCCGTTAAAGGATAGCTGTGTTGCCACAGCGATGTCTCCATGATTGATGGGAAAACTTGCTACTGCATGTATCGCTGTTTTCTCTGCTAATGATAGTTCGGAAAGTAATCATCATTAGTACTAATATGTTGCGCCGGACAAGGTTGCATGTTTCTGTCATGTGTAGTTTGATGGAGAAAAATGGATTTAAAAAACATTTTACTATATATTAACATAATCGAAATTAAATGCCTGTTGTTTAGTAGTTGGACATGGACACTTTGGCCCAGACTCCACCAAAGCGGAGATGAGAAAATATTTTTTTTTAGCTAGGGTGTTTCTACCGGAGCGGAGATGTGAGATGGCTAGACCGTCAAATGTAAAAGTAGTCAAAGTAAGTATTTTTTTCCGGAGTCCGGGACAGGTGTGAACCATGTCTTTGTTAGACCATTTATATTTCATTTTAAAAGCGGCAACTTGCCACTGATTCCAACGCACCCCTAGAAATAATCTTATTTAGAAATGACAAAAAATTGATTTAAATTAAGTGTCATTCCGAAAAAAATAGATTTTTTTTTTTCAATTTACAGGAGTTTATATCTAGAGATGCGAAGTGTAAGACTGTGTCATAGAAATAATAAAGGAAGAAGAGTTTAGTTAACCCATTCTATAGGTATTCACCTTATTTGTCCAAGGTGTTCACAAATATTAAATGACCATCGACGTTAGATCGCTATAATTGTATCACAAAATTATATATCAGCGCAGGAATGCTAGCTTGACATACTTTTATACAATATCTAAATGGAATCAAAAACAGTAAGTAGGTATATGTCTGATGTATGTTTAGATTATTTTGGTACAAAGCTGTGTCATCCTAGATCTCTTTACAATATGGTTGATTAAATATTTGACGAAATTTAGTACATTTAAATTGATTTCTGAAATACTGGATCATTTATTAAAAATAAATCCGGCTTGAACAATAAAATAAAAAAGCTATCCTTTTCTTTAAATCATATCACTGTCATTAAAAGGATAATACAAAATCTGACGATTGGAAGTTTATTTTTATAATGATAGTTAGGATTTTTTTGTTCGGTTATTGTGTTTCTTTTTTAGTCTACAGTAATTCTTGTGTAGTGGAATCTTACATCATTTATTTACACTGGAAGCTCAAAAATAATTTTTTTCGTTAGATCGTGAACTAGCCTCGCCTTAAAAAAATAAGGTAGCTCTTAACTTTTCCCCGAATCAGTAGTCGCACAACAATACAGTGATACATCAAACCGGAGTCGAACCCGACTCAGCGGCCCGTGGGATGGGATCCGCGACTCGCATACTGATTGTATCAATTGCTCACCTCACGAACATCGCTCACCCGCGGTCCGTTACACTTGGGCACTTTAAGTGGCTCCCGATGATTTGCGAATTTGTTCGCCCTTCGGAACCTGAAGGTTGCAGGTTTAGGGAGCAGAAGACGTAAGTTTTTATCGTAATTTTGACCTAACAGAAGATTAAGCTTTTAGTTAATGACGCAAGAGATCTGAGGAGCTATTTTTGAATGCTTCGGCTGGCGTCGAGCGCTGTTTTCACGGTGTAATTTCACAACAGACAACAGGCACTCGAACAGCACAAACTTATCTCACTCGGTGATGGCGTCGCTGTCGTCGATAGACAATGGCGTAACCTAGGTAACAATATGTAATAACACTTAGTGCCAGTTTTTGGCCACTGGGTCAGATAAGTTTGTAACGAGTGATTCGAAAATACGATTTTTGCTATGTCGAAAGAAAATCAGCAGAAAAAAGCGCTCGATGCCAGCCGAATGAATCAAAAATAGAGCACAGTTTCTATTGTGCGGAAAAAGTTATGCCTCTGAATTGATAGTAGTAAGGATTCGAGAGTTCGTGCTCACTTCTGAGCCTGAACTCCCGGTGTTTCAACTCTCGACTTAGGGGCAAACCAAACCTAAAAAAAAAAAAAAAAAAGTGAAAACCCCTCATTTCCTCATTTGAATCGATGGCAGTGGGTCCCGGAGCGCTATCTCTAACCGTTTCCGAGATACTTTTTTGTTGAATTCAATCCTAGTTGATTAACTAATGAACCCTCGTTAATGACACCTCGACGCTAATGGCACACTCAAGTTCATGTTTTTATGTTTCTCCTTAATTACATTCATTTCACTATTATTTAATGCACCTAAACTTATCAACTACATATATTTTTTTCTTAGCTGTATTTCAACCAAGTTAAACCACATGCCTTTTTTAATTTATGTTTTATCATACAAAGTACTCCTTATCTTGCGAGCACCATATTTATTTGTCTTAAACGTTTAATCATTCAATATCGAAATGCTTTAGCAACTACTTTAAAATATTTGATTCCACACACATAATTACTTTGTCCATTAATTTAATTCATTAAATATTTGTCATACCATTACAGCATTACAACTTTCACTAATTTTGTTTCTTAACTACTTTAGCTAACATTTGTGTATTTATTATAAGTAACCTAATTAATTTTAAAACCGTTTTTGTATTATTTAAGTTATAGTTAAGTTATTTTGTATTTGTTAATTGTTTTAGTTACTTACTTATTAAAAAAAAATACACAAAGAAAGTTTTATTCATTTTGTTACCTACTTCAATATAGAGTAGACGTTAAACATGATTCATTTTGAACATCCATTTACTACAATTGTCGCCGGCCCAAGTGGTTGTGGTAAATCTAATTTTGTGTGTGAATTTATTAAAAATATGAAATATATATGTAATTTAGAATTTAAAAACATATTGTGGTGTTATGATGAAATGCAACCATTGTACAATTTAACTGCTGTTAATTATTATCAAGGAATTCCTGATTTAAGCATGTTTGATGGCAAGGAACCTCAATTAATAATAATTGATGATCTTATGAGGGAATCTGATGGACGAGTAGTTGATATTTTCACTAAAGGGAGCCACCACAGAAATTTAAGTATATTCTACATAACACAAAACTTATTTCACCAAGGGAAAGGACAGCGTGATATGTCATTAAATTCTAGTTACATTGTTTACTTTAAAAATCCTCGTGACAAAACTCAGATACGTTATCTTGCTCGTCAACTAGTACCTGTGAATCCTAAATATGTTGAGGATGCATACAACAAAAACATTATTAAGTAGTGCATACAACAAAAACATTATTAAGTAGGTAGTGCATAATGTTACAAACTTATCATTAGCTTAATCATTCTTATTGTAGATACTTCTTCATATATATTCAAATCTAAAATATAGGTTATGATTTGAAAATGAATAAACTATTTATTTTGTAACATTTACTTGTTTTTATTTATTTCAAAGGTTTTTAAAATAAAGATTAAAATAAATTTTAACTCATTTATTATACAAAACTTAAAATAGTTTACAAATACATCATATTTTATTAAATCAATATAAAAGACTTAAACATATATTTAATCAACTCATCATTTTCTAATGTATCTTCATTAAACATTTCAACAAAATCACTAAGAGACATACCTCTAAACTTAAGATACAAATACACAAGACAGTATTCACCACAAAGAGATGAAAAAACATTTTGTATAACTTTATTGTTATAAATCCACCTACTTGTGTTCCGTTTTAAAAAAGTTAAATGGTAAGTATTAGGCTTTCTACCGAAAGTATCAAAATATTCTCCAACACCATCTGTGCTTATGTAAATGGCTACCCAATGCGTCCCTGGTTTTGTATCAGGATCTAAATTACTAACCAAATAAATAGGTGTTGTCATATGAATCGGTAATCGATTAGCAGCAAAAACATTATTGAGTAAAGTAGGATGTATTATTTGCAAGCATTTACTTATTTCTGAGGTATTCATGGTAGTATCATATGTCTACTACGTTCAAAAGTACACACTAATATACAATAAGTAAAAAAAGATACCAATCTTATATGAGAACAATTTTATTTAACTACTAAAATCTACGCTTACATTTCTATTCTTATCTATTTCTATTAAATTATCAAATTCAGCATAAACAATGCAATTGATTGTCTGAGTAAGAGCGTTTTCAAACCTTACTTCTAATCTAACACTTCCATGTTTTATTAAATTCCAATGTGAAGATGAATTCGCAGATAAATCTGGTGTAAGGTCAAAAGCCATTAAACAGTATCCTTTTGGATATCTATCTCTATTTATACCATTACCCTCATTCAAAAAATGTATACCAGTTCCTGAGAATAGTGTGTGATACATAACAGTATGAATCCCATTACTGAATGCAGGTTGTAGGGCTTTTGAAGGTATTTGCATACCATCAATGTATAAACTAAATGAGTTCATACCAAAGTTATCAAAATCATAAGGATTTTTATTAAAACTACCATTGAAAGCTGTATTATTAACAAATCCAATAATACACCGTTTTGGTATCTGTCCGAGGAAAACATTGTCAAGTGTTTTACCTTGCACACCAGATGGTATTGTCAAAACCTTAACTTCTGCTCTAGTGATTGGATACTTTGCTGTTGTAGATGCTAAGACTTTTTGATGAGCAAGCAGAACACTTGGATTAATTCGAGCCTTACGTACTAAAAGAGTAGCATCAGTTATTGATACTTTCACTTTTATATCATTTGTTGGAGCCATTAGGTTAAAAGAATCTCTTGAACGAACTAGTTTTACACACATTTCTACTCCATTAATCATAAACTTTTCCTGATTAAATATATCACCATGTAAATGTCCAATCATTTCCACATCTTTACTTTCCTTTACATATTTTTGTCTTTCTGTAAAGCCTTTGTTCGATTCATCAGTATTGCTCATTTTTCCAGCAGTATCTTCATACCACATTCCACAAGTCAAATGTGATTGTTTTGCATGTGGGGCATAATTTAGAAGAGTTTCTATATATGCACGGTATCCATAAGTATTATTTGGAGGAGATATGAGTTTTTGATTTAGATATACATCTAATTGACTAAAAAGGGAATGAAGCCAATAATTAACTGGTGCTACAGAAGTTGTATCAGCAAGAGGTGTTAAATCTTGGTTCAATATCTTAGCCCTAATGTGAATCAATGTATGTGATAAATCAATATAATCATCACCAGATCCAGGAATTAAAAATTCTAATGGTCCGTCATCGCTGAGTGATGAAATAGGCTTATAATGAATCCATTGTCCATTTTCGATACTTGTCTGAGTTGATGGCAAAGCAAATAAATCCAGTTCTGATTTAGCACATTCACAAGAATTATTATGTAAGAACGACATTTTATTTTTAAGAAAAGATATCGTCGCTAATAATGTTTCTTTTAACTTTTTTAACTGTTCTTCCTTTCCGATTCTCTGATGGAATGAGACATTTTAAACTTAATCTTTTCCTTTTATAACCCGATCCTGTCATAACTCTGTCTATTTTATCATCGGCTTTTCTTTTTAAATTTAAAGTAGCTTCCTTAAAACGATCTCTAACGGATTCTTGTAAAGGTTTTGCTTGTACCATATCTGATAAAAGTCCTACACCAGCGTTTAATGCTTCTTTACCAATTACTTTAGCACCACTTGAAAATAGAGGGAGCACTGATCGAAACAATCCTCCCAAAAAACTCCCAATACCATGTCCACGTTGGTGTGGTACACCCTTATATATTACTCCGATTCCAGTTCCAGCTTGATGAGTATAGTAGTGTTGATATGGACAGATGTTGTTATTATGTTTTGTGTACATCGTTTTTACTTAAGTTAATTACGTTTGAAATGCAACTTAACGCAGCTCGTTCCGAACTCAAATGGTATATTTTCTCCAGTGTTAGATCTTATATCTATTTCAATGGTGTCAAACTCCCTACGCAATACTGGAATATAGTGCGGTGGAGAAAAAACATGCATTTTATTTGATCCGTATACATATTTAATAGGATCTAATGATATAATCCTCAACAACGGACACATTACATCTCCAACAATTTGAGGTTGTACAATATCACAATATATAAATAACTGAGATGGTAGTCCTAAATAAAGATTAGCAGGAAATTTACCAGTACGTCTAGTTGCTACATCAGTGTTTGGATCAAATCCAAGTTGAAGACTTAATTTTGATGAAAATTTTAAAGAAATTAGATCATCAATATTCCCGGTCAGACTTACATACTTGGAAATTTTATCATGTCGTAATTTAAACGTTTCTCTTGAGTTCAATGCTGTTAAAACATCATCTATATTTTCATAACTGGATGCTGGTATATGGTTTTTATATGTTACCACAGATGAGTCTGTTTCATTGGGCACAGCCATTCTTTTCCTTATGTACATGATATTATTATTATTTTGAACTGTAAACATAGTACAAGGATATTGAAATTCCACAATCCCCACTGACCATTCTCCTTCCAATTTGATAGATTTTGGTAGCTTTGTTGAAAAGTTTGTTGTCTTATTATCGGGAAAGTATGAGAAAGAACTGTTACTAGGTAAAGTTAAATAAAAATTTTCGATATTCATGATTCTAGACTCGATGCTAATATCCAACTATTAAACTTATTCGGATAACCTTTCCACTTCACGAGCAATTCCTTTCTGAGTCCCGAATACCGAGTACGAATAATTTTATCTATTTTATATTTTGACGTGGGATCATAAGTAACTTTTTGTAGTTCTTTTTCATAAAATGTACCTATAATAGGTTCATTTTTCAGATCTTTTAAAGTATACACCAACCATGGTGATCTTTTTATGATTGACGTTATCACAAATATCTCATCACTCCAATTTGTTTCATATCCTTTTTGGAAAATATGTTTATATTTTGTAATTCTCACATGATCACCGATGTTTAATTTAGGATTACTTAGACCACTACACCGAATATTTGATTTCTCATACAAATTACGCCAAACTGTCATGATATTATTATCATTAACATCACAAGGACGCATTTTAATACTTCTATGAAAGCTATGGTTATATGAATAAAGTAAATCTTGCAAAATGTCTACATATCTATAAGTGTTCTGGTGAGTGAAATATCGCCACATTTTCATTTTTAGTGTTCTTTGAAATCTCTCGACAATACTAGCTTTGATATCAGGATTATTAGTGGTATAATAATTAATATTGTGACTCTTAAAAAACTTTTGAACATCTTTTGATATAAATTCAGTACCTTTATCTGATTGTAAATGTGTAGGAGTAGTTTTAGCTTCACAAATTATGCTTTCAAAACATTTTTTTACAGTTTCAGAATTCTTTTTTTTCATAACCCTGGCAAAGGCATATTTACTAAAAACATCAATCACACACAATATATATTTATTTCCATCATTATATTCACTATAAGTTCGCATATCACTTAAATCAGCTTGCCAAAGCTCGTTAATATTTGATAGAATATATTTATTTCTTGAAAATCGTCGTTGTACTGGTTTGTGCAAAGTATAAGTTTCTTGTGATTCCAACCATTTCTTTGTTTCTTCTTTAGTCATTTTACTTTTCATTGCTTCTGACAATTTACTGAAACTGCTATAGCCAGCAGGATTAGAGACATCGTAATAAATATTATTTATTTCTAATAAGGGGTCCATCTCTCCCAATCAAGTTTTCTTTTTATTTTTCCCTCCTTTATATTCGGGTTTGATTGTGGGGTAGAGTAATTGATTGCGCTGGGAGATTCTGTTATACTTTCAACTTTTTTCCCAGAATCTGTTTTCTTTTTTGACATCACATTTATATAAGTTACTCTTTTTGGATTACCTATGTAGCTCATTGGTACTTGTAGATCCTTTAAAGCAGTTGTAAATTCCACCCAACCATGTGGAGAACTATTTTTAAGTGGTCTTACAACATCGTTAAGTAAGTCGACAATATTACTCTTATGCACCTCCTTGTTGTTTATAAAAACAGTACCTTGGTCGTTCCAATGAATCTTATCTTTATTTTTTAATAGTACATCAATTAAAAGCTCACCCTTTATTTTGTATGTCTTCGGTATGAGTTGAAGTAGTTGAGATTTAACATAAAAATCATTATTTTTTTCCTGTATTTCTTCACCACTAACTATCTCGTGCGTTTTTATGGAATCTTTTTTAGTATCTAAAGAATTTTCTGGTTTTACGTTTTCTTTTATATTGTGCACTGATTCACCAAAGTTAATTATAGGTATTTCTATTGGTTTCCGGTCTTTACCAATAAAATATAAATATCTTTGAAGAGTTTGTAAATAAAGTGCCCATTTTTCTCTATCCTCTAAGTTGGTTTTTAAAACTTTATTCATTTCTTCATCAAGTTGTGATAATGTTGTATTAGTATTACTATTATCTTTTTTGAGTTTTTCTATAACTTCAGGTTCAATCAATATCATTTTTTTTGCATTATCCATTTTCAATCACTTAATAAGCGAGTTCACTAGTGCACTCAAAACTGAACTAAGTATAATCGGTAAGAAAGCTCCACCTTTTTGGACTATGATATTTTTTCTTAGTTTATTTTTACCCTTTGAGATGAGTTTTCTTAATATATTTTTATACTTATGTAATTTATTTCTTTTTTCTTCCTGCAATGGAACTTTTCCTTTCAAAACATTGTAGATGCACTCGCAGATACAGTTAATTTCTTCTTCACCACAAGCTTTTAGTAATACTTTTCTAAATTTTGGTTTTAGAACATGTAAAGCTCTTAAGAACTCTTCATGTGTCTTCACTCGATATTTCATTGTTCAGAAATGAGAGGTTTTTGTTTAGAGCTACTATATTTATATCCCTTCTTAGGAATGTAACAAATAGTGTAATCATTTAGAAATATATTCGTTTTCAAACGATAAATATCATCTGTATTTTGTTTTAAATCAATCATTAGGTAGCCATGTGGCTTACTAGTGGCATCTCTATATGCATCTTCAACATATTTAGGATTCTCAGGTACTAGTTGACGAGCAAGATAACGTATCTGAGTTTTGTCACGAGGATTTTTAAAGTAAACAATGTAACTAGAATTTAATGACATATCACGCTGTCCTTTCCCTTGGTGAAATAAGTTTTGTGTTATGTAGAATATACTTAAATTTCTGTGGTGGCTCCCTTTAGTGAAAATATCAACTACTCGTCCATCAGATTCCCTCATAAGATCATCAATTATTATTAATTGAGGTTCCTTGCCATCAAACATGCTTAAATCAGGAATTCCTTGATAATAATTAACAGCAGTTAAATTGTACAATGGTTGCATTTCATCATAACACCACAATATGTTTTTAAATTCTAAATTACATATATATTTCATATTTTTAATAAATTCACACACAAAATTAGATTTACCACAACCACTTGGGCCGGCGACAATTGTAGTAAATGGATGTTCAAAATGAATCATGTTTAACGTCTACTCTATATTGAAGTAGGTAACAAAATGAATAAAACTTTCTTTGTGTATATTTTTTTAATAAGTAAGTAACTAAAACAATTAACAAATACAAAATAACTTAACTATAACTTAAATAATACAAAAACGGTTTTAAAATTAATTAGGTTACTTATAATAAATACACAAATGTTAGCTAAAGTAGTTAAGAAACAAAATTAGTGAAAGTTGTAATGCTGTAATGGTATGACAAATATTTAATGAATTAAATTAATGGACAAAGTAATTATGTGTGTGGAATCAAATATTTTAAAGTAGTTGCTAAAGCATTTCGATATTGAATGATTAAACGTTTAAGACAAATAAATATGGTGCTCGCAAGATAAGGAGTACTTTGTATGATAAAACATAAATTAAAAAAGGCATGTGGTTTAACTTGGTTGAAATACAGCTAAGAAAAAAATATATGTAGTTGATAAGTTTAGGTGCATTAAATAATAGTGAAATGAATGTAATTAAGGAGAAACATAAAAACATGAACTTGAGTGTGCCATTAGCGTCGAGGTGTCATTAACGAGGGTTCATTAGTTAATCAACTAGGATTGAATTCAACAAAAAAGTATCTCGGAAACGGTTAGAGATAGCGCTCCGGGACCCACTGCCATCGATTCAAATGAGGGGTTTTCACTTTTTTTTTTTTTTTTTTTTTTTTTTTTTTTTTTTTTTTTTTTTTTTTTTTTTTTTTTTTAGGTTTGGTTTGCCCCTAAGTCGAGAGTTGAAACACCGGGAGTTCAGGCTCAGAAGTGAGCACGAACTCTCGAATCCTTACTACTATTGATAACTAAAAATTTTACAACGTCAATAAATCTATCATGAAACAGGGGTCCAATCGCGCTAATTTTCAACGACAAAACCATTACTAAAACCTTACCGTTTCAGTTTCACTTAGAGAAAAAAAAACTCGCAGTTTTGGTAAAATTGTTGAAAACTATGCCTTGGGAGCCTAAAATGCCAATCTTGGACAATTGAAAAGAGAATTCTAAAGCTAAATCAAAGATTTTTAATAAATAGGTATAACCTAGATGTCAACGTAACAGGTATAGTTTTATTGTTCAGATTAAGCGCGATTGGACCCCTGGACCTGTTTTAAAATAGCAATATTGAAATGATTTACGAAAGAAAGATGTTGCTTCATACGTTAGAGTAAAGAACTATAATTATAATTCTCTTCTTGAAGCAAATAAATATAATACTAGACGTGTACAATGAAGCAAGGAATGCGACAGACTCGGGGCAAACCTTATGAGGTATACTAACTTTATGGTGCAAACGCGTTGAGTGTTCGGTCTAACAGCCAAGGTCGCATACCTTTTAGACCACTAGATTGAGTTATCATTACACGCATGACATCTACAGAGGCTGTCATTAACCAATCATGAAATCATTAAACACATTACTGTAAAGATAGGTTTGGATTGAATAGTTAAGCCTGAAAGGTTTAGGATATGTTTTTGTGGGCGGTACTTACTAATGTACAGGATGGACAAATTTAGAATAATAAACATCTCTAAAGATCCAAAGTCCTTTTTAAACATACAACATGTTTAGTACCTATGAGTGGCAAAGTTTTTTGTAAATTACAAACTGCTGAGTTCGTCACTACATAATACAACATCAACAACATCGGTATTGGGTTGGTTTGATGTGAGACTGATTTAATTGTCTGCCGAGTACATGGTTATGAAGTTTATGCCTATGAAGTCTCAAATTGAGAGTCCATAAATATACGGACGCTCAATTTGAGACTTCATAGGAAGGCTTTGCAGACTTCATTTAAAATAAGGCAAGACTGAATATTGTGATATGACTAAAAATATTTAAATTCCAATTCCGGAAGATATATAGTGTTAAATAGGAACAAGCAGAATCATAAATAGTTTATACGAATAAATGAAAATAGTCATCCTACAGATGCAGTATTGTTCCAAGCATATTTACTGACGATTGTCAGAACGCAAGCACTAGGCCAAAACGACAAGTAATAGGTTGTAATAGGCATGGTCTAGGTACGTCCCGACAATTATCGGATCCCTCAATCGTATCTAATGATACACACAACCAACTCTAGCCACCCGACATGACTTGCTGTTAGCAAACATGCCATTAATTTCATAGAGAATTATTCTCAAAATTACAAACGACAAACAAACGCTGAATAAAGGAAAATCAACTTTAGACGCAACGAAATATAAGTTATATAAAGTGAAAGAGGTGAATGGTTTTGTAATGATATGCAATAAAGAGCTTAAAAAAATAATGCTTGATATAATGAGGAACGGGCCAAGGCGTAAGCCACTTTAGTGGTGGTCGAAGAGACAAGCACAATGTCCTGCAGTTGGATGTGTCTGTGGTTGGTGGTGATGGCGGCGGTGGGGTCGGTGAGGGGCACCGCGGAGGTGATGAGCCATGTCACTGCGCATTTCGGGAAGGCTTTGGAAGAGTGCCGAGAAGAGGTAAAATGTTTGTATACTAGTTCAGCTGTAGGCGATGATTAATATGTTCTAGCACAATGGGAATTCGTGGCTAGTTCACTTGTTTGGATAATGGCTTTAATCTGTTTTTTTCATGATAATTTCAATAGAGCAGCAAGTCTTCCATATGTAGAAAAATAATTTATTATTGTGTTTATTGTTTTCTGTAAGTGGCTTGCGTTCTAATCTTTCAAGTTGAAAAGTGATAAAAATATATAACTATGAGTTTCATATCATATAAGGAATCATATTTGAACTTGTTCAGTCGGGCCTATCGACCGAATCACGGAGGAGTTCAAGAAATTCTTCCCTTAATATCTCGCGTTTTAATCTTTCAAGTTGAAAATTGATAAAAATCATAAAATGATGACTCTCATAAGGAAACTTATTTGAACTTGTTTAGTCGGGCCTGTCGACCGACATCATGGAGGAGTTCAAGCACTTCTGGAGCGACGACTTCGAGGTGGTGCACCGGGAGCTGGGCTGCGCGCTCATCTGCATGTCCAACAAGCTTTCGCTGCTGCACGACGATACCAGGGTCCACCATATCAACATGCATGAATACGTCAAGAACTTCCCTAATGGTTAGCTATTTTGGATCAGATTTTTGGTGCACATACATTTCTTACACCTATCAAGAATATCCCCACAATTATGAATATAAAACAGGCACTTTTGATCACTTCGTATCATTTATTGCCTTTCATCGCTTTAAAGTATCACACATTTTCTACTATCTCGCCTAAAGCACACAAACTTACGATTCAATTCAGTTAACGGAACATAATTCATTTCACTCTTTTCTCTAAACTTCTAAATTTTCTTCAAGTATTGTTTTGCGTTAATACACACCTATTACGAACAAGGAAGCGATCAAGCCGAAGGTTGTTTACTGCCGGTTCGCTAATGACGCCAGTCCCATTTGCCCTCATATCCCGGGAGTCCAGTTCTTGTTGCATAATCTTGCAAAAACAATCAGCTGCTTCAACTACACTTACTGCACAGATTTATGACTCATTATTGTAAGTTATGGAATCTAATCTTGGAAGATGGTAATCTAAAAAATCTTTAATATCGGACAATATGACTACAAATTGGGTAATATTCACGATGCCGTTAAAAATAGATAGGTACTCTTATAAAGTAAGAAACTGAAAAGTTAGTATGTATAGTTGAAAACACTTTGTTACCACATGCAATACATTTATTTCTACTCAAATGGTTCAATGTCCATATTCTACTTCTATTTTTCCAAATGAGGTAAGAAATGTAGCTTAGCGTAATTTCTATAGTTTTGGCAATTTCCAAAGTCGTGGATAATTGGCATTATGATTTTAATATTTCCAGGTGAGGTTTTGTCCGAGAAAATGGTGACTCTCCTCAAGAACTGTGAGAAGCAGTACGATGACATCACGGACGACTGCATTCGCACCGTCAAAATGGCTGCCTGCTTTAAAGAAGACGCGAAGAAGGAAGGAATTGCGCCTGAAATCGCCATGATAGAATCCGTCATTGAAATATATGAGTGAATATTTTGCTTAGACGATTCGCTTGTTAACGTTGTGCGGTTTGTATTAGGGCAAATCTTATTATACACAAAAAATCTGAATGGTACCTATTCTATTTTGATTAATTAACGGAAAAAACTGTTTGTAATCTCAATTATATTAAATTATGTAATAAGTTGACTTAAAATTAATTTTCCTTTTAATTAATTAAAGAAAAATAAATAAATGAAATTTAACTGTAAATATTTAATGAAGATTGTTTGCTTACACAAATCGAAACTACCAGTGAGTTCATTAGATATAAAAGATTTGTTGTTGTATTCATGCACCTAACATAAGTATTAATGCAATGGAAAAAGTATAGAAATACATCATAGACTAGAGACTGAAGCTCAATAAAATGTTAAAAAAAATATGATTTTCTTTACCGAAATATAACTAACCGATATAATTTAATTTTGTGGTCATGCCATGAATTCCCATGAAAAGATTCATTTCCACAGCAGCTGCAATGACATGTTTTAAATGGCAAAAATAATGCCTACGAAATAAAATACCTATCACAAAAGTGGTGTGTCAATAATGTGTATTGAAGCTTCTGCCTGATCAATTAGGTATATAAGTCCGAAATAGAGTAAGTATGCCTTCTACGATGCACTGTGACTGAGCTTGCGTCCCTTTGAGGGAGATTACATGATCATTAAGACTGGCGATGGCGCCAGGATGATGCAAGGCTGCAAACTGCACTTTTTTTTCTATAAAATTTCATACAAAAAATGGTGAAGTTGGCAGCTTTGCATCAGTCTGGCGCCAGTCTGAATTATCGTGGCATCTCCTTCTTTAAAGTTCTGTTCTAATACTGTCTTTTTAGGGTTCCGTACCAAAATGGTAAAAAAGGAACCCTTATGGTGTGACTCAGTCTGTCTGTCTGTCTGTCTGTCTGTCACAGCTGGATATCTCGAGAACTACTAATGGTATCAACTTGAAATTTGGAATAATTTAAGATGACATCTGCCAAACTATTTTGCAAATAAGAAATAAATAAAAAAATAAATATATTTTTTACAACAGGGACTGAAAAGGGGTCTTAAAAATTTTAAGTGGGGCTACTAGGGCATGTGGGGTATCATATGAAAGAGCGCCTTTTGCACGTTTTCAATCATTTTTTTTTTGTTTTAGGCCACATAGTTTTCGACTTATGATGAAAAATGTAAAAAAAAAATACCGTTCCCCCCCTTATCTCCGAAGTTTGCAAAGCGAAAAATCTGAAATAATTCAGTGTGATAGTAGTTTATACAAAGATTACAGGAAAAATAAAACGATGTCTCAATATAGCACACTTTTTTAGAAATTCATAAAACAAACAAAAAATCATTAGTTTCACTACCAGTCAACAGATGGCGCTGATTAAATTAGTTCCACTATCGGCCCAGAGATGGTAATGACCTAAGAAAAAAAATGGTTCCACTATCGGTCAAGAGATGGCGCTGACCCTGGTTCTGATATAATTACCTATACCTACTATTTGCCGTACGAATAAACGAAGAATAAGTTCCTACTTAGTAATATAAACAGTTTGCAATGTGGAGTGGCTGAAACGTTTTTCAGTCACTATAAGCAGCCACCTGTCCGCCGTTTATCCTACTTTTTTAAAGACTGTACTAAAGTAACATATCCAAATATAATTTATGATTGTACGGAACCCTCGGTGCGCGAGTCCGACTCGCTCTTGACCGGTTTTTTTTTAAATACTCGTAAGGAAGAACTTTATAATAGACATCTTTAGTATTCCTGCCTTAGAGCATTTAACCAATTATAAATGCTCTAAGATTCCTGCCATTCGACACTATTTTCCAAAAGAAGATTATTTAATAGGCTGTTTTATCAATTAAATTTTAATTGAAAAAACAGCCTAGTCATAGATTTTTCTATTCTAAGTGAAAATTAAGAGAATTGTCCTACCTACTTATAACTTATTTATTGTAAGCTTTTTGACTCTTAATAGGTAGCTTTAGTATGTCATGCTCACTTTAAACATTTCTGCGGTGGTGTCGTGTGAGGCGGGTCGTTACGTTCACTCAAATATGGTTGAGCGAAACGATGGCTGGTTCATGCGTCATGCTCGTGAACGGGTGCTGCCAGTGGTATTGGGTCTGCTTCTGAGTACCTATCTTAACGCATATTGAATTGTAAGAATTGCGTTTTTTATTTTTATTTTTTATATCTTGTATCAAGTGTTTTTGGTAAATATTGCATACTGAGGTGCACTTTCGAGTAGCAGATAGAAGTGATTTCTCAACTAGTTGAAAGTTATTTACTTTCACAATTACCTATCCGATATGTAGTAGGTAATTAATTTCAACCTACCCATTGCGTGTAAACTTTTGATAATTATTATTGTGATGGAAAATGACCTCACTTTAAATGTGGAGATCAGTTTCCAATGTTGACGACTCTGTATGAAATATACAGGGAAAAAAAAGCAGCCCTTGACGAGTTTCTTGCCGGTTCTTCTCGTTACAAGGTCTCCCGCTTAGGGTTTGCGAACCGATGGCGTAGCTTCTATGACATTCACAAGTGCTTGTAACAGCCTATCTATATATATAAAAGAGTAAATCACTCACTGACTCATCACGAAATCTCAGAAACTACAAGTGCTAGGAGTCTCAAATTTTGCATGGGGGTTTCTTTTAGGGTGTAGGTGCTCACTAAGACGGGATTTTGCTAAATTCAACCCCTAAGGGGGTAAAACAGGGTGACAAAGTTTGTATGGGAGAAAGCGATTCCTTGGCCCGATTGACTTGAAATTTGGCATAGACATTCTTTCACAATATTAATTGAATACGTGTTTCGTATTTTCTTGAAATGTATCCCCTAACAGGGTTGAAAAGGGGTAGAAAGCTATTTTTAGGGTGGTTGACTTCGATATCGGAATTAAAACTTCTTAGTGCATTTGTACGATTAAGAAAAATAAATGTCAGTTGTCAGGTTGTCACCTCCTCTGAGAGTATAATTATTATGTTCGTTGGTTCACCACGGAGAAAGCAAAAAGTTGTCATCGCATGAGCTGACGTTTTCCCTATTTTCACTACTTTACGAAATATTAGTCAAATAAAACGTGGCAAAATCTGGCAAATATCTGACAAGGAATGTGGTGTATAGAGAAGTGTTTTGATGGAGAGCCTGATAATAATGCACAATATTAGTTGTGTGGCGACTCTGCAAAGAGGCCACCACTCCTCTATGGTAGGTAGCATTAGACGAAAAGTTTGTTCTGACATTCTTGTTCTGTCACGGTTTTTCTCTTGTCATGTATCTAATTTTTCACTACTTGGAAATTAATTTAGTTATTTATATAATGTGACCTATCTGTGTTCACCATGTGAAGTAAACATGTATATACAATGCAAGCTGAGTTTTGAATTGTGATCCCATAACTGCAAGGGCATTCCTCACAGTGAGCGCCTGATCCCACACAACACAACAAACGCAATTATAGTGCGGGCGGTCCCAAGCCCGCACATTTGGTGACCCCGACGTGATCACCGCTCATTCGGTGACCCCTATTCTACGCAGCACGCGTGTCACGTTACCGTACATCGGTGACCCCTACTACGGAGCTCGTGTACCCCTACTACGGAGCTCGTGTACCTCTACTACGGAGTTCGTGTACCCCTACTACGGAGCTCGCGTACCCCTACTACGGGGCTGAGCAGTGCAGTCACGCGTCATCGGTGTCGTGCCAGCGGCAGGAGCCTGGCGGGGTGTAACATTTCGTCGTTTCGTCGAAGTTTAGAGCCGTCGTCATCGGTCTTCCGGATTATCGATTGGACGCCAGCGTTCCGAACAGGACGTGATTTTTGCATGTGGTTCCGTGTAAATATTGTTAATTACGAACTATAAGTTTTAATTTTTGTTGTTATTTTAAAAATTATTATTTTTGTGTTGTTTTGTGTTTTGTAAATTTTGCATGTGGGTGCACTTTCTTTTGTTTATGTTTTTACCGTGTTGCATGTTGCATGTTTGCATGTTATTGTCTATGCCTTTGTTACTTATTGCTGTAATTTGTGTAAATAGTTTGTAAATATTGGTATAACGTACGATGACTGACTCAGATTTTAAGGAGCAGTTGAGGCAGCTTCAGGAGCTAGTGTCTAACCTGCCTTCTGCGGGCGCTCAGTTAAATGAGGTTAAGGTTAAACTTCCCACTTTCTGGGCGGATAAACCTAGGTTGTGGTTTGCACAGGCTGAGGCTCAATTTACGATTTGTGGCATTAAGGCTGACACCACCAAGTTTGGGCATGTTTTGTCTATGTTGGACACGAGAGTTGCAGCTGAGGTTGAGGATGCAATCACAAATCCTCCTGCCGACGGAAAGTATGATCATTTGAAGAACGAACTCATTAGTAAGCTTTCTATTTCAAGGACTCAGCAGATTCGGCAGCTGCTTAGCGATGAGGAGCTGGGTGACAGACGACCATCAGCATTCCTGCGTCACCTTCGCTCACTGGCTGGCTCTGAGATGGGAGATGACAGCATCCTGCGTGAGTTGTGGATGCGCCGTCTGCCACGTGAGGTTCAGCGGATCTCATCTCAGACTCATCGCTCAGAAGGATTTGCAACTGGACAAGGTAGCTGAGATAGCTGATGCCATTGTTGAGGCATCACCTCCTCCTCCTGCAGCAGTCCATGCTGTAAATGCCTCCGATTTAACTCGGATCATGGAACGTATTGAAGAACTTTCACGCAAAGTCGAGGCTCTTAGTACTGAGCGGTCTCGTCGATCTCGTTCAGTCTCTCGCTCTCCATCAACCAGGTCGGCAAGTAAGTCAGCTGATCGCTGTTGCTGGTATCACAGGAGGTTTGGCGGCAAGGCTGCTAAGTGCATTTCACCTTGCTCCTGGAAACCCGAAAACCAGGGAAATCATCCCAGCAATCAGTAGAGGCGGCAGCTGATTGCTCCAATCCTGGCCGCCGGTTATTTGTGACGGACTCCAAGTCAGGCCATCAGTTCCTTGTTGATACCGGGTCAGACATAAGTTGTTTTCCTCGTCACTTACTTAAAGGTCAGTACCATGCATCCACGTTTGATGTCCGCGCTGCCAACGGGAGTACCATTAAAACTTATGGCCCCATTTTATTGCGGTTGAATTTAGGTCTTCGCCGGGAATTTCAGTGGAATTTTGTTGTCGCTGACGTTGGTGTTCCTATCATCGGTTCAGATTTTTTGGCTGAATACCATCTGATGCCGGACTGTCGTAACCAACGTCTGCTTGATGGTATTACCAGTCTCTTTGTTGCTGCAACTGCTGCTGACACCACCCAGACTAGCGTAAAGACTGTTGTTGCTGAGTCTCCTGCTGCGCAAGTGTTATTGAAATTTCCAGATATTTTGCGTCCGCCTGGGTTGCCACGTATTGTAAAGCACACAACTAAGCACTATATTATTACAACCGATGGTCCACCAGTTTCGTGCCGTCCACGCAGACTCGCCCCTCAGAAACTTCTGGCTGCAAAGAAGGAGTTTGAGCAGATGGTCAGCAGTGGAACAGCTCGACCCTCCAGTAGTCCTTGGGCATCTCCGCTGCACATGGCTCGCAAGGGTGAAAACGGATGGCGTCCTTGTGGTGATTTTCGAGCGCTCAATGCGAGAACTGTTCCTGACCGCTATCCCGTTCGCCACATCGCTGACTTTGCCCACAGCCTGGCTGGTGCTACAGTTTTCAGCACCCTGGACCTTGTTAAAGCATATCAACAGATTCCGGTCAATGAGGCGGATATCTGCAAGACAGCCATCACTACACCATTCGGATTGTTCGAGTTCCCTTTCATGACGTTTGGTCTGCGAAATGCTGGGCAAACTTTCCAGCGTTTTATTGACGAAGTGGTCAGGGGACTCGACTTCTGCTACCCATACATCGACGACATTTTGGTGTTCTCGCAATCGCCGGAAGAGCATATCCAGCATCTTCGGATATTGTTCCAACGGTTGCGAGAGTATGGTGTAGTAGTCAATCCTGGCAAGTGCGTGCTCGCGGCTGACGAGGTGCAGTTTCTTGGTTACCGGGTTGGTAAGGACGGGACTAAACCTCCTCCGGAGAGGATCGAAGCCTTGCGGAATTTCCCTCTACCGAAAACGGTTGAAGGACTCCGCAGGTTTCTTGGCATGGTGAATTTTTACCGCCGATTCCTACCGGGGGCAGCAGAACTTCAGGCTCCTCTCATTGACGCTTTAGCTTCGTCCAAGCTGAAAGGCTCAAAGCCCGTGCCATGGACGCCTGATTTGGAGTGTGCGTTCCAGCGGTGTAAAGACCATCTTGCTGCTGCTACACTCCTGGCTCACCCTGTCGCTAACGCTCAATTAGGGTTATTCACTGACGCTTCTTCCAGTCATGTTGGAGCTTGCTTGCAACAAAACGTTGGAGGCCATTGGCAACCGCTGGCATTCTTCAGTAAGAAGTTGTCAGTGAAGCACTCTACCTGGCCAGCGTATTACCGGGAGCTACTTGCTGTTTATGAAGCAGTTCAGCACTTCCGCCATGTTCTGGAGGCGCAGCATGTCACTGTGTTTACGGACCATAAACCGCTGATATACGCGTTTTCTCAGCGGCGTGAAAAGTTGCCTCCAGTACAACTCAATCATCTATCATTCATTTCACAATTCACGTCAGACATAGTCCATATCAGTGGCAAAGACAACGTTGTGGCTGATGCCCTGTCTCGAGTTGAGGCTCTTTCTTTTGAAAGCAATTTCGCCGCTCTTGCTCAAGATCAGGCTACAGACGAGGAACTACAGCAGGTGTTAGCTGGTTCTTCCTTAAAATTGGAGAAGGTTGTTTTGCCTGGGACGGACATCGCCATTTTCTGCGATACGTCTACGGGCAAGCATCGACCGTATCTAACCCCTCCCTTCCGTCGCCCACACTTTGATAAATTACACATGCTAAGTCACCCTGGCGCACGAGCATCGGCACGCTAGGTGGCTGAGCGTTTTGTGTGGCCTGGAATGCAGAAAGACTGCCACAATTGGGCTAGAACCTGCTTGAGCTGCCAACGCAGCAAGGTGTCTAGGCATACCATTACGCCTCTTGGACATTTTCCTACACCAACCAGGCGCTTCCGTCATGTTCATATTGATATCATCGGTGCTCTGCCACATAGTGGTGGTTTTCAGTATTGTCTCACAGCAGTGGACAGGTATACCAGATGGCCTGAGGCTTGGCCGATGAAAAGCATGACGGCGGAAGAATGTGCAGAGACCTTTTTCAGAGAGTGGGTGTCTCGCTTCGGTGTTCCTTCTGTTGTGACAACGGACCAGGGACGTCAATTCGAATCTGCCTTGTTCCACAGTCTTTTGCGCCATTGTGGGGCAAGTCGGGTTCGCACAACTAGTTACCATCCTTGTGCTAATGGTCTTGTGGAACGCATGCACAGGCAACTGAAAGCTGCCCTCATGTGTCATAACGACACGTGGCATAGGGCACTGCCAGTTGTTCTGTTAGGAATGCGCTCTTCTTTTAGGGAAGATTTACAGGCATCCTCGGCTGAGCTTGTATACGGGGAGCCTTTGTTTTTGCCGGGCGAGTTCCTTTGTCCTTCAGCTGTTCCGGACCGTGTTGGAGAGTTGGATTTCGCCGAGCAGCTCCGAAGGAATATGGTTTTACTTAGACCGGTTTCACCAACTCGCCACGGAGAAAAACGCACATTCGTGAGCAAGGACCTTTTGTCGGCTACGCACGTTTTTCTGAGAGATGACTCCGTGCGAAGATCATTGACTCCTCCGTATTCGGGTCCTCATAAGGTGGTTTCTCGCGCTCAGGATGGCAAGACTATCACCATATTGGTGGGTGACAGGAATGTCACGGTAAGCCTGGATCGAGTGAAGCCTGCTTATATCGACCAAGAACCATCTTTGTCCGCGAACTTCACCGTTCCTGAAACTCCCTCAACTGCGCCCATTCCAAAGTCAATTACGGACAGTCCAGACCAATCCCTCCAGTCTCCGGAATATAGAACCCGGGCTGGAAGGAGGGTTAGATTTAAGGTGCCTTACGATGTTTAGTTTTGTTTTTTAAAGCTAGTTTTTTTTTGTGAGTAGGTACCCTTTTTTGTTAAGTTTTTTTAATGTTATTTTTATTTTCTCCGTAGGGGGGTGGTGTGGCGACTCTGCAAAGAGGCCACCACTCCTCTATGGTAGGTAGCATTAGACGAAAAGTTTGTTCTGACATTCTTGTTCTGTCACGGTTTTTCTCTTGTCATGTATCTAATTTTTCACTACTTGGAAATTAATTTAGTTATTTATATAATGTGACCTATCTGTGTTCACCATGTGAAGTAAACATGTATATACAATGCAAGCTGAGTTTTGAATTGTGATCCCATAGCTGCAAGGGCATTCCTCATAGTGAGCGCCTGATCCCACACAACACAACAAACGCAATTATAGTGCGGGCGGTCCCAAGCCCGCACAGTTGCACCGAGTTGCACCCGGCATAAATCTTTGCCCGGCATGCGTTGCAATGTCACATTTTTTAGCCAGGAATCTTTTTAGTAGTAAGCAGACATCATAATCAGATGTGGATGAATGGTTCAGGAGTGCAAAGGAAACAAATAAACATACATACATTTTTATTTATAAAGAAGATAACTATAAGCGAATATATTAGAATTTTTAACTATAAGGTATTAAATGTAACAATATTATTATACTTATTTAGTTAAATTACTTACCGCTAAGAAATAATACAGAATCGTTAACAGGGCGTCGATTCTGTAACCAAACTCGAACCCCACTTCGAATCTCACTGCACGGGAATTTCAAATCATAAATAAGATAATGATAATATTTTTTTCTATCACAAAAGATTTTAGATAGCTACGCAGGCTATCAAAATTTTTTGCAATCAGTAAAATAACTCATTTAGTAAACAAACGTCTAATAACAAATTCACGCGAAGTGAAGTGAGATGCGAGTTTGGTTACAGAATCGACAGACTGCGCGGGTTTTCCGCGGGGTGCAGCTATTACCTATATAATCACAAAATTGTATAAATGTGAAAGTTTTGATGTTTGGATGTTGTTCATAATTTGTTACCTTCTCAATCATATCATACTCAATCACGTCTGAACGGATTTAGGAGAAATTTGGCACAGATTTAGATTAAAGTCTGGAATACTTAACACAGGCTTCTTTTCATCCCGATCATTGGTTTCCAAGGGAAGACTTACAACGATTACCGACTCCCACGCGGGTGGAGCCACGGGCAAAAGCTATACCTACATAGTATAAAACAAAGTCGCTTCCCGCCGTCTGTACGCTTCTTTTAAACTATGCATAAAAACCGCATTAAAATCGATCCATAAGTTTGGGAGCTAGGTTGCCTCAGATAGACAGACACACACACGTCAATTATATTATAACACCCCTTGCGTATGTACGTGGTATAGGTATATGTATCCTGTAGTATAATAATCCAATAACTTTACACTGACACCACATTAACACAGTTTTACATTTAGTAACTACATTGCACCCGTGCGAAGCCGGGGGGGGGGGGGCCGCTAGTACTGAATAAATGAATTTGAATATTGAATTTTGAATTTTGAACAGAGTACTCGTCAAGACGAATCAAACGAGCCCAAACTCGATAGAGTTGCATGGTTTCAATACAGAGTTCCTATGGCCTCCTACTGGTTCCATCACGACATCAGCTCAATGACACTATTTCATTGTCCTCCAGATCTGATCTATGTTCAAACTTTAAAGTCTCTAGCTCATCTAGAAGCTAGTATAAAATCTTTTGCAAAAATTTGCAAAAACAACCTAATAAAAACGTGTTTTAACTATTTGCCTGACAAATTAATGTACTTGATTCTAAAATAAGTTGCATCAACCCAGCGAACTAAAATCTATGGAATAAGCATTCTGCTCAAAAAATGGCACCACATGAAAAGTACAACTAAGTGGATAGAGGTAAAAATGCTGGCATTTAATTATGCAGCACAAAGCGTCTGAACACTGGTTGCTTATTAGTGACCATAATTTTTATACTCATAGATATTTGATTGAATCAGGCGTCACTTGGCGGAAGTCCCAAACCATTTTGAAAAAAGAAATATATGTAGCTTACTTCCGCAAACAATGTATGCAAGATGCACCGCCCGCCCGCCCGCAAAATATGCACATGCACACCACAAAATATCAGTGCACAAACCTGCATTTAGCAAGACAGCAACACACCTTGCACCTTCACCAATTAGGCTACTCTACACGTGTTTCGCCCCAACCCGGAGCATCCTCAGGAGTTAGATCGTGCGTAAACCAACACCGAATGAGCTCCTAACGCCTCCGACACCGTATTTGTTCAACAAATACGGTGTCGGAGGCGTTAGGAGCTCATTCGGTGTTGGTTTACGCACGATCTAACTCCTGAGGATGCTCCGGGTTGGGGCGAAACACGTGTAGAGTAGCCTAATTGGTGAAGGTGCAAGGTGTGTTGCTGTCTTGCTAAATGCAGGTTTGTGCACTGATATTTTGTGGTGTGCATGTGCATATTTTGCGGGCGGGCGGGCGGTGCATCTTGCATACATTGTTTGCGGAAGTAAGCTACATATATTTCTTTTTTCAAAATACTCATAGATGTTTTCTATACTTAAACGGAAAAATAATATACGTTTTTTCTGCATCTTTATATTGCCTTCTTTGCATTTTTTACACAATTTGACTATAAAGGACGTCATCCTTACTTTCTTACTAATATTATAAATGCGAAAGTCCGTTTGTTTGTTTGTTTGTTACGTCTTCACGTCTTAACTATTGAACCGACCATAATTAAATTTTACATGCACGTTGCCAGTGGTATCTGGAAGAACATAGGGTATATTTCATCCCGAAAAAAGTATTGTTCCCGAGGGATAGCATAAAACTTTCCACGCAGACGAAGTCGCGGGCGGCCGCTAGTTTCTAATAAACTCTCTCTTTCTATCTTTTCTCTACAACACAAACTGCAATTTATTGAAAAGAACTAACGTCAGTCACCGGGTGGCTGGCCCGACTAAAGCTGAGCGGGT
The DNA here is from genome assembly GCA_943789525.1 of Agriphila geniculea. Taxonomy (NCBI): domain Eukaryota; kingdom Metazoa; phylum Arthropoda; class Insecta; order Lepidoptera; family Crambidae; genus Agriphila; species Agriphila geniculea. The sequence continues at coordinate 22,562,172 of OX038869.1, read as the reverse complement.
TGTACTTTTAAGCAATATTTGTTTGCAATTACACTTCCATAGATTTTAGTTCGCTGCATCAACCCATTGGTAGAAAGAAACACAACACTAACAAAATACTCGACTACGACTTGTAAAGTTAATTGTTCAATTTCGATCGCAGTCAATGTGTGTTTGAGCTGACTGACCGACTGGAGCTCAACCACAGCCGAATCGCTTTGTGCGAAAAACGAAATGTGGCGGCGGGGCTCAGCGCCTCCACTGCGCTCCTGCTGTCTTGCTCCGATTAATTTACTCGTACCTACAGATTAGTTACCTACTTGGTATAATGTTGCCCACTCAGAATTTTTGTCACTCATTTAGAATTGTCACTGCTAACTTGAATTATTTGTCTCCCACATGTAGTCGCCCGTTTTACGTATTTTTTGTAATCCACAGTTAGTCGCCCGTTTTGTTATTTTGTCGCCAAAAAAATAAACCGCTGCCAGGTTTAGTATTTAAGTATCCCATTAACAGTCGCCTTTAATTATTTCCGGGTGACTGCAATTAATTGATTCCCATAAAATATTACTTCACTCTACTACTAATGTTAGCCTTAAGTTTGTCTTCATGAGAGGTTGTCATGATGGGAATACTTTATACAGGGTAATTTTGTGACACCTTTACAAAATCAAATATAAAGTTCAAGGAAATAATAAAAATAAATTAGGTGAGATAATTATGATTTTTTTCTTTTTAAATTTACAGTTTTCAGTCACTTTTTATATCCTAAAAATCTAGGCGCGCACGCTCACCCTCGCGCACGGGATGCGAGCGGGGGAAGGCGGGCAGCGGGAGGGGAGCTCGTGCGGGTCGTCGACTTGTACGATGCGCAAACAGTGACAACAATTTCAATTTGTGTAGGGAAAAGTTTCGGGTAAAAATGTAAAAAAGAAATATTTTTTTTCCTCATAAATTGATCGTACTACTGTTATAGAATGACCTGACAAATTTCGAAAAGGGGTCCAAAAATGACCCTGTATAAGAAACGTCCAAAGTTTCGTCGGTGAATTTTTACCATATGGCGGTATGAATGTATGTTGGCCAACCCAACCTATAATGATTTCGCAAGCAAATCACTCCTTTAAATCAATTAAATAACTAATTTCACAATTATCATATCAACCTGACTGTTTACACCAGAGCTGTCACCAAGACAACGGTTTAATAATGACTTGTCTGTTAATTACACTGGTGTTAAACAAATAATGACCAATTCTTCCACCGCTGATGAATTAATGATACACGATGCTATTACTATAAAAACATTAGATGGTCTTGTATTAGGTCGCTGTGAATCAGTTCACCTGGGTCAAGATGTGGGGGAAGATGGGGATAAAAATGTTTGTGGTGGTGCTTTTGGGGATATCTGTGAAGGTGGACTCCTCGCAGACGGTAGTGAAGTCAATGACGAAAAAATTTCTTAAAGCTTACGAGGTTTGCGCTAAGGAGGTGGGTAAATTAGATATTTTTATAATTTATCTGTATAAATTTTATTTTACATTAAAACGCATTACTCAACGCATTTTTACGCTGTTATATACTTATTGTTCACACTCCTGTTGTATACAACGTGTTACAACAGATTTTATTAAAATCAGCTGTTTCATACAAAAATTAATACCGATAATATCAACACATATGAAACAGCTGACTTTTTTCGCGATTTCAGAGTTGGTCCCGCAGTAAAAGCTGTTCAGTTTGATGGTCCCTATCTACCATATTCCGCTTTAGTGGTATTGATAACACGTTGTATACTGGATGATATAAGTGAAGACATATGATTGGCTATCTGTCTACCATATTGTAGTTTATTGTGTTAATGAAGCTGTTGGTTTCCCTAACAAATAAACAAAAATATGGACCTAAACCGTGTTGGTAGTGTATCTGTCGTTGAAAAAGAAATGTTTTTTTTTTGAGATCTAACTTTTTCTCATTACCACATATTCAGCAAAAGTAACCGAATTCCACTATGTTACCATTTGCCAGTCAATTCTTATTTAACAGATTGGGCTTATACCTTCATACGTACGTGCTTACTTGTAATCATGAAAACATCTCCCAATTTCAGTTTAATATAAAAGAGGGCACTGCTGGCCAAATGTTAAGTTTCTGGAGAGAAGACTACACCACCAATAGTCGGGATATCGGTTGTGCTATATACTGCCTGTCGACTAAGTTGGACCTGCTAGACCCTGAGGGAAAGCTTCATCATGGGAACGCCGCGGAGTTTGCTATGCAGCATGGTTCTGGTTAGCGTCATTTTTTCCGTTTATCTGTGATTGAATTTTAGCACGTTAATGAGATATTGCTGGATCTGTCTTCCGAATATCGATCTGTACAGGTCGCAGAGTGTTATTACTCGAAAGAATTACCTCGAAGAGAAATCTAAATTATTGAATTTAAATTTCTTGTTTTTGTTCAGCGCCTAAAAATAATTATGATTTCAAAATTCCACGTAACGTTTTAAAAATATTATTTCAACTTTTTTTGGAAGGACAAAAGAGTATGAATTTATTTCATTCTGCAGAAGCGTCAGTGGGTTTTAAATCTAAAAACTGGACCCTATCAAGTTACGAGGGAAATATTCAAAGTATTCTCGGTGACTTAGGGGACAAGTCGTCCCCATCTAAAACTGGGACCAGGGACCAGTTGCCCCCGTTGAAATTTGTTAATAGGCAACTTGGACCACATCGATTGAGGCTTTGGGACGATTTGCACCTTTAATATTTACTAGGGGTTTATTGGTCCCATTGTGATTAGGGAATGCAATCTAGATAATCCGTGATCCAAAAATTTCGGATATCCTCCCTTTTTAGGGTTCCGTAACCTAAATGGCAAAAAACGGAACCGTTATAGATTCGTTATGTCTGTCTATCTGTCTGACCTTCCGTATGTCACAGCCACTTTATTCCGAAAGTATTAAGATTACACAGTTGAAACTTGGTAAGTAGATGTATTCTGTAAACCGCTTAATGAATTTAACACATAAATAAAAAAATAAACGATTAAGGGGGGGCTCCCCATACATGGAACTGAAACTGAAAAAAAAATTTCTTCAACCAATGCGTGTGGGGTGTCTGTAGATAGGTCTTTAAAAATGACATTGAGTTTCTTAAGACAATTTTTTCTTAAAGTCAACCGTTTGAAATATATACACCGCCAAAGTAGTAAAATGTGTGTGTCCCCCCCCCCGCCCCTCTCTTTAACTTTTGAAATAAGAGAGTGAAAAATCTAAAAAAAATGGTTTGAACGAGATGTAGTAATTAGTTTTCGAGATATAGCACATTTTCCAAAACCGCAAATATAACTTTGTCATTCATACAAACACTGTGAAAAACAAAGTAATTTTTGAGACAAAAAATGATTGTGGTATTAAATATGGTATGGTATAAGGTAACTACGGAACCCTACGGCGCGTGGCCAGCCACGCACTGGGCCGGTTTTTTTACTAGACTTTCAAATCTCGGATAACTTATTAGATTTTTTCGGATAATAAAAAAATATAAAAAAATTAATATCACGTTAGTTTCTCGGGCTTAGATGCCATCTAATCACAATGGGACCAATAAACCCCTATTAAATATTAAAGGTGCAAATCGTCCCAAAGCCTCAACCGATGTGGTCCTATTTGCCTATTATCAAATTTTAACGGGGGCAACTGGTCCCTGGTCCCAGTTTTAGATGGGGACGACTTGTCCCCTAAGCCTTCTCGGTATGGATATGAAGGAAAGGGCAGAGAAATCTGAAATAATTTTATTTTTTTATATAGTTCCCTGGAACCACAATAGACTTCTTACAACGCCAAATCAAATTTTCAGTACCCTCCAAAAAATAACTTTCCGTCTCTGAAAAATGATCGCCCATAGTCGCCGTAAGCTCTTCATTGTCGGAAAATCGCTTTCCACGAAGCGCATTTTTAAGCTTCAGGAACAAAAAATAGTCACTATTGGTGCCAGATCTTGGCTGTAAGGTGGTTGATGGATCTTTTTTGAAACCACACTCCTGAATAGCAGCCATGGCAACGCGCGCCGAATGAATCGAGCACCACCGTGGTCAATTTTGGTTAACATTTCGCGTCAGACATTTTGTTTCACTCGAAGCACGATTGTGAAAAAACGAACGATGGTAAACTGACGAAATTTTCCAATTGTCACCTTGATTAATGTCGTAAGAGAACCATAGACAAAAACTACCCTCATTATTAACCAGAAAATCCCGATACCGAGAATACTTTGAACTCCCCTCGTATAATAAATTGAAAGCCCAGCCATGAATCTGATACCCGCTGACCACCACCTATGACTATATGACCATCAGCCATTTTAATGTCCTGCTGGGGCACAGGCCTTCCTTATGGGTGGATAACTAGGATGGGCCATAACTCACCACGTAGACCCAATGCGGATTGGTGGGTGCTAACGACTGCAAATGCACCCGGAACCAACGTCTTAACGTGCCCTCCGAAGCATGGAGGAGCTCGAGTTAGTAAATTTTTGGTCACCCATCCCATGACCGACCCTTGCGAATAGTTGCTTTTAACCTCACGCCATCGAGCTCCTCCTATGACTTTAACTCTTTCTTAATGTTCCATTTAAAACCAAAAATCCTCAGGTGAGGAGATGGCGAAGAAGTTAGTGGAGATACTCCATACGTGTGAGCAGACGACGCCGGCCAACGAAGACAAGTGCATGAAGGCTCTGGACGTTGCCTTTTGCTTCAAAAAGGAGATTCACAAGCTGGACTGGGCGCCTGACTCCGAAGTGCTGTTCGACGAAATTATAGCGGAGATGCGTTAAACCGGGCTTGATTAAAAAGTGTTTCGATCAAACTATTGCATACTTAAAGCATGTTGAAAAAGATTCATTTGAGTCCGACTAACTGCATCGATTTTAAATTTATAGCTTGCATTCTGTAATTTGTCACTATTGTTGATGTTTCCTTGTTATATTGCTGTAACTGTTATTATTAATTATATTTTGAATTTAATAATTGTTTTACCTTCATTAAACTTCCATTCACAGGAATGATTTTTAGCAATGAATCCTGACAGAAATCTTTGAAGAATGTAATTTTAGACCTTGGCATTGTTTAACGGATTTAATTATAGTGGGATAAGTAATAGTTAAAAATATTTATATAATGTAGCGTTAAATTTTGTTATGTGTATTGTAAGTGAAATATTGGATGGTTTGTTAAGTTATTTTACAATAGAGAAGATAGAAGCATTAAAAAATACAAAAAAATACACTGTACAACACTTGACTTGATGTAATTATTTTTTTACTAGTGGCTCTGTGAGCTGTAGACCTCATTTAAACATATCTTCCCCCTTTTTAAAAAACATTGAAAAACATTATCGACAAAAAGCTGCTCACAATATTTAACGAGGATCTGTTGAGAAATGCGACCCTGTAGAGAAGAACAAACTTTAAAGCGGGACGGACATTTTTGCCCAAGCTGAAGCAGAGACGCTTCGCTCGCGCTTTGTGCTCGCTCGCTTAGTTACCTATCGAATTGTTTTAAAAGATGGTAATATAATCTTCAGAAAACTAACGCGGTAAATAAATAGGACCAGATTCCTAAGCTTTCATTGGTGATCACATCCTGTCTTGATTGTTATTGAATTGTTTTACTAAGGACAAACATTCACAAAAATTCATAATCGGTGGTAAAAGCTACTTGACTAGGGATGTACTTGATTTGTAGGGTATAATTTTGCAGTCGACACTTTGTTCGGAACTACCAATTAACCGTTAGTAATTAATACTTAAAATCATTTAAAAGGCGTGAAGAATGTTCTATTGTTGTTAAATGACAGACCTTCGAAAGATGAAGCTGCACGTGGAACTAGTGGTGTTGGTGGTGGCATATGTCACCAGTGGGGTGGAGCCATCTCAGGAGGTGATGCAGAGACTGTCACTGAATTTCGGTAAAGCCTATGATACCTGTAAAAAAGAAGTAAGTGCTGAAAATACTTTAAATTAATTCTAATGTAGAGAAACAGGAAACATATAGGAAATAGCTATCAATGGAAGTTTACGTACACTCTAACAAGACAAAAAATAGTAACTTAGTGTTAAGATAATTATATACCAGAAAAATACTAAAAAAACTGTCTCAATCAGCGATTGATCGAGTCGAGTAAATTTTTTTCTATAATTTTTTCAAGTACCTATATCACAGAATAGATAATAGTACTAGCGTACCTATATTAATGGGAATTAATTAATTGGGTGACTGGAAATAATTATAGGCGACTGTTAATAGGATACTAAACCTGGCAGTGGTTTATTTTTTGGGCGACAAAATTACTAAACGGGCGTCAGACTGTGGATTACAAAAAATACATAAAACGGGCGACTACATGTGGGAGATAAATAAATTAAGTTAGCAGTGAACGTTCTAAATGAGTGACAAAAATACTGAGTGGGTATATTTAACTGATTGAAACTGCCCAACATGGTATTTTTGTCATCTCAATTAGGATAATAGTCACCTTATTTTAAATAAAATAATTAGAACATTATTACAATAATTTATTACAATCTTCAGATACAGAAATCTAAATGCATTTTTGCTAAGAATAAAGCTGTGACCATCGGTATCCTAATGAATGGTCGTTTAATCTAAATAAAAGCAAAAGATAGATCCATAATTTATAAATAAATCTTTTTGAGGACAGCCTAACATCTCATCTTTAACTTGCTTAACCAGCTGGACCTCCCCGATGCCGTCAACACAGACTTCTTCAACTTCTGGAAGGAGGATTATGAGCTCAGCAATCGGCTCACTGGCTGCGCCATCATGTGCATGTCGGACAAACTGGACCTGGTCGACCCTGATGGGAAGATGCACCACGGCAATGCGCTTGAGTTCGCTAAGAAACATGGCGCTGGTTAGTTAGTTAACTTTCTTATCAACATCATAATCAATATCAGCCACATGACAACCACTGCTGAATGGGTAGATATATCTCATCTCCACACCATGAGTCTTGCACTGCCCGTATTCAGCGGTTTTTCGTATATTTTGCTATAGCACAGATAATATAATACTATACTAGTATAGTATATATAGGCTATATTTAAACCTAACTCTTTCATTGATCTCGTTTTTACAAAGATTTTTGAAAAGCTTGATATTTAATTTCACAAGTATTATTTTTGCAGACGAAAAATGATAGGTGGTATTAAATATGGTATGGTATAGGGTAACTACGGAACCCTATGGCGCGTGGCCCGACACGCACTTGACCGGTTTTTTTATATCCTAAAAATCTAGGCGCGCACGCTCACCCTCGCGCACGGGATGCGAGCGGGGAAAGGCGGGCAGCGGGAGGGGAGCTCGTGCGGGTCGTCGACTTGTACGATGTGCAAACAGTGACAACAATTTCAATTTGTGTAGGGAAAAGTTTCGGGTAAAAATGTAAAAAAGAAATATTTTTTTCCTCATAAATTGATCGTACTGCTGTTATAGAATGACCTGACAAATTTTGAAAAGGGGTCCAAAAATGACCCTGTATAAGAAGCGTCCAAAGTTTCGTCGGTGAATTTTTACCATTTGGCGGTATGAATGTATGTTTGCCAACCTAACCTATAATGATTTTTCGCAAGCAAATCACTCCTTTAAATCAATTAAATAACTAATTGCACAATTATCATATCAACTTGACTGTTTACACCAGAGCTGTCACCAAGACAACAGTTTAATTATGACTTGTCTGTTAATTACACTGGTGTTAAACAAATAATGACCAATTCTTCCACCGCTGATGAATTAATGATACACGATGCTATTACTATAAAAACATTAGATGGTCTTGTATTAGGTCGCTGTGAATCAGTTCACCTGGGTCAAGATGTGGGAGAGGATGGGGATAAAAATGTTTGTGGTGGTGCTTTTGGGGATATCTGTGAAGGTGGACTCCTCGCAGACGGTAGTGAAGTCAATGACGAAAAAATTTCTTAAAGCTTACGAGGTTTGCGCTAAGGAGGTGGGTAAATTAGATTTTTTTATAATTTATCTGTATAAATTTTATGTTACATTAAAACGCATTACTCAACGCATTTTTACGCTGTTATATACTTATTGTTCACACTCCTGTTGTATACAACGTGTTACAACAGATTTTATTGAAATCAGCTGTTTCATACAAAAATTAATGCCGATAATATCAACACATATGAAACAGCTGACTTTTTTCGCGATTTCAGAGTTGGTCCCGCAGTAAAAGCTGTTCAGTTTGATGGTCCCTATCTACCATATTCCGCTTTAGTGGTATTGATAACACGTTGTATACTGGATGATATAAGTGAAGACATATGATTGGCTATCTGTCTACCATATTGTAGTTTATTGTGTTAATGAAGCTGTTGGTTTCCCTAACAAATAAACAAAAATATGGACCTAAACCGTGTTGGTAGTGTATCTGTCGTTGAAAAAGAAATGTTTTTTTTTTGAGATCTAACTTTTTCTCATTACCACATATTCAGCAAAAGTAACCGAATTCCACTATGTTACCATTTGCCAGTCAATTCTTATTTAACAGATTGGGCTTATACCTTCATACGTACGTGCTTACTTGTAATCATGAAAACATCTCCCAATTTCAGTTTAATATAAAAGAGGGCACTGCTGGCCAAATGTTAAGTTTCTGGAGAGAAGACTACACCACCAATAGTCGGGATATCGGTTGTGCTATATACTGCCTGTCGACTAAGTTGGACCTGCTAGACCCTGAGGGAAAGCTTCATCATGGGAACGCCGCGGAGTTTGCTATGCAGCATGGTTCTGGTTAGCGTCATTTTTTCCGTTTATCTGTGATTGAATTTTAGCACGTTAATGAGATATTGCTGGATCTGTCTTCCGAATATCGATCTGTACAGGTCGCAGAGTGTTATTACTCGAAAGAATTACCTCGAAGAGAAATCTAAATTATTGAATTTAAATTTCTTGTTTTTGTTCAGCGCCTAAAAATAATTATGATTTCAAAATTCCACGTAACGTTTTAAAAATATTATTTCAACTTTTTTTGGAAGGACAAAAGAGTATGAATTTATTTCATTCTGCAGAAGCGTCAGTGGGTTTTAAATCTAAAAACTGGACCCTATCAAGTTACGAGGGAAATATTCAAAGTATTCTCGGTGACTTAGGGGACAAGTCGTCCCCATCTAAAACTGGGACCAGGGACCAGTTGCCCCCGTTGAAATTTGTTAATAGGCAACTTGGACCACATCGATTGAGGCTTTGGGACGATTTGCACCTTTAATATTTACTAGGGGTTTATTGGTCCCATTGTGATTAGGGAATGCAATCTAGATAATCCGTGATCCAAAAATTTCGGATATCCTCCCTTTTTAGGGTTCCGTAACCTAAATGGCAAAAAACGGAACCGTTATAGATTCGTTATGTCTGTCTATCTGTCTGACCTTCCGTATGTCACAGCCACTTTATTCCGAAAGTATTAAGATTACACAGTTGAAACTTGGTAAGTAGATGTATTCTGTAAACCGCTTAATGAATTTAACACATAAATAAAAAAATAAACGATTAAGGGGGGGCTCCCCATACATGGAACTGAAACTGAAAAAAAATTTTCTTCAACCAATGCGTGTGGGGTGTCTGTAGATAGGTCTTTAAAAATGACATTGAGTTTCTTAAGACAATTTTTTCTTAAAGTCAACCGTTTGAAATATATACACCGCCAAAGTAGTAAAATGTGTGTGTCCCCCCCCCGCCCCTCTCTTTAACTTTTGAAATAAGAGAGTGAAAAATCTAAAAAAAATGGTTTGAACGAGATGTAGTAATTAGTTTTCGAGATATAGCACATTTTCCAAAACCGCAAATATAACTTTGTCATTCATACAAACACTGTGAAAAACAAAGTAATTTTTGAGACAAAAAATGATTGTGGTATTAAATATGGTATGGTATAAGGTAACTACGGAACCCTACGGCGCGTGGCCATCCACGCACTGGGCCGGTTTTTTTACTAGACTTTCAAATCTCGGATAACTTATTAGATTTTTTCGGATAATAAAAAAATATAAAAAAATTAATATCACGTTAGTTTCTCGGGCTTAGATGCCATCTAATCACAATGGGACCAATAAACCCCTATTAAATATTAAAGGTGCAAATCGTCCCAAAGCCTCAACCGATGTGGTCCTATTTGCCTATTATCAAATTTTAACGGGGGCAACTGGTCCCTGGTCCCAGTTTTAGATGGGGACGACTTGTCCCCTAAGCCTTCTCGGTGACTTAGGGGACAAGTCGTCCCCATCTAAAACTGGGACCAGGGACCAGTTGCCCCCGTTGAAATTTGTTAATAGGCAACTTGGACCACATCGATTGAGGCTTTGGGACGATTTGCACCTTTAATATTTACTAGGGGTTTATTGGTCCCATTGTGATTAGGGAATGCAATCTAGATAATCCGTGATCCAAAAATTTCGGATATCCTCCCTTTTTAGGGTTCCGTAACCTAAATGGCAAAAAACGGAACCGTTATAGATTCGTTATGTCTGTCTATCTGTCTGACCTTCCGTATGTCACAGCCACTTTATTCCGAAAGTATTAAGATTACACAGTTGAAACTTGGTAAGTAGATGTATTCTGTAAACCGCTTAATGAATTTAACACATAAATAAAAAAATAAACGATTAAGGGGGGGCTCCCCATACATGGAACTGAAACTGAAAAAAAAATTTCTTCAACCAATGCGTGTGGGGTGTCTGTAGATAGGTCTTTAAAAATGACATTGAGTTTCTTAAGACAATTTTTTCTTAAAGTCAACCGTTTGAAATATATACACCGCCAAAGTAGTAAAATGTGTGTGTCCCCCCCCCGCCCCTCTCTTTAACTTTTGAAATAAGAGAGTGAAAAATCTAAAAAAAATGGTTTGAACGAGATGTAGTAATTAGTTTTCGAGATATAGCACATTTTCCAAAACCGCAAATATAACTTTGTCATTCATACAAACACTGTGAAAAACAAAGTCATTTTTGAGACAAAAAATGATTGTGGTATTAAATATGGTATGGTATAAGGTAACTACGGAACCCTACGGCGCGTGGCCAGCCACGCACTGGGCCGGTTTTTTTACTAGACTTTCAAATCTCGGATAACTTATTAGATTTTTTCGGATAATAAAAAAATATAAAAAAATTAATATCACGTTAGTTTCTCGGGCTTAGATGCCATCTAATCACAATGGGACCAATAAACCCCTATTAAATATTAAAGGTGCAAATCGTCCCAAAGCCTCAACCGATGTGGTCCTATTTGCCTATTATCAAATTTTAACGGGGGCAACTGGTCCCTGGTCCCAGTTTTAGATGGGGACGACTTGTCCCCTAAGCCTTCTCGGTATGGATATGAAGGAAAGGGCAGAGAAATCTGAAATAATTTTATTTTTTTATATAGTTCCCTGGAACCACAATAGACTTCTTACAACGCCAAATCAAATTTTCAGTACCCTCCAAAAAATAACTTTCCGTCTCTGAAAAATGATCGCCCATAGTCGCCGTAAGCTCTTCATTGTCGGAAAATCGCTTTCCACGAAGCGCATTTTTAAGCTTCAGGAACAAAAAATAGTCACTATTGGTGCCAGATCTTGGCTGTAAGGTGGTTGATGGATCTTTTTTGAAACCACACTCCTGAATAGCAGCCATGGCAACGCGCGCCGAATGAATCGAGCACCACCGTGGTCAATTTTGGTTAACATTTCGCGTCAGACATTTTGTTTCACTCGAAGCACGATTGTGAAAAAACGAACGATGGTAAACTGACGAAATTTTCCAATTGTCACCTTGATTAATGTCGTAAGAGAACCATAGACAAAAACTACCCTCATTATTAACCAGAAAATCCCGATACCGAGAATACTTTGAACTCGCCTCGTATAATAAATTGAAAGCCCAGCCATGAATCTGATACCCGCTGACCACCACCTATGACTATATGACCATCAGCCATTTTAATGTCCTGCTGGGGCACAGGCCTTCCTTATGGGTGGATAACTAGGATGGGCCATAACTCACCACGTAGACCCAATGCGGATTGGTGGGTGCTAACGACTGCAAATGCACCCGGAACCAACGTCTTAACGTGCCCTCCGAAGCATGGAGGAGCTCGAGTTAGTAAATTTTTGGTCACCCATCCCATGACCGACCCTTGCGAATAGTTGCTTTTAACCTCACGCCATCGAGCTCCTCCTATGACTTTAACTCTTTCTTAATGTTCCATTTAAAACCAAAAATCCTCAGGTGAGGAGATGGCGAAGAAGTTAGTGGAGATACTCCATACGTGTGAGCAGACGACGCCGGCCAACGAAGACAAGTGCATGAAGGCTCTGGACGTTGCCTTTTGCTTCAAAAAGGAGATTCACAAGCTGGACTGGGCGCCTGACTCCGAAGTGCTGTTCGACGAAATTATAGCGGAGATGCGTTAAACCGGGCTTGATTAAAAAGTGTTTCGATCAAACTATTGCATACTTAAAGCATGTTGAAAAAGATTCATTTGAGTCCGACTAACTGCATCGATTTTAAATTTATAGCTTGCATTCTGTAATTTGTCACTATTGTTGATGTTTCCTTGTTATATTGCTGTAACTGTTATTATTAATTATATTTTGAATTTAATAATTGTTTTACCTTCATTAAACTTCCATTCACAGGAATGATTTTTAGCAATGAATCCTGACAGAAATCTTTGAAGAATGTAATTTTAGACCTTGGCATTGTTTAACGGATTTAATTATAGTGGGATAAGTAATAGTTAAAAATATTTATATAATGTAGCGTTAAATTTTGTTATGTGTATTGTAAGTGAAATATTGGATGGTTTGTTAAGTTATTTTACAATAGAGAAGATAGAAGCATTAAAAAATACAAAAAAATACACTGTACAACACTTGACTTGATGTAATTATTTTTTTACTAGTGGCTCTGTGAGCTGTAGACCTCATTTAAACATATCTTCCCCCTTTTTAAAAAACATTGAAAAACATTATCGACAAAAAGCTGCTCACAATATTTAACGAGGATCTGTTGAGAAATGCGACCCTGTAGAGAAGAACAAACTTTAAAGCGGGACGGACATTTTTGCCCAAGCTGAAGCAGAGACGCTTCGCTCGCGCTTTGTGCTCGCTCGCTTAGTTACCTATCGAATTGTTTTAAAAGATGGTAATATAATCTTCAGAAAACTAACGCGGTAAATAAATAGGACCAGATTCCTAAGCTTTCATTGGTGATCACATCCTGTCTTGATTGTTATTGAATTGTTTTACTAAGGACAAACATTCACAAAAATTCATAATCGGTGGTAAAAGCTACTTGACTAGGGATGTACTTGATTTGTAGGGTATAATTTTGCAGTCGACACTTTGTTCGGAACTACCAATTAACCGTTAGTAATTAATACTTAAAATCATTTAAAAGGCGTGAAGAATGTTCTATTGTTGTTAAATGACAGACCTTCGAAAGATGAAGCTGCACGTGGAACTAGTGGTGTTGGTGGTGGCATATGTCACCAGTGGGGTGGAGCCATCTCAGGAGGTGATGCAGAGACTGTCACTGAATTTCGGTAAAGCCTATGATACCTGTAAAAAAGAAGTAAGTGCTGAAAATACTTTAAATTAATTCTAATGTAGAGAAACAGGAAACATATAGGAAATAGCTATCAATGGAAGTTTACGTACACTCTAACAAGACAAAAAATAGTAACTTAGTGTTAAGATAATTATATACCAGAAAAATACTAAAAAAACTGTCTCAATCAGCGATTGATCGAGTCGAGTAAATTTTTTTCTATAATTTTTTCAAGTACCTATATCACAGAATAGATAATAGTACTAGCGTACCTATATTAATGGGAATTAATTAATTGGGTGACTGGAAATAATTATAGGCGACTGTTAATAGGATACTAAACCTGGCAGTGGTTTATTTTTTGGGCGACAAAATTACTAAACGGGCGTCAGACTGTGGATTACAAAAAATACATAAAACGGGCGACTACATGTGGGAGATAAATAAATTAAGTTAGCAGTGAACGTTCTAAATGAGTGACAAAAATACTGAGTGGGTATATTTAACTGATTGAAACTGCCCAACATGGTATTTTTGTCATCTCAATTAGGATAATAGTCACCTTATTTTAAATAAAATAATTAGAACATTATTACAATAATTTATTACAATCTTCAGATACAGAAATCTAAATGCATTTTTGCTAAGAATAAAGCTGTGACCATCGGTATCCTAATGAATGGTCGTTTAATCTAAATAAAAGCAAAAGATAGATCCATAATTTATAAATAAATCTTTTTGAGGACAGCCTAACATCTCATCTTTAACTTGCTTAACCAGCTGGACCTCCCCGATGCCGTCAACACAGACTTCTTCAACTTCTGGAAGGAGGATTATGAGCTCAGCAATCGGCTCACTGGCTGCGCCATCATGTGCATGTCGGACAAACTGGACCTGGTCGACCCTGATGGGAAGATGCACCACGGCAATGCGCTTGAGTTCGCTAAGAAACATGGCGCTGGTTAGTTAGTTAACTTTCTTATCAACATCATAATCAATATCAGCCACATGACAACCACTGCTGAATGGGTAGATATATCTCATCTCCACACCATGAGTCTTGCACTGCCCGTATTCAGCGGTTTTTCGTATATTTTGCTATAGCACAGATAATATAATACTATACTAGTATAGTATATATAGGCTATATTTAAACCTAACTCTTTCATTGATCTCGTTTTTACAAAGATTTTTGAAAAGCTTGATATTTAATTTCACAAGTATTATTTTTGCAGACGAAAAATGATAGGTGGTATTAAATATGGTATGGTATAGGGTAACTACGGAACCCTATGGCGCGTGGCCCGACACGCACTTGACCGGTTTTTTTATATCCTAAAAATCTAGGCGCGCACGCTCACCCTCGCGCACGGGATGCGAGCGGGGAAAGGCGGGCAGCGGGAGGGGAGCTCGTGCGGGTCGTCGACTTGTACGATGTGCAAACAGTGACAACAATTTCAATTTGTGTAGGGAAAAGTTTCGGGTAAAAATGTAAAAAAGAAATATTTTTTTCCTCATAAATTGATCGTACTGCTGTTATAGAATGACCTGACAAATTTTGAAAAGGGGTCCAAAAATGACCCTGTATAAGAAGCGTCCAAAGTTTCGTCGGTGAATTTTTACCATTTGGCGGTATGAATGTATGTTTGCCAACCTAACCTATAATGATTTTTCGCAAGCAAATCACTCCTTTAAATCAATTAAATAACTAATTGCACAATTATCATATCAACTTGACTGTTTACACCAGAGCTGTCACCAAGACAACAGTTTAATTATGACTTGTCTGTTAATTACACTGGTGTTAAACAAATAATGACCAATTCTTCCACCGCTGATGAATTAATGATACACGATGCTATTACTATAAAAACATTAGATGGTCTTGTATTAGGTCGCTGTGAATCAGTTCACCTGGGTCAAGATGTGGGAGAGGATGGGGATAAAAATGTTTGTGGTGGTGCTTTTGGGGATATCTGTGAAGGTGGACTCCTCGCAGACGGTAGTGAAGTCAATGACGAAAAAATTTCTTAAAGCTTACGAGGTTTGCGCTAAGGAGGTGGGTAAATTAGATTTTTTTATAATTTATCTGTATAAATTTTATGTTACATTAAAACGCATTACTCAACGCATTTTTACGCTGTTATATACTTATTGTTCACACTCCTGTTGTATACAACGTGTTACAACAGATTTTATTGAAATCAGCTGTTTCATACAAAAATTAATGCCGATAATATCAACACATATGAAACAGCTGACTTTTTTCGCGATTTCAGAGTTGGTCCCGCAGTAAAAGCTGTTCAGTTTGATGGTCCCTATCTACCATATTCCGCTTTAGTGGTATTGATAACACGTTGTATACTGGATGATATAAGTGAAGACATATGATTGGCTATCTGTCTACCATATTGTAGTTTATTGTGTTAATGAAGCTGTTGGTTTCCCTAACAAATAAACAAAAATATGGACCTAAACCGTGTTGGTAGTGTATCTGTCGTTGAAAAAGAAATGTTTTTTTTTTGAGATCTAACTTTTTCTCATTACCACATATTCAGCAAAAGTAACCGAATTCCACTATGTTACCATTTGCCAGTCAATTCTTATTTAACAGATTGGGCTTATACCTTCATACGTACGTGCTTACTTGTAATCATGAAAACATCTCCCAATTTCAGTTTAATATAAAAGAGGGCACTGCTGGCCAAATGTTAAGTTTCTGGAGAGAAGACTACACCACCAATAGTCGGGATATCGGTTGTGCTATATACTGCCTGTCGACTAAGTTGGACCTGCTAGACCCTGAGGGAAAGCTTCATCATGGGAACGCCGCGGAGTTTGCTATGCAGCATGGTTCTGGTTAGCGTCATTTTTTCCGTTTATCTGTGATTGAATTTTAGCACGTTAATGAGATATTGCTGGATCTGTCTTCCGAATATCGATCTGTACAGGTCGCAGAGTGTTATTACTCGAAAGAATTACCTCGAAGAGAAATCTAAATTATTGAATTTAAATTTCTTGTTTTTGTTCAGCGCCTAAAAATAATTATGATTTCAAAATTCCACGTAACGTTTTAAAAATATTATTTCAACTTTTTTTGGAAGGACAAAAGAGTATGAATTTATTTCATTCTGCAGAAGCGTCAGTGGGTTTTAAATCTAAAAACTGGACCCTATCAAGTTACGAGGGAAATATTCAAAGTATTCTCGGTGACTTAGGGGACAAGTCGTCCCCATCTAAAACTGGGACCAGGGACCAGTTGCCCCCGTTGAAATTTGTTAATAGGCAACTTGGACCACATCGATTGAGGCTTTGGGACGATTTGCACCTTTAATATTTACTAGGGGTTTATTGGTCCCATTGTGATTAGGGAATGCAATCTAGATAATCCGTGATCCAAAAATTTCGGATATCCTCCCTTTTTAGGGTTCCGTAACCTAAATGGCAAAAAACGGAACCGTTATAGATTCGTTATGTCTGTCTATCTGTCTGACCTTCCGTATGTCACAGCCACTTTATTCCGAAAGTATTAAGATTACACAGTTGAAACTTGGTAAGTAGATGTATTCTGTAAACCGCTTAATGAATTTAACACATAAATAAAAAAATAAACGATTAAGGGGGGGCTCCCCATACATGGAACTGAAACTGAAAAAAAATTTTCTTCAACCAATGCGTGTGGGGTGTCTGTAGATAGGTCTTTAAAAATGACATTGAGTTTCTTAAGACAATTTTTTCTTAAAGTCAACCGTTTGAAATATATACACCGCCAAAGTAGTAAAATGTGTGTGTCCCCCCCCCGCCCCTCTCTTTAACTTTTGAAATAAGAGAGTGAAAAATCTAAAAAAAATGGTTTGAACGAGATGTAGTAATTAGTTTTCGAGATATAGCACATTTTCCAAAACCGCAAATATAACTTTGTCATTCATACAAACACTGTGAAAAACAAAGTAATTTTTGAGACAAAAAATGATTGTGGTATTAAATATGGTATGGTATAAGGTAACTACGGAACCCTACGGCGCGTGGCCATCCACGCACTGGGCCGGTTTTTTTACTAGACTTTCAAATCTCGGATAACTTATTAGATTTTTTCGGATAATAAAAAAATATAAAAAAATTAATATCACGTTAGTTTCTCGGGCTTAGATGCCATCTAATCACAATGGGACCAATAAACCCCTATTAAATATTAAAGGTGCAAATCGTCCCAAAGCCTCAACCGATGTGGTCCTATTTGCCTATTATCAAATTTTAACGGGGGCAACTGGTCCCTGGTCCCAGTTTTAGATGGGGACGACTTGTCCCCTAAGCCTTCTCGGTGACTTAGGGGACAAGTCGTCCCCATCTAAAACTGGGACCAGGGACCAGTTGCCCCCGTTAAAATTTGATAATAGGCAAATAGGACCACATCGGTTGAGGCTTTGGGACGATTTGCACCTTTAATATTTACTAGGGGTTTATTGGTCCCATTGTGATTAGGGAATGCAATCTAGATAATCCGTGATCCAAAAATTTCGGATATCCTCCCTTTTTAGGGTTCCGTAACCTAAATGGCAAAAAACGGAACCGTTATAGATTCGTTATGTCTGTCTATCTGTCTGACCTTCCGTATGTC
Organism: Agriphila geniculea; assembly: GCA_943789525.1. Taxonomy (NCBI): domain Eukaryota; kingdom Metazoa; phylum Arthropoda; class Insecta; order Lepidoptera; family Crambidae; genus Agriphila; species Agriphila geniculea. The sequence continues at coordinate 22,543,944 of OX038869.1, read as the reverse complement.
ACAGCCACTTTATTCCGAAAGTATTAAGATTACACAGTTGAAACTTGGTAAGTAGATGTATTCTGTAAACCGCTTAATGAATTTAACACATAAATAAAAAAATAAACGATTAAGGGGGGGCTCCCCATACATGGAACTGAAACTGAAAAAAAAATTTCTTCAACCAATGCGTGTGGGGTGTCTGTAGATAGGTCTTTAAAAATGACATTGAGTTTCTTAAGACAATTTTTTCTTAAAGTCAACCGTTTGAAATATATACACCGCCAAAGTAGTAAAATGTGTGTGTCCCCCCCCCGCCCCTCTCTTTAACTTTTGAAATAAGAGAGTGAAAAATCTAAAAAAAATGGTTTGAACGAGATGTAGTAATTAGTTTTCGAGATATAGCACATTTTCCAAAACCGCAAATATAACTTTGTCATTCATACAAACACTGTGAAAAACAAAGTCATTTTTGAGACAAAAAATGATTGTGGTATTAAATATGGTATGGTATAAGGTAACTACGGAACCCTACGGCGCGTGGCCAGCCACGCACTGGGCCGGTTTTTTTACTAGACTTTCAAATCTCGGATAACTTATTAGATTTTTTCGGATAATAAAAAAATATAAAAAAATTAATATCACGTTAGTTTCTCGGGCTTAGATGCCATCTAATCACAATGGGACCAATAAACCCCTATTAAATATTAAAGGTGCAAATCGTCCCAAAGCCTCAACCGATGTGGTCCTATTTGCCTATTATCAAATTTTAACGGGGGCAACTGGTCCCTGGTCCCAGTTTTAGATGGGGACGACTTGTCCCCTAAGCCTTCTCGGTATGGATATGAAGGAAAGGGCAGAGAAATCTGAAATAATTTTATTTTTTTATATAGTTCCCTGGAACCACAATAGACTTCTTACAACGCCAAATCAAATTTTCAGTACCCTCCAAAAAATAACTTTCCGTCTCTGAAAAATGATCGCCCATAGTCGCCGTAAGCTCTTCATTGTCGGAAAATCGCTTTCCACGAAGCGCATTTTTAAGCTTCAGGAACAAAAAATAGTCACTATTGGTGCCAGATCTTGGCTGTAAGGTGGTTGATGGATCTTTTTTGAAACCACACTCCTGAATAGCAGCCATGGCAACGCGCGCCGAATGAATCGAGCACCACCGTGGTCAATTTTGGTTAACATTTCGCGTCAGACATTTTGTTTCACTCGAAGCACGATTGTGAAAAAACGAACGATGGTAAACTGACGAAATTTTCCAATTGTCACCTTGATTAATGTCGTAAGAGAACCATAGACAAAAACTACCCTCATTATTAACCAGAAAATCCCGATACCGAGAATACTTTGAACTCGCCTCGTATAATAAATTGAAAGCCCAGCCATGAATCTGATACCCGCTGACCACCACCTATGACTATATGACCATCAGCCATTTTAATGTCCTGCTGGGGCACAGGCCTTCCTTATGGGTGGATAACTAGGATGGGCCATAACTCACCACGTAGACCCAATGCGGATTGGTGGGTGCTAACGACTGCAAATGCACCCGGAACCAACGTCTTAACGTGCCCTCCGAAGCATGGAGGAGCTCGAGTTAGTAAATTTTTGGTCACCCATCCCATGACCGACCCTTGCGAATAGTTGCTTTTAACCTCACGCCATCGAGCTCCTCCTATGACTTTAACTCTTTCTTAATGTTCCATTTAAAACCAAAAATCCTCAGGTGAGGAGATGGCGAAGAAGTTAGTGGAGATACTCCATACGTGTGAGCAGACGACGCCGGCCAACGAAGACAAGTGCATGAAGGCTCTGGACGTTGCCTTTTGCTTCAAAAAGGAGATTCACAAGCTGGACTGGGCGCCTGACTCCGAAGTGCTGTTCGACGAAATTATAGCGGAGATGCGTTAAACCGGGCTTGATTAAAAAGTGTTTCGATCAAACTATTGCATACTTAAAGCATGTTGAAAAAGATTCATTTGAGTCCGACTAACTGCATCGATTTTAAATTTATAGCTTGCATTCTGTAATTTGTCACTATTGTTGATGTTTCCTTGTTATATTGCTGTAACTGTTATTATTAATTATATTTTGAATTTAATAATTGTTTTACCTTCATTAAACTTCCATTCACAGGAATGATTTTTAGCAATGAATCCTGACAGAAATCTTTGAAGAATGTAATTTTAGACCTTGGCATTGTTTAACGGATTTAATTATAGTGGGATAAGTAATAGTTAAAAATATTTATATAATGTAGCGTTAAATTTTGTTATGTGTATTGTAAGTGAAATATTGGATGGTTTGTTAAGTTATTTTACAATAGAGAAGATAGAAGCATTAAAAAATACAAAAAAATACACTGTACAACACTTGACTTGATGTAATTATTTTTTTACTAGTGGCTCTGTGAGCTGTAGACCTCATTTAAACATATCTTCCCCCTTTTTAAAAAACATTGAAAAACATTATCGACAAAAAGCTGCTCACAATATTTAACGAGGATCTGTTGAGAAATGCGACCCTGTAGAGAAGAACAAACTTTAAAGCGGGACGGACATTTTTGCCCAAGCTGAAGCAGAGACGCTTCGCTCGCGCTTTGTGCTCGCTCGCTTAGTTACCTATCGAATTGTTTTAAAAGATGGTAATATAATCTTCAGAAAACTAACGCGGTAAATAAATAGGACCAGATTCCTAAGCTTTCATTGGTGATCACATCCTGTCTTGATTGTTATTGAATTGTTTTACTAAGGACAAACATTCACAAAAATTCATAATCGGTGGTAAAAGCTACTTGACTAGGGATGTACTTGATTTGTAGGGTATAATTTTGCAGTCGACACTTTGTTCGGAACTACCAATTAACCGTTAGTAATTAATACTTAAAATCATTTAAAAGGCGTGAAGAATGTTCTATTGTTGTTAAATGACAGACCTTCGAAAGATGAAGCTGCACGTGGAACTAGTGGTGTTGGTGGTGGCATATGTCACCAGTGGGGTGGAGCCATCTCAGGAGGTGATGCAGAGACTGTCACTGAATTTCGGTAAAGCCTATGATACCTGTAAAAAAGAAGTAAGTGCTGAAAATACTTTAAATTAATTCTAATGTAGAGAAACAGGAAACATATAGGAAATAGCTATCAATGGAAGTTTACGTACACTCTAACAAGACAAAAAATAGTAACTTAGTGTTAAGATAATTATATACCAGAAAAATACTAAAAAAACTGTCTCAATCAGCGATTGATCGAGTCGAGTAAATTTTTTTCTATAATTTTTTCAAGTACCTATATCACAGAATAGATAATAGTACTAGCGTACCTATATTAATGGGAATTAATTAATTGGGTGACTGGAAATAATTATAGGCGACTGTTAATAGGATACTAAACCTGGCAGTGGTTTATTTTTTGGGCGACAAAATTACTAAACGGGCGTCAGACTGTGGATTACAAAAAATACATAAAACGGGCGACTACATGTGGGAGATAAATAAATTAAGTTAGCAGTGAACGTTCTAAATGAGTGACAAAAATACTGAGTGGGTATATTTAACTGATTGAAACTGCCCAACATGGTATTTTTGTCATCTCAATTAGGATAATAGTCACCTTATTTTAAATAAAATAATTAGAACATTATTACAATAATTTATTACAATCTTCAGATACAGAAATCTAAATGCATTTTTGCTAAGAATAAAGCTGTGACCATCGGTATCCTAATGAATGGTCGTTTAATCTAAATAAAAGCAAAAGATAGATCCATAATTTATAAATAAATCTTTTTGAGGACAGCCTAACATCTCATCTTTAACTTGCTTAACCAGCTGGACCTCCCCGATGCCGTCAACACAGACTTCTTCAACTTCTGGAAGGAGGATTATGAGCTCAGCAATCGGCTCACTGGCTGCGCCATCATGTGCATGTCGGACAAACTGGACCTGGTCGACCCTGATGGGAAGATGCACCACGGCAATGCGCTTGAGTTCGCTAAGAAACATGGCGCTGGTTAGTTAGTTAACTTTCTTATCAACATCATAATCAATATCAGCCACATGACAACCACTGCTGAATGGGTAGATATATCTCATCTCCACACCATGAGTCTTGCACTGCCCGTATTCAGCGGTTTTTCGTATATTTTGCTATAGCACAGATAATATAATACTATACTAGTATAGTATATATAGGCTATATTTAAACCTAACTCTTTCATTGATCTCGTTTTTACAAAGATTTTTGAAAAGCTTGATATTTAATTTCACAAGTATTATTTTTGCAGACGAAAAATGATAGGTGGTATTAAATATGGTATGGTATAGGGTAACTACGGAACCCTATGGCGCGTGGCCCGACACGCACTTGACCGGTTTTTTTTATATTCTAAAAATCTAGGCGCGCACGCTCACCCTTGCGCACGGGATGCGAGCGGGGAAAGGCGGGCAGCGGGAGGGGAGCTCGTGCGGGTCGTCGACTTGTACGATGTGCAAACAGTGACAACAATTTCAATTTGTGTAGGGAAAAGTTTCGGGTAAAAATGTAAAAAAGAAATATTTTTTTCCTCATAAATTGATCGTACTGCTGTTATAGAATGACCTGACAAATTTTGAAAAGGGGTCCAAAAATGACCCTGTATAAGAAGCGTCCAAAGTTTCGTCGGTGAATTTTTACCATTTGGCGGTATGAATGTATGTTTGCCAACCTAACCTATAATGATTTTTCGCAAGCAAATCACTCCTTTAAATCAATTAAATAACTAATTGCACAATTATCATATCAACTTGACTGTTTACACCAGAGCTGTCACCAAGACAACAGTTTAATTATGACTTGTCTGTTAATTACACTGGTGTTAAACAAATAATGACCAATTCTTCCACCGCTGATGAATTAATGATACACGATGCTATTACTATAAAAACATTAGATGGTCTTGTATTAGGTCGCTGTGAATCAGTTCACCTGGGTCAAGATGTGGGAGAGGATGGGGATAAAAATGTTTGTGGTGGTGCTTTTGGGGATATCTGTGAAGGTGGACTCCTCGCAGACGGTAGTGAAGTCAATGACGAAAAAATTTCTTAAAGCTTACGAGGTTTGCGCTAAGGAGGTGGGTAAATTAGATTTTTTTATAATTTATCTGTATAAATTTTATGTTACATTAAAACGCATTACTCAACGCATTTTTACGCTGTTATATACTTATTGTTCACACTCCTGTTGTATACAACGTGTTACAACAGATTTTATTGAAATCAGCTGTTTCATACAAAAATTAATGCCGATAATATCAACACATATGAAACAGCTGACTTTTTTCGCGATTTCAGAGTTGGTCCCGCAGTAAAAGCTGTTCAGTTTGATGGTCCCTATCTACCATATTCCGCTTTAGTGGTATTGATAACACGTTGTATACTGGATGATATAAGTGAAGACATATGATTGGCTATCTGTCTACCATATTGTAGTTTATTGTGTTAATGAAGCTGTTGGTTTCCCTAACAAATAAACAAAAATATGGACCTAAACCGTGTTGGTAGTGTATCTGTCGTTGAAAAAGAAATGTTTTTTTTTTGAGATCTAACTTTTTCTCATTACCACATATTCAGCAAAAGTAACCGAATTCCACTATGTTACCATTTGCCAGTCAATTCTTATTTAACAGATTGGGCTTATACCTTCATACGTACGTGCTTACTTGTAATCATGAAAACATCTCCCAATTTCAGTTTAATATAAAAGAGGGCACTGCTGGCCAAATGTTAAGTTTCTGGAGAGAAGACTACACCACCAATAGTCGGGATATCGGTTGTGCTATATACTGCCTGTCGACTAAGTTGGACCTGCTAGACCCTGAGGGAAAGCTTCATCATGGGAACGCCGCGGAGTTTGCTATGCAGCATGGTTCTGGTTAGCGTCATTTTTTCCGTTTATCTGTGATTGAATTTTAGCACGTTAATGAGATATTGCTGGATCTGTCTTCCGAATATCGATCTGTACAGGTCGCAGAGTGTTATTACTCGAAAGAATTACCTCGAAGAGAAATCTAAATTATTGAATTTAAATTTCTTGTTTTTGTTCAGCGCCTAAAAATAATTATGATTTCAAAATTCCACGTAACGTTTTAAAAATATTATTTCAACTTTTTTTGGAAGGACAAAAGAGTATGAATTTATTTCATTCTGCAGAAGCGTCAGTGGGTTTTAAATCTAAAAACTGGACCCTATCAAGTTACGAGGGAAATATTCAAAGTATTCTCGGTGACTTAGGGGACAAGTCGTCCCCATCTAAAACTGGGACCAGGGACCAGTTGCCCCCGTTGAAATTTGTTAATAGGCAACTTGGACCACATCGATTGAGGCTTTGGGACGATTTGCACCTTTAATATTTACTAGGGGTTTATTGGTCCCATTGTGATTAGGGAATGCAATCTAGATAATCCGTGATCCAAAAATTTCGGATATCCTCCCTTTTTAGGGTTCCGTAACCTAAATGGCAAAAAACGGAACCGTTATAGATTCGTTATGTCTGTCTATCTGTCTGACCTTCCGTATGTCACAGCCACTTTATTCCGAAAGTATTAAGATTACACAGTTGAAACTTGGTAAGTAGATGTATTCTGTAAACCGCTTAATGAATTTAACACATAAATAAAAAAATAAACGATTAAGGGGGGGCTCCCCATACATGGAACTGAAACTGAAAAAAAATTTTCTTCAACCAATGCGTGTGGGGTGTCTGTAGATAGGTCTTTAAAAATGACATTGAGTTTCTTAAGACAATTTTTTCTTAAAGTCAACCGTTTGAAATATATACACCGCCAAAGTAGTAAAATGTGTGTGTCCCCCCCCCGCCCCTCTCTTTAACTTTTGAAATAAGAGAGTGAAAAATCTAAAAAAAATGGTTTGAACGAGATGTAGTAATTAGTTTTCGAGATATAGCACATTTTCCAAAACCGCAAATATAACTTTGTCATTCATACAAACACTGTGAAAAACAAAGTAATTTTTGAGACAAAAAATGATTGTGGTATTAAATATGGTATGGTATAAGGTAACTACGGAACCCTACGGCGCGTGGCCATCCACGCACTGGGCCGGTTTTTTTACTAGACTTTCAAATCTCGGATAACTTATTAGATTTTTTCGGATAATAAAAAAATATAAAAAAATTAATATCACGTTAGTTTCTCGGGCTTAGATGCCATCTAATCACAATGGGACCAATAAACCCCTATTAAATATTAAAGGTGCAAATCGTCCCAAAGCCTCAACCGATGTGGTCCTATTTGCCTATTATCAAATTTTAACGGGGGCAACTGGTCCCTGGTCCCAGTTTTAGATGGGGACGACTTGTCCCCTAAGCCTTCTCGGTGACTTAGGGGACAAGTCGTCCCCATCTAAAACTGGGACCAGGGACCAGTTGCCCCCGTTGAAATTTGTTAATAGGCAACTTGGACCACATCGATTGAGGCTTTGGGACGATTTGCACCTTTAATATTTACTAGGGGTTTATTGGTCCCATTGTGATTAGGGAATGCAATCTAGATAATCCGTGATCCAAAAATTTCGGATATCCTCCCTTTTTAGGGTTCCGTAACCTAAATGGCAAAAAACGGAACCGTTATAGATTCGTTATGTCTGTCTATCTGTCTGACCTTCCGTATGTCACAGCCACTTTATTCCGAAAGTATTAAGATTACACAGTTGAAACTTGGTAAGTAGATGTATTCTGTAAACCGCTTAATGAATTTAACACATAAATAAAAAAATAAACGATTAAGGGGGGGCTCCCCATACATGGAACTGAAACTGAAAAAAAAATTTCTTCAACCAATGCGTGTGGGGTGTCTGTAGATAGGTCTTTAAAAATGACATTGAGTTTCTTAAGACAATTTTTTCTTAAAGTCAACCGTTTGAAATATATACACCGCCAAAGTAGTAAAATGTGTGTGTCCCCCCCCCGCCCCTCTCTTTAACTTTTGAAATAAGAGAGTGAAAAATCTAAAAAAAATGGTTTGAACGAGATGTAGTAATTAGTTTTCGAGATATAGCACATTTTCCAAAACCGCAAATATAACTTTGTCATTCATACAAACACTGTGAAAAACAAAGTCATTTTTGAGACAAAAAATGATTGTGGTATTAAATATGGTATGGTATAAGGTAACTACGGAACCCTACGGCGCGTGGCCAGCCACGCACTGGGCCGGTTTTTTTACTAGACTTTCAAATCTCGGATAACTTATTAGATTTTTTCGGATAATAAAAAAATATAAAAAAATTAATATCACGTTAGTTTCTCGGGCTTAGATGCCATCTAATCACAATGGGACCAATAAACCCCTATTAAATATTAAAGGTGCAAATCGTCCCAAAGCCTCAACCGATGTGGTCCTATTTGCCTATTATCAAATTTTAACGGGGGCAACTGGTCCCTGGTCCCAGTTTTAGATGGGGACGACTTGTCCCCTAAGCCTTCTCGGTATGGATATGAAGGAAAGGGCAGAGAAATCTGAAATAATTTTATTTTTTTATATAGTTCCCTGGAACCACAATAGACTTCTTACAACGCCAAATCAAATTTTCAGTACCCTCCAAAAAATAACTTTCCGTCTCTGAAAAATGATCGCCCATAGTCGCCGTAAGCTCTTCATTGTCGGAAAATCGCTTTCCACGAAGCGCATTTTTAAGCTTCAGGAACAAAAAATAGTCACTATTGGTGCCAGATCTTGGCTGTAAGGTGGTTGATGGATCTTTTTTGAAACCACACTCCTGAATAGCAGCCATGGCAACGCGCGCCGAATGAATCGAGCACCACCGTGGTCAATTTTGGTTAACATTTCGCGTCAGACATTTTGTTTCACTCGAAGCACGATTGTGAAAAAACGAACGATGGTAAACTGACGAAATTTTCCAATTGTCACCTTGATTAATGTCGTAAGAGAACCATAGACAAAAACTACCCTCATTATTAACCAGAAAATCCCGATACCGAGAATACTTTGAACTCCCCTCGTATAATAAATTGAAAGCCCAGCCATGAATCTGATACCCGCTGACCACCACCTATGACTATATGACCATCAGCCATTTTAATGTCCTGCTGGGGCACAGGCCTTCCTTATGGGTGGATAACTAGGATGGGCCATAACTCACCACGTAGACCCAATGCGGATTGGTGGGTGCTAACGACTGCAAATGCACCCGGAACCAACGTCTTAACGTGCCCTCCGAAGCATGGAGGAGCTCGAGTTAGTAAATTTTTGGTCACCCATCCCATGACCGACCCTTGCGAATAGTTGCTTTTAACCTCACGCCATCGAGCTCCTCCTATGACTTTAACTCTTTCTTAATGTTCCATTTAAAACCAAAAATCCTCAGGTGAGGAGATGGCGAAGAAGTTAGTGGAGATACTCCATACGTGTGAGCAGACGACGCCGGCCAACGAAGACAAGTGCATGAAGGCTCTGGACGTTGCCTTTTGCTTCAAAAAGGAGATTCACAAGCTGGACTGGGCGCCTGACTCCGAAGTGCTGTTCGACGAAATTATAGCGGAGATGCGTTAAACCGGGCTTGATTAAAAAGTGTTTCGATCAAACTATTGCATACTTAAAGCATGTTGAAAAAGATTCATTTGAGTCCGACTAACTGCATCGATTTTAAATTTATAGCTTGCATTCTGTAATTTGTCACTATTGTTGATGTTTCCTTGTTATATTGCTGTAACTGTTATTATTAATTATATTTTGAATTTAATAATTGTTTTACCTTCATTAAACTTCCATTCACAGGAATGATTTTTAGCAATGAATCCTGACAGAAATCTTTGAAGAATGTAATTTTAGACCTTGGCATTGTTTAACGGATTTAATTATAGTGGGATAAGTAATAGTTAAAAATATTTATATAATGTAGCGTTAAATTTTGTTATGTGTATTGTAAGTGAAATATTGGATGGTTTGTTAAGTTATTTTACAATAGAGAAGATAGAAGCATTAAAAAATACAAAAAAATACACTGTACAACACTTGACTTGATGTAATTATTTTTTTACTAGTGGCTCTGTGAGCTGTAGACCTCATTTAAACATATCTTCCCCCTTTTTAAAAAACATTGAAAAACATTATCGACAAAAAGCTGCTCACAATATTTAACGAGGATCTGTTGAGAAATGCGACCCTGTAGAGAAGAACAAACTTTAAAGCGGGACGGACATTTTTGCCCAAGCTGAAGCAGAGACGCTTCGCTCGCGCTTTGTGCTCGCTCGCTTAGTTACCTATCGAATTGTTTTAAAAGATGGTAATATAATCTTCAGAAAACTAACGCGGTAAATAAATAGGACCAGATTCCTAAGCTTTCATTGGTGATCACATCCTGTCTTGATTGTTATTGAATTGTTTTACTAAGGACAAACATTCACAAAAATTCATAATCGGTGGTAAAAGCTACTTGACTAGGGATGTACTTGATTTGTAGGGTATAATTTTGCAGTCGACACTTTGTTCGGAACTACCAATTAACCGTTAGTAATTAATACTTAAAATCATTTAAAAGGCGTGAAGAATGTTCTATTGTTGTTAAATGACAGACCTTCGAAAGATGAAGCTGCACGTGGAACTAGTGGTGTTGGTGGTGGCATATGTCACCAGTGGGGTGGAGCCATCTCAGGAGGTGATGCAGAGACTGTCACTGAATTTCGGTAAAGCCTATGATACCTGTAAAAAAGAAGTAAGTGCTGAAAATACTTTAAATTAATTCTAATGTAGAGAAACAGGAAACATATAGGAAATAGCTATCAATGGAAGTTTACGTACACTCTAACAAGACAAAAAATAGTAACTTAGTGTTAAGATAATTATATACCAGAAAAATACTAAAAAAACTGTCTCAATCAGCGATTGATCGAGTCGAGTAAATTTTTTTCTATAATTTTTTCAAGTACCTATATCACAGAATAGATAATAGTACTAGCGTACCTATATTAATGGGAATTAATTAATTGGGTGACTGGAAATAATTATAGGCGACTGTTAATAGGATACTAAACCTGGCAGTGGTTTATTTTTTGGGCGACAAAATTACTAAACGGGCGTCAGACTGTGGATTACAAAAAATACATAAAACGGGCGACTACATGTGGGAGATAAATAAATTAAGTTAGCAGTGAACGTTCTAAATGAGTGACAAAAATACTGAGTGGGTATATTTAACTGATTGAAACTGCCCAACATGGTATTTTTGTCATCTCAATTAGGATAATAGTCACCTTATTTTAAATAAAATAATTAGAACATTATTACAATAATTTATTACAATCTTCAGATACAGAAATCTAAATGCATTTTTGCTAAGAATAAAGCTGTGACCATCGGTATCCTAATGAATGGTCGTTTAATCTAAATAAAAGCAAAAGATAGATCCATAATTTATAAATAAATCTTTTTGAGGACAGCCTAACATCTCATCTTTAACTTGCTTAACCAGCTGGACCTCCCCGATGCCGTCAACACAGACTTCTTCAACTTCTGGAAGGAGGATTATGAGCTCAGCAATCGGCTCACTGGCTGCGCCATCATGTGCATGTCGGACAAACTGGACCTGGTCGACCCTGATGGGAAGATGCACCACGGCAATGCGCTTGAGTTCGCTAAGAAACATGGCGCTGGTTAGTTAGTTAACTTTCTTATCAACATCATAATCAATATCAGCCACATGACAACCACTGCTGAATGGGTAGATATATCTCATCTCCACACCATGAGTCTTGCACTGCCCGTATTCAGCGGTTTTTCGTATATTTTGCTATAGCACAGATAATATAATACTATACTAGTATAGTATATATAGGCTATATTTAAACCTAACTCTTTCATTGATCTCGTTTTTACAAAGATTTTTGAAAAGCTTGATATTTAATTTCACAAGTATTATTTTTGCAGACGAAAAATGATAGGTGGTATTAAATATGGTATGGTATAGGGTAACTACGGAACCCTATGGCGCGTGGCCCGACACGCACTTGACCGGTTTTTTTATATCCTAAAAATCTAGGCGCGCACGCTCACCCTCGCGCACGGGATGCGAGCGGGGAAAGGCGGGCAGCGGGAGGGGAGCTCGTGCGGGTCGTCGACTTGTACGATGTGCAAACAGTGACAACAATTTCAATTTGTGTAGGGAAAAGTTTCGGGTAAAAATGTAAAAAAGAAATATTTTTTTCCTCATAAATTGATCGTACTGCTGTTATAGAATGACCTGACAAATTTTGAAAAGGGGTCCAAAAATGACCCTGTATAAGAAGCGTCCAAAGTTTCGTCGGTGAATTTTTACCATTTGGCGGTATGAATGTATGTTTGCCAACCTAACCTATAATGATTTTTCGCAAGCAAATCACTCCTTTAAATCAATTAAATAACTAATTGCACAATTATCATATCAACTTGACTGTTTACACCAGAGCTGTCACCAAGACAACAGTTTAATTATGACTTGTCTGTTAATTACACTGGTGTTAAACAAATAATGACCAATTCTTCCACCGCTGATGAATTAATGATACACGATGCTATTACTATAAAAACATTAGATGGTCTTGTATTAGGTCGCTGTGAATCAGTTCACCTGGGTCAAGATGTGGGAGAGGATGGGGATAAAAATGTTTGTGGTGGTGCTTTTGGGGATATCTGTGAAGGTGGACTCCTCGCAGACGGTAGTGAAGTCAATGACGAAAAAATTTCTTAAAGCTTACGAGGTTTGCGCTAAGGAGGTGGGTAAATTAGATTTTTTTATAATTTATCTGTATAAATTTTATGTTACATTAAAACGCATTACTCAACGCATTTTTACGCTGTTATATACTTATTGTTCACACTCCTGTTGTATACAACGTGTTACAACAGATTTTATTGAAATCAGCTGTTTCATACAAAAATTAATGCCGATAATATCAACACATATGAAACAGCTGACTTTTTTCGCGATTTCAGAGTTGGTCCCGCAGTAAAAGCTGTTCAGTTTGATGGTCCCTATCTACCATATTCCGCTTTAGTGGTATTGATAACACGTTGTATACTGGATGATATAAGTGAAGACATATGATTGGCTATCTGTCTACCATATTGTAGTTTATTGTGTTAATGAAGCTGTTGGTTTCCCTAACAAATAAACAAAAATATGGACCTAAACCGTGTTGGTAGTGTATCTGTCGTTGAAAAAGAAATGTTTTTTTTTTGAGATCTAACTTTTTCTCATTACCACATATTCAGCAAAAGTAACCGAATTCCACTATGTTACCATTTGCCAGTCAATTCTTATTTAACAGATTGGGCTTATACCTTCATACGTACGTGCTTACTTGTAATCATGAAAACATCTCCCAATTTCAGTTTAATATAAAAGAGGGCACTGCTGGCCAAATGTTAAGTTTCTGGAGAGAAGACTACACCACCAATAGTCGGGATATCGGTTGTGCTATATACTGCCTGTCGACTAAGTTGGACCTGCTAGACCCTGAGGGAAAGCTTCATCATGGGAACGCCGCGGAGTTTGCTATGCAGCATGGTTCTGGTTAGCGTCATTTTTTCCGTTTATCTGTGATTGAATTTTAGCACGTTAATGAGATATTGCTGGATCTGTCTTCCGAATATCGATCTGTACAGGTCGCAGAGTGTTATTACTCGAAAGAATTACCTCGAAGAGAAATCTAAATTATTGAATTTAAATTTCTTGTTTTTGTTCAGCGCCTAAAAATAATTATGATTTCAAAATTCCACGTAACGTTTTAAAAATATTATTTCAACTTTTTTTGGAAGGACAAAAGAGTATGAATTTATTTCATTCTGCAGAAGCGTCAGTGGGTTTTAAATCTAAAAACTGGACCCTATCAAGTTACGAGGGAAATATTCAAAGTATTCTCGGTGACTTAGGGGACAAGTCGTCCCCATCTAAAACTGGGACCAGGGACCAGTTGCCCCCGTTGAAATTTGTTAATAGGCAACTTGGACCACATCGATTGAGGCTTTGGGACGATTTGCACCTTTAATATTTACTAGGGGTTTATTGGTCCCATTGTGATTAGGGAATGCAATCTAGATAATCCGTGATCCAAAAATTTCGGATATCCTCCCTTTTTAGGGTTCCGTAACCTAAATGGCAAAAAACGGAACCGTTATAGATTCGTTATGTCTGTCTATCTGTCTGACCTTCCGTATGTCACAGCCACTTTATTCCGAAAGTATTAAGATTACACAGTTGAAACTTGGTAAGTAGATGTATTCTGTAAACCGCTTAATGAATTTAACACATAAATAAAAAAATAAACGATTAAGGGGGGGCTCCCCATACATGGAACTGAAACTGAAAAAAAAATTTCTTCAACCAATGCGTGTGGGGTGTCTGTAGATAGGTCTTTAAAAATGACATTGAGTTTCTTAAGACAATTTTTTCTTAAAGTCAACCGTTTGAAATATATACACCGCCAAAGTAGTAAAATGTGTGTGTCCCCCCCCCGCCCCTCTCTTTAACTTTTGAAATAAGAGAGTGAAAAATCTAAAAAAAATGGTTTGAACGAGATGTAGTAATTAGTTTTCGAGATATAGCACATTTTCCAAAACCGCAAATATAACTTTGTCATTCATACAAACACTGTGAAAAACAAAGTCATTTTTGAGACAAAAAATGATTGTGGTATTAAATATGGTATGGTATAAGGTAACTACGGAACCCTACGGCGCGTGGCCAGCCACGCACTGGGCCGGTTTTTTTACTAGACTTTCAAATCTCGGATAACTTATTAGATTTTTTCGGATAATAAAAAAATATAAAAAAATTAATATCACGTTAGTTTCTCGGGCTTAGATGCCATCTAATCACAATGGGACCAATAAACCCCTATTAAATATTAAAGGTGCAAATCGTCCCAAAGCCTCAACCGATGTGGTCCTATTTGCCTATTATCAAATTTTAACGGGGGCAACTGGTCCCTGGTCCCAGTTTTAGATGGGGACGACTTGTCCCCTAAGCCTTCTCGGTATGGATATGAAGGAAAGGGCAGAGAAATCTGAAATAATTTTATTTTTTTATATAGTTCCCTGGAACCACAATAGACTTCTTACAACGCCAAATCAAATTTTCAGTACCCTCCAAAAAATAACTTTCCGTCTCTGAAAAATGATCGCCCATAGTCGCCGTAAGCTCTTCATTGTCGGAAAATCGCTTTCCACGAAGCGCATTTTTAAGCTTCAGGAACAAAAAATAGTCACTATTGGTGCCAGATCTTGGCTGTAAGGTGGTTGATGGATCTTTTTTGAAACCACACTCCTGAATAGCAGCCATGGCAACGCGCGCCGAATGAATCGAGCACCACCGTGGTCAATTTTGGTTAACATTTCGCGTCAGACATTTTGTTTCACTCGAAGCACGATTGTGAAAAAACGAACGATGGTAAACTGACGAAATTTTCCAATTGTCACCTTGATTAATGTCGTAAGAGAACCATAGACAAAAACTACCCTCATTATTAACCAGAAAATCCCGATACCGAGAATACTTTGAACTCCCCTCGTATAATAAATTGAAAGCCCAGCCATGAATCTGATACCCGCTGACCACCACCTATGACTATATGACCATCAGCCATTTTAATGTCCTGCTGGGGCACAGGCCTTCCTTATGGGTGGATAACTAGGATGGGCCATAACTCACCACGTAGACCCAATGCGGATTGGTGGGTGCTAACGACTGCAAATGCACCCGGAACCAACGTCTTAACGTGCCCTCCGAAGCATGGAGGAGCTCGAGTTAGTAAATTTTTGGTCACCCATCCCATGACCGACCCTTGCGAATAGTTGCTTTTAACCTCACGCCATCGAGCTCCTCCTATGACTTTAACTCTTTCTTAATGTTCCATTTAAAACCAAAAATCCTCAGGTGAGGAGATGGCGAAGAAGTTAGTGGAGATACTCCATACGTGTGAGCAGACGACGCCGGCCAACGAAGACAAGTGCATGAAGGCTCTGGACGTTGCCTTTTGCTTCAAAAAGGAGATTCACAAGCTGGACTGGGCGCCTGACTCCGAAGTGCTGTTCGACGAAATTATAGCGGAGATGCGTTAAACCGGGCTTGATTAAAAAGTGTTTCGATCAAACTATTGCATACTTAAAGCATGTTGAAAAAGATTCATTTGAGTCCGACTAACTGCATCGATTTTAAATTTATAGCTTGCATTCTGTAATTTGTCACTATTGTTGATGTTTCCTTGTTATATTGCTGTAACTGTTATTATTAATTATATTTTGAATTTAATAATTGTTTTACCTTCATTAAACTTCCATTCACAGGAATGATTTTTAGCAATGAATCCTGACAGAAATCTTTGAAGAATGTAATTTTAGACCTTGGCATTGTTTAACGGATTTAATTATAGTGGGATAAGTAATAGTTAAAAATATTTATATAATGTAGCGTTAAATTTTGTTATGTGTATTGTAAGTGAAATATTGGATGGTTTGTTAAGTTATTTTACAATAGAGAAGATAGAAGCATTAAAAAATACAAAAAAAATACACTGTACAACACTTGACTTGATGTAATTATTTTTTTACTAGTGGCTCTGTGAGCTGTAGACCTCATTTAAACATATCTTCCCCCTTTTTAAAAAACATTGAAAAACATTATCGACAAAAAGCTGCTCACAATATTTAACGAGGATCTGTTGAGAAATGCGACCCTGTAGAGAAGAACAAACTTTAAAGCGGGACGGACATTTTTGCCCAAGCTGAAGCAGAGACGCTTCGCTCGCGCTTTGTGCTCGCTCGCTTAGTTACCTATCGAATTGTTTTAAAAGATGGTAATATAATCTTCAGAAAACTAACGCGGTAAATAAATAGGACCAGATTCCTAAGCTTTCATTGGTGATCACATCCTGTCTTGATTGTTATTGAATTGTTTTACTAAGGACAAACATTCACAAAAATTCATAATCGGTGGTAAAAGCTACTTGACTAGGGATGTACTTGATTTGTAGGGTATAATTTTGCAGTCGACACTTTGTTCGGAACTACCAATTAACCGTTAGTAATTAATACTTAAAATCATTTAAAAGGCGTGAAGAATGTTCTATTGTTGTTAAATGACAGACCTTCGAAAGATGAAGCTGCACGTGGAACTAGTGGTGTTGGTGGTGGCATATGTCACCAGTGGGGTGGAGCCATCTCAGGAGGTGATGCAGAGACTGTCACTGAATTTCGGTAAAGCCTATGATACCTGTAAAAAAGAAGTAAGTGCTGAAAATACTTTAAATTAATTCTAATGTAGAGAAACAGGAAACATATAGGAAATAGCTATCAATGGAAGTTTACGTACACTCTAACAAGACAAAAAATAGTAACTTAGTGTTAAGATAATTATATACCAGAAAAATACTAAAAAAACTGTCTCAATCAGCGATTGATCGAGTCGAGTAAATTTTTTTCTATAATTTTTTCAAGTACCTATATCACAGAATAGATAATAGTACTAGCGTACCTATATTAATGGGAATTAATTAATTGGGTGACTGGAAATAATTATAGGCGACTGTTAATAGGATACTAAACCTGGCAGTGGTTTATTTTTTGGGCGACAAAATTACTAAACGGGCGTCAGACTGTGGATTACAAAAAATACATAAAACGGGCGACTACATGTGGGAGATAAATAAATTAAGTTAGCAGTGAACGTTCTAAATGAGTGACAAAAATACTGAGTGGGTATATTTAACTGATTGAAACTGCCCAACATGGTATTTTTGTCATCTCAATTAGGATAATAGTCACCTTATTTTAAATAAAATAATTAGAACATTATTACAATAATTTATTACAATCTTCAGATACAGAAATCTAAATGCATTTTTGCTAAGAATAAAGCTGTGACCATCGGTATCCTAATGAATGGTCGTTTAATCTAAATAAAAGCAAAAGATAGATCCATAATTTATAAATAAATCTTTTTGAGGACAGCCTAACATCTCATCTTTAACTTGCTTAACCAGCTGGACCTCCCCGATGCCGTCAACACAGACTTCTTCAACTTCTGGAAGGAGGATTATGAGCTCAGCAATCGGCTCACTGGCTGCGCCATCATGTGCATGTCGGACAAACTGGACCTGGTCGACCCTGATGGGAAGATGCACCACGGCAATGCGCTTGAGTTCGCTAAGAAACATGGCGCTGGTTAGTTAGTTAACTTTCTTATCAACATCATAATCAATATCAGCCACATGACAACCACTGCTGAATGGGTAGATATATCTCATCTCCACACCATGAGTCTTGCACTGCCCGTATTCAGCGGTTTTTCGTATATTTTGCTATAGCACAGATAATATAATACTATACTAGTATAGTATATATAGGCTATATTTAAACCTAACTCTTTCATTGATCTCGTTTTTACAAAGATTTTTGAAAAGCTTGATATTTAATTTCACAAGTAACAGCACAGACTAGTCCTGAGACTGGTTTACATTATCTCAGCTGTTAGTAGAGAGTAGACGTACATTACCTGGAGTGTCTGACGTTCTTTTAAAATCGACGAACATGCCAGCCGATGTACCTCTACTCTCTTCTAACAGCCAAGATAGTGTAAACCAGCAATTGCCTATCAGGGACTTATACCTATAACTCTCCAGGCTGTTCAGGTAGTTATCCTTCGATGATTTTGGTCACCATTATAAAACAGGTGACTGTTCTCTAATGTCTAATTAATCAATACACACCAATATTTTTATTTAGATGATGCAATGGCAACGCAGCTTTTGGACCTTCTCCACAAATGCGAGGATATAAACCCACCAGGAGACGATAAGGATGCCTGCGCCAGAGTCTTGGAGATAGCAAAATGCTTCAAGGCAGAGATCCACAAGCTGAACTGGGCTCCGAGCATGGACCTCATCTTGGCAGAAGTTTTGGCTGATGTGTGAAGTGTGAGGAATTGTAACAATGTCTCATTTAATTTGACCTTCAGGCCGTATCTGATTTAAAATGATTCACTACATAATACATCTTTGTAATAATACATATTTCAGTACTATGTTTTTAATACATAAATCAGAAGAGACGTTTTGATAATTATTACCTATTTGAATAAATTATTTGAAATTAGACATATTTGAATAAACATCACCTTTCCCTACAAAACTTTAACAGCAAAGCTATGAAACTATGAACATATTATACACGTACAGTCTGTTTGGCTAGCTGCTACCATCTTAACCAATTCCTTAATTTTCTTTAGTGGTCTAGGATTCCCATTGAAGTGCGCTTCCTTTACAACTTACTTTATTTATTAAAATGTAGGCGGCCCCTAGATGACACAATAACATTGCGCAATATTTCATGCACAATAAGATTGAAATTGAAATACCCTTCGAGCCTAAACGATCAATTATATTGTTTAATAATATGCATTGTAAAATATAGGATAGTAATGATCCGTGTAGGTATTTTGTGTGTTATCGTCAACAAGATTTCAGAACAAGGTTAAGCTGTATCTATAATCTCAACATTTAAAATAGTACTAACTAACGTCTTTAATGTTGCTACTCGATGAAAACGTCACTGGTTAAGAAAAATATTGCGCAATGTTGAGCCTACACGATGCAATGATATATAATGGTGCAATAAAAATTCAACTCGCTCAAACTTTTTTCCATGTCCAATCTTTGCGCAAACTTCAATATTACCTACCCCTAAACGGTCAATACAATTGAGCAATATAATTGATTTATATACTTTTTTGATCAATTTATATTTGAATGTCACAGTGATTAAGCAGTATTTAACGGGAAACGCCCACGACAATTAAATTAGCAGTAAAAGCCTACACAATTAAAACATACGTCCGATCCACCTTGCAATTATTTTGTCAAGTGTCGGTGGACAAAACTACTAATTGAATGCAAGCAATTAATACTCGAAGGCATTTAAAAGACACGATGATGTTTTTATTCTAAGTCAAACAACTCTGGAAAATGAAGTTAAACGTGAACTTAGTTGTGTTGGTGGTGGCATGCGTCGCCATTGGGGTGGATTCGTCCCAGGAGGTGATGCAACGACTGTCTATGAATTTTGGTAAAGCCTACGAGAGCTGTAAGAAAGAAGTAAGTGTTCACAAAAGTTAATGCAATTTAATCTACTTTACCCGTCAATAGTTGTATTCCTCTGGAAGCGGAACAATATTCATGTGTGCATTGATCACCAAAATATTTGTTTACGCTTATCCTTTTGGCCTCATTTTTTAACTATTATCAAAAAGGATTTTTGATAACAAGATTTAACAAAAACTTCATAATCAAGCTGACATAAAGAAAGCAGTTCTACCTACGTTGTTATACTTATAATATAAGTATAACAACGTGTTACTAATTTACTAAAGTACCCCTAATGCCAAATGAAAAATAATGATACGTAGATCAATCTAAACAATTTTTACTGTAAGTCCAACTCTGAAATTGCGAATAAAATCTGCTGTTTCATAAATTTAATATTTTCGATATTAATTTTTGTAAAAAACAGCTGTTTTATTGTAATTTTAGAGTTGGTATAATAGTAAAAAATGTTCAGTTTGATGGTCCCTTTTTACCATATTCCGCGTAAGGGGTTTTTCGGTAACACGTTGTATTCCAAAACCTTTAATATCCATATTTGTCTTCATCCAGCACTATCTATCTCTATGTAGAAATTACGAAAAATTTAATTGATTGACCTATTCAAAAGCGAATAAATCCATTCGTTCATTCAGCATAACTTCCCCGACGCCGTGGACACAGAGTTGTTCAACTTCTGGAAGGAGGAGAACGAGCTCGGCAACCGTCTCACCGGCTGCGCCATCGCGTGCATGTCCCACAAGCTCGACCTGGTCGACCCTGAGGGGAAGCTGCACCACGGCAATGCGCAGGAGTTCGCCAAGAAACATGGAGCTGGTTAGAATTACACTCCGTCTTCTTATCGAATGAGAAATAGTGGCCATCTCTTGGTGTTAAAGATTGTCAAGCCGCCTTACAGGCGGCTTGACAATAACGACTATTATCAGATGACAACAGCCGAGACCGACGGTTTAACGTGCCCTCCGAAGCACTGAAGCGCTCAGTTGTAATGCCACTTAACAGTCACCCATCCGACACCTGGCCGGACTGAGCGTTGCTTAACAAACGTGATCGAGTACGATCAGTTTGGCAAGTTCCACCATGAGCGCTTCAAAATTACTTAATTAATTCATTAATTTCAGAATTACACTATTTTATGAAGACGATAAAACCGAAACTAAATCTCACCGTTTCAGTTCCGTTTGCAGAAAAATACACGCTTTAGCTTTGTTAAAATTATTGACAGCTATGCCTAGGGAACTTAGGATGTCAATCTTGGACAATTTAAATGAGAATCCTACAGCTAAACCAAAGATTTTTAGGTAATTATAAAATAAACGACAAAGTAACAGTTTCGGTTTTATCGTTTAGAATTGGCGCGATTAGACCCTGTCAAGTTTTATAATCTTCAAAGCTTTTCAATAGCATTTTAAGTTGTTCAAGAATTTTCAGATGATTTTTAGGTATAATTTACAAACGCCGAATTAATTACAGATGATGGAGCTTACATTATTTCCAAATCAAATCACTGATAGGTATTCGAATTTCAACTGATAGGGACATACAACAAGAATGAGATTGGTGACAAATAATTACATTCATTAGTACTATTTTTTATGATGATTTTGGAATTGAAAGAGATATTAAAGAATGGAAGAGAAGGACGAATTACGCCGACACAAAATAAACAAGAATAATGTTGGAAAAATAAGTGATCATATTTACTTAGGTATGATACAAAGTGATTTTTTTATAGATGACGCAATGGTGGCGCAGCTCTCGGATCTTCTTCACAAATGCGAGGACGCAAACCCAATGGGGGCAGACAATGATGCCTGCGTCAGAGTCCTGGGGATAGCCAAGTGTTACAGGGCCGAGATCCACAAGCTCAACTGGGCTCCAAGCATGGACCTCGTCATGGGAGAGGTTCTGTCGGAGGTGTGAAAGAGACAGCAGAATACGTTTCTTTCACACTAAATGGAAATCATATATGTGAAGATTAGTTTAAAAAATATCACTTATTGGCTCTAGCTTGAAAAAATGTTGAAATAAATAAAATATTAATTACTTACAATGATAAAGATTTGACTTTCCTTAATATCATTTTGAAACAATTTTAAATGGTTCGATTTCTGTCAAGTTTTCAATGCAGTAATAATGTAATGAGCTCTCTGTATATGATTCTAAACAGATGACTTCTATTTTGGTTTGTTATTTATTTTTAAGGGCCTGTTTCACAAAGTCCGATTAAGTTAAAACTAATATACAGTATTTTTCAAACATATGTATGTATAATCGCTCGTGGGCGGGAAGGCAAATTCTGTTTAATTTTTAAATTGAACCTGAAAAGAGTAGGGACTAATCATAGATTGTGAGACAGGCACTAGATAAATTCTTTAGTTTATTATTTGAGAAAGCCATAGGATAAAGCTTACGAAAGTGGTGCAAATATGTTTTGTTAGTTACAGTTAATTTACAATTTTCATCCAACTATAATAAATGTAATTACGATTTTCTTTACGAAGAGCACAGAATACATAATAG
Organism: Agriphila geniculea; assembly: GCA_943789525.1. Taxonomy (NCBI): domain Eukaryota; kingdom Metazoa; phylum Arthropoda; class Insecta; order Lepidoptera; family Crambidae; genus Agriphila; species Agriphila geniculea. The sequence goes on along the minus strand of OX038869.1, from coordinate 22,521,289 downwards.
TACAAGCCAAAAGTTAACAAAACCAAAGAGAACCGATTCACTAATGGAATAAAATGGTTTTTGCTGTCGTTTATGATTTATCGCTTACAAAAAGTGTATAAATCGATTTCTCACACACAACGACCAATTATGCATTGGCAAAATATCGCCAAATTGACACGTGATTATTAACATAAGGATTTTCCGAATGTCCACGCGTATGAAGTTGCTGGCAAAAGCTAGTATATATATTACAGGTGATACTAACATCAGAAATGGTACCTGGTGCAGTGATGTTGCTAATGATGTGGTGTTCGTTAGTGGGAGGCAATGATCGTGCTGAAGCTATGAAAAGTCTAAGCTTAACTTTCAGTAGAAAGTTGATTGAATGTGATAAAAGGGTATGAAGGTATCAATTTAAGTTTTAAATACTTACAAGTAAATAGATTTGAAAGAAACTTACAGATTTTCATAGTTTTTTTCGCAACCCTGGCAGAAAAATGGTATGCTGTGATAAAGTTTAGATGACTTTGGTTAGGTACAAATCCTCTACACACTGTAAAATTATTTGAAGGTTAAAAACGTTGTAAAAAGTTACATGTATGATGTCAATTCTCATACAATGGGCCTATTCTTTTCTGAGGTAGATACATTTGTCGAGATAAAAATCGATCTTCATCCGATTTGTAATTTAACTATTCAGATGATATAGGGTAACTATAGCTATGTAACTAAATTAGGATGAAAAAGGTTGATTTATAAAACTAATGACTGCTACACAGTTCATAATTTGTGGTTCAGATTCATTAGAAGAGAAAAAAGAGCAAGAACCTTTGAAAATAATTCATGTTATAAGGGGATGCCAAGTGAATGCATTAAAATTTTAATTTGGCAGGGATTTTTATTTCTCTCTCTCTCTCTAATAGCTAAAGTACATCTTGATGAACTTCCAGTTTCCCATAGGGATGGACATTATCGAAGATTTTCTCCACTTCTGGCAGTCCGATTACCGGCTTACGAAGAAAGCCATTGGCTGCGCTTTGATATGCATCTGCGTAAACTTGCAACTCCTAGATTCGACTGGTCTCCTTCTGCCTAAGCACGCAGAAGCTTTTGTAAAAGCCAGTGGTGCTGGTAATTTTTTTTAATACCTAAATAACTAGTAGCTAACGTGAAACTTCATTAAGAATTTTGTAAATCGATTGTCATTCTTTGATATACAACGTGTTACAAAAATACCCCTAATGCCAAATATGGTAGATAGGGACCATCAAACTGAACAACTTTTACTGTGGGACCAACTCTGTAATCGCGAAAAAAATCTGCTTTTTCATATATTTTGATATTTTCGTTATTTTTTTGTATGAAACAGCAGATTTTTTATCGCGATTTTGGTTCCATAGTTTGTTTAGTTTGATAGTCTCTATCTACCATATTTGGCATTAGGGGTATTTTTGTAACTCGTTGTAGAGATCTATTAATACAGGAATAATCGAAAACAGTCGACTTTTGTGGTGGGGCTCATACCGTCAAACTTAACAACTTGGGACCAACTTAATCAGAGCAAAAAAATAATCACCTGTTCCATACATTTTGGTCGAGTATAGACGAGATATTGACGTTTTCTATGGACCAGCTGAATATTTTTTGCTCTGATTAAGTTGGTCCCATAGGCCCATAGTCAAAATTGTTCTGTTTGAGGATCTAAGCGACACCATAAAATTTGTCGACGCCTTGGCCAAATGTATTAGCCATCCCTATGTTTTAGCATTTATGAAATAAAACTGGTAGATCAGACTTTCCGTGAACTGAAGAAGCCGTGGCTATCAGAACCAACCAAGAAAGCACGAATCGCCCTGGGCTACTAAACACCAATACTTTACAGAGGAGGATTGTTCCAATGTGCTTTGGTCTGATGAATCCAATTTTGAGGTGTTTGGTACCCCTGGTGCGACCTACGTGAGGCGTCGAAAGGGCGAATAATTCTTGCCAGAGTGCCTGGTGCCTACAGTCAAGCATGGAAGAGGCAGCATAATGGTATGGCTGCAGATGGTGTGGGCGAAATGTTCATTGGTGAAAGTCGCATAAACTCGCAAAAGTACATCAATGTTCTTGAAACCTCTCTCTTGAACCGTCGGTTTCGAATATTTTCGGTGACATGAATTACAATGACGTAAAGTTTCAGCAAGATAATGCTTCATATTGGTTTGGTTTAATTTGAAATAACATCGTTTAAAATAGTAAGTAGGAAGAAAATGTAGAGTGGCTAATACATTAGGCCAAGGCTGTATTCAAAAAGTCACCCTGTAGTTTAGTAAACGATTCAAATTACTAATAAGAAAGTAGAAAACTATAATAGTATGAAGACCAACCTTATTAGCAAATGTGATGTTTACAAAAGTAAAAAAAAGTGAAAAATAGTTTTATTCAAATAAACTTAATTATTAAGTACTTTTCAAACGTCTATATTTTCCTACCACTAACATAATTATTCATAATATTCTCTAGGTTCCTTGTACATATCTCCAACTCCAATTCTTTTTGTCTTTACAATAAACTTTAGCTTCTACTTTGACGAGTTTAAAAATAAAACAGATTTTTATTTTCTTTCACCTTAGATGATGAAATGGCTGATGATATTCTGGACTTGATAATAGGATGCCACAACTCTTCGTTAGCCACGGATCCCTGCAGCATCGCCGTGGATGTAGCCAATTGCTTCCGAGATGGAATACAACAGAGGCAGTGGGTGCCTGATCTGCCAACTGAATTTATTACCTTACCACCAGAGATCCCAGATTATTAAACATCTTTGCCAATGTTTTTTTTTTTTAGATTAGGTCGATTTTTTACAAATTATAAGCAAAGGTAAATCGAAAATGCAATAGATATATTAAAATCGGAAGTTGAAAAACGTAGTGCTTATTTCTTCTGTGGTTGCAATTATCGACCAAAATTAATGGATTTTTAGGAAAAGTCACATAATGATCAAATAGACTTCTAAAAACTCTAAAAATACATACAGAGAAGCGCTCATGGCGGAACTTGACAGACTGATCGTGCTCGATCACGTTTGTTAAGCAACGTTCGGTTCGGTCAGGTGTCAGATGGGTGACCGTTAAAGTGGCATTACAACTGAGCGTGTCGGTCCCGGCTGTTGTCATCTATTCTGATAACAGTCGTTAAGCCAAGTTAGAGGCTTTTCAGGCGGCTTGATAAACTCTAACACCAGAGGTGGCCACTAATCCTCATTCGTTATAAAGAAACCAATCTATATGTATTCTTTAGAATGTATGTATTCTTTAGAATACATACAGATTGGTTAAGTGGTTAAAAAGCTTTTTTTACTTGCTTTAGACTTGTTGATGCCCTGTTGACGGTTTCGGAATGATACTGGAATTAAAATGCGTAAAACAGCTCAAATGTTTATAAGGAGCGAACCTTGCAGACACCTACAAACTTGGGCATAGCACTAAGATAGTAGTAGATGATCACAATGGGTTATGTTGGTGCTTAAATGTAATTTAATTCTTCGTTGTAAAACACCTGCATAGTATGAAGTATCCTGAGTCCATTGATAGTTTGCAAATTTCTTTAAAACTGCCTTGTCACAGTAGCTTAAACGACTTTGTAATTGCTCACAATCTCTAATTACACCAGAGAGAGTGACTATTAATTTAATACCAACTGAATATCCGTATATAAGTTCTCACACTTTATTACATCGTGCTTTGGCCTGGTCGATGAAAATGGGGAAACATATTACTGTCTCTGTCTTCTTGATATTGGCTATTGTTGGTGTGAAGGAGATAGAGATGGTCCCGGAGTATTTGAAGTCGTTGAGTGGAAGTCTGCTCAAAGTTATGAAAACCTGTACTGCTGAAGTAAGTGATTTTAACTTTCCATTTAGTTACACGAAATCTGCAGAGCTTTTGAAGTTTTGGGGAAACTATTAAATTCAGACACGAAATGTAGGGCTATGCTAGAGGAGCTCGGTGGCGCAGTGATTTAGTGCCTGGCCCTGCGATTGCGGAGGTTAAGAAAATTCCGCAAGGGTCAGTCATGGGATGGGTGATCGGAAGGGTGCTTCGGAAGGCACGTTAAGCCGTTAGTCCCGGCTGCATTTGAAGGGCACACGGGAAGAACTGGCTCATCGACATTTAGCAAAGTTTGAGAAAATGGCTGTTTATTTTTATTAAGGCGATTTAACGAGAAATGGGCCTCTTTTAGTTTGTTTTGAATATGTAATGGACTTTAGTTTGTTTTGAGTATGTCAATGCCATCGAATGCAAAATTGTTAGTTGAAATGAACAATTAGCAAAATATAAGAAAATTGCTAATTAAAGATTTTATTACTTACCTACTTTATTTTTACTGAGACGATTTAACGAGTAATGCAGTAGTTTGTTTTGAATATGTCATTTGAAAGACCCATTCAAATGCTATCGAATGCAATTGTTAGTTCAAATTGATCAAAAATGTCGATGAGCCCCATCTTCCCGTGTGCACTTCATTTTGTACTCGTTGACCCACCGCATTGGGCCCGTGTGGTGGATTATGGCCCATTCTCCTTATCCACCTATAAGGAACCTTTAGTTGCAGTAGTTCGGTTGTTAGTCCGGTTAACCGAACTAATGCAACTTTTTAGTTGTAGTAGTTCGGTGATTTAAATCAACCGAACTACTGCAACTAAAGGATAAGGAAGGCCTGTGCCCCAGCAATAAGGACATTAAAATGGCTGATGTCGAAGATGCGTAACTTTTGTTTTAAAGGGTAACTAGGGGTAACTAACTCCTCTTATTGTATTACATTTTGACACGGTTTTTATTTGGAAATTAAATATAGAATTTCCGTTCTCCTGGCTTTACTCTTAAAAAACCAAATAAATATCCATTTATTACAAAAGAGGCTATAGACAGTCTGTATCATTTCCCTGTAGCTAGGTATGACCGACGGCATCATGACAGAATTCTACCAGCTGTGGAAGGAGAACTACGATGCTGTCAGCCGCGACGCTGGCTGCGTGCTGAACTGCATGAGCCAGAAGTTGGAGCTGTTCAACGTTGAGGGAAGCCTGAAGCATGGAGACACCAAAGATTTTGTCATGAAGCACGGAGCTGGTAGTTGCATTCTTAGGATAATAACGGGTGTAACAAGACCCTCAACGAAGCCGAAGTCCACGCATTCCGCCCATCATCAGGATCATTTTTGTCTTTTAGACTATACCTGGGAAACCAATAGCTAAAGTTATTGAAAGACAAAGTCAAAAAAAAAATTTCAAAATTTTATGAAATTTTATTTTATTCGTTATTTCCTAATTTTTGTCCAAAGAAGCCAAAGAAACATTATCAAAATTTTAAGTATTTCGTAAGAAACAATGGCTTCAAAATGTCATCACTCAATGTATGTTTTTTTAACACCAAAAATTTAAATCGTTTCCCATCAATAATTTTGAACAGAAATGGTCCTGATGATGGGCAGAATACGCAGATCTCGGCTTCGTTGAGGGTCTTATTACAGCCGGTATCTATATGAGTTTGTTAGGTGGTCATCATCACTTGATGGCTTTTTGGCGCCTACGGTTTTACTTTCCTTTAAGATCGGTGTACCTAATGCGTAGATAGACTAAGTCGCTTTTTGCCTAAATGTCATATTTATTAGCTTTAGGCCTAGGACGGCGTTAGTCTATTTAGCAGATTGCCTGAATATTCGTCAGTCTAAGTCGTATTTTGCCTAAATGTCATAATGTATTAACTTTATGCCTAGAACGGTGTCAGTATATTTAGACTTAAAATCTTAAATTAATGACAAGATAATTGTGAATATTTATAAGATCCTTTTTAATTTTCACATCTTAATGTATAATAGATCATACAATCACGTACTTGGTAGCTGTTGAACTATAATTCAGTATGTCTATGAATCTCTTTGCCCTCGTCTCTTTTAACCTATATCGCAGTACGTCTAACTTTATGTCTACTTCGCACTATGACTAGTCATAACGCGATTTAGTCCCTCTACGCATTAGGTACACCGATTTGAAAGGTTTACTTTGTAGTAAAACCGTAAAAAGGTTTGTACCTTTGCCAGCCAATATGTGCAATCACTCGAACCTAATACCTTTTAGTACCTAGGCAAAACTCATAAACACAAATAAAAACAATTAAATGCACGTTTGGAATGTCAGATAACAAAAAAATACTAAGCTTATGATTATCTTGATCCTGATATTGAACTTTTAGATGAAAACAAGGCCACGCAACTGGCAGACATGATCCGCGTCTGTCAGGAAAAGATGAGTGGGATGTCTGACGACTGCCTACGAGTGCTGGAGATAGCGAAGTGCATCCGCGGAGACCTGCACCAGATCAACTGGTCTCCAGACGTTGGGACCGTTATCGTGGAGGTTGCGGCAGAAGTATGAAGATAATCTGGATTTTGTTAATAAATACAATCAAATGTAGTAATTTCGTGGCAATTTTATTTTTTTCCAACAAATTCATTTTGAAACTACGTCAACACTGTCAAGTAGCGTTTCATCTAGGAAAATAGTGAATGATTTTGATTCTTAAAACCATTTTGAAAGTTATTTATGAAGTGCTGATTGATCGATTTGAATCAAATGGAATTCTGTAATAGTTTATTTAAGTCTTGATTAATTTCTTTAGAAAAAATAAAAAAAAATTAGTGCTTTTACCTATTGAGTTACGGCAGAAAGGTGGACGTTCATTGAAAGCATTTTCTTTAAATGCTCATGTTGAATAAAACCGATTCTATTTACCTAAGCCAAAGCCAAAGCCAAAGCCAAGCCAAGCTAAAACCATTGAAGTTCAAGTTAACTGTAATTTGACAGATGTATGTGATACATTGCTATTTTTCTTTGGTAAATTTTTATTTGTGCCAAAATGAAGCATAGCAATGTATCACATCCAGCTGTCAAATTACAGTTAACATGAACTTCAATGTTTTTAGCCGATAGACTTCTAACTTGATTAACAAACTCATCAGCGCATCTTTGCTACAAAGCTTCAAGTAATTGCGCAATAATTCTGGCTGTATCTTCGCCATGTCTGACAGCACAATCGGGCAAGCCTTCAGCATATCTACCATGCAGTTCTGGATGCGCTTAATCGAACTCCGATGTATCGATAGCACTAGCTTTGTTGGTGTGAATTAATGCACTCGCCGACGGTACTTGTATTGTTTGAGAGGATTTATGAAGAAACTCTGGATTGGCTAGTTTAGACAAGGGTGATGTGTAGGCTATTGAGCCTTTAACACACCTGCCTGTGTCATGAAGCTTGGTTTTATTATTAGAACATTATAATCACGATTTAGTTATTGAGCTTTTACATTACGATAACTTTATCAATTAAAGTTTAGAAAATGTGTTTTTAGAACACATAAAAGATTATTTTTGTTTGTAAAATAATAGATAATGTGTTCCTGAGAGGACGCGAGCCTATTCTCGTAAAGAAAATATACTCAATATGATCTAAGACCTATTTGAGCTAGAGTCTGCTCAACGAAAGATGAGATTGAAATAGCGGCGCAACTTTCTCTGTTAAATTAACGTTTAGAGGTTAAGTTAACCTTAAAATAAGGTGCAAAATTAGTTGCATTTCCAATCGAGTCTCATCATAGGCCTCTCCGAGTGCACGCCACTGAACACAATCCGCGGCTATACTCATCCAGTTTATGCCAGCCACCTTGCGAAGATCGTCGCTCCACCTTGTCTGAGGGCGTCCCACACTACGTTTGCCCATACGCGGTCTCTACTCAAGAACTCGTCGTCTCATCTTCGAGCTATAATATAAACTCTATACATGGCCTTAGTGTAGCCCCAGCGTAACAAAAATGAATTTTATCAAATAAAATATTTTACCAAAACAAAGACAAATGCACTAATCAAAACCGAACCTTTTGGCACATGCAATAAAACTACTAGAGAAAATAGAAAAAACTCGAATTCAATCAGGCTTTTAGGCCCGCAATTTACTGACGGCGGGAGGTTCGAACGCAAACGGAACAACAAGGATGCCTCTAAATCTCTGCTCCCCCTAGAACACGCACCTGAGTCCTGTTTATCGTCAACGACGGGAATGCTAAACAAACACACGTGTTTTTCCTCTTATGGTATCTGGCTATTGTAGGGGCAATTTTATGATATACGTAATCGAATTGCTTTTGGTTGTATTATTTTTGTTATCTTATTATGTGATTTCGTAAGCTTGTACCCGTGTGTTGATATTTGTGTGCGAGTTGAAAATGTTTATTTATTCTATTTTGTTTTAATCCATCACTTACAAATCCTAAGGTCACAATAATATGAATCCCAACCCAAGTTTGCTGTACAGTAGGTACCCCAATTTTTAGTTTTCTTAAATTCTGATATTTTTTAATGAATCAAGTGATATACAAAGTAATATTTCAAAGGAATATAAGGATAAACAAAACAGCTTTTAATAATTTGAGATTAGTTTCTTTTTCCTTCACCGTAAATAACTATACAAAAATACCCTAAAACTATTACTATATATTAAATCCATATACTTCAAGAGCCACGAGGTAGACTGATTTGAGAGATGAGCCACTTAATGTAATATCGGAGTCCTTAATCATTGCCTTAGTCAACCTTAAAGATCAATAGAGTAGGTACTATTAATAACATTTTCTGAATAAATAAATATTCCTGACATTTAATACAAGCTGCAGATACAATATAAAGAAGAGCCGAAAAATAATTCTTTTAAAATAATAAATTATTTTATAAGAATACATCTTTTATATTTAAATCAATCACAAACAACTATGAAATTCAAATATAGACATTTTAAGGACAAAAATTAAAGCACCTCAGGGCACATCTTAAGTACAAAATTGTTTATTCACTATGAGTTTCCAGCTGTCGCCATAATCTCTCCGATGATGACCTCCATGTTGGGTGCCCACTTGAGCTCGTGCATGTGACCGTGGAAGCACTTGGCCACCTCCCGCATCCTGTCGCAGTGGTCCTCGTTTGCTTCATTCTGCTTCTCGCATCCTTGTAGTAGCGATATTACTTGTTTTGCCGTTTCGTCGTCTAGAGAAAGAAAAACTGTTATATTGTTATTTGGAACAATTTCAATCTGAGAAGAATACCTATATGTTTCTTCGAAATAGACGGATTAAAATGTAATAAATTATCTAGTTGTTAGCTCGTTTAGTTTCAGCACTATATATCTTCACTCTGGGTACAATGTCTTAACTGAACCAATAGCGAAACCTACTACCTAATCAGTTAAAGTAATTGCTTATTGGCTAATTGTTGACAATTGTCGATTTAAAAAATATTGTCTGATCACGATAAAAAAAAAAAAAATTGAATAGTGAAGCAAGGCTCCATTATAATAAAATGATCAAGGATTACTTCACCTGCTCCGTGTTTCTTGGCGTATTCAAAAGCGTTCTGAGGATGCAGCTTGTAGACCTCGAGCTCGATGAGGTCCTGCTTGGTGACCATGCAGAGGATGACGCAGCCCAGCTCGCGGTGCGACAGATCCGTGTCCTTGTCCCAGAACCTCATCAGACTCTGGAGAACTTCTTCTGGGACTGATAACTGAAGATTTGGGCAAATGAGTTCGATTACAACTGTTACATTTGACATACGCATTGAGTATCGGTAATGTTACCTACAGACAGTCAATAAAATTACATTAATTACTTACTTGTAACAATAGTAGGTACTCATTCTCATAAACTCATGTACATTAGACATCAACAGCAGTCTACTACAGACTGCTGTTGTCAGGCACGTATCCACGAGGGGGGATAGTTGGAATTTATCCTCCAATCCAGAACGCACAGTACAGGACTAAATTCAAATTTAGCGGGCGAGGCACTCTCCGGTTTGCGGGATGCAGTCGTCCCCCCCCGAATTAAAAGTCTGGATACGTGCCTGGCTGTTGTAATTCTAATGTAGATTAGTTAGGTATTATAGTGAATAGCATTTTGCTTGCTTGTTATTTAGAAGTCGGGCTTTAATAACAACACTTAATTATTTAAAAAAAAATACAAAAAATATTTCGCGTATAGCTTTCCACATTAGCAAGGAAAACATTCAATAACAAAATTAATATTCGTAGTGCGTTACATTTAATAAGCATTCGACCCTTACCTCTTTTTTGCATTCCTGTAAAATTTTGAAGAAACTGGTGCTCATCTTCTTAATCAACTCCTGCGATGGTGCCACTCGATCTACCCTCAACGCTAGACAGATAAGACATGCACCCCACAGTCGCCATTTTGCACCCACCATCTCGATATTGTCACCAAGACTCGAATATCTTCGAGTGACATAATCGACACTTTATATTGTAAATTTTCAGCCTACGGCGATTTCAATACAATGCGATAAAGAGGACCTATATGTTTCAATTGTCACCTGTGCTATAATTGCTGTTTTGTTCTGTAGTAAGTGGTAGTCATGGTGCAAAACAGCTAATTGTTTATTTCCGTTTTTAGACTAGTGATTGGCACTTTGCCAATTAGTTATTGATGCGTTGATTACAACCTGATGGACAGATAAATACCACTGTGGATTATAGTTGTGAGACAACTTTGTAACTGCATCAGTACATACTTTATTTCTTGATTATGAAATTTCAACCAAGAGAAGGCAAAACTTGCTATATAAAGGGTGTCCCAGACCAGAAGTAAAGAGACTATATTCAATGTTCATAGTGGTTACAAAAAAAGTTAAGGAAGAAGGGAAAAAGTTACCATCTTAACCACGGGTAACTAATTTGTCCAAATAGTGGGGTTTCACAAATTTCTGCTTATCTTTCGAAACTGAAACGAGACAATCAAAAATCGTTTGCTCTAAGATGTTATTCATAATTATTGACGTAATGAGAAATCGGCGACAGTTCATAATTTTATTCAATAAGAAGTTACAAGAATAAGTATCTACAGAATCATAATACCTAATGTAGAAACGAGTGAGACTAATTTTAAATAAAACCAGTCATGAGCGAGTCGGACTCGGGCACCGAGAGTTCCGTACTGTTGAAGACTCGTGCCGCTGGCTGATACAACGGGAACATGACGAGGACTTGTAGGGCTTGAAATAATGTAGCCGATGTAACCGATAGACAGTTTATTGTCTTTTAACACTGTTATGCTTAAATAATTAAATATTCTAATGAGATGTGAATTAGTATTGCAGTTTTAGGTCAGCGCCATCTCTTGACCGATAGTGGAACTAATGTTAACTTTTTTAGAAATTTGATAATTTCTAAAAAAGTGTGCTATATTGAGACATTGTTTTATTTTTCCTGTAATCTTTATATAAACTGCTATCACATAGAATTATTTCAGATTTTTCTCTTTGCAAACTTCGGTGATAAGGGGGGGGAACGGTAATTTATTTAACATTTTTCATCATAAGTCGAAAACTATGCGGCCTAAAACAAAAAAAAATGATTGCAAACGTCCAAACGGCGCTCTTTCATATGATACCCCACATGCCCTAGTAGCCCCACTTCAAATTTTTAAGGGTTCCCTTTTTACCATTTTGGTACGGAACTCTAAAAGATTTCGGAAAGGTGATGTACAATAGCTACTAATCTAAATATGTATGAATACGGGAAAAAAGGTTTTAGTGGAGGCACCTTCGACATCAGTGAGGATTACGGTGGATATAGGAAACATATCTTAATCAAATGTGGATGTAAATTATAGTTCGACAGTTAGGCTTGAAAACCTTTGTGAAATTAATCACCCCCAAATAAGTTAAAGATCAGGAAGCGCGTCAAAAGACAAGTTGCCAATCACGTTCACTCAAAATTTGCAATTTTTTAATGTAGAATTTATTCTAATCTTACAAAACAATGCTTATGTTCCTTTTAGCTCTAGGTATCAATAAGTTTTGGGCATTGTCTAAAAGTAATGAAAAAAGTATGCAGAAAAACCAAAAACATTGACATTTTTCAAACATAGATCGGTGAGATTAACCAAAAGAAGTAGCCGCAGCTTCAAGAAAAGCTGAAAAGCGGTAAAAGATAAGCAGAGACTAATTTTAGAAAAATCGGCTGCAAAGTCATCGATCGAGCAAATTTAATTTAGATTGATAAAATTCGTATAATTTAACGTTAATTGTATATTAAACTGAACAGTTTTAATTTAATTTATTGTACAAAAAATAATAATTTATTTGGTCTCTTTACTTCTGGAACAAAATTACATACACTGTGTATTCTTTACTTTGGTAAACCACATTACAAAACAGTTAAACGAATTACAAAAATCAATTTCTTATTTGCGAAATTGACGTGATAAATTGAGAAAGTATGAGTTCAGCAACTCACTACCACGGTTTTTTTAAATAAATATATAAAAAAATCAATCTATTCAAGAACAATATTAATTTTATAAACAATATCTATTCCTTTGTCAATGTCATTAAATTGCGTTGAACTTTTAAAGTCCTTTTAGTGCCCAATAAACAATTCCATTGTTGAGTCACCCAACATAGACAATCGCGAGTTTATCTAGTGTTAATTAGTACCACAGTAATTAATAGCTCCAGCCATCCCGGGACGCGGGATTGCGGGATTCCTGCGTGAATTATAGCGGGAATTATAATAATCCGCGATCGCTAATTACCCCATACAGGCTACACGAGAATGTGTTTAGAGCAACATTAGCTGTGATGGTTTCTGACTTCGTTTTAAAGGGGAACACAACTTTATAAGTATCTGTCATTTTGAACATAAACTTCATTTTAATGTTTATTTCCACTGAGTTTAAAGGAATGGCAATTTGACAATCGACAAACTTAATAAAATTTACATTTCTCGATTGTGTGAAGGTAAAAGCTGAACTATCTTTGAACAATTTGTTATTCTTTTTAGTAATTAGTCATGCATTTTAGTGTAATCAATTACATATGTTAAATTCTTATAATATGTTGCATTAATTGACTTTAATCGTTTGTTCGCTCTAGTATGACATTAATAAATTAATATATTGCATATTATACTGTACAATTGACGGACTTCATGCCTTAAAGCATTATTACCTAACAGTCGACCGTTATCGTGAAGGATTTATATAGATAATAAATCCGTTGGGTAAATCAGGGTCCGTCATTGTCGAATTCTTTTTCATATTTTATTGCAACTCCTAATAATGACAATAATATCATAGGTTGTATATGATATGGTATACGGAGATACAAGTCTGCATCCTCCATACAGGCTAATCCCATGGCGCACCATGGATTACTGCTTGTTAGTCGCCGGCAGAGACACATTACTCACGCGCCTTAAGTCCTCCTTGTGTGTTTAGTCATGGATGCCAACATTGCCAACTCGGGGACTTGATGGATTTACCGGAATTATAAAAATCGGTAATGTATGATTTTTTTATGCACAACGGGATAATGCTTGGTTTTCACCTCACCTGATGTTAAGTAACGATATGGCCGAAGATGGAAGCGCACCCAGAATCTTCATCACAGAGGCTATCTTACCTCTAACTGCCGGAACACAACAATTTTTAAATTGCTGTTCAGGCGTCAGACTTAAGTAAGATAGCTGGCGGCCTCGTAATAAGTACCACCCTACCACTAACCAAGCCGAGTACAAATTGTACCCCCTTTGGGAATCTAACCCGGAACCCCTGCGTCTTACACGGGTGGGCGAACCACTAGACCACAGAGGCGGTTAAAAATTACAACCATTACACATTTGTCTGATTGCGAAATTAAAATTCAATAAATACTGTGTTCTACGGTCATAGCAACTGGGGGTCAAGTCTGCTAATGTTTTCGGCAAAATCGTAGTTCAATGGTGTTTGAATGGTAATGCTTTTTGACACAGTTCTTGTCATAGACATAGAAAATTTTTCGCTGCGCTCAAGAAGACCAACAAAGCGTGGAAAAGAGAAGTTAACATCATACGGACACGGTCTATGTAAAAAAGAGACAAAGGATCAAGTGACATGTGCCAACATTTTTCACAGTAAGAGCCCCTAGCGTCCCGCCTAGCAAATGAGCAATCACATTTTGTTTAAAATATTTTTTAATCTTAATTAGAATTTAAAATAAAGGTATCATGGAGCCATGGTGTCTTGTGCTCTAAGTAATTGTGATGTAACAAAAAGAAACAATCCAAGTTATCACACTTTTCACAGGTAAATAAAATATTGCCACACATTTCTCTAAAACCAAATTTCTCTACATTTATTCGTTTATCGACGAAGAAAACAGTATGGAACATAGTTTATTAATTTCCTTTGCCATATATAGTCATATTTTATGAATCTAAGTATTTTTTTACGTATCTCATATAAAATGTATGCATTCGTTTTCGGATCACCTGTTTATTGACATTGTTGTTCTTTGACATTCTATTTCTATGGTTCTTGTTTATTAAACCTAAAACTGAAACACATTGTGTTTCTTAAACTCAAAACGGAAACATATTGTGTTTAGATTTTTTTTAACTGTGTCAAAAAGCATTACTATGAACTACGATTTTGACGAAAACATTAGCAGTTCTGTTCTAAATATTTTTATTGTCATTATAGGTACATCCACTTTTAAAAAGTGCTATTTGACAGGTCATCACTTGTATGCATACTCATTGTTCTTTCGTTCCACACCATTTCATCCGGAGATATACCAACACAATGATATACAGACAGATTTATCGCCAAATATTTCAAGTGTGGCTGTTGTGGTTGCCCACTAAATTCAATTACAGACCCTTATTTACGTTTGTCTGTCTAGTTTTGATTTCACTAAACTTACCAAAGAGAAGATTATTTTTTCGCTATTTGGCAACTAGTTGTGAGAGAACAATTGTTTTTCCACTTTTGTAATTTTTTGGTAGTTATGAATGTTAGTAATATTATATATTCTGTGGTTATGAACGTGCGTAAACATACCTACGAGGGTGGTTTGATAAATCCATGACTTTGTAAAGAAGAAACACTTTTTTCGGCATATTTTGTTTTATTTCTCTTCATAACCTTTTTGTAGCTCTGCTTATTCAGTCCAACGAAGTTCATACCCCTTTAACCCATTATTTTTTTCTTTCATCGCCTGAAAAGTGTGGTAACTGAAATGAGGCCCCATTCCAGACACCACCTTTTGACATGATGAAAATCTTTATCCGCCAAGACTTTATTCATGTTTGGTAGGAGAAAAATCTCAGTGGGCGAAATCTAGAGAATAGGAAAGATTCGCGTCCTCATTCGATGGGTTTTGATATCATAAGTGCCGCCGAGAGGGTCGACAGGGTCATTAAGAAAAGTTAGATAAGTCACTTGAGCTTTTTGTTTCCAAAAGTACCTTATAATTAAAGGCCGGATTTGCGGTGGCAGGAATACAAACTTGCTAGTGATTACCAAATTATCGTAAATGTTTATATATATCGATGTTTTGAAAATATTTTTGAAGTGGAACTTATTTGATCACGTCTGTATTTATTTTTTGTATTTTACCAAGGAGGATGTATTTCTTAAAAATTTGACATTCTACTTCACTCACTTTGACTTTGCTATCTTTGCATCAAGGAAAACTGCAGTGAATTTTATTATTTATACATTCCACGATTTTCACTTTTCTTAATGTAGGTAGGTAGTTTCTACTATTTCCGACAGTAATTCCAAATATCACGTTACATAATTATAATTTTTTTATCGAAAAATTACACAAATAGATAATCAAGTTGTCCACGCACTATTAAACGTCATTTTATTCGTGCCACCGCAAATCCGGGGTCTGCTTATAATTTGCCTTTAAAAAAAAGTAGCGTGAAGATTTCTAAGGAATTTCTTTTTAAGATTCAAAAATAAATTATGATGAAAGTAAAGTACTTTTACATTTATCAAACCGCCCTCGTACCTAAAACCTCTTTGCAAAAAAAATATTAAAAAAACTATGGATTTTTTGCCGACTACAAAACAGGTAGCACGAAACTCTTTTTATATAGGTTTTTTTTATTATATTATTATTGAATTTTTTCTTCTTATATTTTTTCTATCTAGACTAGACTAGACAGCAAGCACTATACACTCGAAAAAATAGGTGCGCTGTACACTTATTTATTTTACGCTATTGGACACAATTGTAGTTCAGATTAGTCTATTTCTTATGATTCTTCTAAATAATCCAATTAGGATACAAATTGGTATTTCAAGAAAATTCAGAATGAAAAATATAGTTCATTAAAAGATCGAGACTTTTTTATGACATGTTGTTTCATGTAATGTACTAACAAATTAGTCTGGAAATAAATTATAATTCATAGAACTTTCCCATATTCCTAAAATAAATCTTTTATTACTAATTATTCATTTTTAATTTATTTATTTTCAGGTAAGTCTACGGAAAACAGAATACCATCGTAAGCAGTAAGTACCATTAAACAACTGACCGACTTCAAACAAAAGGACTCCACCTGATTGTGTAATCCAGCCCATAACATAAAGACCATCTTCGCACAAACCCATAGAATTAACAATCGTCCTATCTGGACAATCTCGCCTGATCTCGCGAATCCCGGAGAATCCCGGAATCCCGGAATTGCGGCGACAGCTGCGTTTAAGGCGCCTTATCTTGCCCTGAGCGATCGCCTCGATTTGTCTCGCTGACCCTCAAGAGGGTAGAACCATAGACATAACAACATTAAGAAAGAAAAGCTGAGCATCTGACACAGGTACACCTTAAATATACTTGTTTTTAATAGTTAGGTACTCAAAAAGTCTACTATTTATTACAAACTTTTAAATAATTCGGTTACTTGCAAATGCTTTAATAAATTATTGTAAGTAACCCACCTGCGGGTCTATCGGCTAAAAACAATGAAATTAATGTTAACCTGTGATTTGATAGATGTATAGTTTTGGCACAAATAAAAATAAACTTACCAAAGGAAAGTAGCAATGTAATGACTAATGTGGTTAAACACTGTTCCACATACATGTTCGCAGATGATCTATGCATACTTGGAGCCGGTACCGACTTGAGAGAGATTTGTAAACTTGTACAACATGATGTAAATAATATAGTCAAATGGTGTCATGACAATGGTATTGTAATAAACCAATTAAAGACACAAATGTTAATAATAAGATCACCTCACAGTAATAACAGGAATCTAAATATAAATGCTAAAATTGTCACTCATAGCCACGACTGCATCCATAAAAATACTAGCTTAACATGTCACTGTAAACCTATCGACATAGTTCCTCATGCAACATACTTAGGAGTAATTGTTGATGAATTTTTTTCATGGACTGTACACATTGACCACATTTGTAACAAATTGAAAATTTTATTGAGTAAATTCTATCATCTTAAACATAAAATACCATTGAATATTTTAAAATGCTTGTACAAGGCCTTAGTGGATACAGTGATGTCATACGCTCTCGATAGTTATGGTTTAACTTACCCAACACACATAAAAAAATTAGAAACCCTACAAATTCGCTTCCTTAAATTATTAGTCAACAACAAAACCAAAAATAGACATAAAAATAACTACTACGAGTTATTCAAAGTGTGTAACATTCTACCAGCCAGTGTAAAACATAAATACTTATTACTATTAAACAACTATAACTATCGTGAGCGCTTGACACCACTTCAACATCAACACGGGCACGCAACACGAGCCGTGACGCGCGGCGAGTACTGCGTGCCGCGGGTCACCAGTGTGTACGGCGACAGAACCCTAGCAAAGCGTGTACCCTACCTGTTAAACAATCTGCCTGATGATCTCAAATCACTAAATACCAGTGGCGAAGGGTCCATACAAGCCGATTCCCATCGGCTTACCTTTTAGAAATACCACCCCACCTATCCACTATGCAGATCATAAAATTTTTGTAGAACGGCTTACCTTTGCCATAATTACGGCTTACCTTCGACATAATTTCACCCCTCGCCACTGCTAAATACTAAAAAAAGCTTTAACAATTACCTTAAAAAACATTATCTATTGAACCTATGATTTTTGAACTCTTAAAACAAACAACTTTGTGTTACCTTAAGTATGAGTGTATCTAATAATATGCTTGATGTTAATAATGTTGATTTATATAATACCTACTTAAATAAGACTAATTTAAGTACTCGCAGACAAACCTGCTGTTAGGTTTTGCGAGACAAGTTACAAGACTGTGTACTTTACCTTTTAAAAATAAATAATAATAAAAAAAAATGTATTGCAATTGCAATCAAAGCGATTACGATAGCAATGTAAGTTAATAGAACTTCCATACTTGAACCCCTCGCACAAAAATAAACAATAGCCTAGACTCTAAGAGTTTCAGAAGTTTTTCAGTCACCACAGACTTCTAGTATTATACAATTTATTTTAGAGAATAGTACGTAAGAAGAAAAATACTAACATGTTTTCAATGAAAATGGGTTTCTTGAAGGAAAATTCAAAATTTTACATTGCAAATTCATTAGTTTTCCCGCCTACGTCCACTTCTGTCATTCCTACATCTGTGGCGTCGCAACCTGTCCCAGTCTCAAGACGTCGCTTATCTCCTGCAGGACTCCAGTGACCCTCATTACCCAGATGGACGGATAACCACCCAATGGCCCGGAACACTACCGGGATAACGCTAATTTGTTTGGACCTGTAACATGTGACATTAGACTTATGTTTGTCAGTCAAATGAATGACCCATCAAACTTAGTAAGATTTTTTTTATATTTTATATACTTACCTACTTTAAATCATAATCAAATTGTTGTTCTTCCGACTGTATATCTAGACCTGCCCCCAGTGCCCCCCTAGCATGACCGACGAAACACATATATCGCGTGATATAGCATTTTATCAACACTCAATTGTCAAAATCCATTGTCTTTCTGACAGTTAAACGTGATAAAACGCTATATCACGCGATTCATATCGTGTTTTGATGGTCATGCTAGGGGGCTTACCTCCTAGCCAAAGTAACATTTGCAAATCTTCGTTATCGCTTTGCTTTCGAAACATGTATGGGATTGACTTAAGGTTTCGTAACTAACGAATTTTAAAACGTCAAACCCATACATTTTTCGGAGCGAAGCGATAGCAAAAATTTGTAAATGTGACATTGCTACAGGCTCAGGGATAGTTAATATAACATCTAAACTCTACCTTGCAGTCGATCACAAGAATGTTTTTTTTTTCACAAGTAGACCTCACAAGTCATAAGTTAGGCCACATAAGCTGACGACATTTTAAATAATAAATTTTTTCTATAATAATTATTAATTTTAAACTTTGACATTTTATAGGATGCATTCTAATTAATCTATCAAACTAATTATGACCTTGTAATGTGATTGTGACTTGTGACATACCTAATTTCATTAATTTAATCAATGAGTCTGTTTTAAATTGCCTGTAATCAGCCTTTTTATTCTATAATTTTTTTTACTGAATATTTGCATGCCTACATTAAGAAGGTAAATACCGTAAAACTGCCAAACTAGTATATTTTGTACCTAAAAACTTGTATTGCAGTATTGTCGCAAAAAAATGATATCTGTCTTCTTAAAATTCGCCTTGTTAGTAGATAGTTACAATAATTACTAGGTTGCTTTTACGTATGGAGTTTGCTGGATTTACATGACTTTTTTTTATTACTACAACAAAAAAGTTTTAGAAAACGTCCTCCCACTGGAGAGACCTAGGTAATACCTACCATAACGCCGAAATAAATAATTTGTTTGACGAATTGCTCCACAGTTGTTTTGTGTGTCTCTAATTTAGTCCATATTTTTTTTATATTTCTCACCAAATAGGTATGATATCTTAAGCGGAGCGGACGGATTAAAATATAATAAAAATGTATTTTTTACTCATCACTATAGTTGTAAAACAGCGGTTGTTATCGGATAGTTATCTAAAGCAGCCGATAATATCGTATAGACAGCGGCTGACAACCGGCTGCTTATCCGACTCAATACCAAAAGGTCTTACAACTTTTACAATTCCTGAGTCGAAATTGTTATAATATACGAGTCGTTAAATGCAAATAGGTATTTTTAGTAAATTTAATACCTACTCTGTCATGATGAATTCGTGGGCGATGAATTTGTAGAACATCAAACTGGAAATTCTGGTGTTCTCGTCAATTTCTCTGCACCACAAAACTGTTTACTGGTTACTGTAACGTTTATAGTAAGTAGGTAGTATGTAGACAGACAAAAATAATCACTTAGGACATAAAACGGCTTTAATAAAACATAGATTTTATAAAACATGTTTCAACTGTAGCCAGCCGCGGTTTATGGGTGATCACCGTAGTCAGCGAAAAAAGCGGCTGGTCAGCGGCTGGCTGACTAAGATAACAACCGCCTTCACATCTATACTCATCACTACATGAGAATTACCAATCATTTGGTGTTAACGAATCTGGCAGGTACTTAAAAAATGTGTTCTTTTGAAAATAAGGGCGAATAAGGCATCATGCGAATGTGTCTTTTCGAGAATGAGGTATTATGCGAATAGGTCCTTTCGAGGACAAGTCATTCCGCGAACGTGTCCTTTTTTTTGGCCCTGTGGCATTTTGCGAATAGGTCCTTTTGCTACAAAGCCGCCGCCGCTACGTACTTTGTGGTCCTTCAGTTGATGAGAGAAAGACAATTTCATTGAGCTTAGTAAGAAAAAAAAAATTAAAACATTAGCTAATATAGTGATTAATAATATTGAAACAAAACACGAAAATTTTACAGTAAATTCGTACAGCTTTCAAAGGATGTCAAATTCAAATGAAATCAGATTGATATTTCAGAACTTAGCTCTTTCGTATGGAAAAACATATGGTGTCCCTTATTTTCTTTGAAGCAGTAGATATTTAAAGAAACTTATCATAACGTAGTATCTATAGATGCTTATGATGAAGAAAGTTTTGAATTTTACTGTACCTCCACACAAACAATTTTTATTCAACAATGTAATTTATAAATTTTATAATCAGCTTAAATGCACGTTAAATTTTCGGTCTGTCTGATAGTGTATAGTCGGGGAAACTTAACTCATTATTTTAACTGATAAAACTCACATAACAATAACTTTATGATAGCCCTCGGCGTTTAACTCAATTGGTGATAAAACGCATAAAAATGGTAAAATTTTGACGTAAGTATTCCTCGAAGCGCACCCATTTTGAAGCGCAGCAACTCAATAAAAGGTAAAAATTTGAGGTATTCCTCGAAACGCACCCATTTTGAAGCGCACCTAAACTATTCCTCGAAACGCACCTGAATAGGCAATTTATTTAGGTGCGTTTCGGGGTATATGGTTTAAGTGCGCTTCATTAGGTGCGTTTCAAATTTTCGCTTTCACAAAACAGTTCCTCAGCTAGTCTGTTAAGTTAAACCATACCACTTAACTAAATTATAAAACAGAGTGGTATTAGTTACAGCTGTTTGTCAAAACTTAACCACATAAATAACGGTTAAGTTACCGATAAGCGACGATTAATGGTGAAAGAGCACGGTTAATTATAACTACGAGACACGACGAATGTTATACGGCGATAGTTAACTGGCTTTTAGCGGTTTAACTGTTGGTTAAAACACTATTATTTAGTTGCGATTGCGTATAATCGATTGATTAATAAAACGAAGGAATTTGGTTTAAAAAAATCGTTTTTCAATATTTTAATAACCTACAGAGAGAAAATTACATGAACTTTAATACCTAATGTACTTTCATATTTCTAAATGACAGACGATTAAATTTGTGGTAGAAAAAAAATATTTGCTAACGTAACTAAGCATAAGTAGATAGGTAGGTATGCTATTGTTATTAGGTATTTTAAAAACCGGCCAAGTGCGAGTCGGACTCGCGCACGAAGGGTTCCGTACCAAAAAACGGCAAAAAAATACGTTTGTTGTATGGGAGCCCCCCTTAAATATAATTTTATTCTGTTTTTAGTATTTGTTGTTATAGCGGCAACAAAAATACATCATCTGTGAAAATTTCAACTGTCTACCTGTTGTTGTTATTAATATCGAGCAAAAAACAGCAAAAAAATCACGTTTGTTGTATGGGAGCCCCCCTTAAATATTTATTTTATTCTGTTTTTAGTATTTGTTGTTATAGCGGCAACAGAAATACATCATTTGTGAAAATTTCAACTTTTTAGCTATCACGGTTCATGAGATACACCCTGGTGACAGACAGACAGACGGACAGCGGAGTCTTAGTAATAGGGTCCCGTTTTTACCATTTGGGTACGGAACCCTAAATAAGCAGACTAATCAGTAATGGTGTAATTCTCATATACACGGTCAATTTTTGACTATATCTAAAAATGAAATGGGGATTTCAGACCACGTAAATGAACAACTTTTACTATGGGGCCAACCACGAAATCGCGACAATTCCGCTGAAAGAAGAAAAAATCAGCTGTTCCGTAGAAAAGTACAACATCGACTCGACAGCTGATTTTTTTTCGCGATTTCGTGGTTGGCCCCATATTAAAAGTTGTTCATTTATGTGGTCTGAAAACCCCATTTCATTTTTAGATATACTTAAAAATTAACCGTGTAACTACTAGGGAAGTACTTATGCCCATTTTCTACTATAACAAACCTTTCAAAGTTTCCACATTTTCAAAGATCAAACTTTAACCCAAGAATCTTACATTCATCTTTAACCCATTAGCGAAAAATTTTCTAAGCTTACGCTTTAACCAAACTAGTTGCGCCACCTATCACAGTCAACAGCAGGCGAAGCTTAGTTCTGATAGTGGTGGTACCATCACTGCTCAATAGATGGCGTTAATACTATTAACTGGCTCGGTACTTGACACTACTGATGATTGACTGGTTTTTCCGTTTTGCATTGGAAATTCCTTTCATAATGCAATTAAATACCCGGATTGCAGAAATTCTAGTATTAATAACTAATTTAGTTTATAGTAGGAATTGGTTCCGTTTGAATTTAATTAATTATTAAAAAAGCCTGGTTGGTAGACCTAGATGGAACACAAAACAATTTTGACTTGTATCCTAACGTTATTTCTAAGTCATTTCAACTTATGAATTTTTAAGAGGTATTTTCGAAATTAAAATGTATCGAACCAAAATAACTGAATCGTGTTTCTGGTTCAATGTGTCTATAGAAAGATATAAAAAGTATATAAGTATCTTAATTTCAGAACTGTAGGATTGAAAATCGTAGCCACTTTAAATTTTCCTCACACATACTCGTTCCCTACAAAACTTAGCAAAGTGCGTGTGTAAAAGTTAGCCATTATCTAGCAATAGAAGGCCATAAATACAGTACTTATCATAAAGTATCCGAAGTTATCATAAAGTGTCTCATAGTTAGCCATTAGGCCGTATCAGGCCACTCCGCCCAACAGCCCATCGGCATCGGTCAGTTTAATTTCCGCCCGCCCTATCTGTAAACTTCCGGTCCAGCCTTATTCAATCATAACTATCAATTTATGGTTATACTAGTGTAACGGAAGTTATGTCTCTGTTGATAGCCGTAAATGTAAAGAAATTTTGATTAAATAGTGTAAGAAAAATACGTGTATTTTAAGTACAATGTGTTATTTATTAAAATAAAGGATCTTATTAGATGAAGAAAATACATTACTATGACTAGCGAGTTTATTTTCTGTTTTGTTAGATTCAATAAAACATTTTTCAAGTGAAAACTTCTTTAGCGGCGTTGTACACTTTTTTTGTAATGGGGAAAAATGTTAAACTCGCGTCAGTCAGGGTCACGTGACCCTGATCGAAAATTCGTAAGACGGATGATGTAGCGTAGACAGCCGGCGGCGGAAGTATCCCCCTCTCTTTTTACGGGGCGCGGCGAAAATGGCGGCGGGTCATTTCAAGACGTAAAAACTTGTGTCACCATAGCAACGCGCAAATTTTTTAATTCAATGTCAAAACTCTAGATTTTCTGTCAAGCTATGGATAAGACCTTCGTACAATACTATGCGCGCCAAATAAGAATAGTATCGACAACTTCACGGCACTGGACAATTTTGTTATTGCTTGGTAGAATTGATAACTTGATAATGTATAGGATGTACATAAAAAGAAACAAAATATATAAAAATATGATTTTTATTTTTGCTGGCATCGATCAGCATGGCAAACGATCATTGGATTTTTTGTTGGCAGTACAAAATTGACCAGTGACGTGAAGTTGTCGATACTATTCTTATTTGGCACGCATAGTACTATTCTGTATTCGTAAATTAAAATGCAGAGTAAATTCGTAAGACGGCATTTCGTGCAAAATTATTTCCTAACCATTCCAAAATATCAAAAATGCACAACGTTAATTAATATTCAAGTTTTCACTTCTGGCGGCAGTCCCGGAGTCCAAACAGATTTTTTTTAATGCAAGTTTTATTATTATTTACCACAAAATAAATTAATATGTGTAAGACCATAGTTTATCAAATTAAGAAATTTACCCAATTTTTAGGTAATCATTTTACATGCTTGGTACTTGAATATTAAGGCTTGGTATTACAACCGTTTGATTGATAAAATTTACCTTTCTTACTAAGAATTTATTGCCCATTTAATTTACAATCATTTTACATGCTTGGTAATACAACCGTTTGATAATTTAATAATAACAACAAACCCTTTCAATTAATTTGTTGTAAGTAAACAAAACAATGACGATTGTGTTCGGAGCACAATTAACAGTGCGTAAACAATACGCTTCAGTTTAGTTCACAATAAGTTCACTATTTGCATTATAAGGAAATACAACTACACAATGTCAGCTATAGGTAGCTGTTATCCGTTCCGATAAATAATACGTAATAACTAATAACTTTTAAACTTTTATAGATTTTTTATGCATTCACAATGCTATTTTTATATTAAGATTATTAATACAATTGAAAAATATTAGAAAAAATCGACTCACCCATAGAAGCTCAGACGGGACTCGAACCCGCACCCTTAGGATTCCGGCCCAATGCAATGGCGCTGGCCTACAGCGGAGACGTGAAAAATATTAGAAAATTTCGTCAATCCTGCTAGCGACTCGGTAGCATAATTGGTTAGTGCATTGGGCCGGAATCCTAAGGGTGCGGGTTGGAATCCCGTCTGAGCTGCTATGGGTGAGTCGATTTTTTCTAATATTTTTCAATTGTATTAATAATCTTAACTAATAACTTATTGTTACAAAGATGCTGGTGGGACCAACTTTGAAATCGTGAAAAAAAAATCAGCTGTCTCATCCTGATATTTTCGTCATTAATTAGGGTTCCGTACCAAAATGGTAAAAAAGGAACCCTTATGGTGTGACTCAGTCTGTCTGTCTGTCACAGCTGGGATATCTCAAGCATTACTAATGGTATTAACTTGAAATTTCGAATAGTTTAAGATGACATTTGCCCAACTATTTTGCAAATAAGAAATAAATAAAAAATAAATATCTTTTTACAACAGGGACTAAAAAGAGGTCTTAAAAATTTGAAGTGGGGCTACTAGATCATGTGGGGCATCAGTTTGCACGTTTTCAATCATTTTTTCTTTTAGTTTTAATCCGCATAGTTTTCGACTTATGATGAAAAATGTAAAAAAAAACCGTTCTCCCCCCTTACGAGGGTGGTTTGATAAGTCCGTCTCCGACTTTGTGAAGAAGAAAATTTTTTTTAAATAATATTTTGTTTTATTTTTCTACATAATCTCCTTTCAGCTCTTTACACTTCGACCAACGATGTTCCAACTTCTTCAACCCTTCCAAAAAATAGTTTTTATCAAACCCTGAAAAATAGTCTTCTGTTTTAGCTATCACTTCTTCATTGGATGAAAATCTTTGTCCACCAAGCCATTTCTTCATGTTTGGGAAGAGGAAAAAGTCACACGGGGCCAAATCTGGTGAATACGGGGGGTGTGGCAATAGGTCGTAGCGCAATTCCACAAGTTTTGATGTTGCGATTGCCGACGAGTGGGCCGGAGCATTGTCGTGATGAAATAAAACTTTTTTCTTTGCTAGATGCGGTCTTTTCTTCAGCAGCTCTACATTGAATCTATCCAACAAAGCAACATAATAAGCTCCGGTAATTGTCTTGCCTTTCTCCAAAAAATCAATGTAAATGACACCTTTGCTGTCCCAAAAGACAGTGGCCATCACTTTGCCAGCCGAACAAACAGTTTTTGCCTTCTTCGGGGCACGTTCACCGGTAGAAGTCCACTGCTTTGACTGTTGCTTCGTCTCTGGCGTATAATGGTGGACCCACGTTTCGTCAACTGTTTCGTACCGACGAAAAAATTCACTTGGATCGCGGTTATATAAACTTTAGCATTGTTTAGAAGTTGTTACACGAGTTCGTTTTTGGTCGACTGTCAGCAAACGCGGCACCCATTTTGCAGAAAGCTTTTTCATGCCGAGAATATAGTGCAAAATATGAAAAATTCGTTCGGTAGAGATGTGAATAGCATCAGCTATCTCGCGTATCTTCACTCGACAGTCTGCCATAACAATGTCGTGGATTTTGTTAACAATATCTTCAGTGGTGACCTCAATCGGCCTTCCTGGGCGGTCGGCGTCAGTTGTGGTGGTACGACCGCAATGAAATTCAGTAAACCACTTATGAACCATTCCATGAGATGGAGCAGAGTCCCCATAATATTTTTTCAGTTTATCCTCCGTCTGCTTAATGGTTTTACCACGTAAAAAGTAGTGTTTTATCAATACGCGAAATTCGTTTTTCTCCATTATAAAAGAATATCCCGACCTCACTTGCTTAAATGCTTAGAGTAAGACGCGATTCTGAAGCTTAAATGCTTCCGATTTTTTTTACTTTCGCGCCAATTTCAAAAATGGAACAGCATAAGCTCAGCAAGGAGTTCTGAATTAAGACAGGAAAACTGAATTATGATTCAACCTCAAAGTCACGGACTTATCAAACTATCCTCGTATCTCCGAAGTTTGCAAAGAGAAAAATCTGAAATAATTCTATGTGATAGCAGTTTATTTAAAGATTACAGGAAAAATAAAACGATGTCTCAATATAGCAATTTTTTTTAGAAATTATCAAATTTCTAAATAAGGTTACATAGGTCCACTATCGGTCAAGAGATGGCGCTGACCTAAAACAGCAATACTAATTTTATTATTCTACTCTGCAGTGTGGTTTGATGGTGCAAATGATGGTACGGAACCCTCGGTGCGCGAATCCAACTCGCTCTTGACCGGTTTTTTTTTGTATGAAGCAGCTGTTTTTTTTTTCTTGATTTCAGAGTTGGTCCTATAGTAAAAGTTGTTCAGTTTCTAGTCCTATCTACCATATTCGGCATTAGAGGTTATTTTATAACACGTTGTATACTTACTATTTCTGTAAAGACGCTATTTCAAATCAGTTTTACGTGAAAGTAGATAAGACGACGAAGTCAACAGTAATTAAATAAGGTGAAATTGAATCATATAAGGCACCATGCATACAACAACAACCTTAATTAAAAATAGTACATTACATTACAGCCGAGAACGGGAAGCAAGGTCGAGGATGGTTTGAAGACCGAGCCGCAGGCGAGGGCTTTAATCATTCGAGACAATGCTTCCAGTACAAGTTTTGTATAATACTTTACTCACGAAATGCGAGAAAATATTTTTTTTTTAGTAAAAATGTGATATTTAAATTGGTTCGTGTGACTATGTTAAATGACTAGTCATGCAACCATAAAGTTTTATAAAAATAATGCTAGCTGATGAGTTCTACTGATTTGAATTTGGAATACTTACTTCCCGCACAAGTGCGGGAAGTATTGAAATTCATTTCCGCACTGAATTTCAAATTTAGAATGTGATGAACCAGACCCACACGGAAATGTTAAACGCCCCGCATTACTTTTTCAAATGGAATAATAACATTTCAGAGCATGAGTGAGTAAAATATTATAATGTCTGAAAACTACCACTTGCCTGAAACATTTTGTGTGTTTATTTTTATGAAAAACTGCATAGTGGGAACGCTAGAACCGAAATGGGATTGATTCACAAGTCAAGACGAATTTTGAGTCTGATTTCTGTATGTCTGATTTTGATTACTTATGCATAACTTTTGAAAGAAATTATATTATTTTATAATAAAGTTTGCTTTTGTAGCTACCAGAAGGAAATTTAAATTTTTAAGAGAAATCACAATTTTTCAATTTCAATTATGTATAAAAGGAAAACAAATTTTGATTTATATATTTTTATCACTTTTGCTTACAAAATACAATAAAAACAAACCTTCAGATACAAAAAAAAAATCAAAAAGCTTTAAAAAATATTATTTTTGCTATTTCTTCTATGTAAATAAGAACTTTCTCGTATTAGACCCCAAATGAAGTCACCCATCAAGTTTTCATTATACTGATAACGTCACATCTTAGTGAAAGCATTCCCCTTGTTCTTCTGAATGCATATTCTGGTTAGCAATTGCTGTTCTTCCAGCTTTGGATGACAAGGCACAGAAAAGTGTACTGTGGGGTACTGGACTGAAGCAGACGTTGATGCTAGATAGGTCTAGATATGCAAAAATTCCAAGATTCAGTAACCAGGGCTATGGCGCCTAACACTTAGGTGGATTAACTACACAAAAGTAGCAATCATTGATGTGATCATGATCAGTGTGCTCCTTTCATATTCTTTTTACTGCAAACTTCATGCTTTTTAGGGTTCCGTACCCAAAGGGTAAAAACGGGACCCTATTACTAAGCCTCCGCTGTCCGACTGTCTGTCTGTCTGTCTGTCTGTCACCAGGCTGTATCTCATGAACCGTGATAGCTAGACAGCTGAAATTTTCACAGATGATGTATTTCTGTTGCCGCTACAACAACAAATACTGAAAAATAAAATAAATATTTAAGGGGGGCTCCCATACAACAAACGTGATTTTTTTGCCGTTTTTTGGTACGGAACCCTTCGTGCGCGAGTCCGACTCGCACTTGGCCGGTTTTTTTTCTCTCCTAAGTACCACGTTGAGCATTATATAATATACAAAAGCGAACTTTATTTGTTATAAATGTAGTTTTAGTTACCTACTTTTAGATGTAGACAATCAGAAAATATCCATTAATTAACAGACTCAAAATAAAAATAAAAAAATTGTTGACTTGTGATTGAAAACAATAGTGTATCTGCGTCTAGGTACCATAACTACATTTGTTTTCTTATAGAACTAGAAGAAAAGAAACTAGACTACAATTTTTTATATTTTTATTCAGAAAGTTTGATTACGATTACATATTTTTCTTACAAAAAACTGTCTACCTTGGTCTGACGTTAATTTTTCAATCATTGGTCTGTCACAGTTCATTACTTTTTACGGTAAATTACTTTTTGATTAGAAGATAGATACTTACTGATGAGATATTTTGTTTAATCCTTCTCGTAGTTTTTTTGTTAAAATTCCAAGAGATACGTCATCACGTCACTTTACATGGGAGTACCCGATGAACAAGCGACTTTATCTTCAAGTTCATTGAGTCGATAACGATTAATGGGTTGTGAATTAACGTTCTACTACGTGATACGTCATCGGGTTGACTCACAGCTTTGGAGTTTGAGCTTTGTATGCGTAACGATAAGGTGGGGATTGAAATGGGGGGCTTTCCGACGCCAGAAGGGCGCGGGGCTATCGACCGCTCGCCCACCCATCCCTGCCAGACGCGGCCGAGCGCGCGGCGGCGATGCACACGCGCGGAAAGATGCCCAGCACACACCCGCAATGTGTTGGCGACAAGTGTCAAAATTGCAAAAGACTGTTCTCATAGTGTTGTCCTACCTGACTATTTATTTGCTGATATCGTTCGCGTTCACCCCCGCGACGCAGATGATCTTCGTTAGAGAAGAGTTGCGTGTTGGGGATAAGTTTGCGTTTGTTTATGTCATCGGACAATCGCCGGTTTTTACGGACGCGGAAGGCGCTGCAGTATTTGCGGGATGCGGCAACTGTTTCATAACCAACAACAAGGGTTTTCTACCATTGAGCGAGTATGACGCTGTGCTAATCCACGGCGACAGAAGCCTTCTATCTGACGCAGCGTTCATGGATCCAGGGAAACGATACCTTCTGGAGACATCGCAGACATGCATCGGCAGCAAATTCAAGAAATGCCGGCGAAAACCGACGATTACCTCTTTTAGCAGTAAGGAGCATTACGATTTATGCAGTCTCTGCAAAAGCCTTCTCAAAAAACGCCTTTGAATGACCAGAAATCAATGTGATAATAATTTTAGTTAGGAAATCGCCTTGCTAGGTTGTATAGTACAGAGGAATGCCTGCCAAACGTTACAAATGACGTAGATTAAGGATGGTGCTTAGCTCTCTAATGTTAGGCTTCTGTATCCAAGGATAACAATCGATTAATTTAATAACTGCGTGAGTTATTAAAACTGAACTTTCAAGTCACTAATGATGGGTATGTTTGTCAAACCGATAGATAGAAATAATTAAAGTAAGTAGGTATATGGACAAGATTTTTCTTTGCAAAAGTATTGACGTCAAGTGCACGACACCGCAGTCTACTTGTGAAGAGCTGTCTATATATTACGTCACCAACAATATTTATCTTTATTATACCTAGGTTCATATGGAATAAAAAAGTATATCATTGTAGCGAGACATTTAATTCTGTCGATATAATATACTAAAATTTAATAGGTTACCATATAAAAATGCAATATATTTGCTAGTTTTTCAAGACTGAAGTGTTTTCATTGACTTGTGAAGACAAATAGCCACAGATTTAAATAATAGTTACTACAACTACAGGCTGAAATCGAAGTCATTGGAAATCTTTTAAACTACTAACCACGTGATCGTCATGTGTCAATCATCATCAATTTCGCGGTTATATTCCTGCCTTACAAGTAAATTAAGAATAAGTTTATACTGAATAACCAAAAAGTTTGTTTAGGATCTAATTGATTTTGTATTGAGTGACTGTTATAAAATGTACAAACCTGAATGCAAAGAGAAATGAAACCTCTTTGCAACAAATCTCAATGCAAAGAGATATAAAACCTCTTTGCATTTCATACGATCAGTTTATTATGACGCTTTGAGACGTTAAACGTAAGGAGTAATATTGCTAAGCAATATTTTTGGTTATTCTATAAGTATAAACTTTATTCTTCGTTCTTTTGTACGGTAGAAAAGATTGCCAATGACTTCGATTTAACCTTGTATAGCTTGAACGCTAAAGAAATAAGACAAATACAAAATAATATGTATTTTATAAACTGAACAAAAATAAGTCGTTTTCTCGAATATAGAAGCTTAATAGCCTTATATTACTTGTTGTAATCAAGTGTTTTGTAAAGTGTTTCATTTAAGTGTTGATTGTTTCGTGCAAAAGAGTACATACTTACTTAGATTAGATTATTATTAAATTGAAGTACCTATGATATTTTATAAACGAATGTTACAATAAGGACATCACAAGTCACTATAATTTTTTTAGGAAAATTATAATATTTAAGTGACAGTCAAGGCTTTAAAGTTTGTCCCAAAAGTAGGAAGAGTATTTTTGTCAAAAATATGATGATAAATCTTATTTGTAATTGATATGATATTTGGCAAATTTTCCCTCTTCCTCTAAAATAATGTGGTATTTACACGGGTCGAATTGACAGGCGAATTGCTGGTCCATTTTAGTCAATTAGTGCTTTTTATAGACAATCGCTTGTAAAATCTAATCGCAATCCTAATTTCAATGAGGTGGCGATTCAATTTTACAAGCGTTTGTCGACAAAATGCGCTAGTTGACGTTTGACCAAGTTGACCCGTGTAAATACCACCTTGAAAAATACATACATTCTAAATGTCTTTAAAATGATTGAATATTGAATATTCTATTGGTTAAAAACTTCTCAACAGTAATCAGTGTTGAACTTTTGAATGTCTAAGTAAATTAGTTTTGATTGATTTGTTTTATTCGTTTTTTTTAAAGTACGACAAATACTTGAAAAAATATCGTAATGTTCACTGTATATAGAACCATTGTTACAACTTGTTTTAAGAAATTTTATTTACTTATTTAAAGAATCTACTAGAGAAAATTCATAAAAAATGCTTACATTAAGCTTATATTTTCAGAATTTTAATAGGCATGAGTTTTATAAAATATGTATAATAATTATATTATCATATTTATAAACCCCTCATAAATATTAGTGTCTTTCCTTAAATGAATGAGTAAATGTACGAAGTTGAAAACTTAACTGTTAAAAAATCTTTGGTAATGTTGTTTTAGTTAGAGCTTAAAAAAGAAATCATGTTATTATTTTTAACACTTAATGGTTTTTTAATTGCTCAGTATTAGATAAGTACCTATGCCTTTTTTTGTCTCCCACCGAAGACGTCCAACCGATGTTGCCCCTAGCATGACATCCGAAACACGATATAAAATAATAATAATGCCGATTATGGTAGATAGAGACCATCAAACTGAACAACATTTACTATAGGACCAACTCTGAAATCGCGAAAAAAGCCAGCTGTTTCATACAAAAATTAATAACGAAAATATCATAATGTATGAAACAGCTGATTTTTTCGCGATTTCAGAGTTGGCCCCATAGCAAAAGTTGTTCAGTTTAATGGTCCCTATGTACCATATTAGTCATTTAGGGGTTATTTTGTAACACGTTGTATATTTCGTGATAATAGCGTAATTTTATCGATACTCAACTGTCAAAATTATCATATCGAGTTTCGGTGGTATGGTCATGCTTGGCTAGGCGTATTTAAGGTACTTGTAATAGACTGAATACTTACATATTGGTTTAAGTGTAATGTATTGATGCTATAGTCTTGAAATACATTATATCCAGTATGACCGTATTAAAAATGTCTGCGTCTTGTTGTTATCTCGTATACATGTAAGTATTGTGTTGGTAATTGTGTATCGTATGGGTACCTAAATATTTTAAAACATTGTTGTGTTGCTTTTCATTGTTTAGTGTTATATGTTCAGCAACGAGGAAAGTATGTGAAAATAAAATAAAAAAATATTTGTATACAAAATGGATGGTATCTTTTATTTCGAGCGTCATTTTTTGAAGTGAAAACTTCTTTAGCGGCGTTGTACGCTTTTTTGTAATGGGGAAAAAATGTTGAACTCGCGTCAGTCAGTCAGGATCACGTGACCCTGATCGAAAGTACGTAAGAATATGTAAACACTTGTGTCACCATAGTAGCGCGCTAATTTTTTTATTCAATATCAAACCTCTAGATTTTCTGTCAAGCTATGGATAAGACTTTCGTACAATACTGTTCTGTATTCGTAAATTCAAATGGAGATTAAATTCGTGCAAAAAATTCTCACTTCTGCCGGCACTCCCGGAGTGCAACCCGTTTTTTTATCCCGGAAAGCTACTCAACCTCTTTTTACAATATCAATGGTTTTTGCAGTTCTGTAGCATCATTGCTTCATTGTTTATAGTGTATCGACAAAAATAACAATAACATTTAATTAGATACTTGTTTGAATGTTTTATCGATCTTAAAAGCTCTAAATTGGAAAAAAGCACCTTCAAACACCTTAAAAAACAGTTTAAAAAAGTTACGTCTTTTGATGTCAGTCTATTGAAGTAACGTTTGAAATCAATCGGTTCAGCCGTCTTTGATTAATCGGTGAACAAAAATAAAATTCACTGATTTACGACTTTCGGAACTTAAAAAACCATTTGGATTTTCAGAATTAGCCGCGCTGGTTGTGAGTTCATGATACCGTTTTATCGTAAACTATAATCGTAGATGACATTGAATTAGAACTTTTCTTTCAAAGTATACAAGTACACTATTATACAGGGTCATTTTAAACTTACTATCCAAACAAGGATGTGTCCAGTCCATGAAACTGAACAACTTTCTCCAAGAAACATGTGTCGAATTTCGCCACAAAATTTCAGTTATCCCATACTAAATTGATCACGTGATCTCTTTGATTTGTCTGGATAGTCGATTTTTTGTACATTTTGGGCCCTGTGTTCCTTAGTAAAAGTTATTCAGTTTCATGGACTGAACACATTATTGAAATTTGGATGGTCAGTGTAGATTGACTCTGTATTACGTTTAGAATAATAATACCTAGAACTATAGTTCTCTACAAAGCGCACTGTCAAAAGTGAGGTAACTAAAACAGACAAAATGGCGCCGTTTTTAGATTGTTATTCTACATTATTACCTAATCATACCGATTAAGAACAAAACAGTTTCAATTTTCCCACATTTATAAGACTAGTTATTATATTATTGGGTTTCAGTTACGATCAGTTAACGTATGAAGGATATAAATTTGAAAACTAAACCATTCTGGCTTGGTATAAGTTGCCTCACTTTGCATACGAGGACACGGCTTCTAGGTGTTATTATTCTAAGGTATTACGCTAGTAATATAATAAGTCTATGCTCTGTATACTACACCTTTGACGTACAATGCGATTAAATTAACAATGTACAACTGAAGTGACTAACTTCAGGGCGCTTGAGGTACAAAACGACCTTTTTAGGGTTCCGTACCAAAATGGTAAAAAAGGAACCCTTATGGTGAGACTCAGTCTGTCTGTCTGTCTGTCACAGCTGGATATCTCGAGAACTACTAATGGTATCAACTTGAAATTTGGAATAGTTTAAGATGACATTTGCCCAACTATTTTGCAAATAAGAAATAAATAAAAAAATAAATATTTTTTTTACAGCAGGGCCTGAAAAGGGGTCTTAAAAATTTGAAGTGGGGCTACTAGGGCATGTGGGGTATCATATGAAAGAGCGCCGTTTGCACGTTTTTAATCATTTTTTTTTTTTTTCTAGACCGCATAGTTTTTGACTTATGATGAAAAATGTAAAAAAAATGACCGTTCCCCCCCCCTTATCTCCGAAGTTTGCAAAGAGAAAAATCTGAAATAATTCTATGCGATAGCAGTTTATATAAAGATTACAGGAAAAATAAAATGATGTCTCAATATGGCACACTTTTTTAGAAATTATCAAATTTCTAAAAAAGTTTACATTAGTTCCACTATCGGTCAAGAGATGGCGCTGACCTAAAACTGCAAAAGTAATTTTATTATTCTACTCTGCAGTGTGGTTTAATGGTGCAATTATGATGGTACGGAACCCTCGGTGCGCGAGTCCGACTCGCTCTTGACCGGCTTTTTTTATTTAATCTGTAAAATTGTAATCTACAACTTCACTCCAGAATGGATGGGAAAGTGAAGATCACTGGTACCTATATTGTATACGTATACGTCAAACTTGAAGTAGACTGATATTTGGCCGGTTTCTGACGTAACTGAAGCTTTGCGTGTCTTTAACCCGTTAATGACTTACCCCTCACCTGCACTCGTCTAATAATAGTTAGCATTAACATTTTACAGAATACGTCACAAAATGACGTTAGCTGTACCCGTAGTATGAACAGTTATCGAAAAAAATAGCGCGCGTAAAAATATTCGACGGAGTAATTTTGTCATCGACCGCCGAAAAGTGGAATGCATTTTCTCATACAATCGAAACACAAATTATCGATTTTCATTTCAAAGAAAACCATTGATCGATTGCTCCACTGATCGATGCCTTATTAGTATTCCCCGATGTAACTATTCACCGAAAACCAACTTACCGATGTTTATTTCAACTACACAACACATAGCCGACTATTTTGTCGAATGTAACATTTCAACGAAAAATCGAGTAAAGCTTTACAGTATTAATAATCAATGGAGCGATCGATCAATGATTTTCGTTGAAATGAAAATCGATAATTTGTGTTTCGATTTTACGTAGGAAACCCTGGATAGAGAGGTAAAAGAAAGTCCACAATTAATTATGTGAGGAATTATTAAAATCTTGGACAAGAATAATAAGACCACAGCTGACAGATAAGAATTGCGTACGCTTTATTGATAAGTAAATGGTACGCTCTTTAAATGTACCTAAATGTAATTAAAAACAATCAAATATGATGATCTCCGAACCGAAGATGTAAAAAACAATTAGGTTTTTGTTTTATCAATCATTGGCAGCCATTACACACGTCAATCTGGTTTCAATCTGATCAAAACCGCAGATTGATGGAATTTGATGCGGTTGGTTTGCGACGTTACACGGTCAATCCAGCAAGATCTGGATCGCAGTAGATCTTGGTAGATTGACAATCTACCACGATCCACGGTGGTCTTTGGTAGGGTTGCCAACTTTTTGCATTAACTTTTGCGTGATATCGATCGATGACCTCAGTGGTGCAGTATTCAACATGCCAGTCTACCACGCAAGAGGTCCCGGGTTCGATCCCCAGACGAAATCGAAATGATAAATTTTAATTTCTGAGTGACGGGTCTGCGTATAATAAGTACATAACTATTTCGAAAAGTTAGTACCTATTAAAAACCCAAAAGCACCCATTTTATGCCTTGGTTAGTTTAGGGTTAGATGGCGCTGTGTGTGTAAAATCAAATATCGATATTTATAATACTATTTTACCAAGCTATGAACTATCTGAGTGCCAAATTTCATCCAAATCAGTTCAGCTTCAGAAGGCTGAACTGATTTTGATGAAATTTGGCACACATACATATACAGTTATAGCCTGGTATAGTAATAATAATATCGAGGTAAAAAAGTATTTTTCAAAACATTGCAAAAAATATAGTAAGTAGACTTTTGGGAAATTTATGAAAAAATAAAGTCCTCATTTATTTTTAACTAGCTTCCTTTAAAATATAAAAATAGGGTACATAGGGTAGGTACTTCCTAGGGCACCAAACTAACTGTATGCCAAATTTCATCATCTTTCACTGCGATCCAATTTTTTTAACCGACTTAAAAAATTAAGGAGGGTTCTGTTCTCTTCATCTGTATATTTTTTTGCATGTAGTCATGGGCGGGAGCTAGTTAAAAATAAATGTGGGCTATATTTTTTATAAATTTCTCAAAAGTACTTACTAAAGTATTTTACCCTAGGGTACCTTTGACCAGGA
The DNA here is from genome assembly GCA_943789525.1 of Agriphila geniculea. Classification (NCBI taxonomy): domain Eukaryota; kingdom Metazoa; phylum Arthropoda; class Insecta; order Lepidoptera; family Crambidae; genus Agriphila; species Agriphila geniculea. The sequence goes on along the minus strand of OX038869.1, from coordinate 22,484,333 downwards.
TAAAAAGTATCTTATAATTTAATCCAGGCTATAAACTGTGTGTCAAACTTCATTCAAATCATTCAGCCTTAAAAACTAACATACAGACGAACAGAGAAACAAGCTCCTGCTTTTTTATAGTTGGTTAAAAATATTTGATCGCAGTATATTGTGCTAGATTTTCAGTCTACCATGGTAGATTGACAATCTACCACAATCTACCGCGATCCGATGCAAGCAGATTGTGGTAGATTGACAATCTACCGTGGTAGACTGACAATCTACCACAATCTACCGCGATCCGATGCAAGCAGATTGTGGTAGATTGACAATCTACCGTGGTAGACTGACAATCTACCACAATCTAATGCGATTCGATATTTTTAACCGACTTCAAAACAGCAGGAGGTTGTTTTTTTGTTCGTCTGTATGTTTTTTTAGGGTAGTTTTCAAATGTCCACCCGGATGTGGTCGCGGGCGAAAGCTAGTTAAAAATAAATATGGGCTATATTTTTTACAAATTTCTCAAAAGTACTTACTAAAGTATTTTACCCTAGGGTACCTTTGACCAGGATAAAAAGTATCTTATAATTTAATCCAGGCTATAAACTGTGTGTCAAACTTCATTCAAATCATTCAGCCTTAAAAACTAACATACAGACGAACAGAGAAACAAGCTCCTACTTTTTTATAGTTGGTTAAAAATATTTGATCGCAGTATATTGTGCTAGATTGTCAGTCTACCATGGTAGATTGACAATCTACCACAATCTACCGCGATCCGATGCAAGCAGATTGTGGTAGATTGACAATCTACCGTGGTAGACTGACAATCTACCACAATCTATTGCGATTCGATATATTTAACCGACTTCAAAACAGCAGGAGGTTGTTTTTTTGTTCGTCTGTATGTTTTTTTTAGGATATTTTTCAAATGTCCACCCGGATGTGGTCGCGGGCGGAAGCTAGTTAAAAATAAATATTGGGCTGTAATATGTTTTTATAAATTACCCCAAAAGTACTACATATTAATTTCAATGTTTTAAAAAATAAAAATACTTTGACCGAGATAAAAAGTATCCTATGTTTACCTAGGCTAATTTAGCGCACAGTTTGTGCGCTAAATTTCATCTAAATCAGTTCAGCCTTCAAAAAACATGTGTACGATAGCAGCAGTAGATTGCGATGAGCAGACTGCAAGTTCTCTGTTCGTTCGTTTGTATGTTTGTTTTTTAATGATTAATCGAATGTCCACCCACGCGGATGTAGTCGCGGGCGGAAGCTAGTTAAAAATAAATGTGGACTACATTTTTATAAATATCCCTATAAAATTTTTAATTGTTTTGAAAATAATACTATTACCTCGAAAAAAAGGTGCCAACCCTAAGCCAGACCAAGCCAGATTGACGTAGATTGACAATCCAGCACAATCTGATCACGCCAGACCGCGCCAGATTGAAACAGATCGCGAACAACGTTACACAATCAATCTCTGTCAATCTTTGTCAGTCTGGCACGGTCTGGATTGTGTGTGTAATGGGTGTCATTTAGTATTTTTGCTTTTCAGATAAAATGGTTTTGCGGTCCGGTTATTCATGAGTTGTAAGGTTAAGGACAGTGATATCGATCTGTCGACACATTTAGACACACATTTTGCAAACCAAGAATAAACATTATTGATAACCTTTATCGGAACAATTGTTTGAACATCTTTGAACATCGTACAATATTTTTTTTATCTTTGGGTGAATGTTCTTGTTGTTGGCAATTTCCGACTTTAACGGTAAAAAACCTACGTTGATAAATCACTATCGAGCTATTCAGTTATCTAACTTGGGTTTATTAATGTTTTAACAATAATCGTGTCACAGGTTAGATGCCAGGGTTAAGTGAATGAGACAATTAATTCAATAATTATATTTTTGTGATACCGTCAATGCTTTTAATTATCACGATACACTTATAGCGTATTTTATTTTATTAACCGACTGCAAAGAAAGGGCTAGTGTTATCGCGTATCTTGAAGTTTGGTATGTACTATTTGAAGGCGAAACGTTCGTGCCGGCAAAACGTTCGTGCCGGCGAAACGTTCATTGGCAAAAGATAATGCAGAGTAAAAATTCATAGGTGAAAGATATTTAAGAGAAACATTCGCCGATTAAAAGTTGTGTTGGCTAATGATTCAAAGGACAAATGACTGAAGGAGAACAGTCCCAAACTCATTCTTTATTAGACTTGTCTGGCTTAGAAGTAATGATAAATCAAATATTTGAAAATGTTATTGCATGCATGCATGACTCCGACTGCATGCTTGTTGAACTAAAGTTCTGAACAATAATAAGCCATCAATATTTTTTACGTTTGCCTTTAATACTCATATTTGATTTTGTTTCCATCTATTCAGTTGACTTGTCTTTTGATGCAGGCGGGTTTTTTATTTGTGAGTGTTTAACACTACCTTTGTAGTGTTAGATTTAATTATTATTGTTACAGAATTGCCACTTATAACAGGATTATAGATATAGAATGAAAATAAAAGTTATAATACTTATTATTACGATTCACAAGCCATTAAAGTATACTTAACTTATTTATATCGTGTGATCGGAACGATTTAGTATTATGTATCTTTAAAAAAAACATAATTTATAATTTGATAGATAATCACAGACCATACAACAATACTGTGTGGACAATTGCAATGTTACAATGTGATTATATACACATCAACTTCGTCTAGGGATACAGGTGCTATTTTCATACAAACGAGGTAACTTTGAAGCCTTGGTTTTCTGCCAAAGATGTACCGTGCTGTAATCTGATGATGGCCATCCAGGGAGTGAATGGAGTAGATTCAAATCGCTATACACACCCAACTGATCTGATCAGCATTCTAAAATAATAATGGGTCAGAGTTCTCAGTTTGAGGATTTCCATACATTTTCATGCTATTTTTGCGGTTTTTTTAAACATGTCCATTATGTTTTTAGAATGCTGGTCAGATCAGTTGGGTGTATATAGCGATCTGAATCTCCTCCATTCACTCCCTGGATAGCCGTCATCAGATCACAGCACAGTACATCCCTGGCAGGAAACCAAAACTTCAAAGTTACCTCGTTTGTATGAAAATAGCACCTGTATCTAGGGTTGCCAGATTAGCTGGCGTCAATTCCGGGACAACGATAGCGGAGGGGGGAGGTGCAAATGACATCAAATTAATTTATATAGCAACAACGTGAAGCGCAGACAGCAAACGGTACGCACTGTACGCTACGCTATGCACGAAGCGTAACCTACTCGTAAAATAATGAAAAAATTCAAATCCGGGACAGTAAGGTGTAATTCCGGGACACGGGACAAGGCACGTAATTCCGGGACAATCCCGGAAATCCCGGGCGTCTGACAACCCTACCTGTATCCCTAGACAAAGTTGATGTGTGTATTAACAATGTAGGTACTTAACTGAAATGACCAACTTCAAAGCTCTTGCGATACAAATGGACGAATTTCAATCTGAATAATTTTCCCTTATCCATACATTCTCGATTGAAGTTGCAGCGGGTCAGTGTCTTTTGTCAATTTAATTACATCATACACGATGTAAAGTTTTTACCCGATAATATGTGACTTAGGTGGTTTATCTTTAGATAATTATGTTTGAGTACTAGGTGTTGACATTAACAAGTGTTTTTAAACTCTTATAAGTGTGTTATCTTAGATTTGCTTTAGTGTGTTTGTAACCTAGATTTATGGGACTGGTATAAATATGAAAATAAAAGATTTAAGTTTGATCAAAAGTGAAATTTTATTGATACCTCAAAAAAAACAAAAGAGCAAAATGTTAAAAGATTGTGAGAAAGTTAAAAGAACAGGGCGTGGGTGTAACAAAACTTTGCAGCTCACTTGTTGTACTGGCGGAAGGCCTTAAATTGCAGTGTTCTCACTGAGCTGAGAGTTTGCTTATATGAGTAATAAAAGTGAAATCAGACAGGTAGGGTTTGTAAGAGAAATGTGAATAAATAAAAGCTCTAGCTTATCGCTATCCTTAAAGTAGATTTACAATATATACAGACCAAATGTGGGCTACTAATCAATAGAAAACCATTTGACAAACATACAAGTGCACTTCGGATTGAGCTGGTGAATTACAAATCAAAAGCAAGTTATGCGGTACTTATTGCAGCTCACTTGTTGCACTGGCGGAAGGCCTTAAGTTACAGTACTCTCACTGAGTTGAGAGTTTGCGTATATGAGTAATAAAACTAAAATCAAAGAAGTGGTGTTTGTAAGAGAAATCTGAATAAATAGAAGCTCTTGCTTGTCGCTATTCTTACAGTAGGTTTACAATATATACAGGTCGGATATACGCTATTAATCAATAGAAAACCATTTGAGAAACATACAAGTACACTTTAGATCGAGCTGGTAGTTTACAAATCAAAAGTAAGTTATGCGGTGCTTATATACATATAGCTAGGCTAAACTGATGACAGAAAAGAAGAGTAGAGATGATTATTGGGCGCCACACGCTTATGGGTAACTCACAAACGTGAATAATAGAGGAAAGCGTAGCAAGATAAAATATAGGAACGGTTACACCTGAGATTCGTGTTCCGCTGAGGGCTTCTGGATCGCCAGTCACTCAAAGCCAAAGGTCAGCAAACGAGGGCTTGACGATGTTGTCGTCTGCTCAGCAGCACTCGTTTCGGATGGGTGATCCCGTCAGAATTAAAAGAACTGTCGAGGAAATAGGAAACACAGCGTTATGTCAAAGCAGTGACATAAAAAGGACGTTAGTAGAAATAATTGCCGTTTAGCAGAAAGACTTACCCGGACGCCGAGAATTCGAGGACTAATGTAAGAAATTTGCGGTGCTCGCGGTGATGTAGCTTAGGACGCAATTAGTGTGGTTTACCACGGACAGATTACACACGCAGCGTACGAAAAATACTTTCAATCACAGTGCACAATCGCGCACTCACAGCAAGTTATGTAGAAGTTAAGAGAAAAACGAAAAAGAATCACTGGAGAGAGGGTCGGGCCCTATTTATCTGTTTTCTTTTCATCCGTTCAATCTCACGACTAATCTACCACTTTCTCGAAACAGCCAGAATGAGTCATACCGACTTGCACACTTCTAGAATGTTCAGATTATAGTCTATGGTTAAGAAAATTAGTTAAAGATAAATGAAGGATTATATGAAATCAAATAAAGGAAGATTTGTAGAATCTAAATCACTAATTACTCCCATTGTACATTAGATATTCGTGAAGTTATTTATTAAAAGTTTTTAGGAACCATAGATAATCCAAATTCTTTATCTGTGAATCCAGCCGTGAAAGCAGGAAGCTACTTCACGCGAGATGTCAGTTTTGAGTGCTATTGTATGAACGAGATGACAGGATGGTTATGCATTTAGGTGTGAGAGAGATGGTAATATACGCGCGACAGACTGCCACTACTTGACACTAGATAGCGCTAAAGTTTTGATGAAGTGTGGAATCCCAACACTAGGTGGCTTTATGAAAAAAGGAGACACAAACAGCTAGACATCCCTGCCAGAATGAGAAGGCGTATATGTTTGGATGCTTGCTCGTGGTAATAGTTCCGCTATTCCTCGCCAGATTGAGCCAATAGTCCGAAATTACGATGTTTGTCCTGATAAAATTAAAATGTCAAACGTCAGATTGAACTGTTGTTTGTTGACGAATATAAGTCTATATAAAATATTAAGAAGAAACTAGCAATTATTGCGTGGAATTGAGTTAATGAAAATGTATGTACCTTGCAATGTGGGATGTATAAAAATGTTGTGTAATGATGTACAATATTGGATCAAAAGAAAAGCATAAGTAAAGGTTGGTACCGTCAAAGTTTATTATGAATGTAACATATCAAAATGATATGTTACAGTACCTCATTAGTTGAGAGAAAAAAAAATAAAAAAAAGGACTAGGATGAGGTGAGTGAAGGACAGTTCACTATCCCCACACAGCAAAGAAAACAAAGCAAAAGCGTGAGGAAACCTGAAGGAAACAGATAGAACGCAAGGAATAGAACGAAGGAGCAAGAGGAGAAAAATTGTAGAGAAAGGAAAGTTGTGTAGAGAAAGAAAAGGTTTTGTAGAGAAAGAAGATGGATAGCACGGTATAGTAGAGTAGGAAAGTAAAAAAAATTGTGGGTTGGGAATCAAGTAAGGAAAGGAAAGGGCAAAAGGAAACAAAAACAAAAAAATACATAGACTACATGCCAGCTGTTGGCGTAAACAAATAAGTTATTTAAATAAACGGAATACATAAACAATATAGATAATTGATATCGACGGTGGGTCTTACTTCTGGCCTATATGCCATGCGCCCTTGCCGAAAGTTTAAAGTGTGCGTATACTAGATAAATATGGATATACTTAAATAAATGGAGTGCCGATGGCCTATTTTGAGATTCGCATCCGCTCTGATATATAGATGAGTATAATATACTAGTGTAATAAGAATAATCTGTTGTCGTTAGGGCTTATTTTTACAGAGTTACAATCCGCTCTGAGTAGTAAGGCTTTTGGTTTTTCATTTATGGGATTACCAGCCGTCCCATAGAATAAACTAGATACTATAAACTAAATATATATATTTAATAAAAACCATACAGAAAAATAGAGTACATAAAAGAATATATAATAGGGTTAGGTAATGGGTATGGTGATGGCGAGGGGGTGATGAGGGGAAATGTGGGATATGGAGATGGGACTTTTAGTCGGCTCTTACGACACGCAAGGGTATAACGATGGCACTATTCTTTCTCCGGCAACCATACGGATAAGGATGAGAGGAGATGGTATGTAGAGGCAGAGCTAGAGATAGAAAAGAGAAAAATACTCGTATATAATCAAATACATAAATGAAATGAAATGAAATAAGAAAAAATATGTGTAGTTATATAGGTATAGATTTTAAAATGTCCTTAATGTGCCAAGTGCCTAAATCCTTGGATGTGTGAAAGTCCTTCAGAATGTATGCAAGAGGAGAGATCTTCTTTTTCACAATACATTTAGTGAATTTAGGAGCAAGTTTTGCAGTGAAAAATTTATTAGCATCAGAAAGTGGATACTCTTTCTTCCATACAGTCTGGCCCTCCTGATATTCAATATCACGCCTATTTTTGTTGTAATTAATTTTATATTTGGAGTAGGCTTTGGACATGTTGGAGTTTACTTTAATAAAAATGTCTTTAAGATGAGGTAGAGTAGATGCGTATGAGGTCCTATCGGTAAACAAAATATCTTTTTCTTTGAGTGGAGAGTTGGGATACCAGTCACCAGAGAGTACAGCTTCGCGGCCATGATTTAGAAAGTACGGGCTAAAACCAGTGGATTCACTAACGGCTGTGTTGATAGCAAATTCAATTTTTGGTAATTCTTCGGCCCATTTTCTGTGGTCTGTACCTACATAGGAAGATATGGCCGTGACAATGACACGATTAGTCCTTTCAGAAGGGTTGTTTTGTGGCAGGAACCTACAGTTATAAAAAGAATTGGGAACTTTATATTTCGCAATCAAATCCTTCATGGCATTGGAGATATATTGGGGTCCGTTGTCCATGACAATTGTTTGAGGAATCCCATACTTCATAAATATATTGTTTTCAATAATAGAAACTACTGTCTTGGCAAGTGAGTTCCTCATAGGAAATATGCATGTATACTTAGTGAAAACGTCGGTAACTACTAGAATGAATTTGTAACCCTGATAAGATCGAGGTAGGGGGCCCATTATGTCTGTTGAGATCATCTGGTAGGGACGTTGGACCTGTTTGGGATTTTTCATGATGCCTGGGGGACCTTCATTCGTGCTTTTATAAGCCAAGCAAACTTGACAGTTTTTGATATATTTCTTGACATCTCTATGTAGCGATGGCCAATAGTAAGATTGAGTAAGACGCTTCAAAGTCTTAAAGATACCTAAATGGGCTGCACTCGGGTGGTCATGACATTTAGCTATGACGTCATGCCGCGATTCAAAAGGAATCACGAGTTTCCACTCACAGTCAGCAGAGAGAGGGTTGGAATTTTTCATCCTTTTATAAAGACGATCAGAAATCAGTTTCCAATCAGAGAATTTGTGGGGTGAAGATTTGACGTCTTGTACTTTCTTGAGGTACCAAGAGTCTTTAGTAGTAGAAGAAGAAGTAGGGGAGTTTTGAGACGGATCGTCATCAGAAGTGGCATTTACGGGAAATGAACGAGAAAGAGCGTCGGCCAAGGCATTATCCGAGCCCCTACGATACTCAATTTTAAGATTAAATTGAGAAAGCCGGACCGCCCATCTCGCCAATCTTCCCGTAGGAGATTTAAGACTAACAAGCCATTTCAGACTACTGTGATCAGTATAGACCGTAGTGGGGAAGGGAGAGCCTTCAATATAACCCCTAAATTTTTCTAGAGCAAAGATTAAAGCATTGAGTTCCTTTTCAGTTGTGGCATGGTTTCTTTCTGGTTTAGTAAGAGAACGGCTAGCGAAGGCGACAGGATGTTCCTTACCCTCGTCATCCTTTTGAGAGAGGACACAACCGAGACCTAAATCAGAGGCGTCGGTAGAGATGATAAAAGGTTTATCAAAATTAGGTATAGAGAGGATGGGTGCAGATACCAAATGTTGCTTAACCTCGTTGAAGGCAAGGAGGGCTTCTTGCGGAAAACTAAAAGCTTTGCCCTTGGGCTGTTTTTTTATTAAGTTATTTATAGGAGCAGTTACTAAAGAGAAATTTTGGATAAAACGCCTATACCATGATGCCATGCCTAGGAAACGTCTGACTTCTTTTTGGTTAGTCGGGACAGGGTATTCTAAAATGGCCTTGACCTTGTCACTGTCAGTGCGTAGTCCGTGTCGGTCGACGATGAACCCTAGAAACTTAAGGGAAGATCTGCAGAAAACTGACTTTTCAAAATTGATGGTGAGACCTACATCTTTTAAACGTTGACAGACGCGCTTCAATAAATCGACGTGTTCGTCATATGAGTTACTCACTAGGATTATGTCATCAATATAGGTGAAAAGACGGCCAGCAAACTCAGGTCCAAAGACTTTATCCATAAGTCTCATCATTCTAGCAGATGCATTTACAAGTCCGAAGGGCATGCGGCAAAATTGGAAAGCCCCAACTCCAGGAATAGAGAAACTAGTCTTTTCCCGGGAGTCTGGGTGTAAATTAATCTGAAAAAATGCGCTTTTCAGGTCAATAGAGCTTAGAAATTTAGCATTATTAAGAGAATCAAGTATGTCTTGGATCCGTGGCATAGGATATGAATCTATTTTGGTAACACTATTCAGCTTTCTACTGTCTAGGCAGATCCTTAAGTCTCCGTTAGGTTTGGGTACTACTAAGAGAGGGGAATTCCAAGGTGAATTACTTTTTTCAATAATACCCATTCTTAACATATCATTAATTTCAGCCTCGACTCGCTGTTTATAGTGAACTGGTATAGGGTAGTATTTTTGTTTCACTGGGGAATGATCACCAGTATCAATGACATGTTCTTCAAGATCAGTGAGACCTAAGTTGTTAGAATCAGCAGAAATACTTTTAAAATCAGCGATAATGTTATCAATCTGAGATTTTTGTTCAACCGACAGATCCTCATAAGCATGTAAGTGTGTGTTTGTCTCAAGTAAAGAGTTATAAGCAGAAGGACACTGTGAGTCAGTCGTATATTCCAGAATATCCTGACATAGGTTAAATGCCCTAAGAAAATCTACACCTAAAATAAGAGGACTATTAATATCTGTGCACACATTGAGAGTAATTAGCCTTAGATTCGACTTGTAAGCAATAGGTATCGTAATGGATCCTAAAATATTAAGATTGGCGTTATTGCCAACTTTAAGAGTTTTAGAAGATGGCTGAAGATGAGTCTGTAGACCTAATTCCCTAAGCGTCCCTAGTGCATCACCGCTGAGTATTGAAGTTGATGCACCAGAATCGGCCAAGGCCAAGCACTCTGTTCCCAAAATGTTGACTTTGATAAACGCTCGGTTGTCAGGCAAGTTTGACTCAAAAAGCGGAGCTATCTTCTGAGAGGAGAAAAAGTTTTTTAAAAAAATTAGATATTCCTGCCATTCCTGGTCAGTAGTATGTTTAGTTTGTTTGGAGTGTTCAGGTTTAAGAGAGAGAGAGCATGCTACTGACCGCTTATTCAGTTTTTTGAACAAGTACAGTCGCAGTAAGTACATTAGGTTTTTTACATTTAAAACATATAGGTGTATTGTATACATTACATTTTGAATAGTGATGTTCGCCACTACATTTTAAACAAGTGACAGCATCTTTTTGTAGCATAGCGGAATTGTTAGCATTATGGGAGATGGTAGCAACATTTCCCGATGAAGATTTTTGTTTAATAAATGGTTGATTTACCGATTTAGTGAGATTAGGTTTCACTGTGAAACCGGGAACAATAGCAGTATTGCCAGAATTTAAAGCACCTCTATTCTCACATCTGTACTTTGCTATGTCTAGCCTGGAGCACACTGATTTGAGTTCCGCAATCGAAGAAAAATTATGGAGAGCTAATTTTGCAATATAAAAAGTGTTCATATTTGATAATATTATTTCCAACTTCTCAGCTTCCGAGAGTGGTTTAGATAATTTAGAAAATTCATAGAGCATGAGATTAATATAAATTTTTATGTCTTCAGATTTTTCTTGTAATCTGCCTTTTATTTGCAGTAGAAGTCGTCTGTCATAATCAACAGGTAGAAATTCCTCTTTTAAATAATCAAAAAGTTGAGAAATAGAATTTATATTGTCCCTGTAACCGCGGAACCATATCAATGCATCGCCAGTAAGCAGATGTGAGAAGTTTGAGAGCAGTTCATGGTCTTGGGCAGAGCAGGAGGCAGCTAATTCTTTAATTTTAGTTATAAATTCCAAGACACAGGTGTGTCCGTCAAAAGTTACACCCCATTTTAATATTGGAGAATTTCTGGGAGAGGAGTGAGAAGGATAAGGAGGAGGGACAGGGATAGATGCTCCCTCAGAGTGTACATCCCCATCGGCACCGTTCTTCCGAACGTCTGTGATGTGGTTTTCTTCATCACGGGAAGCAGTTGGATGTAGGTGTTGTTTTGACGGGGAGGGATCTCTACTGCGCGGAGGGTTATTAGATATCGAAAAGCGGAGTCTGTATAATTCCTCCAGTAAAGAAGATTTGTACCGCCTTTGCTCCCTGGTCTGCCCGGTCAGTCTGTCCAGTCGTTGTATGACGTGTGTCAACCTTGCCCGGCATTTTTGGTAGTGTGAAGTCGTCGAATATTTGGGGATAAGAGCGCTTAGTTCGGCCAACTTCCGTGCACATACCTCTAGTTCTGTTCCCATATTGAGGGAACCAATAAATTTGTCCTCAAACTCTGCAGCGGCCGGTTCAGCCTTCTCCAGCAGAGCAGCCAACGTCTCCGCTGTGTCACCACGCTCGTGTTCCACTCCCCGCAGGTTGAGCTCATAGCTGACCTCGTCTTTGAGTAGACCGGCGAACGCAGCACGCTCCATTACTGGAATTGATATAGGTACAATTTGAGAAGAAAATAAGTTACTGCTTACTACCTACAACCCAGTGAGAAACTGCCAACAAAGAATTGAGTGCAAACTACGTTGGGCGCTAAATGTAACCTAGATTTATGGGACTGGTATAAATATGAAAATAAAAGATTTAAGTTTGATCAAAAGTGAAATTTTATTGATACCTCAAAAAAAACAAAAGAGCAAAATGTTAAAAGATTGTGAGAAAGTTAAAAGAACAGGGCGTGGGTGTAACAAAACTTTGCAGCTCACTTGTTGTACTGGCGGAAGGCCTTAAATTGCAGTGTTCTCACTGAGCTGAGAGTTTGCTTATATGAGTAATAAAAGTGAAATCAGACAGGTAGGGTTTGTAAGAGAAATGTGAATAAATAAAAGCTCTAGCTTATCGCTATCCTTAAAGTAGATTTACAATATATACAGACCAAATGTGGGCTACTAATCAATAGAAAACCATTTGACAAACATACAAGTGCACTTCGGATTGAGCTGGTGAATTACAAATCAAAAGCAAGTTATGCGGTACTTATTGCAGCTCACTTGTTGCACTGGCGGAAGGCCTTAAGTTACAGTACTCTCACTGAGTTGAGAGTTTGCGTATATGAGTAATAAAACTAAAATCAAAGAAGTGGTGTTTGTAAGAGAAATCTGAATAAATAGAAGCTCTTGCTTGTCGCTATTCTTACAGTAGGTTTACAATATATACAGGTCGGATATACGCTATTAATCAATAGAAAACCATTTGAGAAACATACAAGTACACTTTAGATCGAGCTGGTAGTTTACAAATCAAAAGTAAGTTATGCGGTGCTTATATACATATAGCTAGGCTAAACTGATGACAGAAAAGAAGAGTAGAGATGATTATTGGGCGCCACACGCTTATGGGTAACTCACAAACGTGAATAATAGAGGAAAGCGTAGCAAGATAAAATATAGGAACGGTTACACCTGAGATTCGTGTTCCGCTGAGGGCTTCTGGATCGCCAGTCACTCAAAGCCAAAGGTCAGCGAACGAGGGCTTGACGATGTTGTCGTCTGCTCAGCAGCACTCGTTTCGGATGGGTGATCCCGTCAGAATTAAAAGAACTGTCGAGGAAATAGGAAACACAGCGTTATGTCAAAGCAGTGACATAAAAAGGACGTTAGTAGAAATAATTGCCGTTTAGCAGAAAGACTTACCCGGACGCCGAGAATTCGAGGACTAATGTAAGAAATTTGCGGTGCTCGCGGTGATGTAGCTTAGGACGCAATTAGTGTGGTTTACCACGGACAGATTACACACGCAGCGTACGAAAAATACTTTCAATCACAGTGCACAATCGCGCACTCACAGCAAGTTATGTAGAAGTTAAGAGAAAAACGAAAAAGAATCACTGGAGAGAGGGTCGGGCCCTATTTATCTGTTTTCTTTTCATCCGTTCAATCTCACGACTAATCTACCACTTTCTCGAAACAGCCAGAATGAGTCATACCGACTTGCACACTTCTAGAATGTTCAGATTATAGTCTATGGTTAAGAAAATTAGTTAAAGATAAATGAAGGATTATATGAAATCAAATAAAGGAAGATTTGTAGAATCTAAATCACTAATTACTCCCATTGTACATTAGATATTCGTGAAGTTATTTATTAAAAGTTTTTAGGAACCATAGATAATCCAAATTCTTTATCTGTGAATCCAGCCGTGAAAGCAGGAAGCTACTTCACGCGAGATGTCAGTTTTGAGTGCTATTGTATGAACGAGATGACAGGATGGTTATGCATTTAGGTGTGAGAGAGATGGTAATATACGCGCGACAGACTGCCACTACTTGACACTAGATAGCGCTAAAGTTTTGATGAAGTGTGGAATCCCAACACTAGGTGGCTTTATGAAAAAAGGAGACACAAACAGCTAGACATCCCTGCCAGAATGAGAAGGCGTATATGTTTGGATGCTTGCTCGTGGTAATAGTTCCGCTATTCCTCGCCAGATTGAGCCAATAGTCCGAAATTACGATGTTTGTCCTGATAAAATTAAAATGTCAAACGTCAGATTGAACTGTTGTTTGTTGACGAATATAAGTCTATATAAAATATTAAGAAGAAACTAGCAATTATTGCGTGGAATTGAGTTAATGAAAATGTATGTACCTTGCAATGTGGGATGTATAAAAATGTTGTGTAATGATGTACAATATTGGATCAAAAGAAAAGCATAAGTAAAGGTTGGTACCGTCAAAGTTTATTATGAATGTAACATATCAAAATGATATGTTACATGTTAAGTGTTTGTAAACAATTATTACCAATTCAGGAAACCACCACTTTACGTAATCCTGGGTCCTTGAAAAAAAGGTCGAACCTCCTTTTCAAGTAAGTAGAATAACTCTGCTTTGATTACTTTTAGCTCTTGTTCAAACATTTTTTATTATATTTCAGTTCCAACAACTTATCATAAAAAAAAAATAGAGAGATGTAGTCAATATTGCTAAAATGCTTATAAGGCTTTTTAAATATCATATTAACTTTAATTATTCCTAAACGTATTTTATGACAATGCTTTTTTAGCGTTCTTCTTCTTCTTATTTTTGTTTTGGCAATCTACTTTCCTCTTGGAAGTAATTTTTGCCAGTGTCAAGTGTTAAATAGTTAAGTGGTAGGTAGGTATTGTTTCAGTTTACATTAGAATGCGGGTGCATAGCATTCCAATACTGCTTGAGAAAACTATCTTGATATAGGCACCAAGTACCTATGTCAAGATAGTTTTCTCGATAAGTTCTGCCGAGGTAGCCACCACTACAATAAAAGTCTCAGCTTCACACAAGCAAGATCGCGCCTATTTCCATTATCATGTACCACAAAACTGCACCAATTTTAAGACACAATATCCACTGTGAATCAATTTGCAAATAATTAAATTAGTCACCGAAGAATCGAACTCGACAAATGGCGCCAAAAACTCTTTTTAGCGTTATTATGTTGTCGTTCTGACAAATCCATAGACAAAACAGGCAAATCCAGTGGCTGATATTCACATCGTCCGAAAAAGGAAAAAAAGTCATTAAATGTCAATATGTTGTAAAATATCGTAAAAGCTGTCTCTTTAATCAGCTGTTATGTACCGTTTGTCGCTATAGAGCGATTATGAATAATGATTTTCAAGAAATTCCTTATAACAAGCTTATAGGCGTTCCATATTTTTTTATGATTATAATATAGCGATTAGGTTAGGTAAGTACCTACATGCTATTTTATTGCAATTTTCGAATTCCATTTTCGAAGTGATAGATAAATGGCATATTCTTAGGACCACAGCAGCGGTGTGTGTGTGTGTGTGTGTGTGTGTGTGTGTGTGTGTGTGTGTGTGTGTGTGTGTGTGTGTGTGTGTGTGTGTGTGTGTGTGTGTGTGTGTGTGTGTGTGTGTGTGTGTGTGTGTGTGTGTGTGTGTGTGTGTGTGTGTGTGTGTGTGTGTGTGTGTGTGTGTGTGTGTGTGTGTGTATTTTTTTATGGTGTAAGGGTGTCATAAACACCTGTTCATTAGTTTTTTAAGACTTTGGAACTGAGATTTCTTGTTTGGTTTCATACAATTTCCTCCCATCGATATGTATTGCGTTCAAAGGCCTGTCATGGTTTAGAGTTGTCCCAAAAACCCAAAGAATAGGTAATCCACTAAATAACATTAACATTCTAAGTTATATAAATTGCAATTTTATGTCAATACTTTTCCATTTTCCAGTAAGTAACCATATTAACAAACGTGAATAAAGCCAAATAAAGGCGTGTGTACATTGTTTATCTATCATATTTTAAAGATATACCAAGTTTAAATAATTGACTGCCTAGTTTAAAATATCACGAAAAAGTTATTAAAGAACTCGACTTAGTTTAGTTTCCTTATCCATATTTTATCGAAGCGGTTAAGCTAAGCTATAAAGATATAGAATCAATCGACAATTTATTACGTTTCTTTTTTGAGTTTGCCGCGCTATCTAACAGTTCGGTACTCGCAAAAGAGCAGTTCAATTATTATATTTGATTAAATCTATTTTTGTTAAAATTTTAGGTAGGTATTATGCACTTATTATTTTATTATTATTATACTTACCTAACTTCTGTTACAAAATACAGATGCTACGTCACTGATGAAGCAGTCAGTCAAAGTATTTTTTTTATATAAAGTATATATACCTACATAGATTAGGGTTTCTTAGACCACGGACCCCTTAGGAGTCCGTAGTATGTGTATCAGGGATTCACAGTAGCTCAGTTACCTATTAACTCGTAATGAAACTCGCTATAAAAATGATTTTTAATATAAGGTTTGTTTTCTTTTCATAAAAATAATGTTCTATGATAGGGGTCTGTGGAATTTTTAAAATTCTGAAAGTGGTCTGTGACAATAAGTTTAAGAAACACTGCTGTAGATGAATATGTGCACCCACCTTAATGCCTTGCAAGCTTAGAATAATTACACCTAGAACGATAGTTTCCCAGAAAGCGGTCCGTCAAAAGTGAGGCACAAATGAAATTTACGCTCGACGAAACGCACACAGCAAAAAAATAATGTTACCATTACATGAAATTTTCCCGTAAAAGTAGGGAAGTTGAAACCATCGTCGTACTTATAGTTGCGATTGTGTAAATTTCACCATTTAACTGTAACTAGAGTTTGCTTGTCAAAACTAGAGATGGGCAAGGGTTTAAGTCCAACCAAAGTATATAATACCTATAAAATATTTATTAAATAAGATGTGAGTGTACAATGTTAAAAATGTCAAAAATTAAAGATGGTGGCCAACTTTTTTTGTTTGTGGGCGGATGTTGATGAAACTCAATTTCGGGCACTATCTTAACAAAAAAACAGCAACGCAATGTTAAAAATATAAAAATCCAAGATGGCGGCCAACTTTTTTGTTTGTGGGCCGATTTCGATGAAACTCGGTTCAGGGTACCATTTTAACAAGAAAAACGCAACACAATGTTAAAAATATAAAAAAACCAAGATGGCGGCCAACTTTTTTGTTTGTGGGCCGATTTCGATGATACTCGGTTCGGGATATTATTTTAACAATAAAACAGCAACGCAATGTTAAAATTTTTAAAAAATCCAAGATGGCGGCCAACTTTTTTGTTTGTGGGCCGATTTCGATGAAACTCGGTTCGGAGCACTATTTTAACAAGAAAACAGCAACGCAATGTTAAAAATATAAAAAAAATCAAAGATGGCGCCCAAATTTTTTGTTTGTGGGCCGATTTCGATGAAACTCGGTTTGGGATACTATTATAACAAGAAAACAGCAACGCAATGTTAAAAATAAAACAAAATCAAAGATGGCGGCCAACTTTTTTGTTTGTGGTCCTATTTTGATGATAGTCGGTTCGGGATACTATTTTAACAAGAAAACAGCAACGCAATGTTAAAAATAAAAAAATCCAAGATTGCGGCCAACTTTTTTGTTTGTGGGCCGATTTCGATGAAACTCGGTTTGGGGCACTATTTTGACAAAAAAACAGCAATGTTATGTTAAAAATGACAAAAGGTCGAGATGATGGTGATAAATTACATATTCCATACCAAAGTCTGAAATTATATTCTAAAAATTCATATTGCATGGCCATTTATATGTACAACAAACTCCTATCTGAATTGACAAGTTTAACGCTATTTAAATTTAAAGATAAATTAAGGCAATTATTATTGACGAAAAATTGTTACTGTGTTTCGGACTTTTTAAGTGACAAAACAATTAAGTTAATAATTATATTCTGCGGTATTCAATTAATTCAATATTTGTAGTAAGAGTGGTTTTTTTTATAAAACTAAATGTTTTTTTTTTGCCATTATATAATTACAATTATGACGTAGCTGAAATTTGTAATGAATGATACTTGCCATTTACTTTTTTTATTTGCTTTCAAATAGCTATTAATCATAGTTAATATTTCAAATATTTGCACGCCGTTTGCATACGGCAGCATGTAACGGCACATTTTATGTTTAAGACCTTTGTTAACCACATGTTTGCAAATAAACGACTGATTCGATTTGATTTGTTATTGGATTTATTTCGATGTAACTTGCTTGAAAAAAAAAACAAATGAAGAAATCGGATGCCATTTTTTATTTTGTTTTTACTTTGCGTTGCTGTTATTTTAAAATAAAGTACCCGAAACCGAGTATCATCAATATCAGCCCACAAAGAAAAAGTGTGGACGCCATCTTGGATTTTTTATGTTTTGAAACATTGCGTTGCTGTTTTTTTTTAAAACCTAATAATAAATAGTACCTAAAACCGGATTTCATTGAAATCAGGCCACAAACAAAAGATTTGGCTGCCATCTTTGATTTTGTTATATTTTTAACATTGCGTTGCTGTTTTCTTGTTATAATAGTACCCCGAACCGAGTTTCATCGAAATCGGCCCACAAAAAAAATTGCCCGCCATCTTGGATTTTTTAAATTTTTAACTCAGCGTTGCAGTTTTCTTGTTAAAATAGTATCCCGAACAGAGTTTCATCGAAATCGGCCTACAAACAAAAAAGTTGGCCGCCATCTTTGCTTATGTTTTATTTTTAACATTGCGTTGCTGTTTTCTTGTCATAATAGTATCCCGAACCGAATTTCATCAAAATCGGCCCACAAACAAAGAACTTGGCCGCCATCTTGGATTTTTTTATATTTTTAACATTGCGTTGCTGTTTTCTTGTTAAAACAGTACCCCGAACCGAGTTTCATCGAAATCGGCCCACAAACAAAAAAGTTGGCTGCCATCTTGGATTTAAAAAAAAATAACATTGCGTTGCTGTTTTATTGTTAAAATAATATCCCGAACCGAGTATCATCGAAATCGGCCCACAAATAAAAAAGTTGGCTGCCATCTTGGATTTTTTATATTTTTAACATTGCGTTGCTGTTTTCTTGTTAAAATAGTATCCCGAACCGAGTTTCATCGAAATCGGCCCACAAACAAAAAAGATGGCCGCCATCTTGGATTTTTTATATTTTTAACATTGCGTCGCTGTTTTCTTGTTAAAATAGTATCCCGAACCGAGTTTCATCGAAATCGGCCCACAAACAACAAAGTTGGCCGCCATCTTGGATATAAAAAAAAATAACATTGCGTTGCTGTTTTATTGTTAAAATAATATCCCGAACCGAGTATCATCCAAATCGGCCCACAAACAAAAAAGTTGGCCGCCATCTTGGATTTTTTTATATTTATAACATTGCGTTGCTGTTTTCTTGTTAAAATAGTATCCCGAACCGAGTTTCATCGAAATCGGCCCACAAACAAAAAAGTTGGCCGCCATCTTGGATTTTTTATATTTTTAACATTGCTTTGCTGTTTTCTTGTTAAAATAGTATCCCGAACCGAGTTTCATCGAAATCGGCCCACAAACAACAAACTTGGCGGCCATCTTGGATTTTTTACATTTTTAACATTGCGTTACTATTTTTTTTGTTAAAATAGTACCCCGAACCGAGTTTCATCGAAATCAGGTCACAAACAAAAAAGTTGGCCGCCATCCGCTACCGCTATGGTACTTCTAAGTAAATGCGGGAGATTTTTTCCCCGTACTGGCAACATTTTCATAAAATGTGAAGTGTCAAGTTATGGTTTATTTTGATGAATGTTTTACGTAAAAAATTAAGTTCAAACGCATTAATAATACGTGAAATGTAATCTACAATCTTTCGTGTATTGTTCCGATGTAATGTGAACTGATTGTGACATCCGTTTATTGCGCAAACCCTCATTTTTAATGAAATTTTCGGGAGTTGTTTTCGACACGAATATCACTTGAGCACTAACGGGCCGAATAGTCATACCAAGCCATTCTGGCTTAGTTTGAATTGCCTCACCATACGGACGCGGACTCGCCTTCTAGGTGTAATTATTCTAAGCTTGCAAGAAAATAATTCCATTGATTCGTTGCGTATAGTACAGTAGTACAGAATTTAAAATAGCCTGCTAAAGAGCCGATCAGGACATCGCAGTTTTCCGTAAGCACGCATAGACATTTTAGGCCAACCATCTCTCTTTAGTACCTACTGTTGCAGTTACCAAGGAGTTCTTAAAACAAAATATGACGGTAGGTATGAAATTAGGTACGGCCAGAGAAGGCCTTCTGAAAACACAGATATCTGCTTTTTATTTGTTGTTAGAAACCTTGAAATCTGAAAATCATTTTGACTATTTAATTGTTAACCTCCTTGTTGCAAAATGTAAGTTACAGGATGCGCGTGCGCCGGACCATGCTAACAGTTTTCCACCCATTGGGAAATCTGCTCAGTGTTAGTTCTGTTTGTGCTACAAACGTGTGTTTACATGGAGACATGTTGATTTTACGGTAATTATTTGTATTTGATAATTTAATCTAACTTTGTGTTCTTATAATCAACTCCTCTACTCTCGACGGAAATTGACGGGATCGAGATCACGGATCGAAATTAACTTAAAAATCTGTTATTTTGGTATGTACACACGACAGCACGTCAGGTTATACAGTTAAAATGGGAAAACATCTTTTATAACGTAGGGTATAAAGGCGGTCTAACTACATATGTATAGTCTGAGGTGCCGTTGTGTGTGCATTAAAAACGATTTCCATAATTTTGACGTTTACTCGATATCGATATATCGATATTCTCAATCGCGTCGGGAGTAACCCCCTGGGTCTTTTATCATGTTGTGTAAAGTGTATTTTCTAAAAAACATGATTATTCTAAAATTTCCAAATTCCATACTGCAAATAACTTATAACTGCATGTTTAACCGTGAGTGACCTTGACTTGATAACCAAAGAGTTTTAAGTTTGAATCCTGATAGTGGTATAGTAGGTACTTACACTTTAGTCATTATAATTTAATATCAGTAAAACAGTTTTAAACTAATTTTTGCACTGTTTTTGGTACAGTACTTATTATCATTTTAAAGATAAATATGCACGCTTATAGATATATTTATTTAGTTACCTGGTTAATTTTAAAGTACTTACATCTAAGAAAGTAATGAGCGTATTTCTTGCTTTTACTAATCGAGTATGTGTTTAAAAGTTAAAAAGTTAAAAGTTTAAATATTTCATATTAGTTAAGATTTAAGGTTTGCTTGTGTCCCAAAATTTTACTGATTTCTGGATTTAGAGCTCATTCATAAACTTGCACGCGCGTAATTAAAACATACTATCTTGTTTCTTGTTTACGTAAATTATGGAAAAAATAAATGCGTCTACGCACACGTCTTGCTATCCTTGTGAGAGTTTGCCGATGAATCAAGTTTTGAGACTATTGATTTTTAACTTTTAACTTGCACATTATTCAGTACTTATAGTAGTCTTTAGTGCGCGTTGGTGCGTTTTCACTGTATAGATTTTGACAGAGTTGTATTTTCACTATATGTCAGACTTATAGTTGTAAACGAGCGGCTCGTGAGCCGGTAGTAACTGAAACGAGCGGCTAGAAACGAATATACCCGATCTGAGCATCGAAAAAGAACCTTCATTACATTTTTTACTGTTAATCTCTTATTTTTATAATACAGTAGCACATAATTATGTTATGCTATTTTCGTTTTTGGTGCATTAAAGAAATACAACTAAATGTTAACTATTATACTAGGTATCTGCCCATACTTATTTAATGGATAAATACCTTGTTTCGAAACATCTCTCACAAATAAACTATTAAAATAGTCCTTCCACTGCTGTGTCACATTTTGTATAATAATTTTGAGTTTTTAACACTTAATACAGATGAAAATATCATGGTTTTTGTCTATTTATGTTAAATGAATCCTATAATAAATAAATCAGAAGAGAAACAACAAAAACAACAAACTAAATCATGTGAATATATCAATGAAATGTAAGCCGTTTCGAGCCGCTAGTTATTGCTAGAAATGATAACGAGCCATACAAACCGTTTTTAGCCGCTAGGCTAGAAATGTTAGTAACCAGCTTCACATCTATTGTCAGACTGTTTTGAAACGATGTTTAAAACGTTGTCAATTGACTAGTGGAAACGCACATACGGTTAGAAGATCTAGATAAAGCTATCTTTAACCAAGTGCTAAGGTCAGGTAACGTGTTATGGTGAATGAGGTTCGAAGGCTTATTAACATACTAGTGAATAGCCCAGTTATCCTACTATATAGAATAACTAGCGGCCGCCCGCGACTTCGTCTGCGTGGACAGTTTATTTGCTATCCCTCGGGAACTATACGTTTTTTCTGGATGAAAGGTACCCTATGTCCTTTTCTGTACTCCTGACAACGTGTATGCAAAATTTTATGATGATCGGTTCAGTAGTTAAGACGTGAAGGCGTAACAAACAAACAAACAAACGGACTTTCGCATTTATAATATTAGTAAGGATTAGTAAGTAAGAACTAGTACATTCAACAGCACATCAGGATATACAAAACTATCACTTAAACTGAGAAACCTTGAGCCCAATCGCGCTAATTTTCAACGACAAAGCCGAAACCGTTATATTGTCATTTAGATAATATTTACCTGAAAATCTTAGGATTAGCTTTAGAATTCTCATTTTAAATTGTCCAATATTGGCATCCTAGGCTCCCTATTACAATTATAATAAAACTTACACGAATATTTATTTGTAAACGAAACCGCAAAGGTAATAATTTGGTTTTATCGTTGAAAATTAGCGTGAAAATGGGCCCCTTAACTTGACAGAGGTTAAGTTCGAAATCGATTGAGAAAGAATGGCATTGTGGTAACCCAAGGTGCCAAAAGTAGGTAACAAGTAAATACCAATACATAGAAACATAGTCAAAATCAACTTTTAACTAATGCCTTATACTTTCTAAATATCGTTTAAATAGCAAAAATATTGAATTGTTACAATCGAAATGTATTGTTACAAAACATCATTAATGGCAGTATCAAGATGGCATCTTCAAGTAACTGGCACGTATCTCGTAAGCTATTTAAAAATAGGTTAATTAAAACTGTCAGCTCGAGACATAGCAAAAATTGGCAAAAACAATCGTTTTCGGTTAAAAAAAAACGTTAACTGCTCAATTTCCACTCATAAAACAAGTAACGTTTTTTTTATATTTTTATTTAGAGGCTTTTACCTAGCTTTTACGGGTGTCAGCCTATTTTTTGACTACATGTCGGGTTACTCTGTTTGTTTGTAACATTTGACACCTAAACTTCTGAATTACTTATCTAATTTTGTTGAATTTTGGTGTAGAGATAGTTAGGACATTAGAGAAGAATAAAGGCTACTATTATTTTTGAAATAAATTGACTTATATAGTATACTATAATATTTGTAGATTACCGTGTACATTCGAGTGGCTTGTTCTAATCTACACAAAATGTTTAATTGACAGGTAATGTCAAATTGAACTGTCACTTCTATATAAGTCGTATGTGGAGCAAGACCTAAACTCTTTATTTTTATTTATTTATTTTATTTTGGACAACAGACGGTCATTTACAAAACATGTTGTATTATACAGTAATCTAAAGGAAGACCTGGAGTGCCAACAAGTATGTAATAATTATTTAGTGTAACAAGGCCGAAATAGGTAAAGATTGAAACTGTTATAATATGATGTTGCTAACATTAAAAATTGAGTAATTATTCTACATTAATAGGAGTATAACGTAGATTACAAGGAGATACTATTGATATAATAAAAAGGATCCTTACGACAAAGAATAATACAGAAATATGCAGAAAAGGGTCGAATTATACTTATTTGATAACAATTCTATTGTTGATAGGTTAAGCTATAGTTGAGTTTAATTAGGTACTAGTTTGACATATTGAATTTTTAATTAGAAATACAGATTTTAATTTCAAAAGGTGGGTATAGTAATGTGGTTGTTGTGTTCAGGACAGGCAATAGTCTAGCATATATCTTTTCAATTTCTTTACATCGTTGGAAAATATATCAAATTCAGAAAATTTTTTGTTGTAGTTGGTCATGCTTCGATGAAAAAATGCATTGGAGGTATACTTCTTTTTTGCAATAGGAATAACAAACAAATTATTGGTTCTACGAACACTTTTAGTTGGAACACGGAATTTCAACTTATTTAGTAAGTCAGGGGAGTCAATATAATTATTTATAATTTTATATAAAAACATGAGATCGAATTGTTGACGACGGTTTTGCAAGGACAGAAGCCTGTATTTACTGAGAGAATCTTCGTATGATACAAAATTAGAATATGTCCTATATTCAAGTGTTTTAAGGAAATATTTTTGGATTTTTTCTATTCGGTTGATATGACATGAATAGTTAGGGTTCCAAATTATAGAACCAAAATCAAGCACTGAGCGCACAAGACTAAAATATAAAATCTTATAAGTATCTGCATTTTTGAAAAATTTACATGTACGAAATATAAAACCAAGCTGCTTATAAGCTTTCTTAATTATGTGGTCGAAATGGTCTCTGAATGTTAGTTTTTCGTCCATTATAACTCCCAAGTCTCTGATTTTATGCAATCTGTTGATATTATTATTATTCAGTGTGTATGTATGTAATAATACGTTTCGCTTGCGTGTGTAAGTTACAACAAAGCATTTATCGGGGTTTAAGTATAGCTGATTACGCTTACAGTATTCAGATATACCAGTGATATCTTTTTGAAAATCAGAGCAGTCTTTTTCATCGGTGATAACTTTAAAGAATTTTGCGTCATCGGCGTAAAGTAAAGTTTTACATGAGTTAGTATAGGCTTCAATATCATTTATATAGATTGTGAAAAGCAGAGGTCCCAGATGCGAGCCTTGTGGTACGCCAGATGGTACCATTTGGAAGTCAGATAGAAATCCACGTATAGAAACAGCCTGAGAACGATTTCTTATATAAGACTCAATCCAGCGAAGCAGATCCCCATGTATACCGACCCCCCAAAGCTTCTGTAGTAGCTTTTCATGACATATCTTGTCAAAAGCCTTTGAGAAGTCGGTATAAATGACATCTACCTGCTGGTTATTGTCCATAGCGCTTAAGAGAAAGTCAGTAAATGTAACCAAATTAGTGTCGACAGACCTTCCACGGATAAAACCATGTTGATTTACCGATATGTGGTTACGAATAAGAAACGTAAGCTGTTCGGTCACGATCTTTTCCAATAATTTACCAAAAACACTAAGTTTAGAAATTGGTCTGTACTGTGTCACGTCATTTCGTTTATTATTTTTTGGCACAGGGGTGATCAAAGACTTTTTCCATTTATCGGGGAATGCCCCCGTTTCTAAGGATTTACAAAAGATATATGTGACAGGATAAGTAAGTTCCTTTGCACACCTAGATACAAGTAGTGGATGAATCCCATCATAACCAGCACCCTTACTGACATCAATTTGTTTTAATGATTTGTAAACGATTTCGGAGTCAACCCGGACGCTACAAATGCTCACGGGACTATTCAATGCATTGGATGTAAAATTAGAATTAGAGTTCACTAGACCCATGGTAGGTGGGCAGACAAAAACTGAATTGAAGTAGTCATTGAACATGTTGCATATTTCTACACCGTCGCAGGATGTTATGTTTTTATAAGATAGATTTTGTGGTAAAATAGAACTATTCATTTTTGATTTGACATAAGTCCAGAAATATTTAGGATTTGATTTGATTTTTTCCTCTGTTATGATTCTATAAGTATTTAGACATTCCTTTTCTAATTTCTGGGCCCTATTTCTAAGTTGAGAAAATGAGTTATAATCTAATCTTGTGTCTCTATTAATTAATTGTAACAGTTTGCTAAAGTGCCTATGAAAATACACAATTCTTTCAATTCATGTCTTGTTTAAATTACACGAACCAGAATACGCACATGGCTAACTCAACCAGTCATCATTTCATACAGATTTGATATAATTATCTTTTTTGATCAAGGATTTTTTTAATCGGCATTAAAAGTAGTACCTAATAATTTTCAAAGGTTTTCATATTACTGAGTTGCAACAACTTATACTAGAAATTGTTGATAAATATATTATTATGACGTATACGCCTATTTATTGATAAACCATTAACTGTTATGAAATACTTAAATATTTCAGGACCGCAACGAGGAAATGAACTAGAGATCTACTAGTGTTTACGATGTTTGCTTTCTTTCGATGGGTAAACTAAAATTACTAGAAGGTTCAATGAAGTGTAGTTAGTATGAAGACTAGTTAAAACACATTACTAGAGAAATTTGCAGCATTATTAATATTGAAAATTTTATACTTACTCCATTTAGTATCTTTATAACATTCGTTTTCTCATCAAAACATAGGTATTTGTTGATGTTAAATAACAACTGAAAATAACAAGTCCCTAGTTCAGATACATTATTTCTAGAAAAAGTTAATTTTCAATGAGTATTATTGCAAACGCATAGGTAATATAAATTGTTGTTTTCAAACCTATAAGTTTCTAAAAATAATTTTCTAGCGATAACCTAAACACAGTGTTAAAAATAAACTGCGCGTCGCTTGTAATTTACAACAGACTGGTATTAAAAAAAAGCTATGAGTGGGAATGTCAAGGTCAAGTGTTGCCACTAAAGATGTGCGGGCCATTGTACATACGACGTCACGTCTATAAATATTTGTATACAACGACGAGATGACAATGCGACGACAGTAAAATTTAATGTCATACATACAGCTAACAATGCTCCCAGTCTGCATAAAAAAAATTTAATATAAACAATAGTTTAGTCATATGAAATATTTTTCAGTTACTGTTTTCAGTACAATTATTTTTCATTGAATTTTTAGATATAATTTTTCTAATATTTTTTCTAATATATAAATTATATTAATTAATTTATCGTGTTATTTAATTAGTTTGAAAAAAAAACCTATTTTATTTCATTCTTAGGAATTATTTGTAGTTTCAAATCCAAAATACTCCTATGAACTCGTGTGAAAATGTTTTCATTTATTATATTGTCGTCTCCTCCTGTGTAGTTAGGAACTTTGTCACTCTAAGCTTTTACTTTTTTGTGTAGAAATCAATGACAACTTAGGTAGATATTTTTGGACGTAACTGAAAAAGATCAAATTACTTTAGATTGATTTAGTTTTAAATGTTTGTAACATTATTTTTTGTCCTTCTGTAGATCTTTTTTAAATAAAACAGTGTACCGTTCCTACTTTGAAATTTGATAAGGAGCTTTTGAATTTTGAAAAAAAAAAAAACAAAATCAGTTTACCATTAATTAGGCTTCTTGTGAGCTTTTAGGAAAATTCGTGTACGTCGTCATAAAATTTAAAATGACTTGACTTATTTGATTTACTATTACTTAGGTAGGTCCTTATTTGATTTACTATTACTTAGGGGAGCTCGGTGGCGCAGTGGTTTAGCGCCTGGCCCAGCGATTGCGGAGGTTAAGCAACGTTCGCAAGGGTCAGTCATGGGATGGGTGACCAAAAATTTATTATCTCGAGCTCCTCCGTGCTTCGGAAGGCACGTTAAGCCGTTGGTCCCGGCTGTATTTGCAGTCGTTAACACCCACCAATCCGCATTGGGCCCGCGTGGTGGGTTATGGCCCGTCCTCCTTATCCACCCATAAGGAAGGCCTGTGCCCCAGCAGTGGGGACATTAAAATGGCTGATGATGATGAGGTAGGTACTGAGGTTTTTTGAGTCTGAGCAAGAAAATAAAGTAAAGAACTTCACTGAAGTGCTGCTGGCGGAAATGAGAAATTTTTGATTTTCATTGTAAAAATATTTCACTACTAAATACTTACTTCATTATCGAAAATATTTGTATTAAAATAATGGCGAACAACAATCTATCAAAAAATTACGATTCTTTAAATTAACTTTTAAAATTAATTAATGAAAGAGTCACTATCGCCAGTTTATGAGCTAATGAGCAAAATTTAATCTAATGACACAAAAACTGATTTTCCCTATATTATTTTATTTTTAGCTTTAAACAGGAAGTTTATCCTTTGTATAGGTTTCGAATTAGTGACAAAATGAGCTCATTATAAATTCTATAAATTGATTTGTCGGTTCAAAGAATCTTTCATAATACTATGAACTTAGTCTTGCTTTTGCCCACGACTTCATCAGATTTCGTTATTCTCTTAGTGTGTTTTAGGACAACTTGCACCATAAATTAAATATTGTTTAAGTACCAATTTAATTTATCGTGCAAGTCGCCCTTAATCTAAAGATTTTCTAGTAATTTAGGTATAAATAAATTTATGAATTTAGTATTGATATTTTTTTTAACTTAAACAGTCAGCAAACGGAAGTTGAAGATACAATAGCAACTTTTTTGACAGATGTCTCAAAGTTTACAGACTTGTTTAGAGCATGGACATAGAAAAATTTTCGCTGCGCTCAAGAAGACCAACAGAGCGTGGGAAAGAGAAGTTAACATCATACGGACACGGTCTATGTAAAAAAGAGACAAATAGGATCAAGTGACATGTGCCAATATTTTTTACAGTAAGAGGCAAAGAGAATGTAAAAAAACTAGCGTTTTAGTAAGAGGCCCTAACGGCCCGCCTTGCAAAGGAGCAATCACGATTTGCTTTTCTATTTCTATGATTTAGAGACTTGTCAAACCATAACATTTTTTCTCACACTTTTATGACATGTTCAGATTGAGCGCGACCCTGCTCACGGCCTTTGCGACATGTTCAGCCGACCTGTTCTCCAAGGCCACCAGGACCAAAGCTGATGAGCGTGACCTCAGGAACAGCGTGTTCGACTTCATCATAGTGGGTGGCGGCACGGCTGGGTGCATCTTGGCTAACAGACTGTCGGCTGTGCCAGATTGGAAGGTACTGACATAATTACAATGTCGTTTCTAAATACTGTACTTTTACAAATGATACTACAAATGTAAATTATTAAAACTATTGGTTTTATTTATTAGAAGGGATTAATATATTGATGAGAAGCTCAGTGGCGCATTGTTTTAGCGCCTGGCCCTGAGATTTTCCGCAAGGGTTGGTCATATCATATCATGGGATGGGTGACTAAATTTTTTTTATTTCGAGTTCATTCGTGCTTCAGGAAGGCACGTTAATCCGTTGGTCCCGGCTGCATTTGCAGTCGTTAACACCCACCAATCCGCATTGGGCCTAAGTGGTAGGTTATGTTATTGCCCATCTTCTTTATCCAGCTATAAGGAAGGTCTGTGTCCCAGAAGTGGGGACATTAAAAACCCACCAATCCTCACTGGGCCCGCGTGGTGGGTTATTTTAATGTCCATCCATAAGGCGTGAAATACACAGAAGAGATGCGGCGGAGATAAGGCGCAGATACGGCGGCGATGCCGGCGATACGTGTATTTGATTGGCCGAAAGCATCCGAAAGTCTCACATCTGCACCGTATCGCCACCGTATCCGCGCCGCGTCGCTTCTGTGTATTTCACGCCTAAGGATGGCTTGTGCCGCATATCAGAATGAGGATCAGACTACTCCCGAGACTTAACTCGGACTTAGCACGATGTTCGTCATCCCAAAAACTGTAAGTCAAGTTAAGTAAACAAATATGTCTAATTAAAGTCAGAGCAAAAATATACAAAAAAAAAATATACAAAATATTTTATTTCTTTAACTTAGTCTAATACAATAATAAGTGGTTGGAACAAACCCTTTAAGCAAAAATTTGCTTGTGTTAGGTAGCCCCGCTCTTCCATAGCATGGTTACAATAGACTACCCCACCTTAATAGTCACAACCAATACTTACGATAAATTTTTAATATGGAAACTTTATTAAATACAATATACTATAAAAAATTAAGCAAAACAATAAAAAATATACTTCGGTAAATTAATTGGTCAATTAATACTCTATTATATGTTTATGTTTTATTGTTATAATTAGCAATAATTAAGTAGGTAGCTTTCCGATCCGATTGCTTTGCAATTACAATCGATAAAGAAAGACAAATAAACCACGACTTTGTTCACAAAAGAAAGGGAAAAATACATAAGTATTTGAGATGCTGCTTTAAGAGATTGTTATTTTATCCATATTATATAAAAATGCAGAATTTAACACCAATATACCAAAAAGTAATAACAATGTCTTGTCGAGACAGAAACTGATTAATTATGTATGAAATGGTCACAAAATGTTTGAAAAATCTATATAACCACTAAGAGCTGTTGAATAGTCTAATGGCATGTCATTAGCTTTATTTTAGTTGGTCACGCATTTTTGTTTTGAAGCTTATTAGGTGGGTAGGTACTGCTTTTTTAACAGCAGGTTAATTAAGTAATTGAATGAATATGTGCCCCAAACAACAGTTGAGATATAAGTAGACAAAATTATAATGTTTCCTATTAAAATCCATAAATGTGCACTTGATAACTAGGTAAGCAATAGAAAAAGTTTATCCCTAGACGGCATTTTATGTTAAAGAGGTTTAAATAATGTTCTAAGTCGTTAAGAGTCCGTACACATGCTCGCACATTTCATGTTTTTTCAAGATTTCTTAAATCTGAGTACATAACTGAAAAATGAGTCTCGGCTACTTTTCGCAATATAAAAGATTACGGACATTTCAACATATATTTCAGTTTCGAGTTGCTGAAGTACAAAAAGTTATCGTTTTTGCCAGTTCAAATACCTGTTAGAAACGACAACTTTTTGTACTTTAGCAAGAAATAAAAAACCGGTCAAGAGCGAGTCGGTCTCGCCCACCGAGGGTTCCGTACAATCATAAATATATTTGGATATGTTATTTTAGGACAGTCTTTAAAAAAGTAGGATAAACGGCAGACAGGTGGAAGGGCGAACAGGCGGACAGTTAATTTACAAATGCTGCTTATGGTGACTGAAAAACGTTTCAGCCACTCCACATTGCAAAATGTTTATATTACTAATCCATCAGCCATTTTAATGTCCCCACTGCTGGGGCACAGGCCTTCCTTATGGGTGGATAAGGAGGACGGGCCATAACCCACCACGCGGGCCTAATGCGGATTGGTGGGTGTTAACGACTGCAAATGCAGCCGGGACCAACGGCTTAACGTGCCTTCCGAAGCACGGAGGAGCTCGAGATAATAAATTTTTGGTCACCCATCCCATGACCGAACCTTGCGAACGTTGCTTAACCTCCGCAATCGCTGGTCCAGGCGCTAAACCACTGCGCCACCGAACTCCTGGTTATTATTATATTACTTATATAACTATATTACTAAGTAGGAACTTATTCTTCGTTTATTCGTACGGCAAATAGTAGGTAATTATATTAAAACCAGCCACCAATTTATTATTGTAGTGTTAGGTTGCGCCATCTCTTGACCGATAGTGGAAATATTTTTGTCCCTAAGGTTAGAAGTTTTGTTTGTTTTTTGAATTTCTAAAAAAGTGTGTTATATTGAGACATTGTTTTATTTTTCCTGTAATCTTTACATAAACTACTATCAAATAGAATTATTTCAGATTTTTCTCTTTGCAAACTTCGGAGATAAGGGGGGGGGAACGGTATTTTTTTTACATTTTTCATCATAAGTCGAAAACTATGCAGCTTAAAAAAAAAGGAAAAATTGTTTTAAAATATGCAAACAGCGCTCTTTCATATGATACCCCACATGCCCTAGTCACCTCACTTAAAATTTTTAAGAACCCTTTTCAGTCCCTGTTGTAAAAAAAATATTAATTTTATTATTTCTTTCTTATGTGCAAAATAGTTGGGCAAATGTCATCTTAAACTATTCCAAATTTCAAGTTGATACCATTAGTAGTTCTCGAGATATCCAGCTGTGACAGACAGACAGATAGACAGACAGACTGACAGACTGAGTCACACCATAAGGGTTCCTTTTTTACCATTTTGGTACGGAACCCTAAAAACAGAAATATATTTTAAAATATCCGTAATCTTATATTGCGAAAAGTGGCTGAGACACATTATTCATTTAGATTTAAGATTTCACTCAGATTTAAGAAATCTTGAGAAAACATGAAATGTACGAGCAAGAGAGCGGCAGTCAGCGGCAAAATGTGTACGGGCTCCTAATTTTCCCTTTTCTTTGATTGACTTTTGCAGGTATTAGTCCTTGAAGCTGGTGATGAAGAAAACGTAGATTACGATATCCCAGGAGTCCCGACTAAGGACTACCGACCGATACTATGGAACTACAGGACTGAGAAAAACGGCTTCTCCTGCCTCTCCAGACCTGGAGGTAGCTGCGAAGTCAGGACTGGAAAGGTCCTTGGAGGATCCAGCGTCACCAATGACATGAAGTATACTAGAGGCCATAAAGTAGATTATGATGGCTGGCATAGTTCAGCCACGCTGGAATCTTTGGAGTGGAAATTTGGGAACTTAATGGATGCTTTTAAAGCTTCTGAAGACAATGGTAAGTTGGTGAAATATGCAACTAAACTGTAACAATTTTCTGTTAAAAATTTAAAAGTATTTAAATTGATCTTTTCTGGTTTCAAGGTGACTACGATACGTTAATAAACTCGTTTTTCCATACAAGAGGAGGCGAAATGCGTGTCCAAAGATTTAAGTATGTGGATCGTTATATTGAAGTGTTCGAAGCCGCATTTACTGAAATGGGACTACGTACTCATGACATCAACACTAATGTTGCAGAGGCTATCGTTAATCACCAATTCACCATCTCAAACAACACAAGACTTAGCACATACGGCGCCTTCTTGAAACCAGTTAAACACAGAAAGAACTTGACAATATTAACAGGCGTAACAGTTACCAAAATAATGATAAATACGCAAGAAAAGTCTGTTGATGGCGTTATGTACGAAATAGAAAAAGGTAAAGAAAAACCGGCATATGCTAAACGTGAAACTATTCTAACAGGAGGTGCTATTAATAACGTCAAATTATTGCACTTATCTGGCATCGGACCAAAAGCTGATTTGAAAAAACACAATATCACTACAATAGTGAATTTGCCGGTTGGCTTAAACTATCAAGACCAGGTGACCACTGGTGGTTTGTCTTTTGCTATTAATGATGTTGCTCCTGTAAGTGAAAATCAAGTCATAAATGATTTTAAGACCTGGTTTCAAAATCGCAGTGGTTCCTTAGCATCTAGAGGCATAGGGCAAATATCAGCCTTCATACAGTTGTATGAAAACTTTAACGCACCTGATGTCGAGTTGTCTTTAGAAGGCAATTTCATAAGAAGTGATAAGTTTATGCTGACAAACATTAGTGTTCATGTTGCCGAAGAAACCAATCTTCCCTTGCCATATTACAATTTAGTCAATTTATACCCGGTCCTTCTAAGACCAAAGAGTAAAGGAAAGGTAATGTTAAATAAAAGAAACCCAAAACTTGGTAGACCAGTTGTACAAGCAAATTTTTTGAAAGAATCTGAAGATTTGGATACATTGGTTGATAGTATAGATATAGCGTTACAGTTGCTGGACACCAAGGAAATGAAAAAGGCTGAAATCAAGCAAGCCCCTATTGATCTCTTTCCATGCGATAGATTAAGAAATAGAGACCAGTGGAATTGTATAGCAAGACACTACACTAAAGCTATGAATAATCCTATTGGTACTTGTCGAATGGGAGAGAATAGCACAGATTCTGTTGTAGACTTCAAATTAAGAGTTTATGGTCTAGAAGGTCTTAGAATAGCTGACGCCTCTGTGATGCCTACTCATGTCCGAGGAGGCATATATGCGCCAACTATGATGATTGCAGAGAAAGTGTCTCGGATGATTCTCAAAGACTGGAAGGAAAATAGTGGTACCTACAACAGCCGGTGACTCAGTACGTAAGTTATTTTGTAAATAAAATACCATAGTTAATACCAAGTTGTTTTTATTAAGTCACTCGCTTTTTCAGCAATCATTATGACAGGCGCTGCAGTAGACCCTCTTGTTATCTTCGGCATTATTGAGGCATCCGCAACTCTCAAATTTGTAGTTCCGTAAACTCTTAAACTATGATCAACCACCGAATCTGGGTCTTTTGCAGGACCCATTTTACACGTCCCAGCGTAGTTATGTAAGGGGCTAGTGAAATGTCTGATGATGCAGGACCAAAACTCTTCGGACACTTTTTCGTAATTTTTGCACTCGTTGTTCAATATTGGCCGCGGATCAAATTCAAATTCGGCAGTTTTAAACACATCTGTATCAAAAAGTCTAGTTACTTCTTGAATTCCTTCTAAAAGCTTCTTTTCATCTGTAGGGTCTTTTAGAAAATTTGGATATATAAGTGGGTTTCCAAAGATAGGATCACTGGCATTCAATACTACTTGTCCTCGACTTTTTGGGGTCAGAAGGGATAAACATAAATCAATCTTATCATAATACATGTTGGAGTTATGACCCTTGAATCTAACTTCTATGTCGGGAGTTCCAAGTATGTCAGAAAAAATTGTTTCAATAAAAGCAATTACTTGAAAATTAGCCGATAGCGGCCCAACACCTTTTGTGTAGTATGTTGTTATATCTTTTAGTTTTTCGGGAAACTTACGCAATGTAGATGAGTTAGACAACTTTATAACAGGAAGACATACTGAGAGGTGATCTTGGAAATTGGCTCCAACTGGCAAATCGTACAAAGCTCTAATATTTAAATATTCCAAATACTCCCTTGGGCCTATTCCTGATTGCATCAATAGTTTTGGAGAATTGATTGCGCCTGCTGTCAATATAACTTCTTTTCCTGTTTTCGCTTTAAATCTTGTACCATTTTTTATATATTCAATACCTATTGCCTTAATAGCTTTTCTGTTCTCTTCAAAAATAATTTTAGTTACTAAAGCCTCTGTAACAATATCGAGATTTGACCTTAATTTTCTAACAGGTTCAAGGAATGCGGTAAATGCACTTACTCTCTCACCAAAGTAGGACATAGTTTGTACCCTCGTGAAACCAAGCTGATTTCTACCATTGATATCGGTGTAGTTGTAACCAAGTTCATTGAATGCACTCAGTAAAACATCTACATTGTCATCTACAAATGGGTATCGTCCAACATCCAACGGACCTTGCGTTGAATGGAAGTATTTGTTTTTATAAATGTCTCTGTCATAATTTCCTTCAGAATATTTGAAGTATGGAAGAACTTGGACGAAACTCCAGCCTTCGTTGCCATTGAGGGCCCACTCATCGTAGTCAGCTTGGCTGCCTCTCATGTAGGCCATATCATTAATCGTTGAGGTTCCACCTAGTACCTTTCCTTGCACAATTTCACAGCCTCTATCAAAACGATTTTGGCAAAATCTGGAACAAGTTAAAGCTATTTTGATTATTGAGGAATAATCTACGGTTATTCCCATTGTTGTATGAGTGTAATTTAATGAAAACTCACCCCTTTTTCGGCCTCATGCTATATTTCCAGTCTAATGCTGATCCCCTGAACTCGGTGGTCAGACTTGGGATCAATGCAATCTTTGGCTCCTCACTACCCGCTTCAACCAGCAAGACCTGACAAAAAAAATACCCTTTTTAAAAAGAAGATTTAGGGGACATATTTAAAATTAATTGTTGCTTCGATAATAAAAAAGCAAACATTGATTAAATTATTGGAGGGAATTTGGCAGTTCTGTTTGACTACATGTTGCTACTTTTATATTATACATAAACAAATCTTGATATAGAATAAAAGGAATGTTGTTACTATGTACCATAAAATAAACGAATACTTCTTAAATGAATTGTTCATGGCATGGGCGCCAATAAGATACTCAATTTGTCGTCACTCTAGAAAGAATACCCAATTGACCTTAATTGTATCAAAGCCTGTATGGATCGCGATGACACAAACTCCTAATTGTATTTGGTCCTCTGCCCTTTTTTTTAATCAAGAAGGTGTTTTCTTCTTTACTACAAATTGTCTGTTGTTTATTATTTTATGAGGAAATTCCTTCTATTAATCATCAAATATCGTCACCAGTCAGAATATAAAATTATACTGTAGCATCTTTGTCAGGTGCATTTGGCGTGCCGAAATCTCGAGCTTCTTAAATATCTATCAACATTTTTTTATGATATTGAATAAATAAATATTAATTAACAACAAAAACATTGCTCTGATTCTATATTAAGTAGCTAAGCTCTTGTGTTATGGATGGATCAGAGACAACGGTGGAACTACAATCACAGACACTCGAGCCAATATAGAAAAGTTCACTTTCTATATTGACCCAGCCAGGGATCAAACCCGGGACATACCGGGCGTACAAACAACTCGACCACGGAGGTCGTCATATAGGTATGTAATTATATGTATTGAATATATTACTTTCAATAACCTTTACCAAATATCTTGCATGTTGCGATTTGTGTAATACCAGTTGCTGTCTAAAACATAACTACAGAATAAGTAGTGAACGCAAGTGTCGGAAATATATCAATCGGGTATATCCGCACCACAATTAATAATAGTAATTATTTCAATGAATTTCCTATAAACCTTTGCAATACAAAACATACGGTACAAATAGTAGAAGTAATTCCGAAAAAAATCTAGGTTGTAATTATTCTAAGTTACAGTATGCGCAACATAATTTCGCGCTGGTACATGTTGAGTTCATTTTCCGTTTCCTTCCGCCCACGCATATTGTCCCTGCGCATGCTTCGTCTACTGTGCAGCGTTCCGCGAGAAGTTCACAGCCGCCAAGTTATTTTGCGCATACTGTGCTAAGTATTAGATAAGCTCGTGGAAACATGGTATAGTACCATGTTACAGTAACAGTTATTAGAAAAAATATATTTCTTAAAGACGCACCTTCCACCGTCTGTTCTCCGACAGCCTGCTGGCGACCACACAGCCGGCTGTTCCACCTCCGATGATGATAAAGTCGTACTCCGCTACAGGAGGATCATTATCCTGGTATACGGAGCTCTTCTTAGAGTCTACCTTATCTAAGTATGCGTACGGACTGCAACAATATCCAGGGGGGATACTACAACCTCTTAAAACTTGCCAGGTTTATGAATTCCTACATTTACATCTCTTTCTCGCTGTATAGCAAATAAAAAAGATGCATTGATAGCCATTCAGAAAACTGGCAAGTTTTAAGAGGTTTGTAATACCGGGGCAGTAGGTATTCAGTAAAGACAATGTCTATTATTATGAATTTGCATAGATTAGAAACGAAACTTACAATAACAACACTTACTACATAAGTGAAAAAGGGGGTTACTTCCGATCCCGACACGATTGAGATCGAGTTCGAATCAATTCGAGTAAACTCTGAAAACCATGTAAACCATTTTCAATGTACCCAAATAACAGAATTTTGACGTTTATTTGAACCTGATGTGAACTCGATCCCGTCGAAATTAGGGGGGGGGGGCAGGTTTAGAAATACTGTGGAACTCGCGTTTTTAACATTTTAGAAAAATTTTCGGAATGGCTGAAATATGGTATTTTCTTGACTTTTCCCCATATCTCCGCCATTGTGAAAAATTTCAACGCTCGCGCTTCGCCCTCGCTCGGTCAATAAATGACTGCTCAAAAAACAAAAACAATGTTTACCAAGGATTTCACATCTTGTCATTTAAATAATAATGAAACTTACCTTACTTTACAAACTGAAGTTAATTAAAGATATTTTTAATCGCTTTCATAAGAGAATGCTGACAAACATTGATTGTAAATGTAACTTTAGACACTTTTTTAAACAAAAGTATAATTATTTTATTATATTGAAATTACCTGTGTTTCGGTACAATATAAGCATCACTCGGTTTATCATCTTTCTTTGTGAGAAATTCCTTATTCTTCCCGAAATAGTCCGGTTCGGGGCCAATATGGCCATACAAAGTGTGCACCAGAGAAATGAGAAGGATCGCAGTCGGTGCACACTCAATCCTTCCATCACAAACCTTGCACAGATCATCTGTGATGTTGGCTGATGTCATTGCATCCTTTTTGGTGATTTCATTTGTTTTTAATTTCACTCACTCCTAATTTAAAAAGTTTGATCTATTTAATTTTATTTATTTATTTTTTTATCGATGTGTCAAAAAAAGGTTTTTGTTACGTCTCGCTTTTTAATCTTTTTTCAGTATTTTGATGTGCAGTTAGCACAAGACCGTTTGTTTTACAGTGTTCGAATGTCTACCTTTGTGAACAGCCCTCGTTCGCATCGTGACCACGTCTAAGAATTTGTTGTTTACATCAATTGTTTATTGTTTAGGTTAGGGGAACCATCATTGTTACAGTTCCGCGAGATAGGTAAAACAGTATTTTCGATTAGTCAAAACAAGAAGTAAGAGTATTGATTCAATACTCAAATGTCTATGAACTATTTATTATAGTCATGTATGTACTTAGGATTTCACTTTACATGGCCTTCTACTATGACGTCAGGTTAGACTGAATAAACCTGGTTTATTTTTAGTACTGACATAAGTTGAAGCTTGCTTTCATAGTAATTTTATTGAAAAATAGTGTAGATTTGACTTGTGGTTATTAGTCTATAGAACTTCATTGTTAATGTCAACCACAATTAATTAATTAACTATAAATTTACTGGTAAACATACAGCACTATGTATAATTAATTACTAATA
Source organism: Agriphila geniculea (assembly GCA_943789525.1). Lineage (NCBI taxonomy): Eukaryota > Metazoa > Arthropoda > Insecta > Lepidoptera > Crambidae > Agriphila > Agriphila geniculea. Next base: position 22,446,316 of record OX038869.1, on the reverse strand, counting down.
GATATGCAAAACCACATGTATACAAAATACAATATCTCTCACACAAGTAGGTACTTTGTGTAACCTTATTTAATTCACACTTCGTTTCTTAACTTATTTTTTGTCTCACAATCTTTCAGATTGAGTAGATAGATGCCTAAGTAGGAACCTACATTTAAACAATTAACCTAGCTTTAGCATATTAATTAAGAAGTAACCTACAAAGTGTACCTTTTATAATAGCTATGTATGTAACATAGAGGCGTAACAGTTTCATGTGAACATTTTAATATAACAAAGTAGGGCGCAGTCAATCCATTAACGGAACGCCTGTTGGTAACGCTCGAGCAACAAGTGGAACCCAAATGTTTGTTTACTGACATGTGCGTCAGCAGGTAGGCGCCACGAAGCTTACAAATAATGAACCAGTTCAGACGGCTATTAAACCCAATATAATATGGAACAAACAGTGTAGAGAAAAATACTATTTATATTTCTCACAAATTGTGATTGGTATTTTTATAAATAATACTTTTGGTCGTTGATAAGTTGGCTTGAAAGAAATGTTCACTTTAATATCTAAAAATGAGCATCAATATCAGCTATGCCTATCGTATACCTATCTTTTTTATAATTAGGTACTTACTTATATTAATTTTGTATTTTAATAGTAATTGGTTAATTATTTATCTTAATTTTTTAACCTACGAGAATCAACTTCATTTTGATTGTGACATTTTTTATAAAACTACTTCATGAACTAATATTGGCTTACGAGTCTGCGTGTCAATTACAGGCAATAAAAAACATACAATAACGACAAGTTCATGAACGACTGACCTTCAAAAACTTCAACTGCTAGGTCGCAGCTGTTACGCCATATTGCTAACAAGATTGTTCTAGGCGTTACGTCACAAGTCACTTAGCTTGGTATAAATAAACAGCCGTAAACAAAAGCCAATATACTTAAATTCATTACTTCCTTTGAGAATTTTCTATGGAAAAATTCCCTCCATTACCTGATTACATTCACTATAACAGGCAAAAGGGACCTGTAAACATGAAATAAGGACTCATGTTCAAGTAAAATAAAATACCTATTAAACCTTGTGCTTTTGAGAACAAAACTGTTATTTTATTATCTAAAGTAAGTTTATACCTGATTTTTATCACATTCAAGTACAAAAGCGAATTACCAATGCATAACTGTTGCCAATGTCTGTCACCACAGAATAATAAATACATAAAGTACAAGTCTGTTACACAGATTTAAATTTTTTACATTTCAGTTATCAGACCCGCACCTTGATTATCTAAAAAGAAACTATTTAGCGACCGGTTTCATTCCACATACATTGCTACTTTTCTTTGGTATGTTTTTTTTTAATCCTTTAAGAAGTAGCAATGGATCACTATCATCTATGAACTGCAACCGGTCGCTAGGTGGTTTCTAATTAGATAATCAGCCCGCCGATAATTTTATACAAGTTCTGTTGGTTCTATTTTTAAATTTAACCATTAGATAGGTTTTTATTATAAAACTTTTTAATTGAGATTATTTCTCTTTCGTTAAAATGGCGTTCGAAGAAATGTACTATCGGTGAAATAAGTTTTCCGTCAAATAGCTTGTCGGTCGGTGAAATGACCCATCGGTAAAATAGCCTATCCATGATGTTGATCTTCGATGATGTGGCGGTCCAGAAAATGGCATTCAACGAATTGATTGTCGGTGGTCAGTCCTAATCTCGGTCTGGGGATATAAAGTAATATTAAGTAAGGATATAAAGGATAGTAACCTGTGAATTAGGCAGTAGTAAAATATTATTTCGTAATCTGTCGTTACCTAACTTTCTTTTTCATAAATAAATGGAAACGGAAATATTACTCTCTGTTCGTGACTGAAAACTAATTTACGCAGCGTGTGAACGCAATTAACTTAATAACTTGTGACATCACTCCAAAGGGAACCACCCATGTTGACAGTGGCAGTTCTTATCACGACCCTGTAAAACATATTTTCCTTTGACAAAACAAAATATTTTACTCAATCGTTCGTTTTCTTACAAAAGTTTGACGGATGTAGGTACCTACTGGTAATTTCGTTGTAATTTTTACTCATCGTGAAATATTATGAAATGAGATATAATGGAACAATTTTACGACGGAAATGGAAGATTTCATGAAAGTAGATTATTATTATAATTATTGATTTTCGTAAGATTACATTGCTCTATAATGTTAGATAATTTTGAACTTCGAAATAAGCGAGAAAACTTAAATTCAGGAGTGACATTCTGAAACAAGTAATACAGGAGTAAATAAACGGAACAGAGTACAAGCTCTCAAAACTTATACCCATTCTTCAAGGGTTGACACCTGTTGCAGGTTGAAAAGTAGGGAAAGTAAAATAAGGCAAGCAAATACTAAAATGTGTATTTGAAATTATCTTACTGCACATGATTTCTTAGGTAGGTACGAAAAAAGACCTTAATTTTTCGGGAATTGTTCATACATACGGTGTAAGATTTTGGCATATTTATCGATTTTTTATCAACCTTAATCGATTTTATATTCTTTTATTTTACACACTGAAATGGTAGAATGGAATCCCTAATTCGTCATCAAAATCATTCGAAAAACTCTCATTATCTCGTCGAATGTACGCGATTTTCTTGGATTCTTTCTTCGAGTCAGTAATTTGACGCTTAGTACTGTTACTGTCATACTTGTGTAATCTTTTTATTTATTCTTTAATTAAGTATTATCACCATCACTAATAAAATCTTTCTATCAATCTTATTTAAAAAATATAAAATCACAATTTTAATCTCAGTCAATATGACTAACAAAATGAATGACAAAAAACAACTACACTGATATTGTCAAATTATTGACTCGAAGAAAAAATTTAAGAAATTGAAGTCTATCTCTTAGCGGCCCCACGTGGCGGCCCTGTCGGTTATACTATGACTGAGCCGGTCCAAACCAGTTTTTACCCCGGCTGACTATTTTACACCCGTCGGTGAGAGGTCACGCACACATCGCCGCGCTATGTATGAGTACACCTACAGCGGACCGCTTGTAGTCAGCTTGGACTCTGTTCAGTTTAGGTTTTTTTTAAGTTTTTTTACTCATGTGAAGTAATTATTAAAACAAAAGCGAACTTTGTTTTAGTTCAAAAAACTAAAGCTAAAAACTAAAAATCTTGACACTATCAAGATTTCTTTACAGTACTTATGATAAAAGCATAAAACACTACTACATAGATTTCTTCTTCCTATTTTTGTTTTGGCAATCTACTTTCCTCTTGGAAGTAATTTTTGCCAGTGTCAAGTGTTGAATATTTCAGTAATAGATTGTTTCAGTTTACATTAAAATGCGGGTGCATCGCATTCCAATGCTGCTTGGAGCATTTGGCACCAAGTATATCAAGACATAAGTTTAAATAGGTAAGGTACTTATTAACTTCTCTAACGGTCCATTAATTGGAATAATAACAATGCTGTGTGTGTATAATCGTCTGTAGTTACAAACCATAATAATGCAACTGCCATCAAAGTCAAAGTCGTAACAACAATAACTGTACGCGATAACGTTTAACATAATTGAGAAATTAGCCATAATCCCCCAGACACAGACATTCCACCAGACAAATTAAATGGGCAATAACAATACACTTTAATTATTATAGCACAGCCGAACAATGCGGCCATTATACAGTTTTGAAATAACCGAAACCGACCAACGAATAAAAACCGTAATGAAAATACGAGGGTCGATTGCTGGCATCAATTTTAATTCGAGGGTTACTGGAGATTATGTGGAATAGCGCTATCTGTGGTCAGCAGTTTGAACTTTATTCCGTTTAGTTCGGCTATCGACCGCGACGCTGCTGTCGTTAATAGTTATGGCGAAGCTTTGTGGCTTTGGGTGTGAGCTTTTGAATTCCAGTTAAATTAAATTGGCGAGAATGCAATAAGATAGGTACTTAGACACTAATATTGACCGAAAACTGACAGATCCTGCAGTGTCAATATTGCATCTCGCTTTCCTTCATCTATATTCCAAATAAGATATCAAATAATTTTTAGAGCAGCAGATATTTTTTATTTAGGGATTTATTGCGATATTTTATGAGGTTAATCACCTCATAAAATATCGCAATAAATCATAAGCTTCAATAGATGAACCAGAAAACCTAAATAAAGTTACAGAAATATTAAATTTAACACCATAGAATAGGTAATGTAGGTACCAAGAAGAGGTACCTACATTATGTATTCTATGACAGTCTAAAAAGCTGAAAAAAATAGGTAGTACACAGTATTATATTATCTGTGGTAATACGCTGTCCACAAATTCGTCTTCTATCTTATAGTGAATCTTAATAATTATAGTGTTTGTAATGCTGGCATGTTCGACGCGACACGGCGACAATTTGGCGCGGTCAAAATTCCGCTACCGACTAAAGCAATATCGAAAAACACCATTATTACACTTTGGGCGTCATAAAACAGCACGACTGAGTGCCGCTACAAACATAATTTATGTGTTATACTAAAATGCTTTCATCAATAAGTATAATAAACACCGTGTGTAATTTAGTTAAGTAATAAAAAATTGCGACTGACAAATTTCACGAGAACTAGGTACCCAGTCGTTTTTTTGCAACCTGAAGAAGAAACTCTCTGGCTGAGAATGAAACCTAGAACTTTGAAGTTCAGAAATGGACAAAATTTCTCGTTCTTTTCTCTCGGCCACAGAGGTGACCACTGGAATGTTTCCTGAATTGTCTCTAAATGGTGTGTGTGTCAGAGAGTCACCAACGCTTATATGGTTAATGTCTAAGTTGAGAGTAGTATTCCTAGCCACTCGTCTCCGACACGCCACTTTCCATTGGATTCTAGCTAAGTTTTGCAACCACACAGTAGGTAAAACACGCGCAAACTGTGGACATAACTGCAAATATTCATTAGTAACACGATTGTCTAAAGTGGGTCACATCACAGCAACGATTCAAAAATAGGCAAGGAACTGATCAAGTTTTCAAAACTAAAAATTACAGCTTAACGAAAGTACAGTAAAGAAATATCATAATATTGATTATTACCGATTTGATATCAGTTTGGTGCAACGGTCGTGAAACTAGAATTCATAAAATTTAAAAATACCAGCATGCCAGGTACGTGATGTGTTATGACTTATGTATTTGGTGATGTATTTACTGCTTTATTTAGAAGTATTATTTTACCAGATTTAAATTCGATTTTACTGCCTGCAGTCTATCAGGGCAAAGCCGTGAGAACTTACAGCAAGTAACTGCTCAGTAATATAAAACTTTCTCCATTTATAACTACATAATGATATCAAAACCCAACCGAACCTGTATCATTATAATAAACACGAAACACGTGCAATAAAATTGCTCTGCTTTAGGTTTAATTTGAATGCGATAAAATAGGTGTCCAAAATCCCAACTTTACAATGTTGACCACTGTGCAATTTAATAGGCTAATTATGTGCGTATCTCGTGTTGAATTTCTATGAACCGGTACCTTTGCTCGTAGTCTGCGATGCTAAGGTGAGGCAACTGAATTTATTGCCATTTGATAGCGGGCAACTCATGTATATATTTAGTTCATTTGTAAGTTGTAATAAATTGAGCTGACTAATGAGAGAGGTAGTGCATAGCAGGGGACTGATTCTATTTAGAAAACCACATTCAAACGTGATCGAAACGCTTCTGAACTGCTTATCAAATCAACTAATGCTTTACGGTAGACCTGTAAAATTACTGAACTTGGATGGAAGATCAAAGCACATCATAGAAAGAAGCGTGTTGGTTAATTTTTTTAAAAGTCTCACTATTTTTAAATGCTGCAAATCAGTAAATACGACAATCAATACAACACATGTATTGATTTTCGTTGATTTGTGTTATCGTCGTCATGATCATCATATCTTCCGCATGTCTTTGATTCATGTAACTTTCAATAAATTATTATTATGGAACTGCATATTTTACACTTTTTGATTTTTAAAGATATAAACAAATACAAATAATATATTCAATCTACGTCATCCGTTCTAACTGATTCCAGATCCTATGACAGACAACATGTTCCTCAAAGCAAATTGTTTTTCAAGGGAAACGGGACTATGTTACTAAAAAATAAACCTTCATTAAAGGTTATCGAACAAAATAATCTAGCAGCATCTGGTGTTAAGAATGTTGTTATAAATGTAAGTAAGTATCATAAAAACAAAACAGACCCGTTTTTAAGTCTATAAATCGGAGCAAACACCGAATTCCCTAACCAGTTCTACCTGAAGCCTCAATTTAGGCGCCTCGGGTCTCGAACCCTAAAATTATGAGCTATTATGTCCAAACAGACTAGTTTCGGTCCACTGTGGGATTTTTTGGGATGCTTTGAACCGGATAACGCCAACTAAAGTGCTGTCGATACGATCTACGTGTGGAAACAATCACTCACGAGTAACGCGCTGGAGAATTGAAATTATTGTTGTATCTGTTTGCTTTTTATGTATGTTATGTAATTGTTGGGATGGGAACTTATTACTATGTTTTTCCATACTCTTTAGGTGGGTACGATTTAATTGATTTCATGATATTTGTAAATTAGCTTCTCAATGTAATCGACGGCAATTTATTGCATTCGCAAAAGTACTAAATTTTTATGTTTCAAAAAGTGTGCCACTGTGTTTAATGTCTTCAAACCGTTTTGATTGCAAATTCCAAATAAGTGTATCAACATTTTTGAGACCAAAACGAATTCGAGAATTTTAAGTGAGCTCAATAGAATAATTTGGGTTAGTCTTGTCTTGATACACTAATATCATACTTTTTCATTCTAGTCTAGAGGGTTTCACATCTGTCCAACGGTTATTTTATAGGCACAGACAATGTATTATACTAGTTACAGTTTTTTGGTCCACTGTTCATATTAGTGAAATGTGTGTGATATAGTACTAATGTAAGTAGCTCAATAGCATTTTGTTCGGTTTGGCATGTACTTACATACGTACAATTCAAGGTTCCGCAGAATATCAGCGTTCCAGGTTGCAGGTCAGGTGTTGATCATGCTGCAACTTACGCTGAGTGGCAGCCTTTTCGGTTTCATAATGTACTCAACATAAACTTTGATACATTATCTGTACTTACCTACCCAAAATTGCGGAATCGAATAAAGTTATTTGTATTTGAAAACGCAATACATAGTCTTACTCAGCGTTCTCCAGGGATCCGTTTTAAGTCTTGATTAATATAATGATTATAACGGTATCATAACAATAAAGTATAGCCAGCTCGTAATGGCCCGAGCCATCATTACATCCATCATAGATTGTGCACGGATGTCACCGCTCGGAGCTGCGCCTGCGCATGTCACCAGCGATCATTGAATAAATTAATAATTCTTAGATCATTCTATAGTCATTATTTTTCTATTAACTTTTCAATGTAAGGTTTAACAACACAAAATAGTTATTGGTACTATCCAATAATATATGTGAGGCTGCTGAGTAAATAAATTCTGTAATTGTATTATTGTGTGTAGGTATACCGTAAAATAGTTGATTGTTCAGGCTTTTAACAATGTAAAAGATTCATTATATTGTGTTATTAAATTCACAAATCGCCTTGTAATTTTTAATTAATCTGTTTACTGTATACTTACTACCAGTTTGCCTTTGGCCTGCGTGATGGGCCCGTCATTTTTTTCCGCCCACAAAAAGGCATGTGCCCGAGCAAAGTGAACTTTAAAATGGCTTGAATGGTGAACTTTCTCACTATCACCGTACATATTACTAGTACAGATATTATTTCCCATAACACCCTGCGTATGAACACGTCTTATGACATCGTCAGAATGAACCATTAAAATAATATTAATATTTATTAAATGTGATGCCATTGAATTGAAAAGCGTTACTGAATTAGGAATTAAAGCACTATTGTGTCTTATGATTTGTGATACGTTATTCATAAATAAGTACACTTTTTTATAATAGCCATTTGTTATGGGTAATTTCAATACCCACGCCAGTTGAAATTGGTTTTTGATTACGGAATAGAAGCACGGAGAACAATATTCGATGTACAAAATTATAAGTTTGTAACAAAAGTCTGTAATATTTAGCTATTTTGTATTTTCGGGTCAAAAGTTCATAACATAGATTATGTTGACTTTTGGTGATACTGTGTATCATATTTGTAACATTTTGATTAAAAAATTACGTTGATACTAATAAATAATGATTATGGAAGTTAGACAGTAAACGAAATAAAGATTGAAGAAAACCAAAATGTGTAGGAAGGAAAATGTATATTCACGTAAAATCGCTCCCAACATCCAAAAATTTATAGCAAACTCATAGAAAACAACGAAATGACTGGTCTACATCTACAGTAGCCCCTAGTTTGTGGTAGTGCACCGAATGGTGGACGATTTATGAATCAGCAAAATTATCCTACCACTAGCGGCCGCCCGCGACTTCGTCTGCGTGGAAATTCTTTTGCTATCCCTCGGGAAGAATACTCTTTTTCGGGATAAACGATACCCTATGTCCTTCTCTGTACCCCTGATAACGTGTATGCAAAATTTCATGATGATCGGTTCAGTAGTTAAGACGTGAAGGCGTAACAAACAAACAAACAAACAAATAAACAAACGGACTTTCGCATTTATAATATTAAGTAAGGATAAGTAAGCAGTGGCGTAGCGTGTGTTTGTGCCGCCCGGGGCGGACCCGAATTTTGCCGCCCCCTATTTTCATTATAAGTCAAGAAAATCAGTAATTTTTTTTTATAAGTAATAATTATCTACCTTATTTATTTACTAAAAATTAACTCTTTAGGTTTTTTTTCGGTGCCTAATCTTTTATGTAGACGCGTGCTCTGGGCCATACGGTGATGATAGTTTGGTAAAAATCATTACCACCAACGATAGTGTAGCTTAGTCGCGGCGTGCGAAGCGCGCCGCGCGCTCCACGCCATACGGTGATGATTATTTGGTTAAAATCATTACAATCAATCGTAGTGTAGCCTAGTCGCGCGCTTCGCACGCCGCGCGTTCAGGGCCATACGATATGATTATTTGGTCAAAATCGTCAATGATAGTGTAGTACTTATATATTTTTTTAATATTTTTTGTGAAATTTTGCCGCCCCCTAAAAAGTGCCGCCCGGGGCGGGCCGCCCCCCCCGCCCCCCCATCGCTACGCCACTGTAAGTAAGGATTAGGAGGTAAAGTGGCACTAAATATATAAAAAAATATGATACGACTGTTCCCTTTATTACACAGGGCTATAATATAAACTTTATTCTCTGACACCAGGTGAGCCGCCTTACACATTCAACTGTTGTTTAACAACTTTTTTTTTAATACAGCTTCCATAATTCAATTAGCACAAGAATCGAGCAAAAATCTTTGTTCAAAATATTAATTAACATAAATTAATCTGTATCGAGTCGCTTCCATCTCGTGCGGGCAAATAAAGGACAAGAACGACACAGGTTGCGTGCGCGCAGATATCATCGCGCTCCCAATTAGCGCCATCTAGCGGGGAACGCCTTTATTCTGTTTCGCTAAATGACTTGTCTGAGCTTAAACTTCCGCATGAAATTCTTGGAACTTTATTATTATACCTTTTATAAAGGGATTTGTTTGAGAAATAATAAAAACAACCGTTTGTTTAAAACATATTCAGACAAAGAAAAAATTTCTTGTTATCTTAAATTGAAACTGTTCCAAAGATTTGTTAAAATATCCACGAGGAACCAAACCTAAGTAGGTACTCAAATTAAAAACTTTTCTCATTATAGTTTAATATTCGTTCTTGCCAAAACAGATTTTTATTTGCTATATATAGAACCTTATCGCAAATGTCTTCATATACTACTTAAAACGTCATCAAGCCATATAATTTAATTATTACGCACAAATTGCAGGAAAAATTAAGTATACAGTTAAATAACAAGTAGGTACACGCGAGAGCACAAGTTTTTACCTCTGATTACGCCTGAGGCGCAGCCGCAGTTGTGAAACTCGCCTTTGACACGCAAACTATGCTCTTTTTGTTATGTTGCTCATTTTGTAAAACATTGAAACAATCATTTTGAACCTTGATCTTTGTAAAAAGTCATCGTTAAAACTCCTAATTTGCTCTAATGATAACTAGGGAGTTTCTTTCTTGTGCCTCTCGATAATATGTTTTAGTTGATCCATTGTCGTCGATTTTCAAATCAATTCTGCTCTATACGACGTGTTAGAAAACAATCCAAATATGAGGGACCATCAAACTGAACAACTTTTACTATGGGAGCAACTCTGAAAGCGCGAAAATAATAACAGCTGTTTTAAAAATTTTGATATTTTCCTTCTTCGAGCAACAAAGGCTTCGTTTCGTCACGAATTTTCCTTATTATATTTGTACGAAACAGCAGATTTTTTATTTAGCGACTTTAAAGTTGGTCCCATCATAGTAAAAATTGTACAGTTTGATGTCCCTATCTTGCATTGGTTGTTTTGTAACACGTTGTATAGAAGGGTCCATACAAGCCGATTCCCATCGGCTTACCTTTTAGAAATCCTACCCCACCGATCCACTATGCAGATCATAACATTTTTGTAGAACGGCTTACTTTCGCCATAATTTCACCCCTCGCCACTGTTGTATAGTATCTGCTTTTGGATAGTAAACATAAACTGAAAGTTATCGTATACATCTTGCTAAATTCGAAGTACACCGTAAGTGTGGGTAAGTATTATTAGCAGGCAAAAGTATTATCTAAATTGAGCCCTAAAGACAGCTCGGGGAATTCTAACTATAGGATTAAAAATAGTAAGTAAATAACAACTGTCCCCACACAATATCAACGTGTTCGTGAGAATTAAACTGTTGTGGACATCTGGCATTGCTCGGCTTCAGCGAAATCGGTCGGAGGCTCTATCGATCAGACCTAGCGTGTGAATTGAGCCTTCTTGCCATGACGTCACTTTTCCTTGAAGAGCAATTACGACGAAATCCTGTGTTTTCAATAAGTATGACGAACAAACAAAAGATCTAACTAAGTAGTTAGCAAAGAAACGCTTGAAACATAAAATCATCATCCTCTTTTGATGGTCTACCAATGAAATTAAAATCTCAGACAATTTGTCTTTTATGCACAACGGGATAGTGCTTGGCTTTCACCTCACCTGATGTTTAGTGACGATAAGGCCGAAGGTGGAAGCGCACTACAACCGGAATCCTCATCATTGAGGAACTGGTTATCTTACCTCCAACTGCCAGAACACAAACATTTTTGAATTGTTGTTATGGCGTTAGTCTTAGTCTGAAAAAGACACTTTTCAAACAATAAGACCGATCATCATGAAGATCTTTTTTTTTTTTTTTTTTCAAATCAATCGTTTATTTGCAAACATGTGGTCAACAAAGGTCTTAAACATAAAATGTGCCGTTACATGCTGCCGTATGCAAACAGCGTGCAAATATTTGAAATATTAACTATAATTAAAAGCTATTTGATAGCAAATAAAAAAAGTAAATGGCAAGTATCATTCATTACAAATTTCAGCTATGTCATAATTATAATTATATAATGGAAAAAAAACATTTAGTTATATTAAAAAAAATACACTCTTACTACAAATATTGAATTAATTGAATACCGCAGAACATAATTATTTACTTAATTGTTTTGTCACTTAAAAATTCAGAAACACAGTAATAATTTTTCGTCAATAATAATTGCCTTAATTTATCCTTAAATTTAAATAGCGTTAAACTTGTCAATTCAGATGGGAGTTTGTTGTACATATTTGGGAGTTACACTTTGGGAAGCCTATAAGCATCATTCCGCTGCAGCTGAAGCGCTGACATAATGACTCGAACCTCACCAACATTAGAAATGACGGAACATTTTCACTAGTTCCAGTAGATATCTGTCCCATGGAACTACTGATACTTTTTATTCTCAATATTCGTTCTCACTAGTTACATTGCCAATGGAACTAGTGAGAATACAACGTATCAGTAGTTCCATGGGAGAGATATCCACTGGAACTAGTGAGAATGATTGAAAATTACGCCGGCTTATTTAAATGAGGGGCTTAAAAGATTTTGTGGTTTTGCCACCTACGTCTGCCTGAGTAAATTATTTAGTAACAATGGTAGAAGATTCTTTTAATGTAATGCTTATAGTTTCTATTTTACCTTTGATACTCCAAGTGTCGGGCCTATCGTCACCTCACTGTTTATTACATACAGTTTTAGTCCCTGTCTAACAACACTACAATAAGCTAATTAAACCATGACGATATAAACCTGTCAGGGTTACAGGCTAAAGGTCGTGCGTACAAAAGCAGCCAGCTTTGTTACTACATTATTATGCATAAATCGTACTTTGTCTGTCAGCGCACAATAAGCTGCTAGACAATTCATTTAAAAGATAGTTGGAACTTTTTCGATTATCACTGAGTAATCGTTAATCTAAGTTGACCTAAGTAAGGCAACCTGTTTTCGTACAAACTATTGGCGTTTTCAATCAATTCTTAACTTACATCGGGAGACACTGATACCGACTGCATTCTATCTATCGTTTTTGTCGCCTAAATTAATAATTAAATGGAACTCTTTTTGACTAGTCAAATTCTTTTAAATACAAAAAATCAAATAATCTTTTGGTGTTCTTCTGTTAAGTATGGTTACCAGAGGTCCAAAGGCGGTTTTATCTACTTCGTAGATCAGAGTCTATCATCGGGATCAGAGGTGAAATGTTCCCTTGATTAACATCGCTATGTAGGAATGTATGTATCTGTCACTATGGCGACCTCGCTTACTAACTATCAAATGTAAGTTGAATGAAAGTTTATGTAACAAGAACCTCCTCTGGGTCTAGTGGTTTGCCTACACGTGTAAGACGCAATGGTCCCGGGTTCGATTCGGGGGGTACATTTGTATTCGGTTTGTTAGTGGTAGGGTTTATTTCAAGTCCGCCTGTCTAGATACAACCATCTTACCTGAGCCTGACGCCATAACAACAATTTAAAGTTTGGTGTGTTCCGGCAGTTAGAAGTCAGATAGCCAGTTCCTTAGTGGTGAGTATTCCAGTTGTAGTGCGCTTATACCTTCGGCCTTATCGTCACTTAACACCAGGTGAGGTGAAGGACAAGCTCTATCCTGTTGTGGGTTTTCCCAAAGATCTTTACGATGTTTAATTACTTCCAAGTTTGGTTTATCAAATCATTATTATAGAGTGACAATCACGTGACAACCATTTTTATCCACACGTTCACTTTTCACCACAACACTTCATGTTATGTCTCTGTTCGAGTTTCGGTCAACAGCTTATATTCGTTACATTTTTCTGTTATTATATTAGTTGAAAACATTAACTCAATTGTACTAATTTCATTTTTCTCCTTTATTACAGGTACGTGGGTTCGAGTCTCTGTTCATACTTCGTGGTACGTGAATCTCAAACTGTGCGTGATTCAATAAGCCTTGTCATTATGTGGCTGTCATTATGTGGCTGTCTGTCTGTTACAAGTTAATGCATTCAATTCACCAAACAATCGCGTATTACACAGTCCAGTTAGAAACCAGGGCGATATGGATTCTAATGTTGTTAGATTATAGTAATTAGATTTGATGGAACTTTTGTGAAAGATGATTTAAGAAAGGTTGCATTGTTGAATGTTGGAAAAGTAAATGAAATAATAGTAAGCACTATTTTGAGTAAATGTTTTGTGATTCATGGGTCTGATGGGCTAATGTTAAACCTTACAATGTTCCACGAATCTCAAGTTTTGGGCTTTATCATCAACATTCTTCCACGAGGTTTATTTCAACAATTACATGTGCTTAGATGATAGTCCTTGTAAAATAGATAAGGCAGCAATAAAACAAATTGGTACAAGTTCAACCGAAACTCAACAGCCTAAAACATATCATTAAAAAGTTTACCTTACAATAAAGTTTAAACTTTCAAACTTAGCATTTAAAGTTCAAAAAGGTGTGTATGGAAAAGTATTTTATTAAAAGACTTTAATGCAAGGGTTTAGAGTTGAATTTTGTTGTGTTTTAGTAAAAAGTGTTTCTAATTGCTTCCTGAGGGCACGGTGGTGAGGAGGTGCTGTTTTTTGTAAGTAATAAGCAGGTGATGGGTGATCGTCAGAGAAGTTGTTCCCTTACAAGAAAACGACATGCTGACGGAACTTTTATAAACCAATAGCTTAACCAGAAATGAACAGGTAAACCTGTCTGAAAAAAATATCTAACAGAACAAGTTGGAAAATCTCTGTTATGCAATTTTCAATAAATTAAAAATCATGGTTTTCGATGGTAAACCAATGTCAGAATTCACTAATAATTTAAAAAAATAACACATCACTCAATAAGTCCGTAGGATAATGAGATATTTACAAGGGTCGACTTTAGTCACCTAGCAAGTCGCTTCCAAAATTGAATCGCAGGTGATTGCGTCGCTATCGTCTATGTAGTTAATGGCGTAACCTACTAGGCAACAACATGTAGTAACATAGTTTTGGCCACAGGATCAGATAATTTTGTTTAGTCACCTGAGGCCTAGGCCGAATTGCCATTTACACGGTCGATTCTCGCCATGCGGCGAAAGTTGTGCGGTTTTAGTCGCCCATGTAAATACCACATAACAAATCACGGGTCAATCATTTAAAAAGATAATATTTTTTTAATAGTACCAACCTTACAACGCTATTTGTCAAAATTTTATTAATTTCACGCCAACAAATTTAAAATTACCTACGGCTAATTTAAAAACCGGCCAAGTGCGAGTTGGACTCGCGCACGAAAGGTTCCGTACCAAAAAACGGCAAAAAATTACGTTTGTTGTATGGGAGCCCCCCTTAAATATTAATTTTATTATGTTTTTAGCATATTTGTTGTTATAGCGGCAACAGAAATACACCATCTGTGAAAATTTCAACTTTCTAGCTATCACGGTTCATGAGATAGCCTGGTGACAGACAGATAGACAGACAGACGGACAGCAGAGTCTTAGTAAAAGGGTCCCGTTTTTACCTTTTGGGTATCGGAACGGAACCCTAAAAAGGGTACTTTTTAAAACAATTGAAAAATTTGAAATCGATTGCTACAATGACAAAAACAATTAAAAATTTGAAATCGATCGCTACAATGACAAAATAGGAAGAAATGCACTGGAGGATGAGCCATAACCCACCACGTGGACCCAATGCGGAATGGTTGGTATTAACAACTGCAAATCCAGCCGGGACCAACGGCTTAACGTGCCTTCTGAAGCACGGATGAGCTCGAGATAATATATTTTTGGTCACACATCCCATGACCGACCCTTGCGGAAGTTGCATTACCTCCGCAATCACTGGGCCAGGCGCTAAGCTACTGCACCATCGAGCTCCTCATTTTTAAGGGTTGGACAAGTTAGTTTTATAAGAAAGACATATAGATGTTGGAAAAGCGTTGGAACGCTTGTATCACTTTTGAAGGAGATTATGTTGACGATTAAAATTGATTTAAAAAAAGTTGTTTTTTATTAGTCATCCTATATGAACTTATAGAGTGATTACCCTTGTGTGTTAACTTTTGTTAATTATTGTGATGGAAAATGACCTCACTTTAAATATAGAGGTCATTTTTCAATTTTGACGACTCTGTATGAAATATACAGGGAGAAAAAAGCAGCCCTTGACGAGTTTCTTGCCGGTTCTTCTCGTTACAAGGTCTCCCGCTTAGGGTTTGCGAATCGAAGGCGTAGCTTCTATGACATTTACAAGTGCTTGTAACAGCCTAGACTGAATAAATTATATTCACCTCTCAAGCTTACGCGCTCACTAGACATGAAATAAAACAATTTTTAACGGATACTAGCGCGGTTTTATTGAAAATACTTAGGTAATTCGTTGGTATTTGGTTTGATTTTTGGTTTTCCCGACGTTTTGGCACCTTTACAGCTGTCGTGGTCACGGGGAACACGTGGTCCCGTGACCACGTGTCCGTTAAATGTTCGTCCGTTTATCCGATAAACATTGTTATATTTCATTAATAAATTATTTTGAGTTTGAGTTTTGAGTTTTGGGTTTGATTATAATATCTTGATAGCGGTTATACAATGATGGAACAAAACATTAACATTTCATTGTAGGCATTATTCAACATTTTCACGACAATAACACTAGAAGCTACTTACTATTTACTTACAGGAACATAAACTTCAAAGAAACACAAAAAGCTGTGAATCTAGTGAAACAAGTTTCATAAAATCTTAACTTAAAAAAAAGCACAAAGCTCGCGTGCTACAAGCTTTCCTTCGAGATAATTTAATTCTCAGATGAGTTAAAGTCGACATGTTAATTAAGGAATATCGTGACTTGGCCATTATGCGACAAGATCACGCCGCGTGTACTTTATTATTTGTAATTACTATTTATGTTTACAAGTAATAAGGACATTGGATTTAATGTTGCAAAAAATTAATAGCTAAATCACAGTCTAATGAAAAATCTCTAGGCTGTGGTTAAATCGTGAAAAATCTATTGGTGGAACATTCAGTCATCAATTATCCATACTATACCAGTAATACTATTTTCAACACACTTGCTCGTAAAGTGAGCCCTAATACATCGCTTTTAGGGCCATAAACCGAACTATAACAAACGCGTGCAATAATATATAAAACACTAGTTGGTTATAGAATTATCCCTACAAAGTTAAATTAGTACCTTACTGCAAGTTCTATGCGAGTAAATAGAGCATTTTCAATTTAACCGGGTAATACAGTTATTTTTTTTAGTAACAACAAAGAGGTTTTATGCCGCTGAAAATTCATTTGCATTTTTGGAATAAATAAATGTGTAGGTCCTTAATTAAGTCAAACAAATATTTATTATTATCAAATTATTTCTTATTTACAATATTTTGTTAAAAAATATTAAAATATTAGCATTTTATCACCTAAATTTATAATTTTGAAGTTGGCTGTATGCTCACTAACCCCTTTGTTCGCAAAATATTCTTGCATTGGGCGTGTGAAAAAAACAAAAAAAGAACCTGCGCGCCTTTCTCATCATGATTATCATTTTGTTTTTGTCGTATTTGTTGCTGTGTGGTAAATTACTTTGTTTTTTCCTCGCAAATGTGTTGAAAAACGTCGTATGAAACTCGTGAGCTCTTACTTATTGCACACTCGGCTGAGTTACGCCCTCGCCTGCGGCTCGGGCTGCAACCCACAGCCTTGTGTGCAATAAGTAACCTAAGCTAACTTGTATCATAATGTACTATTATACTAATATTATAAATGTGAAAGTACTTCTGTCTGTCTGTTACGCTTTTACGCCTAAACTACTGAACCGATTTTGACGAAATTTGCTACAGAGATAGAGCAGAGCTTGAGAAAGAAATGAGGCTACTTTTATCGCGAAATAAGGCTTGAAGAGGTTGAAATAGGGGATTAGAGTTTGTATGAAAGTCCCTCGGTTTCGAAGCTAGCTGACGATTTAAAATTAAATGTGTCTAAGCGTAGGCGAGGCATATTCAAGGGGACGGGACGGGAAGGAGTGCTTGGTGGGGACCCGCCTAATCACGTAAAAACGACTGATCTGATTTTGAGGAAATAAAAACATAGAATACTATTTATCCTGGTTAAAGGTTCTCTAAGGATTTTCTCGAGTATTCACGCGGATGAAGTCGTGGGAAAAAAGCTAGTTATACTCATACTACATAAGTAGAGGGAGCGAGCTAAGTATTTGCGAGTGAAAGAGAGAAAGGATAGTTTACGATAACGGAAACAGTTTGCATCAAGTCATGGTAGGGCCACTGTTGTTAGAAATTATTCTTCTTCCATCATCAATTAAGTTTAAAAGAATAAAAAAGTTACTTTATACAGTACGAGGCATACCTATATCACTGAATAGATATTAGTACTACCGTACAGAAAGGAAACTCTCCGCCCCGCCCCACAATCAATTACCTCACCCCACCGGCGCCCATCCGTGTGCTCATTCAATAGCACGCACACAGTTGCGCGTGTGCAAAAATGTCACTGTTGATAGGTAGTTGAAACGCGACGCTTGTATGGAGTGCCCGGGTTGTGCCTATATCTTGAAATCGGATAGGGATTGCGTGGAAAGCGTATTTTGGGCATGCGTAGCGGAAATAATAATAATAATAATTTATTCAACCAAAATAAATAAATTACATTTTTACTTTACCTCACTGCGGTGAGGGGCGCGGGCGGCGGCGGGAGAGGGGCGCATGCTATTGGTCGCTCACAAGAGCACATGCGCAAACTTATCCCCACTCCGTCGAAAAAAATTCAAGATATATGCCTTGTACTGTACAATATTAATTTTTTTCGCCATTCCATAGTAAGACGGTCAGCTGTCATTTTGTATAGGAGTATGAAATAATGTTCCATGGAGAATGTTGTTCAGTTTTAACAACATTATCAATTGTTTCAGTATCTGACAGGATTTTTGATAAAAATATGTAACAGAGAACTTTTATCATAGAATCCCTGTGCTAGAATCTTGGCGAGGTCACAGCCTCACCGCTTGCCCAGATGCCCCGTTTTCCGCTAGGCTGTGCATCTGACACGGCCACCAACCGCCATCGCTCACCGTTAGATCATGATAGTACCGTCAAATTACATTGTCTGTTAACATAGTTACTTGTTTTAGTAAAACGTGACGATCACTTGTTTGAAGTTTAGTACTTCTTAGCGATGACCGAGAGTATTGCCGCGCGTAGCTTTCGATGGGATAAGTGAAAAGATGCCGAAATTTACGGAAACACAATGATGAAAAAGAAAAACAACATGAAAACTTGAGCAATGTAATTAAAAGCATTTTATTTTGATCCTCCGTGCTTCGGACGTTGGTCCTGTCTGCATTTGTAGTCATTAACACCCACCAATCCGCACTGGGTCCGCGTGAGGGGTTATGGCTCATCCTCCTTATCCACCCACAAGCGAGGCCTGTTCCCCAGTAGTAGGGACATTAAAAATGGCTGATGGTCATTTTGATTATCTAAGACCTAAGTAAACGAAACCTTGTCATCCCGCTATATGAGCCTTTAGTAAATTTTTTGATAAAAATTTGTGTGCTTCTACAAAAAATATTGATTTGAATTGAATTCACAACACTATGATAAGTAAATATTCATATTTTGTAACGATTTTATGAAATTACCCCGTTAATATTTTAAACGAATGAAATAAAAAATAATTATTTATGAATCCCTTTCTTAATCGCCATAAACTATAATTCACTTTATATAAAAATGCGGTTAACCATCGAGCATTTTAAGAAAAATCTTGAAATTTGAACCCAATTTACGTGAAGCGCAGTGTCTCTAATCGAATGGGTGCATTAATGGTAAATGATACAGTGAAATTATAGGAAGAGATTGAACTAACGATAGTGAAAATGAAGCTTTATATCAACGAGTAAGAGATGAAATTCGTGCAGTGATCATATCTGAGGAGTATTGTAAACGTGCACATTGCTGCGGCGTTACCATGATTTCTCGAATATAGCTGTCGTAAGTAATTCATTGCTGAAAATCTAACAATTTTTTTTGATTTGAAATAAGATAATGTTTCACTGAAATCAGAGCCGCCTGTGCTAAGGAATTGGATAGAAGATCACAACCACAGAGCGTTATCATTTGGTTCAAATTCTGTCAGTAATTTACAGCCACTAAGAGAGTATGCAAGAGGCATTTTCTCCGTTCTCTTTTTTCCTTAATTAGAAACAAATCTTCGAACTTCATTTCAAGAAAAGCGCTTTCATTTATCGGTGCACAATCCTGTTTGTTACTTGCATCCCATAAACTAATAAGTTACTTGTGTACCTACTAGTCCTACTACGATGATGTCGATTTTGTTGGCAACGACTTAACTGAATTGACAGGGCTAAACTTAATTTAGTTTTTTATCCTTTTATTTCTCTATCGTAAAGACAAGAACAAAATCTTAAAATTAAGTTTGTAAAAGTAAAAAAGTTAAAAAGTGAGTGCCAACCGAATTGAAACCAGTGTCAATTTTGAACTATCCAGAAAACAATTGTGTTTCGACTCGAAAGCTTTGTATGTTTTCGATTAAAACGCTTTCGAGTTTCACCCGTAGTAGTTCAGCCCATCGAATCGGTTGCCAGCTCAGTTATTACGATGATTGCGTGGTAGCAAATGATACCTGCCCGGCTCCTACAGGCATTCCTGCACTCCCTTTGTTGGGCACATCTCCAGTCGGAAAATATGATAGCTTTTGTTGTCACTAGCTTTAGTAACGACTTTTTCGCTTGATAAATATTGTACCTATAATAGGTAGACTCCAGACTAAAACCCAAAATAAAGGTGCCACCACCATCCATTTCCAAAATGATATGAATAATGTCACACCTCATCAGGTATCAGTAGTTAATCAGAATTGGATAATCAAAGGAAGCAATGTCGCATACAGAGTTTCTGAGATGCTAATTGGCTTTGATAACTTTTCGAACATGACTGGAAATCTCAAAACCATTTCGAGGAATAAGCTTTCGGTACAGTGTCTACTAATTAAATTTAAAAATAAGTCTATATTTTTAAAGATATTTATAATATTCAATAAAAAGCTATAACCTTCAAATGACCTTCATATGACGTCATCACATACAGATCCCCCAGCCATAATAAAAAAAAGAAAAAAGGGCAAAGACAATTTGGACAATGAACTTGGCATTAGGGATGGTGGAAGATGGAAGTGAAAAAATATCGATATAGGTAATATTTCTCAGAAAATGACTAAGTAATGGATTCTAATTTTAAGGTATTGTAAAACATAAAAAATAGCAAAATAAACCCCTACGCGAAATTTTGGCTCGATTTGACGAACTTTACGATGATTTTTAAGACTCAAAAGTTGGAAAAAATCAAAATGCTCCAGTAACAAAATAGTGTCGACTATTAGAATCCATACTTAATTACAAAAAAAATGTTTTGGAAAAATTATTGTAAAAACATCTATCGATATATCAAAATATTTAATATCGCCCGAAAAATATCGATGAACTTATCTCGTAATTTTTTCCACATCCCTACTATTAAATGTTTGTAAATAGAAATAAAGTATGCACATATTTTCACAATGTTTATTATGTTATCCTGCAAATTTATCAGTCTACAAGCAATCGTTACAATTTCATCCATGTAGTCTACATCCAAAATAGACACAATACATATGACATTTCGCGATTTCGGTAAATTGGGCGTGTCAGTTTTTACAAAGTTTTTCAGCTGAGTTTCCACTGGTAAGCATTTTTATTATAATTTTACCACCTCAAAAATTATTGCGGCAAATTAAGAAGGTAGGTTAGTACCGTCACAACTGGATTAAATTAATAAAATACAAGAAATATTAACTATAACTTATCTGTTTACAAACAACCATAAAGTCATTATGACAGGTAATGACACTTGGCCGTTTTTTTCTATAAGTAGATGGCAAAGGTTTTCCTTCTTAAACTTTCATGCCACTAATGACGTCATTCCGGTTGACCATATCTGCTCGACAAATATATTTATAAAAAAATAAATACGGGACCAAATGTTAAAATATTCAAATTAGTTTCTTAAATTGGCCTAATCTGTAGTAAAAAAATATAAAAAAAAAAACTTTTATTTTTTAACCAAAGCCAATTGAAGCCTGACGTTTGGAACAAACGGAACAGTAAATCAAAATAATAAAAAGATTTAATAATAGGTTCCTTTTTGAAAGATAGTGTCACATCCTATAGACTCCTAATAGATTGAAAAGGTAATGTTAATTGAGTATTTCCGAATTACTGGTGAAATCTTATGTTTTGTCATATGCACTTGACATTGATTCTATGGAAATTGTGGGGAGATACACAGCTGAGAGCTTTAATTATTTAAGGTTTGAACCTCGCCGGAATTCAAGTTATTCAGCACGTTTTAGTTTATGTCAATAACAATCAATATAAAAACTCTTTGGGAGCGATCGAAAACATTTTATTTAAGGAAAGAAGGAAAGTGTCTCATTATCTCATAATTCAATACCTACCACTGAGCCAATCGTTGATAGGAACAGCTTGTGAGCCAAAAATATGTTTATCGAAAACGAAAGTTTATTATTGATTTAATAATTCATATACTAGAAATAAATAACTTTTTACGGATTACAGCGCGTATATTGATATTAATTTAGTATTGATTTATTGTTTTTTTGGGTTTCCAGACGTTTCGACACCATTCCAGGGACAGTAATCACGGGAGGACTAAAGCCAAATGCTGCACATATTTTTATGAAATTTCACGCTCGGATTTCATTTACTGTTTATGAATCAGTCATTTATTTTCCATTGTCCACGATCGCGATTCTCAGCTTTCGCGGCACATAATTAAAATTGATTTTCTCCTATCACGAAACTTGGAGATTAAGTTGAGAGTTAGAAAGCGCGTCTAGACTAGATGACATATGACTTCCTTCAATCTCCAGTTATCGGTAGGCCAATTAATACAACCCAGATTAGTTCGAGTTTGCTCTTCGAAGTTTATTCGATAATACTGACACACATTTCATTTTAATGATCTTGAACTAAATTGGGGCAGTTTTACAGTTGAATGGTCTTGTAAATTGAAAATTTATTGACTTTACTGCATTCTCGATTAGAATTAACGTGATAAGATCAATTATGCTACAACTCAATCTGAAAACATGCTTGCACAGTAGTAATCTCTGCAGTATTTCTATTGATTTACAAAATAAATGACAAATAATTATTAACATTCCACAATATTGTTGGTTGTTTCTAAATCCAAATTCAATCGCATCACATAAATTATCCGGCTGGGATTTCTTTGAAGTCTATCTTTTAGGGCTGACTTAAAAACAGAATTCCACCTTAATTCACTTCTATTATCAATCATTTTCATAGTCTTTCAAACTATAAAGGCTTTTCGTTATGTATTGATTGCATAATTCTATGTTCTTATAATTAAAATATAATAGTAACTTTGTAAATCAAAAATCCGTATATTTAAATTGAATGTTTTAATCTTGATTTTTTTAAAGTTTAATTTTTAGAAACATTCGTTATTTTAGGTATAAGTATTTGAAACTTGTCTATTGTTCTGTATGTTACCTCTTATGTCAAAATGTACATACCTAACATTTGTCAGCACTTGATTAACTTTATGATTACGAACATTTTCAAAAGAGAAATTCCAATGTCGCAGTAGATTTACGATATTGATTATGGCTTTATCTTGTAATAGCTCCCCGATCGCTTCATAAAATAACTAAGAGATTACTCGTCAATGGCACCATAACTCGGCGGCATCGATTAATACTCTCCACCAATCTGGCTCTAATTAAAGCTTGCTCAAATTTATGACAGTACGTGCCAACACCGTGACATATTTGCCGTTAAACCCGTTTCAATTAATGGAACACGTAAAATAGCAAGTAAAATTTGAATAATTCTAGTAAAGGGATGGTTTTATGTCCATCTATCCCTATCATACGCTTTAGAAATAGATGCTGTTGTCTCGCTTTCGGAGGCTCTACGCGCATCGCGGTTGGCTGCCTCCGTGTCAGTCAGTTGCGCATAAGCATCCGCGGGAAGCGACTGTGTTCAAATTTTGAACGAATTTCGCGCGTTTAAATTTCCAAAGTTTTTGAATGTTGTGATCTATTTTCGAATCATT
The DNA here is from genome assembly GCA_943789525.1 of Agriphila geniculea. Classification (NCBI taxonomy): domain Eukaryota; kingdom Metazoa; phylum Arthropoda; class Insecta; order Lepidoptera; family Crambidae; genus Agriphila; species Agriphila geniculea. The sequence continues at coordinate 22,422,590 of OX038869.1, read as the reverse complement.
CCGCCATACTGTTTGCAAGGAGGTTTTAATGTGAAAAGAGTGTGTTTTCACACGTGGTGCAAATGTGATTGCACACGTGCCGCATGAGCTAAAGTGATGTGCACTTTTTGTTTTGTGTAGAAAGTGATTTCATGACAAAGGATTACAGTGATTAATATTGTTGGAATACACACGTGAGAACCTCGTTTTTTTATAGGTAAATGAGAACGATTACTGCGTTAGCTCTCGCAGCGATGAGATTGCAATACCATTAGCATATTATTAACATTTTATTTCGTGTTGACCCTTTTGGATGTACAGGTGTACCACAAGGTGCAGCCCTATGTTATTTATCTAAACATCTCATTAAAACTGTTATATAAGTGTCTATCTGACTAAACCTTTGCTTATTAAGGACCCTTGGCACCCTCATCCTAATTAAATTTATTGCTCGCTATATGCACATAATGTGTCGTAATTTCACGTAGTGTAGTTTATTTACAAACACTAACCTTAGCAAAATATAGTTCGTTGTAGTAGTAGTAGGTAAAAGTGCCTAAATGGACACTTTATGCTCTAAAAGAAAAAAAAAACAGCATAAAGTGTCCATTTAGGCACTTTTACCTACTACTACTACAACGAAAACGAAATCTAGGTACATGTGATTTTCGATACATGTACTTAGCAAGCAATAAATTTAATTAAGATGAGGGCGCCGCTTAAGGGATATAGTTGCCTTAACAAGAGCAGCTATTTAACATACCTACATTTATATCGTTCTTTCCAAGTCATAAACTTTCTTTAATTTTATAACTTTACTCGTAAAGAAAAATTACTACCGTTGAAAATCATAGCTGCTATTAATGCTGGGGATATGCAGAATACGCAGATAGTTACTGATTTAGTAACTATCTTATTAAAAGCGATGCATTAAATAAAACACTTTTTATCGGATACTTGCGCGGTTTTATTGAAAGTTCCTTGGTAAGTGGTTGGTTCCCCGTGACCACGGCAGCTGCAAAGGTGCCGAAACGTCGGGAAAATAAAAAACAAACCAAATACCAACTAATTACCAAAGTACTTTTAATAAAACCGCGCTAGTATCAGTTAAAAAGTGTTTTATTTCATGTCTAGTGAGCGCGAAAGCTTGAGAGGTGACTTGTTGAAAACTCCACGTACGAAAATATTCCGCATGTGAAATTCCGCCGTTTCTTGCTTTATTTTATCACCAGCATTTCACAATAACTATACTATCGTGAAAGTAAATAAACTAAGAAATAGGAGCTGAAAACCGCCTCTTTGCCATTTGACACTACTTTCGTATAATCAGCGACACAGAAATTCAATATTATTAATTGATACCTTTCCTTGACCACAAAGTTGTGGGATTGATTCTATACGGCCACCGATTTCCCTAAATCAGGCGTTTGGCAACCCTTTCTTGAATATAAATTTTATTGTCAGTCTTATGAAAAATCGATCGACTTATATCGATATGCTAGGGGCATAGACGATCCCATGGCGGTCTTAGTAAATAAATCGTTTGACAAATGATGACAATGACAACTGTTAAAATGCTGCAACGTCGGAAAATGAAATCTATAAAAAAATCGTTAGTATTCGTGAAAAGGTACAGAAATATGTGCCGAAATCTCAGAAGAAATTAGATGAACTTTTCTGAATATCCAATACACCACTGCTTGTTCAATTAATTTTTAACAACTAGGTTCTCTTTTGGAGTTAATATTGAAAAGATTTGGCATTTTTCTCTAGGAAATTAGTATCATATTTAAGTTGATTTAACGAAATAAATAATCACTTTTTGATATGAAATTCAAAGCTACAACCGTACGACTCCGTAGGACCTGCCCATAAAACAAACTAACCTATGTGGCGCGGGCGCAAGTTGTTCTGCGAGAACACAAACTAGTATTGTCAAAGTGATAGGGCAATCTTCATACAAAATACATGACTGTTTTGTTCTTTAAGTACTGCCGTAACTTCACTCAGCTTATTTAATGTATTCGTCGATTTTGCCAACGGGGTTTGAAAAACACCGCCGATTTTATGGCGGAATGGTTACCTTCGCCTACTATTTCGCCTTAATGTACACCTACAACTCGTAAATACAACCGTAAACCTACAATTCGTAAATTTTACAATTGTTTTTCCTTTTTGAGGTTAAAAAAATAGCCGCCAGATGCATTAGCAATGTGCGGGGATAAGTGCAGAAATGTTTCTAATATACAAAATACAATTTATTTTGTAGGATCAGACCAATGTTTACTACAATTATTCTTGCTTCAATTAAGATATTATAATGTTTGTGTACCTACTACTGAGCATTACCGTCTCGAAGTCATAGTTGTTAAATACCCAACAACCGTAACTTAATCATCAAAATCCATTATTTTTCATCTAACTAAACAATAATAGCACAGTTAACTAGTTTTATAATTAATAGGATACAGTAAAAATTTTTTTTCTGTCAAGCGTTTTTTTGACATATCGACCGACCTCTCCAAAAAACTGGCCTAGATCCGTTATTTTTCATGAAGATTTTTTTTAATAATTTCTATTATATGTATACCTAGAGACTTAGCGCGAACAGTTCATTAGAAATTAAAACATAATTGCAGTGAATGATATCCCTACCATGGCAACGGCCACTGGAAAGGTGTCGAAACGTCGGGAAACCAAAAATTCCAAACTAAATAATTCTAAAATAAGACCTCAAACTATACGCGCTGTAATCCGTAAAAAGTGGTTTATTTCTAATGGTTTTTATTAGTCAAAATTGACTCGTAAGTAAGAGCATTAGTTTAGTTAGCGCGCCTCAATCAATCGTGCCGTCTCCAGTCGCCGTCGGCTGCTTTATCTGGCCATCATAACGATCAGTCTTGCCCGTTGACAGACGGAGAAATGCTCCATTTATCTGGAGCAAACATCAATTAATAACTGCATTACTTTTAACTTAACCCTTCATGGAGGTACTTTTTGTACCCACGAGATGTTGGAGTACTTCAATTGAAATATTTATTTTTGTTGTTGTAAGTCATAATAGTTTTTACTAACATAGTTTTATAAAGAAAACTCCTTTCATGTTAACACTTGTGTACTTTTCAATGTTTAATAAGGCCATTTAAATTGTATGCAAATGTACCATTAAAAACTAGGGTGAGTGGACAAAGGTGTTATCTGACAAAACTGGAAAATCTCGACTGTTTTGCATAACCCTGGTTGAAGAGATGACAAATCGACTGATGAGCTCAAAACACAAAAATTTTGATTCGTGTCAGAAATACAGACCCTTAGCAAAGGTGTTAGATGACAAAAAATTATACATTTCAGGCTCTGACATAATTTTCAAACATTTATAACTCATTTTGAACTTCTTGTTAGTTTAATGTATGGTAAATGTATAGGAGATTAAATCAAATGATTTATTTTAAACAGTTCTTCAGTTTTACTGGCAATAACGAAAGTCATACATCTCCAGCTTTCCTATACAACTTGAGCTTAAAGCACTTAATTAAGTTCCAGTAATTTTTGCATTTTATAACCCTGCCTTTGGACCGTAAAGTGTATTTATGTACCAGAGTACATAAATACTGGAAGTTATTCCCGACAGACGTAATGTTTCACGGTTCGGTTTCTGGAAAGCAGTCAAAACAAAAATATGTAGTAGAAACTGACAAACCTTTGAGGTGCCGTACTACGTCGAGAACACATTTTTGAGTGTTGTATTTGAAAATCCTTGCTAAGGAACGTAGATTTATCCCTAGAATGCTCCGCGAGGCTATCGAAATAAATAAATATCCTAATTTCAATAGAGATGATGGTTGGAAAATTCCACCAGCTTGGGACCCCATCATTCACAAGCTAAAGCCCCTCACACACACTGTAAGATCTAATGATACGGTTAGTTCCTTTTGCAAATAAATAAATTAATACAAAAGACGGAGGTCGGCTCCCTCTCCAAGTTTTCTTTCGCCATTTCTTTCTTGGAGGGGCCTCCCAATTTTATGAAATGGTGGTAGTTTCAGTAGATTTCTCTCTCTTTTTAGCATTAAATAATTCATAAAATTAAATTATAAATCAACATAAAATAATTAAAAATTTTGTTAAATTTTAATTTCTGAACGTATAAAAAAATTCATCGCTTGAGGGTAGGCTCACGGGTAGCTTCAGTCCCCCGTGACCACGGCAGCTGCAAAGGTGCCGAAACGTCGGGAAAAACCAAAAATCAAACCAAATACCAACTAAATACCAAAGTACATTCAATAAAACCGCGCTAGTATCCGTTAAAAAGTGTTTTATTTCATGTCGTATTTGACATTATTTACATGTGCAGCTGTTCGGGAACTATTAAAAATTTTCACTGATTTTCATAATCCAGCAATGCATGTATTGGAAAAACTTGCCAATTCACTTTTCAGTAAAGAATATGTAGTTTTTATAAATAAAATTCAATTAAAATAGAGATTTCGTGTTGATAACGAATGTTGTATTTGACTTTGTTTATTGAAATCTCAATCAGAATACAATAAGAAGTAAAATAAATATAAATTTAAATTTTGATTATCCAGTAGGTAACATTCAAAATTAAGCAACGATTTCAGACTATTACTATTGATTTATCGGTCTCAAAAAAAGAATGTAGAAAGTAGATGATAGTAGTTATGTGATTGACAGAAACATGATAGCTAAAATTTTTCTCGATAGAAAAAATTGCAAAGTGACCTTCAATTTTGTAGTTCTTTAAAGGCTGTACCAACTAATATAAATATACAATCTTGAAACTATATTAAAAAACCTTAGCTAGCTTTTTAGTTTTGTGATTAAGTTTTTCAAAATAAGAAATTATTTATTGTTATTGCTTCAGCTTCACTGTCGTCCATTATACAAGTCAGTGTTTAGCTTGGACAAAAATTCTTTCGTATGTCCTTCTGGCTGTCCGTTTGTTCTCCTTTAAAAAAATTAAATTTTGTGAGCACGGTCGTAAATTATATAGAATTTTTTGTCGAGTCAGTTTTTCGAAATATTTCAAAATGGCGGAGATATGTAAAAAAACATATTTCAGACCAGCTTTACGGCGGCGCTGTCTGTTCTTTAAAGGCCGCATTTCTCAACCGATACTCATGAAATTTTATAAGCAGGTTTGAAAATTATATAGATTTTTTTTTTTGTCAATAATTTGGATAATTTTTACTATGAAAATTTCTCCCAGCGTTGCACGACCCCTTTATCAAAGCTCTTGTTTTTCTGATTTGTTACTGAGAATGTTATTTACTAAAGTCAAATGTAAAAAAAATAATTAGTTTTCACTTTCAAACAACAAATAATGAGAACATTTGCAAGATAATGGGTTCGGTTCCCGCCTGTTAGCTGGAGACTGTAGTAGATTTTTTCTATTACCTAATTACCTAGTATTCTCTATTATCAACCTATTTTCTATGCTTTAAATTATAGATTGCAAATTAAAAAAAAAAACTTACTCTAGATTTTAAAAATTAACGTTTCATTGTGAGACTTATCAACGTCGGAATTTAAAATATGGTGACAAAAATCCATCGCAAATTTTTATTATAAAAATAATCCCCAATGGACATAAGAATGCTTAATTTACCAAAGCTTATTAAAATTATCCATTAATCCCTTCAAAGTAATAATCAAAAAGCCGCCGAGAGATTTATTTCGTCGCCACCTCGAACGAGTTTCATTTCATCTCACGTATCGAGAATAAAGAATAATCCTCAGTTTGCCGGCTGTCGTTATAACGCCAGGATTTTTAATGAAACAATTTGCGGATAACATCTAGCCAGGATTCGCTTTATAGGGAGGTGCTGAGAACCTTTAAAGGGGTAATTCTATCGAAACATTTTTAATAATTTGAAGACTAACCTAGAAGCTTAGAAAGCACAAGAATTTCGCATTGTGTCTGACTTTTTTCAATGTATATTTTTAATAACATTTGCTTTTACTTAGATTTAGTTACTAAACTTTTCAATTTATTTTTATTACTATTAGCTTAGAAGCCACATGGCACCCACTAGTCCATCAGCCATTTCAATGTCCCAACGGCTGGAGCAACAGGCCTTCCTTATGGGTGGATAAGGAGGACGGACCATAACACACCACCAATGTGGATTGGTGGGTGTTAACGACTGCAAATGCAGCCGGGACCAACGGCTTAACGTGCCTTCCGAAGCACGGAGGAGCTCGAGATAATAAATTTTTGGTCACCCATCCCATGAACGACCCTTGCGAAAGTTGCTTAACCTCCGCAATCGCTAGGCCAGGCACCAAACCACTGCGCCACCGAGCTCCTCGTTTTACCGGTATTACCTCCTTAATATTTACTTTTCATTTTATTTAACTTTGGCAAGACGATGATATAATTTAAAATTCAATCTTAAATAATGAAATTCCTATAACAGGGTAGAATAATCATAGTTCTACTACTGTACTTTGATGAAAAAAAAAATCAAAGACTGTAACTAAAAAAGTGGCATATTTTAGTAGGCATTTCATTTAAGCTTTTGATTTTTTTTAATTATCTTCTTTTTTAGGGTTCCGTACCCAAAGGGTAAAAACGGGACCCTATTACTAAGACTCTGCTGTCCGTCTGTCTGTCTGTCTGTCTGTCTGTCTGTCTGTCTGTCTGTCTGTCTGTCACCAGGCTGCATCTCATTAACCGTGATAGTTAGAAAGTTGAAATTTTCACAGGTGATGTATTTCTGTTGCTGCTATAACAACAAATACTAAAAACAGAATAAAATTAACATTTAAGGGGGGCTCCCATACAACAAACGTGATTTTCTTGCTGTTTTTTGTTCGATATTAATAACAACAACAGGTAGACAGTTGAAATTTTCACAGATGATGTATTTTTGTTGCCGCTATAACAACAAATACTAAAAACAGAATAAAATTAATATTTAAGGGGGGCTCTCATACAACAAACGTATTTTTTTTGCCGTTTTTTACTATTACTCAAAAAAATGCAACACAATTTATTAACTCCGAACATCCCTAGTAGAGAGACAAGTGCTGGGCTGCAAAGCTGTCGTGTTTTATGCGACTTTGTACTTTGTAATGATGCAGAAAAACAGCAAATTCTACGTATTATGAAGATTTGTATGTTGTTGCTCGATTGGATTATCTTCGTATCGTAATATTTAATCGTGTAATGTTCTTTGCCTACTTATGGGCATGAGGAATAATAACTGAGGATCGACTTTCAAGATATTTTTGCAGAACTCAGTCTTTATCCTACTAATATTATAAATGTGAAAGTTTGTGGGTTTGGATGTTTGGATGTTTGTTCCTCAATCACGCAAAAAGTACTGAACGGATTTTGTTGAAATTTGGCACACAGATAGTAGATAGCCTTAATTAAAATATAGAATACTTTTTATCCCGATATTCCCACGGGAACGGGAACCACGCGGGTGAAACCACGCGCGGCCGCTAGTAATTAAGTATTTTCAATTACATATTATGTTTTTTAATGGTAATCTTAACTTAATCTTAAAAACCTTGTCCTAAAACTTACTCTTAAATTTAATTGAAGCTTTGAGCAATAGCCCTCTTAATTTAACATATTATAAGTAATTATGTAAAGTGTTTTCTGATATGTACAATCTGGGGGCCTACAAGTCGCGAGTGTTTAGGTTACTTCTAGGCAAGCGCATTTCATCTTAGATCGCATTATCGCTTACCACCAGGCGTGATAGCCGTCAAACGCTTGCCTATCTCTCATAAAAAATATGCAAATATAAAAACAGCAAAACCTCTCAAACACAATTTTTTTAAGTTTTTTTAAGCATTTCAAGACGTATTTCCTAGTGATAAAGAACATCAAAAAAACTACGATGTTTAACTCCGTCCACCCTTTCGCGAGCACTGGCAAAATATTCGCCAAGGAAATCTTTAATGTATTGGCATGGCATTATGATATTTGATACGGAGTTTTTGGCGCCACTTTGTCGAGTACGGTTTGGTGTCTATTTTAATTATTTGCAAATTGATTCATAGTGGATATTGTGTCTTAAAATTGGTGCAATTTTGTGGTACAAGTGTCTACGCAACTGAACAATATGTGGAAGAATTGAAATAGGCGCGATCTTGGTTGTGTGAAGCTGAAACTTTTATTGTAGTGGTGGCTACCTTGGCAGAACCTACCGAGTAAACTGTCTTGATATACTTGATACCAAATGCTCCAAGCAGCATTGGAATGTGATGCACCCGCATTCTAATGAAAATTGAAACAATATCTACCACTGAACTATTCAACACTTGACACTGGCAAAAATTACTTCCAAGAGGAAAGTAGATTGCCAAAACAAAAAAGAAGAGGAAGATATTTGATACAGCTAGTGCCACAACTTAGCCCAAAATTAGTCTGCCCGTGAAAGGTTAACATTTTTTTAAGTTAACATTTGTTCAAATAAGTTTTAAGTAAATATAGTAAAGGAAAATTTTGATATCATTCTGAATAAAAAGTCGCTTACTTCTTAGTTCCGTAAATGGAAAAGATAATGTAATCAATCACAAAATACTACTTAAGTATACATTATGTAAATAAAATACGTACGCCTCGCTACAAACGTAATTCTTTCGAAGACGATTTCTTGTGAAAGATTCCGGACAGAGAGATTTGGCACCATAAAAGGGAAATTCCCCATTTGATGCTGCAGATTATAATTCTAAAATTACTATGATTATGTCTGTAAAACCTACCAGTATTAAGTGTTTGATGAGTAAATGTTATCATGGTTTTATTAATCTGTTCAAACTCGATGGTCTTTCACAAATACAAAGGTAAGGAAATGAAATTGTGTAAGATCAGACGTTAACCACCCCCATTTCAACAATTCAGAGACTTTTCAATGGTTTCTTTAAGTTCACTTTTATTTGTTTTATAAAGATGAAATTCTTTTCGTGTAAATTTGTAAATTAATTCGTCTAATAAAGAAGAAAAGAAGAGAAAAAAATTATATCTCAGTCACAGCTAGATCTTTTCGCAGTCTGTCTAACTCCTCTGTTGATTAAAAGGCAAAAATAATATTTATGGAAAAGCACGTGTTTAAATATTTATGTAAAAGCTAAATAATAAACGTGGCTTACGTGCTTAGTTTTCTATTTATTAAAGTCAATCAGAAATCCCTTCAAGTGTCACATGATGCCGGCGTTCCTTATTAAGTTCATTTCACTTGGAGCTGGCATAAATCAATGCCTGCCTGGAACCCGTTAGCAAATTGCGTGCGCCGGCGCAGGGACGACTCACTCGCGCGCATTCTGCACCTAAATTGGCACCTAGAATCACTTTGATGTGCCGGGAATCTAGTTCGGGATCGAGGTAAAGGGTTTTTGGATTAGCCATGTTATTGGCTAGGGTTTTATTAAGCTGAAAAATGGTCTTCGTTGCTTTCCTATTTCTTTAAATTTTGACTTTCGCATTCACTTGTCATATTCACTAGGGAAAAGAAGATGTTGGAAACGAGTTGTATTTTCTAGTATAAAAAACAGTTTAAAGTTGATAAAAATAGGAATTCCGCATTAAATTATGTGGGTGAATAATTGGCATACGTACACTCGGAGTGTTGTAAAAGTTGTGAGATAGTCGTAGTTACATAATTATTTAAAACAAATGTGCCAAATTGCTGATCTAGAGCAAGTCCAACAAAATATAAAAACAAACTGATATATGGAATGTTCCATTACGCATAGCCGAAACAAATAATGCGAAAATGCCATTAGTCCAAACACTCCGATACAATCTCTCGAACATCAAACTATATGTACAGTTTGTGCAGAAAGGTCACAAAGTTTTATTCTGCCGTTTTTTTTTCACTTCATTCCCTGAAGTTTTAAAATGGACTAAGGCCCTTTCTGCAAAATGCGATTCGATTATTGTTAAGGTTTTGTACATTTTCCCAAACAAATGCTGCTTTGCTAAACTTAGTGTATGTAAAAATGAGGAGAATTTATTATCACTAATTAACTTCTAATGATGACACTCAATTTTGTATAAGGACAATTAAATACTATTCTATTTCCCCAATTTATAACACGCATGAAGCCTCTTTGACTATTTTCACGCTTTATGAAACGATTAAATAATATAATTTTATATTAATTATTATGTTTTTGTGATCGTAAATATTATTTACGATCACAAAAACTTCAGTTATGCCGTCATACATACCAAATATGTTACTGAATGCGCGTAGAAGCAAATTGCTTATCGCCGTAATGATCTTTAATATATTTTAAAGCGTTTTCTAAATGCCTGGAAAAAATGGTGTTTCTTTGTCGTCCTGACGTGTTTCTTTGGAACAATTTGTCACACACTTTATGGTCAGTATGGTCTCCAGATGTTATAGGTTGTTGCTCTTGAGATGTAATGGTGAGCTTATGTCATATGGAATGGTCTAGGATAGGCTGTGTAATGTTACAGTAAGAATAAAAAACCAACTTAAAAAGCCGTAAGAGTCATTTTAATTACAAAAAAGCTGTTAGGTATACAATGTTGCACTTTTTTGTTTCAATTATGCCTTTTTATATAAAAGACTGTAAGATAACGAAAAGTAAAACGAAAACGAAAAGAAGCAGCAACAAACAATCGTTAGAAGTCAATATCTAGACTAGGGGACCTATTTTTGAATCACTCGACGAGCGCTCTTTTCTACCGATTTTTGTTCGACATCTCATTGTTTTGAGTCATATATCGAACGAAAATTAGTCGAAAAGAGCGTTCGACGCCAGTCGAGTGATTCAAAAATAGGGCCCTAGCTTCTATTTTATCTATCGAGAAAGCGTGTAGTCAAAACACTAAAGCACTACTCGTAAAAAATAAAACAATCATGAATGTATGTATAGCTAGAAAACACATACACGAAACCGATTAGGTACCTATGTATCAATGGCGAGAAGTGAAATTATAAGATAAGCCGTTCTACAAATAATTATGGTCTGCATAGTGGATCGATGGGCTGGGATTTCTAAAAGGTAAGCCGATGGGGATTGGCTTGTCCCTTCGCCATTGTATTCATTTTCAATAATATATTCGTATTCTCTTTATCCGTTCTTCTCTTCAATCACAAGGTTTTTGTTAACCAGTACCTACATAAACAAAACAAACATTAAATATCTTTATTTATTGATGAATTGCGTGTACTAACATCCTTTAAACCTTGTCAATTTATTGATATCAAAGTAACTACAATCTATAAAATATCGAAAGCTGTATTGCAGTAAATCGTGTGTATCTATTTACTGATCGCCGATACTTTATGGCTGTAATTAGACCAACAGATAAGTAGCTGATAGCCCGTTTTGATGTATCTCGCATCTAGAAAGCAGCTTTGTACAGTCAGCGGCACTGCTAGTTACTCCAAAGAGCCGAAATTATTTAATTTCATTTTTATTTACGTCTTACAAGTTAAGTTTTAAATCTTTGATTTTAAAATCAGTCAGGAAAAGGAGGATGGGCATAAATATGTCTTAACTGGTACTTACTGTATGGGTTGAGGATACACCAAAGAAAGATAGTTTTGGAATTAACAAGGATATACTTTTATTGGCACAAAGTTACTTATTTATTATTTGATGAATTTGTGTGAATCGCGGTTTGGTGAACGACAACGACTGACGCGCCGTGCCCCAGATTCAGCGCACTGACGTAAAAATGCTGACATGAACAATTGCAATAAATGAGAAATAATTCTGTGCGGTTATCTGTACCGTACACTTACTCAAAAACTAATATAAAATATAAAAATGATATAAACACAGTTTGAAAGATCCAGTCATTTAGGATTAAAGTGTATATAAGATAGTCTTTCACTCTCCGTTCAAAGATATTCAGTACCAGTTGCTCGAACATTTATCTAGAAAAAAACGCGCGTAAAAACAAATCGATAGATTAATTTTGTATGAGAAATTTGTACAGCGCCATCTACCGCCGAAACCGATTTTTTTTATAAAGAATTACACTATCGAGTACTTTTAGGCGCATTTTTTTTCTCGATGGATGTTCGTGCTAGGGGTACAGAGAAAACTTTGCATGAAGTTTGCTTTCAGCGAGAAGACTGCCATTGTTTCTGTAAACGAAATTTTTATTGTTATTCCAATGATTGTAGTCTATCTATCTTCGAACGGACAGCAAACTGACTATCGCCCAATACATAGAGTTTTGCTCTATAATGAGCTCTTTTAAACCGTATTAAAATTGTTTTCATTGAATTGGTTATATCGGTTACCAAAGGCCCATTCTCCTTTAAGTCAACCTCATGCGCTGCTAACTGTACTTGCAAGCATCCCACACAAGATTCCAACATTTCCAGCCGTAACGCGGTTGCGTCAGCCTTCACCAGGATGTTATGAGGGCAAACCAATTTGTTGCACATATCTTGAGTAGTGTAGAGATATTGCACTTTTCCTATGTTAATTGATTTTGATCCTAATATGGTTGTTTGAAATTGAACCTGCTTAAGTCGTTTACTAAACGTATTCAGAAACGTGAATATAATTGAATTGCATTCAGTACATTTTTCGAAATACGAGACCCAAAAATACCCAAATGGAGAATATCTGAAAAAAATCTAATTGGTTGATTTTTTAATAATAATAAACTCTTTCATTAATAGAAAAACAATCAGCCAATTTGTTTCTTTTTTCAGACATACCCCATTGATTTGTAGTTGTACTTGTTGTAGTACATAACTACAACATTTACTATGAGTTGCTCAACGACTATATTTTGACTAGGTATCTACATTTAAATAGTTTCTTTAGTTAATTGTCAAATTACTACGCAAAAATCTATCTTATTTTGGAAGTAAACATGAAATCTACATATTCAACATTAATCATCATGAAAATTTAAGTGATATCTTCTCAATCCTTTATCTTGAACTCAAGAAAAAAAAGAAAAAAGTTTAATCATAGCGCTCACATAGTATAAAACAAAGACGCTTCCCGCTGTCTGTCTCTATGTATGCTTAGATCTTTAAAATTACGCAACGGATTTCGATGCGGTTTTTTTTAATAGATAGAGTGATTCGAGGTGAAGCTTTATATGATAGTATATTAATCTGTGGTATAATACATGGTGTCAAATTCCCACTACACCGAAGCGAAGAGAGGGTGGGTCGCTGGTTCTTAAATAAAAATAAAAATAAAACCTTGCGCTCCGTATTATTCTGACCTTACTCCGACGATACCTTAAAGGGTCTATTACAATATTTTAAAACGAACTGCTCCGTCCTAATATCGTTTTCGACCTTTCGCGGTTTCTACAAAGTCAGCTACCGGCATTACTTCGCATCCCTTCCTGTCCAAGTCATTAATTCCCCTCATTTAAACCCCTCAACAGGTTGCCATTGGCACGGGCTTTGCAGGTGCTAACAAATACGCACCATTATAAACTCTAACACTTACGAAATAAAGACGTGTAAAATTAAAGGGGTGGTTACACGTGCACACCTGTGGCTTTTGAGACTGTCGACCTATTGCAACCTTATAATTGGTAATGGTGATGCAAATTATAGATATTGCTTATAGATCAATGTGTTTCGCAATGGGATTATATTTGATGGAATTGGTATTAATACACTATTAATTATAATTAATAGCTGATGGAAAGAAGAGATGGGCAATAAACAAGTGTAAAAATATAATAATTTAAAATATCTAATGATATTATAATTAATAGGTAATTTATATATATGTATATATATATATATACTTTGATAGAGAATTTTTTGATACTATGGGTTTCATTATTGCCATTTTCGTAAGGATCTCTTATATTTTTGAAAATAAATTATATTTTATGTTACTTGCTGATAATGTAGCTTTCTATAGGTGAAAAAAAAATCAAAATCGGACCAGTACTTTTTGAGTTTATAGATTACAAACAAACAAAAAGATAATTGTATCCTTGTAACTTTAATCGCTTATACCTACGAAACGCAACCGAATTTTGTTCAGTCCTTACACAGTTCACGTGAGTACAACTAGTACTTACTTGCTGTACTATTGTCAGCCATTTACATTATCGTTTTTTTTTGGTAACGATAACACATTTTTCAACCTGCATATAAAGACAACGCAACCACTTCACGCAAACAGACCGACATATTTAGCATCAGAGAGTGCCTCTCCATCCTGTGAACCCAGAGTCAGTCACTTACGCGATCGTTACCAAATTTGTTATGACCCCCTACCCTAGTATAATAGCACCACATAATCTTATAGGTAGTATTACGCGGAATTTAAGGTTCGATGGTTTTCCGCAACGGAAGTGGCTCACCCGGACGTCCACGTCCGTCCAAGTAAAAAAAAACAAAAAACCGACTTCAAAAACCTACCTCTAAAAAGCAAGAAATAATATTCGTAATAATAAAAACACGTCTATTGAAGTCGGGTGGGGCTGGAGTACAAATTCCTTTTTTTTTATTCTAAAAGCCCCACCCGACTTCAATAGACGTGTTTTTATTATTACGAATATTATTTCTTGCTTTTTAGAGGTAGGTTTTTGAAGTCGGTTTTTTGTTTTTTTAAACAATTTTTTATTTTTTAATTTTTAGTGTAAGTACCTTTTCTATTAGGTAGTGTAGGTATATTATTTAGGTAGAAAAATCGGCTCAGCCAAACGTGAGTTAATCGCGAAGAAACATACATACATGCGGGTCAAACGACGAACCTCCTTTTTTAAGTCGGTTAAAGAACTACATTTAAGATATCCCTTTTTAAACAAAAAAATAATTATCTTATTCAGTTCATAAACAAAGAACGATCGATACGACTGATCATCGAGGTAGTTCACACAGAAATCATTCCATTTTCGTGCTTTTTTCAAGATTACTTGAAAAGTACTGAACCGATTTCAAAATTTTAAAAAATGGGACCAACTTGAAAGTTTACCTAATCTAGTAACGTTTGAATCATTTCAATCGGTTCAGCCGTCTTCGAGTAATCGGTGTACATACAAAAAACAAAAAAAAAAAAAAAAAAAAAAAAAACGGGTCGAATTGAGTACCTCCGTCCTTTTGAAGTCGGTAAAAAGAATACTCATGTGTCCTAAAGAGTTGTGGTCAATCGTAGCCATGTCCATGTCAAACAGGAATCACTCTGGATGGTTTCAACTCATCTAATTTCTTTGTCCAAGTTACGTTTGATATAAAAGAAAGTCAAAAATTGATGAACCAAAAAGTTCAATCGATTCATTGGATCAGTTTATATCACCTCCTTTGATGAATTTGTGGTAACGCGAATTTGCTGACTTAAGACTATACGTTATTAAAGGGGTTGAAATATGTTTTTTTCGCACACAGAGGTTCTCATATCTTCTATGATGTTAAAGATGCTTTGGTTACTTGTTATTATTTTGAATTATGATCACTTTTAGCAATATCTGCATATATCTGGGGGTCTATTACGAAAAGTTTAACGCAATACACGCAGCTGCGTCGGTGCTTCGTTTTGATTGTTTCCTATTACAAATCACTTTCGTTTGCGATATTGCGAAGTGATTGCGTGAGTTTTACAGTTTCTCTGTAGCGTATCCGACATCGTTCGTTTAGTAGTCTATGGACTACGATAGCCAACTTCAAAATATTTGTTATAACTACAACCAATGAACTGCGGACGACTATCGTGGCCAAGTGACTGCGTTACGCAATTGCGTACGTTATTTTCGTAATAGGCCCCCTGTTTTTTCCAGAAGCATTAAAAAACGTATCTTCAATGGTGATTCCTTTTTTCGTTAGCAAAAATTAATTACCACTAGAATAATTCGTTATAACTAAGCTGATACTATTTTTTCCACTTAATGCATGTGGCATTAGTTAGCTGAGTGTTTAAAACGTTAGCGCTGAACTTATAAAAATTAGCATTCATGGTTGTTAAATAAGTAAATTAATACAATGTTAGTATGGAAAATGCAAATTCTTTAAATTCTCCATACAAAACGACAATTTCATACCTAAACCCCTAATAAGCTAAACACAAATTAAACATTCGCAACAAAATCTTGATCAAATCTTGGACCAAGTTATTGCACAAAAAATGGATGAGTGGAAACTACCCTTAGTCGCTTTTACAACAACTCAGGGACAGTATTATGATAATGAACCACTTACTTGGTCCCAGTATAAAATAAAATTGCAGTCATATGTAAGACATAAAGATTACACATTCCTCTGACGTACCTATATTACAGTGGTATACTG
Source organism: Agriphila geniculea (assembly GCA_943789525.1). Classification (NCBI taxonomy): domain Eukaryota; kingdom Metazoa; phylum Arthropoda; class Insecta; order Lepidoptera; family Crambidae; genus Agriphila; species Agriphila geniculea. The sequence goes on along the minus strand of OX038869.1, from coordinate 22,406,367 downwards.
ACTCCTGGTTTAGGGATCCTTGATTTAAAGTTCTTTTAAAAACGGTTAGTTGACACTACTTCGTGACGTGGATAAATCAACTTAATAAATATAGCAAACAATACAATTTTAACCGCCTCTGTGGTCTAGTGGTTTGTCCACCCTTGTAAGACGCAGGGGTTCCGGTTTCGATTACTATTAGGAGGATACAATTTGTACTCGGTTTGGTCTTATTTCAAGTCCGCCTGGCTTGCTACCACCAACTTACCTAAGTCTGACGCCATAACAACAATTTAAAAATTGTTGTGTTCCGGCAGTTAGAGGTTAGATAGCCAGTTCCTCAGTGATGAGGATTCTGGGTGTAGTGCGCTTCCACCTTCAGCCTCATCGTCACTTAACATCAAGTAAAGTGAAGGCTTAAGCATTATCCTGGTGGGCATAAAAAAAATAGATAGCAACAAAGAAAACCACTTTTTAACGTGTTTGCTATAGTCGAATGGTTAAAACAATAATCTACTAAAATCGATAATGCAAGAAAAACTTAGTTTAAAATTTTTCGATGCCTATTTCTTCTATTCTTACCTTTCGTATCTTCTTCTTGGGGTTACATAATAAAAGTTTTTTATCGAACAACTTAGTATTACCTGATTAATTCAATAATAATGTATACTCTTTTACGTATTTTTTTTTATACGACTGCCCAAAAAGGAGTGTATATGTGTTCAGGGTTCATGTATGTTTGTGGGTAAGTGAGTTTCTTTATTCCACCATAACTTCTAAATGGCTCAACGGATTTGGATTTTTAGGCTATCGTTAGAATCCTTACATCATTCCGAGTGAGACTGGCTAAAGTCTTTTTGAAAAAAGTTACTATGGCGACTGTACGACGCCATTTTTAAATGTGAAAAAAAAAATTCTTCTTAAATTCAATATGGGTATCAAATGAAAGGCCTTAATAAGCACATTTCAAAACTATGCAGTTTGACACTAAAATGTGTGAAAAAAAAAAAATTAAAAACATGACTGCCCTTCCATAAAAGAACTAAAAGTTAAATAACAAGTGTCTTTGCAGTCGGGGGACTTCTTTGATTAAAAATTGTTCCACAAAACGGTCCACAAAATGGCAGGGCAGTCGTGTTTTTAAAAAAAAAATTTACTGCTTTCTTTACTATTATCAAATCGTGAAGTTTCCCTTAGAAAGACATATCTTGAAAACACATGTCTCGCTTGACACTGATGCTACACTCATAAACCAGTAGCGACTTGCGACCCCTAAGGCCCTATCCAGACCCACTGACATTCAGTCCCGACGTGGCGTGGCGGCCACAAACCGCCACTTAACCACATTAACTGCCAACAAAGCTGGTGTAGTCCTGTTTTGAACCTACGATAAGACAGGGTTGTCAACTCCGCTTGTCTTAGAAAGCAGATGCTTTAAGATATTGATAATATTTGTTATAGGATAAACTTTGAACCCATATTTCAGAATACATATCTTATAAAACAAATGAAACCATAAGATATTGACAGCAAAGCCTTTTCAAATGGGCAGAAAAAAATAAATTATTTCAGTAATATGCCCGTTTATCTTTATGATTCAACGAGTAATAAATGCTCGAATACTTTTATTTCTGTTTTACACTCGGCTAAATAAATTTTCTCATAAATATCAGGTAAGTAACCCTACAGCAGCAGAAGGCAATAATTTGCTCGACCTAACCCCAGGGTGTCATTAGGTATCAAACCAATACAAGATTTAAATGCCGTTAATAAGTCCCGTATCTTAAGGACATAAGATTGAGTATCGCTTTACAGAGATATCTGTTGCATTAGTAAAGTAACATGGAGAAGACAAACTCTGAATGTCAACTATTATAAGGGTAATAAGGTTTAAAATTGCTTACTTAGTTTCATTCAAGTTTTTAATCCATTGCAGTCACTAACATTCTTGTTAAAAGCCAATAAAGTTCAAAATCAACTTCTTTAAATATATTTTCCGTTTGTTAACTAGTGTTTTAACCCAAGTTCGCCTGCGGCCAGCTGCCGATCCCACTTACTGTTTGAATATTTTTTATTATAATTGAATTTTAATGAATGCTGTAGATATGAGTTTCTTATGTGGAATTACATAAACTTTTCGACGTACACACATAACTTTGATATTAATTGTTTATGATTATAACTTCTAACAATCCTGTGCTTTTTAAAAATGGGATCTAATTACAGCAATAATGTGATAATTATGTATGTAGAGACTTGAAATTCAATTGCTTGCGGCATAACAAATTTGGACGATTAGCAAATTATAGCCAAGGAACATAACAACTATTTAAAAAAGTAACTGTTAAATAAGTTACATTGAATGGACATTTACAACTTAATGGTATGCTGTTAAAACTAAGTATCGTGTGCCATGAAAGATTTTTCTCCTAACGGGATACACATTTGCGAACCGTAATTCAAATGGTTCAAACCGTCAGACTACATGCAGTTGCCGTCAATCAAAAAATATTAAAAAAAATAGTCTAATTCTATTGTGACTCATAACGTATTACTCTCTTTAAAAGTGTCTCTGCCTACTCAAAAACATTAATCTCGATAAAAAAAATTATCTAAGCAAACAAACAAACCTAGCTAACGATCATACCGTTTCAATTATTTCAGAATAGACCTTCAGATCAAATGACATTTATAGCGAGTAGAAACTATACAAACCCATAATCATTCAATCAACATCCTGCACTTGATGATGTTAATCTTCATGCGACAGCATTCATCATTCTAATGTATTATATCATTAAAATTCATCAGCGATCTCAATTTCAAATCGATACATTGAGTTTCCTCGATTTTGCGACGTATACCGATTTCTACTGTCACCGCATCCGACATATTCTGCTTCAATAACTGAGGGAGATCTTGATTGACAACTGATAGTATATTGATGAATTTACGGGGTTTTCTTTATTTACAACTGATAAGTACTTGGTCTTCATCTCACCTGATGTACGGCTGAAGATCGTAGAGGCGTATACTTCATCCAGATTGCTCAATCATCGAGGAACTGGCTATTTTACCTCTCACTGCCGAAAATTAAGTTAATTTTTGAGCAAACTATAAGTTTTTTGTTAAATATCAGCCTGCCGTAGCCCTGCCTCTTTCAATGTCTTACCTTTCAGTGGCAAGGGGTAAAATTATGGTGAAGGTAAGCCGTTCTACAAATATGTTATGAGCTGCATTATGGATTGGTGGGGAATCAGCCGGTATGGACCCTTCGCCACTGTTACCTATCAATAACCGATATTTTTGGATATCGTTGACAGTTTATGTAAACTCTTACTAAGTACATTATTATCAACTTAGATTGGTTTCCGAAAAGAAAAATTAATTAGGTAGTTTCTAATTTTAGTCGGATTGAAATCCTTTATTATTTTATTTTTAATTCTTTAAGAAGTGTCAGTTCTTAAAAAATTCGGCTCATTCGTGTTTTCACAAATGCAGCCCAAATGTTTTTTCGTAATTTGCAAAAAACCCAGGTACCTTAATTATTTCCCCAACATTTCCATGGCTGGAGGCTTCGTAGTGGGAGCCTAATTTCGATGAATTATACACGCCACCACAAAATTCCCATCAGTAGCAGCAGAATTCCCCAAATCACCATAGTAACAGAGGTATATATAGAGTTCTTTTTCACTCATAAACAAAAAACCAATCGTGGGAAAGGGACAAAAATATTCAAGCTAATTTGCATGCAAGCCCAGAACATGCGTAAGCGCAGGTCGTGTGTAGTTTAATAAGGCGATTTATAAATGCGATAACGGGATTGTAGTGTGTCGGAGATGCCACGCTTTACATATAAACAAATTGGCGTTAACTATTACAGGGGTATCATAGGCTACAGACCAAAGGTTTCCAAACTTTTCAGGTTACTATTATGTTTACTGTGGTATTATGAAGAAAGTGCAACAGTGATCGATCACTCATTTAGTTACATTTTACCGTCTCCGCTATAACATAATCTTACATTACATTTCCAAGTAATGATTTCTAAATGCTAAATTTTTTAATCGAGAGATCAATTACAGTACAAAATAAAACTGGCTGATCAAAATGAAATGAAATGAAAAATCCTTTATTCAAATAAACTTATAAATCGGGTGCTTTTGAATTGTCTACATTTTTCAAGTTTTTATGGTAGATTACAAGTTTTTTGTGGAAAAGTCAAATCGGTATACAAATTAAAAATCTACCGCGGGAAAAGAGACTCAATGTGGCTTTTTCAGAATCTTTGGAAATTGGGATCAGTTATTATCAATTTTGAGAACCGCTGGCATCTCTTATAATCTAACATAGCTTTGGGTCCCAGGGCTGTCCGATATGATGAATAGTCTATGAATAAATGATGAGTAAATAAATAGAAGGATTTTTCTGACTACAGTCTTGTTTTGCACTTGTGCTATGTTAACACTTTACCATATTTTATTGAAAATATTATTAACTGTTATGTGTTAGATTTTTCATAGGTACCTACGAAACTTATATTTGCAGTCTTCATGACTAAGTAGGTATATTGCAAATGCTAATCCTAATAATGATAGAAGATGACTTATTTACATAACACCTAATATTTTTATTTAAAACTAGCGATAATATTACAGGTGAGAGATATTTAAATTACGCAAATCATAATTCATAAAAAGGTCTGTAAAAAGAAATTTTGTAGACAGCCTGGAATAAATAACTTGATAATTATCATGCATATCTTAAAATTGAAGTATTTAATACTGAAAACTACTTTTAACTTCGAACTAAGCTAAATAAAAGTGATGTGCAAGCACGCTTATCGATTCTATCGATAATTGTGAATAACATCGATAATCCTTGATACGCTCTGCCGTAATTATTGGCGCAGGCCGTCGCATGCGCAGACGAGAGATTGCAATCTCGCAGCTTCTGTCCTGGATGGCTGCAGGTTAAACTTGTGTTATATTTTATTTCTGTACTGAATCACTTGTGCAGTGTTAATCTTAAACCGTGAAGGTACTAATTAATGCCAAACTGGTGTTTTACGATTGTATAGTAAGGAGTTATGTCAGGGCTCTGTCACTCCGCGCGCGAGTACGAAGCGCTCGGCGTCCTCTGAGAGGACAAATTTCATACGTCAGAAAAGATAAGACCTACGCGATAGAAAGAGAGGCAACTAAGTGCATGTTTTGGAGCGAAGGGAGCGCTGTGCGACCTGTATTGCACTTTATTGTGTGGGAGCAAAAGTCGAAATTTATTTAAACGATTTTGCGAAGTGCAACTTTTGTACGCTAGTAATATTATCTATTCTGTGGTTATGTAGAATTTGCTTAAGTACATATTATTTTTTTGTCTTAATTTTACTAGTAATGATTTATACAGGGTCATTTTGAACTTACCATCCAAATTTTGAGGATGTGTTCAGTTCATGAAACTGAACAACTTTCTCTAAGGAACACATGGTCAAATATGTAAAATAAAAATCGACTTTCCATACAAATCAAAGAGATCACGTGATCAAATTTAGTATGGGATGACCAAAATTTTTTGCCGAAATTTGACACATGTTTCTTAGAGAAAGTTGTTTAGTTTCATGAACTGAACACATCCTTAAAATTTGGATGATAAGTTCAAAATGACCCGATATATTGTTTAAGTCTGTGTATAAAAATTTTCAAACCGAATTTATGACTGAAACTTAATTTGAATTCATGTTAGATGATACTTTTCAAAATTCATAAGGCCAAAATCTAAAGTTTAAGCTTAATTTCGCCTTTGATTATAAGATATTAGCGAGTCCATAGATCACAATTAACCGGTAAATCACGTACAAGAGGAGGAAGGCAATAAACCACAATAAAACTCAATTGAGGCATAACCGCTGGCGTCGGCCACTGCGCGCACGCAGATCCGATCTGCAGTTTTATTCAAAGCCAGTTTTGTTAACAGGTAGCAACAGTGTAAACAAAGACAAGTTAAATCTTTGTTTACACTGTTGCTACCTGTTAACAAAACTGGCTTTGAATAAAACTGTACTTAGCTAATAAATATATAAAAATAGTTAATATATATAGCTAATGATAAATAGCTAATAAAGAACAGCAATAATCACCAGTTTAATACAAAGAATAAAGATAAACCTGCCGTTCCAAGATTTAGGCTTGCAAAAACTAGAGGTTCATTTGTGGGGAAAGGCATAGCCTTTATTAATAAAGTTCCACAACAAGTAATTGATCTTCCTTTGCATGAATTTAAAAACCATGTTAAAAAAACACTCATGGGTAAAGGTTATTATAAAGTAGACTTTGATCTTAAAGATCAAAATGCGTGGAAATGATGTAACACATAACTACTATAAGTACTTTGTTGCCAATGATAGTAATATAATAAGTCTATGTTTGTTGCCAATAATCCTGTCACCCTGTTGTAATTATCTGGTAACGATATATTTAAGTTTGTAAATAACGTTACTTATTACTATTAAAGCTGATAAGTTTCTTTCGCCCGTTCTTCTTGTCAGTTAAAAAAGTCTTGAACGAGTGGTAGGAAAATATAGACGATTCAAAAGTACTTGATAATTAAGTTTATTTGAATAAAGCTATTTTTGACTTTTTTACTTTGAAATACGAGTATCTACAGATGACATGTTTGAAGTTGAATTACTTAATAATTTCAATTTGCTAAGCTACACTTGACTAAATTAAAATCAAATATGTATTCTTTAAGTTTTAACACAAGCGGTTAAACAAATAACATAATACTTTTTTTATTAAATATCATTTTAAAACAAAAAAACTAGTCTAAATGAGATGTTTAGATAAATACATTTTCATTACGATATAGTGAGGACGTAAATATTCTAGATATTGAATAGATATATCGAAAACTTTATTTTCAATCGCATCTCTACAATATTTTCTCCGATCTATCGGTAATGGGATTCGACCGCAGAAGCGAGATTAAGCCAATTGTATAGTAATCGCACAAAGGACGGACCGTTATCGCCGCGGACGGGCGGACAATCAGTCCATCATCCGACGGACTGCGGAGATCCATCGCAAACTACTCATTAGGTCCCGACGACGCGATGTGAAAATTGCCTGAAGATGAGTAGGCTGGACCTAATCCTACACCAATTAATGTCCCTATAGGTTTAGAAGATCTAACTTTTCCAATTGACGTAATTATAGCACATGGTAGTTAGTTTCGAAACTTATTTCCTGTGTTGACGTATCAAGAAAACAAGAAGGTATTGCAATCTCATCAACGATTGGAGCGTATTTTTTTTTTGACAAATTAGACAATGATGTTAATAAAAATGTTGTTTTGTAGATCAGAATCCAAAATGTCGGCAACCGCAACTCGCCACGTCAAATCATCGAATTCAGCCAACATATTGATGTGCAAACAATGGTGGAAGGTATGCTGGATGTATGGAGACCAGGAGAAGTACTACCGTCAATTATATGGTAGGAGAAAGTTTAACAATGTAAACACGAACGTCTTAAACTTTGATATGGATGTTAAAAGACCTGGCGCTCAGATCACTGAACTAACTGATGATTTCTTTGAAGACAACAATCTTAACCCTGAAATAGAACCAGCTCCAGATGAAACTGATTCAGTAACTAACACAAAACCTAACACATTCGGTGTAGAGGCTGAACCTATTTACGGATTCAACGTCCAAACCGCGTGGCAAAGAGACCAAAGAAGACAACCTATACAGCAAAACTACGACGAGTATATGAACACGGCAGATCTAGACCAAATCTTAGGTACAAGTTTAAACGCTAATAGTATAAAAAGTATGTTAGAAAACGGGTTACCACTGCAATCCAAATCTAAGCCTCAGCTGTTAGATTCTAAGGAAGAGATTCTTAGGAATGGTAATACATTTGGAAAGACTTCCAAAACTGTGTGTAGGACTAGAAAGGGGGCTATTGTTACTGAGGAGTCGGCGATATCAACGGATGGGAAGACTTTAGCGAATTTTAAATTTCAAAGGTCGACAGTGAAAACAGGACCGAATAAAGTGAAAGAGACGTTGCAGCCTTTGAAAGAGGATGCAGTGTTGGACGAGTGTTTGAGGAAGAAGTGTGTTGGTGACATGCTGACGACAACCACGACAACGTTGGTGACGGTGGCGCAGACGACGGTGACCAGCTGTAACGAGTGAGTTCACCTATTTTTCTTTAGCTTAAATATGTTTTATGCATTTTTTCACGTGTTAACAAAGAAACAAAACTTTCTACATTACTAAGCTATAATAATTTGATATCGACGCTTACAAAATCAGTGTAATTATATCAATTTGCAATTTTTTGGCAACAACGTAGATTTTAAACGATTGTTTGATACATTTTTAGCCTTTAAGCCAAATTTGCATTTCTCGAGCTGCATCAATCATTTACTTATTGTGGAACGATTCTGGAAAGTGGCCCAGCATATTTGCTAACCGCCATGTCCCACGAATGGCGGCAAAATCGGCCATTGTTGTCGACATGCGCAGACGCAATAACCGTTCTACGGAGAATTACTCAATACCACAAACTGTTGGCGCAAGTAAGAAGAATGTAGCGATTTATAAGCATATTGATAAAGATTCACGGTATATGCACATTGTAACAGATTTTTAAGAATTTATTTAAACGTCACCGAAGGATACTCCCAGAATTTAGTTATTGTGGTAAGACATGCAAACTAACCTGCCACTTTTACATAATTAATCTGCATCCCATACCGAAATTGGTACCCTCAGAGGTTTTTACTTAACAAGTTGTTAATAGAAAAGGATTTTAATAAAACTTTACATGGAATTTTTCAGAACTATAATCTAGTATTTAGAAGTCATAGATATTTAGAAGTTATCATTATATTAATCCCTCGTAGTCATAAGTAGAAATACATAGCAAATGTGTCAAAAACAGCCACTTTTAGTAGTTTTGCTACACTTCTAGAAATTACTATGAGGGAACGTAATGATATCTTCTAAATAAATTACTAGACTATGGGTCTTAAGAATTCCACGTGAAGTTTCATTAAATGTATTTATTATTATAATTATAATGTTAAATAAAATTCACTGCGGTGCCACTTTCAGTCAAGGTACCGCCTTATAGGCTAATGAAAATGAAATGAAAATGAAAATGAAAAAATATTTATTTTTCTTCCACAAGAAACATAAGAAACATAATGAAACGGAAAATAGTATTAAGGTGTCTCAGGCTAACATCGTCATTAAAACACCAGTTTAGGGAATTTTACACAGGAGTATGTCAGTCCCATTATACACACATCAACTTTGTCTAGGGATACAGGTGCTATTTTTATACAAACGAGGTAACTTTGAAGCCTTGGTTTCCTGCCAGGGATGTACTGTGCTGTGATCTGATCACGGCTATCCAGGGAGTGAATGGAGGAGATTCAGATCGCAATACACACCCAACAGATTTGACCAGCATTCTAAAAACGTAATGGACATGTTTAAAAAAACCGCGAAAATAGCATTGAAATGTATGGAAATCCTCAAACCGAGAACTCTGACCCGTTAATCTTTTAGAATGCTGATCAGATCAGTTGGGTGTGTATAGGCGATCTGAATCTACTCCATTCAGTCCCTGGATGGCCATCATCAGATTACAGCACGATACATCCCTGGCAGAAAACCAAGGCTTCAAAGTTACCTCGTTTGTATGAAAATAACACCTGTATCCCTAGACAAAGTTGATGTGTATGCTTATACAACTATTATCAAATCCATCCCGCTGAATCTTTGGACCAAACCAGTATATTGCGAAAATTTTGTGTAGCCCTTTCAAGGTGATTATTTTGTATATTAAGCACAATTCATTTTAATTGATTACAAGAGCAAGCGCACTGTGGTGTGAATGTGCTGTCTTTTTAAACACTAATTGTAAATTTACGATTGGTAATATTGAAGCCATGTATTGTGCTTTAATGTTCTTTTTAAGCCTTTGTACCTAATCCCGACTGTCATCAAACATGAAATGAATCATAAATAAATATTAAGGACGGATTATATTAAGGACATATAAAAAATAGTATTTAACTATTTTTACATTTGAGATGTTAGCATTCACAATGCTATTTTTATACAATACTATATGTACTAGAAAAAAAAAACGACTTTTGGTAGCTCAATTAGAAGATTCTACCGGACTTTCTAGGGTCGTGGGTTCGATTTCCGCCTGAGAATATTCTCTAGTGCCAGTCGAATTGCTTCTAGTATATTATTTAGTAATGTACATTATTATTGTTTTACATAATTTTTTGCACGCGCGTGTAACATAAAAAAATAGTAAAACACAGGAATGTCACGTAAATATGGTGCTAATAAAAAACATAACAACTGCGGTTGTCCCATAAACAGGAGTTATGTAAAAATACCAAGTAAGGGCAATGTACTTTAACTAGGTTTCTTCGTAGGAAAAACCGTAGCTTTCTTCCAGGAAATGAATTATTCTACTGAGGTAGTTTTTGGTTTAAGACATTCTGAATTGCTGTAATCAGTAACATTAAATGAGAGGAATGAACATATTAAGAGGCAACACCATGGTGGAAAGAATTGAAAAATTCCTATAGAAGTTGACAAAATAAACGTTTTCTAGTCCCCTGTTTCCTCCTCCAAAACTAGACCAATTTAAATATGTACTTTTTTATCAATAAATAAAGAAATGCTTTGAATCTGTTCCTACGTTTTGTTTTATTATATTATATCGTCAAATTTAATCCCCGATGTTTAAACAATGGCAGGTTTTTGTTTATTGAAGATTAATATCTCTTTTAATAATTAATTTATGAATTAAAAGAAAACACAGAAACACAGTCAAATATTTTTTTTTTTTTAATTTTAATGAAAAAAGTATTCAAGTTGTTCTAGTTTTTGAGATGGAAAAATGGAAACTACGAAACGTTGATTCTGTCAACTTACTATAAGAATTTTTGCAGCTTTTTGTCAAAATTAGCTACTACCTTTATATAACACCTTCTTTGTGCAAAGTTAATCTTAATATTTATCGGTTGTGCCCTTTATTCAAGACCGTTTTGCCCGCGGCTGTGAAAAAATAAAAAGTAAAAATGGCGGGTTGTAAACCGACGAGATACGGGTCTTCATATAGCTTCCGTTTACATTTATGTTGATGCCAGCTGAATGCACTTTATGAATCGTATGATGAATCACCCTCCTCATCAGTCTTTTGTCGATGTAAATATTTATGTATTGCTCTATGGGTGATTTTACTTTTTAATTTAATCGGGAATTAGACATTATTTATAATTTCGTATATCATACGTTAACCATATTAATGCAATGAATTAAGTGATATTGAACATACCTAAATTGATGTTGAATTTGTTATAAAAAACATGCTCATACATTTTATTAAGTTAAAATATTGCAGCTTTCTGAATAACTTCTGTAAAACTCGATATATAAATACCTATTTTGCAAATCTCTTTTTAGTAGAGAGTGAAACTATATAGCTCGTGTTCGCTTTCTCGCATAACTCCAAACGCATTCCGATCGACACAGCGATGTGTGACAAACATCGCTAACGCTTTACGTTCCGATTCACGCAGCGACGATATTCCAACTATGCCTGAATGGTGCCTTTGCGGTGCACCGACGGAACATAATGGTTTACTACTTATACAGGATGTTTGGTAATCGGGTTTATAAACCTGAATATGGTAGATAGTATACCATGCATACAATCGTAGAAAATAATATAAGATTAAAGGCCTACTCAAACCTGACCGGTATCCTTTACCGGTGGCGGTAACGGTATACTGGACCGATATCCCGACCGGTATTTTGTATGGCATTACCGCAGCTGTTGCGGAACACCTTGGAACAGCGCGTTACCGCATACCCATCGGGATATCGTTACCGCCACCGGTACAGGATATCGGTGTAGCAGATTAGAGTAGGTCTTATTTATAAGCCCTGAAAACCGCCACTTTTTTGTAAAATAGTGGCAACCCTAGATCAAATTGTTTTGTGTAGTCTGTTTTGGGAAATAATAGTCTATTAGCGCCTAAGGTTGTCATTTTCCATTTTTCCATACAAGTAAAAAACAAAATTTCTCAGCCAAGTGGCGGTTTTTAGTATTTATAATTAATTTCCAGGGTCGTTTGCACGATACCCTATTTACCATATTCGGCTTTATAAGGCTTTTACCAAACACCCTGTAGTTGACACAAAATTTCCAGGTCACTTTCAATGCACTATTAAGAATTAGGTACGAGGATTTAGGAAAATGTCTATTGAATAGGAGTTTAAAACAGTTTATGTCTTTAAACAACTTGTAACTTCTAAAGAACAATCGGAAACCAATTCGAACAAACTTTTTGTATGAAAGTAACCTTATTAGAAAATTATTATTTTATTCCGAATTAGTCCCATTTTTTTAAATATTGAAATCGGTTCAGTAGTTTTTTAGGATATCCTGAAAATATTGTAAATTTGGTAATAACTGGTGGTAATTATACATTGTTGATATAGTCGTATAACTTCTTTGTTTAAGAACCGTTTTACATGATTATTTTTAGTTGGAAAAAGAATATTTTCCTTTAAATTTCGTTCAAAATTCAAATTTCAAATTCAAAAATAATTTATTAAGTCTAGGCAAGCACTTGTGAATGTTATAGAAGCTACGCCATCGGTTCGCAAAGCCTAAGTGGGAGACCTTGTAATGAGAAGAACCGGCAAGAAACTCGTCAAGGACTGCTTGCTCCCTGTATATTTCATACAATGACGTCAAAATTGAAAAATGACCTCAGCATTTATAGTGAGGTCATTTTCCATTACAATAATTAATAAAAGTTTATATAAAATTGGCATTATGCATTGGACTTTGAAGATACACAAAGAAACTCTTTTAAACCAAATAGGAACTGTGTAGTGATTGAAATGCTTTTACTAAGAATATTTTCTCTTGATAAACGAAAATGTTGTGACTAAAATAATACAAGAAACACAAAATCATTTAAATAAGCAAACTTTAAATTCCTCACGCGTCTCGCAAAGCACATATATTACCATTTCTTTATTTTCCTAATTTATCATTAATTAATTCTAAACGAGCGTGTATAAATAACTCGTATTATGCTTCATTCCGATATTCAACTTTCACTACCAGTAGGGGGTCGCTGCAGTAACGCACACGGCGCATGGTAATGAGCGTAGACGAGCTAGACGCTGTTAAGCTTAATTTTATTTATTTATTTTTAATCAGACAAAGATGGCCCATTATCCCTTAAAACCAAACAAGCTCAAAATATAAAACAAGCAAATTATATAGATACTTTCGTGTCGAATTGGTGGCATAAAATATAACATATCTCGAAAGCACCTGTATACTAAAGTCTAGGCCAAGGATGGCCAACCTTTTCGACACTTGGGCCAAAATTTCGAATTAGAATTTTACCCGGGCCACACTACCAAATTTTATGTATAGTGCGCGCCAGATAAGTCTGACTTTAAAAAAATGTGCTCTACTGCTCGCTGTGTCTAGACCAAAAGTAAACGTGACAATTTGTCACCTGTCACGATAATTTTATATCCATTACGTCAACCAATTTGAGAACAGTACAAACTTTTCATGGCTACACCGCATTGTAAACCAATTTGTCACAATTAACAAGTTGTCACGTTATTAAAGGGGGGGGGGGGAGGACATAAACATGTGTCGTGTAATGTAACGTGTTCATATTTTTTTATTCTCAAATATTTCGGGAGGGGGTATAGGACACCCAATATTTCGGGGGTGGGGGCGATAAGACACCCATTACCCTACGGGCCTGAATGTTGTATTTGGATAAGCCTTGTGAGCAGTGATGCGTTGGAAACCTGAGTGTTCGGTGTGTGCTTCGTTCTTGTAGGAATGCTAGCTTAAGTCTGAGTGAGCTAAAATACTCAATACTTATCTAAAGAAATAATCTAATCAAGATAACATAACTTACCCAAATATCAACAAAGATCATTATGATCATGCCATCTTTCTATCCAATCTTAATCTGTATTATAATAAAAGTTTGGTTTATATTCATAAACGTGTATCGTGTATCCAAAGTTTTTTTTTATTCGCATAAGCATATTGATGTATTTCAAATATATATCACGTTTATACTAAATAGTATGTTACTTTTTAACCGACTTCAAAATTTGAAAAGGAGGAGGTTATCTATTTGTCTCGTATATTTTTCTAGGTATGTTCTCTCGATTACTCGAAGACGTCTAAACCGATTGAAATAATTCAAACGTATTATTACATCAGGTTTAATCGCAAGTTGGTCCCATTTTTTTGGAATCGGTTAAGTAGTTTATTAATCAGTTCATTTCCATTAAATTCACACCTATCAATTTAATAAGAGGAAATTGAAATGTAACTTGTAACACGAAATTGAATTCAATAGCACCTGTTTTGAACGGAAATTAGATGGTTTAAATTATATACTGGCAGAAAGTGTTTCTTCTGAACTTAATTACACTTTATTTATATCGATCATGATAATTTTGCTATCATTGCATGACACGCAAGTTTGCCGATTAGTATCAGAAACGAAATAGGTATCTTTCATAGATTTATATGAAGGTAATTTAAATTCCTCTTATCTGAAATGGTAACTTGCATAAAAATTATCTAGTGTAAACGTGCAGCTATGCAGTTTTCTAAGTGTTACGTTGTGGTTTTATTAGTAAGATAAAATTACGGATATTACATTAGTACTAGCACAGCTGCACAGCCTTACTCTTGGTACTAGGAAATTGAAAGATTATTTTTATGTGTCCTTATTTATTACAGACTTCAAAAGGAGGGAGGTATTCAATTCAACCCGTATTTTTTTTTTTGTTTTTTGATTACTCTGGCGTTGGTGTGCCGATTTTCATAGTTGTTTTTTGTTCGATTGGGTATACTTTGAATTTAGTCCCATATAAGTTTCATTGAGATCCGACTATAATCTTTGGAGATATGGGGCCTAATGTAATGAGAGTCATGAATAATTAGAACATAGTTTGTTCGACCGCACTTGCGTTATTTGAAACAATCCTATAGATTTATTAATTTCTTGCTTTTTAGAGGCATTTTTTGTTTGAAGCTGTTTCTGTTTTTGTTTTCAGGTTTTTTAAAGTTCAGGTTTTTAGTGCTCGACCGCATTAATTTTACTAAAATCATTTTTGTAATGAAATTACGTCCAAATGGTAACTATGGAATTGACGAAGCTGGTGCGTACAAATGGATGTATAGTCAAGGTTGCATGCACAATTAAATCTCGATGTATTTATATTTAGAAGTACATATTCCATAGACATCAACCATTGGATGACCATTTGGTCGTCTTGTTAGTACGCGGGCGGGTGCTGGAAAAGAATAATAAAAATATTTGATGGTTGACTCAAATGGTAGGTAACGGATATGTTCGAGTACAAGGGCTGTTGGCATTAAACTTACATTTCCTTTGTTATCGTACCAGAAGCTTCTCTATCAAGTTGTACCAATACCGATTCACTAGAATCGGTCCTCACGAATATTTGTTCACACCTTTTCGAATATCACTTGACCCTTTCTAACTCGGCAAGTTCGTGAAAGTGTGCAAGAGATGGGTGCAAGTAAAAATTCTCGGTAGCTCGCTATATTATTATTTGTCAAGCTCTCGAGTCGCCCGTTAGCTTTTCTCATTCAACGAGCTGGTTAGCTCCGCTGCTGTGATTTTCTACTTGTTAGAGTTATACCAATTTATTTATCACGCTATATACTTTATTTTTTATAGGGCTGAGATCTTTTGTTTCTCAATTTTGTGTCACCTTTATGTGAGAAGTTTGTGAAACAGCAAACTTTATGTAGTGAAGTATAACAATTATTTATTAATTTCCTTTATTTAGGAGACAAAATATTTTAAAAGGCAAAGGTAAAAAAAAATGAGTGTTTTGAGTCATAGAGTGTATGAATTACTGTTACTCTTTCAGAAAAATTGTTGTGACTGTTAAAATGCATTTCCTATTTCTGATCTAATTAGTTTTCTAACTTTTTTTCTCTCTCTCTTTTGAAAAGAGGAAGCGTAACAAAAACTGCTACTTTTCTACTACCCATGTTTCTTTGTCGTCAATTGCAGTTCTTTTGAACTTACAAAACGTTCGCAAATCGATTATTCACAGCATCGATAATCAATTAACAGTTGCTCGAATAGTGTTAAACCATCGCATTTCCATTACGGACGATATCGCTGATCTCGCGGTCCGCGGCCCGTGGCCGGCAATCCTGCGCCTGCGCCGACGCGCGGTAAATCAGCGGCGCGCGCATCTCGAGTTATGGCCGCCAAGCACGGAAGCGGAGCGCCGCAGAGTAAAAAGCTCAGATAAACTATGCGATAGAAAGAAGATATTTTGTATAAAAATAAACATGAAAAATCGATGCGTCGTTAAAAAGACAATCCTTTGTCAAAAATTTGTCTGTTTTGGTACGCAATGCAACGCACGTCAGTAGGTTTTCCAACACGTCAATGGTAAGTTCATGTTAATAAATCTTGGAGTTCAAGCAAGTTTTTTTACACTCTTACAAGACTAGGTATTTTGCATTTTTTAAACAAAATAAAATAACCAAAAAAATAAAAATAAAAATTTTGCATACACGATAATAATTACTTTTAACAAAGAGCTATATAGATTCTGTGTTATCTATTCATAAAACGCATTCCCTTCTATTTTAATCATATGATATTGTGCGCATGAAGAATGAACTTCATGCGCAAAATATCATAGTTAAATATCATGGTTCAAATAGCTATTAAAACTATAAGAACAGAAACTTTGGTTGTGAGCACCAACTGAGATAATTATAAAACTAGTAATAATAATGTAATGATAGTTGTTTATGTTTATGCGCACATAACAATTAAATGTACAATTTCAATTACATGAAATTTTATTACGGATCTACGTCGGAAAAAATAAATCCTGCTGTTTCATGGTGTACAAAATAAAATCCAGGGAATGTAAAAATAAAATGTAAATACATAAATTATATTTTGTTGTTTAATATTTTATGTTTTGCATATTGTTTAAACATTAAAGTGAGAACATTATATTTATGAATCCCATCTCAACAGAAAGATCTTATCGGGTAATGGTGTCAAAATTTTGTTGTACGACTACTTTTAACTGTACTTGCTATCTCGCGTATTATTTATTAGTACTATAACTGGTTTACATTACTCATATGGAGTGAACCTACTCGTATAACACTATGCTGTAGCATTAAACCAGTAGGGTTGATGTATTGAGTTATTTGTACATACTTTATTAAGGTTCTCTTCTCGCGCGATAAAACCAATATTTATGACCTTATTAAAATGTTAAATAGGTTCGTAAGAAAGTTAAACACGTATTAAAGTAGGTTTTGTTAGCTCGTGCGATGACTAAATGGGTTTTAGCTCGTGTCATGAGCAAAGAAGCGGTTGTGTGCCTGATCCAGAACTAAAATAAATTAAAACATTCATGGTAAGAGTAGCTATCTCGCAGTTACTATGCGCTTCCTATTGGTTTTACTTCCTCGTATCATCGAACTATATGTATTAGGAAAGTACCTAACCTACCTACGGCACAGAATAGATATAAGTACTACCGTCCTACGGCCTTCTTTAGAGATTTAAGTTTGACAGTTCAAAACTTTAGATTTCATGTGATTCCTATCATCCTAGTCTTATAAACCTGTATTGGAAAACCGCTCGTAAAACAAGAATATCGTTCACAGAGCCAAAATACCGCTCGGTGGCGACGATCGGTTGGCCGAAATTTGCAGAATGCTGCAGAATGGTTTTCTCGCTTCATCGACAATACTTCGACATTTCTGTGTAATGAAAAGAGATAGAACTATGGAAAATGCAGACTTCTCTAGTACGACCACACTGCCCTAAGATAAGATAGGGTTACCTACGCCATATCGAATACCAAATGATCGAAAATCTAAATATCGAACACTATTCATCGAACGGTCAAAAAATCTAACGCTCATAAAATCGAACGTTCAAAACATCAAATTTACAAATAATCGAACGTTCAAAATATCGAATGGTTAATATATCGAACGCTCAATAAATCGAATGATTAATTTATCGAAAATCAATAGTTTGCATAGTTTTTTGCATCATGAACAACCAGTAGATATTTTGATGCAATTTCATAAAACTTAATTTCAAAAAAACAATATATTTTTTAGTAAAAGAGCAAGCGAGTTTGGAAATACTTAAGAAAAAGGATAAAAAGATGACATGGCCATTAATAATGTAATTAGATGTTTTTGTTTAGGATGTAAAAAAACCGGCCAAGTGCGAGTCGGACTCGCGCACGAAGGGTTCCGTACCAAAAAACGGCAAAAAAATTACGTTTGTTGTATGGGAGCCCCCCTTAAATATTAATTTTATTCTGTTTTTAGTATTTGTTGTTATAGCGGCAACAGAAATACATCATCTGTGAAAATTTAAACTTTCTAGTTATCATGGTTCATGAGATTACAGCCTGGTGACAGACAGACAGACAGACAGACGGACAGCGGAGTCTTAGTAATAGGGTCCCGTTTTTACCCTTTGGGTACGGAAACCCTAACAACGCAAAGTATTGATTTTCGATAAATTTATCATTGGATTTATTGAGCGTTCGATGTATTAACCATTCGATATTTTGATTGTTCGATTTTTTGTAAATTAGATATTTTTAACGTTCGATTTTTGGACCCTTCGATGTGATGATGATTTTCGATCATTTGGTATTCGATATGGCGTAGGTAACCCGATGTGGGGAGATAAGTTAGTTTTTTCAAATTCTCGTCACGCTGCAGTAGCCTCAGCATTGCGTATTGCCTTACCCTCAAGCGGAAAGAATGCTCTTCGCCACTCTTCTGTTAAAAAAGGCATATAAAAAGTTAACCCTTACTAGGATGTGGCGATAATTGGTCGTATTGTTAGTGCGGGCGACACGACGCAACCCGACGCGACACGACGCGACTCGACGCAGCTAAGTGTAAAGCCTATTATGGCTAATTAGGATTTATAATTAGCCAGGAATTTAGATAAATACTTATAGGAGTGTGAGAAATACTGCAAAGTATTTTAAATTAAATACAAACAATTTCTCTTAAAGCTGCGTAAAAAAAAACATGATAATGCAGGTAAGAGTCGCAGTTAGTACTGTAGATAGGGTATATATCTAAAAATCCTGACAAAAAGCCTGATTTTTACTAAAAAGTTCTGACATTTTGCTATAAATTTTTAGCACAAAGCACCCACACTGAGCGACGTAACTACGATAACACATTTTTCTTATATAAGTATCTATATAATATAAATATCTAAAAATAATTTATTGTTGTTTCTTGTTTTAATGACGTGTCAAATTAATATTTCAAGTACTTACACAAAAAGAAAATTTTCGTTTTTAGTTTTTTAAGCTTGTATTTAGTTGCTCTTTTCTCTCGCTTTTAATTGTTCAGTTCATTGTTTATTATTTTACATGTTAATTATTTTTAAATTGATTATTTATTGCAAAATTAGTTGATTGTTTTACTGAAAATGTTCTAGTTAATATTAGGTACAAGAAAAGAAAAATAAATGAAGCGAATTTCTAAGGATATTTTTTTATAATGTGAATAATCCAAAAAGCCTGACATTTTCTACGTCCAGTCGGAATCCTGACATGGACCCAAAAAGCCTGACATGTCAGGACAAATCCTGACGTCTGGTAACCCTAACTGTAGATACTTCGAATAACGAAACAAAAAGTGATCAACTTCCACTGAAGACAATCACCTACTACTAAAGATGGCGGAAGTGATTCGGGCAATCGGAGCGTAACAAGATACTTTGATAACCTCTCCGTAATTACTTTGTGTACTTTATCCACTCCCTTGTTTAGTTCTAACTAAATAATCTATTGCTTACAAAAGAGCGGATAAGTAAATAGATACACAAAATATACTTGGTGCCAAATGCTCCGAGCAGCATTGGAATGCGATGCACCCGCATTCTAATGTAAACTGAAACAATACAGTTACCACCATCTATTCTACATTTGACACTGGCACAAATTACTCCTTAAAAGAGGAGAGTAGATTGCCAAACTAAAAATAAGAAGAAGAATGTCTGTCCGAGTTCTGAAGATGAAAATATCGCGATATTAAAACTGTAAAACTATTAACATCCATGATATTAATTTCACGCTGAGCCAGCGGTAATGGCTGCGAGGGTAGGACTATAAATATTCGCCCACCATGTCCTGGTAATTTCAACTAATTATTGCGGCTACAGAGACTACGTGCGTGCATGGACTACCTGTGTGCTTTAATTGATATTACATTTGATATCGTGCTCTGGAATCTTCTATGAAAGTAGTGTACTGCGGCTATCAGCCACCCAGTGTGTATAAATACTCGTACGTAGCTTGCAGATTTCAGGAAACGCGGATTAGTTTTGTTAGAGAAACATCGTATTGCGTTTTATAACATGAATCACAATATGAATGTATGTGTGAACTGTGAACTGTGAATCTTTTAAGAACACAAAAAAATCTTTAATAAACGCTTCTTCTATTGTTTATCATGTTATCAGAATATCGAAACTACTTACACATTAATATGAAAAATAGCATTGTAAATGCCTAAATCTAAAAAATTTATACCAACTTACACAATGTTTGAAACCACAACTTTAATCTTTTCCGTGATCTGCCTACCACAGTCAAATGTTAATATTACCTTTAAGCCCTCAAACAACAGTTACAGTCATAAATAACCACCAGTTAGATTGTTCGGCCGAAGAACAACACATTCGGTTATTTTAATTGCGTTGTACGGTTGTCCGCTTTTTTGTTCTACCTAAGGGTTAGTTCACACCAAGACGCGACACGACGCGCACTTTTAAAAATAAATTAGATTATAGAAGAGAACATAAATAGGTGAGTAGTACTTATTCACTAGGTACCCAAAAGGGTAAAAGTAGCCAAGGCGGTTTCGAGATGGTCTAGTTGCAAGTTTTAAGTGGGTTTTTGGTAACACTAAAGTCACATTCTGTAGCATAAAGTTTCCAATAAATGTTAGCTGGCAACAATACAAAACAAAAAAGTCATCTTATGCATGAATTGATTTATAATAAGTAATTGTAATTGAAAACACATCTTTGATTAATAGTTTTATTTTACATGAATGTTAACATATTCTGTGAATTTTAATTAAGTTTAATTTGCCCTGTAGTTTATTTTTAACCACCGACCGACGCAGCACAAAAAGGGGTGTTATGTATCTCCTAATTATTCGTGAAAACTTTGCTGATAACTATCTTATATTATTGCAAGTTTTAAGAAGTGGTGCATCGCTACATATACCTCGGTTCTACTATCGCTAACGTTGGAGGATGCGAAGACGAGATTAAGCAACGTTGCGCTATCACCAGATCGGCAGTGGAACGATTAAGAAAGATTTGGAAAGACAGAAGGATAACCAAGAGCACAAAGGTCCGCCTAATGAAGAGCCTCGTTTTTCCAATCTTTCTATACGGAGCCGAAACTTGGTCGCTAAGACTCCAGGACCGCCGCAAAATTGATGCACTGGAGATGTGGTGTTAGAGACGACTGCTAAAAATATCCTGGACAGCGTTCCGCACCAACTTATCCATCCTCAAAGAACTTCACATACGTGATAGGTTATCGTCGATTGTGCAGTTACGAATACTTAAGTTCTTTGGGCATATCTCCAGAAACGAGAAATCGATGGAGAGGCTCGTAGTACAAGGCCACACAGAGGGGAAGAGACCACGAGGCTGGTCTCCGACTCGTTGGATCGATCTCATCAAGAATACCACGCAGCCAGTCGACCGCAGTACAGTGTTTTCGCGACGCCGAAAATCGGCAAAAATGGAGAGACATCGCACGTCGTGCAGCCGCTCTGGGAGCGAGTGGCGACGACGGCGAGCCACCACTCTGTCAAGAGTGCCCGACTAAGAAGATCTTATATTATTTTGTAAAATTAAATGTACTGTGAAATTGTTTGTTTCCCAAATAAAATAAAATGATATTTCCATCTCCGTGTTGCCGCAAAAGTTATTGAATGTTACTAGTATAACCGTGTTGCAAAATGTTGCTTCTTGGTTGTTCCACAAGAAAATACCATTTATTTACGTTGCGCGGTCGCGTCGTCGCGTCTTGATGTGAACTGACCCTTATTGTAAGCCGTGAATATAAATTGTAACAAGTCATCGAGCTCAGTAATTATCAGTGTTGATGAATAATTGAATATTTTAAAATTTGCCTTAAGAAATTCAATTTGATGCTTTTTGCACGCCGAAAAAATAGATTGAGTTGTTTAAACATGTGGCTGAGATTTCGTGAAGTTAAAAAGAACTTCTATTTTTACTGTTCAAAGAAATGATAATGGAAAGTTATCTAAATTCATAAGCTGACATTCAGCACTTGCTATCAAATTAACTGTGATGAAATGAATACTTTCTAAATGATTAATTTCAATCCCGTAAAACATTATTATGTTTATAAATTGTGTAGGTACACATCTTGTACATACCTACTTAATTAAAATTATGTAGGTGCTACTTAGCAAACGTGTAGGTACTGATATCGATCTTCAACCGAAATATATTTTGTAAGATAATCATAATCGCACAAAAGTCAGTGCGCGCTTTAATTCTTGGCTATGCAAGGCAGCGGATGGCGAGTAATATATCTGAGCGAAATAACGAAAAAAAAGTTCATTGTGCGCTCCATTCGCTCATCGCCCAAACTCAGCGTTCGCACTTCAGACAGGCCGTAGTAGGTAAACCTCAAATCCAAATTCGCCGCTTCAGGCAGGCCGTAAACCTCAGTGGAAGCCGTAGCACAGGTGCCTGCACAAAGTGCACAAGTGCCAGAGAGAGAGATGTCCGACTGACTGAGGTCGACGACGTCTCCAACCCCCTGCAGCTGAGGCACGCAAATCTGCCTGCCCAGGAGTGCGGAGACATCCGATGTCTCCACTCCATGCAGACGACACAACGCGCTCCCCACCCCTCTCACACGAAAGGGGTCCGGGAAGTGATGTGCCCGCAAGGAGGGAATCATCCCCACCACTCGGACTTGCCAGGAATGCCGCATTGGACACTGTGGCGATTGACACCACGGTCCCACCCGTCGTTTGGCGGCACTGCAGAAGAAAACACTAAGGGTTTTAGTGGGTATCTCTGCGCGTCTATGCGGAGACCACGCTAGTAATGGGCGGGCGGAGGGGATCCTCAAACTCGCCGGCTCACCAGCCGGAAGCTAAAAATACGGGTTCCCCTAGGTTAAAAAAAGGCCGTAAGCCTCAAACCTAATTTCTGTGATACTTCCGACGAGACGTCCAGCCGTTCAATCACGTCGCGGTGTTGGCTCGTGGTCGCTACGGAAGCGTGTCGGTTACGCCACGCGCTCGTGAAGGTCTTCGCGTGCTACTCGACATGATCGATGACTTTCCATTAAAGAGGAGCTTTTGCGCTTCCCTGTTATTTGATATTGTGTTCACGTTTTCATGCAAGTTATATGTTTATATAACATACGAGTTGGTTTTATGATCAAAAATATTGCGGCAAACGACTGATTGGTACCCAAAGTAGGTATATCGCTGTTCTACCCCTAGCTAGACTCTAGACAAAAAATACAAATGCTGTGTCTTCTAATACCCTTCGGCCGTTTTCGAAACCAGTTGCAAGGGAAAAATTTAAATATTTATTTCGAAACTGGTTTCGAAACAAGAAAAATAATCCTAGACAAAAAGCGCCGCTCTCGCTCGCTATATTCGAAGACATATCTGTCATTTGTTTGTTATGTTGCTCTAGTCTGTGATCTGCATTCTGTACAGTACTAGAATCCATTTATACACAGAACATAGAAGTAGTAACATTTTTTCTTTGTTCTGTGCATTTATAGGTGTTAAATTATGAACTCATAAATATATTATGAAGAATAAAAGTCAATCATTTTATATCAAAAGAAAAAATCAAAAATATATATTTAGATGTTATCTCATACCAGAAAGTAATAAACAAACAAATATTAGTAGGTACTTAAACGGAAAACCAGTTAAGTTTCTAAAGCTACCGATTTTATGGCGGATAAGTTATTAAAGCGAAATTTATGGCTATAACGGCACTCGATACCAGCAACGCGCTCCAGATTCGGATTAATTGGCTTTTAATTAACTGTTTGTTACTATTAGTTGTTATAATAACAACGGTTATAAGGTCAAAAACGAGTTGGTTTTAATATACATTTTTTGTTGTAGTAGTGGTAGTATGAAAAAGATCAAAGGGCCAGACGCTAAACCACTGAGCTCCTATAGCCTATAATATCTATGCATCATTAGCGTAGGAAGAGAGGGGGCTGGGTGGGCCGGAACCACTCCTGAATAGTCTGGTGCCCACCCCAGAAAATCAGATATATTTTTCTATTGCCCGTAGGGGATAGGCCCCCCTTGGAACAAAACTCTAAATACGCCCATGCTATGCGTGACATCTTTTACACATATAGCCTATCTATATTATCCTCGATTGATAGATTTCACTATAGTTTTAAGCTACATATTGATTCCTGTCGTATGTATATAATGTACGTATAAAGGATCTATGCAAAAGATTTTTCATTTACATTGACAAATAAAATGAACTTATAAACATTCTCCTAGCGTCGCAAAGTGGTAGAAATGTCAATGTTACCATTACACCGCAGTTTTAGCCGTTCTGGGCCATTATTCATAGCATAATATGTCCTGAACGGTCCACTGCATGGAGTGACGTCACTGACGACTCATCTGAACCGTAACAGCATTGTGTACCATGTGTACCGAAGCATGGTGCACTCACTAGAGCGCAGGCAGTGGCCATGCTACGGTGACGGTATGATACTGGTCATACTAAATCAAATATTCAATATTGTGCCGAGAAAATACTGACCGAAATACGAAATAATATGTAAGATGAAACTTGTCCGAAAAAGAATCTAAAATTTTCTCTTTCACAAATATGACAAATTGTTTTACTTTCATACCTATGCTATGATACATCTAATTTTATATGTATGCTTTCTTGCCTATAAAAAATATGATTAGAGTACCTTTTCTACGATAATTGAAAAACTAGAAAACAAATATAATACTTTTAGGGTTCCGTACCCAAAGGGTAAAAACAGGACCCTATTACTAAGACTCCGCTGTCCGTCTGTCTGTCTGTCTGTTTGTCACCAGGCTGTATCTCATGAACCGTAATAGCTAGACAGTTGAAACTTTCACAGATGATGTATTTCTGTTACCGCTATAACAAAAAATACTAAAAACAGAATAAAATTAATATTTAAGAGGGGCTCCCATACAACAAACGTGATTTTTTTGCCATTTTTTGCTCGATATTAATAACGACAACAGGTAGACAGTTGAAATTTTCACAGATGTTGTACTTTTATTACCGCTATAACAACAAATACTAAAAACAGAATAAAATTAATATTGAAGGGGGGCTCCCATACAACAAACGTAATTTTTTTGCCATTTTTTGGTACGGAACCCTTCGTGCGCGAGTCCGACTCGCACTTGGCCGGTTTTTTACTAACTTTCTTAGTTTATCATTACCTACTTTCAATGTGTTCAAATGAACTCAAATGAGTCAACACTAATATACTACGTGTTACAAAATAACCCTTAATGCCGAATATGGTAGATAGGGACCATTAAACTGAAGAACTTTTACTATGGGACCAACTCTGAAATCGCGGAAAAAAATCTGTTTCATACATTTTGATATTTTCGTTATTAATTTTTGTTATGAAACAGCAGATTATTTTTTCACGATTTGAGAGTTGATCCCATAGTAAAAGTTGTTCAGTTTAATGGTCCCTATCTACCATATTCGGCATTAGGGGTTATTTTGTAACACGTTGTATAACACTATAGTTCCCTCTCACCAAAATTACATTAGTTAAATGAAATTCTTCTGTCGGCGAATGTCTTTATTCGAAGTGTCGTAAAACAGGCATTTCCATAAACCGCTGCTGTTTACGACTGTTAATTTATTCAACCTCCACTTTCCATAGATTTGTCAATATTTGCACCTTTTGTGAGAACTCTGTATTAAAACAGAATGATGCTTATATAACAGATTTTTATTAACTGTTGACTAGTAAAAACGTCACAAAACGTAAAGCTAAATATTGCCAAACTACCAACTTGATTACATAATTCGAGGTTAATGTGGGGTTTAAACCCATGATAAAAGTTTAGATATATTAGTTGAGATAAAAAAATATAATTCGTTCCCCCCACCCCCACCCGACTTCAAAAGGCGTTGTTTAATATAAGATATGCATACAAACTTTCGAGTTAGTTATTATGCAGATTTCAATATTTTATTTCTTGCTTTTTAGAGCCATTAATTTATTTTTGAATTTTTTTTGTTTGATTATTTTCAAGGTTTTTGAAGGACGTTTT
Source organism: Agriphila geniculea (assembly GCA_943789525.1). NCBI lineage: Eukaryota > Metazoa > Arthropoda > Insecta > Lepidoptera > Crambidae > Agriphila > Agriphila geniculea. The sequence goes on along the minus strand of OX038869.1, from coordinate 22,379,854 downwards.
GTTTTTTTATGAAAGTATTATTATTCAAAAAATACAATTTTCCTAATTATTTTTTCTTTTGTTACAGGTGAGTACGCAGTGACATGAGAGAATAGATCGTCCGTACGTAAAACTCCCCGATAAAATCACTCCTACCTAATGATTATTTGAAGCGCCTGATAATAAGTCAATTTGGCCGCGATGCCGGCTAATGAATTATTACGAAATGTGTTGGCAACTGCCTGATTGATGGATCGTCTATGTGCGTTTCCAATGCACCACGAAAAGTTTTCCATACTGTCCGTTACGTTTTGACGCCTAGACCACTGGGCGATTTTGACGAAATTTGGTACGAATATAGATAGGACCTAGGGGAAGTACCATGAGCAACAGCGTCGCTTAACCACTGCTAAGGTTAAAATCGCTTGCACGCCGCGCCCGCTGTCACATACGTTTAGTTCGTGCAGGGGCGATACGCGCGCACACGAATTTTGTTGCAAACTGGTTAAGCGACGCTGTTGCCCATAGTACATAAACTTCTTTTTATCCTACTGCTGGGCACGGGTCTCCGCCCGCACGACCTGTAGTCCAAGAGGGTGAAGCTGCGGGAGGAAGCTAGTTAAAAATATTTTAAGTGAACGGATGCTATGAACGTATCATTCTTAAAATAGTTTCATTCAAAAAGTCCTTTAGTCTTTCTTTTGAAGAAGCAAAACAATAAATAATTCAAAGATTATTTACTTCAATTAATAGGTATTTTAGATGCTGATCTAGAAGTTCTTCTTTTAAACTTGTAGCATAAGTTTTTATGACATATTTTGCTATTAAACGACACAATTAATGTCGAACGAAATTGGTAGCCCAGCCCCCTAGCATGACCACCGAAAGATGACATACATCGCGGGACGTGATGTGGCGTTTTATCGACACTCAACTGTCGAAATCCATTATATTTGACAGTTAAAAGTGATAACTCGCTCTATCATATCGTGTTTCGGTGGTCATGCTAGAGGGGCAGAGCCATTAAAAACCTTAAACAAATCAACCAACTAACCAAGAGGCTGTGCGGAAAGAGAACCATTATGGGATTTTGTGCTTGAATTACCGTTTTTGTCATGTTGACGACACTGTTACGTCATTATAATGTGACTGTAATATCTTTATAATTATCTAAGTCAAGATAATCGCACTATAATGACGTAACAGTGCCGTCAACATGACAAAAACGGTAATCAGGCACAAATACCATGACTGTTCTCTTTTCGCACCAACGTTTTTCATGAGACAATAGAAAATAAAAAAAAAAAATAAAAAAACGGGTTTTTTATGATTTGAAAAATACCGAAAACCCGGTTTTTCGGTTTTCGGTGAAACCGATTTGCATTCCCTATTTCATACAGAGTCTAATAAACTAATCATAGGTAAATAAATCGTGTTACATTGAAAACGGGTAGATGATTGAATTTTTATTAAATATATTATATTTCTAATTATCGTCTGAAATGAAATTAAAATGAGGGAGAAGCGGAATAAATGTATTTGTAATTAACATTTAAAGTGAAGTAATTATTTTATAATTAAAAATCATAATCTATGACTGATGGATTTTCTCCGTGATGAATTAACTGAACTTTATAGAAAAACACATTTGAGTGGTGTCCATTAATTATAGTAAGTATTGAAAGGTAAAGTATTATAAACCTTTCATTGAAAAAAGTTCAAGTTTTAGTACATTTCAAGTCGAAACAGCTGAAATAATCTAATAAATTTTGGTTTGAGAAATAACGTATTTCTAAGCTAATTATTTCAATCTTCAATGATCGAAGATTTCAATAGAACATTTTTCAAAAGTGTCGGCCGGTTTCAGAAGCACGCCATCTCGCCATAATTTAATATTTTTTTAGGGTTCCGCAGTCAAGTCAACAAGGAACCCTTAAGGCCAGTATACTCGTATTCCCAAAACTCTGTCTCTGTCTTTTTCTTTACGTGTAATGAGTAATGAAAATAACCTCACTTTTTCATTTTTTCAATGTTTTTGGAGATATTTTGAGCATAAAGTCACTTTTTGAAAAAATAACCGTTGAATATTATTTTACATGTCATTACCTATTTTTCTATATATTTTTCAAGAATAAGGTATTAATAGCCTTAAGTAGTATCCAAAAAATATAAAATATAATAAAAAATTTCTTAGTCTTTTCATATTTTTTTAGTCGAGTGAAGAAACGAATATCGTATTTTTAACCGTAAATTAATCAAGATCGTTTATGAAACTTCATCATATATTTTTATCTGCTCAAAATAAAGAATATTTGATTGTTTATTGTTGAATCAAAAATGGGCTAAATTCGATAGTTTCGAATATACTGGCCTTAAAATTTCGCCAGGTCCCCATCTGTCTGTCTGTCCGTCCGCAGCTTATCTCAGAGGCTCTTAATAATAGGAAGCTGTAATTTTTTATGAATGTGTATATTAGGTAAATTAATCCCGCCGAAAAAGTGGTAGATTATTGTCTTGAAAAAATAATGTTTTAGTGTAACCGTTGCGAGTGGAGATATTTTATTTTCACGTTTAATTTCATAGTGTGGAATTGTCGTTGCAATTGGAAATTGGATAGGTCGTTGGATAGGTATTTTGAAAACATTGTAGTTTTGTGAAGACCACTTTTCGATTCAGGTATTTGTTTGCAAGTTTTAAGCTTAAAAGTGCAAAACTTTGTTTAATTCAAGTGTTTCTCCTCTCTACCAGGTAAACGGTTGCTTTTGAATACGTGAAAATTTCAGGACAGTAGTTAAAAGAAAAACTACCACTGCTAGGTAGGCTTTACAATTTAACGAGTAATGTCGATTACTAATTAATATTGGAAAAAAAGTAGGTACCTATAAATTTTACTAAGTTATACAATTATTCGTTAGTTGTGGAATAAATGTAACTTTACAGTGATAAGTTATGGGTATAAGGTTACTACGGAACTCTATATTGCACGTGGCCCGACACGCACTTGACCGGTTTTTATTTTTATATCTACTGGCGTTTTTATTAATCTTGACCACAGATAAACAGCCAGAAACATAATCTCTATAATTTTAATAGGTTTTAAATTTTATAACTCGCGGGACTTAAAAGATTCTAAAGCAACTAAGTTTATAGGAATTTTAATACATTTTAAATCCATTAAAGGGAAAGAGATAACTGGCAGATATTAAATGGCAATCAGATTAATGCTTAGGCTTTCTAAGTTATTACTAAGCTAATATCTTGAGAAGGAGTAAAATTTTATTAAGAATGCTTAGATTTAATGGCTAATGGTATTCTGTGGAACATAATTGCTTGATTAAAAATGGAAGGCTGACTTTTTATGGCATTTTATAGTAAGTGAAGAAATTAATAGAATTTTGTAAAGCCTTGAATTGGACAGTCAAAAAACCTTATAAAATCACTGAGACAAAAATCATGCATTTATTTTAATCTAAAGAGACGAGATATTATTGCCATTTTATTCTTTAAATCGATGTGTAAGTAATAAATACCAGACTTAATAAAATGGTTTTTATTTAGTCTTGTGGTATTAATAGCATCCAACCATGCAACAGTAATAAATAATGGTACGCAATAATTTATCACCATTACACTATAAGTAATATAGTAAAAGAAATATTATGTTTATTTAAAATGTTACCCATAGTTGAAACAATAAATATCTTCTTTCAGAATTTCTGAAAGAAATTTTTCTTTCTTTCTTCAGAAATTAAAATTTAACAATAAATTTTGTTAAATTTTAATTTCTGAACGTATAAAAAAATTCATCGCTTGAGGGTAGACTCACGGGTAGCTTCAGTCCCCCGTGACCACGGCAGCTGCAAAGGTGCCGAAACGTCGGGAAAAACCAAAAATCAAACCAAATACCAACTAAATACCAAAGTACATTCAATAAAACCGCGCTAGTATCCGTTAAAAAGTGTTTTATTTCATGTCTAGTGAGCGCGTAAGCTTGAGAAGTGAAAATATCTTCTTTGTCGATTGTCGACACTAAAGTTTTAATTCCAAGTATTTTGCTGTCCTTTTAGTGATATTTTTTTTATTATTATTTGTATGGAATATACAAAAGACAGTCATACTGCCGCTACTGAATTAACAGTATCGCAAATCAAAATTAAATATATTTAATAATAAATATAATTAATGTGAATAAAAAAATAAAAATCTCTACAAAAAGTTTGCTGAAAACTACTTAAAGATAGGTAATTTAATTTTTTCTCCTCTAGATACCAAAAGAAAAAGTATAAAAAGAAAAAATCTTAGTTAGTGCCGTATCAGTTTCACTGCTAGTTAACGATACAAATGAGGACTTAAACAGGGAAAGAAGAATGGAATCACAGAATAGATATAAGTACTGACTACGTATGAAATCAGAGTATTAAAATATTAATGTGGATACCCAACCAAAAGTGGCGGTCTCACATGTTTTTATTCAATTCTTAATAGAGGATTCGAATAAAACTTTACTTGGAATTTTTAGGACCCATAGTCGAGTATTTTTAGAAGGTATCATTCATTACATTCCCTCGTAGTCATTCGTAGAATTTGATAGCAATTGTGTCGAAAACGGTCACTTTTAGCAGTCATTTATGATATTGCATGATTGCCACTCCTGTTTAATCAAATTGAAAAGTGTGACAACCATCACCAAGGAAAAAAAAAAGCACAGAACCGTCTTCTTATAAAATACAAATTAACTTATTTACTCAATCTGAAAGATTAAACCCGAGCTTATAACTAAATCTCAGTGGAGCTTTAACTGAATCTCACACGAGCTTAAAGATAAGATCGCAGCATCTCAATTAGCGTGACAGGCGGGTGATTCTGTCTCATTTGCATATCTCCCATCTCTGTCGCGGCTGTCGGCGACTACCGAGTCCGCCCGACCGCTACCGACGTTACAACTGTCAACTTTACATGGTGCGTTTACTTTATAGATGTCAATCACGATAATGTTGATGGTAATCGAATTAATGCTTGTAATTTACTCGCCTAGAGTAATTATAGTTTTGTTACTCAGTTAATTGGACTGCGTTAATTATCTTGCACTTAGGTATGAGAGCTTTTCTAAATGACAAAAAACTGTATGCTCGATAGATGGCGTTGATAAAAATGTATGTGTCAATGTGAGCTTCGAAGAGTACTCAAGTAGGCAGGCAGTTGTAACCCTAAAATGTTTCTCTTTGGGCAGATGTCAGCCAGCGGGCGCTTACTTGCCTCTTTGGTACAGGCCGTTTATTTTTAAAAGCCAATTTTGACACCGCCCTTTCCATCAACGCCATCTAGTGAGGCAAACAGTTACTAATTTTCTTTTCTAAATGTCATTTTGAAAAGCTCTCATTACTTTATGATGCTCACGGCTCAGCTGTAAAGACATTCAAATGGTTAATGATGGTGCAAACGAACGTACTAATTTATATGACATTTCTTGTTTTTTTATCTTAATTTAATTTCTGAAACGGGAGGTGAATTGTGCGTTTTAAATATAAACAAACTATACTCGTAGCATGAACGAACGAAATCTAGAAAAAAAACGCGCGGAAAAGTACTCAAATGAGTAATTTTCTATAGGAAATTTAATTTCCCTTTTCGACAATTGTTACAATTTTTGATTTGGTTGCGATATAAAATTGCATTTAACTATTATTAAAGTAAAAGTAGATGGCCTTGTACAAATTTTCAAAAATTATCTATTTCTATCTCGATAGATGTCTGTGCTACGGATACTGAAGTCAATTTAGAAAGGTTTTGCCTTACTATTAATACAGTTTTACTATTTAATACAGTTTAAAAATAGTTATTTGTTATACAAGAGAGCAAAGTCATTTTTTGCTGCGAGTGCTGACTTTTAAATCACGAACTAGCGAAGTAGTCTAGAATTGAATCACGAGCGTAGCGAGTGATTCTAATATAGACTACTGAGCACAGTGAGTGATTTAAAGGCACGAGACATCAAAAAATTTGCTCTCGTGTTAAACATACAACTTTTCACCTCTACCAGCGAGAAAAGGTGTTAGAAATTAAAAAAGCACTTTGCCTCACGCTCGCAGCAAAAGTCGATTTTGCTGCGAGTTTTTGGTAAAAAAGCACTTTGCCTCACGCTCGCAGCAAAAGTCGATTTTGCTGCGAGTTTTTACGCGCCAAAAGCACCCTTTTCGTGCTGGAGAGGTGAGCTGGCTGAGGAGGAAAACAAAATTGTAATAAGTTTAAGTAAACCTTTTCGATTATTCTGCATTAAAACAATTCGTTAAAATGCAATTCCTGGTCGGTCGGACCAGGCTACATGGAATGACGCAGTGTAGGCGGACCTCACGACGCGACTATCGCGTCGCGGGATCGCTGCGTCGCGCGACTGTCGCCTTGACGTATGGCAGTTATCGCCAGTTCTAAGTTACAGGCGTTAGCGAGTGGAACAATATATTAGACGTTATCTTGATAGACCCCTAACGTGAAAACTATGAGTACCTACAATATACTCAAATGGAGTTAAAATTTCCATAAGGTGGTTATACCATAAGAATAAATAAAACTTACTAGAACGGACTCTTCTTTATCCGAGTCCCAAATGCCGCCATTTATATAACTACTTCCCCCTTCACGTCGTTACGACCCGCTGTCGTCCAAACGTGTTGCCAGGGTTGCTTACTGTTAAATATTGCTTACTTTCAAAGATAATATCGCTAAAATATGAGTTTTTCTTTAGTTTGTAATCATTATTTTATTCTAGTTAGTAGATACAAAAATAAAATAATCATTTTTTCTGGGTATGTAAGTACTTACCTACTCCTGAGTTTGTATAAATAAAGTAAATATAATGAAATATTATATTGTCTTAAGTCTTTTCTTCATGAGTTATGATGCGAAAATGGGTGCCATTTGTGGTCATCTTTCTTGATTCGTACTGTACCTACACATTTAGTAGGGAAATTAAATTAAATGTTGAATAAAAATATACTTTTAAAACATTTTTAGGTTTTAATCGCTTACTGTTTCATTGTGTTTCATCACGTAACGAAATCACAGAATAGATACGAAATAGTATTGTATAAACCTGGGTATGACTGATACTCTATTTATTATACTGTAAGGCGGTTGTCTGACCGAAAGTGGCGCACTCAGAGGTTTTTATTGAATAGGTTATTAATAGAAAAAGATTTCAATAATGTTTTACTTACGTGAAGTTTTTAGGCCTAATGGTCTAGTATTTTTAGAAGGTATCACTACATGCCACTACACTAGTCATTCGTAGAAGTAGATAGTAAATGTGTCAAAAACGGTCACTTTTATCAATTTTGCTATCTACTTCTAGCAGTGCCTACGATGGACTGTAATGATACCGTTCAAAAATACTAGACAATGTGCCCTAAATATTCCACATAAAGTTTTATTAAAATTGTGTCTTAGAATTACAACATTAAATAAAATTCACCACAGCGACACTTTCGGACATACAGGAAAATACGAAAAATAAATGGAAGCGTTCTTACTCCCAACTGTATTGATAAAATATTTAATAAAAGTATCCTGAGCCACTTCACATAAATAAGAATACTTCACAATTCAAAATATTCAAGCAATATGAATATTTTCTTGTTAATGAAATAAAAGTTTACAGTTCAAATCACAGTGTAAAATTGTGGTTCAAATACATTCCAGTGTTTGTATTGCTGGAATTCATAACTTTCATTAAAATAGAAAAACTAAATTAAGTGATGAGACCTACCATAGTTTGACAATTTATTCTGCCTTATCTAATATTAAGTCTAATTTAGCACCTTGGAGCAATAAATATTTAAATAAACAATTATAAAAGTTATTTGTAGTCGTTCACAATATATTTACCGACGGCTGCGCGTGGGCACGCCCGGGGGCGGCGCGGACGAGTTTGAGAAGCGATGGCTAATTTATAGTATATTGCATTGTCTGGACATAAAGGCCGACAATTTGAGAACCATTATATCAATAACTATTAGGAGTGGTTTTATTAATGTGTTAAACACTTATATTTCTATGCATAATTTATTCGAAAAGAATATATGTTGAAAAAGGCGTCTTTAAGTATTTACTGAACGTAACATAAATAGAAAAAAATTATAACGTATGTGTCATTTCGCGTATGTGTCATTTCACGTATGTCATTTTGCGTATGTGTCATTTCGCATATGTATCAATTCGCGTATGTATCATTTCGCTTATGTTTCATGTCACACTATCATTTCGCGTAATCAAAATGTGTCATAATGCGTGAAATTGAAAAAAACGAATCCAAAAGTTTAAATAAAGCTAAGAACCGAATTTACTTGCTCAAAAGTACGTACACAAATTAAAAGCAATAATCCAGTTAGCATTCTGAGTTAAATATAATGTTTTTTAAAGCAACCTCATCAAAAATTGCAACAATAAAGCGGTGCAGACAACATGAACGCATACTGAAAAACGTGCTGCATGCTGAATATTGTTTTCTGAAGTTGTTTACTGTCATTTAACAACCCCAGAAAACAAATTCCATGAGATTATAGAATTTACCAATAACTATTTAATTTTTAAGGATCCATGATAGAAAACATGGTTTACGCGGGCCATATTTTTATATAGAAAATGTAAAGTTGTAGCCACAAAAAAACATACGACAAGCTAAAGAGATTATCTAGTAGCTACAAGTATTAAATTGCGAATAACCTCACAGATGATTGTAAAAAAAAACAGAATATTCAAAAGTGCTTGTCGCGGGTCATATTTTTGGCGTAAATAATAGCGGAAACGTATTGAATTCTACATCAAAATACACTTTAACGTACTGTGAAGTTGCTCAATAACTTTTTTCAAGAAAGATAATTGTGCTAAAGATAATGATGAAAAAACATCGAAAAAGTGCAGAAGTAAGGTTATTTTCCATACTCTTTACACATAAAGAAAAAGACAGAAACAAATGTTTCCGCATTACCGAGCCTTAAGGAGAGAAATTATCGCGAAAGTAAGCCTTTCTACAAAAATGCTAATATCAGCATAGTGGATCAGTGGGGTGCGATTTTTAAAGGTAAGCCGATGGAAATCGGCTTGTATGGACCCTTCGCCACTGCAGTGGGCTATAATACGATTTCCTTACAAACTGATTAATTTAAAGAAAGAGTACTTCGCATGTATATATCACTCATTCTCACTAGAGAACGATCGTTTACGTTGAATGTTGTCAAGAAGAGAAATTCTTCAACGCATGTGCTTAACATTAGTTCTCATTACACAACGATGGGTTGTGTAGTACGAGTGTTCAATCGTGTAAACGGCGATGATATCTTGCGAGTGGGCCGCATTAGCTGGAACAAGTTACAAGAGATAGCGGGCACAAAGGACCCGTGCATCAGGCGAATGTTCGCGGTATCGCGCCATCGGACATGGCTCTCAAACTGTGGGCGGGCGAAAATACTGACCGGAGATAGCCGACCGAATTAAAAAAAAACATACAACAATTTTTTTGAATTTGAATTTGATATTAAAATCGAAAACGTAATACTTACATAGAGGTATAATAAATTAGAATGAAACTCATCTCTCTATTTGTTATCTTATCACGCTTAAACCGCTGAACCAACTTCCATCAATAAAATTCTGATATGTACTCATTGTTTTATTTTTATTTTATTTATTATATGGACAACAAAACAGATAATAATTATATTTCAAACAAAAATTTGACTGCCCAATAAATAAAAAAATAAAAAAAAATAAAAAAAAAAAAAACATTAAAGTTCTGTACCAGATTGAAGTCCTAGTTATGTTGACACATTCCTTTTTATTTCAAACAGTAATTACCTACGTTTAAAATATATATATGTCACGGCTAATACCCGAAGTGCGGCTAAACCTAGCTTTAGCCGGCTAAAACTAGGTGTAGCCGATAGCTGTTGGCTAAAACTGCTTTACTCCTGTAGGTCCCGAATATAGGTTAGAAATTTAAGGCGAGCGCGGAGCGCAGCGTAGCGTGAGCCTTAAATTTCGAGGTTATTTTTTTTTAACCTACAACAGAAATAACTTTCTTAATACCCCATGCTACACCTAGTTTTAGCCGGCTACACCTAGTATTAGCCGCGAGCAAATTGGCTACACCTAGTTTTAGCCAACAGCTATCGGCTACACCTAGTTTTAGCCGGCTAAAGCTAGGTTTAGCCGCACTTCGGATATTAGCCGTAACATATATATATATATATATATTTTAGTGCTTGTTTAATTAGAATTTAAATATAAAGTAAAAGAGAGAAAAATGTTAATTACCTACATAAAGTTATAAACTAATCATACTAAAGCGATATGGGATTGCGAGTGATTTTGACTTAGGTATTGTTCTTGGAGTATCTCAATAATATACTTGCAACATTAATTTAATTTTGTAATTGCCGTGTGGCAACACTTGTTTTTTGCTCTCTTGTCTTCCGCTTGTGACCGAAGAAATACACGAATTGTCCGTAAGGCCTGAATTTAACGCTCCCCTCGCATTCTAGCCCTATTAAAATCTTTACACTAGCAGCTGCTCCCACAGCCATTGGAAAAAGATAGGCTATTGTTAATCCTGAAATTCTTACGGGACCTGGGAAACGGAAGTGCTAAAAATCTAGTTATTAATAATTATATCAAGATTAATTTGCTGTTATTATTGGTTACGAAATATACATGCAAAATTTTTCTAACGTCGCATAAAAAAAGTTGTCCAGTTTGATGGTCCCTATGTACCATATTCGGCGTTCGGGGTTATTTTATAACACGTTGTATATCTTTCAGTCTCATGGTAATGTTTGAGCACCGCTGGCCACATCGATCGTGTCCAGACGATCACTCGATAACCGCATAGCCATCGACTAATGCGACGTGGACATATGTGTCTCCAGATCTCAGCCGGTACTCCCATACAAATCTAATGCGTTTGTAACCACCCTTAAGCCTGTTTATGATGTGGAAAGAGAAACATTCAAATAGCTTGCGCCTAGACGCTCAGATATGCTTGTGTGGCCAATAAAATAACCGCGGCAAAGCAGACACTTTCTTTTTTTTCTATGGAGTAAAGTCTATTTTTAAAAGCTGTGTTATCTATTATTGGCTATCTATATAAAAATGAATCCCTATTTCCCTTGGTCACGCCATCACGCGTGAACGGCTGGACCGATTTCGCTAATTCTTTTTTTGTTGTGTTTATTATTATCAGGAGAAGGTTTTTATAAAAGAAAAAAACCTTCTCCTGATCCGGAAAATTAGAAAATTTAAGAATACTTAACCACCATAGAAAATTATTTTTGACAATATAAACTTTTTTTAATGTAACCTTATGACACAGAATTGACAGAATACATGCTGCAAATATCGTCAAAAAGGACTGAATGTCGTTTTAAACCTCTGACATGAAAAACTTTTTATATTTAACTGGAATGGCTGTCTGTATGATTTGACAGCTAAGTTTTTGTGCCTATTTGAAACGCCACTAGCGTGCGTCTAAAGAACTAATTTTGACATACAATATGAAAATAGTTGCCGTGATGGTCTCTCCAAACTCCAAACTTTAGTACCACGTACGCACGCTATGCTCACGCTACGTCCTACAGCGCCAAAATGGCGGAAATCAAATAGGCACAAAAACTGTTTGACATAAGCCTGTCCAGTGTAAATATATGCAGGTCAGTGTTTTAAACAGATGCTTCGGTTGGAGTTAACTAACACAGAACAACGTCTGTCGGGCCAACTAGTTCAATATAAGACCAAATTCAATCCAATATAGAAAGCGCTGGTTTGCCTTTCGATTGATCGATGTTGATCATGTTCACTGAATAACGTTCTTCTATCATTCAATTTATTTATTAAATTTTTTTGTTTAAACTACCCGATAGTTTAAGTAGAGTTCATAATTTTGCTTAAGTGCAGAGCCCTTAATACAATACAAGTTTTGTGCAATTTTTATTCTTTTCCACTCATTTGAACACGTTTTTTATTGAAAATTCGACGCGGAATTTTGATTATGAACGCAAATGGCAAAACCTGATATCCTCCAGTTGATCAAATTCGGCTGATCAGGTGGTGTGCAAGAAAGGGACACCAAGAACATTACTCATAAGAGAGATAAAGACAGGTATATGAAAACGTTGACTCATTAGCATAAGTAAAATTTCATAAAATCAACTCTAATATTTATTCAGTAAAGTTCGAACTTGATTGTGCTTACAGTAGTTTTCTTCGATGAGATCGGTTTTCGAGATATAAAATGTCGTTTTGTTTTCGGCTTCTTTATTAAAGGTTTTTGGAACAATAAAATGAGAGGCGTGTACTTGAATATGTCGCCGTCAAACCGCAGAATCGGGATCTTCATGATATGGATGGAAAATTAATTTAACGGAATATCTATTTTATGACTATTGTTGCGCATCTTTTTGCTGTGCTAGCTTTTAGTTAAATTTTCAGTTGTGTGTCACTTTTTTAGTCTGCCAAGTTTGTTCTTGTTCTTGCTTTTCGTTTTGCTTGCTAGTTTTTAGGTTAAAAACTTGTTAAACTTGTTGAATTAATACATTAACGTCAAGTGTTTTGTGTATTATTTTTGAAAAGAATACGTACATGGATACTTTGTTTCTTCGGGAAGATCGTTAGTATAGAGTAGAAACAGTAGCGGCCCTAAAATGTTACCTTGAGGGCACATTTTATAGATTGTAAAACTGTTGTTTTACAATAGGTTGGGACACTTCCATTGTAAAATATCTAGATTATCGTAGGGAGTGACGATTTTTTTCCATAAAACTATTCAAATATTTTATAAACTTTCATATATTCAAATAAACTTTCATCTTTAATACGAGTTGGTACGATTCTCCCCATTATTGTAAATATTTTTTTACCAATTCAATTTCAAACTACAACTTAAGGCGACTACCTACATGATTTGTGTAAGTCATTTGTTTTTTTATCATTAAACTATACTTACTCGGCGCGGCATTATTTAAAGTGAAAAAAATGCCTTAAAGTAGATTTTTGTTTACTTTAGAATATCTAAGTAAAATAAGTGCCCTAGATTAGATTTTCGATACTCAGAGGGCCCATTGTAAAAATCGACCAACGAACATCGTCCGACTGTCAGGATTCTTTTTTGTAATAGGCCCTCTGTGGTCATAGTCAATTTTTCTTTGTTCTGTGTTCATAGTTATGAAACACGTAAATAGTTCAAATTGTTTTGATGTAAAATCATTAATTGGCTTACTTTTACGCCATTGCACTTGTACATTTTAAGCAAGCAATAAAATTGCTCGATGTTATAGTGGTGTACATACTTTATGAGGCGGCGTGTTAAAAAGGCTCAGTTAAAAACCTAGCTATTATAGCAGTTAACTATTACATTATAATACTGTGCTATTACACACAGGTAATCTAACCCCAATGAATTGTGTACATATCAAGAAAAAAAACGCGAAAAAGCACTCGATCGATAGAGAAATTCTCTATGGAAAATATCATATCACTTTTCAACGGTAGATGGCGCTGTGCAAAGTTACACTATCGAATGATTTTAAGCGCATTTTTTTTTCGATAGCTGTTCGTGCTCGCGGATACTGCATACACGCTGAAATTTAAATCCTTTGGTTCCCGCAGTGGGGTGGTTCCACTCATGATTACAAGCAACTTTTACTATGGGGCCAACTCTGATATCGTGAAAAAAAAATCAGCTGTTCCATACAAAAGCGCAATACCTACTCGACCTTAATGTATGGAACAACAGATTTTATTTTCGTGATATCAGAGTTGGCCCCATAGTAAAAGTTACTTGTAATCATGAGTGGAACCAAATTTCACGATGTATATTGACTGAAGAAATACCGTATGCACATGCAGTCTTTAAAAGTTAAATTAATTGGCTTAAAAGTATGACAACTGTTTTTTACTCGTGAGATTTCAAGAAAAAAACACAAGTTTGCTTTTTAGCAAATGGTGGATCACTGAGGATTTTGCCTATTCTGTCCTGAGGTCTATAACGTCACAGGGGAGGGAGATGGAGGAAGGTTCAATCGTATATTTTTGTACTGTCATCAGATGGATCTTCACAAACGATGTAACAGTTTTATAACTTTATTTCGGAATTTTAACTACGAGATCAACCTTTTGAAAAAAAACATATATTTTTATGTCACAATTTTAAATCAAGTTAATCGATTTCTCGTCAAAATGCACATTAATTTGTATGTAAGTAACACATTAATTACACCTTATCAATGAAAAATCCAAATAAATTGTGTCTAATCAATTTCCTTTAAATATTCCATACAACTTTCTTTAAAGGAATATTACGCACATGTCTACACTTCGCTTAAGGGTCCATGATAGGAAAACATGGTTTGCGGGAGTCATATTTTTATATAGAAAACATAAAGTTGTAGCCACAAAAAAACATACTATAAGCTAAAGAGATTCTCTAGTAGCTACAAATATTAAATTGCGTATAAGTCTAAACAACAAACAAACATAGAAAAATTTTCGCTACGCTCAAGAAGACCAACAAAGTGTGGAAATAGTACATTATGAGACAAGTTAGCTTAGGTTGGTCATTGCACACGAGGCTGTGGGTTGCAGCCCGAGCCGCAGGCGAGGGCGTAACTCAGCCGAGTGTGCAATGAGTAAAAGCTCACGAGTTTCATACGACGTTTTTCAACACATTTGCGAGGAAAATACAAAGTAATTTACCACACAGCAACAAATATGACAAAAACAAAATATGACAATTATGGGAAAAGGCGCGTAAGTTTTTTTTTTGTTTTTTTCACACGCCCAATGCAAGAATATTTTGCGAACAAAGGGGTGAGTGAGCATACAGCCTACTTCAAAACTATAATTTTAAGTGATAAAATGCAAATATTTTAATATTTTATAACAAAATATTACGAATTATGAATAATTTTATAATAATAAATATTTGTTTGACTTAATTAAAGACTTACACATTTATTTATTTCAAAAATGAATATGAACTTTCAGCAGCATAGAACCCCTTTGTTGTTACTAAAAAAAATAACTGTATAACCCAGTTAAATTGGGAATGCTCTGTTTACTCGCATAGAACTTGCAGTAAGGTACTAATTTAACTTTGTAGGGATAATTCTATAACAACCTAGTGTTTTATATATTATTGCACGCGTTTGTTATAGCTCGGTTTATGGCCCTAAAAGCGATGTATTAGGGCTCACTTTACGAGCAAGTGTGTTGAAAAGAGAAGTTAACATCATACGGACACGGTCTATGTAAAAAAGGGACAAAGGATCAAGTGACATGTGCCAACATTTTTTTTACAGTAAGAGCCCCTAGCGTCCCGCCTAGCAAATGAGCAAACACAGTTTGTTTAAAATATTTGTTAATCTTAATTATAATTTAAAATAAAGGTATCATGGAGCCATGGTGTCTTGTGCTCTAAATAATTGTGATGTGACAATAAAGGCAACATTATAACATGCAGTCGGAGGCATGCATAAAGAAAGTGACATTATGAATTATTTGAGTTATATGCCTCCGACTGCATGTTATAATGTTGCCTTTAATATTTAATCTTGTTTCCATCTTTTCAGTTGACTTATCTTTTTATGCAGGAGGGTTTTTATTTTTTTTTTATTTTTTTTTTTCTTTTTAATTATTATTTATTACAATCATGATATACCTTTTTGAAATCCTTTTAATGAGACCTTTAATTTGACACCACTTTTTTTTCCACTACTTATAATAGCACCGTGCAGCCGCCATGTTGTTTTTTTTTATAACGCTACCTTCTTAAGAACACTTGGGCTGACGAGACAAATGTAACAATATGTTAATCATGGAAATCCGTTCAGCCGTTTAAAAGATATGAGGTAATAAAGAATATTACATACAAACTTACAAGATACGCGCGAAAAACATAACCCTCTTGCAGTCGGGTAAAAAGAAATAATCCAAGTAATCACACTTTTCACAGGTAAATAAGATATTGCCACACATTTCTCTTAAACCAAATTTATCTACATTTATTCATTTATCGACGAAGAAAACAGTATGGAACATAGTTTATTAATTTCCTTTGCCGTATATAGTCATATTTTATAAATCTAAGTCGTATTTTACGTATCTCATATAAAATGTATGCATTCGTTTTCGGATCACCTGTTTATTGACATTGTTGTTCTTTGACATTCAATTTCTATGGTCTAAACCGACTTCACAAATGATTGTAAAAAAACAGAATATCATCAAAAGCGCTTTCGTAGGGTCATATTTTTGGCGTAAATAATTACGTAAACGTATTGAATTCTATGTTAAAATACACTTTAACGTACGCACAGTATGCGTACCTTAATTTTCAAGAAAGATAATTGTGTTAACGATAATGATGAAAAAACAACGAAAACATCCAAAAAGTGCAGAAGTGAGATTATTTTCCTTACTCTTTACATGTAAAGAAAAAGATAGAGACAAATAAACCATCATATGAAAAAATCAAATAAATTTTCTTAAAATATTATACCATACAATTTTTTTCGACCAGTCTACACTTCAGTTATGCTCTATGAATGGGTGTGGCAAAACACGAAGCACTCCAAACGCAAATTGTATTTGAATACACAGAATGTGGCGTACTATGTTGGTAAATATTAACTACTCAACTCATTGACAAAAAGTGCGAGTAACTATGATAATTTTAATCTTATACGTCTTTATGCATGGTAGGAATACAAGCTTTGCTTGGTGTCGGTCTAAAAGTGAAATGAATTGCCGTTCTAAGTGAACTGTTGTGTTAAGGTGGCATAAATTGCTTTATTATATTATTGCATTGTTTGGCGAGTGTTATCGTTTTAAAAACATAAGGCTCCACGAGAAAATTAGTGTCGCTGAGGAAGTATAGCTGAGGCTGGAGACTATTTCGGCTAAGAATCACTTTTTTTTTAATTGTATTGGTGTAAGTATTTTGTTCTTTTTGTAAAACGCTTAAAAAAATTCACTTTCGCTGTCACTAAATGATTTGTCCAGGTTTTTTTTAAATTAATTACCAGCTATGTATCATCAAAACACCCGATTCCACTATCTGTCTCGAACTCACCCGTAGTAGTATTTCGTCATAATCTTCACGTTTGTCAGTAATGTTGTGGAGTTCGCACTGATGGACCGTTTTTAACTGGGAAATATCAGAAATATGGAGTTATATAAGAAATGGGGTCAGTTTTTTAGTGACAATGGGAATAGGGAACGTCTGAAAATAAAAACATATTGACTGAATATTTTTTTAAGGTATTGGGCATGGCGGGCTTTCAGTACCGCGTATAAAAATACTCGATAGAGTAAATTTTGTATGGGCAATTTGTACAGCGCCATCTACCGCCGAAAAGCGAAATGAGATTTTCCATAGAGAGTAATAATTACTCTATCGAGTTAATACATTTCGATTACTTTTACGCGCGTATTTTTTAACTGTTCGTACTGAGTGTACTGTACCCTTAGCACGAACAGGGGCCGTACCGGCTAACGAATCGAGTTTCGGAAAATTTGTCGAGTTTCAAATTAAAAAAGATAAATTGAAGTAAGGAATTTCGTATAGTACTATTTGTTAAAGTTATTTGGAAGATGTTTGTGTGACCTCATGAATTAGGGTTCGCCATTTTGGCCCAATTGGAGCTCGATTTATCTGTTTTAATTTGAAACCCGGCAGACATTTCGAAGCTCGATTCGTTAGCCGGTACGGCCCCAGGTATCGAGAAAAACGCGCGAAAGTATTCGATAGAGTATTCTCTATGGGAAATTTAATTTCGCTTTACGGCGATAGATGGCGCTGTACAAATCTCCCATACGAAATTACTCTATCGACTGTTTTTACGTGCGTTATTTTTTCGATAGATGTTTGTGCTACGGGTACAGAACTGGCAAGCTATCTTTATAGCTCGCCGTCATGCCTCCATATCGTAAAGTTAAACTGCACAAGAAAATGCCAAATACCTAATATACATTTTATATTCATTCCCTTAATCTTCAGTTTCCAATATATTTAGCTGGCAGGTATTACAAATGGGCTTATCACAATAATACCACAATGTTATGACAACTCATTTCGAGCCGCGTTTAGGGTTCCCGCGCAAAAAGTGCCGCCATTTTGTTTTTCTACGCTTCTATTTACTGAGGCGTATCACTCGATTACTTTGCATTAAACGCTGTTATGACACAGTGTAAAAGAAGTCAGTGCACCCAAAGGTTTTGAATATTTTATCACTTTAGCACAACTAGCACAGTTAGCTAAGACCTTCCTTTTTGTCAAATAAAATCGTAATGTAATTTTATCTACTCTCATATCGTAAAATTCGAATTATGAATTTCAAAGCGAATTTATATTGACATACTTTATACACGCAATACCGAAAAAAAATTAAAATAGTACATTATGATACAAGTTAGCTTAGGTTACTTATTGCACACAAGGCTGTGGGTTGCAGCCCGAGCCGCAGGCGAGGGCGTAACTCAGCCGAGTGTGCAATAAGTAAGAGCTCACGAGTTTCATACGACGTTTTTCAACACATTTGCGAGGAAAAAACAAAATAATTTACCACACAGCAACAAATACGACAAAAACAAAATGATAATCATGATGAGAAAAGGCACGCAGGTTTTTTTTTGTTTTTTTCACACGCCCAATGCAAGAATATTTTGCGAACAAAGGGGTTAGTGAGCATACAGCCTACTTCAAAATTATAAATTTAGGTGATAAAATGCTAATATTTTAATATTTTTTAACAAAATATTGTAAATAAGAAATAATTTGATAATAATAAATATTTGTTTGACTTAATTAAGGACCTACACATTTATTTATTCTAAAACTGCAAATGAATTTTCAGCGGCATAAAACCTCTTTGTTGTTACTAAAAAAATAACTGTATTACCCGGTTAAATTGAAAATGCTCTGTTTACTCGCATAGACCTTGCAGTAAGGTACCTATTTAACTTTGTAGGGATAATTCTATAACCAACTAGTGTTTTATATATTATTGCACGCGTTTGTTATAGTTCGGTTTATGGCCCTAAAAGCGATGTATTAGGGCTCACTTTACGAGCAAGTGTGTTGAAAAGTTATTTTATAACATACCTTCGCTAACTGAAGTATGCTATAAAATAACTTTTTTTCTCATTACGATACAGGGCAAATCCAAGAAGAAGGCAGTACCGCGAAATTAAAAAAAAAACAATGATGTTTCCGTAAACTTTCCATGATTAAAATGTACTCTATGGCAATCGATGACTTAGCGTAACGATTAGTCTGCTGGAATGCACTACCTGATTATTATTTTTTTCTAATAGATAACGCGCCATGTTTTGATTTTAATTTTTACTTTTGCTTAAAAATGTCTGATAGTAGTGAGTGTGGACTCCACCCGATATTTTAGATGCGGCGACGGAAAAACGTCTTCCTTAACCTAGGTAAGTACCTACTACCTACCTAGTCGTAGAAAGTCGAGAAACTACTTACCTACTCTTTTTCTCATTGTTAATTTATTTTGTAGGAGCAATCACAAATTGTATGAGAGTAGATAAAGTATTGTATGAAACTGTACATAACTAGGTATTAAAACACTCGTGTGATACTATTAAAAACCTCGCCTACGGCTCGGTTTTTAAACACACACTCATGTTTTAATACCCCTCATTATGCATCAGTTTCATAAACTACTATTATTATCCTGCTAATATTATAAATGTGAAAGATTGTATGGGTTTGGATACTTTGTATGTTTGTTCTTCAATCACGGAAAAACGGCTGAACAGATTTCGATGAAATTTGACACACAGATAGTTTATAGCCTGGATTACAACATAGGACACTTTTTATCTCGGTCAAAGGTATAGGTATTTTCCAAATGTCCACGCAGATGAAGTCGCGGGCGGAAGCTAGTATTTATGTAAAGGTATAGTTATCAAAAGTTTGTTTTTAACCGTTGACGGCCAAGTCTGATAAACAGTACGTTTTCAATGTTACCTGACTCAAAAATCTCTCGTTTATACCGCTGAAGAGTAATAAATTTCAGACATCACATATTATTTTATGAACAAACAACTAAAAAATCTTTACCTAAATTAAAAATTGCAATTTTATACTGAACATTTCTGTGCTGTGTACCCACTGCCGATGGTGTATTTGTATAATTACGCTTTAATAAACTTTTTGTCGAGCCGTAAACACCGCGGTTTAGTGCGCAATCACTATGCAAAGCTGCGCCGGCGCACACTGAGCGGCTTTTTTGTTCGCTTCATACTCTGAAATGCTTGTACTTTAAATTGAACTGCGATGAGAATTTCAATTTTATTCGTAGGGAAATGAGGACAGACTATAAGCGTTTTTTATTTTTATCTCGAAGGTTTTTTGCAAAAAAATATGAAGGAACCGCCTGCTTCCTATTTAATTATGTATATTTTTGAATCATCTATTTTTTCCTACCACCCGTTCCAGACTTTTTTAACTGAGAAGAAGAACGGGACGGGCACAAGAAACTTATCAGCTTTAACAGCAATAAATAAGTAACGATAATTACAATCCTAACCGCTCAGGCGATGGCACCGCGCGATAACTAGACCCTTGAGCGCTGCTGATCGGTAGGAATTACCAACCGCAAATAGCGCGGTATGGGTTTGCACTTTTACAGTTAGTACAAAAGAAATAGGCAATAAATTAAAATTTTGAAACTAGTTTCATAAAATATATTAGTTAGGCATTATTTGAAGATGCATTGTTAAATTAATATCACGTGTTTGATTCAAGTAATTCAAGTGAAGATCATTATTTTGAAAATATTTTGTTCACTTGCATCAAATGATGTATATTTTAAAATATAAGCAATAAAATTGGTAGTTTTCCTATGATTTTAGACCACACATATTCCACGTAATCAGATAATGATAAAAAAACTATCTGTCCAGTACAAAAAATAAATTAAATACCTTCATAAAATTAGGCTAACAATTCATAATTTCAAACCCAACATTGCAACGCGCAACCTAAATATAAACCTAGATTTCGTGTAAACTACTCTCTTGTTTTGCAAAATATTGACGATAAACGTGGAAAACAATATAATCATTGATTTTACACAATAATAAGTGACAAAATAAATTGTAAAAACCTTTCTAAAAATCATTGAAGACACCAACCGCCTTGTTCTGTCACTGTTCACAAATGTTCATATTATATCACTATTACACTATTATACAGAAAGATTAATATCACACAAGAAACTACATTAAATTGTGAACAATTTGAATTATTGCACTATTTAAAATAACAAAAGAAATCTAGGCTAATTAACTGGCAAAGTACATTGAAGGAGACCTAATCACAGTGACTGGGGCACGGATTCGCGCCCGGAGCGGTTTTATTAAGCTACACGATAAAGGTCTTTTCACTGTGATTTTTTTCTCTCAACTAAACGAAGCTGGAATTTGAACTACGTATAAAAGGTAGAATGTTGATAATAAAAACCCTATAATAACAAATGACGTATAATGCTTAGCACGCATTTTAGTCCATCTTGTAATGCCAACAAACACCTTTGTTAATTATCGGGGCCAGTGTGTCCATAGCTAGCTATAGCTAGTGTTTCAATTAAAAATCGAACCAAGAGCGAGTCAAGTTTACAAATCGAGGGTTCCATCTGAAGTTGTATATCCTAGTCGGGAGAAAAATACCCTTAACAACAAAATTATGTAAACACAAATCATACCAATACGAGAAAAAAATCTACGAAACAGGCGGCCGCATTGAAAATAAATAAGATATATTTTTCAGTTTATAATGAAAATTAATACATTTATTCAGAAGCTGTTACAAGCATCTATGAACTTCAATGCTGCTATGCCATTGGTTAGCAAATACTACGGAGGGAGACCTTGTAACGAGAAGAACCGGCAAGAAACTCATCAGAGGCTGTTTTTTCTCCCTGTTTTATTTAATACAGAGTCATTAAATTGAAAAATAATCTTAGAATATTCAAGGTTTCCATCACAAAAATAGTATTAGTGGGTATGAACCTCCATACAAAAAAAATTGAGAGTAACAACTCGTGATAAAATTTGGCCGCATAATGAAAACTGATCTGTAGGCTGTTTCTATTCCAACTAATATTGAGCTGGGCCAAACTATGCTCACAAAAACAATTTCATACGGGCGTCGTCGGGTTAAAGTAGCACTCCACCTCTGCCTTCATTCTAAAATAATAATAATAATAATAATTTAATAGACATCACAACACCTTCCACCCATAACCTTCTTAAATCCGTTTCAGAAAAATTACAAAAATAATTATACGGAACTTAAACAAGAGATATTAAGAATCTGGAATTTGCAAAATGTGTACATCGTGCCTTTGGTGCTTTCCAGCACTGGTGTTATACCAAAAAATTTACATTTTCACCTAAAATTATTAGATTTTCCGCCTAACTCATATGTAACCATGCAAAAGGCAGCCATTTTAAATAGTTGCAGGATAGTCCGCAATTTCTTGCAAGAAGATACAAACTTCAATTAAATAATTAGGGGGATTTGTCACTTGGTGCGCCCGTGCAGATCCTATATAATCAGTTTTGAACTGAGAATTTTGCAAACAACATAACAAATAATAATAATAATCATTTATTTCAGAATTAATATAAATCCATAATTTGTTAGTAACAATGCACTTATATGTACTATGTTATTATTTGAAAATGATTGATAAAAATAATTAAAAATAAAACAAATTACAATTATTTTACGGCACGTCCCAACGCCATAACATGAGCTGAAACCCAATGTTTCAGCATCGGCCCGTCCACCCTCTGTGCTATACCTTGCAGAATGCTGTTAGCGCTGCCGCGCACGCAGCACATCAGGGAGGTACTCTCTTACGAATAATAGCCGCGAAATCATCTATTCATGCTTCCGCAAACATCCCTGACGCGCTACAGTATCGCTAATTATAACTGTCCGTCTGGCTAAAAGATCAAGTGTAGTATAATTTTCTGATAAATCAATAACGTATTTACATTTTCGGTATAAAAAATGTTATATATTTAGCAGTTTCTGTAAAATGACACAATAACCAAAGTTTTCAAACTCATTTTTTATTTTAAGTCTTCGCACTTGTTCCAGTTTTTTTCAAAAAACTACCACAACAATGAAGCATTTTAATTTCAGGTAACTTTGATGTATATGTTTATAAAGCTAATTGAATTTTCTACAATTTGAGCTTAATTTGAGTAGTCTGGGTAAGAATAGTAACTTCTGTGGCTCTGTGTGCAAACTGTTTACGTTACCGTAAACTATCGTTTTGTCTCTTTCACTCACACTGACTGTAAGCAGTGTATCGGATAGTTTATGGTAACGTAAACAGTTTGCATCAACTCATGGACCTCATGGTAGGTGGTAGGGCCACTGGTCAACACAAAAACTAACAAGAAAAAATCTTAATGCCAAAAAACTTGCCTTTTTTGCCAGTACAAAACAAAGCGCGCGGCGCACGTGCTGCTGCATGGTGCAAAATAGTTCTTTACCTCTGAAATTGCAGATTTATATAGAGAATTTTCAAAAATTTGCATTTTTTATACTAGCATTTTCTTTGTTCATTTAACAACCGTGAACACTCATGTAACAAAATTTTTATGTACTAATGTTTTAACACTATCCTAACTTATTCCATTAACGATATGAGGATACAATTTTGGCTATCAATTACAACCCTTCCGGTCACCCTTTTTTGATCACAGAAAAGAGTCACTTTCAAGATCTTTTTTTAATGCTATGAAAGCATACTTTTGCTTAAATGAAAAAAGTAAATAATGGACTTTATTGAGTAGGTACTGTCAGCAATGCTATGAGCTGAACACCTTAAGGTTTATTTCTAGATTGAGTAGGTAGTCTGTATTGTCTTGCATTTACCGAAAAGTCATAAAAGCATATTTTGTATAAAAACTATGGAGGCAGGTAAAAGACGAACTTTAGGTTCAATCCTTGCAAGCGATTTGTTTTCAAACTCAGGTCATAACTTTGTTGAATACAGTCAACATTCACACGTTCTGAATAACTAGATAGATTAGGTAGGTATATTTACCTAACTAGTTATTCAGAACGGACGACCAAATTACTATTTGGGCGACAAACTTAGGGCACACAAAACATTTAAAATTTGACCTATATATATTATTTAAAAAAGGTGACTATTATCCTAATCGAGATGACAAAAATACCATAATGGGCAGCATAAATCAGTTATATGGTTACCTACTTGGTATAGAGTCTGTCTAAAAAGTCAGTTTACATGGGTAATTTCAAAGGTAATATTAACACCCACCTAAATCCCCAACCACCCCACCAATACCCATTTAAATAAAACTGAGTAAAGCTATATTCTGCACTAACAGGGTTACCAGTATAAGTTTTTATAAATAATTTCATAATATCTCATGTAAATTGACTTTTTAGACAGACTCACACTGGCTTATTCAGAGTGCGTTCGTTAAACTAGCGCCAAAGTTAACATGGCGTTAGACTGCGGACTAACGCCATTTTAGCACAAATCGTATTCAGAGTGACAGTTTAACGTTTGGTCTCACCGTTTAAGGATTAAAAGGTGCATTGTGATTTGTTTACAAGCATTAAACCAGGTTTTGTTAAAACAGTCTTGCACCCCAGTTTTGTGAAACATCTCTGAATAAGACAGTAACAGGTTGTTCACTCAGTATTTTTGTCAATCGTAATTGCCCGTTTTACCCTAACCCTGTAACCCTCAGTTTGTCGCCCGTTTAGTTATTTTGTCACCCAAATAATAAACCGCTGCCAGGTTTAGTATTTAAGTATCCCATTAAAAGTTTTTAATTATTCCCAGTCTCCCAATTAATTGATTTCCTATTTTTAGTTTAAGCCCGTTGATTAAATAGCAGAAAATAAACTGAAAAAATATTTTTTTAATAAAAACCACGTTTTAAAACTGACTAAAAGTATAAAATAATTTTTCCCGTAAAAAAATTATAACCCTATACAGTTTTAAACCTAAGTTCTGTAAGTATAGGGGTTATAAATCTTTACTGAAGCAATTATTTTGTACTTTTTAGTCCGTTTTATTTGAACATAATATTTTTTTTTATTTACGTACGTACCTACTACCTTTCTGATTTTGAAATCAACCATCTATTAATCACAAATATTATAATCAATAGCTACGTGAGTCGCGAGCGCGCATGAACGATACGAATACGAACGAGTATCACCATCACCAATACAATACGCAATGACAAAACTAAATATTTGATTTGACCACTTACCATGGTATTTTAACTCTACTAGGTAGGTAGTACCCGAGCGTGGTCACAGCAAGATTTGGCAGAAGTTTTTGTTTTTAACTATTCATTGTGTTAACAAAGGAATTTGACCATTCTGTGTTTTTTTCACGATTCGACTTTTTAGTTTCGCACGTGTTTGTTTTCAGAGTTCAAATTCTTTTAATTACGAACTGTGTGTGTGTGTGTGTGTGTGTGTGTGTGTGTGTGTGTGTGTGTGTGTGTGTGTGTGTGTGTGCCTCTATCTGTCTCGGTTCATGCACGCACCACAGGGTGGGTCTGCGACTCTGCGTGTCGGGATGGGGCATAAGAATAAATAAAATTTACTAGAACGGACTCTTCTTTATCCGAGTCCCAAATGCCGCCATTTATATAACTACTTCCCCCTTCACGTCGCTAACGCCCCGCTGTCGTCCAAGCGTGTTTGCCAGGGTTGCTTACTGTTAAATATTGCTTACGTTTAAAGATAATATCGCTAAAATATGAGTTTTTCTATAGTTTTAAATCATTATTTTAGTTTAGTTTGTAGATACAAAAATAAAATATCCACTTTTTCTGGGTAAGTACTTACCTACTCCTGACTTTGTATAAATAAAGTAAATAAACTTTTAGTATGGAAGTTAAATTAAATTTAATTAAAATGTACCTACCTTCTTCTAAAACATTTTTAGGTTTTAATCCTCTTACTGTCTTATTCAGAGATGTTTCGCAAAACTGGGGTGCAAGACTGTTTTAACAAAACCTGGTTTAATCCTTGTAAACCAATCACAATGCACCTTTTAATCCTTAAACGGTGAGACCAAACGTTAAACTATCACTCTAAATACGATTTGCGCTAAAATGGCGTTAGTCCGCAGTCTAACGCTCTTTGGCCCTAGTTTAACGAACGCACTCTGAATAAGCCAGTTACTGTTTCGTTATGTTTCAACTTCCATCACGTAACGAAATAGATACTTTATACTTTAAGGCGGTTGTATGACCAAACACACCACAATAACTTGACGCCATTGTAATTTATTTCCAAGACCGTACGGAACGCACAAACAGGCAAACGCGTGTGTGGAAACGCGCCGGCCGTGGCAGCCCGACTGAGTTTCACGTTTAACAAGTAGGCTAATATTGTGACTTTGGGCCCGTTCGGGGCGGGAGTGTCCGTTCTAGTAAGTTTTATTTATTCTTATGAATGGGGGATGAACGGGTAAAAGAGCGCATGAATTGTTCCAAACCCAAGGAAGATTTTACGCGTGGATTTTAAAATTCCAAAAGGTTATTTTATAAGTGGTGCTTGAAAGTTTCAAGCTAAGCGCCCCCCTAACTAATAGCCCTTGCACCCTAGGCTATAAGCCTTATTAGCCTGTGGGTAAATCAGGCCCTGATACTACTGTCTATAAACATAGGTATTGCAATCTGAAAGTATTTCTTTTTCTTTGCGACACCTGTTAAAACTTCACAAATAACTAAAAATTATGTTTTGATGCGTCTTCTTGTGGCACATAATAATGGTGTAGTGACCACACTACGATGTCAAACGCAGTTCATAACTACCATCTCATTTTGAAGTCGGTTAAGTAAGCAAGACAAACCTCTGCGGACGGGTGTACGCAGCTCGTCTATTGTGAACCGCATTCCTTTGTCAGCGGCGCGGGCGCGCGGGACGAGGCAGCGCCTGCGCATCACTCGTTTACCGGCCGCGCTCCACAGACCCGAGCCTACTGCGACGGCGAATGCATGCCGGTTTTGCTATCCGCGGCTAATGAGAAATCTCTCGCAAATCGCGTATTTCTATTGTGCAAAGAACGGACTTTCGCTCGCGTGTTTTCGGACAGTGCTACAAACGCTTTAAGCCTACCAAGTGCATTATATATACTTGCTATATGCTGTTCATTAGTGCATAAGTATTGTGCTGCAATAAACGCTTGTTTAATAGTGGTGTCGTACATCATTTACCGCCCAAGTAGCTTCACTGGTGACCGACAATGTCGCAAACTTCTGAGACCGCAGAAAAACCGTCCGTGTCAACTGCAAGTGCAAATAGTGCGGAGTCATGCAAGATTGGAATAAAAGCACCGCCATTTTGGCCTGATGAACCGGCACTTTGGTTCGCGTTGATGGAAAGTCAATTCACGCTAGCAGGAATATCTACGGAAGCTACGAAATATAACCATATATGTTGGGCGTTAGATCAACAGTACGCGAAAGAGGTGAAAGACATTATCAGTAACCCTCCGGCGGAAAATCGGTACACGAAATTAAAGACAGAATTAATAAACCGACTCTCAGCCTCTCAGGAAAAAAAAGTTCTGCAATTAGTAAATCATGAAGAAATGGGAGATCGCAAACCATCTCAGTTTTTAAGGGACCTCCGAGCATTGGCTGCATCATCTGTGACAGATAAGTTCCTTCAAACATTATGGACTGATAGGTTACCTTCAAATATTAGAACCGTTATAGCAACTCAAAAAGCGACGCCGTTAGACGAACTGGCGGAGTTAGCGGACAAAGTTTATGAGATCGTACCTCCATCCCCACAAGTTTCGGTGCTAAATCAACAACAAAATATTCAAAATAATCAAGTTAATACCAATGCAGTTTTGGAACTTACTAAAGCAATGGCCGAAATGACCCGCGAGCTGGCTTCACTGAAATGTCAAGTAAATAGTATTCAGATGGGCAATCAACGTAGATCAAGATCCAGATCGAGAAACAGGTATTATAATCAGCGCCGTGAATCCAGGTCTAAATCGCGAGAGCATGATATTTGTTGGTACCATCACAGATTCGGAAAAAAATCAACAAGATGCACAAGGCCTTGCAAGTTCGAATCATCACCTCCGGAAAACTACGGAGGCAGCCGGAAGTAGCGGCCAACGACTGCCAATCAACAATAGGCCGCCTTTTTGTCGTAGATCGCTGTACCAAAATAAAATTTTTGATAGACACCGGCTCTGATTTATGCGTATACCCTCGAAAACTACTTCGGGAACGCCGCAGCAAGACTGAGTACCAGCTATTCGCCGCAAACGGTACAGTAATTCCCACGTACGGATGGGTACATTTAAGTGTTAATTTTGGACTGAGACGAGTATTTAACTGGAGATTTGTAGTGGCTGAAATATCCAAGCCGATAATAGGGGTCGATTTTCTCTCATTTTATAACCTCATGGTTGATTGCAGGAATCAACAGCTAGTAGATGGAGTCACAAGTTTGTCCGTCACGCTACCATCTGAAAGTTCTAAGGAGGCTATTTCATCGGTGAAAGTAGTAGCCGGAGACACACTTTACCATAATTTACTACGTGAGTACCCAGACATCACTCGTCCAGCAGGAACACATACAGAGCCCAAGCATAACACAGTACATTATATACGTACGACGCCAGGCCCGCCTATATCTAGTCGGCCGCGACGACTTCCACCAGACCGACTTAAAATCGCACAAAAGGAGTTCGAAGATATGGTCAGAAATGGGACAGCTAGAAGATCGGAAAGCTCCTGGTCATCTCCACTACATTTAGCTCCTAAGAAAGAAAACGGTTGGAGGCCCTGTGGAGACTACCGCGCCTTAAACGCACGTACTGTGCCTGATAAGTACCCGATTAGGCATATACAAGATTTTGCACATCTTCTAGCAGGAAGCAGAATATTCTCGAAGCTGGACTTATATAAAGCCTACAACCAAATACCGGTGTTTAGTGAGGATATTCCGAAGACGGCCATCACGACACCGTTCGGATTATATGAATTCCCATATATGACCTTCGGGCTTAGAAATGCTGCCCAAACATTCCAAAGATTTCTTGATGAGGCACTAAAAGGTCTGGAATTTGTATACGCGTATATCGATGACATCTTGATATACTCTAGAAACGAGGAAGAACACCAGCGCCATCTACGGGAGGTGTTTCAGCGGCTCACCGACTACGGCATGCTCATCAATTCATCTAAGTGTGAGTTCGGCGTATCAAAACTGACGTTTCTTGGCCATGAAGTAACCGCTGAAGGACTTCAACCTCCGGAAAGCAAGGTGGAAGCAGTGGCGCAGTTCCCAGTACCGAAAAACGTTAAGGAACTTAGAAGATTTCTAGGAATGTACAATTTCTATAGAAGATTTATACCCATGGCATCTTCTCTCCAGGCTCCTTTGAATGCTGCGTTATCTGGACCAAAAAAGAAAGGATCACAAGCCATTGACATGACAGCGGAAATGATGGAAGCCTTTAACTCCTGCAAGTCAGCGTTATCTCAAGCTGCTCTGCTTGCACACCCAAAACCTAGTGCTGAATTGGCTATCCACACAGACGCGTCAGATACAGCGGTCGGAGCCGTACTTCAACAGCGTGAAAATGGCTCTTGGCAACCTTTGTCCTTCTTTTCAAGAAAACTGAAACCAGCACAAAGAAAATACAGTCCCTATGACAGAGAGCTGTTAGCCATCTATGAAGCTGTCCGGCATTTTCGGCATATGGTTGAGGGAAGATCATTCGTCATTTATACGGACCATAAACCACTTACCTTTGCATTTTCATCAGGAAGAAATAACTGTTCTCCGAGGCAATTTCGTTACCTTGATTATATATCACAGTTTAGCACTGATATCCGTTACGTCGCTGGATCAGAAAACGTGGTTGCAGACGCACTATCAAGGGTAGAAACAATTTCCTTTTTGGACTACGAAGCACTTGCACGAGCTCAAGAAATAGATCCTGAACTGCAAGAGCTACTTGAAAAAGGTTCCTCACTTACCTTGGAGCTTGTTCCATGTCCAGAAAATGGCATCAAGATTTATTGTGATACTTCTCAAAACAAGCCAAGACCATACTTACCGCCATCTTTTAGACGTCCGATGTTCGACTCCTTACATAACTTGAGCCATCCAGGTGTCCAAGCATCAGCAAAATTAATGAGGGAAAGATTTGTTTGGCCTGGAATAAAGCAAGATTGCTGCAAATGGTCGAGGGAATGCGCAGATTGCCAACGCTGCAAAACCTTTCGCCACACTACCTCTCCTACCTCATCCTTTCCCAACCTATCACAACGCTTCTCTTATGTCCACCTGGACATCGTAGGCCCTCTAATTGTGTCTTCTGGTTTCAGATATTGCCTCACCGCCATCGATAGATTCACACGCTGGCCTGAGGCATATCCACTTCCAGACGTAACAGCAGAGACGTGTGCAAAAGCCTTCATTACGGGCTGGGTAGCTCGTTTCGGCTGCCCCCACAAAATTACTACGGACCGGGGCAGGCAGTTTGAATCGGAACTGTTCCGGAATCTCGTGAAAATACTGGGCGCCGAGCACCGTCCGACGACTGCGTACCACCCCGCTTCCAATGGTATGGTTGAGCGCCTACACCGCCAGTTAAAAGCAGCTATTATGTGCCACAACACAATTAACTGGACCGAAGTGCTCCCATTAGTCCTGCTCGGGATACGAAGTGCCTGGAAAGAGGACATAAAGGCATCCGCAGCAGAGTTAGTATATGGAGAAGCCCTACGCTTACCTGGTGAGTTTTTCATTCCTCCTAAAGAAGCCCCATGTGACAGCAGCGAGTTCACCAATCGGCTCAGAAAACACATGATGAGCCTGACTCCGAAACCGGCACAATGGCATTCAAACAAAACATTCTATGTGCCCAAAGATCTATACAAAACTGACTACGTGTTTTTACGTCAAGGCGCACCGAAGAGGTCCTTACAACCACCATACACCGGCCCATTCAAGGTTTTAGAAAGAGGAGAGAAGACCTTCAAGCTAGATCTGCACGGCGCTCATACTACCGTTTCAATAGATAGGCTGAAGCCAGCACACATCACTTCCAGCGACGAGAAGGAGCAGAGTAACCTAACGACCCCAGATCCTTCAGATGCAGGTGCAGTTAAGAAAACGAGGAGTGGCCGAAGAGTGCATTTCCCAGATTACTATCGCCCGTAGCAAGCCACGGTCTCGGTGGGGGAGTGATGTAGTGACCACACTACGATGTCAAACGCAGTTCATAACTACCATCTCATTTTGAAGTCGGTTAAGTAAGCAAGACAAACCTCTGCGGACGGGTGTACGCAGCTCGTCTATTGTGAACCGCATTCCTTTGTCAGCGGCGCGGGCGCGCGGGACGAGGCAGCGCCTGCGCATCACTCGTTTACCGGCCGCGCTCCACAGACCCGAGCCTACTGCGACGGCGAATGCATGCCGGTTTTGCTATCCGCGGCTAATGAGAAATCTCTCGCAAATCGCGTATTTCTATTGTGCAAAGAACGGACTTTCGCTCGCGTGTTTTCGGACAGTGCTACAAACGCTTTAAGCCTACCAAGTGCATTATATATACTTGCTATATGCTGTTCATTAGTGCATAAGTATTGTGCTGCAATAAACGCTTGTTTAATAGTGGTGTCGTACATCATTTACCGCCCAAGTAGCTTCAATGGCTCAAAGTAAATAAAAACATGTCGAGTTTAGGGTCTTTTGTAATTTTTCAAAAAAAATGCACGTGTCAGCAGTAAAATCAAAACCCGCTTTCTATTATATTATTTTTGTTGACATTACATTATAATATACAAGGTGTATTTAGGTGTATTTATAAACTGAACAACTTTCTCCATGAAACATGTGTCGAAATACACCAAAAAATTTTGGTCATTCCATACTTACTGATCACGTGATCTCTTTGAATTGTATGAATAGTATTTTTTTTTACATATTTGATCCTGTGTTTCTTAGAGAAAGTTGTTAAGTTTCATGGACTGAACACATCCTTAAAATTTGGAGAGTGGACCACAAATACACCTTGTATAGCTACAACCAAGATTTTTCGAGAAACGGTAGCTGATTTTTTTAATTTAGTTAAAAAATAATAATTGAATTAAGCTAAGTACTCTCTTATAGTAAAGTGCAACTATAAACTTCAATAGTAAACTATGTTCTTATCTAAAATTACTTTTTTTGCATTAGTGATTTCCAATTTAAATGTTGACTACTTTTCAACGTAAATTAATCTAAATAAGTAGTTCTTACCAACGTAGGAATATTCTATAATATAGAATCTATATGATTAATTAATATTGTATACCTACGCACTTTGAATTGCAGTAAACTCATCATACATATTTCA
Source organism: Agriphila geniculea (assembly GCA_943789525.1). Lineage (NCBI taxonomy): Eukaryota > Metazoa > Arthropoda > Insecta > Lepidoptera > Crambidae > Agriphila > Agriphila geniculea. The sequence goes on along the minus strand of OX038869.1, from coordinate 22,347,407 downwards.
AGTTCATAAAAGATTAACAATTTACCCAGCGATGACGCAAGAATCTCCGGAACCCTAAAAAAAGTACCGTAACAAACCCTCGACCACTTAACTGTGCCAAAAGAAGATAAGCTTTAAAAGCAGTGACATAGAGTCGAAATTAGAAGTTCCAAGTTTTCAATCGCTTCTAATCTTTTTTCACTCTAAACTCAAGTGTGTTCTTATCTTAGTTGTGTGTAACTGTAAGCTGACCGAACACCATTAATTAAGTGCATTGCCGAGTTTAGATTTACATCTACAGGATAATGTAAACAAACAATCCAAGTCAAGATAATGTTCAATTGTCCAGCGAACAATCAAATACATCTGAACACACCTTTACATTTTTAATGACCGAGTTGGGGCAGCAACTTGCAGCCCGCGGCGGCATATATCAATATTATTTCACCTGAATATAGAATTAAAAAGATAACTAATATTTCCCGAAATAAACAGTGATGAAAAATGCTTTAATTTATTTCTATAAAATATCTAAATATAGTGGACACGTAGTTTTTACAATATAAATAATTTTACATACATTTACTAACCATATTAAAGATTGGCCTAGGACACGATCAATTTAAAAAATATTTTCTGCCATAATTTGAACATATTTTTTTATAACAAAGTTAAAAGTTATTATATACGTAACCCTATTACTGAGTTTATAACAATTTATTATTCAAAAATACTTATTTCATTGTTGATTCTGCAGAAGAAAACACACAACAACACTCCACTTATTCAAAAGTTCACGCCAAAACGATGCTCGTTTTTTTTTCTATGACCATAGACATTTTGTTTCTCAGCATTAGAGCTGTTCGACTAAAAGCTATTTCAATTAAAATAACTCGAGTTAAAAGTCCTATAACTGAATGAATAACGTTTTACCATCACTAGCAACGTGCACAGCTGAGGCGCAGATTCGAGCCCCAATCGCTTTACCTCTAACGCGCCGGGTATCAAAGTGTAACCCGCAGCGCCTGAGTGGCTAAATATATCGTCACCAGATAATTACAACAGGGTGACAGGATTATTGGCAACAAAATACTTATAGTAGCAAATCATGTGTTACATTATTTCCACGCATTTTGATCTTTAAGAGTCTACTTTATAATAAATAGAATAAGTGCTGAAACACAAAAACACGATTGTGATGTCTCGTATCATGATTTGTGCTTATGTGTTTTTCAGCCCTCTCCGCATCGTCGGCATCTTTCGTTATGGCTTTGTGCCTTCAGATTTACTTACATTGCTGTGGCGGATCACTGAGACGAGACGACTATCTTTATAAGCCAGCGATGGATGGTCTGTTAAAAGATTGTCGTATTGAAAGCGATTGTGGTAGATATTGAATAGATAATATATTGTACATTAGACCTCCAGAGGTCTTACCCCACCCCAGACGGACAACGACGAAATAAACTTTGAAGTAAAGTAGAAAAACAGATGGAAGCAAAAGTTTTCTTTCGAATTCAAAGCTTCGATTTACGAACTTTGAGAGTAGACCGAGGGGTCTACTACTCTCAAAGTTCGTAAATCAAAGCTTTGAATAATTATAATGAATGCATGATGATAATGACCGCACTTCAAATGCAACTTGAGTATGTTATGCCAATCTTTCGTGTTATATTTAGGTACTACTTAGTAAATCATGTGAACGATATAAGGATAAATATGATATCCACTTTGATTGCTTTATATTTATTACTGTATTTTACAGCATACTTTAAAGTCTGTAGCTTTTATATTAGAGACAGACGCTTTCCAACGTATGTACTTAAATCTGCAAAACGGCAGTATTGCCATTTGCCTTAAGTATAAAACAACTCTTTTTTTAATCGCCTCTCTGGAAAGTTCTTTGCCCCTGTGGGCAAAGCCATAACAACACCGTCATCTATACGCTAAAAAATTTACACCCTAGTCCTAGTTACACAGGTTTAACAAAAAACTACTCTTGTGCGTTTTGTTAGAGGAGCGCGTTTACGTTCCTCTAACAAAACGCATTTCTTTACGGTGGTTAACCAAACTCAAAAACGGTCAGGAAGCGTAACCCAATACGCGTAGCAACAATAAACTGACAACAGCAACGTAAGACGCGTAGACGAGGCGTGAAGCGTGAAAGTTGCGCCGGCGCAGGTTAGGTGTTAACGTGTTTCTGACACACGCCCGGTGAATCCACCGGGGGGCGTGTGTCAGAACTGACACTATAATATATGTATAGTATTTTTGAAGCCAGGGTAGACCTTTTGATCCCGTATTGGCTCTCTGGCTAGACAAAAAAAGGCTATGGAGTTTATTTTTCTGATGACCGCATATTTTACCGAGATAAGCAGTACTTATCGTCCAGCAAAATAAAATAACCCCTAACCCATATAAAAGGCGATTTCTTAACATTGTTGCATAAAAATATTTTAAAAATATAGTTACATATATACATGACGAGAACACGGACGGAACGGAACGAGAAAAAATTTATGGTGCACACAGCAAGTCACCCCGTCCCGTCAGAGGTATTTTCCCGTCACGTAAGTAAACAGCGATCTTAAGATTTAGAATGCCTCTCCGTGGAATATGTTTTACCGAACTGCCTACAAAGCATGGAAATCATGGCAATATTCTCCTATGAGAGTATATACCCTGCAATGGGCTATAATGAGCTTTATTGATGATGATGATAAAATATTTTTTCATCAGCCAGTTAAAACCATACCATTTTTATCTTTGGAAATACAATTGACAGAGAAATCGATAATTTATTCTAATCAATAAGTTATTTAACGTGTGATAGTGAATTATTTTTTAATAAATATTGATTTTTTTGTCGAGGCGCTATCCTATAGTGAGTGTTATTGTTAATTTATGCAAAGACATGTTTTGGAATATGTTAAATTGTTAATTTGACTACATTAACGAGTTGCCATAAACAATTTTCGGCGTCAGCGAAACAAAACGGTCCGTCGTTTCTCTAACTGTAGCACGGAAATTAATCGAAAAAAAAATGTGCGTAAAAATTTGATAGAGGAATTTTGTATGGGAAATTTATACAGCGCCATCTACAGCTGAAAAGCGAAATAAGATTTCCCAACGATTTTTTATGCGCGATTTCCTCGATATATGTTCGTGCTACGCGTACTGATTAGTTAGTCACTTTAGTACGTTCGATTCGAATTCAAATGAATTTGGTATTTGCCATTTGTGGTACCAATGTTGTATTAATGATTGTAGGATCACCACTCATAAAAAAACCTTGTAGTTATTGTAACAAAGAATGTTCCGTTACTTCTGAGCTTGAAGTTTACACCTTTGCACTTTCATCCTTATAACGATGATCATAGCTCTCCGCTCTCCCGACGTACCTAAATGGTTTAATAGTGAAGAGTGGTACATTCAACGACACGTCAGACTCTACATGTTGACCTTGAGACCGTCTTTATGTCCTATAAAGAGCTGTTTTCGTAGTTCATAGTGCTGTCGTGTGTACCTAACCTTTTTTTAACCAACTTTTCTTAGCTGGTCTTAGGGATTGCACAGTATTAAAAATTCTCTAGATGCAAATGCAAATTGTTTTATAGTCATGAAACAACTTGCATTTGCACTTATCTTCTATCTTCTCCGTGGTTTTTTAATTAACGTTTGATAACATTTTTTCGAAATTAAACGCGAATTTTTTATCCCGTCAAACAAACAATTTTCATGAAATATATAATTATTACAACTTTTCCGGTCATGTCACATAAAAAAATAATAGCAGCATTGACTAGCCGCCGCACGCGACTCCGCCCGAAGATAACGGCGGCAGATCGCCGCCCGCCATCTTAAAATATGGCGTCGCATTATTTATGGCGCGATTTATCAAACTAGAGATGTGCCAATTATAATCGGTACTAATTTTATAGTACCTAATCGCGGTCAGTCATAATACTGTTTTTGTGAGATAAATATCACTCCAAATTACCTTGCCACACCACTTTTGTAATTATGAGCCTTTGTAAAAAACATAAGCTGAATCAACTCGGTGGGTCGATGGTCTAACTGTTTGTAGGTAAGTGAAGTAAGTAATATTAGAAACCATAAAATATACACGACGAATAGATAACTTCCTCCTTTTTTTAAGTCGGTTCAGAAGACAGCAAATTCTTTTGATGATTTTTAGTTTTGTTTTGTTTTGATGATTCTTGGTTCCGTACCTTTGGGTAAAAACGGGACCCAAGGACTAAGACCCACTGTCCGTCTGTCTGTATGTTTGTCACCAGGCTGTATCTCATGAACCGTGATAGCTAAACAGTTGAAATTTTCACAGATCATGTATTTCTGCTGCCGCCATAACAACAAATACTTACTAAAAACATAATGAAACAAATATTTGAGTGGGGCTCCCATACAAAAAACGTGATTTTTTGCCGTTTTTTGGTACGGAACCCTTCGTGCGCGAGTCTGACTTGCACTTAGCTGGTTTTTTTATTTAATAATTTAAGTTACGAGTAAGTTAGAATTCAACACATTATAATAACATTGAACAGACTTTTTTGTACGTCAAATATGAGCGAATAAGCAACAAGTACTATTTAATTTCATTTTATAACTGCACAGTTAGGTCCAATTTTGAAAAAAAAAAGAAACAGTGAAAGTTGTCATATTATTTTCCCCCTAAGAAACAAACAATTCTCACTTCTGACCACACTATGAAACGCAGATTCCAACATTACAGCTGTCGCTGGGAAATTAATTAGTCACGAGCCGAGCTATTTTAATTGCCCACTAGTGGGAAGTGCCACTAGCTAGTGGAAATCGATGTCCATCGCGATAGGATGATTAATGTGGACGTTTTATTGCGGCTGATAAATCAACTTCTGACTGGTTTACGTAGATTTATATCTGAGCGATTTAACGTTTCATATCAGATATTCAGTTTAATGGCGATTACGTGGACACTTCGTAACTAGCTTGTAGGATGCCCATTTGTAATCTCTAATCATCTGGTAGGTAACTGTATTCATGTATATTTGAACAGGTAGATAAAGACGACCAAATGACACTATATCGTCTTCGAGCAACAAAGGCTTCGTTTCGTCACGAAGAAGCCCGTCTTACTCTAAGTATAAAGTATTAAGTTATGTTTCTTTTCCAAATTTCATTAGAATTGGTTCAGTGGTTCAGGCATGAAAAAGTAACACATAGACAGACAGACAAAATTACGTTCATATCTATTTATATACATAATTGTAATAAAACTGTAAATTCTATGTTTGTGCACGAATCATGCAAAAACCGCTACACAGATTTGATGTGCTTTTTACAGTTTAGTAGCTTGGGATCCAACTTAAATCCTTAGCCATGTTTCATCAAACTCAGGTGGGCAGAACCAGGGAAACGTTTTAAACTCTCCGTAGTACAGTCAGCAATGAAAGTAGCTGAACACCTTAGTACTCTGTCAAAGCATATTTTTTACAGATGCCTCACAGTTTGAAACATTTACCAAAAAAATTGTTATGACAAAGTGTCAAAGTGTTAAGCAACTTTCGTTGCTAACCGTACTAACTTTCATACACTTAAGAGCTAATTTATACTGGTCACCATATTTTCTACTCTACTGTCCACGCGGACGAAGTCGCGGGCGGAGGCTTGTTTATAATATTAGTATGGATGTCCATAACTCCACTGGCATTGTAATTATTAGATGTGAAGTTAGCTGCAAAACTGCACATATTTCTTACGCCTAAGTATCTTCATATTTAGTTCCCCGTTCCTTCGTAGCATAGTTCACAGAGGATGAGCGATAATAATTTCTGTGAATTAACAACAATTAACGGAGCTTTAATCAAGTTAATCGTTAACAGTACTAGGATGAGCTTTGAAGAATTGCGCTAACCATTCACTTCCGACGACAGTTTAACTGGATTTATCTAATTTACTGAAATAACTGTTAGGTTCTTATAAACGTACTTAATTTTCCTAGAACGTTACCCTATCCCGAAAACGGAACCACAATGTTCGTTCCCCTTCGTAACATTACTGGTCTAGTAATAGGCACAAAATTAAATAAACCGAATGATGAACATTGTCAAATTATTCATTGTAGGCTCTCTTTAACCGTACCGAAAAATCTTGCTTTTCTGGTTAGTTCTGTAAGAAGAAGAAAGACAAAGACTATTCGGTCATTTTGCTTACAAGTAGAGAATTCCATCGTTCCCGTAAGCAAAACGGATCGTTATTATAGGAACAGGGCATGTCGTTAGTTCACCCATCAGGTAAATCATTCTCTAAAGTTGGCAGCGTCGAGGTCTTCGCTGCGGCAGTGTTGTCTGTCAGCTTTCATATTATTCCTATTACTGATTAAACTCTTTGGAATCTATGGCATTTTGCCTAGTGACTCATAAATTGGTATATGACATCTGTCCCAATTTCGGACCGAAACTCGACGAAAGCACTGCAGTGAAATTGCATCTTAGAGAATTTTATTGCAGAATCAAATTGCGCAATCGTAAAGGTATAAACTAATCTCTATAGTTATTTAAAAATTTAATAATCAGAAAATATTTGGTAGGTATTAAGTCTTCAACATTATACTAAAGTATTAAAGTAATTAATGTAAGTGGAATAAAAGAATATAAAAATGTGAATAAATCGAAATGAAATTGAAAATTGCCTTTATAAATATTTTTTTCTGTTTATACTGTTTAAAATCAAAAAGCTTGAGGCAAGACATTGAATAAGCAATGCCATAAAAAACTATGGTCTTAAATTACAACCTTCGTGTATGTAAATAAAAAACCGGCCAAGTGCGAGTCGGACTCGAACGAAGCACGAAGGGTTCCGTACCAAAAAACGGAAAAAAATAACGTTTGTTGTATGGGAAAAAATAACGTTTGTTGCCCCCCTTAAATATTTATTTTATTCTGTTTTTAGAATTTATTGTTATAGAGGCAACAAAAATACATCATATGTGAAAATTTCAACTATCTACCTGTTGTCGTTATTAATATCGAGCAAAAAACGGCAAAAAAATCACGTTTGTTGTATCGGAGCCCCCGTTAAATATTAATTTTATTCTGTTTTTAGTATTTGTTGTTATAGCGGCAACATAAATACATCATCTGTGAAAATTTCAACTTTCTAGCTATCACGGTTCATTAGATACAGCCTGGTGACAGACAGACAGACAGACAGACGGACAGCGGAGTCTTAGTAATAGGGTACCGTTTTTACCCTTTGGGTACGGAACCCTAAAAAGCAACACATAAAGTGATAACCATCGAACGAATATTGTTTTGTACGAAAATTACACTCGCCTAGGTACAAAATTATCAAGAATGCAACATTGCTATAACGTTGTGTGAAACAAGACTTTCATGACAATGTAAAACCAAATATAGTTAAATGTATTATTAAGAGATAACTTTTAAAAATACCATAGTTTAAGTAAAGTATGGGAGCTACTTTGACAGGGTTTTCATATTGCTATAGAAGCCAATTTATAGTATAACACTTTATCAACAGGAGTGTAAATAACTTTTTGTTATCTCGCCAAATGATGATAGCCGGTATACAAGGTATTACAAAAAATGCTGAATATGGGAGATAGGGACCATCAAACTGAGCAACTTTTACTATGGGACCAACTCTGAAATCACGAAAAATTTAGGTTTTTTTTGTAACATGATGTATACCGACACTTGTCATTTTAGTTAAAATATACCTAAATAGATGGTTCCTCAAATTAATTTTAAGTATGTAAGATATAATGCATTTTTTCCCAAGCTACTATTTAAGTATATTAAAATAAAAGCTAACTACTACCACAGAGAAATTTGATTATTCAACACATTACAAAAGGTATTCAAACGCACTTTCTCAATCATATACATACTTGGGACTAAAATATTAATAGAATAAATATATATAGTAATATTGTTTTCAACTACTTGTAAAAGTCTGTCTAAAAAGTCAGTTTACATGGGTAATTTCAAAGGTAATTTTAATACCCACCTAAATCCCCAACCACCCTACCAATACCCATCTAAATAAAATTTAGTAAAACTATGTTTACAATTAGAATTTTGACAGCACCAACAGGGTTACCAGTATAAGTTTTTATAAATAATTTAATAATTTCTCATGTAAACTGACTTTTTAGACAGACTCTAGAACATTCAATTATTTCAACGATTTCTCACTATTACACGAACTAAAACAGCGATACGAGAAGTGTTTTATTCCCTTCCTATAATAAAAGTTAGACACAAAATAACTATTTCTCCAACAGATACAGTTAATTAGGACGGCCAATAAAATCCCGCGTGAGGAATGCAATTAAAAGCCATATAAATTTGTGTAATCGCTTTTCATTTGCATATAAGGTATGTTTGTTCCTTATATAGATCGATATCAAACTGTTTTATTATATTTTAGGGCGTTATTGACATGTCTATAATGATGTATTCGTTAATTAGTTATTCCAAGCGTTTCGAGATTTAAAAAAAAATCTTATATTAAAAAGTATTCCACTGTTGTTAATTCTCAAGACTGCTGTAATAATACTTTCTTTTTGCTTTTTTTGTTAGTTTTTTGCATTAGAGTCGTTTTTTTATTTTTTTTATTATTAATTTTTATTTTATACGTTTTAGTTACTTTACAATTTTAGTAAGTGATATTTGTCAATCTTAATTATATTTAAACATTTTAAGCTTCAATAATCAAAGTTATTCTTTCGCATTCAAAATACTTTAATTGCAATCATTAACATTTCTATTTCCTATCCACCGTATAAGTATTATAAATCATCCCTCTAAAATTAATCTCTATACTGACCGATCTCCATACACACAGTATAAAAGTATCAGAAGCCATAAACTCTGGGGGCTTTCACGGAATCCAGTATCGTAACTCATAAATCGGCTTTCCATTTAAATCACACAGAAAACATCTGTAAATAACAATTAGAGTTCACCAGATAAACCACCCAGTTTATCAAAACCTTCGTTACCCTTCAAAGAAAAGAATTGAAAGACCAACACAAAATGGCCGTATAAATAGCCCCATTTTATTCAGACCCTTCGTTACATACACAATTATATAGATCAAAGGTCTTTTTAAACTAGTCATCTCTCTCAATATGAATCGGCATCGTTAGTTTGACTCTACCGACTAATAAACGTCCAATTCATAACAGCGAAGATATAAATACTGATTTATACGTTTATTACATATTCAGGCAAAATGGTTATGAAATTATATGCCTATCTGAAACTATAAACTTGCGTCCTACAATGGTGTTAAAGTGCCAATAATCCTTTTTTGTGAATTAAAAATACATTGCATACAAAAGACATCAACGAACCACGGATTTCCTTTCTACGATAAAAAAAAAACGTTTTATTACCTATCCATGGTAAGTAACTCTTAAAAAGGAAAAAGTGGTACTAACCTATAGTTAAAGGGTCGGGTTTGACATATGAGAATCACGCAAAAAATGCTGAACGAATTTTAATGGGATTTTCAAAATTTGGTAGCTTGGGATCCAACTTCAAATTTAAAACCTGTTTCATCTGATTCGGATGGGTAGAACCAGGGAAACAGTTTGAACTCTCCGTTGTACTAGCTTTCACACTAAGGAGATCATTTAAACTGGTCATTTATTGTAAATCGCGAGCAAAAGGGATAGATACCTACTGTCTACTGGGATTATTTTTCTACTGTCCTGGCGGACAAAGTATATATTTAAAAAAGTACAGAGCAAAATTTCTCACGACAACGGCGAATTCTTAGCACGAATAGCTATCGAAAAAAATAACGCGCGAAAAACATTCGATTGAGTAATTTTGTATGGAAAATTTGTACAGCGCCACCTACCGCCGAGTATTTTACGCGCGTTTTTTTTCTCGATGTATGTTCGTGCTACCCTTAGCACGAACATACATCGAGGAGAAAAAAAACAGATCATCAACAACAGATATATCAATATTACTGATTATTACTATTATTACTATATTACTATTACCCTTACTGATACTGATATAACATTAAGTACTGCCAATACTTATATAAATTTTTTATGAAGAGTAGTAAATACAATCTTATTCATGTGCCGAGAGCACATTAGTACTACAAAGAAAATTATACTGCGTTTTGTTTTGTATATTTTATGCAGAATTTAATAATTAAGCAATTAATACTGTTAGTTCTATCGACATTATAATCAAAGATATAGAAAATACCAGTGTTTCAATATTCCGCGTTAACATTGCAATTTGTCAAGATTAAATCTTTACATAATAAAAAACTATCTCTTTTCAAATTTAAATAAGTTTTTTCTCACAATTTCTATAGGTCAACTTTTACGCGGTAGTTGGGCAACATTTTTGCATATTATTTTATAGATGCTTAATGATGGTGCTGCCAAAAATGTCTATGTAAATAAATCGGATTGTCCGTCTGATGCAATGAAGGTCGATGACATAATTTGTGCCGGTTTGATCGATTGCTAATTATCACGGTTTTTAATGGTTAATCTTTTTTTAACACACCATGGCAGAAGAAATGGAGTGGTTACGTTTAAGTTACTTTTAACGGTAACGTTGATAAAATATACGGTTGTTGTCTAGGTCATCCCTTTTTAACTATTACAAAAAGCAACCTTTAAAAAAAATATAAAAATTTAAAGACATTTCGACTTTACAAATGTACGAAAGTAACAGCAGAATGGATACTTAGTCACCACCGACCACAACCACAACATGTATTAAAAAAATCGGTTCAGCCAAACGCGAGATGATCGCGGACAAACATACATTCATGCATACAGGTCAAACTGAGAACCTCCTTTTTTTGTTTTTGAAGTCGTTTAAAAAAGATTTGACGTTTTGTGTTGAAACTTTTTAATATCATGCTGTAGTTGTGGTAAGTGGTGGCAAAGGTATAATTTCCATTCTGCTGTTACTTTCGTACATTTGTGAAGTCGAAGTGACTTTTTTTATATTTCACGCAACCGAGAATTCTGTTTTTTTTTTCTATTACTAACGAAGCTTATTCCTACCTATAAAAAAATATTCAGCCAATTCGGTTTTTTTTTCAGACGTTCCTCATTCAGAATTTTACTTGACAAATATTTCTATCATGTCTTTTGCTCAACGTTCGTGAGTTTTGTGACTAAAATAGAGAAAATGAAAATTTCTGTCATCACCTATAAACATCTCCAAAAAGAATTCTTTACTCAGAATGTGTGCTTGCTTTAATAAATGTTCCAACTCGAACGTGTTGAGTGAAATTAAAAACAAAGCCGTAGTTAAACAGAGCTTATCACCTATTTATTCACGACAGATATATCTCGTATAACATTTTAAAATAAAACAAATCTAATCAGATACATTAATTATCAATCTGATAAGAACTTTCACCAAAACTTAATCGCATATTAATCAAACATTTTAAATAACAGGTTAGCATTCTTAATTATAATAGTCACAGTTCACATACTATTGTTTGAAAATAATTCTGTGAACTTTACACATGATGCGCGTGCGCATGTGAAAATAAGCCGTGTTTGCTCATGTATATGCCATATTATTGTTCGAAAACTCAATACAACGGTTTCATGTACTGGCTAATTAGAAAATTTGCTTTCTTTTCATTATAAATTTTTGAGCTAAACGCGATTGTGTTAATTATAATTTTTAAACGAAAATGTTTTTTCGTTGCATTCTTAGAGGTTTTATGAGAACTAAGCTGGATGATGTTACCAACTAACTTTTTTTACTTTTTGTAGGCAGGTTTTAGTAATAATTAGTAAGTATAGTTCAATAATTTATTAAATCAAATATAGTAGATAGGGAATATCAAACTACTTCCTACCTACCTCGAAATCGTGAAAAAAAAAACAGCTGTTTCATACATTTTGATATTTCCGTTATTAATTTTTGTATGAAACAGCAGATTTTTTTCGCAATATCAAAGTTAGTCCCATAGTAAAAGTAGTTCAGTTTGATGATCCCTATCTGCCATATTCGGCATTAGGGATTTTTTTATAACCCGTCGTATAATACCTACTTTAAGTAATGTAGAACAGATTGGAGAAGTCGCCGTCAAGAGAAATCAATGCTCTTATTAAAAATAGACTTATTTACCACAAGCAATTCTAAAATAAATTAGCCTAAGCTTTCTACAAGTTCCAGTTAGTGTTAATTAATGGCGATCATTAACTACCTGATAAATACTTGGTTAAACCGGTAGATAACGGGCCGTAAACAATTTTAACTAATTACAAACGGATTACGACTCATTTGGAGTTATTTAAAACGACTACGGTTTATGGGGATTATCTAAAGAAGTGCCTTGAGACACCATAAGGTGCTGATTACTTCGTCATTACTGATAATGTAACCGATTTTAAAACAATACTAGCGGCTGCCCGTAACTTCGTCTACGTGGACATTTCTCTATCCCTCGGGAACTGTTATTTTTTTGGGATGAAAGGTTTGTTACGCCTTCACGTCTTAACTACTGAACCGATCATCATAAAATTTGGCATACCCGTTGTCAGGGGTACAGAGAAGGTTATAGGGTTCCTTCCACCTAGACAAAATGTACTAATCCTGAGGTATATAGAAATAACTGTCCGCGCAGACGAATTCGCGGGCGGATGCAAGTTTATAATATTAGTAAGGATATAATTTACTGACGCAAACAAAAGGACACACAGAGAAGCTTGTATTAGATATTTTTTAAACATAAACATGGTATGTCTATCACTATATTTGTCCACGGAAACCGGCAATATCAAAATTGGCTTTCTTTTAACCCTAAAAATAAATGTCTTTTGAGAGAAACCCTAGCTATAATTAATATTTTTTTAAGTTAAATTGAATTGAAAGTTAAATAACCAAACTTTAAAAAAGGGTTATAATTTTAAAATGTTTAACTACATATCGTACGTAAATCAAGCTAAACAAGTACCTAGCTATAATTATTAATGAATTAAATATAATTTCAAATTAAAATAAACTTTAAAATATCAATGTTTAATACAGAATGTGCATAGAAATCTCAAGAGGATTTAAGCTTATTTCATAGGTACTCGGCAGATCATAAAAGTGGTAGTTCAACCCGTATGTCAACGGTGGACATTACAATGAAGTTATTGCGCGTTTAGTATGCGCGGCCGCAGGCGCATGCTTGGGAACATGGCAGGCCAACGGTTAAATAAGTTTAGCATTTGAGTAACCGGATTTATTGTACTAGTATGTTTCAATCTCAAATAAATGATAAAAAAAACCGGCCAAGTGCGTGTCGGGCCACGCGCAGTAGGGTTCCGTAGGTACATTATATACCATACCATATTTTAATACCGCTATCATTTTTCGTCTGAAAAAATAACTTTGTTTTTCACAGTGTTTGTATGAATGACAAAGTTATATTTGCGGTTTTGGAAAATGTACTATATCTCAAAAACTAATTACTGTATCTCGTTCAAACCAATTTTCGTTGAAAGTGTTTATAAAGATCTATAGCATATATTTTTTTTAGATTTTTCACCCTCTTACTTTAAAAGTTAAAGGGGGGGGGACACACATTTTACCACTTTGGCGGCAGATATCTTTCAAACGGTTGACTTTGAAAAAAAATAGTCTTAGGAACCTCAATGTCATTTTTAAAGACCTATCTATAGACATCCCACAAGTATTGGTTTGATGAAAAAAAATATTTTCAGTTTCAGTTCCATGTATGGGGAGCCCCCCCTTAATCTTTTATTTTATTTATTTTTGTGTAAAAATCGTAAAGCGGTTCACAGAATACACCTACTTACCAAGTTTCAACTATGTAGTCTTAATACTTTTGGAATAAAGTGGCTGTGACATACGGACGGACAGACAGTCAGACAGACAGACAGACAGACAGACAGACAGACAGACATGACGAATCTATAAGGGTTCCGTTTTTTGCCATTTTGGCTACGGAACCCTAAAAAATAATGGGGTACTTTAGTGTTAACTAATCAAAAACTGATAGCCATAGTTTTCATCACAATCATTCACTATTTACAACAACAGACGCTTAAGTGATAAGTAATTCTAATTAAAAAAAAATAAAAAAATTGTTTGTTTTTCTATTTTAAGTACCTACTAAAGTCTGCACTGGCTATACTAAAGTCGCTACTCATTTCCCAGCAAAAATGTAAACAAAGGTGTTGCCAGAACAAAACAACACAAAAAGAAATAGTATATTGCTAAGTCAAGAAATAAACATACTAACATGTTTTTTCATTACAAACCTAATAAAAATAGATTAGATAAATATTCTGAATCATGACTTTTGCAGCAAAAACAGTAATATAATTTGATATTTCATGATAACAGATTTATAGTAGAAAACATTTTTATGATGCTGTGCACACATCAACTGCAAACCGTACACATCAACCTTTGGTCACTTTATAAAATTTCATAAAAATTAGTGTTACGAGTAGCAGTTGTAGTAGTAAAATTTTGTCTTTTGGTATTGGGGGGAACAGGCGAAGATGCTACGTATTTTTGATAGTTTACATACAGTCAATATCTAAGTAAAGATTTCTTATCAGCTCGTTTCAAGAACTTTTAACATCAAACATTATGATAGGATAAAGATAAAATTTCTAATTACCATCCTACTTTAAATTTCCCTGGATTACATTATATTTATTATGACTCAATGTAATAAACAAATTTAAAAGTTATAAAAGTGACCAAAGGATTTCAATATCTGAAAATCTTACTATCAGGGTCATTTTGTCAATTTGACAGTGACGTTTCTTTGTTTACATTTTTGCTAGGAAATTAGTAATGCGACTTAAGTCATTTAAGAGGAGCGACTGCATCCTGACATACAAGTCTAATACCTAGTTCAGGAGGCAGGAGAAATTAAAATTGTAATATGTAATCTTTGCAGTCAATATTTTTTTTTTATATTTCGAGTTCCGTCTGAGGTGCTACGTGGGAGTCAATTTTTTTTTAGTATTTTTTCTAATATATTCTTTATCTTACAGCCATAATTAAATCTAAATATATAAAGGAAGACTATGAGTGACTGACTGACTGACTGACATATCAACGCACAGCCCAAACCGCTTGGTCTAGAAACACCAAATTTGGCACATAGGTTCCTTATAAGATCTAGTGGTGCACTAAGAAAGGATTTTTCAAAACTCACCCCCCAAGGGGGTGAAACGGGGGTCCAAAGTTTTTTTTTTTTTTTTTACATTAAATGGGCTTACTCTTGGCCACATTCGAGAACCATAAGGCTAAGAAGAGGCCGAAGATGAAGCGAGCTTGCCCAGAAGAAACCTATTCACTCGTGCCTTAAATATCGCTGGGTTATATTCTTTCGGGAATACAGACGCAGGCAGGGAATTCCACTCCTTGGCTGTGCGCATTAAGAAGGAAGATGAAAAACGCTTCGTGCGCATGCATGGAATGTCAACCAAATAGGGGTGAAACCCCGCCGTGCGTCTGGATGTCCGATGGTAGAACGGGGATGGCGGAATGAGCTCATGCAGCTCAAGAGCACACTCTCCGAAATATAGTCTGTAGAACACCGCCAGACAAGCTACTTCACGGCGGTGGGAAAGACTGTGAAGCTTGGTTTTTAATAGCGCACTATCCCCTATGAGTTTTCTGGCTCTGCGTTCAACCGAGTCGAGTGCGGCTAGCTGGTACTTTGCGGACCCATCCCACAGGTGGCAGCAATATTCCATGCACGACCGGACTTGCGCTTTGTAAAGAGTTAGAATGATATAGATATTAAATCATTTTTTTTCATTAAATCATTTATTCACAACTTCATTTTGTACACATTTATAACAATGGGCAATGTCAGCTTTAAAACTAGGTTAGTACTTATGCATAAACAAATTAGTAAGGAATTAGTTCCTACATAATACTAAATAATATTAGAATTCTGAATACCTACTCGTAAAAATTACTGATATAGTTTTATTTAGGTAATATAAAATTATTTGTGCCTGAACTAGGTTATCCTGTGTTTCAGGCGGTATGCGCCTATAGAAGAGATAATTATGGTGTTACATAATAGGGAAAATAATTAAAGAATTAATATAATAATATTAGAATTAATATTTCTGAATAAACTAATCAACTAAGTATACATATACTAAAACTAATCATCTTAATACTACAAGTAACTCCTCTGTCTCATCATACGTCATCTTTTGGAGAGTGTCTTTCAGGATCTTTTTGCAGTTTATGAAATTAAGTGGATAAATCGATATTTTAGCACTTAATTTATTGTAGAGAAACGGTCCTAGAAACTTGTAAAATTTTCTCGTAAAAGCAAGATTATTTCCACCTTTTATAGTACAAACTTTATCTTTCCGTCTTTTGTTAGTAATCTCAGTGCTATAATGCAGGGCTGCGTGCTGCTTCAGAACTATGCTCAGTACAAAGAGTTGTCTAACTGTTAATACTCCACAGTTTTTATAAAGAAGTTTTGTAGGATAAAGGAAGGGACGAAAAGTCGATACTTTGAGGATCGCTCTCTGGGCTCTTTCAGCAGATAAGAGTAAAGTCTTATTCGCTCCACCCCATGTAGAAATACAATAGGTCAGTAACGATTCACAAAGCGCGAAATAAATTTGTTTACATAATTTCTCATCAGCAATATGACGAAGTTTTTTAAACACAAATATCATCTTACGTATTCTACTCGTTAGAGTTTCTATATGTCGTTTAAAGGAGAGAGTTTCATCTAATATGACACCTAAATATTTTATTTCGGCCGTTGATTTAATTTCTGTGCATACACATTTATTATCATATGGATCAGAGCAGTAATGAGCGTATAGTTTTGAGAAATTTGGTGTTAGCGATGTTTTGCGCAACGCAAATTGCATGAAGCTTGTCTTTTCAGCATTGAGTGTTAGTAAATTATCCTGAAGCCATTTATTAACTACGTTAAAACCGTGTTGCGCATACCTGAATACTTCTGTTACCGACTCAGCTGAAAAAAGGAGAGCAGTGTCATCAGCATATGTTATGACGTAACCATGATCTAACTTTGCATTACAGAGGTCGTTTATGTAGACCAGGAAAAGGGTAGACCCTAATATGCTTCCTTGTGGAATTCCGAAGGATGTATTGTTTTGCTCATTACTGATAACATTGCCAATCCTCACGCACTGAGTACGATCCTCCAGATAACTTTCAAATAATTTTAGTTGAGTGCCTCTTATACCTATGTTTTCAAGCTTGCGCAGCAGAATAGGGATGGACACGGAATCGAAAGCTTTGGCGAGGTCTAGGAAGATTCCTAATGTGTGCCTACCTTCATCTAGATTTTCCACTATGTGATTGGTTAATTGATGAACCGCATCAGCGGTTGATAATTTTGGTCTAAATCCAAACTGCGCTTTCGATAGACTTGATTTTTCCTCCAAAAAATCAATTAACCTTTTATTTATGATTTTTTCTAGTATTTTAGACAGAATGGGTAATAGAGAGATAGGTCTATAATTCGTAACTTCTTTTTTATCGCCGGATTTATGAACAGGGACAACAATAGCTTTTTTCAGACACTTAGGGAAAATACCTGTTGACAGGCATTTTCGAAAAATGAAAGTTAAAGGAGGAATCAAAATGTGCCTAAAAGTTTTTATAATTTTGGCTGGAATATTGTCCCATCCGACAGCACAATCGTCTTTTAAACTCAGTATTATATTTTCTATCTCAGTTTCGTCCGTGTCCATCAGCACAAAAGATGAGAGTGAAGAACTACAGCTAGTAGAGGTGTGACTATTTGACAATGGCTGAGCTTGTATTTTTTCAGCCAGGCACTTACCAATATTTACAAAGAAATTATTTGCGGCATTAGCAGATTCCATTTGTGACGGGTGAGCTTGTAATAAACTCGAAGAGGACTCTTTGCTCTTTGACAAGTATGTTACATTTTTAACATGTTCCCAGATTTTCTTAGTATTTGTACCAGCCTTTTCAATTAATGCTTTCTCATACGTAATTTTAACTTTTCTAACAAGATTATTGCAAAAGTTTCGATAACGCTTGTATGATAATTGTAACACTAGATTGTTTGGGTTGCATTTTGCTTTCATATGCAATTTATCTCTGTGTTTCATGCAGCGAATAAGGCCGGGTGTGATCCACGGTTTTATATTAGATTTCTTGTTACTTAAACAAATATTTACTGTATTTTTCAGCAATGCCTGACCTACACTTTCGATTACATATGACATACAGAATTGCATATCAGCAGAATTGTAAACTGGGGCAAAGTCAATATTGCCTAAGTCAGCTTCGAGTTTATTTATATTCAACTTGTTAATTGTGCGCTTATTATTTAATTTAGGTAATTTACAGTTAAGAGTTAGTAATGCAGCACTGTGATCAGTTAGTGACGAATTCATAACTAAAGCTAGTGAGGAGAATTTTGATTTAAGCATGATGTGGTCTAAACACGACCCACTTTGATGGGTTGGTAGCAAATGTGCAGGAAGTAAACCATGATACGAGCATAGGTTAAGGTAATCATGGACCGATGCATCAACATTTTCTTGACTGGGAATAATATTGATATTGATATCACCAATTAAAATAATGTTTTTGAAAGACGACAAGTTTTGCAACGTATCACTCAGTGATTGAATAAAATTACTTATATTTTTAAATGAGGGAGATCTATATATACCTAGAACTGCAAAGTCTTTACCAATTTTTATCAGCAATCTGCTGCAGTCATCAATCTTTGGTTCTTCAACAGTGACGTCTAAGTGGCTTTTGGTATATACAACCACGCCATCATTTTGGTTGTTTAATACATTACTTTTAAACATATTGTAATCTTTTATTGGTGGCAGATTATATTGTTTACTATTCCAACATTCTGTTAAAACAATTACATCACAATCTATCTTAAGCCTTTGCTGAAAAATATTAAATTGGTCAAAGTTTTTAGAGATGCTACGTATATTTTGTGTTAGTATAGTTAAAGGGTTAGTGTAAGCTGAAAGATATTGTTTGCACTTTTCGACTTCGCATAGACTCGACTCAGATATCGAGAAGCTATCTATATCATCTATTAAATCATTAATCATAATTATACTATGCTAATAAGGTTGTTAAAAATAATAAAAGAAACTAAACTATACAATGGACAGATAATCAGATAAATATTGGCGCTCTTAGGCGCCACCATAATCTATAGAGTTAATGTACCTTTTTTCTGCCATTATTTTTGCTGGGCAATCTGCAGAACCTGTACTATGGTTATTTGGTTTTTTAAACCGAATGCAGGTAGCGCACTTTGCTTGATTTGCTTTTTTAGAGCAGTCTTGGATAGAATGCCCTTTTTCACCGCAATGTCCACAGGTGTGATCTGGCTCCCTACATGACTTTGCCGCATGACCGTATTGTTGGCACTTATAACATCTTGTAACCAAGGTAAAGTCACGTACTGGACAAGATGACCAGTTCACAAAAACTCTCTCACTGGAAACCATGGCTTTGCGAATAACTGCTGATACTTCAATGATGTAATTGCAGGTCTCAGCATCTTTCTTGCCCGACTTGTGGCTTAATTTGATTGTGCTTAAAAAGGATTCGAGGTCTGAATTAGTTAGTTTCTCAGCCAGATTTTGATTGTACAAACAGGTAAAAACTTCTTTTTCCTGCATAGATGTGGGCACACCGATTACCACTACTCTAGGTTTGCGCTTGAAGGGCTCATCGACGCTGAGGCCAGAATTAGTCAATAACTCCGATTCTTTCAGTTTTAAAATGTCATCTTTGGTATCTGTGCTTATTATGACACCGCCGTTCCTTGTTTTGCGCAGGCCTCTGACGTGAAGTTTCATCTGTTCAGGGCAGATAATCTTCTGAACCAGCGATTTGGTGTCCTCACTCGTCTTGTTTTTGTCGTTAGGATAAATGGCAACTGAGCTGACTATAACGGGCTTAATGTAGTTATTTCCTTTCTTAACCATATCGGCAAAGGACGTTCGCGTGTCAGTATTAGCAGACTTTTCAATTCTTTGCTTTATGTCATGGAGTTGTTGAGACAGATCTTGTTGGTCTTGAAGATTTTTTATAGAGCGGTGTGCTTGGACTGTTTTTAGCTTAAGTGACTGATATTGTACCGCCATCTGTGCTGAGCCATGGCTTACTTTCCTGCACAAGTTATGGATACGCAGTTTCTGCTCTGAGTTAAGCTTACCTTCTGAAGCTATATGGCAAACCTCATTTAAACACTGCTCTATTGACGTCATCCAGCTCTGGATCTCCGGGGTGGGGATAACGTCAGAGTGGCCCGCTGCATCTTCCTGACTATGCGGTCTTGATGGTGTAGATCCCGGTGGAGGCGTTGGTGGTGGAGAGCGGGGGGTCATAGCACTTCTATTAAATGGACTTGACATTGTATTTTAATTGTCTTGAAAACACTCACTCACTCATTTTGTCATAACTAATGACACAGTTTATGTTGTATATAGATAGTATAGAATTAGAGTTTGTATGAAAGTCCCTCAGTTTCAAAGCTAGGATCTTCAAATTTTGTGTTTAGGCTAACGATTGAATATTAATATACACGTGTCTCAGCGTTTTTCATAATTTCACCCCCGAAGGGGTGAAAAGGAGGATGAAGTTGTGTATAGAAAAATCCTTTATTTTCGAATTAAAAATCGCTAAATTTATTATTTAGGCTTATGAATTGAAATCTAACACAATGTAAATTGTTATTGGTAATATTTCAACCCCTATGGGGATGAAATAAGGGTGAAATGGAGTAAAAAACCTATAAATAGATATGGATGTCGTTATTGGGGTTTTCTGGGATGACGATTGCGAAAATGACATTTATTTTTAAGTCCAACACGGTGGACATGATTTAACCCCTAAAGGGGTGAAAATGGGATTCAAATTTGTATGGAAAAATAATATAAAGTAGACATTACAACTTCAAACTTCGTAGGAGCACATCTAAAAATAAATAAAGGCAATCACATATTTTGTGATTTTGAAAATCCACCCCTTAGGGGGTAAATGGGATAAGTAAACATAAAAATCGATATGTATGTTGTTTTTGAGGTTTTATGGGATGGTGATTGCGAAAATGACATTTATTTTGAAGTCAAACACTGTGGACACGATTTAACCCTTAAGGGGGTGAAAATGGGGTTCAAATTTTGTATGGAAAAAGAATATAAAATAGACATTACACCTTTAAAATTCGTTGGAGCATGTCTGAAATAAATAGGCAAACACATATTTTGTTATTTTGAAAATCATCCCTTAGGGGGTAAATGGGGTAAGTAAAAATGTAAATCGATGTGGATGTCGTTCTTGCGGTTTTATGGGATGGTGATTGCGAAAATGACATTTATTTTGAAGTCGAACACAGTGGACTCCGCCCCAAGGGACGGGGGACGGGGATGGGGACGGGAACGGGAACGGGTAAAGAAACGGGAATGGGATACTAGTATCTCTGGACCCAGTTCTGATTATTGTAATAAACTAGCTTCCGCCCGCGACTTCGTTCGCGTGGCTCACCACACGCGGCAAACGTCTTGCCGCGCGAGGCGGCGCGCTTGGTAAGGACCCGCCTAATCGCGTAAAAACGGCTGGTCGGATCCTGGTTAAAGGTTCCCTAAGGATTTTCTCTAATATCCACGCGGACGAAGTCGCGGGCGGAAGCTAGTTACTTTTATCCGCATTTGTTTTTAATCAAAGTCATGATTTAAAGATTGTATCAGAAACACATAGAAGTCTTTGATTCAATGATTAAACAGCATTAATCCTTACTAATATTATAAATGCGAAAGTCCGTTTGTTTGTTTGTTGTTACGCCTTCATGTTTTAACTACTGAACCGATTGTCATGAAATTTTGCATACACGTTGTCAGGGGTACAGAGAAGGACATAGGGTACCTTTCATCCCGAAAAAAAATATTGTTCCCGAGGGATAGCAAAAAACCTTTCCACGCAGAGGAAGTCGCGGGCGGCCGCTAGTAGGTAGATAAATTTCTCAAACCAAATTGAATTTGATTCTGATTTGATAACGTGGATTAGCTGAAAGGTGTCCTAAATGGGAGGTAGCGTAAAAAATAACCATTTTGTTAGTCAATTGGATTCATATATGGGTCATTTTCATTTATGAAAATTAAAGTGTGCATGGTGAAAATGAGGGTATTTTTAACAAAAACATATAAGAATCTTTTTTGTAGCTCTTTCTTTTTTTTAGATCATATCTATATCGTCAAGCAAAAAAAGAAACAAGAAAATATATTAAAAAATAATAAAAAATGTGTTCAAAAGTCACGTCCATGCTGTTGTGTCGCAAACCCATTTTTCTCGTTTTGAGGCGTTGTTCTGATTATGGTGTGTTGTTATTTGTGTCTTTTATTTAACACCCACGTTATATAGTCCTAAACCTTACTTAAAAGCTAAATTTCAAATAAATATTCCATTTCAGTAATGGTTCGTAGGTGGAAATATTTTGTCGCAATGATTTTGTGTCACATCCATGGACCTCAACATTATCGTAAATTTTAGTGATATTTTTTAATATTTAATTCTGGCAACACTGTACCGACTATGACATGCGGTCGCCATTTGCAGTCGTCTATTTCCCGTTTGTCAATTGTTGATGGTTTTGTTGTGAAAAATTTTTGGTTTTATTTATTGGCCTTTTGTCGAGCATAGTGCATCACAAACGTCATAACTATTCCAAACGGCTAGCCACCGGTTTTTGTGTCATATTTGTTTATATATTAGAGAATGAAGCTATAATTCCATGTCTAAATTATTATTTGAAAATCTGTTGTTTGCGTTTATGTTAAAGCAAACATGTTGCGAAAATGTCACGTCCGTGGGTGTCTCGACCGTGGAATATTGTACCATGGTTGTGACATTATGACCATGGTCGTGACGTTTATGAATTATTATTTTGCCCCAATATAAAGGAAATACGTTTGAGGTTCTTTTTCAGTGACAAGAATTCTTTTTAAGTGAAAATTGCAGTCTAAAAAAAACACTTGGAAGTCTTAATTGTCACAGCCATGGACCAATGTCACATCCATGGCCGGACAATTTAAACTTTGAACCTGTCAATCTACAACAGCGCTACCAAGTGGGATAAATATTCTGTCACTCCGCCAGGCAAGATAATTGATTCAGCAAGTCTTCATACAGCAGCACCCACCACAAAGCGTACTTCCAGCCCGCCATTGTCACCACCGTGGACCAATGTCACATCCGTGTTTGTTTATTTTTTTAAACTCGTTTTTCTCAATATCTACGAGTTGTTAAGCCTTACCACACACTTGGGAGAACATGTCATAAGGGTTTCTTCGGAAATAACGCAAAGAATTTGTAATAAAAAAAATATGAGTCTTAATTCACCAAAAATGAAAATGACCCATAATATTTCATTTCAACTTTACTTATCTCCGAAATTTTCGCCTCAAGCCCTAAAACGGAGGTCACAAGCGCATCTAAGCCAAGCGCATGATGTGACTCGACTACTGATATTGTGTGTATTATTCATGCTGCGCGCGTAATACAGATGTCCACTGGATTACCACCAGCTTGAGGACAGAATACCAAAAATATTGTAAACTTGATAATAATATGTTTATCCACTTATAAAGTATGCCTTATATCGTTTGATGCTACTAAAGTAATTCAAAAAATTCATTTAGAACTGTCGTTAATAAATGTAGCTTTTAGTTACAATTTAGTTTGATTCATGCTCCGACGGATTCCTCTAAAGGTCTATTCACACTTGCTTACACAACCAAATCGGAGTGACAAAAATTAGGCAAGTTGTCGTCTAACGTGTACTAAACCACACTAAACTATGAACAATATTGCCCTAATGACTTACCTATTTGACTTACTGCTTATGTATTTTAAGACGTATGAGTAGTCAAAGAGAATTGCTATTTCGAGTTAATTATAAGGTGTATGTAAAAGTGGCTAAATTTTTCTTAATAATAAAGTAGCTTCAATTCTATGCGAAACAGTGTCGGCTCTATAGTCGGCAGCAAACAAGTATAGCTGCATTTCCTTTTATTAAATAATAAATAAATGCTTTGACAATATCATACAGCGCAATCTAGCCCCAAACTAAGCAAAGCTTGTAAAGTGGATGCTAGACAACTGATATACCACTTATATACTTTTTAAATATGTGAGTAACACCCAGACCCGTCACAGAAATTAAAATGCATCATTTCAATTTCTGCCCGGCCGGAAATCGAACCCGAGACCTCTTGCGTGGTAGACCGGCATGTTGACCACTGCACCACTCACATTGTATTCACTAAACAAATTTAACCAAATCTATTCTACAATACACTTTGATATAGACAGATAATACATATTATAATGCTCTACCTATAAAATGTTTTCCCAAATCAAACGGATGTGAAAATTCAACAAGTATGTGCTCTATAACGAGTCTCTTTTTAAAAAAAATCGATTCAACCACGCGCTTTCAATGTCCACTGTCATTCTATGGGCTATGTAAACATAATATCATATTGACAGACAGACAGACGATTTGTCAAGAATTACTTATTTTCTAACTAGCTTCCGCCTGTCCGCGTGAACATTTGGAAAATCAGTAGGGAACCTTTGAACGGGATAAGAAGTATATTTTAATACAGGTTAAAAACTACCTAGCGTATGCCAAGGGAGGTCGCTAATTGCTCATACATTTCAGCCCATTTTATGTACCTAAGGTACATGTATACCAAAATGTAGGGAAAAATACGAGGATTCCGAAAATAATGTTATTTTACTTCAATATTTACTCAAAACTTAGAAATATATCATTAAAAGTGTGAACCACCTACTTGTAACACAATTAAATTATATGGCAATACTGGATATCTATTCACTTTTAGTTTAATACTTTGAGTAGGGAAGAAACGTCAAAAGAACTTTCAAACAAAACGTCATGAGAGAAATGTCATTCCGAGTTCTGAGTTTAATCTAATCAACTTCAACTGACAATGACAACTGTCAACTTGACAGTTGATTCAAGTATGAGCTGAATATGATATAATCTGTGTAA
The DNA here is from genome assembly GCA_943789525.1 of Agriphila geniculea. NCBI lineage: Eukaryota > Metazoa > Arthropoda > Insecta > Lepidoptera > Crambidae > Agriphila > Agriphila geniculea. The sequence continues at coordinate 22,322,315 of OX038869.1, read as the reverse complement.
TAGGTTCTTATATCGAGTGCATTTTTAATTTTTTTTCTCTTGTTTCCAAATAACCAGAAAAAAAATATTACTGGTATATTACTCAGGATATTATAGTGTTAGCGGGAAAGTGACGTCACAGAGGGAAGGGTGTGGCTCTGGACGTGGTGTGAGGCGCGTGAACTATAAATCCAGCCGCAGAGCGCTTGCGGGTCTCTTTTTGGATCGGGTCGCCGAGGTGTCATCTAACATCAACTTCTGTCCGTTTTGTTTTCTTGTAAAAGTGTCTACTCTTTGACCTTTGTTAGTTTTAGATTTGATTTTTAGTTTTAGTTTTAGTTTAAGTTATTTTCTAATGAAATTGATTTCCTGTAAATAAAATCGTGTGTAATCGTTCATATTTTTTTTTATCAAATCCACTGCTGATTCCTAAAATCAGGCGTGGGATAGAACTCGCGATTTGTGCCTTGACGTGCTTTGGTTCTTTTCCTGGCGCAAGTAAATTGAGTAGGCATTTTTACATTTTATTTTTGCATATTCATATCGTGTGCGTTTTTGTGTCCGGTTACTACCGTAAGTATGTAGTTGATAACACAATAGTGTCGGTGAATATTCAGGTAAGTTTTTACAAAACTACCTACCCTCACTTTCTTTTTTTTTTCGCAAGAGAAATAGTTTTTCTTTGTTTTAACGTTATGAAGTGCATTTTCAAGCAGCTTTTAGCTATTCATTGTGATTTTTCGCTTTGATAACTCTTTAGTACTGTCATAGCATAAAAATACTTGCTGTCCATATTATTTTTTCTATTTTCTCTTTTCTTTCTTGTGTTTTTGCTTAAAGTAACGTACGTAATTCCGGTTACTTTTTAAAGTTTTTTAATCATGCCAAATCATAGCCGGCAAAGTAGAAGTCGGTCAAGACATAGAGGATCTAGATCGCGATCCAAACATACGCGAAGGCGTCATGAATCACCACGAAATGAATTACAACAACAAATGCAACTCATTCTAGGTCGTCTCTCATCATTGGAGGAACAGCGCAGGCAGCCTTTGCCCCAGGCGAACAGTGCGGTCGCCAGTGGGTCTTCTTCAGCGGTGCCCCTGCACCATGAAGGTGTGGAGGGCGTGCAGCGCGATGGAGCATCGACACCACCTTTGCTGGAGCAGCCGCGACACCGAGCCGTTGGTGAAGATGCAGCTGTACAACAACATCGAGCATCGGTGGCCCAGGCGCCGTCAACGCCGCATTCCGTGAGTGCTGACAGCGAACGTGATCCGACAGCAACCGACAGGATCATCGACGCAATACGCTCCATCAATACGGTGAGATCTAACCAATCTTATTATATCTCTAACTTTGATCCCAGTGTTAACGATATAGATGTTTGGTGTGACGAAGTAGATCGCGCAAAAAGTATTAATGGATGGAACGATAATGAGTGTTTGTCCCGTATAGGTTATTGCCTTAAAGGTGACGCTAAGACTTGGCTTAACGAGTGGGTTACTCATGATCGTTCCTGGAGTAATTTTAAGATCGAATTCAAACCCCTTTGTCCCAAGAAGCCTGATATTGCCAATATTTTATACGAAGTGATGAATACTAATTCTGATGCTTTCCCAACCTATGCTGATTTTGCCCGTCGTTCGTTATTAAAACTACGCATAGTGAGAGGATTAAGCGATGAACTTATTTCTGCTATAATTATCCGCGGTATTACTGATGTCCAAATTCGAGCCTCTGCTACTAATGCAAAGTTGAAGCCTTGTGAGTTAGTGGAATTCTTTTCGACATATATAAAATCGAATCTTCCTGTAAGTAAACCATTTAATCGTAGTAATAATGATCGTTTCGTTAAAAACAAACGCGATTCTGTTTTTCGTAAACGAAAATTTGATGATGGTAAGTGTTTTTACTGTGGTCAGCATGGTCACAAACAGTCAAACTGTAATAAGAGACCAAAGCTTCAATCAAGCAATAGTAGCAGTCCCTCTTTAAGTTCTCAAAAGGATAACGTTAGTTTAAGTAAGATCGAGCCATGCAGTTTTTGTAAGAAACCCGGTCATAAGGTTGAAACTTGTTTCGCTAAGTTAAAATCTGAATCTCGAAGTAAGGATCACGTTAATTTTTGTCGTGAAAACCCAATTGACCCTAGAAATGACATAGTAGTAGCTGTGATACAAGGTGTTCCAGTAGACGTCCTTATTGATAGCGGTTCTAGTATATCACTCATTTCTTCGTCTCTTTTAAAATATTTTCAATGTGCTCGTAACCCTGCTTTCCGAATATTAAAAGGCATTGGCAGTCAGGAAATCGAATCGACCTATTATGTAACTTTGCCAATAGAGTTTAATGAGATAGCCTTAGAAGTTGATTTGCATGTAGTGTCCCCAGAATTTATGAACACACCTGTCATAGTAGGTACTGACGTTTTAAACCGCGAAGGTGTTACTTATATACGCACACGCGATCGACAGCATCTGACTTACGAATCAAAATTAACACATAATGTCCATTGCATTTCTTCTGAACCACAAAAAACACTTAATACTTCTTTGAGTGGTCGACAATTACAGGAGCTAAAAAATTTAATACTTGAATTTTCTAAGTATTTTATCGTTGGAACCGCTTCCTCCACAGTTAAAACAGGATCTATGACAATTAAACTAAACAGTAACACTCCTGTTAATTATCGACCATACCGTTTATCCTTACCTGAGATTTTGAAAGTTCGCGAGATTATAAAAGATCTTCTTGCAAACAATATAATTCGTGAGTCAGAGTCCGAGTTTGCTAGTCCAGTTCTTCTAGTAAAGAAGAAGGATGGGTCCGATCGCATGTGCGTCGACTATCGTAAACTAAACGAAGTAACGGTGAAAGACCGTTTTCCACTTCCATTGATAGATGACCATATTGACCGCTTAGGTAAACATAAGTTTTTCTCAAGCCTTGACATGGCGACTGGCTTTCACCAGATCCCCATGGAAAACAGTTCGGTACCACTCACGGGATTCGTCACACCAGAAGGGCACTATGAGTATTTGAAAATGCCCTATGGTTTGGCGAATGCCCCAGTCGTTTACCAACGAATCATCTCCAAAACCCTTCGCCAACATATTGAAGCTGGCAAAACCCTGGTTTATATTGACGATGTTCTCATCCTGAGCAATACGGTAGATGAAGGTTTATCCATCCTACGAGAAGTCCTCCAAACATTGACCCAATCTGGTTTCTCGATAAATCTCAAAAAATGTTCATTCTTGTCCACTAAAATAGAATATTTGGGCCGTACTATAAGTCAGGGTCAGGTACAGCCGAGTGAACAGAAAGTCAAAGCTCTTGTAGAGGCTCCTATTCCGAAAACTGTCAAACAAGTTCGACAATTCCTCGGTCTGGCTAGTTACTTTCGCCGATACATAGCCGGTTTCTCTACTAGAACTGCTCCTATCACTAAACTAACCAAAAAGGGTGTACCATTTCTTTGGGGTAATGAGCAGGAAGAAGCACGGCAACATATTATCTCACAACTAACAAGTGAGCCGGTTTTGGCAATTTATGATCCCAGTTTACCTATAGAAGTCCATACAGACGCTAGTTCTATTGGTTATGGTGCAGTGCTCCTTCAAACTCACGTAAATGGTTATAAGCGTGCCGTAGGTTATTTCAGTAAGCGAACTCAAGGCGCTGAACCAAAATACCATTCTTATGAGCTCGAGACCTTGGCTGTTGTCAAGGCCTTACAGCACTTCAGACACTACCTAGTTGGCGTTCATTTTACCGTCGTTACCGATTGTAACGCTCTTAAGTCCACTCAGAAGAAAAAAGATCTTCTTCCCCGCGTAGCCCGATGGTGGGTCTATTTACAAGACTTTGATTTTACTTTAGAGTACCGTAAAGGCACTTCTATGTCTCATGCAGATTACTTAAGCCGCAACCCTGTTAATATTTGTGAAGTCCGTAGGCAACGGAATTGGGCACAAATTGCACAAGCTGCCGACGAAGAAACTCAGCAGCTCTTGCAAAAACTGACAGACGGACAGCTTGACCCTAATCGTTATGTTAAGAAAAATGACCTCTTATTTTACAAATTTTCACCGGTTGGAGGACAACCAAAACTCCTTTGCTTTATTCCCAAAGGTCACAGATTGAGTTTATTAAGAATTTTTCATGATGAACATGACCACCCCGGTGCCGATAAAACTATAGAGCTCATTATGCAACATTTTTGGTTTCCTTCTCTAAAATCGTTTGTCAGAAAATATGTAAGTCATTGTATTGTTTGCTTGTCACACAAAAAGATACCAAGAGCACCTCATCAACCTATACATTCTTGGGAAAAACCGGACGTTCCCTTTGAGGTTATTCATTTAGACGCTTTAGGTCCATTATCTCAATCTAATGGTTTTCGATATGTGCTCATTGTAATAGATGCATTTTCAAAATTTTGTTTGTTGTATCCTATGTATGGTCAAGATGCAGTAGAATTAAAACGACATGTAAAAAATGTCATTTCTTTATTTGGTACCCCGAAATTGCTTGTAGCAGATCGTGGGCGAATGTTTCTTAGTTCAGAATTTACCAGTTGTCTAACAGAATTAGGCATTGATGTACATCTCATAACACCCGAAATGCATCACTCAAATGGACAAGTGGAGCGTTATTGTCGAACACTACTGAATATGATCCGAATTGAGTGCAATTATCGACAAAACGAATGGTCAGAAGTTATGTGGCGCCTTCAACTAGTCCTTAACATAACAAAGCAAAAAACTACTCAGCTGTCACCGATGAACTTGTTGGTTGGTATTGAAACCGCTACACCTCTCATACGTAATTTAATTCGTGATATTGCTTTGGAAAATTCACACCCCAACCGTGAAGCAATAAGAGAGATGCAAAGACAAAGAGCTTCTGAACGCTTAAAGTCAAATCAAAGCCGACAAGATGCAACGGTGAATGTTGGTCGGAAACCATCTAAACAGTTTGAGATTAATTCTTTTGTTTTTGTGATTAAACAGGCACAAGCAACCGGCAAGCTCGATTCTGGCATGCGCGGCCCTTACCGCGTAGTCAAGGCGCTTCCCCATGGTCGATATGAGCTGCAGTTGGTGGCAGGCTCGTATGGGAAGACCACTCAGGCTGCGGCTGAATATATGGTGCCGTGGCGAGGGGAATGGACTCCTGATGCGTGCGCTATATACTTCGAAAGTGAGTATAAAGATGTTATGTCGTAGTGCAGGCCGCAAGAATAGCTAACGTCGTGCTTCCTTCTTGTTGGTAAATGTGTGGGCCTGTAGACCTCAAGAATAGCTAACGTCGTGCTTCCTTCTTGTTGGTATATGTATGGGCCTCAAGGATAGCTAACGTCGTGCTTCCTCCTTGCTGGTACCTGTGGGACAGGAAATATGCTAACGTCGTGCCTATGTTTCCTGACGACCGAGATAGCTAACGTCGTGCTTCCTCTCTGGTCTTTGTAGTTAGAGCTATGCTAACGTAGTGCCTATGGCTCAAATTTATTGTGATTTTTAACACGTTTTTATTAGGTTGCTTTCTCGTTTGTTTGTAACTCTTTAGCACTTTGCTAGAGAGGCGGTTACAGGTGTTTTAAGTTAGTGCTTTCTGTTAACAGGCGCTGACGAAAATGAGGAGTCCACGCCTGAGCAAACTGCCGAGAGTTGCGACGTGCCCACCGAGAACTCGATGTCTGAGCCCACCCCAAGCACCTCGCATGCTGCAGCAGCGAGTAACGACCATGTGACTGAAGACAGCTTGCCAGTTCCAATACCAAGTAGTTCCGGTTCCTCTGCAGCAGTTCAGCTTCAGCTAGAAGAGAACGAGGACGTTCTCCAGTCAGGAGAGGCCGTGTTAGCGGGAAAGTGACGTCACAGAGGGAAGGGTGTGGCTCTGGACGTGGTGTGAGGCGCGTGAACTATAAATCCAGCCGCAGAGCGCTTGCGGGTCTCTTTTTGGATCGGGTCGCCGAGGTGTCATCTAACATCAACTTCTGTCCGTTTTGTTTTCTTGTAAAAGTGTCTACTCTTTGACCTTTGTTAGTTTTAGATTTGATTTTTAGTTTTAGTTTTAGTTTAAGTTATTTTCTAATGAAATTGATTTCCTGTAAATAAAATCGTGTGTAATCGTTCATATTTTTTTTTATCAAATCCACTGCTGATTCCTAAAAATAGGATATTTTTTTCCGAAGAGTGTACCTCGGTACATCATTTGGGCCATTTTTGGTGACATCCTTTCACCCAAATCCGTTCTGCAATTTTTTTCCTGATTGAGTAACAAACATCCAAACTCTCACATTATTCATTAATCATTAGATTCATGATCGAATTTATTTATTATATTTATGAAATACGCATAAAGACTGAAATACATTAATATATAAAATTAATTAGGTACTCTGCCATCACTTATACCTACTTACTCGTACATTGTGGTTCAGCTCCTGAGAAAAATCTTATCAACACGGAAAGTTTAACAACATAGTAACATAGTTAACTAACTGACAATCATCTTAATGAATAAGTACAATTTCTTCTTCACCTTATGCCGAGAGCGATTAGTTTTACTACCGCGTAGTGTTGTCGAAATATCGATACAATACGTGATCGAGCTTCTCAAGTTAGGGTAGTTGTAAAAATATAGGGGGGAAATCGAAGTCATTGGCAATCTTTTAAACTAAGAATCTAACCGCGATATTGATAACTTTAGAACAATTTAATAAAAGTGATCAAAATTCAAGGTGAAATATATTTTATCATATGTCACGGTAATATTCTTAGTTTGAAAGATTGCAAATGACTTCAATTTTACTTCATAAATAAAATTATTTTAGTTGATAAATATTCAAGGGCTGGAATTTGTGGTTAGTTTAGAAACCCAGATTTTTACTTTTTTATCAACTTCCTTTATTACTTTAGCACTAAAGTAACCGTCATCGCTCGAAGGATAGCTCAGCTGAAGTGACAGTGGGCGGGACACATAGCGAGAAAAACCGATGGCCGTTTGGGCGGAAAGGTTCTTGAATGGCGACCGCGCACCGGATGACGCTCCGTGGGTAGGCCCTCGACAAGATGGACCGACGTCCTGGTGGAGGTCGCGGTGCGCCGCTGGATGCAGGCAGCACAGGACCGATCGTCGTGGAGATCCTTGGAGGAGGCCTATACCCAGTAGTGGGTGTCGTGCGGCTGTTATGATGATGATGATACTTTATTTAGCGAAACATGAAAAACAATTCTATCGATAAAACACTTAACCGTCCACAACACTGCTCCACCACCTGACTACCGGTCCCACGGCCACTGAGTGTTGCGGAACGAATTGTCCCAATGAATCAATTACAAAAGGCATCCGACGAAAGGTAAGAAGTCACCGCCACTGGAGGGTTAATGCGTTTTCATTAACCTTTCACTATGCTGCCCTCGTAAGCCAAAAAGCGGTATCTCAAAAAAATCCTATTTTCTGATTTTTGTTGTATCGGATAGCTTAATCAATTATCTATCTGATGGAGTAAGCCAAATAGCGTTATCTCTTCTAAAAAATGTAGAAAATCCATTTAGAAAATATTGCATATCTCAATTCTACATGAAATTACTAAGAGACTTAGGGGTATACCATAATTTTGAATGCGAATGGCCGTAAAAAAATATTTCTAAGGCATTTGGTGGCATTTGCGTACACGGGTAGTTTTTTTTCAGCGCAGTGTTTGATAATTTATTCCTATTGCTAAGGATATACCTACTATCCTACTAAATATATAAATGGGAAAGTTACGATGTTTGGATGTTTGTTACTCAATGACGCAAAAACAGCTAAACTGATTTGAATGAAATTTGGTACACAGGTAGTTTATAGCCTGGGTTATAATAACATAGGATATTTTTTTATCTCCGTCAAAGCTTAAGGACATTTCGAATGTCCACGCGGACAAAGTCACGAGCGGAAGCTAGTAAGTCTATAATCACCAGCATTGTTGCAAACAAAAAAAAAGTACTTCTACCCCTCAGAAGATAATCATTTCTAATGGTATTTCACAGGCCAAGAAAAGTAATATTTTGAAATCCCTTCAAAATATAATGCCAAGAAACCGATTTTTCTTTTTGAGGGAGGTGTTTTCTGAGTGATATAAAATATAGTTGCGTAGACCAAACATTTACAATTTTGTGCTTGATTTGTCCTAAATATAATAAAATTATTGAAAAATGCATTTACTTTTGGTTTTACTTTTATTATTTTAGATTTTCGGCAAAAATGTATATGAAAATATTTGTATGGAAATTTCTATACAAACACTAAAGCCGACAGCAGTAACTCATTTTCGAAAGCAAAGTAATTTGAAGGAAAATGACGGTATCTCAAATAAAAAGCAAAAATATATAGTTTTCCAATATTTTATTGTATCAATACTAAATATGGCTTCAAATATTTATAAACAAGTTATAATAATCCATAAAAGACTTTCCTAAGTTGATGCGAAAATGAAAAAGACAAAACATTGATTTTCTCGGAAGTCACTTTTGTTGAGTTAACGCTTTTTGGCTTATGAGGGCAGTATGGTCCTCAGAATTTATAACCCGAGATCGTGGTTAAGAATGACCCAGATTCTGAGCTTAAGCAGGATATTTGTAGTGCATTTATATCCAATGTTATATTTTATAGCAAATAAATAACTTTGACTTTGAGTGTTAATTATTTATTATGTGAGAAATAAAATAAAAAAGAATAAAAAGTTTCCTAAGTAATAACATTACACATGATTAGATAGCTTACATTTCGAGTAAAACTGTTAAATGTAGCCAAATACCTACAGATCTTTATTTTAGATAGATAGATAAAACTTTTTATTGTTCACACATTACAGGAAAAATTTACAAAAACTATGGGCACAGGCGGTCTTATCGCCGGGAGCGATTTCTTTCAGACAAACCTTTGTTACAAAGGATAACTATTTAAAAGAGGAAGTGTTAAAGAGGTACTTATTACAAGACATAATTTAATATTACATTTTACACTTTGAAGACAAATATAAATTATTACTTAAACTTAAGTAATAAATTATATAACTAAAATTAAGTAAGTGAAAGTAAGTTTTAAAGATAGAATTAGTGACATATTGTTTCCTATAATTGCATCAGAAAGCATGACAAATATACGGACGCAAGCATTTATGAAAATTTTTTTTGACTTCAACAAATGGTAGCAAAACCCGCTAGTCACTGCGTCCAGATTGTAACTCAATAAACCATATCAATATCATCAGAAAACAACTAAAACACAATTCAATAGCGACCGATTCCACAGTGGCTCCGATCGACAGAGCCTCATCCTTTGAGCAATTACGCTTATCGGACGTGTATCGGCTATCGACTTGTTGTCGTGTCGATCGGCCGATAGCGGTCGCCCGAAAGGAATCATGCCGTATTGAATTCAACTTAGATAATTTGACATCTTTTTTATGCTCCTAAGTTTTTCACTTCTCATACTCGTAAAGTTCGTCTTTATGTTGGGTATAGGCTGTAAAAAAAACGCTTTTCATGCTCTAGTGCATAAAGTAAAATCTTTGTCTAAGTCTCAGACTCCGATAAAGGTCGTCAGGTAAACAGCCAAACATACAATTAAACTTTGTTAAATAAACTTGTTATTTCATTCTGTTTCCTTATTTTTATACATAATCTATGTCATAAGTAATACAATTTTTTTGCAATATAGGTAGCTGTTTAATTTCCTCACAATTGAAGTGAAAAGCAGAGTGTATAACTCTTACATTAAACCCATTGGTGGTGCATAAGCACTTGTTTTATACAATCTGCTATTGTGTTCGAAAATATCCATTTAATTCACTTTGTAACGTAAGTAATATACTTAATTATCATTATAAAACGAAAATGTAAAGAAAACATGATATTTAAATATTTTAAAAAACGTATAAAGGTTGTAGAAGGCATATTTTCGTAATTGGCCTGTTCTTCTTTTTACTCTACAATGGCAAATTCAAAAAGAAGTGTTATGATTTTAACAATCCATTTCTTCCATACCAACATCAAAACTATAGTACTTACTTCTAATTTTATTTACGTAAAATATTTTATTGATAAAAAATATTATCACAAGTCTTCTTCGCACTTAACACAAAATACGGCACATCAAGCACCCATTCACTTAACACGCGAAAATAAACTAACCAATGAAAGTACAAAAATAGCTTTTATGCGAATTAAAATAAGGGTCGTAAAATTGAACTCGTTCTAGTAGCCGGTTCACGATAAAGTAAATTTAACTGCGACAGCACTATGCATGTGTAATGTCGTCCAATTTGCGAGTTAAACCAGATGGGTAGCTTTCGTTTAAACTGTTTACAATGTGCTTAAGTGGTTGAGGCCAGTGTCTATTAAGTGGGCCGAGCTATGCGATTGAAAGCTAGTAATTAAATTTTCTATAGCGGTGGTATTGAGTGGGGGCTGTTAATTATTGTAGATTTTGTTATTCAAGGCGTCTGCTTTTAGAAAATCTTAATGCATACGTATTTCTTTGTCCTGTACCTACATAATAATAAATTCTAGACTGGCCAATGTCTGTAGCTAGGTAAGTTTAAAGAAATATTTAAATTCCTTACATTCAATAGTGGAGTAACCGAGCAACTAGGGTGTCTGATAATTTAAAATGGAAATTTAACTGTAAAAATAAACTGCAAATCGTTAAATCTTTAAGTAAAATTAGCTACACATACGTATGTCTACTAAATTGATCTACTATTTTCTCTACACCTTGTTTATTGTTGAAATGATTTCTTTTTAATATTAAAAAACCCAAAAGTATCGAAACTCATAAAAAACGATAACTTTTTCTTATCATTTTGTCTAACTCAATGTACAGTGACCTTTATCTTTATCGCTACAACATTCACATCTTAAAACAGTACCGTCATGTCGTCGATCTGTAGTGGTACCTGATCGTATCTCATCACTTCCCCACGGTGAAGATATTCCGCCATCACCGGCCGTCAATCATAAACTTAGAAAAAAGCCATGGGAAAATAAATGATTTATACGTCAGTAGATATTATACGTCAGTAAAAGACATCATCATCAAAATATTTATCTAATCGTATTGTCCAAATAAAAAAGCGGGCAATCGATAAATTCATGCACCGAGATTTCCGTACCAATACTGTATGTGATAGCAATATAATTATGGATCTACGTGTTCCTAGCTAGCTACTTGTAAACTAAACAAAAGCGCCTCGAAAACATTTCAGCCATTTGTTTTGTCGCGCCAGGAATTGCCATTGTACACAGTACTAAAGTATACCCTGTTTTACCAGATAGCCACTACGATGTCTAAAAAGAGGGCTCCACACTCGCGCCGCGAAAGCCCGCGAAGGCCGCGAACCGCGAGTGTGGAGGGTTTCGCGTAGGTGCTTCGCGGCTTCGCGGCGTTCCCCGTTTTTTGGTCCGCGTCAAAAAACTTGTGTGCCGAAATAATGTTGCCGTGATTCGCGGCGCAAGTGTGTGGAGCCGGCTTAAGTGTGTGTACGGAAAATCGCGATTTTCTTCTGGCTTCCTCCTATTTTGTGGTCCTATGGTAACAGTTTTGCCTGTGCCTTATTTAATAACAGATTCTTTTCATAAACGAACTTAAATGTAATGACTTTTATTCGTCACAAATAACCAATCGGTAAATGAGTAATGGTTAATAACTACCAGCATTATCTCCAATACAAACTATCGACCTCTAACGGCGGTAAATTGAACTATTAATCACTCGCATTAACTCGCGAGAATAGATCACCGGTCGATAAGACGGGTCACGACTAGGTAATGGGCAGTTGTTAATGAAATATGATTGGAGGAAGTCAATGTCGATTGCAATTGTTTGGATGATTGAAATTTCTATTGTATTGCGTAGGAGGTTTTAGAAAACAGTAGGCCAGTCGAAACGACAAATTGATTTATGGCAGAGATAAAAAAAATCTGGCCGAATACTTCAAGCATTGTTGATTTGGATACTGTGATTAAACGGCACCGTTTTAAAATATTTCCGGTGAACAAAAGTTTAATTTTGATCTCATAAATATACTTATAGACGTAATCATTCGCAAGACGTTTACTAACTACATAAAAGTTTACCACCTCCTTGACTAACAACATCTATCTCTTACTTCCAGACCCGTCTGCCGCAACTGCGTCGTCTCCCCCACCGGATCATCACCGCCCCCTCTACACGAGAACGCGTCATCACCACCGCCACCAGCACCATCATCGCCGGTCACCTCCCCCCGCCTCTTGCCTCCTCTACCCTCCCCTCAACCCAGCCACAGCTCAACCGCCAGCCAATCAAACTCACCCCACCCATACTCCTACCCAAACTTTAGAAGAAGCCAACCTGTTCAAAGTCAGAACTTTCCCGATTACAACCTGCTTCATAGCCATAGTGTGTCTCAGTTGAACCAACCTGGACAGAGCTACCAGTCCCCTCAATCCCCCCAGTCGGCGATGTCGCTATCCCCTCATCCTGTCCCTCAGGGGAAGTTCCGGGGACTCTTGGAGCATGCGGAGAGACTGATGAAGCCGGGCGACCCGCATAGACATTCCCAGAGCGACGACGATTCGGGATGTGCACTGGAAGAGTACACGTGGGTCCCGCCTGGATTGAGGCCAGAACAGGTGAGAAATATATAATCGACAACTTTTATTTTATATCCTTAGGTATAATACGCAAATGCTGGAGATGGTAATTTGAGATATTAATTCGTAAATCGTAGTGCCTCGTGACATGAGTCTATTTGACAAGAGCTATTTAATTGGTGACATTACAGAACCATCGTCTTTAAATCTCTAAACTTTAGAGAACTTACAAATGAACCAGGCTTGTAACTTGGCTCTTTTCATTGGAATAAACAAGTATAAAATTAAAAAAATTAAAAACCCCCGACCCCGGTTGTACAATACCGGTCAATATCATTGAAGTAATACGGTAGCAAATTACGAATCGATAGGACATATGGATGATAGTCAGATCCCCTCATCAACTATTAAAGAGCTCATGATCTTCAAACGACTGATCAGGTCATGGTTACCCTACCATATACTTCCAATATCATTGAGTCAGATCCCCTCATCAACTAGAAAAGAGCTGATGATCTTCAAACGGCTGAACAGATTTTTATGAAACATGGCTAAGAAACTCGGGATAAAATTATCTATGACACAAAAAAAACTAAACTAAAATCGGTTCATCCGTTTAGGAGCCACGATACCACAGACAGATACACAGCTACACAGACACGTTAAACTTATAACATCCCTCTCTGTTTGGGTCGGGGGTTAAAAAGTGAACCATTATAGACAATCTTTCTGATCGTTTTTCTTTGCTTTTATTCACCGTTTTCATAAATGATTATTAACAGGCCCCACATGGATTTCCTTTCCCAAACAGCGTACATACGAAAATTTGCGTTTCTGGCACTATGCGTCGAAAGGCATAATTCCTGATGTAAATTCAAACGTCTAAAAGCTTTCAATGTTATGGCTGAGTTTAGCTTTACTATTGTCAAGTGCATATCCTAAAACCGCAGAATGCGAAGGCTTCGAGTGAGCCATTGTGGCCAGGGCGGCATTGTTCGCCATCTTGATATTGGCTTTTGTCCAGTCATTTTGTTTTTTTGGACGCGTTTTGTTTCAGACATTTGCGAGATTGAAGACTTTTCGATTTTACTGAAAGCTATTTTTGTTAGTCTCTTCCAGACGAGAGGGGCATAGACTGCTGTTAGTCAATCGTCATTATTTTCATTAGGTACTGTCTACTTATTTACAAAATAATAATTACCCCCAAATGGGACTTGTAGGTAACCAATTAGCGCTCTGAGGTAATAATGTAGCTAGAAAAGCCCTAGGGCGGTAAGTAATTAAAAAAATCCAGCAAGGTGGCTGAAGGTTACATTGAAGATTCCATACAAAATAAAAGTAAAATTACCAATAAAATAACGGAAATTATTCATCTTTCAAAAAATGAAACATCTTTCTCAAGAGATGATCCGCAACCATCAACTTCTGCTAAAGAAAGCTTCATCCCGTCAGATTTTGTCCATGACCAACAAATATCACAATCTCAAACTATTAACATACCCAAAAAACACCTGTTCCTAAAATTTGAAAATTGTTCTCATTTCACTATAAATTTTAACTAATAAAATGTTTTATTTTTTTCTACTTACCTCACCATCGAGAGTAAAGCAGAGTAGTTAGCTCGGGTGTAAGCATCAATTGCACCCTCGAACTATAGGCACCCTCGCTGCGCTCGTGCGCCTAAATATCTCGGGCTGCAGTTGATGCCTTACAGCCCTTGGCTACTAATCTACTATTTTTGTAAATCTTATCATACTTTGTGTATTATTATTAGAAAATGTAAGGCCCGGTAAAAATAAAAAATGTAAATGTAAACTAATTATCTTAGTGAAAAATATATTATTATCTTCAATTCCTGTAAGGTTTAGCTTCGAGTAAACTCATTATTATCTACCTTAAAACAAAAAATACTATATTTTTCCACGAACAAACTGACATAAAAGTGTAATGGGCAAATTGTGCAAAAATACTAAAATTATTGTTGTTACCAATAAACGTTGTAATATTTCATAATGTTTTGTGTTTTAAATTACAGTATCAAAGTTATTCCTTAATCTCCGTCGTGTGTATCATTTGTCCGTCATTATTTGTGCATTACCAGCCGTTTCGAGTTTCGTTGCGGTAGCAATTACTCAAAAAGTAGCGTTTTTTGTGGGTACACGAAACATTTATCACAATTTAGCCATGCATTTCTCATTGTGCTCGCATTTTCTATATTTTGTTCTTCAGTTGTAGTTAAAAGTATTTGCATTTGTCTTGTAATATACCCTGTTATTTTTAAGTTTATCTAAAAAAGTAATTGGCGTACCTATTTTCTTCCTTTTCTAATCAAGTATATTGAGTGAAAAGATTCAATATATTTCAATAATTAGTCAAGATATTGAGGTTTGTTTGTGTCCCAATTTTAACTGACTGATTTCTGGATTTAGAGCTCATTCATAGACTTACACGCGCGTAATAAAAATATACTATTTTGTTTACAAAAAGATTTGGTTTTCGATATATTCTAACTATTAATTTTTAAACTCAGTATTGTGTGGTCTGATATCCTTATTTCATTTTTAGGTATATTTAAAAATTAAGGGTGTAGTATTTGTCACTTCTCCCAATGAAGTACATCTCTTTGCTCAAGATTTAGAATATTATTATACAAAAATTCTTTAACCTGCTTAAAATACACAGTCAGATCTTATTTTTGGTTTGTCATTATTCCACTATAATTTATATCTTAAATCTCCTATAGGTCATGACAGTAAAATTTACGACAAACGTTAAGAAAGCAAATAACTGACCTCATTAAACCCCAAGAAACTTAATAAACATTAAAATTCAAAACATTTGAATGACTTCGCGCCGCGCCGTCCGGAATGCAACGATTTATCTGCCCCGGGGAATAATGCAACAATCCAGCCGCTTTGAATACCAAATATAACCCGCGTTTATAATTACAAACAGAAATAAAGTATTACGGTTTCGGAGGCGACCGAGCAAAAAATTAAAATGGCCCTCCAGGGCGAAAATCCCCCAGAACTTCTTTTGTAAATGGTAAAGATCCGGTGCCTTTTTTAGCGGATTTTCGGTGCTTCAGTGCGACTTTAATGGTCGGTAGAGAAAAATGCGACTCTTTATAAATGAGAAAAGTTTTGGGAATCCTTATATTATTATGATTCATTCAAACGATTTCGCCCTGAGCGCTTTTTAAGTCCTTTGAATATTTTCAGCGCAATATTTTTGCGATCTATTAAACAGTTAGGTGACTCATTATAAAGTATTTGACCGAGCAAGCGCGAAGCACTAGCGAAGCATCTCCGTTTTAGCTTGAGCTAAAATAATACTTTGGCTCAAGTAAAATACAAAAATGCTGTTCTCTTCTAGAAATCGCATTTTCCAACCGATTCTCGTAAAAAACATGTGAGCAGTCTCATTAAATACAAGTACCACGGAATCACGAAAAAAAAATCAGCTCTTCCATACATTATACTCGAGCCGATGTTGTACTTTTCTATGGAACACCTGATTTTTTTTTTCGCGGTTCCATGGTTGGCCCCATAGTAAAAGTTGTTCATTCACGTGGTCTGAAATCCCCATTTCATTTTTATATATATTTAAAAATTAACGGTGTATAGTGTTGTGTCACTTGAGTCACTGCAAAAATAAATAAGTAAATAGCGAATAAGCCCCATTCTGCCATTAATCATCACACGTTTTTCATGTCATAATAAGTCAAACAGTTATGAACACGGACCTAATTACAGTTCCCTGTGGCATCCAGCTAATTCCCGTATCAGTTTCCCCCATTCCCATAAGCCCCGTGCCCACTCGCCCCGTGTCCGATGATCCCCGGACATGATATATCGTTGAGGGAACATGGGATATTTATTTTCAAGATTATTTCATTACGCAGTCCGAAATATATACACTTAGTATTACTTTCTTTTAAGACGCTGGATCATTTGTCTCTTTCTTTGCATGTAAAGAGTAAAGGAAAATAACCTCACTTCTACACTTTTTCGATGTTTTTCGTTGTTTTTACATCATTAGGTATCATTATCAAAATTACCTTTCTTGAATAAAAGTAATTGAAGCAACTTCACACTACGTTAAATATCCGCTAATATTTACGCCAAAAATATGAACCTACGCGAGCGCTTTTGATGATATTCTGATTTTTTTTTTCACAATCATCCGTGAGGTTTATACACAATTTAATATTTGTAGCCATTAGCTAGATAATCTCTTTAGCTTGTCGTATGATTTTTCGTGGCTACAACTTTACGTTCTCTGTATAAAAATGACTCCCCAAACCATGTTTTCCTATTATGGACCCTTATTAATGCGCTTTCTTTTAATAAACTATCAATGTTGTTAGTGCCTGAACGAAACTACCTCAACCGAAAACATAGACAAAAAATATTATAGTAGGTATTCGCTGGGTGCGAAGGTATAATAATCGATCGCAGCGCTCATGGTGGCAAAAAGTAGAAATTATGTAGGCTCTGTAATCTGTTTGAAAACGATATTTAATTGATTACTAGCGATACAGGAACAATTATACATGTTTATAATCACTTAATAAAATTATTAAAGTAGCTTTATCCTCTTGTTCTACAAAATCTACAACTAAAAAAGAAGTAAACACACCCTAATATAACCAAAATAAAACACTCTTTTTGAATAGATCTTACTTGACATATTTAATTTAAATGACCAATAATGATTTCACAACACTTTGTCCACCCAAATCACAGTAATTTTGAAATTTACATTAATAACACAATAGGTATAGTATTTTTCAATTTTTTGGTCACAATGACGCCATTTTATATCAAGGCGTCAAAACGGTCAGCCCCCCTACTCAAATGGCCACTTTTCTATTCGTTCGCTAACTTAAAGCTTAAAAATAAGCAATTAAACGATCAAGTCACACGTCAGAAGTTTATGTAAATCACAGACATTGTTGTATTGTATGGAATTGAGAAGCCTACGACACGTAATTTTGGAGTTTATGGCTTATTTTTAATTTTTAAGTTAGCGAACGAATAGAAAAGTGGCCATTTGAGTAGCCCCCCTGGTCAGAGCCAACAAAGTTGCAACACGCTAGGTGGCGCTAAAAGCGTGCACGGAGCCAATTAGTTTGTACATAGCGCCA
The DNA here is from genome assembly GCA_943789525.1 of Agriphila geniculea. Taxonomy (NCBI): domain Eukaryota; kingdom Metazoa; phylum Arthropoda; class Insecta; order Lepidoptera; family Crambidae; genus Agriphila; species Agriphila geniculea. The sequence continues at coordinate 22,304,558 of OX038869.1, read as the reverse complement.
CCTACCTACTTTACTTAAAGAGAAGCTACATTTATACTCTTGATGACTCTTAAACAGTTTTCCACTTTTAAGACTCCTTAGTCTTAAAAGTGGAAAACAACTGAAACAGCCGTATTAATTAGATTATTTGAAACAAATCATTTTATTTTTCAAACATTACGCATAATGAATAGTATTTTTTTCGGCCAGAAACTGAAACGGAATGTCGACATCCTTTTTTAAACTTGAGAAGTAAAGGCCCCCCGTCACGCGTTCCAGGTGCACCTGTACTTCTCGGCGCTGCCAGAGGACAAGGTGCCGTACGTGAACAGTGTTGGAGAGCGGTACCGGCTCAAGCAGCTTCTGCAGCAGCTGCCGCCGCAGGACAATGAGGTAACACCTGGAATCCTTTCGAAAGTCCGTTTGCTTGTTTGTCTGTTTGTTTGTTACGCCTTCACATCTTAACTACTGAACCGATGGTCATGAAATTTTGCATACATGTTGTCAGGAGTACAGAAAAGGATATAGTGTACCTTTCATCCCGAAAGAACAGCACCTTTATTCTCGAGGGATAGAGAAATAACTATCCACGCAAACGAAGTCGCAGACGACCGCTAGTCATATTATAAAAGCTTTTCTTTTAATGCAACCAAGCGATGGCTTTTAGCAGGTTTTGCTCTCGTGAAAGTCATACATGGATGGTGATGTTGAAGGTGGGTCGCTAATCATTCGGACTTTGACAGATTGGCTTTTTCACAAGCCAAGCCTAGGCTTGGCTTGTGAAAAAGCTAATCTGTCAAGGGGACTAGTCCCCTTTGCTGAGACACAGGCCTTTCTTGTGGATGAATAACGAGGATGGGATAATTCACAACACAGGCCCAATACGGATTGGTGGATTTAACGACTGCAGATTCAGCGAGGACCGACGCCTTAACGTGTCGAGATAATAAATAGATAGCAATTCAATAGTTACTTAACCGTCGCCGCGTTGCATTCATAAACTGAATGTACCTACTAAGTCAGTGCGCCAACGACACAGAATAGATATTAGCACTCAAGCATCTCCGAAGTATTAATTTATTAACGTGTAATCTTCAGGTGCGGTACTGCCACGCGCTGTCCGACGAAGAGAGGAAAGAGCTGCGGTTGTTCAGCTCGCAGCGCAAGCGCGAGGCGCTGGGACGGGGGCAGGCGCGGCAGCTGCATGCTCCTGCGCCGTGTGAGCGGGTCAGTACATTGCCTTAAATTATTTATGAAACTTTTAACCCTGTAAGAAATGTCCAATAAAATGCAATCAGAATTTTGATGAAATTGCGAGATTCATTCTGATCAAGATAAAATCCGTTTAGCAGGTAAAACGCTTTACCGATAAAATAATGGGAAAGTTTAATATTAAAAAGTTTTTGCGTCAACGGACGTTAGCGAGGTTAGAATTGTCAAAGAATTTTCTGTACCAATGACGTATAATTAATAAAATAGACTTAAAATAACCATGCATTGCGACGGTAATTAATAATAATCCTTACTAATATTATAAATGCGAAAGTCCGTTTGTTTGTTTGTTTATTTGTTTGTTTGTTACGCCTTCACGTCTTAACTACTGAACCGATCATCATGAAATTTTGCATACACGTTGTCAGGGGTACAGAGAAGGACATAGGGTACTTTTCATTCCGAAAAAAAGTATTGTTCCCGAGGGATAGCAAAAAAACCTTTCCACGCAGACGAAGTCGCGGGCGGAAGCTAGTACAACAATAATTACTCATCATTTTCAGTGTATTATTCTTTATTAACTATGATATTGCCTCGTATTTCAAAAGGATTATAAAATGTAGGATATTATAAAGATGAAGAAGAATAAATTAATAGAAGATTGAACGAGGATGCAGATCAGCAAAGGTAGGTTAACGTTACATAACTAATTTTGCATCCAGCTAGCGAAACAACAAGGATAAAAACCAAAAAACCGCATCGAAGTCGGCCCAGTAGTTTCCTAGGAAAATGGTAACATACAAACAAACAACCTCTAACCCCAAATGCATAATATACTGTCTCCGTTCCGTTCCATCCGTCGGTCGTGGGTAAGTGGAGAAAGGGATACACAAACAAAATATATAAAAAAGTTAATACAATTACTTTGTAATGTAAACTATAAATGTGTAAAAAATCAATTTGGTTAATATACAATCTACTGGAAATAAATCGATTTTAGTCTAAAATTAGACGCAACTTCGTGTTTTTTTTATCGAAAAAATATTGTTTGTATATTTTTGCTTAAACTACATTATAATAATCCTAACTAATATTATAAATGCGAAAGCCCGTTTATTTGTTTGTTTGTTACGCCTTCACGTCTTAACTACTGAACCGATCATCATGAAATTTTGCATACACGTTGTCAGGGGTACAGAGAAGGACATAGGGTACCTTTCATCCCGAAAAAACTATTGTTCCCGAGGGATAGCAAAATACTTTCCACGCAGACGAAGTCGCGGGCGGCCGCTAGTATAATAATAATATTTATTTCAGATCGTACACATCCATATTACAATTATAAAATTAAAAAGAAAACAATTAAGTTCAATATTAAAAATTAAAATTCATCACAAAATCACAATTGTGATTTTGTGATGAATTTCAATTTTTAATATTGAACTTAATTGTTTTTCAAGTAGGTACTGACAGTCAAACCGCACGATAATGCCCTCAGTATGCTGTATAAATTATCAGTATACATTATGTATATATACACATACACAGTATACATTATGTATACATTATCAATCATTTATAATGTAATATTTAAATGGTTTTTTTTGGAAAATTACATTTTATATTACTATCGTAAAATTGAAATCTATAAGATCGGCGATTTGCTTTATACGTCTTATGTTTTCATTATTTTTATTTTCAACTTTGAAACCTTGATTTGACCGAGCGAGCCCGAAGCGCGAGAATCCGTTTCAGTTTGGACAAAAATGCTTTCTTATATCCGGCTGTCCGGCTGTCTGTCTATTCTCTTCTAGAAGTTTTTTAACCAATTCTCGTAAAATTTTGTGAAATTATATGATTTTTTGTTGTATCATGTTTTTCGATTTTTTTTTCTAAATGTTGGTGATATGGGCAAATATTATAATTTCAGCCATTTCGAAAAATGTTACAAACGCGAGGTCAACACCTCTACGGAGGTTACTATTGTGATCGGACAAGTAGTTCAGAATTTTGGTGACGATTTCACTAATGGCTACTAGGTAAGCTTATCCAAAAAAATGTCAAATGAACACCATTAAAATATGGTACACCTAAATTAAAATATGGTACACCTGTATTATAATGACATCAATTTCTAAACATAATGCGATCACGTATAAGAAAACAATATTACTTTCAAATCGTGATCCGAATGTTGAAATATTGTCTGACGGCTTCTGAACCGCATCCCTTGATTGCCTCCCCCCTCTTTAAGGGGGGAGCTGGTGACGTGACTGACTTACTAACTATATTGGAAATGAAAACATCAGCATCTTGGCGCATGTCCTCATTTAATTAGATGAGCTTTTCCGGGCTTATGTCGGATATTAATTTAGGAATACGGTGCGGCAAGGGGCATAATCGTTCCGGCACAGAATATCTTGGATGAATTAACCACTGGATACGTAACGTAAGAAAAATGTATGAAATCACGATCAACCAATTTTTGCGGGGTGAGGGGGGATTACACTTGTCAAATAATGTCAATGTTATAGGGTGATGTAGCCGGTTTTCGGCCATAATTTCCGGCCAAATATTATGGATTGTAAAACTCATACATTAGTTTTCGGCCAGGCGGCCGAAAAGCAAATGACCTCCCAAAAACGCATTTAGTTACCAGGTCATCAAAGGTGAATGCGCAGGCTATATACAAAATTACCCGAGCCCCGGCGCAAATTGAATCTATCTCAGGTTTTAGTACCTTTTATGTGTATAACAAAAAAAAAATATGGGACCTCTGTGATCGGTGAATAACATAAAAAAAAACTGCAATTTTTTTTTTCAGGCGTTAATATTTTACGTGGCTAAAGGTATATTTTCAAAAAATATTAGGTAATAATCACGCCCTACCAATCCGCATTGGGGCCCCTTATTATTTATTTATTATTATTATTAGTTAACGGGAGGCGCCCAATTACATAACTAACATAGTTAACTTACTTTAAGATGTGTGGATTCCGCACACATGAACTCGTTTCAAATTTTTTATCTTAGTTATGGTCAGTCCTGTTTATCCATCCATAAGAAAAGCCTGTGCCCCAGCAGCGGGGACATTATAAAATTATAAAAATAGCTGATGTGCAATCACGTCTGATAGTAATATAATAAAAATAAAGTTAGAATAACGTCTTAACATATTTTTTTATTTATGGTTTTATATTATCCACATACAAGTCACAAGTCCTACAAATCTATTAAAAGATTATCCAAAAATGAAATGGATGCGCAAATTCTTCTAGGTTATATCAAGCTCAACCAAGAAAGTACAAAATGCTCATAACATGAGCGCAACATCCAAGCGTTCGGCGGCCATCTTTCATCACACTCGCCCTTGCTGACTGCTGGACACATTTCTAAAATATACAGTTGGTCTGTACTTAAATCATCACGGCTCTTTGTTATATCTGTGCAAACAATAGCTTACGGCAGTAAATGATTTGACTGGAAGACATTCAAAATTATTAAGTGCCTTCCCTATCGGAGCACTAAAGCTTTTCGGCCCTGTAGTACTACCGTCTAAGTATTCAAAAAGATGTCTTAAACTTCACTCATTTGCGTGCAGTTGACATATTAGCCATTGAAGAGGACGTTGCAGCTTGTTTTCAAGCAGTTTGATAATTCCGGCTCTATTACCAGTGTTAACAGCAGTTCCTCGCGCGAAATGACTTTCAAGACGAAAATTTACGGAAGTCAAACATGATTTTGAAAACGTTTTGTAAGAAAAATGTTGCTTTTTGTTGATTATTATTAGCTTTTGTGTAGGTATAAGTATCTCTTAATAATGTTAACTATTAAAAAATTGAGATATATTTTGTTTAAAATTATATTATGAAAATATTAATATTTAGAAAGTTTTTCGAAAACGTTAGCTCCTGGGGGCAGTACGTCTCGTAATTTGTTTCTAATTATATTTTGTATACGTAATAAATAAGTGTATTGGCAACTTTTAATAACACCGCGAAAAAGAAATTTCACGAAAACTTTTCTTCTTCTTTTTATTCTTTCATACATTCTTACATTTTCCGTAATGGCCGAAAACCAAAGGGGGCCGGCAAACCGGCTAAGTCACCCTACTTTGTTTACATAACAAATTTTATTTATTTTGCGAAAAATAGCTACTATAATAGGTTGAAATTGTGCTTACGCGTGAAAAGAAACATTTCTTGATTGCCCGCTATTTTTTTTGCTGAACAATACGAAGCATTTTGCCCATTTTTGTACCAATGTTTCGCCACGAGCTCTAGCATCACACTGACAACGCGATATCGTTTACTGAGGCTATCGGTCACAGTAAGTGGCAGAGGGGTAAAGGCGAATATGGCTGTCATTTCGCATCCAGTGGTTAATTCATCCAAGCAGAATATAGATTAATAAAACTAATAAAAATACTGTGGTTCCGGTCTTTTCATATAAAATTCTAAATCAAAAAAGAGACATAGTTCTATGAGTTTGTATATCGCCTCTTTGCCATGACAACGTGACATTTCCAAAACCGCAAACTTCCAGGAGGCTACTTCCAAATAATAAAAAAAGTTTTCAACGAGATGTCACGTTGTCATCGCATCGCATAGATGTGACGCCTCTTTGCGATGACATTGACTGCTGGAAGGTTGCGGTTTGGGAAATGTCACGTTGTCATCGCAAAGAGGCGATATGTTATAAATAGTGGTTTAGTAATAGTTAGATGATTAGAGGCTCAAGGTCACCCAGCGAGCAATGGAGAAAGCCATGCTCGGTGTTTCCCTGCGTGATCGAATCAGAAATGAGGAGATCCGCAGGCGAACCAAAGTAACCGACATCGCTCGAAGGATTGCTCAGCTAAAGTAGCAATGGGCTGGACACATAGCAAGAAGAACCGATGGCCGTTGGGGCGGAAAGGTTCGAATGGCGACCGCGCACCGGACGACGCTCCGTGGGTAGGCCCCTGACAAGGTGGACCGACGATCTGGTGAAGGTTGCCGGAAGTCACTGGATGTGGGAAGCGCAGGACCGATCGTCGTGGAAATCCTTGGGGGAGGCCTATACCCATCAGTGGGTGTCGTGCGGCTGATATTATTATGATGATGATGAATAGTTAGATACATTCAGCAACGAAAGTAGCTTAACACTTTAGTACCTTTTTCATAGCATTTTTTTTGACGGATGTTTCACAGTTTGAGACATTAATCAAAAAAGTTACTACGACAATACTAAAGTGCATTAATTCAAGAGGTTATTAACGCCAGAAAGAGGAAGAAACAATATTTATTTTTAATTGTATTTAGACGGTCAGCAATTAATTGTTAAAGCAGTGTAATTTCTAAACAGACAGATTTAAATACCCATTTATTTTAACAAAATAAAAACAGTACTATTGGATTGGTCAGGTGTCTGAGTTAATAAAACGCAATTTACTTAACAGAACAGAGTGCAATCAGCGTGCCTTAAGCCGGTGATCTATTTAAACGCACCCTGTATTAACGCCTCTTTTGAGGTGTGGTCGGAATGCGAGCGGTTGAAGAGGTAAAAAATTGACTTTTTATAACATTCGTTACATCACACAGAGACCACGCTTTCCGCTTCCGGTAAGGTTAGCAAATTATCTAACTAACAACACCAATAAAAACTCCCTTATATTCGTAAATGTGTTTATTTCTATGAGTACACGTGGAAATATAAGTAAGAGGTGGAAAATATGCTCTTTGTTTTTGAAACATAATATCAATCATAACTATTGTTAGAAATTAATCTGTTCGTTGGTTTTTCTTTGCCTGTCTCGGCGCGCAGTTTTTTGGTTTTGCTAATTTTGAATGCTTAGTTAGATCTACTTTTATTTAATTTGCAGTTGGTAATTTCAAAAATAGGTAAAACTGATTACTTATATTGGGTCCTTACCTATGAAATTTGTGTTTTTTTTCTCACACACGGAAAACCTTATAACTTCTGTGATTTAAAATATTTAAAATATTTTATGCTGACTTTTTTGAATGTCGGCTGAATTTTTTATGTAAATAATGTTGTACTGTTTAAATTATTTATTATTATTGTTTTGTATTATTTATTGTCAATGTATATTTAAAAATTTTAAAATATCAATAACTTTCACTTTTAATTAATCAATTTATAGGTTCATTTTTAATCAGTTTTTAATTTTTAATCAATTTTTATAATATTTTTAATCTATTTTTTAAGTCAATTTCTGTGTCATTTTCTTTCTAGTAGTTACATTTTAAATTGGATTTATTTAGTGAAATTTAATCTATGTGTATTGTGATTTATGACTTACAATGTAACGTTTTGTATTATTTATTGTCAATGTATTTTTAAAATTTTAAAAACTTTCAATTTTAATCAATTTATAGGTTTTCATTTTAATAAATTTTTAATTATTTAATCAATTTTTAATCATTTTTCAAAAATATTTTTAATCAATTTTCTTAGTCAATTTTAATCAATTTCTGTTTAACTTTCTTTTTTATAAGTACATTTTTGGTACAGGATTGATCTAGTGAAATTTATGTGATGTATATCGTTATTTATGATTTACCTAGTGTAACGTACTCTCTTACAAGGTTAATAAAGTTTGATTAAATTTGATTTATCAGTTGCTGTATGTAGTAGTGTCTAATCTGTTAGAAACTATAATAACATTGTCTGTGCTTTTTGACGTATCCGTTCCCTCTTTGGCTCGGCTCTTAGCAGCGTGCACACGATCTTTTTGTAAGACATTTTGAATAATTTAATAAACGCCCCATCTGCCTCCAACCTGCTGTTTTCTTTAAGAAGACCCGCCACCACATGGCGCAGCCGTTAAAAGAACAAGTAAGAATTGTTATTATACTCAATGCAAGTGGGTGAAAAAACTACACAAGACAGCGTGCCCCGCGTGCCTTCTGAAGACGCTATGGCGGCGATCACTATTGAGTACCGGCGTCCCTCTCCTATGAAACTGGATGAGATTGAGACTATACATTCTCAGTGGAAACTGTTCAAGCAGGCATTCAGAATTTTTCTAACAGCGGCGGGTTACGATCGGCTAGCTGATGCCAGAAAAGCGGCCATTTTGCTCAACTGCATCGGTGAGCAAGCCCAAGAATTATACTTTAATGTACTAAAGAAAGAAGAAACTGAGAAGCTCGAAGATATTTTGTCAATTTTCGATGCCCATTTCACCCCTAAGCAGAATATATTAATAAACAGCTACAACTTCAACTTAAGAAATCAAGCACATGGTGAAACTTTTGATTGCTTCTACACGGAACTGAAAAAACTGGCTAAAAACTGCGACTACAAAGACCAAGAGGAGCGCATGATTCGAGACAGAATAGTTATTGGAATTCAAGACAAGAAGGTGCAGCAGAGACTTTTGGCAGTCAAGGACCTAACACTTGAGACAGCGGTGGACATCTGCAGGTCTTCAGAACTATCCAAAGAGCACTCCAGAATCATGGCAAAGCAGACAGTTCCAGTTGAGACTCTCCGAGCAAGGTCGAGCGGGCAATTCCAGCCGTCACGTACACCATCATCGAATAGAGCTAAGTATAATTCAAATAACAATCGGGCAGATAATAAAAACAGTTTTAAAAGAAATAATTTGCATAATAATAAAAGTTTTAATAGTAATATGTATAAATGTAAGAAATGTAACACCGAGCATGGACCAAGAAATTGTCCAGCTTTTGGGAAAACTTGCACAAATTGTGGAAAATTAAATCACTTTAAGATTGGTTGTAAGATTAAGAAAAAAATTCATTCCATTGACAATAATGCTTCCGTTTGTGATAATAATATTTCTGATTGTGAGTCGAATTATGTTCATGATTTATGACTGATAAAATTGTGTCACTCCATTAATAACTCTAATATTAACAGTAATAAAATTAAAGAGTGGGTCGTCCCTCTACAGATTAATAATAAAAGAGTAGATTTCAAATGTGACACAGGGGCTCAAGCGAATGTCTTGTCATTAAATGACTTAAAAAAAATTGTCAATGATGATAGTCCTTACTGGTCTGAGACAAACATAGTTTTAGAGGCATTTGGTGGCAATCACATAATACCATTGGGGACAAGGAAATTATTAATATTAAATAATAACAATGGAGTTAATATTGAATCCGAATTTGTAATAACTAAAGAAAATGTAAGACCTTTACTTGGACTTGACACGTTAATAAAACTTAAATTGTTAAATAATGTTAGTATTGATCACCTTAATAAAGATAAAATTGTTAAAAAGTATGAAAAACTGTTTCAGGGTGTTGGCGAATTCAAGAAGGAATTGGAGTTGCACACTCAATCGGGAACACAGCCGGTGGTCAGGCCTCCCAGGCGCGTGCCCCAGACACTGATGAAACGTCTTGCGGATAAATTGCAGAGCCTGGAGAGCAGCCATATTATTGAAAAGGTTGAGCATCCAATTAGTTTTGTGAGTAATCTTGTAATAGTGGAAAAGAAAGATAAGTCACTGCGTATTTGCTTAGATCCTAAAGATCTTAATAAAGTATTAACAAGAGAGTATCATTTGATACCTACATACGATGAAATAGTATCAAAGCTTTCTAATAAGTCAATTTTTTCAGTCGTTGACCTTTCCGATGGTTTTTATAATATCAAACTTTCTAATTCGTCCAGTGACCTTTGTACTTTTAATAGTCCATACGGATGTTACAAGTTCAAAAGGTTACCTTTTGGTTTATCAATTGCACCTGAAATTTTTCAAAAGTATAGCGAGGAAACATTTGGTGACATTCCTGGTGTAGTTGTGTATTGTGATGATTTACTTATTGCAGCCAGTAGTGAGGCTGAACATGATGACATTCTTAAAAAGGTTTTTGAAAGAGCTGAAAAATGTGGTATTCGTTTTAATAAAAATAAATTTCAGTATAAACTTAGCGAAGTGAAATATTTTGGTCATATTTTTTCTGATAAGGGAATACAAGTTGACCCAGATAGAATAAAAGCTATTTTTAATATTAAAAGTCCTTGTAATAAAAAAGAATTACAGATATTCCTAGGTATGGTTAATTATCTTAGAAAATTTTTGCCTGATTTAGCTGTCATTTCAAGTAACCTACAAAAGTTACTCAAGAAAGATTGTGAGTTTATGTGGACTCCTGTCCATGAAAGTGACTTTAATAAAATTAAGAAAAAAGTCAGTAATGCACCCATCTTACAAAATTTTAACCCTAAGTTGCATGTAACCATACAATGTGATGCTTCTAAAGATGGCCTTGGGTGTTGTTTGTTACAAAGTGGTAAACCTGTAAGTTTTGCTTCCCGTAGTTTAACTCCTGCGGAGAAAAATTTTTCACAAATTGAAAAAGAATTGTTAAGTGTGGTATGGGCGACCAGGAAATTTCATTACTTTATTTATGGTAGGAAAATTACAATTTTAAATGATCATAAACCACTTGAAAGTTTATTAAAAAAGAGTTTACATGAAATTCCTTCTCCGAGGTTACAACGTTTGAAATTAAAGTTACTAAGATATAACATTGATTATAAGTATTTAAAGGGTAAGTTAATGTTTATAGCTGATTTATTGTCACGTTCTTACTTAGAAGAACACAATACAGATGACTCCTATATGTATGAGGTTATTCACTGTGTAGGGTTAGCATCTTATTTACAGTGTAATTTACAACAAAAGAATGAACTTATTTTAGAAACTTCTAAAGACATGGAATTATGTAAATTGCTGGAATATTGTAAGGATGGATGGCCTGACAAAAAGAATTTGCCAGACAGTTTGAAGTATTATTTTCAATTTAGATCTGAAATTGTTAGCGATGAAAATTTATTGTTCCTTAATCACAGACTAGTAATACCTACTTCTTTAAGATTAAATATTATTAAAAAATTACATGAAGGTCATTTAGGTATGACTAAAATGAAGCAATTAGCAAGGAATTTGTATTATTGGCCTAAAATGGATTTTCATTTAGAAGATTTTGTTAGAAAGTGTTTTATTTGTCAAACTTACAGTAATAATAATAAGAAAGAACCTTTGTTGAGTCATGATATTCCATCTTTGCCATTTTCAAAGCTAGCAATAGACATAATGGATTTTAATTCTAAAAGTTACCTTATCATTTATGATTACTTTTCTAAATGGCTTGATATTAAAAAAATAAGTGATAAGTCTGCTAGTTCTATTATTAATATTCTTGTTGAAATATTTTGTAATTTTGGGGTTCCATCAGAAATTGTTTCAGATCATGTTCCTTTTGACTCATTAAAATGTAGAAATTTTGCTAACGAATGGGGTTTCAAGTTTACGTTTTCAAGTCCAAAGTACCCACAGTCTAATGGCATGGCTGAAAGGGGTGTACAAATTAGTCGTAATATTCTTCAAAAATCCTTCCACGATAAGACTGATTATAGGATCTCGTTATTGAAATATAGAATTTGTCCAGTGTCGGGAACAAATTTCTCACCTGCTCAATTGTTGATGAATAGAAACTTAAAGGGGACTCTTCCAGTCACCACTGAATATTTGAAAAGTAAATTGAATCATGATGTAACTAAAGAATTTGAGAAATCTAAAAATAGAAACATAAAAAATTATAACTTAAGGACTCGTGATAGGAAAAGTTTTCATTTAGGGCAGGGTATATGGTATAAAAAGTTTCCTAGTAGTAAAGAATGGAAGAAAGGTACCATAGTAAATTTAAATGGTTTTAGGTCATATGATATCAAAGATTGTCACAATGGTGTCATTTATACGAGAACTTCATACCATATACGACCACAATAATAATATGACTGCTCTTCACGTGCATTTTTTCTGCTAATCATACCATATCGGGCTCTGATTCTGATTGAGGGTGTATCTTCAGGTCTTTCTTGTTTTCATTTGACATTGTATAAAAAAGAAAGTCTCTATTCATTTAACATAATTTATTTAGTAAGCCTTCATTAATTGTAAGTACACTTAAGGTAAAAAGTTTTGTTTAAAATTAGTAAAGAGTAATTCTGTGTAACAAAATATTTAAGAAATGTAATTTAAAGTACCTAACAAATTTAGTTTAGAAATATAGTAATTCTGCATAAAAAATAGTTTAAGAAAAATTGTATTTAAAGTAACAAGTCTGATTTATAATTTGTAGTAATTTTGTGTAACAAAACATTTTCATGCAAGAAATATAACAACTTTAGTTTACAATAATAGTAGTTCTGCTTAACAAATGAAAAATTGTATAATGTAACAAGTTAAACTTAAAATCAAATAGTAAGTAATTCTGTATAACATAAAAAATTTTTTTTTTGTTGTTTTTTTTTTTTTGAAAAAAGGGGGAGATGTAGTAGTGTCTAATCTGTTAGAAACTATAATAACATTGTCTGTGCTTTTTGACGTATCCGTTCCCTCTTTGGCTCGGCTCTTAGCAGCGTGCACACGATCTTTTTGTAAGACATTTTGAATAATTTAATAAACGCCCCATCTGCCTCCAACCTGCTGTTTTCTTTAAGAAGACCCGCCACCACACTGTATATTACATAAAATTATGACCATAGCCGCCTACAATCAGCATAATTAAAGTCTATTTATTTTGTTTTCTTCACATAAAAAAATACCTTGAACATGACTCCCTTTTTTGTAAGCGTAAATGACCACTTTATCCGTTGTAACTAAGTCTAAACTTATTTTTTTTTTCGCTTAAATTATGTTGCCTAAGTCAGCTTAATGTTCAAACATTTGTACATAAAAGTTTTGCTACAATAGCATTCACGGTTGTAAAATAAATAAAAAAAATTCTAGTATGGAAAATGCAACTTGTTAAAAATTCTTCATACAAAACGTCAATTTCATAAGTAAGGACATAATATTTTAATTATTTTAAGATAGGATGCCGCTTGTTCCGGGACCCCACTCCACCATCCTGGTTTTAACATTTTAATCCCGGGCCCCATAAATCAAATCCCCTCGTGTCTACTGCAATTGATACCGACGATTTTTTTTCCGCTTTCCTTTTTCCTATTTGCCTACTCGACATTTTGAAATACCTTGCGAGAAACATTTGGCTTTACTTACGTTTCAAAAAGATGTAGCAAGACGGGTGGTTGATTTATTACTTGCCTACATGTTTCAGGTTTTATTTTAGTTTTATTTATTTTTTAAACATAAAGTCAAATAATTTAATTTAACCTTTACAAGCATTTATTTAGGTCAAAAAACAAAAATAGTGTATATACTCATTCATTCATTCATTTCAAAATTCTTTATTTCATAATATAAAAACAATATGTAACAAGTATTTCGATAATACATGTATAGGTACATTGATAAATTTAATGATACTTTATTAGGCTAGACTTACCACCTATGAAAGCTTTTAGAAATATATATTTCACTATATATTTACTAGTATCTTACTATTAAGTAAGTACTATTCTTTGAATTATTGTTAAAAATAATAATATTTTGATTTAATATTTTGACCGTGCAGTAAATTATTGTACTTACTTAGTAAGCATTGACAAACTTTGATACTTAATGCGTAAAAACGCTTACAAAATTAGTAAGGGTTGTTTTCATCAAATAAATGTGTAATAAAATTCTTCAAAATTAAAAAAGTCAGCAAATTATACACTTTTCGCTAATTCTACAATTAATTCCGGAAATAAAAGTTCTGCCAGGAATTAGTTAAGATTGCGATGGGCACGTTTAATTTGGTAGCCCCCTCTAGAGTGCAGTAATTAAACTACCCAGCGATCGGGGGATCGACTCCCGGATGTATTACCTTGAACATTTAACTTTTTAATTGTTCCTTGTGTAATTCTTCAACTTTCTTTTCCTCTTTCTATTATGGGTTTTTCTTTAGTAGCTATTTATAAAAGAAAAGACATGAAACATTAAATCTAAGTATGGTTTCCTATGAAATCAAGGACCTACATAAAATATACATCGTTATTTTATGATCGTTTTGATCCCATAAAGTGTTCTATCAATTAATCTTATCATTTTCACCGAAGAAACATGGGTCTTATAACGACAAAAAAAATATCCTTCCTTACTAGACATAGGCCAGTCATTATCAATATCAAACATCGCAAACTTTCATGTATCTACGATTCTTTTATTATGTTGTTAGGTCCCCTGAGAGTATAGTTTATACCAAAAATTGCAACCCTGAAAACCTGGGGCCCTACCATGAGTTGACGCAAACTGTTTACGTTACAGTAAACTGTCGGATATACCGCTCACAGTCAATACGAGTGAAAGAGAGAAAACGATAGTTTACTGTAACGTAAACAGTTTGCAACAACTCATGGTAGGGCCACTGCTGCTACCATGGTGATCGAAAAACTGTGAAATTCTGGCTCTTGTTTCAGTTTTTTTTAAGTACCTTAAGGAAGCGTTTTTCAAGTACTAGGCATATTTTGTCCAATACTTTTGTCAAGCAAACTAAATTTACTTTGCCCTTTTTGTTCTACACAAATGACAGGGCTAACATAGTATAGTAAAAAATTGACATTTTTCTATCCTTGTTTCTTAAGAAAAAAGTTTAATTGACGGCTTTACTGACTACAAAATAACAGTTTATAAAATAATAACAATTTTTTATTTGATTCCAAACGGCATAAATAAAATTTTACCCCATTATCTGCTGTTAACGCTAGGTCCTAATGGGCACTAGAATTAATGTCTTCTAATCAAACAAAAACAAATTAAAAGGAGCCCACAAAACTAATTTCAAGCTACACCTATTTCCTATGACAATTTTCAGGGACCTCCAACTTCCAACTTTATTACAACTTTAAATAACTTGAAGCGTCACCGCGGCCACCACACCGTGAAATGGAACGTTATTAAAATGAAAGCCGTCAAAACGAGAGCACCTCCCCCCTACCACTTACCCCCACCACTCGCGTCAATTAGCGATTAATGTAGTGGAAACACTCGGCTATTGTCTGCACTCTTTGATTTTGGAGCGAGTCCATTATACAACGAGTAGAAATTGTTCGCTTCGGTTCCTTCCTTTTTTATTATACATATAAACCTTCCTCTTGAATCACTCTATCTACTAAAAAAAGCGCATCAAAATCCGTTGCGTAGTTTTAAAGATCTAAGCATACCTACATAGGGACAGGCAGCGAGAAGCGACACCTTTGTTTATACTATGTAGTGATATTCATAATGACTCTGTGGGTGAGTTAACAAAAGCTTAGTACAGCAAAGAAATCCTTAATATCAGTCAACTAGCGCCGCCAATTCATTAATTTTTATTAAACCAGGTCAATATTAACAAAAAGGAAACCATGCCCTCTTAAATTGTCTTTAATATTTTTTGAATAACTCTTCAACAGTTTTCATTATTTCTGTAAGTTTTAAAATCTATTTAAACTAAAAGCGGCCACGTCGTTTCAAATGCATTTTAAAACTGGTACAAAGAATGTTAAAAAATATAGAGTTACTAGAGACAATTTAAGAGGTCATGGTTGTTTTCTTTTTTTTTAATATTTACTTGGTTTACGAGTAATAAAAATATGTATTGGTGGCGCTAGCTGAACTTTATAAGCGACTTAATATTTGTGGTGATCAGAAAGTAACTATTCAAAAACGTCCGAAACTTTCTCACGAAACAAAACAATAATAATAAATCACTTTGACCTATTCGGTTTTGATGGCCGAACTATTCGGCCTAATCATGATCAAAGGACATAATGATTTGAGGGTAAACATAAGCACGTGATTCGCTATTGTAGGCACTTAACGTGGTTTCCCAGGATTTTTGCTTTTACATAATATATTTTAGCGTATACGGCAATTGTTCACTATGAACTACTTATGTTATCAAGGCAAATAATCTCATTAAATTGTTTGTAGTTTATGCCGAATTCGAAAATACTATAAAATAGTGCATTTAATGAGATAATTTTGCTTTGATAACATAGTTCATATTGAACAATTGCCGTTAGTTGTCGGATCACGCTAAAAATATTGTGTAAAAGCTAAAATCCTGCGAAACCACGTTATGTATGCCTACAATAGCCAAACACGTGCTTATGTTTAACCTTAAATCTGTATTAAATATATTAATGAAAAGTGATACTGAAATAACTTCATTAGCTACCTTTATCAGTCACGAGCAACGAGAATACATACCATAGAATTATGTCACAATTTTTCTATTTGTCAGTGTAAAGGTATGATTCCGATGTCAGCAGCACTGCTGCGCGACACTGCTGCGCGACACTGCTGCGCGACACTGCTGCGCGACATTGCTGCGCAGCACTGCTGCCGAGCTCGGAATGTAGTCTCATATAAACCTATAGAGAATGTATGGGGACAAGTGGTGTTGCGGCAGCAGTGCCGCGCAGCACTGCTGCGCAGCAGTGTCGCGCAGCAGTGTTGCGCAGCAGTGTCGCGTCGCTTCTCCGCTCACATCAAATTGAGCCTTTCAAACGTAACATTAGGGTTCAATTTGGAGTGCACTGCTGCGACAACACTGCTGCTGCTGCCGAGATCGGAATCATACCTTTAGAAAAGTTATCCAAAAAGTAAATAATGTAAAGTTCTTTGTTTCATAGCACGTTTTCTACTGTACACAAATTAAGGCTTTTTCAAAATTCTCTTCGAGGAGGAGCTCGGTGGCGCAGTGGTTCAGCGCCTGGCCCAGCGATTGCGGAGGTTAAGCAACTTTCGCAAGGGTCGGTTATGGGATGGGTGACCAAAGATTTGATATCTCGAGCTCCTCAGTGCTGCAGAAGGCACGTTAGGCCGCCGCAGTCGTTAACACCCACAAATCCGCATTGGGCCGACGTGATGGTTTATGGCCCGTCCTCCTTATTTATCCACCCATAAGGATGGCCTGTGCCCCAGCATTAAACTGGCTGGGGACATTAAAATGTCTGATCGACTTCTCTTCTTATTTGATTCAATATACAAATAAAACGTTATAAATTTATATGAAATGAAATCATTACAATAAAAGTCGTGAGCCAATGGAATCGGTTTCAAGGCACTCGAGATGCTTTCGTCGGCGCCTGAGGGCTCTTACAGGCGCTGGCTCCATCTGACCGAAATCTATGTGGACGTTCGTCCCCTTTTTTATAGCTAAGGCTTTTGTCACTAATGCCGCTTGAAGTGCATAACAACCAATTTCAATACGCATCAAAGGGTGTATTTTGTGCCTACACCATAGACTTAATACACAACGTGCTACAAAAAACCCTTATAATAATGCCGAATATGGTGGATAGGGACCATCAAACTGAACAACTTTTACTATGGGGCCAACTCTGAAATCGCTAAAAAACAGCTGTTTCATACATTTTGATATTTATCATTATTAATTCTTGTATGAAACAGCTGATTTTTTTCACGATTTCAGAGTTAATCCCATAGTAAAAGTTGTTCAGTTTGATGGTCCCTATCCACCATATTCGGCATTATTATAAGGGTTCTTTGTAGCACGTTACACCTTCACGTCGCACCTTAGGCGAGACCCACCAAGCGCGCTGGCCCCTTTTCCTTTCTACTCCTGCTCCTTTCTGCTACTCTACTCTATCTCTGTACCAAATTTCATCAAAATCAGTTCAGTAGTTTAGGCGTGAAAGCGTAACAGACAGCCAGGGCCTATACACGTAAATTTATACTAAATTTTGATAAAAGTTGTCAACATTTTTATGCACTTCCAAAACTATTTCTATTGAAATAAAACACTTTTTACGAATACTATCACAATTTTATTCCCTAACCTATTTCATCATAATTAAAATATCTAGGCCAAGGATTCCCAAACTTGTGAATGTCAAAGAAGCTACGGCGTAGCTTCTTAATGCTACGCGATATCGGTTCGCAAACCATAATACACCGTTAATTATTAAATAAGTATAATATTATCTAAAAATTAAATGGGGATATCAGACCACGTTTCTGAACATGAACGTGCAGTTAAAAGTTAAAAACTAATAGTTTGAAAATATCGGAAGAAAATCTTGATTAATCGGCAAACTCACAAAAATAGCAAGACACGTGCGTAGATTAATTCTTTTCATTATTTACGTAGGTAAACAAGATAGTCTCTTTTTATTATTACGTAGTAAACAAGATAGTCACTTTTGATTACGCGCGTGTAATTCTATGAATGAGCTCTAAATCCAGAAATCAGTAAAATTTTGGGACATTAACAAACCTCAATATCTTGACCAATTATTAAATATTGAAACTTTTAACTGTACATACTCGATTAGAATAGGAAAGAGATACACTCATTTCATTTTTAGATATACTTACTTAACAACTTACTTGTGTTTTATTAAAAATGGATTGTAGTGTAGATAATACAGAATTTCAATAACTAAACGTGGTATTTTTTAAGACCAATAGTCTTGTATTTTTATATGGTAGATAGATATCATTACATTCCCTCGTAGTCATTTCTAGAAGTAGATGGCAAAAAAAATATAAGTGGCCGTTTTCGACAATTTCAACATATTCGCTATCTACTTCTACGAATGACTACTAAATTAATGTAATTATACTTACTAAAAATATTAGACTATGGTTTTTAAAAATTGCACGTAAAGTTTATTAAAATTGTACAATTATGATAAGTTGTTATTATACTACTTAATGTAATGCTATTAAAAATACATAAAATAATTAAATGATTAAACGAACTTACCTTAAGTGAAGTTCTATCATAATTATACGAAGCTCCTTGTCCAAGACGTATTACATGTAGTAACGCTGATTGTACCAGCGACCAGTCACAAAGTCCAAAGCTATTATTTAAAAAAAACATTTTAGTATATGGTCACACTCTCTGGAAATGTCATTACGTTTAAAGTACCTACTTCCTTAAAAATACATTTATTAACGAAAAATATGACAACCTTTAACATAGCTCTAAGGGTTAATACTCTAGTATTTAGGGTAGGGAGGGAGTCCCGTCTTGGACAAGGAGCTTCGTATAATTATGATAGAACTTCACTTAAGGTAAGTTCGTTTAATCATTTAATTATACTTGCTCCTTGTCCAAGACGTATTACATGTAGATGTTCGAAGTAAGGGTTGTGAATATTTTTAGCAGGAAGTTATTTGGTAAAATAACACATTTTTAATCTATTTCATTTACAAAAAAATTTAGGAAACTAATTTATAAATGAAAAAATAACTATATCAATTTCACTTGTTCCTATCATTTAGATACGAACATCATATTTTACTTAACTTATGGTAGGTAATCTATTCGATTTTTTAAGAAAATAACATTATTATTTTTTAAGTGAAAGAAAAATAAAAGTAACCTTTACCATTGAATTGATTTAACTGACGCAAGTAAAGTTGCTGTATTTCAAATTTTAGTGATATAATTTGTAGGTCTTTCCGCTATAGGTCTATTATAGTGTTTAGCAAATGTAACAGAATTATCGGACCAACCAGCTTTAGATCGAATGAGATCTATATTTAAGCCTGTTCTCCTAGCAGTAGAAGTATTGTCATCTGACCCTATTTCTGGTCCCATAATCGAGCTTAAGGTTGACCTTGTTGAGTTGATTGTGGCATATGATGCTCCTGACTTAATAAGGGGGTCTATTACGAAAAGTTTAATGCGATACACGCAGCTGCGTCCGTGCTTCGTTTTGTTTGTTTCCTATTACAAATCACTTTCGTATGCGATATTGCGAAGAGATTGCGTGAGTTTGACAGTTTCTCTCTAGCGTATCCGACATCGTTCGTTTAGTAGTCCATAAGCTACGATAGCCAAATTCAAAATGTTTGTTATAACTACAACCAACGAGCTGTGGACGATTATCGTGGCCAAGTGACTGCGTTACGCAATAGCGTACGTTATTTTCGTAATAGGCCCCAAGTTCATTTAGAAATGTTATCATATTAGAGATGGTAGTTTGCTTTGAATCAATATGAAAAATGGTTACAAAAAACCATCATAATTTTAGAGAGCTGTTATACTGTTCAAGTGTGTTGTTGGTTAATGAGTTACCAGTTATGTCAATTGCTGACTCTGGTGTACCTTTTCTTATGTATGCTTCGCTCATAGCAAACCGGAACCAAGGTTGAGAAGGCCAGAATGGAAACACTAGTGTACCCTCCGCTTCTTCCATTATAATTTTATTTAAGCACTTTTAAATAAGAACAAAAGGGGGAAAGGCATAAAAGTAAATGTTTTTCCAGTTGAGAGTAAAAGCATCAACTGCAAATGCTTCGGGGTCTCTTTTCCATGATACAAATCTTTATGTATTTGTTGTTGATTTTTTATTTAAATAAATCAATCTCTGGAGTGCCAAATGATATTAAAAAAAAAATCGTTGGGATTCCCTTTTTTATTTTTATATAGGAGCAAAAAAATATATATATTTTTCGTTTTTTACACCACTGCACTGTCAGATTTTACGTGATTTGCTATTAAGGTGTAAGAATTTAAGATATTAAATCTTATTAATAATCCCATCTTATTTATGAAAGCAACAGCTGTAGTGTTATCAACTCTTGATAATATTTCACAGTCTGAAAGGTCTTTTGCAAAACATTGAAATAAAAAAAAAGCTGTTTTTAATTCAAAAATATTTATATGATAGGTATTTCTTTTCATTAATCGACTATGACCTAGTCTTTTAACGAATCACAAATTAATTGCCCCCCAATCAGTGTTTGGTGCAAACGCATGAATTTAGAATTTATTTGAATTTGAATAATTTATGTTTCTAACTGAAACTCTGAATATCAAAACACTTAAATAAAGTGAAGGAATTGCAATACAAACTGAATTTTAGTTTTGATAATTATCGAATCTTACGGGTTGATTTTTGTTTGAAATTATGTTTTTTTTTTTTTTTTTTTACTATATCTAGAAATCTTTTATTTTCGGGTACTGATATGAAAGATTTCTCGAGTCTATAATGAAGCCTAAATGCCTATTTTTAGGTTGTGTTTGGTACAACAAAAAATGTTTTTCATAATTATTATTACAAAAAACCCTGTAATACAACAAATGCTCTTTCTATGTCTTGTTTACAACCTTTAACAGAACTGTTGAAGAAAAAGCTATCATCTAAGTAAGTAGATAATACAATATTTTCATTTCTTATGTAAGTATGGCCAGATTTTAATTATTTAGCGAAGACAAATGGGGCTGTACAGTGTATATAAACCAAAATGCAATTCATGAAACTCATATAGTTCTCCATTAAAAGTAAATCTTAAAAATTTCTTATATTTATCATAAATTGCTACAGAAAAGTAAGCTTCCTTTAAGTCTAAGGTTGTCTAATAGCAGTTTTTTAACATGAGTTCATAAGCTGTCCTGATATCTTCTAGTAAAAAATGTTCTGTCAGTATAAACAAACACATTTAGTTTTTTCAAATTTAGTATGTATGTGCACCTTCTATTTGGTTTTTGAACAAGGAATATTGGTGAAGTACATTGATCTGTAGTATAAAAACATTCTAACATAGCACCTAGATTAATCAATTTCGGTATTTTTAGGTCTATACCTTTGGTTTGTTCACTAGACTAATGTTGAGGTTCTTTTTTTTTTTTTTTTTTATTTATTTGTAAGAAAACCAACAGCGTTACAGAAAAAAATAATCATATCAGTAAATAAATCTAGTAAGGCTAATTATAGGTTTCCCTTGAAGTTACAAATAATATTGGACATTTAACGAGTATTTTGGAAAAATTACAGTCACTTTATATTTTAAAGTTAAGAATGTTTGCTAACATGAACATTGTAATAAGCATGTGATTTAAATTAGGAACAAAAACAAAATAATAAAAAATCAAAGTTAGAAATAACATTAAAAGAAGATTAAAAAATAAAAATAAAAAAGAAGGATGCCTAAGTAGTTAATAATAATGTAAAATAAAATAAATAAATAAATAAGATAACTTTAATATATTATTTGCCCATACATAAAGAAAGATATAAATATTAATATATAAGTAGATATAATGATACTTTAACCGTTAAGTATTTCGATCGCCTTTGTTTTTAATGTCGCTTTGCTGTCAATGAAGACGTCAATATCCCTAAACACATCACTATAAGTCCGAGGCAATCGGGAGATGGGCGCGTTACCCGCATAATTAGTTCTCGTCTTAGGAGCCAGTAAAAGTGGTGGGGGTTGCTGACGGCGAGCGCGGCGGGGCTGTGCATTGTACGCTACACCTGATACTAACTCGGAGCAATCTATGTTACTTTTAACTAGATCGTACAAAAAACACAAATCCAGAAGTTTTCGTCTGTCAGCCAAGGTTAATAATTTATATTGCTTACAATTATCTTTGTACTCCTTTAAACCATAATTACGAAAACGAAAATTTAAATGTTTTAAAAAAATTTTTTGTAGTCGCTCCAGGCGGTCCGAGTAAACGGCGTACTGAGGGTTCCATATGGGACTGGCATATTCAACAATACTTCGAACATAAGCGAAATACACTGCTTTGATTGCATTTAAATTTGTAAAAGGTTTACAGGTCCTAATTACAAAACCAAGATTTTTGTACCCCTTATCCGCTATTTTGTCTATATGATCTCTAAGAAGCATTTTTTCATCAAAATGCACGCCGAGATCTCTTACTTGCGACGATCTTTGAATTGGGGTACTATTAAAGTGATAAGTGTGTATAAAGGGTCTTGGTTTGCGGCTAAAAGTTATACATTCACATTTGCTTATATTAACTGTTATGTTATTTCTAGTGTAATATTCAGATAGTCTATCCAAATCGGCCTGTATTTTTAAGCAATCTTGTTCATTTTCAATTTTCAAATAAATTTTTTTGTCATCAGCATACATTAAGTGAAGAGCCGATTTAAAACAGCTAGTGATATCTGCTACGTAAACATTATAGAATAATGGCCCCAAATGGGATCCCTGGGGAATACCCGTGGGAACTTCAGTGAAATCAGATCTATATCCTCCTAAAACCACAGCCTGGGAACGATTTTTGAGGTAGGATTTAATCCATCTGAGCAAATCCCCATGTATTCCCATCCCGCTGAGCTTACGTATCAGAATGCTGTGGTCTACACGATCGAAAGCTTTTTCGAAATCTGTGTAGACCACGTCAATCTGTCCTCCTCTCTCCATATTTTGCAGAACGTAGTTGGAAAAGCATGCAAGATTTGTAACTGTGGAACGGCGCTTAAGAAATCCATGTTGGCTGGCTGGCAGTTCTCTATTAATTATAGGATATAAAGTGTCAAATACAATTTTTTCAAACACTTTACCTATTGTATTTAGTATTGATATACCCCTATAATTTTCAATTTTTGTTTTGGTTCCCTTTTTATGTATTGGCACAATATGTGCTTTTTTCCAGATGCTAGGAAACTCACCGTTGCTTAAAGAAATATTGAACAATAAAGCAATTGGGAGGCTAAGAGATTCCGCACAGTTTCGCCAGAAAAACGGCGGAATGTCATCACCTCCAGATCCTTTACTTGGGTCTAAAAGTTTCAAATGTTTTTTAACTGTGTCAACTGATATGCATATTTTGGATATGGAGTCAATAGATGTATTACAGTCATATGTTTCAGTTGATTCTGTGGAAGGCACTCCGAAGACACTTTTGAAAAAAATATTAAAAGCATTGCATATCTCTTTACCCTCTGTAAATTCTTTGTCACCGTAGGTAAGCATCTTAGGGTAACTTGATGTGCCGCGCAATGACTTGACGTATGACCAGAAAGTTTTTGCTTGAGCTAAGATAGACTCTTCTATTAATTTTGTATATTTTTCAAAACATACCTTTTCGACTCTTTGTTCCCGCTCTCGTAATGAGGAAAACTCCCTATAATCTAATAAATTATTAAACTTTTTCCATTTTTGGTGTGCCTTAAACACACTTGTTCACACTTGAAAACATGGAACTTAAGTAAATGGAATGCCATGCCATATACGTTTACCCATTTAAGCACAGTTGGATCATTTTGGTACTTGTAGCCAATATAGAGTTGTTTGAGTTTACCTGCATGTATCTGAACGTTTACTGCCGGTATTGAGGCCTGCCTTGTGATGGTGGTGGTGGTAACAGTGGTGATTGTCTCCAGTTGCGTCGAGCGAGGTTGGTGGACTGTGGAGCAGGAGGCCTGCTGTACACCCGTGGTTGACGCTCACCGCAGGGTTCTGCACGTAGCATCTCTTGTGGTTGTGGCAGTGGGCCCTTCCACTTTCCCTGTTTCTTTTGTGTATCCTTGGACGATGCAGTTTTTATTTGGCTACTCGTTTCTTGAATGCCTTGAGCAATTTTAATTTTAGAGCAGCCCTTGCCAAACATGAGTTATTTGGGATTTTTATTTTTGATGGTATCTCTAGTTTGTAAAGAATTTACTAGGTACTGCAAATTGATTACTATGGGGTTCTTGTTTGAAACTTTAAATTGTTAACATCATGTAACAAGAACGCAAATAAAGAATATGAATATAATATCCTCCTATCTCTGTTTACACTTGTTTCAGAGAGGGTAGGTAGTTTTTATTTCTAGGTTCATTTTGGGTGCTATTGGCTCTTGAAAATTTGAGGGAGTGTGTACTTGTCTATCCGCATAGTGATAGCGCTTGACAACAATAAAGAATGTCTACTCACTTGTGGTAGCGCTATGTATTTACTGTTAGTTTATCTAAATATGAATTTGATCTTAAAGGCCCAAGGTGATACAAATAACTAATGCTGTATGTTACAAATTTATGCATTATGTTCCTCCAGCGCTGGGCTAACTCTACGTATTGGATCTGTAACTTCCGAGTTTTGTAGGCCTTTGCTTCCTAGCGCTAATAAGAACTCTTCGGGAAATTCATCCTTTTCTTATGTAAACCACAGTAAAAAGGACTTTAGTTTGTCATGGATATCAGGATTTAAAGAGAAAAATTTTGTCTATCCGCTTAGTGATAGCTCTAGTATTTTGTACTTGTCTATCCGCATAGTGATAGCGCTTGACAACAATAAAGAATGTCTACCCACTTGTGGTAGCGCTTTGTATTAACTGTTAGTTATTCTGAATATGAATATTTGGTAAGAGTACCATGATCTCCAAGACCCAAGGTGATACAAAGAACCAATGTTGCATATAATATATTATAATTGTATCAGGGTTGAACAATTTATAAGTAATAATAACATTTATTCGGGACCTCATTTACGTATTTAAAGATTTTTGGTCCCCATAGGTCCGAGGGTAATCAGGTTTTTTCTGGGGTGGGCACCACACTGTTCTGGGATGAGGGTGGCTCATCCGTCCGCCCCCCCTTCTTCCTACGCCAATGACAGACCTGTGTAAATTATTTTCGGGTCTGGCGGTTATTCTTGTGCATCTGTGTATACTCTTCTGGCCTTGGCGGCGTTCCTTAGTCCAAGTCTTGGCTCTTTATCTTGAATTTTAGCATTTAGCTTTCTTTTTTTTTTTTTTTACTTTTTCTTTATCTTTTCAATAATTTCACTGAGTCCGCGTCGGCTTCCATGTTATTTTATTATACTTGAACACTAATAATCACTTTAAAAAAAAAGTTAGGAAGAAGTTGCTATTTAGCAATGAGGCCGCCTTTTTGTGTGCTTTCTCTATTTGTTATTTTTCTTTGTAAATGTCCTGTCTTAGTGTGCGATAAAGTGTTTTTATTATTAAATCATTATTATTATTATTATCATTTTTTTATTTTAAATATAAAAATGTTTTGATTTAATCTTGAAAAGAAAAACGTTATTTACCTACATTATACGAAAAAAAAGAGGGGGGAAGAACACCAACTTTTAATTACTATTTACCCGAAATGGAATGATTTAAAACTTTCTACATCCTGGGCCCTTAAAATAGTAATATAATCTCGAATCAAAGAACAAAGCCAACGTTAAGACTACGTCAAAGTAATTAGTTAATGTAAACAAAATACGAATCGTAGGTTTGACGAATACCAACGCAAGGCGTTTGGCCAAACACGGTGAAATGAATAACATCGACTCGGCACAACTTAACCTACATATTTTGTTACGTAATTTATTATGAATTTGTGGTATTGTAGTTAATTTTATATTTATTATTTGACTTACCAATAATTTGTAGTTTAGCTAAATTACATAGCTTTTACCTTTAAGCTTGATTCCCTTGGTTCCCTTGTAAGAAAAAAAATAACTCTGCTTTTTTAGACACTATATCACAGATATTATCACTCATTAATTTATTATACTAACAATTTCTATATTTCATTCACTAAAATACTAGTTTTATGTACAAAATATAATTATTTAAACGAATTTTCAAATTTGTTAAACGTGACGTCCGTTGTCGCTTGCACAAAAAACGTAATGACATTTCTAGAGAGTGTGACCATATACTAAAATGTTTTTTTTAAATAATAGCTTTGGACTTTGTGACTGGTCGCTGGTACAATCAGCGTTACTACATGTAATACGTCTTGGACAAGGAGCAAGTATAATGTTTATGGAAGACGGAGTCTGTTGTTACAGGCATTGTATGCTTAAAACGAATTACTGTAACACAAAACTTTTTATCCAAATAAAATTTATTGTTATTGTAAATTGTGAATTACTTACTTATCATTAAATAAAATTAACCGTTTCGCCACTTTCGGTGGTCTTAAGTTCAAATACAATTAAATTAATCTACTTGTATTCTTCTACTCTACAGAGAGAGATCGGATAAACTTCTACTTTGCAAATCAGTAGGTAGTGTATGTTCTATAAATTATATTTTTTGTCAGCTGATACGACAATTGAATGTGTGCACAGATAAATCCCAAAACACTTGACACAGTTATCGATACATCTGTCTTTCGATAAATCAGTGGAACTATTTACATTATCCCACTTCTGGAATCTAAATGGATAGATGATAGCATATTCATTAAAGCAACTAGCGCCATTTTCTAGCCATCATCGCGGCGGGGTACCATTTTAATCGGCTATTTGCCCGCCACATGTGGCGACTTTGGGCGCGATTTTATCGCAAGATTTACGGCTGTTTTGTACTAAAATTTCTAATTAAATTTGTGTGAGAGAATGTGTGGTGTGTTGTGACAGTTAGGTAGTGTCTTTGATGTAGGTTTCTTGCCGAATTGATGTTGATGGCGCCACCTACCTACCTCTATTTCCGCAAACAAAACTGGCTTAAGACCTAATAATATGAATGACACATTTTTATACCAACTTATTTCATTTCTTAAATAATTTAGTACTTAATTTAATTAACTTGAAAGAGTATCTCAATATCTGTAAGTAGGTAAAAATAGTCAAATTAAAGTTGTCTGACTAATTAAATTAGGTACCTATGAGCGAGTGCGAGGCGTCTCTGTTTTTTGCACAACGGGATAATGCTTGGCCTTCACCTCGCCTGATGTTAAGAGACGATAAGGCTGAAGGTGGATGCGTACTACACCTGGAATCCTAATCACTGAGGAACTGGCTATCTTACTTCTAACTGCCGGAACACAACATTTGTTATGGCGTCAGACTTAGGTAAGATGGAGGTAGAGTCAGGCGGACTTGAAATAAGCCTTTATCAACAACAAACCAGTACAAATTGTCCCCCCCCGGGTATCAAACCCAGACCTCTGCGTCTCACACGGGTGGGTGAACCATTAGACCATAGAGGCGGTCTCCATGTCAGCTTGAGCAAAAATGCTTACGTTTCGTATATCTGTCCGTCTGTTTTCCTCTACAAGTCGCATGTTTCAACCGATCCTCGTGAATTTTTGTGAGCAGGTTCGATATTTATATAGATTTTTATGTTGATTCAGTTTTTTGAAATTATTAGAAAATGAAACATAATTTCAGTCATTTCGAAAAATGTTCAAAAATGTCACGAACGCAAGGTCTACAGCTCACAGAGCCACTAGTATTATTGTCATTATGAATACAAATAAATCATGGAACCACCATTTCCCACCCTTTCCCAAGTTCACACCTGCATCCACTCGCAAAACTACGACCGTAAATACAATCTTTTTCGTACTTCCCCAGATAAATGGGAAAACTCGTAGCGCCCTCTGTTATGAAAGTTGTGATACTTGTGATTTATAGCGCGGAGTAATGAGCGCGCGTGGCGACAGATGGCACCACGGAGTTGTTTATTACACCCGCAGATTTATGGCGGGGGTTCGAACAAGAGTGAATACTTATTAATTATCGAAGCGTTTATTACATTTCAGCAATCATTCTCGCTACTTCCATTGGATATAGTTCCATGGAACTACTGATACTTTTTATTCTGTAGTTTCATATATTCATTCTCACTAGTTCCATTGCCAATGGAACTAGTGAGAATAATCAGTATCAGTAGTTCCATGGAACTATATCCACTGGAACTAGTGAGAATGATACCATTTCAGTACCCCTAGGAGCTATCGAAAAAAACGCACATAAAAGTATCTACTCGATAGAGTCATTTTCTATGGAAAATCTCATTTCGCTTTTT
The DNA here is from genome assembly GCA_943789525.1 of Agriphila geniculea. Classification (NCBI taxonomy): domain Eukaryota; kingdom Metazoa; phylum Arthropoda; class Insecta; order Lepidoptera; family Crambidae; genus Agriphila; species Agriphila geniculea. The sequence goes on along the minus strand of OX038869.1, from coordinate 22,275,951 downwards.
GGCGGTAATTGGCGCTGTACAAATTTCCCATACAAAATTACTATCGAATGTTTATAAGCGCGTAATTTTTTCGATAGCTGTTACTGTTACGGAATAGTAATTCCGATGTCAAATAAAACTGTTTTTGTTATTGTTTTGTTATAACTATGTCATTAAGTTTTCCATTTGTTATTTTTTACGAACTTACCTAAAGTTGAAATCATCAAATAAATTAAGTAATACTAAAATAAACATGCATGCTTCATGTTCATATCTTGTTAACCGAACCCTTACGGCCCGGCTAACAGCCAGCCGCGGCGGGCGGCGCGGCAAGCGAATTCTAAAAATGCCTTTTGGTATCGAAAACGACTAGAAATTCATGATTATGTGGAAAAATGCTTTAGGAAATTGTTCAGTTGGTTAATAAAAGTTTGGGGAATACCTAAAGCGAATGGAAATTAAAATAATAGGGAAAAATAATTTCGGGGAATTCGCCTCTACAGTCATGGCGGCTTCTCAGCTCGTCGTCAAGACCGCGCAGTGATTGCCGAATTCGCTTGACGCGCTGCCCGCCGCGGCTGACTGTGGCCGGGCCGTTACTAAGTATTATTTTAATCGTTACACCACAAACCATAATCGACTAACACTTTTACTTATTTCCACTGTGCTTTTACTTCGAAATTTCTCTTAAACCACAGTATTCATAAAGTAACTACTTACTAATAAAATTACAAGTAAGTAAGTATCTATGGTTCTTAAAAGTGAGATGCGTTCTAGGCTCTTATTTCACTTTCTTGCGAACTCTCAAGAACATCACACTTTAACATGGGTTTCCATGAAAATTTTTGAAAGTGCTTTCAATCAAATAATTTTAGTTTTTCTGTTCATGGTGTTTATTGTCTTAATAAATGAGATTATCCAGGTAAGTGAAAAGTTGTATTTCAATAATTTACAGTGACAACTTTTCAGTAATTATAATATTTTTGTATAACTCGAATAAACAAATACCTACCTAACTATAATACAGTCGACACTTCGCTGTCATTAGGTATACGAATTTAATTTAAACTTCGTGAAAACTGTCTAGCTGTGGAAGTCCAGAAATAGAGCACTGGGCAGTTACTTACCTACTTAAATTAAAACTTCCATCACAGGGTAAAAAAAGATTCCTGTGCCTCCATGATAAGGCTGGTTTACATTATCTTAGTATTTAGTAGAGTGCTTAGTAGCGTGCGAGTAGATTCAAATGCGAGTGCTTTAGTAGTTTTGGTGCCTTTCCAGTGGCCGTTTACACGCTTCCAGTAGAGTGTCATTTTCGCCATACCTAATACCTATTATTTAATTCAATTACACGTCACGCGTTCACCGGCAAATGAACTCTACTAAAGACGCTACTATAATGTCGATTTACATGCTTCCAGTGCGAGTGCGAGTAAAATATCGCGCGGGGGGTGAGCGGACGCGCAGGGGGTGCTACTGGAAAGCGAGTAGAAAGGCTACTAGAACGTTACTTTCTTTAGTCATAAGACGACCGTTTACATGTTTCCACTAAAGCACTCTCCTAAAGCACTCTACTAAAGACTAAGATAATGTTAACCAGCCTTTAAGTTTTGCAATTATTTTCATTGAACTATTTATTTTGATATTTTCATTGCACTATATTCGTTGTTATATTTACTTACCTTTGAGAGGTATATTTTTATTAATGACTAGGTAAAGCTCCAGTGCCTGAATTGACAAAAACTGAAAAATGGTACTAATTTTTTTTTTGATAATGAACCGACCCCGAATTACGTAAGTCTGTTGCTAACAATTCTCGATTGAAATCGATTGAAAGCGCAGTTACATTGCTGCTTTAAGTAAGATAGTTGTCACATTGGTTCTTACTAAAGCAGCAATGTTACTGCGATTCCTGTCAGAGTTGATTGCAACAAAATTACAAAATCAGCCCACAGGTCGTCTGCCGAGGTCGAAAACATGGATTTATTTAACATTGCCTCCACATAAACAACAATATAGCCAAAAACCAAAAATACCTGATTTGATGCAACCATTACCCCCTTTTCATGTCTAATTTTACTGGGTTACATTATTCACAGATAAAATATTGCATTTGCATCCACTTTTTTTAACTTTCATGAGTAATGTTTGAACACGCCCTCTATAAATTGATTACAAAACTACACAACTAAAAGCTGCTCTACATAAGCAAAGAAAATCCAGACAGTTTGCTTTTGCTTTCTTTTTAGTTCATCATGTCCCAACTAGATGGCGCTTAACAACCTCATTCATGGATTCGCCGCTAGATGTCTCTAGCAGTCATTTTAAAGCTTGTAAGCAGCCACAAAGCGTCCATTATTATTTTACATTCGTAATAAAGCCTCCGCGAAGGTGTGAAAATGATTTTTGTTCTTAAAAGATTTTTTATTGTGTTGTTTGGGCGTGGGAACGCTTTATTCATCATAGATTATGGTCGTAAAACCAGACAGTTTGCTTTTACTTTCTTTTTAGTTCATCATGTCCCAACTAGATGGCGCTTAACAACCTCATTCATGGATTCGCCGCTAGATGTCTCTAGCAGTCATTTTAAAGCTTGTAAGCAGCCACAAAGCGTCCATTATTATTTTACATTCGTAATAAAGCCTCCGCGAAGGTGTGAAAATGATTTTTGTTCTTAAAAGATTTTTTATTGTGTTGTTTGGGCGTGGGAACGCTTTATTCATCATAGATTATGGTCGTAAAACGGGTGTATTTGGAGGCCTATAGGCCATTGTGGCTTGCATCACGTTTGGGCAGCAAAGACGTGCTGTTGCGCGCTTTTCCGATTAACGGATGAGTTTTTGTTTTAATGTTTATGGTGGGTTTATGGTGTAACTGTACTAAATGCCTACTTATATCAGTTTTTGACTGCGTTGCTGCTCTTGCGATTTGTCTACGAGAACACGAAGATGTGGTGAAATAGTCTATTTATACTAAAGCAGTTAACTTTCTAAGTTATTTTTTTACAAAGAGTAGTGCTTATAAGCACTTTTTCATGTTAAAATTAAATAAGTTAATTCACTGAATTTCAATTGCATTGTACTTATTATTTTAGCTTTAAAGCCTCATAGAAATAGATAAATTATTGCTTATATTATGTAACACAACAAAAGGAGACAAACTATAAAATCATTTTTTTAAGTGGCCTATCAGTAAAATGGTGGGCTACCTGTCATCCATTCCTATTTTATTAGAACACACAACTTTCAGTACACGATATTGATACGTACGTGACGGGAAAATACCTCGGACGGGACTGGTACTTGAGAGAGGGCCGATATTAATTATTTTTAGAATTTTGCATCACAAAACCCTTCAAAAGTTGTAGATGAGACATAGGTTGTAGGTGATACGTGGTAGTCTTTAGAATTTTGCATTACAAGAGTAAAGTTGCGTAATGTGACGTAGTTTGTAGGAAAGTTACTTAAAAAAATTAGCTTACTTTGAAACAACTATTTTATCAAAATTCGCTCTCTATCAATTTTTTTTATTATTTCTCTTACAATCTACGTCGCATTACGTAATTTTTGGCGGGGTCTTGTAAATGCATAATTCTAAAGACTGAAATACGTGGGTAACAGATATTTTATCAAAATTCTATCTCTAATAGAGGGCTCAAAGTGAAAAGCTAATTATTTTTTCATTATTTTTCCCACAACCTACGTTGCATTGTGTAACTTTTGAGGGGGCAGTTTAATGCAAAATTCCATAAATAATTAAAATCACCAGACATTTTTCCCCATCCCGTCGGTGTTCTCCTCCCGCTACGTAGGTATACTGTATATTATTGTGTGATCTAATAGAGAATTCTTTAATGAATTTCTCATGATTTATGTTTGGACGGAAACAAAGGAAAAAGGAATTGCCTTTTAAGGAAAGGAATAAGATGACCCGCACGAGCGAATTATTTCTCTTCATAATATGACTGCTTATTAATAGCAACATACGCTAACTGGCCACGACGAAAAAAAAATGTAGGCGTGAACACAAAAGTTAGTGCATTCCAGTTTAAATATAGATAACGTTCATTCATAAAATGCTCAGAAGCTTCATCAATGGAGGAGTTAGTAGACAAACATAAAAGAGTTTCCTAAAATAAATTAATGGGGACAAACTGCGTCGGACTTGATGTTTTGAGGTAAATTTGGATTTTGACATGTTGCTCCGAGTGAATGAAATAAACATTCTTTGTGAATTCAAAACAAACGCCCATTTATAAAGCATTGAAGCAATGTATTTACAGTTCCATGAAAGCTGTTTGGAGTTAACATTTTATTGTGTTTACTGTTAAGGTGGTTATACCACCGAAAGAAGCGCCCTCAAAGGTTTTTATTTAATAAGTTGTAACTTAATAGAAAAGGATTTTATTAGAACTTTTCGTGGAATTTTCAGGGCTTATGAGCCTTAAAAATATACTAGACTATGGTCTAAGTACCTAGATAGAATTTTTAGAAGGTATCACTACATTATTTCGCAGTCATGCTAGAAGTAGACAGCAAATGTGTCAAAAACGGCTATTTTTAACAGTTTTGCTATCTACTTCTAGCAGTGACTCCGAGGGAATTAATGCCCTTAATGGGCAGGTGCCCCCCTTTGCCCGTACCTCGCTACGCCCATGCGAAAGTCCATTTGTTTGTTTGTTTGGTACGCCTTCATGTCTTAACTACTGAACCGATCATCATGAAATTTTGCATACACGTTGTCATAAGTAGTTCCCGAGAGATAGCCATAAAACTGTCCACGCAGGCGATGTCGCGGGCGGCCGCTAGTATTAAATAAAATTCACCGCGGCGCCACTTTCGGTCAGGAAAGCGCCTTTAAAGCTGTTTAAAAGTTAACATTTTATTGTGTTTACTGTTAAACGGCAAATACTAAAGCTAAATTACTGAGTACTGACTCAATAATGAAGCGGCTGTATTTAAGTACTAGAGAAAAGTACCAACTAAATATTTTTTTGTTGCTATTAGAAGCATATAAAGTTAGTGAGGACGGACTAGATTAATATACACCAATAACCTTTGATCATTTATATGTTACGTATCCAATGATTGACACTGACAGCGTGACTAAAGCAAAAGAGCAAAAAGTGGTCACTTTAAGCACTTTTGCCTGTTACTACTACAACGAACTATATTTTACTGAAGTTATTGTTTGTAAATAAACTATAGATAGACCCTTAGCTTCAATCTGTACATGTGAATTTTCGATACATTATGTTCTTAGCGAGCTATAAATTTAATTAAGATGAAGGCGCCACTTGAGGGATATAGTCGCCTTAAATTGTCGTAGTGCAGCTTTTAAAGATTGGTGTGTCAAAAACAAGAAAAGTCAAACAAAAAACTTGAGTTTAATAAAATAATCGCCGAGTCAGCAGGCTGGTTTTGTCACAAAATGATTAACCTTATCTACTGTATCATATTATTGATGCAACGAAATTTGTTTAAGCCCTCACAAAGGGCCTTAAAAAAATATCACCGTGGAGGGTTTTTTCCGGAAAAAAAATCTTATTCAAATTGTGAGGGAGCGCACCTGCCGGCACGCGGACAGACGAAAAAACTGGATTGTGTATGTACGGTTGCATGTAACGTAACTTTGCGTATTGCGCCGATTTCATGTAGACCTTAGTATATAACTCATGCCGAAAAAGTATTTTTTTTTTTAAGAGATGTATTCTACATATACACTTTTGAGACTTCCGCGTGTACAGTTCATTAGAAATAAAAGACTTTTTACGGGTTAATACCAATATTACCAATTAATACCAATATACGCACTGTAATACGTAAAAAGTGTTTTATTTCTAATGAAATGTATTTTAGTCACTGACAGTGTTTGTAACAGACAAAATATGGATTTTCAATTTCATAATAGGCCAAATATTTTAGTTAGGTACTCAAACTTTATTTTTTCAGTGGTTTTTTAACAAACTATTAGACTCACTTTCAAATAATGTTTTCGACAAATATTTATTAATGAAACTGCGATATCATACACCTTTTGTCAATGTTACTAAAGCTTTAGATTTTTATCATCTTAAGCGGCCTTTATAGATAATTAAAAAAATTAGTTTCATAAAACTCTACACAGCACTAAACTTTATAAGCACATCTTTTTTATAATAAGTAAATTCGGTCGCTCATTATTTCGAAACTACTCAGTAATTCTTTTAAACCGATACAAAGCAACCGCCCAACGCAAATTATGGTTCATTTTGGGAAGTAGAGCAACTTTGAAATGGTTATTTATATTTTATTACTGAAAAAAAAGACTTAAAAATACTGTTTAAGGACTTTAAGCTCCATGTCTTGATTGAAAAACTTATGTCGTAATCAATTTGACGTGGTTTTTAACATTACATGTTTTCGGAAAAACGTTTTGATTTCAGTAAACTTAAAAAAGTTCTTTGTTTTTCGCAACGATAGTTTAATATTAATCAAACTTTTTTAAGAAAATACTATAGGAATCATAAATTAATATCTAATATGAAATGTAATATCGTCATTTCAAATTGTTAGATTTTAGATTTTCTGACGTTTGAGGTTTCGAAGGAATACATAGGGTGTTTGGTTATAGCTTTATAAAGCCAAATATGGTAAAAAAGGGACCATCAAACTGAACTACTTTTACTATGGAACTAACTCTGAAAGAAAATCAGCTGTTTCATACACTTTTTTTTAATTTTGTTTTGTTTGCTGATTTTTTTCGTGATTTCAGAGATGGTCCCATAATAAAAGTTGTTCAGTTTGATGGTCCCTAATTCCCTATATACGATATTCGGCTTTGTAAGGCTATTACCAAATATAAACATAAACACTCTGTAATCTCTGTATAAAGGAACGAATATCGGAAGAATTAATTGAAATGTATTTTCCCATCTTGCTTCTATTTTCGTTAAACCTGAATGTTCTTCGAAAACTTTTAGTAATGAAAAACGCAGACAGAACATTATTGGTATATTATAAATAAAAATAATGTAATAACTTGATGGACACGAGCGTTTGAGCATAAAATTGCTTGTATCGCAATATTGCCGCGACTCAATCCGCGCGCCGCGACAGATGTCCTGCGACTGCGCACTGTCTATTCCTAGGGTTGTCACTACATTGTTCCGGGATTTAATTTTAAGTTTTTATAATCCACACCGGGATAGCTTGGCCTTCACCTCACCTGATGATAAGTGACGATACGGCTGAATGTGGAAACGCACTACAACCGGAATCCACACCACTGAGGAACTGGCTATCTTACCTCTAACTGCCGGAACACAACAGTTTTTAAATTGTTCTTATGGCGTCAGACTTAGGTAAGATGCTAGCCAGGCGGACTTCAAATAAGACCTACCACCAACCAAACCGTGTAAAAATTGTTCCTCCCTCCTGGGAATCGAACCCGGGAACCCTGCGTCGTACACGTGTGGGACTAGACCACGGAGGCGGTTAAAAGTTGTATCATCAAAAATTCAAACATTTAAAATAATTTATTTAGTGTAGGCTTTTGAATGTTCAGAAAGCTACGCCATCGGTTCGCATACTCTATGCAAGAGAGAACCCTAGGGCCCAGAAGAACCGGCGTGAAACTACTCAAGAGAGATCAACATTTTTCCCTGTCTTATTTCGTACATGAGCATCCTTTAAGCTTATAGCATATTATTAGCTTTTCAAAGTTTATTAGGTATCGCTTTCACAAATTGTGACTGTCTTGAGGGCCTGGCGTCTCATAAAACTCAATAAACTCTAGCACGAACAGCTATTGATAAAAAAACGTAAAAGTACTCATAATAATAAATCTATGGAAAAATCAATTTCGCTTTTCAGCGGTAGGTGGCCACTGTACAAATTTCACATACAAAATTTCTCTGTCGAAGGTGTGCATTATTATTTCGATGGCTATTCGTGCTACCAGACCCCGAATTACGTAAGTCTGTTGCTAACAATTCTCGTTTGAAATCGATTAAAAGCGCAGTTACATTGCTGCTCTAAGTAAGATAGTTCTCTTAATGATTCTTACTAAAGCAGCAATGTAACTGCGATTTCTGTCAGAGTTGATTGCAACAAAGATACGTAATCAGTCGGCGGTTTGCATCCACTCCGATATGAAGTTCTCCAGCATTGTCGCTTTTTAAGAAATGCAGACAAACTTATTATTTTTCCCCATTTTCCTAATCTTACAGTCAGCCCTGATGCCCAAGCGCCTCCTCTATTTAACCTCAAACGCCGCTCGCTTTTTTGCCTACAGTTTTTATTTAACTTACCGTCTACTAATATTATGCTTATGTTTCTTTTTTTTTACTTATCTGGGTGTTTGATGAATAAAAAAAACTTTTTTCTCTTCAAGAGCTCGCATATGGCAGTCGGCGCGTGCTACGAGCACATTGCGCGTGTTTTTTTCGCATCCGATTTCAAAATTCAAATATGGCGCATATGTGCCGCGCACATTACGCGCGTTTTTGTTTTTTTTTTTATTACTGCCTCCGAAAGGAGGTCTTTGTTCTATGAATTTGTATTACTTTCAGCACTGGCAATGAATAGTTTTAGTTGACCTATTTTTCAAAGTATTTACTATGTCAATGACGTTCACATTTCACAACTTTCTTTTGTTTTTATTCTAAAAATATGTATACAGTTTAGAACTTTGTTACTTTGTTGTAGTTGTCATTTGTCATAGATTTCTTTTCAAAAAATAACAGCTTTTTAGAATGACAAAGCTATAAACTGTAACTGTATATTTATAGACGTCACTCACTGTACACTAAAAAGTAACTGTCTAAAAATTAAAATAACAACTTCCAGTATATTAGGAGAAATGTAGTGATACCTCAGAGACAGATTTTTATTGGCACCCCTTACATAAAAAAACGGTTAATTAATATCAACTTACAGAAAATTTTATTTCATTAAAAAACTGAACCCACGTCGATTTCACGGCGCTCAAAAAATCCAACAGCCGGGGCGACTGTTTCTATAAGGCTGTGTTTTTTGTCATACAAACATACACACATATTTTATGACCGCAACGAGGGGGTGTATTTTTAGAGTTCTTTAAAAGTTCTTAATTAATGGCGCCGCTGGATTAGCACTTTCTAATTTGTCTTATTTTTTTGACTTGTCTTAACCCTTTTGAGGTGTTTATTAATTTAGAAAGGGTTGAGTGTGGATAGAAAGAGTAATGGTGGGTTTTCGAAAAGAGGTGTGAAAATATTAGCCACTTTTATGTCAAATAATTTATGCAGTTAATTCTTTGACTAAGTAAATAGTTGGAAATAAGTCATTTGGCGCTATAATAACATCACCACTAGTTAAGTTTTCCTTTTGCACGCCGCAGTTTAATGTTGCACACATATTTAGCTTAAAGAGGTAACTAAATTATATCTAAGTAAGACTTTGCTCAAGTCAAGGCATAAATTGTCGAATTGTTTTTTTGCAATGACTTACTATAGCTAAATTATCAAGAGGCCTTAGTTAGTTCTAATTTTAGCATTAAATAAAATTTCTCACATTGTTTTTTTACTTTTAGGCATTCCTGAAAAAACACGTAGGAAGTAGGTACTCTTAAACCCTTATAAGGCTACCTCCGTATTTTTTATTCCGTATTTTCCGTATTTTCTTTTTATTAACGGTCCGCAAAAGAAGGGTTAAAGTTTTCTAAGAATGCAATTTCCAACTAACTAATTCTACTCGTAGTCATTAACATAAACAGTTTACACCAACTGTTTCACGTAATTCGCAAAACCGTAATATTAATTATACTCTTTTATTATTTCACAATGCTTTAAACGGACCGGCCGATAAATTGATTTGATAAAAACAACTAAAAACACATTAAAAGTACATTTACAATTGAACATGCACTAATTGACTTTGTTTTTCTGCACTCCCCTTTTTAAATGTTTTTACAACTCCTCGATAAGTCATTTGAATAATTAATGAAGGATTTTATTACTTACACCAAATAGAAATTTATTTCTTCAATTTGACGATCTTCGTGGCTGAGTGGCTTGAATACCAGACTCTTTGTTTATCCACAACAGAACTAGTTTGGCCTTCACCACACCTGATGTTAAGTGACGATAAGGCCGAAGGTGGAAGCGCACTACACCCGGAATCCCCATCACTGAGGATCTGGCGATCTTACTAACTGCTGGAACACAACAATTTTTTAATCGTTGTAATGGCGTCAGACTTAGGTTAGATGGTGGTACCTAGCCAGGCGGTCTAGAAATAAGCCCTTACCAACGAAACCGACTACAAATTGTACCCCTTCAGAGAATCGAACCTGGGACCACGGTCAATTCTACAGTATCGCCATCGAAGTCCTACCTAATCCCCGGCAGATCAATGTAAAAGAAAATTCATATAAGTAGTCTGTTTATCCTTACTTACTTTTTATTTTGTTTGGGCAGGATCTCTTCACCTATTCAATGAAAAGTACTTCCACTGAGCTAGGTGTCTGTGCTCGTGGACCGCGGTCCAACTGCTTGATGTTGGAATTTGTATAAATGCGAAGTGCTTAGAAAACTTCGATACCGTGAGTCAGGGGGCCTATTACGAAAATAACGTACGCAATTGCGTAACGCACTCACTTGGCCACAGGTAGTCGTCGTAGTAGTAATAACAAACATTTTGAATTTGGTTTTCGTAGTCCATAGACTATACTAAACGTACGATGTCGGATACGTTAGAGAAAACTGTCAAACTCACGCAATCACTTCGCAATATCGCATACAAAAGTAATTTGTAATAGGAAACAATCAAAACGAAGCACGGACGCAGCTGCGTGTATCGCATTAAACTTTTCGTAATAGACCCCCTACTCCATACATTATTGTCTCGATATTAGCTTGACGTAGTGCGACGTCACGTCTGCGTAATGTTTACATATTGTACTTTTCGCTGATTCTGCATTTCTTCGTCATTCGTCGATTGCTTATGTAGCGGTATGACCGCGCCGCTACAATTTTATCGCATAAAATTGTGATGTTACTCGTATCTAGTATTTATTTATTAAAATAAGAAACATATTCGTTGTTACGTAATGTATGGTGGCGCTAAACAAGCAAGAAGTCGTCGGAAAGTGGGCCCACACGCCCACGCGTGGTGCGTTCACCTCAGACAGACTCTTTCACTCATTAGTGGTATCAACCCAGACACAACAAACGGACGTCACTGTACTGATACATCAGTGATCGTGATCTACTTGATAATAATAATGAAAACTTTATTCTGAACAAAACTTATAGGTATTAGCTATATCCCATTCTTAGGTCCATTTCTTTACAACAGATTGAACAAATCTCTAGATATATATCCTCTTAATTATTTCAATTGTAAGTTAGCTTTATATAATTATTTAGGTAACTTGTCTTACGACGAGACTGAGGAGCTGCTTAAAATATGTAAATAAATAACATATAAGTGTTTTGTCCACTGTTAAATTAAGTTTCTGTTATCTTTAGTACTTACTTACCTATTAAAGGTTTACTTATTGTTAATTTATATAGTTAAGGATTAAATTGATAAGAATTCATTCGCCTGAAATACAGGTTATTATTATAACCTAGTTCAGGTAAATAAGTTTATATTTAGATTTTAAATTTGTAATTTATTATACCTTATTATGTTATTGTAATGCATCTTTTTATTGAATAAACGTTTTATTATTATATTATTATATATTATTATTGCTAAGTTGGTATAGGTCGAGCAATATTTAAGCAACATTCAACTCTCCACCTGAAAATTTGAATTTGTTTCATTTTGGACCTAATAGTTACGTAGGTACCTCGATTCTGTGCTTTACTGGATAAAAAAAACAAATAATTTAAAATTACTGGTAACTTCGACTTGACTATTAGACCTTTTAATGACTTGACCAAATGTCACTACGACGTATTGTAATTTCGACGTAAACATTCAACATGTGCTACCGACGATTTGTGCACTCTAAAGGCTGGTATACATTATCTTAGTATTTAGTAGAGTGCTTAGTAGCGTGCGAGTAGATTCGAATGCGAGTGCTTTAGTAGTTTTGGTGCCTTTCCAGTGACAGTTTACACGCTTCCAATAGAGTGTCATTTTCGCCATACCTAATACCTATTATTTAATTCATTTACACGTCACGCGTTCACCGGCAAATGCACTCTACTAAAGACGCTACTAAAATGTCGATTTACATGCTTCCAGTGCGAGTGCGAGCACAGAATACATAATAGTACAAGTACAGAAGATCCACTCCGCAAAGTAATTTAAATAAATAGCGACTCTATCCCATTCACAATAAAGTGCAATTCAGGTCGCACACCGCTCCCGCCCTGCAGTTATATTCACCTAGAAGTTGCCTCTCTTTCTATCGCGTAGCTCTTATCTCTTCTAACGACTTTAGGGTTTGTTCTTCTAAATAATAATTAAATAATAGGTACTTAATGTACTTAAATACATTTCAAAAAAACCTAGGCTAGGTACAGTCGTCGCCACATTAGACTATACATGCTGACTTTGAGGCAATTTGCTTTCTTACGAAATAACATTGTCATTAATAAAATTAACTTTATTTCGAAAGTAGGTAAGTAGTACCTACCTCATCTATAAATTATTATTTCATTAAATACCTAGTTGGGTGAAGATTGTTTAGCAAATAAGACAAGTAAGTACCTTAGAATAAACGGATACTAAATAATATCTAGGTAGTAGATAAGCACTTCTTACGTTTTGATGTCGTTTGGAACTTTTGGAAGTGTGAAAAACGTGAGGTTCGGATCCTTTATATTAGTATTAAGATGAACGCGGCTAGTGAGTGACTATCGAAATCGAACTGCTAACAGCCAGCCAACGGCGCCAGCCCTCTGAAATTAGTCCGTCCGGACGGACCCGCTGGCTACTTGTAGCTTCGTACCTAAAGCGCGGAGTGCGCCTAGCCTGGTGCGAGTAAAATATCGCGCGGGCGCGAGCGGGCGCGCAGGGGGTGCTACTGGAAAGCGAGTAGAAAGACTAGAACGTTGCTCTCTTTAGTCATAAGACGACCGTTTACATGTTTCCACTAAAGCACTCTCCTAAAGCACTGTACTAAAGACTAAGTTTACATTAGTAAACCAGCCTATATATTCGGTGTCGAACTTTTGGCTTTTGGCGATGTTATGTTCAAAACTCGTCCAAGTCTCGGGATTTTTCCAATCAAGTTATAGAATAATTTTGAGTTTTACTTCAATTTATTATGAATGAATGAATGAATGATTTATTCGGCGACTAGATAAAGATACATTAAAATAAATATAAAATGAATGCATTTACTCAGCATAATGTCGCACCATTCAAGAACGCCACGACGCTGGTCTTCCGCAAATGCCAAAAATAAATGAGAGAAACACTGCTACGCATAGACTGCTATTTACCGATCTAAAACTACACCACAGAATAGATATAAACTGCACTGCAATACAGCATCATTTTTAGAATGATACGAAATGTATGTCATTGAATTCTAATTAAGACATATTATATAAGTATTGTTATACATGTATGTTTTTTTTTTAGTAAATAGTTATATTTTGTGTGAGTAAATATAAAATAATATAGGTAATTAATTGAAATAATATACTTCAGAAAACGTCAAGCACCTCCACCTCATATGTTATTGAACTTGGACGAATGCTCCACCTCAACATAATAGACAAAACACATCGATTTAAGTAGGTAATATGTTTTTGTAGATTTAAAAGATAGCTTTTGTAATTTATTTTAAAAGTTCCAACGCAATGCACAAGCTTTAGCTACTAATCTAGATTCAGAGTTAGCTATATATGTGTGTAAAGCTTTCCAATATTTCATATTACATTACGTAAACATGTAAAGCAGGCACAGGACATAAATCAAATAAGGATAGCTGGAAATGTTAGGATATTGTCAAAAAAACTGACTCAACTATCACGATACAAAAATAACTAAATAACTGTCTAGAATATTTTCCCAAGGGCGAATTTTCAAAGTTGCTGATATCGTTGACCCGGGCATTGTACACAAGTACAATGTAAGCCGTTTTGGCAGCGAAACACTTTTTCAGTAGTTCCGCATAATATTCTCTAGACTAGAAACCCTTATAAATTGAGACTAGATAGTTTTCTTGTAGAGCTTGTATGCAGACTTGAAATTTATCGATATATTTCATATTAGCTTCCGCCCGCAACTTTGTCCGCGTGGATATTCTAAGGAATCCTTTAAACGGGATAAAAAGTATTATATGTTTTAATATCATCAAAATCTGATAATTATGAGGTCGATTTTCAGAAAATTACGAAAAATGTGTTTGCTCATTTGTTTTTAGTTTTCAATCATAAGCCTAATTAAAATTTTGTGAGTTTTACTATGAAAATTAACGACTTTCCATTTACAACTTCATCCCCCTTTTTACTCCTTCGGGGTTGAAATTATCAAAAACGCTGAGGCAGGTAAAAATTAATTTTCAATCATTAGCTTGAACTCAAAATTTGAAGATCCTGACTTCGAAACTGACGGATTTTTCATACAATCTTCATCCCCTATTATACCCCCTTTAGGGGTAAAATTTTTCAAAATCATTTCTTAGCGGATATCTGCATTACTTGACTATTAGCGCGCCTTTCAGCTCGATCCGTCCAGTAGTTTGAGCTGAGCATTGATAGATCAGTCTCTTAGCCTTTTATATATTTAGATTAACAGAAAGAGGTGCTGCCGTAATGTCTCTAATATCTGGTTCACGGAGGTGTTTTAAACTACCTCTAATTCATTCCCCTTTTACAACACCCCTAAATGTGCAGGAATGGTAAGTCCTTTTTTCAGTGCAGATTACGACATAGCTAACTCTCAATCAAATGAATCACAGCACAGCCCCAAATTAAACAATATCGACTCGTAATCGTAACTACCATCATCGAACATGATTTTCTGCTCACAAATTCCATGTCATTTCGCTGTCTACATCGATATCATCCCACCCCTATCTGTATGTCCTTTGGAGCGGGCCCAAAGTGGAAGGTCCTCGACCGACGGCTTAGCAACCGACGATCATAACCACCCTTGACTCGTCTACGCCAGTTATGGCTACGTAACCAAATGATAATAAATATACTCTGCTATCACACACATACAAACATGAGGAAGAAAAACAGCAGTACTAAAAGCAATTCAATCTTTACTACATAAACCCTTGAATATCGTAGAACAAAACTAGAGGTTGTAATATAAAAATGAAGACAAGAAGAAAAATCTACGAATGTCGTCAGTCGATGATCCTGTTGCCTGTTTCACAGGTTTTAATTAAGGTGGTACCCTGAGCGAAAGTGGCGCCGCGGTGAATTTTATTTAATATTATAATTCTAGCACCATCTAGCTGCGAATACTCGCGTACCTACTGTGTGTTTTGAAAACTTCATGGCGACATTTTATTTTATTTTATCGCGAGGTCTACAGCTCACGGAGCCACTAGTAATAATGTTTATCGTGGAGATTTTAGGGCCTACAGTCTAGTATTTTTAGACGGTATCGTTACATTCTCTAGTAGTCACTGCTAGAAGTAGATAGAAAAACTTGAAAAGTGGCCGTTTTTGACACATTTGCTATCTACTTCTACGAATGACTACGAGGGCATGTAGTGATACCTTCTAAAAATACTAGACCATGGGCCCTAAAATCTCCACGATAAACATTATTAAAATCTTTTTCTATTTTTATTTCGGTCATTTATTATTTATTTTATTTATTTCGGTCATACAACCGCCTTAATCAAGAAGTTAGTACCCGGACCCTGCAAACAGTCTATCAGATTAAAATCACCACAAAACAAAAATATGTTTTAACTAACCTTGATATACTCGTAGCGTAGTTACATCTCGGATGATAGGGATATTGCTACGATTTTACGAGAGTAAAAATCTTAAGTTTTTTAAAGTACTAGCGACCGCCCGCGACTTCGTCTGCGTGGATAGTATTTTGTCTATCCCTCAGGAACAGTTCCTTTTTTCGGGAGGTACCCTTCTGAGCCCTTGAGGATATGTATGCAAAATTTCATGATGATCGGTTGAGTACCTAGTTAAAAAGTGAAGGCGTAACAAACAAACAAACAGATTTTCGCATTTATAATATTAGTAAGTATGGAGATGTAATCTATGGAAAAAAATAAAACTACATATGTTTATTGGGTTATTGTAAACTCGCCACGCCACTTATGTAAACTCGTTTTGAAAAGTTCCATACATTGAAAGTAAATTCGCCACTCTTAAAAAAATATCTGTACATTCTTTTTATTATTTATGCTCAAAGGAATCCGTAATGGCGGTGTTTATATAGGCCAAACCAGAATAACAACTCATCATCCCTTAGGAAAATTCTAATACCCACAATGATCTTGGAAAAGCTCTCTATACAAATGGTCATATACACATAAATCATGTCGGTCCGTCTGTGAAATGCCTGATGACGTAGCGATTCCTATGTAAATGTTGTTAATGCTACATATAGTCTACCTAAAAGGATATGTTAGGGGTTAAAGTATGTAATGGCGGTTTTGTATGGAGAATTTTAAAGGATTCGCATTTTCCATACTAACATTTTCTTGATTTATTTAACAACCATGAACGCTAATGTTTTAAATAATAATAATAATACTTTATTTCAGAATACAAAGTTCTATAGTCATTCATTCAATAAACATAATATAAATAATAATAAAAATGACAATTTAGAATATTACAAATTAAATTAAATAATATAATAATTAAAAATACGAAATGATAATAAAATAAAATGAAATAAAAATAATTACAATTAAGTTTAATTTAACCAATACATTAGTCCAGTGGTGGCTGATAGGACACTCGTACCTACCTCCCACAGCTCTCAAGATGCTATTGCTGCTGCCGCACACTCGGTTCATGAGTGAGGCTACTTTTTTGCGCATTATGCGAACATGCCGGACGCGCTGTAGCGCCACGGCAGCCCCAACAGCATCCTGAAAGCATTATTGTACTGCACACATAGAGCGTTGTAGGCCTTCTGCGTATATCTCACCAAAAGTGTAAAAAGATTGGCAGAATGATTTAAAAATGATTTTAAATCTTTTATGTACAAATGTTTAAACACTCTGCTAACGAATACGTGAGTAAAACTAAGTTACAACTAATTAAGTGGTCATTTCTGCTAACGAAAAAAGGAGTTCAGGAAAAAATCAGAAATATTTTTGAAGTGAAAACTTCTTTAGCGGCGTTGTACGCTTTTTTTGTAATGGGGAAAAAATGTTAAACTCGCGTCAATAAGAATCACGTGACCTTGATCGAAAATTCATAAGCAGATGTGACGGATGGAGAGTAGACAGCCCGCGGCGGAAGTATCCCCCTCTCTTTCTACTAAACACTAGTGTCACCATAGCAACGCGCACATTTTCAGGGTTCCGTACGCAAAGGGTAAAAACGGGACCCTATTATTTAATTCAATGTCAAAACTCTAGATTATCTGTCAAGCTATGGATAAGACCTTCGTGCAATACTGTTCTGTATTCGTAAATTCAAATGCAGAGTAAATTCGTAAGACGGCCATTCGAGCAAAATTATTCCCTAACCATTCCAAAATATCAAAAATACAAAACGTTAATATTCAAGTTTTCACTTCTGTCGGCACTCCCGGAGTGCAACCCGTTTTTTTATTGCTGATAGTGTACCGTTATGATCATAATTTGAAATAATAAAAATCGGCAATTACACAAACAGGAAGCAAGAATAGGACAAACTCTAGAACTAAAATACTAAACACAGTATTCTATAAACCTTTTTTATGAAGAAAAAGTGTTGCAAAAGTTATGGGCCTTATTCATAGGTTCTGACTGGCACATGTTGGTAATTTTTTTTTCAACACACTTGCTCGTAAAGTGAGCCCTAATACATCGCTTTTAGGGCCATAAACCGAACTATAACAAACGCGTGCAATAATATATAAAACACTAGTTGGTTATAGAATTATCCCTACAAAGTTAAATAGGTACCTTACTGCAAGTATAGAACTTGCAGTAAGGCGTAAGTAAGGTAAGGCGAGTAAACAGAGCATTTTCAATTTAACCGGGTAATACAGTTATTTTTTTAGTAACAACAAAGAGGTTTTATGCCGCTGAAAATTCATTTGCATTTTTGGAATAAATAAATGTGTAGGTCCTTAATTAAGTCAAACAAATAATTATTATTATCAAATTATTTCTTATTTACAATAATTTGGTAAAAAATATTAAAATATTAGCATTTTATCACTTAAATTTATAATTTTGAAGTAGGCTGTATGCTCACTAACCCCTTTGTTCGCAAAATATTCTTGCATTGGGCGTGTGAAAAAAACAAAAAAAAAAACCTGCGCGCCTTTTGTCATTATGATTATCATTTTGTTTTTGTCGTATTTGTTGCTGTGTGGTAAATGACTTTGTTTTTTCCTCGCAAATGTGTTGAAAAACGTCGTATGAAACTCGTGAGCTCTTACTTATTGCACACTCGGCTGAGTTACGCCCTCGCCTGCGGCTCGGGCTACAACCCACAGCCTTGAGTGCAATAAGTAACCTAAGCTAACTTGTATCATAATGTACTATTACAACTGAAACAGAATTTTCATGAAAATATATTTTACGTAAGTTAACTGCAGCATATCAGTACTTACCTCTATCACGAACATCTATCGAGAAAAAAACGTGCGTAAACGTACTCGATGAAAAATTTCATCACGATTTGCAGCGGTAGATGGCGCTGTACAAATTTTCCATACAAAATTACATTCTCGAATTATTATGCGCCTTTTTTTCTCGATAGTTCGTGCTACGGGTACCGAGACCAACGTAAGAAAAGTAACCAACAGAAACACAATAAAATCGAAAAGAAGTGCTATAATTTTACTGCGGTTCTGTGTTAATTGAAATTAACTGACGACTTCAAATTGAGCTTTAAAACTTACCCAACCTTACAGAAAACATATTTTTCCTAATAATTAAATTCTTATCGCAGAAATATTGTAAAAAAACCGGTCAAGAGCGAGTCGGACTCGCGCACCGAGGGTTCCGTACCATCATAATTGCACCATCAAACCACACTGCAGAGTAGAATAATTAAATTAGTATTGTAGATATAGGTCAGCGCTATCTCTTGACCGATAGTGGAACTAATATTAACTTTTTTATAAATTTGTTAATTTCTAAAAAAGTGTGCTATATTGAGACATCGTTTTATTTTTCCTGTAATCTTTATATAAACTGCTATAACATAGAATTATTTCAGATTTTTCTCTTTGCAAACTTCGGAGATAAGGGGGGGGGACGGTCATTTTTTTTACATTTTTCATCATAAGTCGAAAACTATGCGGCCTAAAACAAAAAGAAAAAATGATTGAAAACGTGCAAACGGCGCTCTTTCATATGATACCCAACATGCCCTAGTAGCCCCACTTAAAAATTTTAAGACCCCTTTTCAGTCCCTGTTGTAAAAAAGACATTATTTCTTTTATTTATTTTTTATTTGCAAAATAGTTGGGCAAATGTCATCTTAAGAGGAGGCTCCCAGAATTTGGCAATATTTGAACTCAAATAGTGACGTCTGTATAATCTCAATGAATGTCAAATTCAGATATATGCTTTTATGGACCTTCATTTAGTGGATGACGGCAGGATTTCAGAAATTATTGAGTTTGGTTCGATAGTTTTTTATTCTGAAAACATGTCTTTTTTAGGGGAATTTTTGAAATATCTCTTTAATTATACATCGTTTCTAAACAAAATTTATGTAAATCAAAAGCAAATTACGTGTTCCAGTGACTGACGGCACAAAAATCGTATATATTAATTATTACTATTGTTATTACCAAAAAAGAGATTAAATACCAGCGTGCTGCGGGCGCCGCCTTCGTTAGTACTGCGCAGTGCGCCGTCGAGGTAGGACGTGTGTCGCTCGCGCATCGAATTTTTTATCAGTACGAGCATTGCTTTGCAATCTATCTATACAGTTGTTTAACGTATGTACTTGCGCAGAGCAACGGAGGAGATTTCGCGAGGGCTAGGGCGGTTTCCCTCAAATTTTTATGATAAAGATTGTATAACTGTGGTATGGGTAACAAACAGCAAAGCGCGCGTGTTCATCGTTCTGGCAGCGCCACGGTTTCCGATTTGCGTGAATTAAATACACCACGAATGTCAATTTTTTGCCAGTCGGGAGCCCCCCACTGGAAGAGGTACATCCGAAGATGTACGTATATGTCCATTATTAGGTTTGAGGAGCCACGTCACACCATTATTTAGCAGCAAAGTAGATTATTTTGTAGCACAAATCCTGAAGTTAGCATCATAATATACCACGAGAGGTATCAATGAAAAGGTGGCTCCTCAGTCTAAACATCAGGTTTGAGGAGCCACTCTGGAACTCGCTAAGTACCAGTTGAATACTTTAGAAAATTAATGCATCGTTTAGCAGCAAATGTGTAAAGTACTTGCTAATTTTTTTTAATTTTTAGCTCAGTAGTGCTGGAGAACGCAATTTGTATGGCTCCTCAATGCTGACGTTTTGCATATAAACAACTTACTTACTGTACCTACCTCAGATAACAATGGAATCAAAACCAGATACGCTTACATTTAGCAAAAATTTCTGTTATATATGGCTTTTTTCGTTTCCACAACGCGATGTGGTCGTTTGGTATGTTGACCACGACGCGAATTTCGCTTTGTGGTATTTCTATGATTACCACAACGCATTCTGTGCGCTTTTATAAGAGCCATGACACGGATTTCACGTTGTGGCATTTTTACAGTGACCAGAACGCGTTGTGAGCGTTTTTTCGCTCAAGATCCTTAAGGATTCGCTGTAAAGGGTGACCACATTTTGCAAGGGGTACCTGAAAATTAATATCTAACTTACCTACCTACAATAATATTTATTTACTTAAAACGCTTATAATATGGTCATATTTTGACAACCTTCTTTGAGCAAAGTCGAGGTTGCCGCGGTCTTTCAATGGTGACGCTACAAAGTTGTATGGGATTTCACTATTGTCGAGTTTTAGCTACCAGCAATTTCCTTTGAGTTTTCTTTCAAACATAGGTGAAAAATAGTACATTGTACAATCCGCGCAGATAAAGAATGGGATTGAACTAAATCTACTGGAGCCCCCATCAATATGGGAGTGCCGCAGGGATCAATATTGGGCCCATTGCTGTTTCTAATTTATATAAATGACCTTCCCAACTACGCGAATAATTTATGTGAGACAGTACTATTTGCGGATGATACTTCTTTAGTTTTCAAAGTTAACAGAGATAATAACTGTTCGGACAAAGTAAATAGTGCCCTCTCTAAAGTTTCATACTGGTTTAATAGTAATAATTTAGCACTTAACCCCAAAAAAACTAAATGTGTAAAATTTTCATTGCCTAATGTTGAGCAGACAGAATTAAATATTAATTTGAATGACGATGAAGTCGAGTTTATTGAAAGTACAAAATTTCTAGGTATTGCACTAGATTCTCGACTGCAATGGGATCCACATATCGAAGCCTTGTCAAGTAGACTTAGTTCAGCGGAATTCGCTGTTAAGAAAATAAGGCTTTTTTAACTGATATTGAAACGGCAAGGTTAGTATATTTTAGTTATTTTCATAGTGTAATGTCTTATGGACTGCTATTGTGGGGCTCAGCTGCCAGTATTGAAAATATTTATGTACTGCAAAAAAGAGCTGTTTGCGCCATATACAATCTTCGACAGAGAGATACCTTGAGAGAACTGTTTAAAGAAATAAATATTTTAACTTTGGCAGGCCAATACATGTAACCTTGAGAGAACTGTTTAAAGAAATAAATATTTTAACTTTGGCAGGCCAATACATGTATGAAAATTTAGTTTATGTAAGAAAACACTATGATTCATTTGCTAAGAACAGCAATAATCACCAGTTTAATACAAGAAATAAAGATAAACTTGCCGTTCCAAGATTTAGGCTTGCAAAAACTAGAGGTTCATTTATGGGGAAAGGCATATCCTTTATTAATAAAGTTCCACAACAAGTTATTGATCTTCCTTTGCATGAATTTAAAAACCATGTTAAAAAAACGCTCATGGGTAAAGGTTATTATAAAGTAGACGATTATCTTAAAGATCAAAATGCGTGGAAATGATGTAACACATAACTACTATAAGTACTTTGTTGCCAATGATAGTAATATAATAAGTCTATGTTTGTTGCCAATAATCCTGTCACCCTGTTGTAATTATCTGGTAACGATATATTTAAGTTTGTAAATATCGTTACTTATTGCTATTAAAGCTGATAAGTTTCTTGCGCCCGTTCTTCTTGTCAGTTAAAAAAGCACCGCACGTCTGCGAGAACGAGACAGTCGGGTTGCTCGTCAGTTGCCGTACAGCTCTTGGCACCACCGCCCCGCGAACCTCTCCTTGTTGCCTCTCATTCAAAACATGTAGGACGATAGTATTTGACTAGTAACCATGCTGTTGTCATAATTCACTCGGACAAAATATTTTTTTTGCAAAAAATTACCTACCTATTTTTTTTTCAAAATTGAAGAGTTTTAATGATACCTAATGTCTAGAAAAAATTTGGATGGTGTTAAAAAAATGATCCTGTATAAAAAACTCGCACTTGACCGTTTTTTGACCTTTCAATAAATACTTCTTATCTACTTCCGGGGTATCATACGAAGGTGGTTTGATAAGTCCGTGACTTTGTGAAGAAGAAAAAAAATTTTAAAGAATATTTTGTTTTATTTTTCTACATAATCTCCTTTCAGCTCTATACACTTCGACCAACGATGTTCCAACTTCTTCAACCCATCCAAAAAATAGTTTTTATCAAACCCTGAAAAATAGGCTCCTGTTTTAGCTATCACTTCTTCATTGGATGAAAATCTTTGTCCACCAAGCCATTTCTTCATGTTTGGGAAGAGGAAAAAGTCACACGGAATCTATCCAACAAAGCAACATGGTAAGCTCCGGTAATTGTCTTGCCTTTCTCCAAAAAATCGATGTAAATAACACCTTTGCTGTCCTAAAAGACAGTGGCTGTCTCTTTACCAGCCGAACAAACAGTTTTTGCCTTCTCCGTGGCACGTTTACCGGTAGAAGTCCGCTGTTTTGATTGTTGCTTCGTCTTTGGCGTATATGGTGGACCCACGTTTCGTCAAGTGTTACGTACCGACGAAAAAAATCACTTGGATTGCGGTTATACAAACCTAGCATTGTTTAGAAGTTGTTACACGAGTTCGTTTTTGGCCGACTGTCAGCAAACGCGGCACCCATCTTGCAAAAAGGTTTTTCATGCCGAGAATATCGAGCAAAATATGAAAAATTCGTTCGGTAGAGATGTGAATAGCATCAGCTATCTCGCGTATCTTCACTTGACGGTCTGCCATAACAATGTCGTGGATTTGCTAACAATATCTTCAGTGGTGACCTCAATCGGCCTTCCTGGGCCGTCGGCGACAGTTGTGGTGGTACGACCACAACGAAATTCAGTAAACCACTTATGAACCATTCCATGAGATGGAGCAGAGTCCCCATAATATTTTTTCAGTTTATCCTCCGTCTGCTTAATGGTTTTACCACGTAAAAAGTAGTATTTTATCAATACGCAAAATTCGTTTTTCTCCGTTATAAAAGAATATCCCGACCTCACTTGCATAAATCCTTCCATTTTTTTTAATTTCGCGCCAATTTAAAAAAATGCAACAGCATAAGCTCAGCAAAGGAAAATTGAATTATGAAAAAATATTGTATTCAACCTTAAAGTCACGGACATATCAAACTGCCCTCGTAGGGGGGTCGAAAAAAACCTTATTTTTTGGCTCCGATGCACCGTTTCCGAGATATTTGCATTTTTGTATATTTTTTTCAAATTAGGTTATTATAATAAGTACCTATTATAGTATAGTCCGACTTACCTCAGTGTCTCAAGACGAAAGTCTATGAACAGTGTGTGTTGCCAGTGATGACTTATGGCAGTGAAACGTGGTCGCTAACTATGGGTCTCATAGGGAGGCTCAAGGTCAGCCAGCGTGCAATGGAGAGAGCCATGCTCGGCGTTTCCCTGCGTGATCGAATCAGAAACGAGGAGATCCGCAGGAGAACTAAAGTAACCGACATCGCTCGAAGGATTGCTCAGCTGAAGTGGCAATGGGCAGGACACATAGCGAGAAGAACTGATGGCCGTTGGGGCGGGAAGGTTCTGGAATGGCGACCGCGCACCGGACGACGCTCCGTGGGTAGGCCCCCGACAAGGTGGACCGACGATCTGGTGAAGGTCGCGGGAAACCACTGGATGCGGACAGCGCAGGACCGATCGTCGTGGAGATCCTTAGGGGAGGCCTATACCCAGCAGTGGGTGTCGTGCGGCTGATATGATGATGATGATAGTATAGTAGGTAGTACTCGCATTTTTGAGTAAAGCACTATACAAGCCTTGGTCCACAATGACTGCACTGCTGGCCACGCTATGTATGATGGCCTCGAGCTAAGCTTAACTACGCTCTCGGCCTTCAAGCTTAGTCATCATTGCAGCCCTTGCTGTCCGCGCTATAAAGGCCTACCTAACCTAACGTATGATGTCAAAGTAAATAAAAAAAAACTATTTGTCCTGGTTTCATTCATATAATACGGTTACTTTTTACAGCGAATTCTTAAGGAATATCGAAAACTAAAAGTATTGTATTTCAGTCACCGGAAGAGAAACAGTGCTGAATTTTGAGGACCAGAACTCAGCCACTGATATCGCATTATCGCGTTGGTATTATTATTATGTAGGTATTATTTCGTTGAAATTGTCTTTTCTGTATTTTATAGGAAGTAGAATTGTTTTTTTTTGTTTGTCTGTTGGTTGTCGTCACCAAGTAGGCTCCTCCAGAATACTAGCGTTGCATTGCTGAGGTTGGGGCCTAGTTGGCCGCACACAAATTAGTTCTAAGTTCGTGTAGGTACATTGTTTTCTTTTTTGTTTTGCTTTATAACTTTTATTTTTAATTACCTTACTGTCTATAATGTTTTACGGTCAATAAATATTTTTTCTTTCTTTCTTTCTTTCTTCTTAGTACCTAACTAATTTATATGTGAATATACTGAATGGGGAATAGTAAAAAGCATTTTCTTTAATTTTCTTTCTTTCTTATTAAGCTATGTAAGCTTGCCATAAAAATATAAATACTTATCTATAGTTATATTACTTACTTTTATACGTACCATTATAATTCTAATGAGTGTTCTCAGAACAGATCAAGCCTTGTTTGCAGGCAAAGAGATACATAAAAATCATATAATATATATTTTTTAAATCAGTTGAAAATTTTGCACTATAAAAATCGGAAACCGGGGCGCTGCCAGAACGATGGACACAAAGCGCTCGGCCGCGCGATAGAGTGCGGAAGCGAGACAGTTGCGAGTAAAATAAGTGGGTGGGGGGCAGCGAACGCACGTAAAAATTTTGCAAGCGGACTCTTAAACTATTCCAAATTTCAAGTTGATGCCATTAGTAGTTCCCGAGATATTCAGCTGTGACAGACAGACAGACAGACAGACAGACTGAGTCACACCATAAGGGTTCCTTTTTTACCATTTTGGTACGGAACCCTAAAAAGTGACAATTTCACGTCTGGGATGGGAGGGCGCCTCGTGAGCTAACAACGAAATTAATTTCGCTGCAATGCAATCGTGTGAACGTGATAGCCATCTGCGGCTGTTGGCTTAAAAATGTTAAATAAACTTTTGTATGGGTGTTGTGCTAATTATTTTTTTATTTAAGGCGTGCTGTGTGAAGGAATGCGAGATTTTTATAAAAGTATTCGGTTTTTAAGTGTCCGTTGTTTAGTTATGTTTGGTTGGAGTATAAGCAAGAAGTTTTTCAACAAAATAGTTATTTAATAGTTTTACTAGCCATGCCATTACTTACTTATGGCGGTTCCCTGGCCGAAATTGGCGCCACGATGAATTTTTTTTTTATTGTAAATCTACTACATAATATTTTTTTGGGCCATAGTCTAGTATTTTTCAAACAGTATCATTACATTCCCTCGTATTCGCTGCTAGAAGAAGATAGCAAACAAACCTGGCCGTACCACTAAAAGAGGCAATTTTTTACACATTTGCTATCTACTTCTACTAATGTCCACGAGGGAACGTAGAACATTATACATAATATACATACATGATACCTTCTAAAAATACTAGACTATGGGCCCTAAATATTCCACGTAAAGTTTTATTAAAATTATTTTCTATTCACAACTATTAAATAAAAACCTCTGAGGGCACCACTTTCGATAGACTATCCACCTTAATACTTTTTTTAGTCCTTATCAACAAAAATTAAGGCAACCGTTTATTAATGTTTCTTGATTCGCTCTTTTGGAAAGACTTTATTATGAACACTTCCATTAAATGCTACTACTGTAGCATTATTTCTACTGTGGCATTGTTTGATAACTGTATTGCGAGACATTTCATCATAGTTAAAGTATTTGAAATGTCTGTCTTTGCAATTGTTATTTCTCTTATAATTTTATTCATTGTTATTTTATCCATTATACTCTATTTGCATTCATACTAATAAAACTGTGCTGATATGGAGAATTAAAACTGTGCATAAGCTCTATAAAAAAAAAAGAAAAATTGATTCATCAACCAAATTAAAAAATATGAGACGAACAATTTAGGCTAGGAACTAACAGTTATACAGTACCTAATTAAAATAACAGTAAGTAATATCTTTACACAGATTTGGTAACTACTTAAAGTTTAAACACTTTTGTGGCAAATCTTAATTAATTTTGTAATTTTTGTATCGCTCGCACCATTTACGACAAATCGACCAAAAATATCGGATTGACAAGAGGACAGGCCCATTTAGACTTGGCGATAAGTCAGCACAGAGCCATTAAAAGGAACAGAAACAAAACGGTTATAATTAAAAAAACTTGGCGAATTTTCCAGAGTTTTCTTTTTCTTACAAAAATTAATCGCATCTCTATGTTTAAAAAGAAAACAATAGTACAGATTACCACAGCCACTGATCCTCCTATATAAAGGACTGACGGGTTAATATCTATACAAAATACTCAATGTCAAAATAAACTAAAATTTGTGATTTGATATATTAATCTGGCGACTTAGTTTATCTAGGTAATAAACACATTACACAAATGTAGCAAAATCCTTAACAAATACTGCTGCTTAAAAATAGAGTTCGTAACAAACCCAATATACAAATCAATCAAAAAATATACATTTATTTTATCGTTTCTTTTTTCAAAAACTCATTAAGTGGATATTGCCGTCTTTGATATCATAATGACGTAATTTTACTTTTACGTTAAAACAAAATAATCGAATAATAATTATTTTGTTTTAACGTAAAAGTGAAATTATGATCTTTTTCGTCAAAACTCTAGATTTCCTGTCAAGCTATGGATAAGACTTTCGTACAATACTGTTCTGTATTCGTAAATTCAATTGCAGAGTAAATTCGTAAGACGGCAATTCGTGCAAAATTATTCCCTAACCATTCCAAAATATCAAAAATGCACAACGTTAATATTCAAGTTTTCACTTCTGCCGGCATTCCCAGAGTGCAACCCGATTTTATTTAGTTACTTTGTAACGTGTACTACAATAGTTTATTAGTCTCTGTCCGTCTGCTTGGCCCTTTGGAGGCAGTCTAGACGAGCGACTGTTGTGATAAGTCGGCCGACCGCTTCGGCCGACGCCTTATTTAGCGTCGCTGCGATTTGACCGAAACTACCGTTTTAGACAGCTCCAATTCCAGACAGATTTAACCCCAGACAGGCAAATGTCACACCAGATCGATGAAAGTCATACGATTTTTATTACGATAATTCATTTAATATAAAAAATACTACAAAAAATCTACTCACCCGTAGCAGCTCAGACGGGATACTACGGGCTGCTACGGGTGAGTAGATTTTTGTAGTATTTTTCTATTAAATTAATTATCGTAATATAAAAAAAAGCATTGTGAATGCCTTCTATCTAGAATTTTAATAATCATACGATTTTTGCTATATATAAGTATAATTAAATTGATGTGCATGGAAAAAAATACAAGATTGTCCGATCTAGCCATTAATACAAACCATAGACATAGAAAAATTTTCGCTGCGCTCAAGATACAAACTAAGGTTAAGTATGAGCTTTTTAATAAACACAAGAGACTAGGTAATATTAATGACTAGCTTGCGCCCGCGACTTCATCCGCGTAAACATTCGGAAAATCCCTAGATCCCTAGGGATTTTTATTTTTTTATTTTTTGACCCGGGTATAAAGTACAACTATTTATGTATGCTAGCCAACCCAAATCCGTTCAGCTATTACTGCTTTATAGACTAACAAACATCCAAACATTCACATTTATAATATTAGTAGGATATCCATATCCCGTTCCTGTTCCCGTCCCGTTCTAGTTCCCGTTCCCGTATTATTATTCTATACAAAATTTGGACTCCCATTTTAGCCCCTTTAGGGTTGAATGATGTCCACCGTGTTGGACTTCAAAATGAATGCCATTTTCACAATCAACATCCCATTAAACCTTAATATATTGATCTTTAAGATGGTATTTTAAAATAATGCATTTTAATTGCACTTCGCGTACAACCAGCCACTTATAATGTGAGGTTAATTTACTTAACCTCTCTAGAGATAATTATGCCTACATTTTCATACTTAAACTAGAAATTTAGTCCGTTTTAAAAACGTGTTTTTAAAAAAGTTAACCCAACAAAGTACTCGTCAAGACGATTCAAACGAGCCCAAACTCGATGGGGTTGCATGGTTTTATTGCAGAGTTCCTAAGGCCTTCCTCCGGCTCCATCATCAGATCCTCGGACACTATTTCCTATTAAGTACTCGTCAAGATGATTCAAACAAGCCCTAATTTGATGGGGTTGCACGGTTTCAATATTGAGTTCCTATGGCATGGCCTTTCAGCTTTATCATCAGACCCTGGATCTCGTCTCCCATTAGAGTACCTGTCAAGACAATTGTAACGAGCCCAAACACGATGGGGTTGTATGGTTTCATCATAGAGATCCAATGGCCTTCTTCCGGATCCATCACCAGATCAGCTCAATGACACCATAATATTGCATTGCCTTCCAGTTCTGATCTATGTTCAAAGTTTCTAGCTCATTGGGAAGCTAGTACTAAATCGTTCACAAACTTTGCGGAGAAACAAACGAACGAACACACAAACAAACAAACAAACGAGAAAGCAACCTAATAAAAACGTGTTAAAAAAATGTATCAATATGTCTCCTTAAATAGCAAACAGATTTCTTTTAACTTGACGTTTTTCCGTACATGTCGTCTACATGTTGAGTCAAGTAGGTACGCGGTGTATTTCCATACATTTCGCTAAACGCGTGTTTGAGCGGCGTTTGCAAATAAACGGCGCGCGCGCCGGCCCCCTACAGACCTGCGCGCAGAGCTAGGAGTCTACTACACCGGACAGGGATTATTTTTAATAACTTCACTACTGAGGAGGTCTTTCGTATAAATGGATAAGGAGGATAGGGCATCATACATAGCAGTGCTCAATAAATAAAATAAAAATAAAATAAAATAAATTGCATATAACCTAGGTATTAACGACTGCAAATGCAGACAGGACCAACTGCTTAACGTGCTTTCCGAAGTACGAAGGAACTCGAGTTATCAAATTGGCCCAATCCGATGGTTAGCCCTAGCAATAGGTTGTGCTGTACCGGCACTAAACCCGCAGGGCAGCTTGTGGCGAGCTGTTGGTGAGTAGCGACACCATTATGGACCCGAGTGCTCCCGGGAGTCAATCCAGGCCCTCGCCCCCGCAGCAGGGGTAGACCCCAAGGGGGCCTGAGGACTCCCGCCCCTGGCTCGCCTTCAACGGCAGTCCAGGGTGGAGTCGTTAGAGCTATACGCTCGCAGAGTGGAAGTGAAACATGCGTAAGACACGAGTTAGCACACTGTCCCATGTACAGTGGGTAGAAAGCGGTGCACACCTCTCTACACCCTGCAGCCGAAGACACCGATGTTGCTCTCTTGCTATTGCGGCTATTTTTGGAGAGCCCATTTAGTCATTGGCTAGTCACCGCCTGCCAATTTTTCAGCCTGGGAGATTATGATAAGGCAGGTGTCCGGTAGTCTCTTTCCATAGCCCAAATCCTAGTCCACCTCAATCCTAACCAATAGCCCACTAGTCCTTAACCAGTAGATTCCATAGTTCCTGTGCATTTGCTGGGGATGGTCTCTGAGTATATCAAACTGATGTAGTCTGAGATTAGATCCAGCAGGTGTACCACACGCATATTAGAGTAAAGTCGCTAAAAATGTTGGATCCATATCCCCACGCAAGCCTTAAAGGACCGGGTCACTTTTGGCCCGTGAATTCCTAAGCGTACAATAATAATAATAAAATATTTATTTATTTCTCCCCTTTACATCATAGGTAATTGTAGGCCGAATTCAGTGAAGTCATAGTACGAGTATCATCATAGTACTTATATCTATTCTGTGTTATAATGCCGCCAGCAAATATAATAAAATAGGTTTTCTATTAGCATGAAGTATCTTGAACCCCATCTACATAACTTCAGGCGATATTGGGGGTTGTTCGTAATTTAGCAATCAGTGTCAAGAGTGATCTGGTGCGATTCGTATTTTTTCTCGTAGATAATTATTTAGTATTGTATAGGTAAGTGTCACAGAATTTCCATTAAATTTTATGGAGAATGCTACCCAAAAAGGAACGTGTCTACACATTCTATGTCTTGCCCCGGGATCAAAGCGAGCGACGCCGACGGTTACCGTGCCGGCGGCGACGGCGCGTTCGCAGACGACGTCTCGACGTCCTCTCCCCTCCCCCTCCGCCCGGCGCCAGCGCATCTCCGCATGTGAATAGTTCAATTAAATCACACACGTGAATGGTTGATTTACTTAGTTTAGTCGTATTTGTGTTAAGTGAGCTTAGATTGGTCATAATGTTAGCTATATGATAATTACTGTTGGGTTAGGCATATGATTCCCCCAAAGATCTTCACTACCGCACTGCATGCATCCAGCGGCTTCGCCTTACCACTATATCGTCCTTAAAGGTGTGTTCTGAAATAGTCTCTTTTCGCGTCCCTCTTGAGATTTTAACAGAGGCATGCCTCATTGCATTGAATAGCGCATGCCCTATTTTGAAAACGGTTTCAAAACGTCAAGTTTGTATGGCAGAAAGGTACGCACGGTATGGAGGCAATATTTAAAGCGTCTGACGCAAGTTGAATTGAAAGTTGAAGTGACTCGGTGAAGACAGACCAAAATGGTATTAATCGTGAAAGTTAATTTTAACCTAAGGACGACCCTTTTAGCTGATAATGTCAAGGGTGAACATTTTCCATTTTCTTTTAAACTCATTTTACAAGCTAGCATTACAATTAGCTGATGTTATCCTTTATGAACGGTGATTCACTCTCCTATCTTTAGAATTGAGTTATTTTCACTATCATTATTAACCTTTGAACTATGGTATATTTTAATACCATTATTACAAGCTTTAAAGGGTTTAGAATAGAACGTTCATTGTATATCATTTTTTTTTCCATTTCGCGAGCTTTTTTATTATGTTCTTAAATACATATCAGGTGGAAAAGTTCTCGCAATAAACACGCACGTGTGGAAAAAAAATGAAAATTTCCACCATGTAGAAACTCGAGTCGAGTGAAACACTAGAATTTCCAATTGAAACGACTATCTTCAATTGGAAATTCTAGTGTTTCACTCGACTCGAGTTTCTAACTCAAGGAGCTCGATGGCGCAGTGGTTTAGCGCTTGGTCCTGCGCCAAGTGTCGGTCATGGTATGGGTGACCAAAAATGTATCATCTCGAGCTCCTCCGTGCTTCGGATGGCACATTAAGCTGTTGATACCGGCTGCATTTGTAGTCGTTAACACCCACCAATCCGCACTGGGCTCGCGTTGTGGATTATTTATTTATTTATTAATCTTTATTGCACAACAATACACCAAGTAAGGTACAAAGGCGGACTTAATGCTAAAAGCATTCTATACTAGTCAACCATCAATAAAAAGACATTCATGAATTTGCGGTACATACAAAGGAGTTACAGAACCTTAAAAAATATTTAAATAACACATAGATAAATAATACATATAAAAATAAATAAACCTTAATATATAAATACATATATTATAAATATATAACAAAAATAACAAGAAATAAGTTTGAGACAATGATCATTCACATTTCCAAAAAAAAGCATGAGCGTTTCTTTTAAATGAAAATTTGCTAGGAGATCTCCTGATAGTTTCAGGGAGATTATTCCAGAGGCGGGTAGCTTGCAGCGTAAAAGAATCAGACATATAGCCAGAACGAAAGAGAGGAGTGGAGAGAGCAAGAGAATTGGCAGAGCAAAGGGGACGATCGTGAGTATCACAGAGATACTGAAATTTGCATTTCAAGTATTCTGGAGAATGGGGATTGTTGAGGATGGAATAGAGTGAGCAGAGCAGCCTTAGCTGTCTGCGTAGACGGATAGGGAGCCATTTAAGCTGAGACCGGTACGAAGAAACATGATCAAATTTACGAAGGCAAAATATGAAACGAATGGCATTATTAATAAGCCGGTCCAACTTATTAAGGAGATCCTCATTCAAGTCAGGGTAGCAGACATCAGCATAATCAATGAGTGGAAGAATTAAGGAAGTTACTAGAGTGATTTTTGTGCGAATGGGAAGAAAGTTCCTAAATCTGTTCAGAAAGCTTAGAGAGGCTATAACAGATCGACTGACCTCAGCAACTTGCGTTGTCCAACTGAGAGAAGAGTCAATGTGCAAACCAAGGTTTTTAACGCTAGTGCTGAGGGGGATTGTGATGTTGTCAAACATTATGGGCTGTACAGAACTGTAATCAATCTTTGCGATCTGTTTCAAGCCTCCGACAATAATTGCCTGACACTTGGATGGGTTAACAGCTATACCAAAGTTGGTCGACCATTTCCCAATTTTATATAGCACACAGTTTAACAGCGAGACAGCTGAGTTGATATCGTCTGCAGATGTCTGTGCATAGATCTGTAAGCATAAAAGTGGTAAGTACAGCTAAGCGATGAGGAGAGGACGTTGATGAATATGGAAAAAAGGAGAGGAGATAGAATACCACCTTGTGGCACGCCTGCAGAGAGATGGCACCATTGGGAAACATCTGATCCCAAACGTTCTGCCTGCTGACGACCACGGAGATAATTGGAAAGCCACTCCAGTGACAGCGACGAGAAGTTCAGAGATTTAAGGACGGCTAGCAGAATATCATGGTCAACCATATTAAAAGCGTTGGAAAAATCAATGAGAATGTTTGAACTTTCCATGCCCAGACGAATATCTTCAGTAACCTTAAAGAGTGCTGTGGTAGTACTGTGTCCAGGGTGGAAACCAGATTAGAAGGGAGTAACAAGGGAGTTCGAATAGATGAAAGAAGATATTTGTTTATGAGCAGCGGCTTCGAGAATTTTAGAAAGAAAAGGAAGAATGGAAATTGGTCTAAAGTTGTTTAATAGTTGAGGAGACGAAATTTTTGGTAAAGGGATCACAAAAGCCATACGCCAAAGAGAAGGAAATTCACCTGTCAGAAAGGAATGATTGATAATGTGAACAATGATGGGGAGAATTTGTTCAAGAACACAGATAATCATATCCCTACTGATATCGTTGCTGCCAACTGCCTTAGACTTGATGGATACAATAAT
Organism: Agriphila geniculea; assembly: GCA_943789525.1. NCBI lineage: Eukaryota > Metazoa > Arthropoda > Insecta > Lepidoptera > Crambidae > Agriphila > Agriphila geniculea. The sequence continues at coordinate 22,242,159 of OX038869.1, read as the reverse complement.
CCTACTAATCTCGTCTAGAGTCACTGGAGAGAAAGAAAAGGATTCGGGGAGCAAGGGGCCTTTGGAAATAATGTCTGAAATAGTATTTGACTTGGTGCTGGGGTCTAATGAGGAAGTCGTAGAAAAATGCTTATTAAAATCATTAGGAGAAAAGGGGTAGGAGTGAGAGGGGGAAGACGATTTCCCCAGCCCAAAGGAACGAAGAAACTTCCATGTGTTGGCCGAAGAGGAGTTAGTGATGTTATCATGGAAGTATTGACGCTTACCTGCCCTTACCATTCGATTGCACCTGTTACGTGCAGCCTTGTAGAGGTCCCAGTTTGCCTCTGTACGATCTAGGGTACACGGGTTATGGCCCTTCCTCCTTATCCACCGATTCCACCGATAAGGAAGGCCGCTGCCCCAGCAGTGGGGCATAAAAATGGCTGATGGTGACTCCACTTAGAAAAAGACGAAGAATGAATGGAATCATTAGTTATAAGTACCAAAATTTCATAAACAAAAATTATTTTGCCGTAACACGTAAAAAATTACAGGGACCACGTAATAATCCGCCGTAGTCTATCTATTTAAACATTCTTTCACTTTTATATTTAGCCAAAGTTCATCGCCAATTCTTGACCTACGGCATTCAGCGCTATTATTAACAAGTCTGATTTAATTCAGTCTCGTTTAAAAAACTGAACAAAAGCCCCTGAAATACACACATTCCCGACGCAGACTTAGAATGTTGAATAAACATTTGGCGTTACTCATAAGCTCGAGCGTTTCTCAAGTTTGTTTCCTTCTATCTATAGTTATGTATAGTTTACAACGTGTTAATGAATGAACCCAAAATGGTAAAACCGTTTCTTCGGACCGTCAAACTGAACAACCTTTACTATTTGACCAACTATGAAATCGCGAGAAAAATCTACTGTTTCATGCAAAAACTATTAACGAAAATATCAAAAAACAGCATTTTTTTGCGATTTCAGAGGTGGTTCTATAGTAAAAGTTGTTCTGTTTGATGGTTCAAAGAAACAGTTTCCCATTTTGGGTTTATTAATTAACACAGTGTTAGCAAACTATAAAAATCAACCACAAAAATTATCTCAACCGTTCTTAGAAAGAAGCTATTGAAGCTTCTTTCTAAGAACGGATTCATTATTATTAAAATATGCTTTGAAATAAAATAAATAAGGTACACAGTTGAAAAGTTTAAGAAGTTTAAAAATCCGGGTCATGATAAGTTTGAATACATTTTTAATTTACTCATGACAAAGATTAGTGTGATTTTCAAGTGTCAACCATTTGTTGCTCTGCCATTCGTGACCACACTAGTGGCTCTGTGAGTTGTTATGTAGACCTCACTTTAACAATTATCCGCCATTTAAAAAAATCGAAAACTATATCGACAAAAAAACTTTATAATTATCGAACCCGCTTACAAAATTTCATGAGAAAAGGTTGAGAAATGTAATCTGTAGAGGAGAACAGACGGACAGCCGAACAGACATACGAAAGCATTTTTGCAAAAGCCGAAGGACGCTTCGCGCTCGCTCGGTCAATTAACGAGAGATTGAGTATTGCCGTTATCATGCCCTCTTACCGCTTATGACTTAGGCCACCGGCGACAGCTATTTTAGCGCAGACACAAAGAAAGGTTACATTGCGTTTTCTTAAGGAAATTGCGCCCCGGCCAGGAATAGCGTCGGCGATAATTAGTCGTCGAAATTTTTATATTTGCTATTCATAAAGGCGCGTTGACATCGCATTTCAAACGACTAAATTCTGTTAGTGCGATGACCGCTTTTGAAGTTACCGCGAAAAAGCTATTTTTAAACATAGACCACTTTAGGATATAAATATTTTTTAGTTTTTAAGTTTTTCAGCTAATGAAACTAGGGGTAATAAAAGTCACCGTGAAAATGGTATTTTCAAAAACCATTCTTAGCACAGACATTAACAATTTATTACTCATCATATTTTTAACTACACGTGTCGATTTTTTTAATTCAATTACCTATTTACTTACAGCCTTTGAACTTATTCTAGCCTATTGTTAACTGTTTTTAATATTTTCTTCTAAAAGATCATATTTTTCCTAATATTCTTCAACATTACATTAGCTATATCAAACTTATATTTTTTCGATCACCCATCCGAAGACTAACCTTTGAGAAAGTTGCTTAACTTTCGTAATCGTATCTAAAACGTTTTTTGACGATTACCCTTCGCGTCGTAACGCATACGAATTATTAATTAATTGACTGATTTACTGTTAGTCGCGCCCACCATGAATTTATAGCAGACCACTGTGGACTTAACAATCTTAACATGGCTTAACACAGAATATTAAAAAATACTTATCAAAAATGCGATTTACTAATCCTACTGGACCTAGAAAATGGACATAGGCTACAATTATTACAAAATTCCCACAGAATCGAAAAATAATTTTAACGCGAAAATAGCGAACAAAAGCATTTTTTAGTAGCTTTGTACTTATTGTATCTTTTCCTGTTATCATTTTCATCAAAACTTTGTGTTTTCGTACATTTTGACACTCAATTCCATATCTTTAAACTGAATCATAACTCTGCTCTATAGATATTCAATCATAAAAATACACGTATTGCTCTGTATTTATTTTTACAACAGTGAAATTGCAACTGTTCTCACAATTCGTCAAAAAGGTACGTAATAAAAACACTTTCAACCCAAAATTATTTGCAAAACCACTCGTAACAGTACAATAATATTTTTTCCGGACAAGTATCGGATATACCGCTATATACATTATGATGCATTATAGAAAAACAGGCGCGCGCATCTCGAATGCTAGAGACGACATCTGGTGCGCCTTGGCGAAATATACACATGTCTTTTTATCCAGATGACTTGAAACACTGTGCACTATATCCACCGTTAAAATACCTACCATATTTCGTGAAGAAGTAAGTCGAAAATCGTCTATCAGGATTTGAGGCCAAAAATTGTACACTCTGAAAATAATTCGAGCTTTCAGCCCTCGGTTTTAAGGTTATTTATGCTTTGTGAGTTTGTGAGTGTTCCGAATTTTTTTCGGAAGTGGTATAATTCATATGGTAAGGAGCGTGTCAGGTTTCGCGGCAGATGCGAGCTGCGCACGCGTCGCATCTCGATGACGACGCGTTTCAAGCTCCAGTTAGCTTATTTATTGTTTTTGCTGGTTACGACTAGTTATGATTTTTTGTCCAGAATTACCTGAGCGTCTACCACTGGGCAGTGAGTCCTTACTTCGCCAAATGTTTTTTTTTATATATTTACTGATACTTTATTAATAATTACTTTTGAAAGTACGGTCTATTATTTTCTTAATTAACCACTGTCCGTATTTACAAAAGGAATAGTTTTCTTTAGATCACAAAAAGCTCATTTGCCGCTTTTAAAAAAAACTCACATATAAATAATAAATACTTAATGATATTTCGTTATTAATTTTTGTATGAAACAGCTGATTTTTTTTCGTGATTTCAGAGTTGGGCCCATAGTAAAAGTTGTTCAGTTTGATGGTCCTTATCTACTATATTCGGCTTTACAAGGCTTTTACCAAACACCTTGTATATAATTCGATTTCAGTTCGAACCCGTAGCACGAACACCAAACATCTATCGACAAAAAAAACGCGCGTGAAAAATTCGATAAAGTAATTTGTATGGAAAATGTGTACAGTGACATCTACCGCTGAAAAGCGAAATACCCATAGAGAACTACTCTCTCTACCAAGTACTTTTTAGTTCGCGATAGATGTTCGTGCTAGGAGTACAGGTAATCACCAAGTTTTTTTGAATATAATACAGTAAGCTATGGACATCATCCATTTTGGTCCAAATGTGAATGTGCCGGCCAAAAAGCAAAAGTACTTTATTCTGATAGATTTTATCCACCTAAGCATTTCTTATTATGACACCGAAGCTGTAAAACCCGCTATATTTGATTTTAAATAGGTAAGTTCAAAAAGCCTGTCTTTCCGTACATTTTGGCACAAATGTAAAAAAAAGTAAAAAGCAAATTCTGATAGATTCTGTCCGCCTAAGCATTTCTTATTATGGCACCGAAGCTGTAGTACCGTTGTACTTGATTTTAATTGAGTTCAAAAGTCTGTCTTTTCATACATTTTGACACAAATGTAAAGCGGTGCTACAGCTTCGGTGCCATATAAAAAATTCTTAGATGGACAAAATCTATCAAAATAAAGCACTTTTGTCTTTTGGCCGGCACTTTCATATTTGGACGTATGAAACGTGGATAATAGATTCTTAGATAGGATTAATTACCTAACACAATGTTTCTAATAAAGACATAAATATTGTAACCTTTTTAATCGTGGTATATGCCCGTAAGATGTATAGATCGTCCGTACAGCACGGTTCGCACCGGGCGGTACAGTTACCGGCAGATGGTCGGCAGCTGAGCGCGCGCACAGGTCGCACGCGTCACTACTTGACACTATTTGCGGTAACTACACGTTGGCACCAACAAGGTTTTATTAGGGCTGGACTATTTAACACTAAATTAGCTATTTAAAAAAAGTTGACCTCAGCCATTTTTAATGTCCCTCACTGCTCAGGCCTTTTTCTTTTTTTTTTTTTTTTTCCCGGGGAAAATGCCTTCGCATACCACCCCCGCGCGGGGAACACGGGGGCGGTTATGTGGTGCATCCACTAAAAACCCCGGGGTGTTCCTTCCGCGCATTGGACGAGGACAAGCGGGATCGGTGTGGCAGTCACCGTGTCCCCGCCCTGCGCCGGTCCCTTCGGACTCCCTCTCCTTGAGGACAAGCATCTCCTACGGTGTGGCACTCGGGAACACACGAGTGCTCTTCCACCTCCAGGGCCTAAGTGAACGACAGAATTCCCCGTTCTGCCGCCCTGACCCTGAACTACTACTAGGGAGGGATGAGATGCGCATAGCGCCTTCTCCTTCCCCCCGCTCTCCGCCGACGTATAGGGTCTGCACCCGTATCCGCCTCGCGGACCCTCTCGGCGATCTCCTTCTGTGACATGATGTCTTCACAGAAGGAGGTCACCGCCTCCCACTCTCTGTCACCTCTCAGCATGGCAGCTGCCACGCTGGGAAGCGAGAGGTCACCCCCTATCTCGTCCCTCAGCGCTTGCCGCTGGGTTGACCACGCGGGGCATTCTGTGAGGACATGCCGCGCGGTGTCCTCCGGTGCGCCGCAATCGTGGCACACCGGAGCAGCCTCTCGCTGAATCCGACACAGGTACCGAACGAAGCAGCCGTGCCCGGTCAGCACCTGTGTCAGTCTGAAAGTTAGGGACGCGTGCCCCCTTCTCCTCCAGTCTCTTAAAATTCCTTCCTTATGGGTGAATAAGGAGGACAGGCCATTTTTTTGGTAACTGGGCAGGCATTTGACCACCATCTTGTTTGGTAAACAGGATGTGGTCTAAGATGTAGCACGCTTGCCCAGGAATTGCCTATTTACTCTTGCCTTGAAGAGACCAAGGTTGGTGACTATTGGGGAACACATTAGTTTACCGTACAATCCACCACGCGGGCCCATTGTGGATTGGTGGGGTGGGTGTTGACGACTGTAAATTCTGACAGGACCAACGGATTAACGTGCCTTCCGAAGCAGGGAGGAACTCGAGATAAATTTTTGGTCCCCATCCCATGACCAACCCTTGCGACAGTTACCTCCGAAATCCCAGGGCCAGGCGGTAAACCACTGCTACGCCAACGAGCTCCTCAAAAAAAACAAGCAAATGGTAAAAAAAAATTTTTTATAATACCTACTTAACATTTCGTTAAAAAAACAATACATATAACGGTTTGTAACGGAAGCTTTTCAAAAAAGTTGACAATACATTATTTGGTTGGTGCCAAACACTCCAAAAACATTAGAATGCGATACGGTACACACACATTTTAAACCCTTTCTAATGCAATGCAAATCATAAAGATATCCTTATACCTAAGTCTGAATTAAATCGTCATTAAAATCATTAATTAAACATTGTAAATTACTTATATTTATTTATTGTTATTCACGCTATTAGTAAAATACATCGAAGCCCATATTGTTTACACAAAAACCATAGAAGCGCACGTGACATAACTCATTAGGGCTATTTATAAACCGACTCCCCGTGAATACTGCGCCTTATGGGCCCACAGCTGATCTGTATTATCTCTGCGAACAAAGTGCACATCATTAGCTAAATTTATTGCTACTTAACTAAATTATTGTTTCTAGTTACACATCTCTTCCATCGGACCACTAAACGTACGAATCAGCGCCGTGGATATTCCAAAGACACGCACTAAGCGTTTTGCTACAAATTTTATCATCCGTACCGCTAGAGAGTGGGACTTCTTCCCTGAGCCTGTGTTTCCCGATAGGTACAATCTGGGAGCCTTCAAGTCTTCAATTTCAAAAGGTATCTTTATTTTTTTTTATTTATTTATTTAGGTAACAAACAGTCTTTAACAAGTAAAGTAACAAATATTACACACAAATAGACCTACAGTACCATTATGTTATAAACAAGATTTTATATAAATGAGTACGTAAGAAACTATGTTACAATAGTATCTTCTAGGCAAGCGCGTTTCATCGTAGATTGCATCATCACTTACCATCAGGCGTGATAACGGCAAGCGCTTGCCTATCTTTCATAAAAAATTGCATTTTAACACATTTTTTTTTAATACAACCGAAATTGTATAAAGATCGAAGGAAAATTATTGTTTTGATCTCACACGCATCGCGTGAGGATCCTTACGTAAGCATTACCTACCATAATGATGGACGATTCCCGAAAATTCACCAGCAGCGTTTCGGAACAGCCGCGGGCCTCAAATAATTCCACCTAATATGATGATTGGTCCGAATCACGGTACCGATGTTCAGATCTCAAGTTTTTTATCTAAAAATCGCTGCTAAATATAAAACTTTTTGAGTATCCTAAATATTTCGGAACGCTATTATGAGCAATCTTATAACGCCGAAAATTTCGTTAATCCCCTGTAACATGCCTAACCTACTGTTGTTTTCCACAAACCTGTTGCCTAATAATATACATTTTATCCTTTGATTGATTCAATTTATTTTATGAGTGATATTGTCTTTGATGTGACTTTGTTTCCCCAAAGACGCCATACTCTGGGATCCTGAATAGAATTATCTTTATCAGTTTAATTAACTCGTAAATACTCGTCAAAGGTTTATCTGTCTACAGTCTACACGAATAATACAAAGTGTATAATTTTATGCTAAAGTTAAAACATATGCCACTTCTCCAAGTAATTACAACAAGTTTGGATATACAAAAAGAAGTAAATTCGCGTGCTGTTATTCTACGCAGGTGATTCGAAACGTACAATTACGGAGGCTGTACCTGTATCCGAACGCACGCGCGGCTTCTATTTTTGAAATTTAAAACTTTTGCATTCGATAATAATCGTTTTCTTTTTTACTTGCGGCTTCAGATGCTGTGCGTGCGCATATCATTGCCACTTATTATACAAAACAAGTTGAGTATCGTACAAAGAACAGTCTATATTTTCATGAAATTAGGTTAGCGAATCGAATAAGTTATTTTAAAAAATAAGGATAACAATGAAGAATTTTAAGCCGATATTTGAACAGTTGCTCGCGTTTAACAAAATAAAGAAAGAAAAAACAAAATGGCGGTTCGCGGGTCGAACAAGAAAACCGCTCCAGACCACAATGGGGCTACTTAAACCAAATTAAAACCCGCCACTCGTGTAATGCCCTAACCGCATTTAGGGTCGCGGATTTTGAACGGAAAAAATAAGTTTAAGGAGTCAATGCCCCCTCCACCATCTGGCATGCGCTTGCGCCTATTTATCCGCCAACAAGAAAAAAAAACTTTTTTGTTAATACACCCCGTGGCAACAGATCACAAGCTTCAATATGCCGTCCTTACACTAAAAAGTTTTTAAATCTCGCCTTTCCTGCCTTGTCTTAAGACTCCAAAACCTCTTATTATATTTTCGTGAAAAATTCGGTAGGGGGTAGTTCTTACAAAGTTAAATCATAGCTGGCATTAATGAGACCATATTACTGCGGCATAAGGTCGAAATTATGATAATTTAAACGTAGCGTTTTGAGATTAAATTTAGATAAAGGGAAGTAATAACGCGCATTGTGCGCGTGCCGACCATATTGAATTAAACAAGGTTTTTATTATTTACATTATACCTAATTGAATGTAAGATCTTAACTATGAATTATTCGAGGGCCAATATTTTACTTGCCTACTCTTTTTAGTTACCTCTTAAGCGGTATAAAGTTAGTTTAGTAAAGTTAAAACTTGACTGAAACGAACAGAAACTTTATGTAGAACGAAAAACGTTTTTCTTTCATTCTAGATAACTGAACTTCTCTGATTATCAGCTAGTATTAGGGCTAGCACATGATTTACTCATGTGTCGTCTAGTCCGTAAGTTCTAAAAGTTGAATATATAATTTAGGTTTCGTCTCAGTATTATAAAGCAAGCAAGCAGGCAAGCAAGCAGTATTATTTTCCAACGTTTCAGCTTCTTGCAATTTTGTCGTGGTTACGGTTTGCCTGTGAGGTAGTAGTAGGTACTATTCCCTTGCCCTACATTCCACCATGCAGGTTGATCCCCTATGGGCCATTTACGAATTCTACTTAATCAGGATTTGGGGGTAGTCACGAGATGGCGTGCAGCTTTGGCTATTTGTCAACCACAATCTAATCAGCTGTTAACTGGGCCAGGTTTGGAAACGAAATCCAACTGGGGGACCCAATTTGGAAATCAAAATTGTTATAGTGTTCAAAAATATAAAAAAATGTTATTTTTTCCCGAAATACCTAAGTTTGTTCTTATACGTGGCTGAAAGAGTTCAGAAAATCATTTAAATTTTCCCAAGCAAGTGTATTATATTGATCCTAGCGGTATTGTGTCGTTGAATTTCTGTGCAATCCGATAACTTTGACAAGTTTAAATAAGTATTATTATCAAAGGTTAGTAGGTCACCCATTCATAGCTGCATTGTTTTTAACGCTCCTGGAATACAAGGACAAAACAAAAGAACATCTGCCTTTGTCTTGTTTGTGCAGATCTGCCCCACTTATCAAAGCCGAACGCCATTAACACCTTTTAAGTTGACGTATCTGGAACAGAAGCAGAAGGAATACAAAAAGCCTAAAATTAATTATTTCACTAATGAAAGCAGAATAACATCTGCTTTGTTTCGCCATCTTCACCTGACCTTGAAAAAGCAGTACTTCATACTCTTTGGAATTGCTCTCTTCTTCTTATCGCATGAAGATTAGTGGCCGCCTCTGGTGTTAAAGTTTGTAAGGCCTCTGACTTGGCTTTATGACTATTATCAGATGACAACAGCCGGGACCGACGGTTTAACGTGCCCTCTGAAGCATGGAAGCGCTCAGTTGTAATGCCACTTAATGGTCACCCATCCAACACCTGGCCGGACCTAGAGTTACTTAACAAACGTAATCGAGTAAGATTAGTCTGTCAAGCTCCGCCATGAGCTCATTCTCGAATTCTCTTGGATCTCAGTATCTTGGGATGTTCCAGTTAGAGTTTCCATGTCTTAAGTTTGTAATAGGAGAAGGGATGGTTGTTTCCACGTGGCGTGCCGCCGCCGCCATTTGTCAACTGCGATCTAATCGTTCGCCGCCGGCCGGTGACCGCGAACCGAACTGGCCTGATTTTCGAGACGTGAAGGTGATGTGGAGACTCAATTTCTTTTAATCTTGGATTGATATCTGTAAGAACAAATAGATTGCCATGAATTTTTTAATTAAAAGAACGTAACATAAAGCTAAGATCATGCTTAATATGCAATCAAAAAAGCATAGAACATGCTATGTCGATAACCGCGAAATTAGAAATATTCACCCTGATGTCCTCATAAAATCAAATTTTGCTTTTTTATTTTCCAATAAAAGCTTTAAAACGACTTTTTTGTCAACCGTACATCACAACCCCATCGCAGACTACGTGAATCGTTAATCCAGAGCACTATAAATCGCCATACAGCAGTAAGCTGATTTGACAACCCCCACCACCCCCTGAATAATTCCATCGATTTATGGTAAAAATTCACCGCACGCAAGCATTTTTCTGTACTCCATTAAAACGTGAATTTGGAGATCGTAATCGTAATAAGGTGAAGGAACTTTATTAATAATAAACGCTAATGTTGTCGTCCCACTTTTCTATTATGTGGTTTTATGAAAATTAGCTTGATAAACAATCGGTCTTACAAAAGCACAAAATTGCGTTTGCGTAAGTCTAATTCCAAGGCAAGTATAGCTAGTTGGATTAATTAGAAATAATTACAAATAACTTGCTTTGCTACTATTAATTTATAAAACACAACAAGTACCTTGTGGTAAGTGTAATGAAACTAAACAGTTTACGCACATGAAATCGATCCCGCACACGCCCCTAGCAAACTGCTTGACCCCGACTTCAAGTATAATTTGCACAATCCACTCGAGAGCTAAATCAGCAATACAAACTCACAAAACCGGAAAAACATTATGGCGATCTAATTCTGTTTATATTTGTGCCGTACGGAAGTCGAAAGCTGCGATAGTTTTTCTGCAAGAACCACCCTAAGCCACGTGTCGAGAATGTGAATCTAAAATAAATGTGGCCCAAGAGGAGACCCCTGCGGAACACCTGCGTCAGCAGACGACCAATCGTGTATACGTTTATTCGAAAAGCGTTTTTATCTCTTCGATATAAAGTTCAATAGAGCCGCAAGGTAAAGTTGTAAGTTCAGAGCATATATTTGTCAGGAAGAGGGTGTATATTGAATTATATTTAGTCGTAAGCTCCCTTAAAGGCGGTTATGATTGAACAAACGATACGTGGCAAGGTGTTCAAGTCGGGACATGTTCTGGATCTTTTCTGAATTTTATCATTTAAACTGTTGTTCATGAAATGCTAAAACTTTATTGACAGGCACCGCTAACTTATTTTCGAAACTAAATAGTCTTTAATTAGTAGACTATTAAAAGGTAATCGTAAAATTTTAATCGATAACATTAATATGCACTTATTGCGTTAAAAAGTATACATTTATCTAGAAATGTTAATGTTCCAAAGAAATTAAGCCCTTCTCATTATCTACAGTCATTCCAGCTCCAGAAATAGTATCGATATCAGCAGCTTCCTAAATTATAGCACATTGTGACTTACGATAACATCTTGTTCCACTAATACCACCGTTATGCACGTGCCTATTAGCAAACTTGATGCAAAAAACCGTATAGGCAAATGTAAATTGTCTCTTATGTCTTCTGCGTTAAAGTCTCTATTAGTATGTTTAACCAGCAAATGTGTCTTTAAGAATAAACAGTTGCGGATTCCCTTTCGATCGATTTGTGCACCTTTCATGTCATATATAGATCGATTTTATAGCTCCACCAGATGGTGTGTCGGTGCGACCTTTTGTAAACCCTCTATTGTGTTGACGTCTAATAGTGTTTTTTTTTCTTTTTCAGGTAAGTTTGCAAGGTTTTTAGGAAAGGGAGAGTCTGCAACCGATGAGAGACGTGAGTATTATTTAGATTGTAGAATGTAATTGGACGTTTTTTGCTCTGATCACCCACGGAGATGCTGTTAGCAACTTTTAACTTCCACTGTTTATTGGTATGGTTTTATCAATATTACGAGAAAACGCTGATTTCACAATTGTCTGTCACTACTTGATTTTAAATACATCAAGCACCTTTTACATGTCAATTTCTCTGATTTCTTTGACCTATAAAATCAAAACCTTAATGAGACTTTAGAGTTAAGTCCCAAATACATCGCTTAAAAACCAAACCTTATATAAAATACATATTCGTATAATATTATTACATTGCATCGTTTCAAGAAAGCAACCTTTTTGGCCTTTTAAAGGCATAAAAACAAAACAGCTTTAAATCTTCCACGGACAGCATTATTACGCAAGTGCGTGCGCGCAGCCCGTGACGTACAGACGGACAGGTGCAAACGCCAGCAATCACAGACTCAGCGCAAATCGACTGTGAAATCGAAGGGCTGAAGACTTTCTTTGACCTTTTAGAAGCTAAAAAAAATGAAAACTACATTGTTTAGTTGAAACTGCAGAAAAAATTGTTTGAATCGTTAAGTTAGAATTTTTATGACTGGGAAAGAAGTTTAGTTTTGTATTTTACGAGATACCTAGGTATTAGAAAAAGTTGTAAGTTAGTTCAGTAAGAAAGCAAAGAAACAAAAACTTTAAAATATAACTTATTATAGTTTGAATGACATTTCATTCAGATATCGAACAGATATCAAATTACATATTCCTTACGCTTTAACGAAAATTAATCTTTGTCATCAGAGAAATTACAGACGTAATGAAAAACGATTCCAACGATTTAAAAATTATCCCTATTTGGGAAAAGACGATTTTAAACTATGTTTAGAATCTTAAAAGCTTGTAGTTGTTGGAATTACGTTGATAATACCCGATTGTACTTAAATATAAAAGCGAAATGTTGCACTTAGGCACAGTTACGAATAGAGTTAGTACAAAGCTCTTCACAGAATGGACCAGTATTTGTTAATCTTATTCATGTTAGTGACAATGTCTTCTATTCGACAATCAGTGTGGCCTCGTAAAAATGCGAAGAAAGTAAAGATTCTAATTAATGAAGGATTATGGCAATATTGTCCAACAGCTACTACCTTCTAAAAATACAGTTAAAACTATAGTTATTTCTAGTACTCGGCGAATGGGTAACTAAAAAGGTAGATATTAGGTATATTTTATAGAAAAAAATATGATACTCGTAAGTACCTCTTTAATGGGGAAGGCAACTGTCAAAATGGCGCTGCTTTAAGCTTGTTCCACGAGGGCTATGAAAATAAAGGACTTTTACTAAAAAAATCGTATTTTAGCTTTAAAATGATTAAATTTTGTGTAATAGGCTTTAAAAATGTTGGCACCAAATTTCTTAAAAATCTGGATATAGAAAAAATGGATAAAATCTGTAAGATAAAAAAGTCTTAATTTGGCTTTCAATTCCGGCATTTGCATTGTAGAATAGTCTTTTATATCCATTTTGGGTCAAAGGGTCTTTTTCGGTAAAAAAAATACCACAAAATAAATACCTAGTTTCCCATAGATTTGTTCTGAACGTCTACTGCAACGTCTACTGTCTTAAGAACAAGCGTACGCAGCGACATCTACAATTAGCTTTGCGTTGCCAACCCCATTATCTGTTTTTATTTTTAATCTTTTGACATATTGTTGAAAATGTCACGCATTTTTCACTTAATGGGTTAAGAATAATAAAATTAGTTAACATTCCTTATTACAAAAGTAATTAGTTGGTAAATGCGTGAAATTCCCAACTGACACTGAATGCCTAGATAATAAGCATGACCTATGCATGCGCATATGCATACCATGCATCCGTCCATCTCGCGTGATATGCTACGAAATTAACAAAATCTTAAGAATCCCCGCCTCACAGTAACGGATATATCAAAAGTTTTAAATTGTCTTTCACGGAACGCTTGCTTTTATTATTATTGCACTTTTATTGTAATCGTAAAGCAGCCTTTCGTTTATGAAACCTTTCAAAGTTGCGCATCATTATAAGTCGCAATTTTGTTTTAAATGATTCAGTTCAGCGAGGGGAGATAGATACAGACAGACATACCTACATTTTAAAGCAATAAAAAATTTAATGAAGTATCCAAACAGGCATTTTACTGTGATACCTACCAACCAAAAAAGAAGTTTCTATATTTTCTAGTAATATGTATAATAAATAATAATACCTATCTTAGATTTATTCTTCCATACAATTGACATGTTTTCATTTTTTACATGGTACCTTAGATCGAAAACCATTTCGAAGTTTATCAATTTCTGACACCGTACATATTTTTTCGGGGTTTTGATCAATTATTTACGGAATATGTGGAAATAAGCTCTGTATCATCGAGACAAAGGGATACTAAAAAAATGGCACTCCTTTGCGTAAAAAAAGGTGTGTGATTTTATCTTAAAAAAATCATAAAAACTGTCGCTGTCAAGGTTACAATGTATGTAAAAGTCTGTGTCAAGTATCAAAATATATTTCACTTTTGCTCGTTTTGTTTTGAATGTTTTAATTACGCTAGTAATATAATAAAGTTAATTTTAACATCTCTCGAAATATAATATCAAGTTTTCTGAAGGATTTTTAATGGCAGACAGTCGCAACCTTACCAAAGTGGACTTCATCATGCTGTTGAAGCTGAAGTCTTCTCATCATCATCATCATATCAGCCGCACGACACCCACTGCTGGGTATAGGCCTCCCCCAAGGATTTCCACGACGATCGGTCCTGCGCTTCCCACATCCAGTGGCTTCCGGCAATCTTCACCAGATCGTCGGTCCACCTTGTCGGGGGCCTACCCACGGAGCGTCGTCCGGTGCGCGGTCGCCATTCCAGAACCTTTCCGCCCCAACGGCCATCGGTTCTTCTCGCTATGTGTCCAGCCCACTGCCACTTTAGCTGAGCAATCCTTCGAGCGATGTCGGTTACTTTAGTTCGCCTGCGGATCTCCTCATTTCTGATTCGATCACGCAGGGAAACGCCGAGCATGGCTCTCTCCATTGCACGCTGGGTGACCTTGAGCCTCCTTATGAGACCCATAGTTAGCGACCACGTTTCACTGCCGTAAGTCATCACTGGCAACACACACTGGTCATAGACTTTCGTCTTGAGACACTGAGGTAAATCGGACACGAAGATTTTTCGGAGCTTCCCGAATGCTGCCCATCCGAGTTGGATTCGACGAGAGATCTCCTTCTCAAAGTTGGACCTACCTAACTGGACTGCCTGTCCTAGGTATACATAATGGTCAACAGCTTCAAGTGTAGTGTTCCCAACATGAACTGGAGCGGGCACAACATGGGCATTCGACATGATTTTCGCTTATCCATGTTCGTTTTAAGACCCACTCTTTGGGAAGCACTACGGAGATCTTCGAGCATTGTGTTCAGGTCCTCCAAGTCTTCTGCGAAACATTAATTTTTAGAAAAAGAAAATATATTGTTTACGTTTGAATTGGACACAAAAATTGAAATGTTGTCAATTTCTCAATTACACCTCGCTTTACAAGTAACAGACAAAGATTGGTAACCGATAGAAACCAAACCAGCCGCTATACCTACTACCAGTAATATCTAAGGAAACAATCCACTTTCGGCTTCCAACCACGTATTAAGTTAACCAAACTTTTAACACCAAACGACCATAAAAGCCTTACACGCGATATTCTCATAGTTTTTCTGCTTGTAATCATTATGATCGCGTACGACCGTACGTCCGTAGCCAAACAAGAAATAAAATATAGCCACAAATATTGTAAATGTTTGGAAACGCGAAGGTCGTGACCCTAGGCTAGGCCATTTAGTAATTACTACACTGCCTAGGCACGCTAGCCGCGCCCTCCAGCGCCAGACCTAGTAAACCACGCAATCCACTTGACTACCAAACACCAATGATGCTATATTTTTATTTAATTTTATTTATTTTTTATATTTTTTCTTACACACCAAAGTTAACAAGCCATATTGTTGTTAGTGCAGCGTCGTCCCCTGATTTTTGTTAATTGGGTTTTCAGCAAAGCATAGAAAAAACTTTATCTTTTTTTTAAATGATTAGAAACTCTTGACGTGCAACGTACAGTCTATTCATTTACAAAATAATCTGTCTATTAGAAAATCTTAATACATACATTGTGATTTAAGTAATTTTCATCGTAATCATTTCGATGATGAAATCTGAAATCATTCAACTTCAAGCGATATTTACTACAATATCCCAGGAGCGCAGTCCATTGATTGCAAACCAATTTTCATATTTATGACTTATCGAAAAGTCGCTAGAGCATCGCGTCTTTGGCGCCATCCCGATGGACAACGGCCCTACTGTCTACGCACTTATACCAGCCTAGCATCGTACCTAGAAGTAAGCACGCTTAAATTGGGGAATTTTAATAATGTCCTTTTAATAGGCATTTAGGCACAACCGCAATGCTCTACGGATCTAATTTATGCGTCGTTCGCGTGCTCCCTTCTGTACAGACCACTATGAATTGACCGTTTCACCCACAATTAACTGACCATAATTTGGCGAATTTAATATATTTAGGGTTTATAGGTGCTTAAATTATCGCTTCCCCTCCGCATTTTCCGTAGATGAAAAACGATTAAGAGTACTTCTAGTATCTTAGTTTTTAAAAATAACTTTGGCTTTAAACTATTAAGATAAAGAATTTTCACTGTTATAGGTAAGGGGGTTCTGCCCTTTGGCCAAATTATTTTTGGTCAAATTTCACCCCAAAAAAAGTATCGAACTAGTTTCATTACCCAAATGAATTTATAGCTTTACATTTCGCATTTTATTCACTTGGTCAAATTCAAATCATCATTTGGCATATTTTTACTTTGTCAAAGTCAAATGTTTATTAAGGAAACGTTTTATTTTGACAAATATTATAATGTATTAAAAAAAATTTTTGGTCAAATCGTCACTTTAAAGCGTAAGTTTAGCAAATGATAATTTATTTTTACTGAAACAGGACAGGAGTATACAGGAATTCCATTTATATAAAAGGAACAAATGGCAGAAATAAATATAATTGTATTAATTACTATTATTAATAATTATAACAGGACAATGATAAAATTAAGTCTATTTATTTTCATAAATTAAGAAACAAAAAACGATTAAATAACTTGCCAAAAAGGGTTTTGCTAACTGAAAAAATGCGATAAGTTGTTTTGCCAAATGTTTTTTGCCAAATGCGTAAAATAGTATGCGGTGTAATATTTTCAGAAACGTTTTTTGCCCATACATTAGTAATCCATTCATTCAGCAGGTAATAATCACATTTTACAGGAATCTTCCTTTGATTCAAACTAATAGGCATCCGATCCGACATTCATTTATAATAGAATCAAACTAAAGAAAGCTTGTGCTAGGCCAATGTGGTATTTACACGGGTTGATTTGGCAGCGACTTGCTGTTCGATAGTCAACTATGCTTTTATCGACAATCGCTTGTAAAATTTAATCGCCACCTCGTTGAAAATAGGTTTGCGATTAGATGGTCATTTCTGCTAACGAAAAAAGGGGTCACGTTTGAGATACTTGTGAACGTTGGGGAAAAAAATCAGAACTATTTTTATTGCTGATAGTGGGCCGTTATGATCATAATTAGAAATAATAACAACTAACTTTATCATCTTAGAAGCTTCTTAGAAGAGATGAGAGCCTGTATGTGAGAAAAAAATCGGCAATTTCATAATAATAATAATAATAATAATAATAAAAGAAATTTATTCACTTCTCACAAGGTTTTTAGAATTTTTACATTACATTTCATAATAATTCAATACGTATTTTTCTTATCCTTGTGAGAGTCTGTAGTCCGAAATAGGACGAACCTGTGCTTCTCCAGGCTCTCCGGATATACATTATATTGCATCAGTCTACGTAGTTATCACAGTTTGTTCTCTGTGAGGTGATTAGAATATTAAAAGTTATAGGAGATTCTAAAATAATATAGTTTTGTCGGTTAAGTGCACACACGTGTATTTTACGTGTGTTATATAGTAGTATGTAGTTATTTATTTTAAACTGTCATTTACTTATTTTAGTATAATTTATACTTTTACATTTTATGAACTATCTATTACTTATATACTAAAGAGAAAAAGGTAGGTAGGTACAGTATTGTCTACCAAAAATTTAATTCTGACCTTTCATACTTTAACCCCTATTGTTTTGCCTGTGACTAATTGCAGATGGCAAAACTCTAACGATGTCTACGACGTAGACGGAAAAAGAAAATAAACTCTACGATGTACGATGTCCGAGTACGAGCTTACTAGTAGCTAGTTCTAGGAGCTTACAAGTAGTCAGCATCGTGTAAGCACGGTGTCGGCCGTGCATTTGCGATATTCGTGATAGCTCGCTTGCCCTTGGCCCCTGCCTTGATTGGTTTGTTTACTACCGATCCAAGATCATAGGAAGCGAATTATGCAACATTAAGCTGTTTGAATAAGCCCCGTGGCTTATGGGCACGCAATGTTTTGATACATTTTTTGCAGCTTGCAAAATTTATCGGAATGGAAAAGCACGCACATGCAGAGCAAAATATTTTTTTATGATCCTCGTTTTTATCAAGTTGTTAGAGCCTTGCCTAATGCCTGAACTACCCACAGTTCTAGATTTGATGCAATAAAAATAAACTCTATTGTTAAAAAACATTGTTATGCCAAGGCTTTATTAATAAAGTTCCACAACAAATTATTGATCTTCCTTTGGATGAATTTAAAAACCATGTTAAAAAGACGCTCATGGGTAAAGGTAATTATAAAGTATGCAATAATCTGAATGATCAAAATGTCTGGAAATGATTTTTTTTGCCAATAATCATGTTGTACTGTATTAAGTAACGATATATTGAAATTGTAAATATCGTTACTTATTTCTGTTAAAGCTGATAAGTTTCTTGCGCCCGTTCTTCTTGTCAGTTAAAAAAGTCTGAAACGGGTGGCAAGAAAATATAGACGATTCAATAGTGCTTAATTAAGACTTTGACTTTGAGATAGTAGATACTCATTTTCATTTGGAAAACAATTATTAAGAATTAATTTAGTCTATTTGACATGAAGTGGAAGTGAGATCCAGAATATTCCAGATGGGAAGACAATACAACGAACCCAATTTCATCAAAATAAACTAAAGATAAATACGTACGAACATTATCCAATAAGTAACAATATTCGAACTTTCGAATTCATATTTACAGAAGACTTAACTATTAATGGTAACGTTTATTCAAGTTTCAACGCTAATAGGCGCTTTCGTTGAACAAACACGCGGCTTTTACAGTTTTATTGTATAGATATGGAGCTTTACTTTACGAGCGGTTACTTTCGGCGTCTAATTGTGTGATTAAGCGACTTAATGGAACTAATTACAGCTTTCTGTGTCGTCAAAATTGATTTAGAGTTAATAAATTAGTTTGCCGTTGACATACGGCACGTAGAGTAGACTTTTACTTTAATACGCTGGGAAAATACTATTAAAAGTTATTTAAAACGGTCAAAAGTTAGATTTTTATGGTACCTACCTACTGTTTATAAATTATCCGCATCAGATAGGAGAATAATAATATAATCTCAATTTATTTATTCAGACAAGTAACAAATAGGTTGTTTCTTATAGTATTTTAACCGCCTCTGTGGTCTAGTGGTTCGCCCACCCGTGTAAGATGCAGGGGTCCCAGGTTCGATTCACAGGGGGGGTACAATTTGTACTCGGTTTGGTTGGTGGTAGGGCTTATTTCAAGTCCGCCTGGCTAGCTACCACCATCTTACCTAAGTTTGACACTATAATAATAATAATAATAAAAAAGTTTATTTCAAGGCCAAAATAACCCATATTAAAAAACTACAAAATAACATGAAATGAAAATAATAAATAATAAAATAAAACATAAAACTTAAAACTTGCCGAAGCTAGTACACCGTCACTGCTGTACTAGAGTGCAGGCTAGCCCAGTGTACCAGCATCGGCCCGTCCCATCGATCTGCTATCATGCATAGAATGCTGTTAGGACTATTTCGCAACGATTTAATAATGAGGCGCACCGTTTTCTTATAATGGCGTGAAATCCATCGATACGGGCCTCTGCGAACATGCCTGATGCCTATAACAACAATTGAAAAATTGTTGTGTTCCGGCAGTTAGAAGAGGTAAGATATCCAGTTCCTCAGTGATGAGGATTCCGGGTGTAGTGCGCTTCGACCTTCGCGCTTCGGCCCAATCGCCACTTAACATCAGATGAGGTGACGGCCAAGCACTACAACGTTGTACAGAAAAAAAATAGTCGAATCAATCCTGAAATCTCATGACGGTTTTTACCATAGACATAGAAAAAGCGTGGAAAAGAGAAGTTAACATAATACGGACACGGTCTATGTAAAAAAGAGACAAAGGATCAAGTGACATGTGCCAACATTTTTTACAGTAAGAGCCCCTAGCGTCCCGCCAGCAAATGAGCAATCACAGTTTGTTTAAAATATGTTTTAATCTTAATTAGAATTTAAAATAAAGGTATCGTGGAGCTATGGTGTCTTCTGCTCTAAGTAATTGTGATGTGACAAAAAGAAACAATCCAAGTAATCCCACTTTTCAAAGGTAAATAAGATATTGCCACACATTTCTCTAAAACCAAATTTCGCTACATTTATTCGTTTATCGACAAAGAAAACAGTATGGAACATAGTTTATTAACTTCCTTTACCATAATTTAGTCATATTTTATGAATCTAAGTGTTGTTTTAGGTATCTCATATAAAATGTATTGATTCGTTTTCGGATCACCTGTTTATTTACTTTGTTGTTCTTTGACATTCTATTTCTATGGTTTTTACTTTATTATCCATAGTAATAAACGTAAAATGTTCATAAACAACTGAACGAAAACAAACTCGAAAAACAGCAAAAGGATTCGAGGCCGTATCTAAGCAAAGCTTTATACGAAAAAATCCTTTGAATGTATACCACTGGTCCATTTTAGGATCGCACGAGATAAACTTGTTATCCATAATGATTCACACGGCAAATGGGCCGATCCATTATCGGGCCCATCTGATAAGGGATCGTTATATATATTTGTTTTTTTTTAGATTTTTCTCTTTTTTCTCGTCGGAGATACATTCCGATCGGTTTTGTGTAGACCACGGAGTAAAAAATTTGGATATTACAAAGATTTTGTGGCAGTAACACTTAATGTTTTAGGGAGCTTACCAAATCATTCTCCAGACATGATTTAACTTGGAAATTGTTACTGAACTCAACAATAAAGATGAACTTTTTGCTTTAAGGAATAGAACATTTTATTTAAAACAATATATTTGTATAAACCTACAAAATTATCATAAGTACGTAAGCCCTAAGAAAAAGTAGAAGAATCAAAGCATATGCTACAGCTACAACCGATGGTTGAATTTATCACAAAACACCATAGCTCTACCATGAGTTGATGCAAACTGTTTACGCTACCGAGAACTATCGGATATACTGCTCACAGTCAATGCGAGTGAAAGAGAGAAAACGATAGTTTACGGCAGCGAAAACAGTTTGCATCAACAAATGGTAGGGGCACAGCTTAGAATAATACGCCTAGAAACCTATTGCAAGCACGAAAAACGCGCAATTAAAACTTAGCCAGATATGGCTAAGTTTTATATATCTTCGCTCTTCTAATTTCGTTGATTCTAATACATAGCGTGAGAAGAGCGTAGATACATACACCTTACGCACACAAGCATAATGAAAATGACACGCGTTTGTTCTTATGTTTTGTTCTGACACGGCTTCTAGGCGTTATAATTCTAAGGGGCACAGATAAGGTCCCATAATATTCAGATACATGCCATATCCAGAACATTTTCCCAGATCTGTGCCCCAACCTGTTCCAAGAAGACAATACACTGATAGTCGCTTAGCACGGGTTTCGAGGAGCATCGACGAGGCAAAACAATAAAAACTTAACGCCGCCGCCGCGGCCATGCGCAGGCGCCGCCGACACAGTATGTCCCGCTAGAAGTGGCTAACCAGCTTCTTCTAGTATCAGAAGCCTACTATGGATATGTCTGATATATGGGCGTAGCCAGGTCAGGTTTTGGGGGAAGTCAGTCCATGTTTTTTTAAGAAACGCTGACAGCCAAATGTTTGTTGCCGTCGTTAACACCCTCTAATCCACATTGGGCCCGCGTGGTGGGTTATAGCCCATCCTCCTTCTCCACCCATAAGGAAGGCCTGTGCCCCAGCAGTGGGGACATTAAAAATGGCTAATGGTCCACACCTCATACATAAAATGAAGTTTGACTTCTATGCCACTTCCTTTAGCTTTAAATCTCCGTAGGAATGTGTTAGGGCGCCAATGAGCCTTATCAAGACAGCACACCGCGCCACCTCGACCACCAGCGCTCCGGCTCTCGATCTACACGCGATATCGATTAATACTCGATCCGAATCGATCCTACTCGATACCAGGAACCAGAGCTCTCGATAACCAACATCGCTTAGCAGTGTTGTCATTAGAGGTATCATTAACGCCTACTTTACATAAAATACCAGTTAGAACTTAATTGGAACTTTTGATGGACGATTTTTGTTGTAAAGATAAAAATGTATTGACATGGGAATGTAGGAATGTTCTCTCAAAAAGAAAAATCTAATTTAGCCTTGACTAAGCGCTAACAAAAGTAAACTTCACTCTCAAGAAACATCACTTTAAATTAATAATAGAAAGATGTCGAATTTAAAGCCACAAGCTTATTTTATGATTCCTTATCTTCAAATACTTCCACATTTAATCATTGTGGTCAGAAATACGAATTCGACAACAAATATTAATTAAGATAGTACTTAAGTTAATTATAGATGGTAGATAATAAAATTAAAAAAAACAAACGAGAAAGCAACCTAATAAAAAGTTGTTAATAAACATGTTATCGATGACTAGGTACTATGTTTTACTTATTTACGCCTTAAAATATTACACTTAAGTTTATTTATTAAATTTTAAAAGTGGCGTTCGATACCTCGAAATATCACTTGAGACTTGTACTATTAGTTATTTTGTGACTTGAGCAAATTAATGCATAATTATAATAAGTGTAAAACGTTTATGTATAGTATTCTTTATAAACACTGAAAATTAAGAAGTATTTACTATCTGAAAGTAATTTAAAAACAGGGCACAAAATACCAAACATAACTCTAAAATTAACAATAGCAATACAGATTCATTCATAACCAATAATCTATTCACCAGACATCCAAATCATCAAATAAATCAAACACCAATTGAATATAACGCAGAGGATGGAAATGGCTATTTGTAACCAAAACACACTTGTGACAAAGATATCTAGTGGATCTGAAGACAATAATGTGGCGAGGAACAATCAAATTAATGGATCATTGTTGCCAACAAGTAGTCAATTCAATAAGAATAGAGTCAATGAATTCGGATAATTTATTAGTCTTGGTTAATTGTATGTAATTTACCTTCATATTTTGCGTGTAGAAAACTTTTGCAATGCACTCTAATAAAAAGTAAAGATTGTCGCAAACAATGCACATAGAATTTAACTTTGGTATTAAAATGAATAAGTACGAATATCATTATAGTTTTGGAGAAAACTTTATTGCTCTTATCCCAAAACAAGTAAATTATACACCTAAAACTGTAATCAGAAATGGTGACGGCAAACTTATTATTCAAATCAAACCAACCTCGAATATTTTTGGCGATATGGACGTCACACTTCCAATACTCTCATTAAATTCTGCCTAAACATATTATGATGACCGGAGCAGCCGCCGTGCTGCTTGTGAGGCGGCGCACGCGCACCAGCGACGTGACGCCCGCGCATGGGCATTTGCATCGGTTTCCGCTAACCCGAGGAAATACGCCCGCACCGACTCCTGGCCAGGAACTCCGGGTTGAGAACATATGGAGCTGATGTTTAATATCTTTATTTTTATACTGTGACAAAATTCTAAAACAATTTTAGCAATAATAAACTCTTGAACTCATTTTTGGTGTTTGCCCTATTGGATTGCTCTGTAGTTTTCATCTATGGAATCGTTTTTTTCTAAATTCCATCTTTCCATTTATTGCTTGCTTTTAAACACTTACTTAGAAGGCTGTGCTTAGGCACCAGGTATGTCATCAGAAGAAACTTGTTTGTCAATTTTGTTATTACATTTTTAAAACCAATTACAAACAAGTTTAATCTGATAAAATACCAGGGTATTTAGTTAAAACATTTTTATTATGAGACTATGTAGGTTGAATCTACCTACACAGGTGATATGCGAATCAAAATAATTTATGTCTAACTTCGAATGAATATAAAACAATTCATAAGCCAATAAGGTTCCATATACACATCAGCACCCTATCCCCCTAGAAGCGGTCATGATAATGTGATCGACTTCCAAGGCGACTCCAGCTGTGACTCATCCTTTATGGATCCTGTCTCGTGCGCACTCGATGCGTGCTTTATTATAATTACAACAGCGGCCTACGTCCTGTGACCTATTGATGACTGTCGGTAGATGCATAATATTATATTTTGCATGTAAATCTTTACATGATTTTGATTCGATCTTGCATCACAAGATCAAAGGAAATCAATCTCTTTATTTTTGATTTGCGAGGTCAAAGCTACAGCATTATCTTGATTGCGTAAGATCGCAGATTAAAAACTGAATATTTTTTCTCTTAAAGTTTACCTATACTTACTGTGTTCGAGTATGTGATCAATTATCATATTTCATGTACTTTTAGAAATGTATTCTAATCTAAAATAACTTATGGTTATGGTTATGGTTTTTTGTCTTTTTTGTAGCAAAGGCTGGCACTTAATATTTAAATGGTCGTTAGAGAATCATTCTACCCGATCTCACAAGACTCACAACAGGCTCACGATCCTAACCCGATTGTATCAAGCCTGATCTTAACACAATCACAGAATGGCGGCGCCCGAAATAAAATTAAGTTGTTCAACTAACTATAAGGGTAGGCGCGCCCTAAAGTAACTAGCAATTTAAATATATCAGGAAGTGATGTTACGTAAGAAGTTTTAAAATAATACTTGGCATAAAAGGTGGAATGGAGGAATTCTGAAAATATATTTCATCATCAATTTTTATTTTGAACAAATAGAAAAGTGCATTGAACAAGTTTAGTTAGTGAATTCTAGACGACCGGTAGTTAAAATACTCTTCAATCTAAAATCTCTAATTGAAAGAAATAGAGCAGGTAGGTACTCTAACGGCGATCACTGTTAAACATTTTGTTTCAAAACTAAACAAATATTTAAGTGTATTCTCATGTTTTAGTGCATGCCTACCTTTATCAGGCAAGGCGTTATAATCCTTTTCATCAATTATATCTACTCATCTGTTCTGCTCTTTTCAACCATCTCACCACATGATATAAAGTTTAAAGTCCCCTGATCCAAAATGAAGTTTGAATGAACAATAAATGAATGTATTCATAAATTGGTTCGAGACCCAAACGTTTCTTCGGTAAATGGCTGTGTGAGGTGTCGCCGTCGCATTATCTTTAATATTTTTGAAAACTTTGTATTTTATCGTTGTATCTCCAGTATTATAATCTTGGGGCAAATTCAACTTTAAATGAGTTTGTAGTGTATTGTTGGTTTTGGGTAGTTTAATATCTTCTTTGGGATGTATTCTTATTAGAACGTAGTAAACGATATTTTCAAGCGTATTAAAATGAAAATATTTTTTTATTTCCAACTATTGCCGGACCAAAAATCTCTATTCTGTAACCAAAGATTATCCTAAATGATACAAATTGTCCCTGTCCTGTGGAATTCTATGAACTGGTACAGAGCACTATGAAATTTTTATAGAATTTGATTCACGGGAGAAATCCAATAGGGAAATAATATTTGTCCACCAACTAAATGATATTAGGAACTATTTTAATTCATTAGGTAAGCATTTAGCAATTCGGGTGGTCAAAAAAATATGGAGTACAGTTAAATAAATCCGATTCAATCAATATGCCTTGTATCTTTATCTACTTGGCTCCCCGCCGTTAAAAGCTTAATACCCATTTAGTTGGATATCTGTGATTACCAAAACAACATATTTTTCATCAAAAGGTGCTAGTGTAGGGTCGATAAGAGGAACCAGAAGCAGTGATAAGGGAACAAGACGATAAGATTGTGACGCGCACGCGCAAGGTGCCTCTGATCTGATTGCTGACATAATATTGACTGTTAGCTGAGCTTTAAGCACCTGCCTTCGCCAATTATACGGTCTTTATCACCCTCTAAGATATTCATTTACGCTCAGTCTTAAATAAAAACTATATTTTTGGTATAAGACAGGAAAAAAACCTCTATGGTTCTATGGTCAAACCTATTCAGTCTTGTGTTTGTAGTTTATGGACGTAGAATAATAGCATGTAATTTAAAAAAATGGCTTTTGAGATTCGATACTTAATACGCAGAATGTTCAAAACAACTTCCATAACAGACTCAATCAAACATGCAAATATTGCTAAACAAAAGAGAAAAGAGAAATTAAAAATCCCTAACATTGCACCTATGATGTTCCCACGTTTTAACGTTTTGTAATATCTCCTAAAAAACCACCGCGGACATTGTCCTGCTGTGCCATGCCAAATATTTAACGGTATATAAATTAAGGCTATGGACCCCTGACGCCCCGGTGGGCTAGGACCGACACACAAAGGCTTTTTGTCAATCTCACCTTATTATTTAGTTTACACATCCACTGTGTAACAACAGGAATAAGGCAAAAAATTTGGAAGACGCAATACGCTTAGGTGTGTCCTATTTTAGCGATGTCCGGTCACGTTGGATGGAATGATGAGATTTTAGTTTGTATTGGTTGTGTGTTTTTAAAATCGCCTATTTATACTATCCGCATTTTTATTTAGTTTCCTATCCAATAAAAAGTATCTTGTTATTCTCATTACTCAAAAATCTTTACGTTCAAATTATTCACCTTATTTATGTTGAAAATCTAAAATTAGAAGATCATATTATTTGAAATTTCCTTCCTACGCCAATTGTAGCTTCATAAAAGGATTCCAAAATCACATTATAAATGCCAAAATATTCACAATGGTAATATCATTACATAGTTTCACCTCAAACCTGACATAATTATACTTAATGTATCATTCAGCCATTGAGATGTATCGACAAAATTTTATGCCCATTTCACTATAATGGCCGTCCCTTAGCCCTTGACAAACAAGCGTGATGGATGCGATGCGGCGATCACAAAGCCCTATTGATACCCCCTCCTGCCTCCACGTCCAATTATGCGTCCACGTATCCGAAAAGCAATGATTTTGTCCACCCGCCGACCCACAGCGCAAGAAAAAAACTTCAAAAGATTCTCGAGCTTGGACGTTTTGGATCAATGAAATATTTCAATGGCTCACACTTATTTATTAACAAATAATGACAAAAACTTAGGTATACCAATAAAAAGGTAGAGCCCGAATGGTTCGTGTTGAATGTCTTCATTCATCAGTATTACTGCACATCCAGGCAAATTTTGTACGGAGCTTAGTCCTCAAGTCGACTATCATTATTCAATAAACAAGTTTACTCGTTGAGTGCTACCTCAAAAGCATCAGGCTAGGATTAATGTCATGTTTAAGACCAAACCGCTTGGCACAGGTTTCTTGATGAAGTTCACAGCAGTAGGCTCTGGTAAAGCGTTGTCCGCAGTACTGGCACCTAAAGAGGCCAAGTGGCCTTTGGCTTGCCATGTCCAAAATGTGCCGACAAACGCAGCAGTCCCTAAAGAGAAAGCAAAAAATAGAATTTTTATTTTTATTATTCGGTATCACAGATTGGTAGAATTTTGAAAATAGTATTAGATGGCAATTGATAAGCATACTTTTTGTCGGGGCATAAGTTTTTATTGCACAATTGTAAAGTAATTACCTTGTTCTCCCCAAATCGTGTCCTTGAATGTGGTCACTCAACTGTGACGGTCTCTCAAAAGCCGCCCCACAGATGTTACACACAAAATGAGGATTCTGTCTGGTTTGCGGGAACTGTATCATTTGCAGATACGAGTGGTAAGGAAAGTTTGGCATGTATGATAGGTACTGCTTTACGGTGTCAGACGAAATCTTCAACAAAGCTAGTAACCCTAGAGGATCAGTATTAACAGCAATTGCCATTCTTCCGTCGTCTCCCGACCCATCGCTAGATATTTTTCCCATTGACACAGATCTGTCTTGAAAACGTAGTAATGATTTCGATAAGGAATTTGTCACTTCAGTCGAGCGTTCGTTAATTGGAATGTCAAGAGATATTTGTACGGAACGCTGTAGTGTGTTATGATGTAGCATATTCTCTATGTTATTTTTAACTTTATTACTGTTTTCTCTTTCTCCAATAAGAAACTCATTGATATCAGTGGCACAAGGCTTTTCAGCGATTGTTCGGTCCAGTGTAGTATATGGTATAGGTTTAGTAGCTTTTTCTGCCAGAAGACCGCACATTACTCTCTCAGTCTTGATCAAACCAAAAGTATCACTTCTTGATGAGTTCATATTATGGAATTTAAATTGATTCCTATTGAAATTTGATGAATGGCAATGATAACACTGTTCCCCGCTAGTCCCAGGCCTCGGTTCGTGAATATACGAATTTAATGTGGTGATTAATGTATCTAGCTTGTTTTCTATACTCCTTAAAACACTGGTGCCGTCTCTTTGAA
Organism: Agriphila geniculea; assembly: GCA_943789525.1. Taxonomy (NCBI): domain Eukaryota; kingdom Metazoa; phylum Arthropoda; class Insecta; order Lepidoptera; family Crambidae; genus Agriphila; species Agriphila geniculea. The sequence continues at coordinate 22,213,783 of OX038869.1, read as the reverse complement.
CGGTCTCCTGAATTTTTCTCTTTAATCTATCGACATTTTCTGATACTCTGCTGTACTGCTCTTGTAAAGTATCTTTTATAAATGTTTCCCCTCGTCTTAACATTGATTCTTGATTGGGTGAAATTATTTCTGTGCTAGTTTGTATTCCAAATTCCTTATAAGGTTGTTCATAGTTTTTATCTAAATTATCAGTTCCGCGATTAACTTTGTATGTATCAGTAGGAGAGTTACTGCTAGCTGTACTTGCTTTAGGTACTTCTTGCCTAGAGCGGACATTTTCTCTGTCAACAAGTATAGTTCTACCACGAAATGGTCTACGAGGGGTTTGATTTTGCCAGTCTTCGGAGAATGGATTTATTCTTTTCGTTTTTTTTAGCATCATTAAGCGACCTTGAGAAGACATAGGATAACATTGATAAGTGTTATCATAGTGAGAATATGAACATTTTCGTTCTACTTCACATGCACCATAAAATTCCTCCAAAAGCTCGTTGCACTTACTAGATCGGTTAAGCGTAGGTTCACAGCAATTGTTAGTACAACCAACTTGTTTAAACTTGTGATTCTGTGGTAAACTGTTTCCTCCCTGATTGCAGCAATCAATCCCATGTCTACTCTTCAATTCGTTGATGTAATTATTTAAAGCCGCTGTCTCCTTCTCCCTCTTTCTGGCAAGCACCAATTGTTGTACTAACTGCTGTAACCGAATATTTCTTTCCCGGGTTTTATTCACAAATTCATTATTGAAATTTAAAACTGGTCGGCAGTATGTAGTTTTCTCAGCATATTGCTTTTTTTGTGTTGAGTATGAGGAATCAGATGTATAAATTCGTCTTTCCGAATAAGTGCATTGTGAATCCACAGCGGGAACTATTGTTTCTTCTCTTGAGCAAAGTCCAAGTTGCATGCTAGAATGTTTAGAATTTATTGTTGGTGCGGAACGTTTAAATTCAATATGATTAATTAGAAAACTTTGGTTATAATTACATTTTTTCTCAAAACGATGTCGACCGCGGTTCATCTCGACGTGGCCTTCCTTCAACAAGCCGTCGCCTTCGAGGTTATGTTCTCGGATAATTTGCTTGATGAGGAGTTTAGAAGTAGTTGAAGAGCAAGCGTCTTTAGGTAGCTTCTTGCTCAAAATATTGGAGCTAAGATCGGTGTTGAACTTCAAACTTTGTTCCGTAGGAAATTCACTGCCTCTCATCCTAAAAGGACTGATCGTTTGGACAGATATGTGCCCAGCATTAGACTCAGTAAAATAACGTTGCTGATCACTAGAATTCGGCTGCGGTACGATGTTTTCCTTCTTTATGTAATCCATTTTACGGAAAATTTTGTATCAAAGACTCGTTAAGTTATTTATTGGTTATCATCTCATATGAGTCCATAGAGGAAAGCAATACGAGTCTTGACAAATTGACAATAGAAATCAGAAAAACATCTTGACTTGACAGATACTAAATGAAATGTAAACTTCTTTGGGATCTGACACATTAACCCATAATGCCTTCGTTGATCACTCTTTTACATGTTTGCACAACAACAGCCATTTTACTTTCCCCACTGCTGAGGCACAAACCTTCCTATTTTAATAGGCGTATAAGGAGGACAGGCCATCATAACATTATTAGTGGGTGTTCACGACTGCAAATGCAGCCGAGACCAACCGCTTATCGTGCAATCCGAAGCACGGAGGAGCTCGAGTACATTTTTGGTCACCCATGAGCAACCCTTGCGAGAGTTGCTTATCTGCCGTAATTCAGAGCGATGCGCTAACCACAGCACCATCGAGCTCTTAAACACATGTTTTCTTTCATAAGACTCTTTTGAATATTTATGAGAATCGTTTTTGAGATTTTTCAGAAAATGCGCGATTTTTGATTATGCAGGTTGAAATACATAAAATAATTTTACGCTTATAAAATGGCTTGGGAAAAAACAATAAGTCTGAGATATTCGGTCTCGAACTCTCGCATGAGGTGTGTGGCCGCGTAAGGTAGGTATGCAAATAAAATTTAATAAGGACCACCCGTGTATTTGTGTATCATGTATAATTCTTCATGTTGCATTGCAGGTAGGCATAGGACTTTAAATGTTATGTTCTACGTATTTTTGACACCTATACCTTTAGTTGTTAAAGGCACTTGGCAGTTGGTACATTTTGGTGCAAAGATCTTGTAGCCTGTCTGTTTATTGTCTTATTTGGTAAACAATCTTCACCCAACTCTTTATTGTAATAATCATTTCTAAAATACAACAAATAGTTTTCCACACGTAATCTACGTTAATTAAATTGTTAATAATTAAAAACAATTTGATAAAGTTACTAATTTATTTTTAAAAGTCGTATGACAGCTGTCAAAAACTGTTTACTAAAAAACATTCGGACCATAAACTTATTATACAGTATGTCGCTGGATAAAGTGCAATCCCGAAAGGGGGCGAAACTAGACTATAAATGAGTGATAAAAAAATACTCAATCGAATTTCATTTTTTTTTTTGCAGAATTAAGATTTGTAATTTTACAATGGACTCTAGGTACAAAACATAATATTCGTTCAAAACATAACGTTATTTTTTATTAGAACAAAATCCATTCACTACTTTTGAAGGAATATTATTTTTTGTACATAGAGTGTAAAAATACAAATCTTAACTCTGCAAAAAAAAATGATTTTTTTTTATTTCTCATTTATAGTCTAGTTTCGCCCCCTTTCGGGATTGCACTTTATCCAGGGACACACTGTATTACTAGCGTAATTCCGACGAACTGAGAACCTCCTCATTTTTTGAAGTCGGTTAATAAGACAAGTAACGATAAACAGACTATAGTATATTTGAAGGTGCATTTTTAACAGTACTAGCGGACGCCCGCGACTTCGTCTGCGTGGACAGTTATTTCTCTGTCCCTCGGGAACAGTACGTTTTATCGGGATGAAAAATACTCTATGTCCTTCTCTGTACCCCTGACAACGCGTAGGTATACAAAATTTTATGATGATTGGTGAAGGCGTAGCAAACTTACCATTCATTATTATTATAGTTAACATAATAGTCCAACCAAGTTATGATGAAAATTTACTAAAACGAATTTATATTTTTAAACTGTTAGCAGGCGTATAATAGCGCAAAGATAAGAGTTACACCAATTTATCGATAATATCTAATGGCCCATAAACAAATAATAAACTGGCCATAGAAACTAAAACATGCATTTTACGAACTATTTAGATTAACCGCCACGGGGACCCTTGTTAGCGCATTTTATTAATTTTTTATTGGTTTTTTTTTTCTTTGAGTGGGTCTCTACTCTAGGGCGTGCTTGTTCGCGGCTTGTCAATTGTCATACTTTTATGTTAATTTATGTTAAATACGGTATTCGATGGAAGAGGGCACGAGTGTGATGACTGGTTAAACTAAAAACTGAACAAAATTAGTACGATGTTTAAAATCTTTTTAAAATTGTGGAAAGAAGAATGAAGAAAAATATTATCGAACTTTTCAATCTGCTAAAGATACTATATTTTGAAAGTATATCATTTTAATGTATGACTCATAGAAATTGCCATTCTTTGGTACCTAATAAAAGGTGAAATTTCAAGCAAAATAAACACTAAAACCACTCTATCTGAGATGGAACATACCAACGACGTAAAAATGTAACTCACGATTTCAGAGTTGGTCCCATAGTAAAAGTTGTTCAGTTGATGGACCCTATCTACCATATTCGACATTAGGGGTTATTTTGTAACACGTTGTTTAAGGTTATTTTCCTATAACAAAGTTATCATAATAAAACATAAAGAAACCTTGACAAATTGCTGAAATCTTTTCAATTTCAGTAAATACAAATGTTAGGTATCTTCCACATAAAATGTAACAACTAGTGAATAAATATTATTACCTACTTATTGGAGAAATTCCTTGATCGTACGAAGGCTAGATTTAATGGAGGCAATCATACAAATCATACACAATCATATCGTTAGTTAGTACACACACAGTCCCTAACAACCGAACTGATTCAATCACTCTACACAATAAAGAACAAATAATTTGGAGAAGGAAGAATGACTCAATTGCATGATGTTCCGTACAAAAAAGAAATGTATTTACTTTAAAATAATAAAATTAATAAAACAGGACCACTTTTTGCACAGTATAGATCAAAATACAGGCCAAATGTTAACTATCTATTCTTTTATTGCAAATTTTCTAAGCATTCAAGAGATAATATTGATTTACATTTTAATTTCTTTGTTTAAAACAAAATGGCTCCCATTGATCCGACTTTATGTCATAGACATAATGTTATCCCGCTGACACGTTATGATGACGATTAGTTTCATATACTTTGTGGACTGTCCAACGGACCCCTAACCCAAGTCTAAGGGCACTGTCGCATTGTGCGCTCACAATGCAGTCCCCGTGTACTCCGATTGTGTCACACTCACGGTTTTTTTCGTCTTATTTGATCTTATTATTCATAGGCAAGCTTATTGTAACGCCATTTGGTTAACGTACGGTTTGGGGTTCCTTAGATGCATGCATAGTTATATTAAGATGGTAGCTAATACAGGTTTAAAAATCTACAAATTATTTTTTAATTAAAATCCAATTTGTAACTTTGTTTACTTTTTGTTATTATTTCGCATGGTGCGGTAAAGGGTTAAAATGTTAGGTACTTTATCACAGTATAGAAAAACTTCATTCTGATTAGAGAGCAAAGTCACTATATCCTCTGTGGAATAACACGAAAACACAGCAAACCACAACAAATATGATTAAAAATGATTTCGTAAAAATAAGTTTTTTTTTAATAAAAATGCACCTGTTTTGGGTGGAGTCTAGATAGTATCAAACTTAGAGCATCTGGGACAGAAGCGCGTCTTACTCTAAGGGCTGGTTTACATTATCTTAGTCTTTAGTAGAGTGTTTTAGGAGAGTAAAAGTTCATTACGTGGTGTGTTTGACGTTCTTTTAAAATCGACGAACATGCCAAGCAATGTATTTCTACTCGCTACTCTACTCGGTCGTCTACTTGCCTAATGTAAACCAGGCCTAAGAAGCGCGTCTTACTCTAAGGTATCAAACAAACATTTGTTACAAACAAAATACATGACACATTTCACGAAGTTTATAAGATTTCTTTGGTTTTGGAAAGGTTTTAGGGCAAAATAGCTAACCTTGAAGTACCTATATAGGAACCTAATAATTTCAAATGGATTCCTAATGACAGTACCCAACATAAAATTGGCATTAAGGAGCATTTCTCCAGACCTTGCCAAAAATGCTCATTTCGGTGGCACGTTTTCTTTCGGTTTTTGAAAGTTATATGATTAACGTTATTGAAAATATAATTAAATCTAAGTACCTATATAGGTAGGTTAGGTATCTAAGTGTGTAGCGTCGTTTGTGAGTGGCACAGAAATCATGTGAAAGTCAATGACACGTTAAACAATGCCCAATAACTTAAGAAATTAATATACTATAATTTATTTGTAAAACCTAAAGTGAAAACCAACTATTTAGCTTGCCAGGAACATATAAAACAGTGTCGGGAACTTGATAAGTATCAAGTTATTGTTTGTGATGTGTTTGATTCTGGTAATTGAAAGCGCCATCGTCGTCACGAAAAGGAGCTTTTTAAAATTTTGGCATTTTCGAACTGAAAATTATAAGTGCTGTCATAATTTTTCTATGCTCTCCAGTTATCGTAAGACACAAAGTAGGTCTACATTTTTTGACGTTATTTTAATGTCTTCTTGGAATTTAAAGCCTGAAAGCAAAATTCAGTTACCTCGGAGAACTGCCCTAAGTATTGTCGTACTGAACCCATCTCCGCAGTACGAAGTGCGTAGTATTCGGGGAGTAGTTGTGTGAGGAATGCGAAGTCTGGGAGATTATGGCGACAAAGAGATCTGCGTTACCAAGGCGACGCCACCCGGCCCGACGCGACGTCCGATACTCGTTATATCGGAAAGCAACAGGTCTAAAGGGTCCTTAGGAAAAATTAGTCTGTGTGTACAAGGTGTGTAGTAAACAGAAGCGCCACCCTATAAGGCCATTCCACGAAACCACAGTATTATATATTAGTTTTTTAAATGTACACACTCTGACGAAACTTACATAGTTATTTTACTCATGTGGTTATTGCTTTCTCTGTGCTCAAAACGAGCGCCTAAAGATAATCGGTCCATGTGGGCTCATTGGTTAATATTCAAAAAATTATTGAAGATCGAAAAGGTTGAAAAACCCTAGAACTAGTGCTACCTACAGTTAGTGATACCTACAGAACCCTGGTTTAGTCTGAGATTTAAAAAAAAACGTGATTTTTTTCGCGATTTCTTCCGAGCGCCTGTACTGTATTATTATTTCAAATGTTGTGTTTCTTTTTCCTACCATTAAATTACATACAATTTACATAATGCTTCTAAGAAGCATTTTATAAACGTTTTTAGACAAATATAAGTAATCTAGTGGTAAAAAAATCACCAACTGACGCTTTTGCTCTGGTTTTGTCTGTATACAATACCGAGTGTTTGAAATAATAGGAAAACTCCAACCCATTGATAAGATAATACTATTTTTGTTTCCCACGGGTGTCCAACGCATACTTGTTCAGTACCTACATAGATTAACGGCTTACAATCCATTTCGAAATCAACATTTGAAAATAGCTGAAAACATTTTACCTTATGAGATAACCACAACACAGCATTCTCTCACCCATATGCATAGGTTTTTTTGAAAGCCAGCTTATTATACCCCATAATGCCGAATATGGTAGATAGGGAGGGACCGTCAAACTGAACAACTTTTACTATTGTACCAACTCTGAAAGGATTATGCCGATTTTACTATACAAGCTAGGCCATGATGCGTTTTGATGAAATTACCATAATACTATAGTAATTTTATAGTGATTGCGTGGGAAGAATATCATTAAAATATAATGCGGGAAAAAAGAGAAATCTCAATCTCAAGGAGCCGTTTGGGGTTACATTTTCCTATTATATGACGTTTTGTTATCTACCCCTTTTTGACATGACATGAGTCTGTCACAGAGTATGGTTAATGCGCATCATGGCCCAGAATGCGGCATGATCCTTTCATTGTATAGGTGAAACACATCACGTTGTACCTATAGGTAAAATTAAAGTGAAATTTCAGAATTGGTCCCATAGTAAAAGTTGTTCAGTTTGATGGTCCCTATGTACCATATTCGGCATTAGGGCATTTTTGTAACACGTTATACAGGGTTAATTGTAAAACACCAACAACCTCAAGGGAGTAGATTACTAACATCATAAGTGACATTCGTTCTACGACTTTTACGAAGACAGACAAAAATATCCTAATTTTCATACAAAACTCGATCAGCTGTTCGGACATTTGTATGGTAAATTGATTTTTTTGTCTGTTTTCGGAAAAGTCGTAGAACAAAATGTTGTTGTTTACGATGTTAGTAATCTACTCCTGCAAGGTTGTTGGTGTTTTACAAATAACCCTGTATGTATATTTATGCTTAGGTACTACATGTACATTATAATGTTGAAAAGTGAACCTATTTCTTTCTGCTAGATTTTCCTAAAGTAAATTATAATTTCCTCTCAACAAAACAAGCTTACTCTTAAACAACACAAAGCTCCAGATCCTAATAAACAGTTTAAATAAATAATGTAAATGAACAACTGATCCTTTTAATAATGAAATAAAGACCGAGTTCAGCCCGAATGCCTGGCATTCTTGCGGTGAACAAATAAGTCTGGGCGAGCGAACCCGGCTGGTTTCAATATATTTTTAATGGTTTTTGTGTTTGCCACGCCCCCTTAGGTTCAGTTAAATATACTCCTTAAGGGGTAGACTGTTATGCTTAACAGAGTAGAAAAAAGTCCTATAAAACACCTATAGATTGATTCGATGATTGATAATTTCAATCGATCTAGTCTGAGTATTGGCTACTTCGTTCTTATGTTTTGGCTTCAAGTCATTATTTACTTATATACTATCTTTTTAGAAATATAGTTGTACAGTTTCACAAAATTTGTGCAGTGGTCAAAAAATCAACCTATATGCCAAAGAGCTTAAACGAACCCAGTAACATACTGCCTTCAAATTTCCACCTTCAACTTAATGTGAACTTGAAACTCGCAAGATCAAAGAAGGGTAAGACCAAGGCTTTCCTATTTCCACGACTGTGATAATAGTTATTTATGCAACTGGAGTTGTATAAATATTTTCCTTATCGGCACTATAGGTCTGTTATAGCTAGTAAGATAGATATAAGTACTTATGTTTAAATGACTGTTTGTTGCCAAAAGAATAAAGAATAATGAGGAGTAGGGAGGGAGATGTTCGGATACTATGGTTATTATGACACTGGTTGTTATAATATTGGCTATAAGCTAACTATTTCAGAACCTCTTATAGAGGATCTAAAGCATGAGTGGAGATAAACATTATTAAGCTATCCTGGGGAGGAGTATCCTTCGATCCTTCCCCTTAAGTCCCTGCAAATATCTAAGTTACTCTAATCGGAGGCTCCGGTCCTAATGAAATTCCATTGTTATTTAATATATGCGTTACACACAATTTATGCGCGCGCGCGCGGCAAACAAACCGCTGCGCTGCCACTCTAAAATACTTTGAAGACCGGTTTTATCCCTGAAATTATTGAGTATTATTTTCTGACTGATAAAAATAAGTTTACAATTAATTTTTAGGTGTAAGCAAGCAACGATTTATGGCATGCCCCCTATTCATATGGACAACTTTCTGTTCGTTCACTAACTAGACGATTAAAGTCACATGAGTACGTAGAGACATTGTTGTATTGTATAAAATTGACAAGCTTACGGTACATAACTTTATAGTTTTCTAGCGGCCGCCCGCGACTTCGTCTGCGTGGAAAGTTTTTTTGCTATCCCTTGGGAATAATACGGGATTTTTCGGGATGAAAAATACCCTATGTCCTTCCCTGTACCGCTGACAACGTGTATGCAATGTATGCAATTTCATAATGATCGGTTCAGTAGTTTAGACGTGAAGGCGTAACAAACAAACAAACAAACAAACGGACTTTCGCATTTATAATATTATTAAGGATTTGTTAGCGAACGCATAGAAATTTGTCCATTTGAATAAGGCGGTTCCTCTATTAGAATTATTAACCTATAATTAACCCAGCAGCGCCCCATTTAAGGTGCACTTACACTTCACTTCAAAATATAACTTTTTGAACGCTAATGGGTTAAAACATATTTTTCTTATAATTTCATAGATATTTAAATTCAAAAACACAACCCTTACATAGAAATAAACTCTTCTTTCTTTAAGGCGAGGTGGTAGTGAAAGTGGCACCGCCACTACATTTATTTTTATTACTCGTAAACCAAGTCAATATTTAAAAAAGGCTCAAGTAATAATGTCTTAAATTGTCTCTAATATTTTTTCAATCAGTTTTCATTCATTCTGTAAGTTTTAAAATCCATAATTGCCAAAAGTGGCCACTTTGAGCTAAAATGGATTTTAAAACTTACAGAAAAAATATTGACTTGGTTTACGAGTAATAAAAATAAATGTAGTGGCGGCGCCACTTTCACTACCACCTCGCCTTAAGCCTTTTTTACATTTTATCCTTATCAAGTACGTATTGTAAAATTCCTAGTATTGATAAGTGCCCAACCACCTTTAGATTGAGACGTGACACTTAGTGTGAACGTTAGTTAATTAAGTGGCAGATAAGTGTACAGTCAGCCACCAGACGACACAGATAACTCAACACGCCAGCAATCAATTAGCCGACCAGTTTACCAATAAGATTGAGAATTGTCTACGATAAGGTGGCACGACCTAAATTCATCGAGTGTCATACTTATGTGACGGGACTGCGATCGTTGCTAGGAAACAACAACAACGTCCGATGATTGATACTAACACCATTTGGCCCCTACCAGTCGCGTAGGACAACTATCATCCATCGTCACGTAGGCATGCCAGCCGCAAGGATCTGCAAGACGAGCGGATCTGCACTAGCTGACCTATTTCAGGAACTTAAAGTGCTGTATCACAACTTCAACATTATGTTTTGTATATACGAAAGCCGAAACACGGGTCACATATTTTCATTTTCAGAACCAGTATAAAAAAAATATATAATGATACCTTTAAAACTTACGAAGTTACAAGCTTTTTGTGTTGTCCCGTTAGTGTGGAATAGTGTAATGTGTAGTAGTGTGTGGTGTGCATTAATTGTGGGTTTGTAAATATTATTTAGTCAAATATAACTTGATATAAACAAATTTGCTATCGGTTCTATTACTGATTCTGAGCAAACAGTTTTCAGGTTTCGTATATACTAAAAATAAACTTGTATGTATATTTAATTAATATTGTTCAATGATTGCACATCCCTTTTTCACGAGAAAATATAAGCATTAATTTATTTCTTATTCTCCATTTTTTTACCTTAATGTCGCTCATATAATGTAGGTACAATTTAAATCCTAAAGCTTACATTAAAATTAATTTAATGAAAGCTCTACCTCAGTATATACATATAACGCAAGCAACGCTCAGTACGTAACGCTCTACCATCGTATTGCAGACAACTTCAACTCGAATACCGTCAACAAAAAATGGTCTTGACTTAAAAAAAGGTGATGGAACCCCCACTTTTAATTATAGTTTACCGACGCATTGTTTCAAGGCAAAAAAAACGCGAAACAAGACACACACACATAAAGTTGTCTCGGATAAAAAGCCGATCCGTTTCTCTGCGGACCACGAATAAATCTTCCTGGACAGGGTACTGGCAGCAACAAAACTTTAAGAACTTTGCTAAGCTAATATAATCTCTGTTCTCCTCATCACAAAGTTGAAAATTAAATCGTTATTGAGCACTTGGAACAACTAAAATGATGTTCCAAAATGAAAGTACTTTGTTTCCTTTTTGCTATAAGTCAAAACTTTTGAAATCACATTCAAGATTGTAAGTGATTGGGTTCCTTTGTTTCAAACCGCTTAAAACTTAATTTAGTTGATTGAATTCATTAACTTAGCACTTTATTTTAATACTTATTCAAACAAAACAGCACCACCTATTTTTTAAATAGGCAAGATAGACAATCATATGTCTTTGGCAAAGGTCAATGGGCATTTTATTCGCACGTTTGACCTATGGCGTACACAAACGAAATAGGGCTAGATATGTAGATAAATGTATATAGGATGGGAGCAAAACGGAAATACTGAAGGGTAACACTTCTCCCACTGAGCTTTGGGACTAACTCCGCCGCCATTTGCATGAACGAATTTCCTTCATGTTTGCTTGCTTGACTCTCAATCTTTTTCTTTTCTTTCGTCGTCCCCTTGGGCATTTTCAATTTGTTCCCGATCCCGGTGAGGCCCCCACTTATAGGATGGAAGCAAAACGGAAATATGCTGAAGGGTAAACACGTTATTTATTATTCTTCTTTCACAATCTTTCGTCTTAGGTAGGTACGTCTTTTCCTTCTCTCCAATGACTGCGTCACCCAAAATAATACTTTAACAAAAAAGAATTCTTATTTCTAACAAACGCTCTTTCACTCATCCTTACGTCCCATTCCACATGTATGTATCTGCTACTCAGTGATATGGGTCGCATTCTTGCAGGCCATGTTTCATTTTTATATCATTATATCATATCCTTTCAATAATAAATAAAATAAAATAAATAAATAAAGACAAAACAAGCGTTTATTATGCTTGTACCGCACATTTTCACAATGCTGAAAGTAAAAACTTCTGTTTTATTAACAAAAGTAATTAACATCATACATATACTCGCACACATACTGTAAAATAACTTTTTTCTGCCGGTCGATATATAAAAAAATAATACATATTTTGAAAAGTGGGATTGAATTCTTCAATTTAAAACTGGGTTGGTTTTGTGTACGCGAAATTTCATCAAGCAGGTCAAATATGCCCAATGACCTTTCTTACAGCTTTTCTTAGCATAAAGTCGCAAAAGGTAAAGATGTAGATGTACATAAAGCACAGGAAATACATACTTTCATGACATAAGTAATTATTTGTTATTTTTTAACAGCTTGGTGTTTTACTTGAAAGATTTGAAATGAGATACAAAAAAAGCGGCCAAGTGCGTGTCGGGCCACGCGCCATAGGGTTCCGTAGTTACCTTATACCATACCAGATTTAATATCACTTATAATTTTTCGTCTGTAAAAATAACTTTGTTTTTCACAGTGTGGGTATGAATGACAAAGTTATATTTGCGGTTTTGGAAAATGTGCTATATCTCAAAAACTAATTACTATATCTCGTTCAAACCAATTTTGGTTGAAAGTGTTTATTAAGATCTACAGCATATATTTTTTTTAGATTTTTCACTTTCTTATTTCAAAAGTTAAAGGGGGGGGGACACACATTTTACCACTTTGGCGATGAATATCTTTCAAACGGTTGACTTTGAGAAAAAGTTGTCTTAGACACCTCAATGTCATTTTTAAAGACCTACCTATAGACACCCAACACGTGTTGGTTTGAAGAAAAAAAATTTTTCAGTTTCAGTTCCATGTATGGGGAGCCCCCCCTTAATCTTTTATTTTTCTTATTTTTGTATTAAATTCGATAAGCGGTTAACAGAATACATCTACCTACCAAGTTTCAACTGTGTAGTCTTAATACTTTCGGAATAAAGTGGCTGTGACATACGGACAGACAGACAGACAGACAGACATGACGAATCTATAAGGGTTCCGTTTTTTGCCATTTAGGCTACGGAACCCTAAAAATAGGGTCAAAGTTAACAAGACAAAAAAGTCCGAGCTTAAAAATATTTCCATTGTCACTTTTTTATTCCAATCATTCGAGTTTCTATTATTTTATTATAATAAAGCAATTGTAATTTAAATACTGGACCATTTTACACTTTAAATATTAGCGTGTTCTAATTTTATGGCTATTTGAAACGAATAGTGTGAACGGAGAATTAGCGTGTAATGTGCTACGCTGAAGTGGTCGTTATTACGGTTGAATAAGATGTTAAATTGAACGCTAGCCTTGAATACGTGCCGCGGTAACACCACCGAGAACTGTGATACAGTGACTTTTACACTTCACGACTATCAGGAGTTTTAACCAGCCTTGAATACGAGGGTCATGACATGCGGTCCACGATTTGGAGTTGTCAGTTGTGATTTTACGTCACATGCGACTTAAATCACACGAAAGATTTTTTTTTTTCAAAATTCAAATTAATTTATTCAGTATAGGCTGTTACCAAGCACTTGTGAATGTCATAGGAGCTACGCCATCGGTTCACAAACCCTAAGCGGGAGAACTTGTAACGAGAAGAACCGGCAAGAAACTCGTCAAGGGCTGCTTTTTCTCCCTGTATATACATATATATATACAGAGTCGTCAACATTGAAAAATGACCTCCACATTTAAAGTGAGGTCATTTTCCATCACAATGTTTACACGCAATGGGTAGGTTGAGATTAATTACCTACTACATATCGGATAGGTAATTGTGAGAGTAAATAACTTTCAACTAGTTGAGAAATCACTTCTGTCTGCTACTCGAAAGTGCACCTCATTATGCAATATTTACCAAAAACACTTGATACAAGATATAAAAATTAATAAAAATAAAAAAACGCAATTCTTACAATTCATCATGCGTTAAGGTGGGTACTCAGAAGCAAGGCCCATTCCCACTGGCACTCACGAGCATGACGCATGAACCAGCCATTTGAAACAGCTAATCTTTTTTCGCAATCTTTTAATCAAAATATATGAAACCGCAGATTTTTTTTTCGCGTTTTCAGAGTTGGTCCCATAGAAAAAGTTGTTCAGTTTGATAATCCCTATCTTATCTATACTTTTTTTCTAGATTAGAAAACTTCGCAAAAGCACAACTACGAGTGCTACGAGTTATCGTAGCACACGTAGTTATGCTAAAGACTATAGTTTGCACAATTTTGTGAACTGTCACAAAATGAACGAAAATTAAAATAATCCGTGCACACAGTCAATGTCATCTCTACGCCAAGTATTGCTGTGAATCTTTACCTCAAAAGAAAGAAAACGTTTCAACTAGCGCTTTTTTAATCAAATACTAATAAATCTGATCTTAGACGTATTCATATCACTTTCTTTCCTCGTGCCGGATGCCTCAGTGGTTAAAATTCAACCGCCTCTGTGGTCTAGTGGTTCGCCCACCCGTGTAAGACGCAGGGATCCCGGGTTCGATTCCTACAGGGGGTACAATTTGTACTCGGTTTGGTTGGTGGTAGAGCTTATTTCAAGTCCGCCTGGCTAGCTACCACCATCTTACAAGTCTGACGCCATAACAACAATTTAAAATTTGTTGTGTTCTGGCAGTTAGAGGTAAGATAGCCAGTTCCGTAGTAATGAGGATTCCGGTTGTAGTGCGCTTCCACCTTTGGCCCTATCGTCATGTAACATCAGGTGAGTATCCCGTTGTGCATTAAAAAATGCGATCGTGTCGGACCTTGTAAGTCGGTTTATTGGATTTTTGGTGTTTTTTTACCAAAACCGTCTGTTGTGGCGCACTGATTTCACGGCGGCGGCGTTCCCACACGCGCGCGGACCTCCGGGTTCGATTCCCGATTTTTTATAGCCACACTTAGCCGGTAATGGTCACCAGTGTTGACAGACCAACACTACTCGATTGAGATGTATTTGGAATATACTTGTTTGAATTTTTTTTATAAACACACGAATAACGGCATGAAAATCGAGACGGCCACAAATTTAGTACTTTTCTTTTTTAGTTAAGTAAGTGTACATGCTAAATTTGTACCTATCAATATAAACATAATAGTAACTGAAATAAAACACTTTTTTAACGGATACTAGCGCGGTTTTATTGAATGTACTTTGGTATTTAGTTGGTATTTGGTTTGATTTTTGGTTTTTCCCGACGTGACCACGGCAGCTGCAAAGGTGCCGAAACGTCGGGAAAAACCAAAAATCAAACCAAATACCAACTAAATACCAAAGTACATTCAATAAAACCGCGCTAGTATCCGTTAAAAAAGTGTTTTATTTCATGTCTAGTGAGCGCGTAAGCTTGAGAAGTGAATAATAGTAACTGCTATCTGAACTACAAATAAAATCATTGTTGAATAATAAAAGGACGTAAAGTGAAATCTAAAATGTAAGATGTGTACCTATTGTTTTTGGTGTTGTAAAAAATACAGTGTTCCTGATAGGATAACAAACAATTGTTTCTAATTTTCGCGTGTTTTACACTTTTTTTAAAGAACAACCGTCATGTCATGATTTCTTATTAAGGCGAGGTGGTAGTGAAAGTGGCGCCGCCACTATATTTATTTTTATTACTCGTAAACCAAGTCAATATTTAACCCCTTACTGCATGAATTATTAAAGAGATGGAATAAAATATTTTTTTGCTAAATAGTGTTTTATTAGGCTTACATAATGAGATCAAATTGAAATAAAAAATTATTAACTTATATATTAGAAAATATTTTACGACGCCATTTATGGCTTCGTATGCAGTCTAGTCTTATAGTGTTAATCCAGAAATGGTTTCGTATGCATTGAAGACAAATGAAATATACTAAGTGAAACTACTTAAAACAATTGCGTTTGTCGTGATAACATCGATAAATATTACATTTTTCACATTTACTGAAAGTACGATATTTTGAACAAATATTGGCGTCAGTATCTATCGGATATTTTTCTTCCAAATGGGAAATTTACTGATATGAGCGTACCCAGAAGAAAATCTTGATGACTGGCAGGAGTTTTTCTAGGTTCTTTTTGTAAGGACTGGGGAATTAGGCAAATTGGGTGTACCGCTTTAGCTCGATGTTGGTATGCCAAGAAGGCTAGAAAGATGACCACTTTTTTTGGATTTGAAGCTTTTTGCTTTTTGCAAGTTTTCAAAAACTGCGAGTTTGAAATCAAACAAAGGCATGTATTGGTCTGAATTGATTCGGCGTCAAAGTGACCAAGCATTATCAATGGCACTAGTCTGCAATATGGGATAAAAATTAAGCTGCCATCACCGGGAATAATATGAATGTGCTTTGAGGCTTTATAGAAGCGTGAATGATCAATTTCTGGAATAAGCAAAAAACCCTAATTGCATATGAAGCCACATATGACTTCAGTGTTTTTTACTATAACGCATACGAAGCCAAATACAACAGATTGGAAAAAACTACAAAAAACATACGAAAAAAGCTAGATATTGAAATAAAAAAACTATATTCATATTTTAAAAGTTATAAAGGATACGGTTATATTTTTTATATATATTTTACTAACCTTTTTGTATTTTATTTTGAATCCGAAAAGATGCACTTTTTTTCTGACAACAACAGATCAACACGCGGTGCAAAAAACCTCAAATATTGTCAATAGAAGTCATTGGCTATAGACAAATTATATACGTTCCGTTTCATTATAAAATGCTTCTTCTAATTTAAATATTTTTTTAAAGATCTGGTTTTTCATTAGGCTAGAAAAAAATCATAAACTTTTGTAAACACATATGGCTTGGTATGCGGTAAGGGGTTAAAAAAAGCACAAGTAATAATAATAAGTCGCGGGTTCGATTCCCGTCTGAGTATTGATCTGGTGCGAGTCGTATTTTTTCTAGTATATTATTTAGTATTGTTTAAAAATAGCATTGTAAATGCAAAAATCTCAAATTTAAAAAAAAAAGTAATAATCTCTTAAATTGTTTCAAATATTTTTTGAATAACTCTTCAACAGTTATCATTCATTCTGTAAGTTTTAAAATCCATAATTGCCAAAAGTGGCCACTTTGAGCTAAAATGGATTTTAAAACTTACAGAATGAATGATAACTGTAGAAGAGTTATTAAAAAAATATTAGAGACAATTTAAGAGATTATTACTTTTGCTTTTTTACTCAGTTAAGGAATATCTTACTTGTAAAGTTGACATAAAATAATTAAATGATAATTGCCAATGACATAATGTGTAAACTGTTAATATATTTCTAATTTTATTAATTAATTTATATGATGAATTATATTATGATTGACTATAGACATATTAACCATTGAATATAATATATAATAGTCCTAACGTTCATTAACATTAACTAGTATCTTATTAATTTGTAATTTGTATTTTTCTTTTCTTAAATTCACATGCCTTAATTTTGGTAAAATAGACGGACTACTAATAATGTAACAACCAAACTGTACTCTATTTTCTGTGAATAAAAATTTCAATTTCAATTTAAATATTGACTTGGTTTACGCGTAATAAAAATAAATGTAGTGGCGGCGCCACTTTCACTACCACCTCGCCTTAAGTAACATACCTAGGTAGTTGTCATGAGTGTTATGACTATCATAATCATATCTGAATGAAAACGGATCAACGAATTTAGGGCTGCCAAGTAGGATATACAGGAAAGCTCTACCCTTTATCGAACGTTGCCTTTTTTCTTTAAAAGCATTTTCTCCTCAGAATCGAAGACGCATTTTTCAAAATTACTAGCTCTGAGCTACCATATAAAAAGAAATACTTACTTATTCAAAAAATACTAATCTTATCAAATGTACCTACCTACTAAAGCAAAGTTAATACAATGTTATAATATTATGTAGTAAATATTAGCTTGGTAAAATATACTTTGCGCCGTAGTTAAAGATGGCATAAATAAAGTAGCTTTTAGCAACCAAACTGGCCGTAAGTTTTCCAACTGGCATTCCTAGGACGGGAGACGTCTGAGCTGCGGGTCTACCGGCTAAAAATAATGAAGTTAATGTTAATTGTAATTTGACAGATGTATGTGGTTCATTGCTACTTCGTTTTGTCACAAATAAAAACTTACCAAAGAAAAGAAGCAATGTATCACATACAACTGTCAAATTACGGTTAACGTTAACTTCATTATTTTTAGCCGGTAGACCCGCAAGGCTGGCGTTGGGAGCGAGAAAGCTCCAAGCTCTCCCACATGCGCAAACAAACAGACAAACAGAGTTGTTTGTGAGGACCGCACTGTGCCGTAGAGAAACAAGCACCACTATTAGTATTGAGATGATTTCTTTAGTATAGTGTAACCGGCAGCCATTTTTACAATGAGTCATATAGTAAACTTTTTCTAGTAAATTTATATTTAAAAAATAAAGAATATAAAAATAAACCTAATCATTTTGATTGGCTACTATGTTTGCTACATGATGTGCAAACATAGTAGTAATTCGTCATTTAATTGTGTACATTTATTGAGTAGTTACAAAGCTTAAACAATTTACAATATAGGCATTTAGGTAACAAACAATGGATAGTGTTTGGGAAACCAGTTGTTCTCTTATGCGGTGATTTTATTAAGTTTGTTATCTATGATGCCACTCCAGTCCAGACAGGGTGTTCCAAATCATCAATAGCTAGTAGACTATGAAGGATTTTCAAGATGACATTTAAAAACAAAAAATAGTCACTATTTGCCTCACTAGATGGCGTTGATGTACAAGTGAGGTGTCAAATTTGGCTTTGAAAAATAAACGGCCTGTGCTTAAAAAAAATAATCTTCATTTCTTGGCGTTCGTTGGTTGTTAGCGGTGTTTTCATGTGAATTGTGTTTTCTTTTTTCTACGTTTCCTACAGTTGCCTATTTATCAACGCCATCTAACGAGCCTACAGTTTATTGTCAGTTTGAAAAGCCCTCATTGGATTTTTTAAAAATCTTCGTCCTACATTGCATAACGCGGTCCCGCTAGTACCAGAGAGCCATGAATACAATACAAACAGGCTTTGCCGAGCAAACATATCAATATCGGGCTTTATTGTCCTCTCCAAATGTATCAAGAGATATGCGGACATTGACACGCATCACTCTCTGACTGTACATTGTCTATGATGGCCAATTAACAACAGACATGACATGAAGAACTTCATTTCTTTGTGACCCTGGGTATGATACCTCCTATAATAATTAGGGAATGAAAGAAATACAACATTAAAAACATTTTAATATTAATGTTACATCTCTAAAGCGCTGTGGCTTCCTCTTTCCACCTTGTGGTGTGCGTCTGCACGCTCTCGTATTACGGACACTAAAATAATGTGCATGTGCACGCCTAACAATATCCATAGCAAAACGGTCTTCGTGAGAAAGAACAAATTTACTACTATACTATACACCGTAAATTTTTAAGTGCATATATCTAAAAATGAAATGGGGATATCAGACCACGTTTCTGAATATGAACGTGAAGTTAAAAATTACGTTTTTAGAATGCTGGTCAGATCAGTTGGGTGTGTGTTTGTATAGCGATCTGAATCTCCTCCATTCACTCCCTGGATAGCCGTCATCAGATCACAGCACAGTACATCCCTGGCAGGAAACCAAGGCTTCAAAGTTACCTCGTTTGTATGAAAATAACACCTGTATCCCTTAACAAAGTTGATGTGTGTATTAGAAAAAGACCGTCCGTCTGAGGTGCTACGGGTGACTCGATTTTTTTAGTATTTTCTAATATTTTACCTAAAGCAACATTTTTCAATAGCACAAGTTAGGTTAAGTAGTTTATTAATAGCTGATTTCAAGATTTAGGTAATGCACTGTCATTATGTATGTAAAAAGCTTTTGAAGCTATATTAAAAATATTCAGCCTGTTTTTGCAAATACTAAAGCATCTCATCATCATCATATCAGCCGCACGACACCCACTGCTGGGTATAGGCCTCCCCCAAGGATTTCCACGACGATCGGTCCTGCGCTTCCCACATCCAGTGGCTTCCGGCAACCTTCACCAGATCGTCGGTCCACCTTGTCGGGGGCCTACCCACGGAGCGTCGTCCGGTGCGCGGTCGCCATTCAAGAACCTTTCCGCCCCAACGGCCATCGGTTCTTCTCGCTATGTGTCCAGCCCACTGCCACTTTAGCTGAGCAATCCTTCGAGCGATGTCGGTTACTTTAGTTCGCCTGCGGATCTCCTCATTTCTGATTCGATCACGCAGGGAAACGCCGAGCATGGCTCTCTCCATTGCACGCTGGGTGACCTTGAGCCTCCTTATGAGACCCATAGTTAGCGACCACGTTTCACTGCCGTAAGTCATCACTGGCAACACACACTGGTCATAGACTTTCGTCTTGAGACACTGCGGTAAATCGGACACGAAGATTTTTCGGAGCTTCCCGAATGCTGCCCATCCGAGTTGGATTCGACGAGAGATCTCCTTCTCAAAGTTGGACCTACCTAACTGGACTGCCTGTCCTAGGTATACATAATGGTCAACAACTTCAAGTGTAGTGTTCCCAACATGAACTGGAGCGGGCACAACATGGGCATTCGACATGATTTTCGTCTTATCCATGTTCATTTTAAGACCCACTCTTTGGGAAGCACTACGGAGGTCTTCGAGCATTGTGTTCAGGTCCTCCAGCATAAGTCCTAAAGCATCTACATCAAGATAAATGTGTTGTTTCTTACACATTTGGCATTGTTATTTGTCCTGATTCGGGCGTTATCTAAATTGAATGTTCTATCTTTCGGCGTCCTACAAAGCCTTTACAAACGAGGCCCGAGTGTTTGGACAGAACATTGGTTCCAAATATTCGTCAATTTGACCGATCGTTTCGCCAACGGTCGAACGTGACTCTCACCCGAAGACACTTCCACACTTTTTTATTGAACAAATATTTCAAATTCTTTCATAACCATTACCTTCTTTATACTAGCTGTAAAACAGTTTTGTGTACATAAGACGCAGTGGATACCGTGTAGAGTGACACAAACTGTATTTAAGCGTTGAAAAAGAACTACGCGGGGGGTATTGTAACAGGTAAGTTTCGTAAAAAATACGGCCAAGACCGAATCAATTTGGCTAGGAATATTACAGTAGATCGATTATTAATAACAAAAAAATATATTCGTTTTTTTATTATCGTTGAGACAGCAGAGCTGTAAAAAATAGGTATATGATAGATATATAATCCCCGTCAATTGGTAATGCGCTGGCACTATCTGTGTGCGCTGGAACCTTGTCACATTAACATTCACGTTGACGTAATCCGCAACTAAAAATGTCATGAAACAAGAAAATTCTAATAGGTAATCCAATATATTAATTGAATTATTATTTTCAATAAGATAGGGTCTATATATATAAAAATTTTACAGTTGTTTTTTGTTTTTGAGATTAAAATCATGGCCGCCAGGCGCATTACCAATTGACGGGGATACATTTATCATTTCCGTATGACTGTATCCAGGCTATTTCCATATTTAAGTACTTCTAGCAATAACTACTAACTCGTAGAGCCTACGAGGGAATGTAATGGTAATGGCCTTATAAAATACTTGACAATAGGTCTTCAAAATTCCACGTAAAATTTTATTAAAATTGTGTATTAAGTTTCATCGCGTCGCCACTTTCGGTCAGGGTACCGTCTTAATCTTACATCTTAATTTCCTTTTATTTCCATATTTCAAAGCCAAAGAACCCTAAAGTAGGAATGAAATAAAAGCAGCAAGTGACAAGTGCGCGTGAGGTACGCATCGGCCGGTGGGAACCTGCGCGGGCGCACCAAATGGATTACATTCCTAGCAACAGCGCCGGCTTGACGCTTGCCATAGCTTGATTATATGAGCTAGATTTTTAATGGCTACTGGCCCATATTGTAATGTTCGGTAATTTAAATCAACCGGACTAATGCAACTTTTTAGTTGCAGTAGTTCGGTTGATTTGAATCACAGCAACTAAAAAGTTGCTTTAGTTTGGTTAACCGGACTAACAACCGAACTACTGCAACTAAATGAAAACTTTTGACATATGGTAATCTACTACTTCGAGGTTGTATTGTTGGTGTTTTACAAATAAACATGAGGCCCTATTACAAAAAAGAATCACGATAGTCGGACGCAATTCGTCGTTCATTTTACTTGATATAGAACCTTATTCGTGAGTTAATAGTGCCACGCAGTGGGACGAACATCGTACGCTTATCGCGATGCTTTTTTGTAATAGGGTCTCTGTATGTTTTATATTTTATATTAAGATAAATAAATACGGCAAAAAATCAATTTACCCTCAGACGGGACTCGAACCCGCACCCGAAATGCAAAAAATCTAAAATTTCCTTAGAATAATTACACCTAGAAGGCGAGTCCGCGTCCGTATGGTGAGGCAATTCAAACCAAGCCAGAATGGCTTGGTATGACTATTCGGCCCGTTAGTGCTCAAGTGATATTCGTGTCGAAAACAACTCCCGAAAATTTCATTAAAAATGAGGGTTTGCGCAATAAACGGATGTCACAATCAGGTCACATTACATCGGAACAATACAAGAAAGATTGTAGATTACATTTCACGTATTATTAATGCGTTTGAACTTAATTTTTTACGTAAAACATTCATCAAAATAAACCATAACTTGACACTTCACATTTTATGAAAATGTTGTCAGTACGGGGAAAAAAATCTCCCGCATTTACTTAGAAGTCCAAGACCATAGCGGTAGCGGATGGCGGCCAACTTTTTTGTTTGAGACCTGATTTCGATGAAACTCGGTTCGGGGTACTATTTTAACAAAAAAAAAACAGTAACGCAATGTTAATAATGTAAAAAATCCAAGATGGCGGCCAACTTTGTTGTTTGTGGGCCGATTTCGATGAAACTCGGTTCGGGATACTATTTTAACAAGAAAACAGCGACGCAATGTTAAAAATAAAAAAAATCCAAGATGGCGGCCAACTTTTTTGTTTGTGGGCCGATTTCGATGAAACTCGGTTCGGGGTACTATTTTAACAAGAAAACAGCAACGCAATGTTAAAAATATAAAAAATCCAAGATGGCGGCCAACTTTTTGGTTTGTGGGCCGATTTCGATAATACTCGGTTCGGGATATTATTTTAACAATAAAACAGCAACGCAATGTAAATTATTTTTTTAAATCCAAGATGGCGGCCAACTTTTTTGTTTGTGGGCCGATTTCGATGAAACTCGGTTCGGGGTACTATTTTAACAAGAAAACAGCAACTCAATGTTAAAAATATAAAAAATCCAAGATGGCGGCCAAGTTTTTTGTTTGTGGGCCGATTTTGATGAAATTCGGTTCGGGATACTATTATGACAAGAAAACAGCAACGCAATGTTAAAAATAAAACAAAATCAAAGATGGCGGCCAACTTTTTTGTTTGTAGGCCGATTTCGATGAAACCCGGTTCGGGATACTATTTTAACAAGAAAACAACAACGCAGAGTTAAAAATTAAAAAAATCCAAGATGGCGGGCAATTTTTTTTGTGGGCCGATTTCGATGAAACTCGGTTCGGGGTACTATTATAACAAGAAAACAGCAACGCAATGTTAAAAATATAACAAAATCAAAGATGGCGGCCAAATCTTTTGTTTGTGGCCTGATTTCAATGAAATCCGGTTTTAGGTACTATTTATTATTAGGTTTTTCAAAAAAAACAGCAACGCAATGTTTCAAAACAAAAAAAAAATCCAAGATGGCGTCCACACTTTTTCGTTGTGGGCTGATATCGATGAAACCCGGTTTTGGGTACTTTATTTTAAAATAACAGCAACGCAAAGTAAAAAAAAATCCAAAATGGCATCAAATTTCTTTATTTGTTTTTTTTTCAAGCAAGTTACATCGAAATAAATCCAATAACAAATCAAATCAAATCAGTCGTTTATTTGCAAACATGTGGTTAACAAAGGTCTTAAACATAAAATGTGCCGTTACATGCTGCCGTATGCAAACGGCGTGCAAATATTTGAAATATTAACTATGATTCATAGCTATTTGATAGCAAATAAAAAAAGTAAATGGCAAGTATCATTCATTACAAATTTCAGCTATGTCATAATTGTAATTATATAATGGCAAAAAAACATTTAGTTTTATAAAAAAAAACACTCTTACTACAAATATTGAATTAATTGAATAACGCAGAACATAATTATTAACTTAATTGTTTTGTCACTTAAAAAGTCAGAAACACAGTAATAATTTTTCGTCAATAATAATTGCCTTAATTTATCTTTAAATTTAAATAGCGTTAAACTTGTCAATTCAGAAAGGATTTTGTTGTACATATAAATGGCCATGCAATATGAATTTTTAGAATATAATTTCAGACTTTGGTATGGAATATGTAATTTATTACCATCATCTCGACCTTTTGTCATTTTTATTATAACATTGCTGTTTTCTTGTCAAAATAGTGCCCCAAACCGAGTTTCATCGAAATCGGCCCACAAACAAAAAAGTTGGCCGCCATCTTGGATTTTTTTCTTTTTAACATTGCGTTGCTGTTTTCTTGTTAAAATAGTATCCCGAACCGAGTTTCATCAAAATAGGACCACAAACAAAAAAGTTGGCCGCCATCTTTGATTTTGTTTTATTTTTAATATTGCGTTGCTGTTTTCTTGTTATAATAGTATCCCTAACCGAGTTTCATCGAAATCGGCCCATAAACAAAAAAGTTGGCCGCCATCTTTGATTTTTTTATATTTTTAACATTGCGTTGCTGTTTTTTTGTTAAAATAGTGCTCCGAACCGAGTATCATCGAAATCGGCCCACAAACAAAAAAGTTGGCCGCCATCTTGGATTTTTTAAAAATTTTAACATTGCGTTGCTGTTTTATTGTTAAAATAATATCCCGAACCGAGTATCATCGAAATCGGCCCACAAATAAAAAAGTTGGCCGCCATCTTGGTTTTTTTATATTTTTAACATTGTGTTGCGTTTTTCTTGTTAAAATAGTACCCTGAACCGAGTTTCATCGAAATCGGCCCACAAACAAATAAGTTGGCCGCCATCTTTGATTTTTTATATCTTTAACATTGCGTTGCTGTTTTCTTGTTAAAATAGTGCTCCGAACCGAGTATCATCGAAATCGGCCCACAAACAAAAAAGTTGGCCGCCATCTTGGATTTTTTTTAAATTTTAACATTGCGTTGCTGTTTATTGTTAAAATAATATCCCAAACCGAGCATCATCGAAATCGGCCCACAAACAAAAAAGTTGGCCGCCATCTTGGTATTTTTATATTTTTAACATTGTGTTGCGTTTTTCGTGTTAAAATAGTACCCTGAACCGAGTTTCATCGAAATCGGCCCACAAACAAAAAAGTTGGCCGCCATCTTTGATTTTTTATATTTTTAACATTGCGTTGCTGTTTTCTCGTTAAAATAGTGCTCCGAACCGAGTATCATCGAAATCGGCCCACAAACAAAAAAGTTGGCCGCCATCTTGGATTTTTTTTAAATTTTAACATTGCGTTGCTGTTTTATTGTTAAAATAATATCCCGAACCGAGTTTCATCGAAATCGGCCCACAAATAAAAAAGTTGGCCGCCATCTTGGATTTTTATATTTTTAACATTGCGTTGCTGTTTTTTTGTTAAGATAGTGCCCAAAATTGAGTTTCATCAAGATCCGCCCACAAACAAAAAAAGTTGGCCACCATCTTTAATTTTTGACATTTTTAACATTGTACACTCACATCTTATTTAAAAAATATTTTATATTATATACTTTGGTTGGACTTAAACCCTTGCCCATCTCTAGCTTTGACAAGCAAACTCTAGTTACAGTTAAATGGTGAAATTTACACAATCGCAACTATAAGTACGACGATGGTTTCAACTTCCCTACTTTTAAGGGAAAATTTCATGTAATGGTAACATTATTTTTTTGCTGTGTGCGTTTCGTCGAGCGTAAACACAAGCACCTTACGCACACATAAATTTCATTTGTGCCTCACTTTTGACAGACCGCTTTCTGGGAAACTATCGTTCTAGGTGTAATTATTCTAAGAAAATTTCAAAAAAAATATTTTATCAGTATCTGTGCTAGATTTTCCAACTTCTAATGCTGAAATTGAAAACTCTTGACTGAAAATATTCAATCCAGATATTTGAAATGAAAAAAATGAGAAAATTAAGAAGCTCCGTCATCGGTTCGTACCTACATAATTATACGGTAGATGGATAGTTTTTATAGAAAAGAACCGACGAGATACTCAACTTGGCTGTTTTGTTCTGATATTACCTACAGTACATACAGATTCAACTAAATTAAAACAAATATTTGAAAATTCCAAAAGAAGGAAATACGAATAGCAACTAAAGATGATTAAGGAAACCACATAGCAGTACGCATTGAGAATTGTCTGTTTGAGAATTAGGCAATAAAATATTGTCAATGGTAAGTAATAGAGTACCTATCTTCAGAGTGCCGTTAAAATTGTAAATGCTGTCAACGCAGGATCCAGAGTTCGATCACATATTGATGAGTAATGGTAAGTTGGACTTTCACTGGCTCCGTACGTGAGCAGGCGAACAGCTGAGCGGCGGAAACGGCGCAGGACGTGACGTCACGGGATGTTAGCGTAGGTTGGAGGATGGCCTCGACCCAGCCGCATGCCTAATGAGCTAGCTCTCAATTGTACATTAGGATGTCTGACCGACGATATAAATTCTCTAGAGGACCTGACTTTTGGCGGTACGTGATCTAATGTCTGGGGGAATAGTCTTATAATTGAATGGAATTTAGAATTTACTCTGAAGTAAATTTACGAGATCCCATAAAGTTCTTCGCAGCCAAACAAAATAAGCCATTACTACTCAATTTTTATCTAAACGATCCATTGGACTGCCTCTAAGTCATTTCAAAAGCGGACCACACACCCGAAACGAGGAATACCCTAAGGACTCAATCATCACCGAAAATCCCATCGCAGATGAAATAAGATCTGTAGAACAAATCGGTGCTAATTTGTTAAAAAAAACACGAGCGGTGCCGACCTAATCAAACAGTGATTCGAGACACGCCCCCCAACAATTCCAAAACGATTCTGACATGAAACGAAGCCGACGTGTATCATTCTTAATCACCACCAATCATCTTCCCATCATCTCAAAGAAAACCCTTCAAAATAACCCTTAAATGGACGCGCGATAGAGATCATAGAAATTTCACCAACGCCCACCGAACCTTGCGGGCTGTCAGCAAAAACTGTGTGCAATTTGGCGACGGCATTGGACAAACATTTCGGCAAAATAATTACAAGGTGCGACGTTTTGATGATTCGAAAAGAATTATTGCGCAAATATTGGTGTTGGTCTAATGGCGGACCACCTACATGGTGTTGGAGATTCGCATTCGCAATGGTGAAAAAGTGATTTGCTTTTTAGTGTATTTTATATTAGGAGGCGTGGTTAATTAATGCGAAAGAAAGTCGGGTGCTGCGTGAAGTTTGTGTTTTGGTATCGCAAAGGACTAGAAAAAGAGTGATGACTTAAAAAAGTAATCTACTTTAGTTAAATCGACTTAAAAAATTACTTTGCTGATGCAGTGAGCATGGTTTTCGTAATACATTTTAAGAATCGTATGAAATCTTCCGAATCAAGTACGTTTTATAAATTTGTTTAAAAATAAGTAATGCAATTTGCAATAAAACTCTACCTTACCTATTTCTCTACATATACGAGTATAATAAGTACCTATGTATAAACAAATTTCTTAGAGATGGTTCATTAGCTAGACCTTGAAATACCCTCAATAGTAAGGTTAAGGGGTGAATTACAATGATGATTCAAACCTAAACTTAATTCAACATTTAAAACGAAACGCAGTGAATGAATATAACTGAACTTTAAAGGACACGATCCAAGCGACAGGAGACTTACAGTTTTCAAATAAACTACCTATTATAACGATATTTTGTGGAACATATTTTTTTGTCCATCAGCCTTTTTTAATGTCCCCACTGCTGGGGCACAGGCCTTCCTTATGGGTGGATAAGGAGGACAGGCCATAACCCACCACGCGGGCCCAATGCGGATTGGTGGGTGTTAACGACTGCAAATGCAGCCAGGACCAACGGCTTAACGTGCCTTCCGAAGCACGGAGGAGCTCGAGATAATAAATTTTTGGTCACCCATCCCATGACCGACCCTTGCGAACGTTGCTTAACCTCCGCAATCGCTGGGCCAGGCGCTAAACCACTGCGCCACCGAGCTCCTCTTTTTTTACAATTTGGAATTTCTCTAGAACGCTGTAAAATGGTGTCAGCCAAAAGTAATATGCAAAACTTTGAAACATCATACAAGGAAGATAAATTCAAACACCGAAAGCAATTTAAGGCGGAGTTCGGAGTTTACACCTCCTCACTTCTTAGCAGTTGATAGATAGATAGATGGTGATTTATAATTTGTGTCCTGCATTACTTTTCAACCTTCTTTTAATGCGTCGTGCGCTCGCTCCGTGCGCGCGGTCCGCCATGAGTCATACGCAAGCGTCTGCCGGCCCAGACGGTGAGCTATATGCGTGTGCACCGCTGCCTGCGTCGTCGCGCACTCAAGGATGCCTGGCTGATGATCTTGCCTGTATGCTACTCGGGGATGAATGAAGTTATAGCTGCAGTTGAGCAAATCAATGTTTTTAATTCCAGTGATGTTTTGTCAAATTTTATTTTTATAATATTAAGGATAGGGAAATATCATTCTGGGTCCTATAACGGAATCAAAATTTTACTTTATTGGGAAATAATTTCGGTCAACCAGTGAAGCACACAATAAGTAAAATGTACCGTGATTGGAAATAAACATGTTTTTTACTATTATACTTTCCCAAATTGTTTTATCGCTTACCATTCCGTGTCATAGATTTACCGAACAAAAAGCTGTGCACATCAATTCTAACTACAGCAGAAGAAGTTAGAATTATTTCAATCCACCGCTTTTC
Source organism: Agriphila geniculea (assembly GCA_943789525.1). Taxonomy (NCBI): domain Eukaryota; kingdom Metazoa; phylum Arthropoda; class Insecta; order Lepidoptera; family Crambidae; genus Agriphila; species Agriphila geniculea. The sequence goes on along the minus strand of OX038869.1, from coordinate 22,185,019 downwards.
CCGATATCATGAAAATTCATGTGGTACATTTGCGGAGATATATGTTAAGTGTTATACATGTTCCGGATAATCAAATGTTCCAAATGTTCCGTTGCTATGGAGAGAGACGGTTGAGAGACGGTTCAACCAATTACAATTTGGATCGCCGCCAGAAGAAATCGATTGGCGGAATTTATGCCCAACTTCCGAACTTTCTGCGGTTTTGTTGTCATATTGACCGGAGTTTGATCAGATATAGCTCGACTTTTATTCCACCTTGTCAGAAGTTAGGAAACTTATCAAATAAACTATTATTATAGAATTCGCTTCCATCATTATATTCTAGGGACCATTCTTTTAATGCAAGCAAGAAAGATTTTCTAACTACATAGAACTTTATCTCGACCTATAATAATTTCAAATCTGTGGGCACCAAAGCTTTTGAAAATATTTTCTAGAAACTCATCCACTTTTAACGTAAAATTATTATCAAATTTTAAAAACATATTCATTTACTATATTTATCCATGCATGAATCATGATCGCGAACCAATTGAACCGAAACTAAAATCCTTAAACATTTATCACTTCTCAAAACACTTCTATGGAATATTTTACGAATCAACCTCCATATCTGGGATAATTCTCAGGTTTGTGGCATTTTTTGTGGATGGGTGTTGTCAAAAATACGAATTCGCGTAAGCCGAGGTACGCTACGACCGGCGCAGAAGCACGTACCAACCTTCTCGGAACCTTTATTGTCCCGAATAAGTCTTTTATTATGTTGTGGGGTCTAACGGCTGTCTCCTCTACGTCCTTTTCAAGGTATCATGTTTTACTATTGAGGAATTTCTTAGTGAATTAATTCAAATATTTTGGTAAGAGAGGTGTTGGAATAACACCCTTTTTGAAGGTTAAATAGCCGCCTTTAAGTTTTGCCGCTTGTGGTTCTATAGGATTATGGGGTGATGGTCAATATTTTACATTATGAAAGGCCGTTGATCTTTATGTCCGAAGATTTCTATGAATAATATAAACGAAACGCATTGCGGCGGCATAGTTTTTGATATTTCTTTCAACCTGTTGTAGTATAAATTCATAAAAACCTACATAGACAGGAACAGCCTACTTTTGTGAGTTCCATTTGCAAAAATCCTATTTCTTTAGTGATGATCGCCTACTAATGTAGGCGACCATCTAACCTAAAACCTTTGTCCAAGGATTTATTTCATAATTGAAATGAATCCTTGGACAAAGGTTTTAGTTCCTAGTCCATTTAATAAGGAAAACTGAATCGCCGAACTGTGACGCGTGTGGTCAACTTTGAGATATTATAGTAATATCTCAATAGATGTACTTAGATGATGTGCAACACTTGTTGACGGAATGTGTCAATAATCAAAGGGGGAGACGGCAACTAACTCTTCATTTAGATCTGAATGCATCTGATGTGGGAGCTTTCCAAAGTATATCGACGGATCCCGCATCGGATGCAGCCAGGCTTGTATGTGACATGGTGCAATCACGTGCTTGATGTGTTGTAGAGTACTTAGGGTATGATGGGACTGACGTACTCTGTGTAACAGTCCCTAAATTAAATAAAGATTAAAAGAAGGTTCCTAGTCCCAATAGTCAGTCTGTGCGCTGATAGGTAGATGAAGTTTAACTTCCAAATGTTACACAAGAGCTGAATTCTTCCGATAGTCATTGTCACGGAATCCCTTTGAATGATTGGCTGTTTGTTTTAGCGGACCGATCGCACGGCTCTGATTCACGCATTCCTGCGCACACGCATGAAGCAAGCGATACCAACAGTTATAGCTGCGTCTTATTTAAACAATGTTTTCTAAACGTGTTGCTCTAATAATAATTGATACTCGTAAAAATGATATGCCAATCCAATACTCAAACTATGTAATTTGGGTCATGACATGAACAGTAACTATCCGAAGATCACGTCAGTGAGATGACCTCACTTTAAATGTGGAGGTCATTTTTCAATGTTGAAGACTCTGTATGAAATAGGGAGAAAAAAGCAGCCCTTGACGAGTTTCTTGCCGGTTCTTTTCGTTACAAGATCTCCCGCTTAAGGTTTGCGAACCGATGGCGTAGCTTCTATGACATTCACAAGTGCTTGTAATAGCCTAGACTGAATAAATTAATTTGAATTTTGAAGTATGGACTACATAAAAATTTGCTATTTTTTCTCTGTCTCACGGTTACATTAAAACTTTATTAACTATGCTTAAAGAGATGAGATTCGAGTTTTTTTTAAGAAATACTTTTTGCTCAACATTTTACTTAGAACCAAACCATCCATCTTATGATTTATCGATCGAAATATACATTCATTATATAAATTCCCTAAGATTATTGGTTGGTATAAATAATGGATAAGTGGTCAGTGGCGTTGGTCACTTGGGCCTTTTACGGAACAATCATCGACCTTCGGCAATGACCTGGCAAGGTCCTTCTTAAATAGTGACCGTGTCACTACAATGTCCATCAAGTCTAGGGTTACCATATCTCAGGGTTTGTCCGGAGATCTCAGGATTTTTGGACTTTGCTCAGGATTGCGGCCGGATTTCGAAAATTTGAGGAAATCTCAGGATTTTTAGAATTTTCAATAAAATTCAGTACATTTAATAAAAAAGTACATTTAATAGAAGGGTCTGCCTTCAGTCAGTTGTCTCATGCTTCAGAACTTTGTGAAAGAAATTTGTATCTGAGCAAATATCGCATCTTATAATATTTAATATCCATTTTCAGTTGTTATGTTTATTTTTATTAAAAAGGAACTTGCATCCTTTGATAATTCTTCTTCTTATAGGTATATAGGCTTCGAATAGGTACTATGTGTAATTAATTATGTACCTACTGCTGATTATTTTGTCTTATTAGGTATATTTTATGTATTCAAAAACGTGCTAACTACCTTATTCTTGTATCTTTTACTTACAAAAGAAAGTAAAGTTGCTTAAAAAATCTTTTCGATTGTCAACAGTGCGAAGAGAGTATGGCGGCGGGCGATATGTGCGTGTCGGCAGCGCGTGCAGGCCCCAACGCGCGCTGGCACCCCGCCTGCTTCGTGTGCTCTTCCTGCCAGGAGTTACTGGTGGACCTGGTCTACTTCTGGCGGGACGGCCGCCTCTACTGCGGCAGGCACCACGCCGAGACGCTCAAGCCGCGCTGCTCCGCGTGCGATGAGGTCAGTTGATGTTTGATACAGTACACACAGCCTGCTTCGTGTGCTCCTCCTGCCAGGAGTTACTGGTAGACCTGGTCTACTTCTGGCGGGACGGCCGCCTCTACTGCGGCAGGCACCACGCCGAGACACCCAAGCCGCGCTGCTCGGCGTGCGATGAGGTCAGTTGATGTTTGATACAGTACACACAGCCTGCTTCGTGTGCTCCTCCTACCAGGAGTTACTGGTGGACCTGGTCTACTTCTGGCGGGACCGCCGCCTCTACTGCGGCAGGCACCACGCCGAGACGCCCAATTAAGCCGCGCTGCTCGGCGTGCGATGAGGTCAGTTGATATTTGATACAGTACACACAGCCTGCTTCGTGTGCTCCTCCTGCCAGGAGTTACTGGTAGACCTGGTTTACTTCTGGGGGGACGGCCGCCTCTATTGCGGCAGGCACCACGCCGAGGCGCCCAAGGCGCGCTGCTCGGCGTGCGATGAGGTCAGTTGATGTTTGACACAGTACACCCAGCCTGCTTCGTGTGCTCCTCCTGCCAGGAGTTGCTGGTGGACCTGGTCTACTTCGGGCGGGACGGCCGCCTCTACTGCGGCAGGCACCACGCCGAGACGCCCAAGCCGCGCTGCTCGGCGTGTAATGAGGTCAGTTGATGTTTGATACAGTACACACAGCCTGCTTCGTGTGCTCCTCCTGCCAGGAGTTACTGGTAGACCTAGTCTACTTCTGGCGGGACGGCCGCCTCTACTGCGGCAGGCACCACGCCGAGACGCCCAAGCCGCGCTGCTCGGCGTGCGATGAGGTCAGTTGATGTTTGATACAGTACACCCAGCCTGCTTCGTGTGCTCCTCCTGCCAGGAGTTGCTGGTGGACCTGGTCTACTTCTGGCGGGACGGCCGCCTCTACTGCGGCAGGCACCACGCCGAGACGCTCAAGCCGCGCTGCTCGGCGTGTGATGAGGTCAGTTGCTATTGCTCCGTGTCCTCATCCCAGAAATTGCAGACCCGGTTATCTTCTGGCGGTTTAATAGTAATGATTAATTATACCATCTTCAATATCACTCTCATATGGCCAATCCTGACCTTTTAAAGCTCAGCTAGCCCACAAAAACACAGCATAAATAGTGCTATGTTTTTGTTAAAGTAATGTTATCAGTTCGTTGTGTCATATTAAAAGTTGATGGTTGATGGTTCTTTGGTTCGGGTGATAGTTTAGTCTCTTAAAACTAAAATTATATAATCTTTCTGACCATTTGTATAAGCCTACAGTATTATTATTTATTCTGTTCTTCAGCAGTGAAATTACCGGAAAATATTACGAAAGGGTTGCCCACCCCGAAACGGTAAAAATTCCTTGAATTGGCATGCAACAATTTAGGCGTGTCAAGATGAGCTATCGCCCCGGTTGCGCACGCGCCGGCCGCCGGCGGCGCGCAGTCGGCGGGTTGCCAATATCCGGCGTCCGCCACCTTGAGATCGAGCTGATAACTGGGTACTTTGTAACCGGGGTGGAAATGAGGGTACTTACTTCAAGGGGTTGTTATGTTATCCAAAATTTTTGAGATAATGATTATGCCTGACGCCTAAATGAATTTAAAATGAAACTTTTGGTCTTATAATTTTAATATTTTATGACAAGATGTCACTAAAATCACATGAAATCGTTGTGCACATAAACTAGAGACCAATTCCAATCTAACATTATAAAATAAAACCGGTCAAGAGCGAGTCGGACTCGCGCACCGAGGGTTCCGTACCATCATAATTGCACCATCAAACCACACTGCAGAATATAGAATAATAAAATTGGCATTGCAGTTTTAGGTCAGCGCCATCTCTTGACCGATAGTGGAACTAATCTTAACTATTTTAGAAATTTGATAATTTCTAAAAAAGTATGCTATATTGAGACATCGTTTTATTTTTCCTGTAATCTTTATATAAACTGCTATCACATAGAATTATTTCAGATTTTTCACTTTGCAAACTTCAGAGATAAGGGGGGGAACGGTATTTTTTTTACATTTTTCATTATAAGTCGAAAACTATGCGGTCTAAAAAAAAAGAAAAAATGATCAAAAACGTGTAAATGGCGCTCTTTCATATGATACCCAACATGCCCTAGTAGCCCCACTTAAAAATTTTAAGACCCCTTTTCAGTCCCTGTTGTAAAAAAGGTATTTATTTTTTATTAATTTCTTTTTTGCAAAATAGTTGGGTAAATGACATCTTAAACTATTCCAAATTTCAAGTTGATACCATTAGTAGTTCTCGAGATATCCGGCTGTGACAGACAGACAGACTGAGTCACACCATAAGGGTTCCTTTTTTACCATTTTGGTACGGAACCCTAAAAAATTGGAAGATTGTTTTACTGCATGCTGAATTATAATTACAGTTTAGTACATAATTTAGGTATCTACTTTAAATCCTGAACAAAAATGAAAACTTTTCTATGACCAAGAATAAAATTACGCTAGCCGACGGTTTTTTTAATTATTTATTTATAGGAAAAATAACTACTTACAGTCTTATAAAAGTATAAGTATAAGTAAAAAAGTCTACAAACAGACCTAGAGTTCCATATAAGTACAAAAATTTTTTTGAGTATGAATTAACTAGAGCCTTAAATTAAGTACAATAACTGTACATTTTAAGTTAGAGATTTAGAAACAGTGAGGGCAAAGAAAAGATACACTGTGAGGGTCAGTGACGGTTTAGAAAGTTTTGTAAACACAGCATCGCTACAGCTATCTATAAGTACTTAACTAAAATCTTGTTTTTTTTTAATGGAATACATTAAAAATACATAAGCTAAAAGTCATTTTATAAATATTCCTTGTAAAATGTTTCGCCAAACGTAAAATTACTTCACGCGAACATTTTTCAAGCAGCCGTCAAGTTAACCCCTTGGTAGCCTGCGACCTAAATACCCGCGCGAGGGTTAAGGCCCTCCTGATGGATGTCCACCAACTGGCGTCCGGCAGGAGACACTTGATGGGTTAAGCGCCTCTATATTTGTCGTGACAATATTCTGAGGGGTATAAAAGAATAGCAATTTGATGACGATGACGTTCAGATATTAGTCTGTAGTAAGCATACTGAGACGGCTATGTCCCTAATTAATTTTCATCCCCAATAAAGATATAATTTGTGTATAACTTTTATTGTCATTTTACTCATAATTTAAACCCAATAAGGTCATCATATCAATGCAATGCACATAGCTTGTCTCAAATGCTCAAAAAAGGTGTTGAGGTAAGCAATAGTTTTTTTTTTTCAGAAATATCTAGGCAACGAAATTTTAATAACAGGCCTACTTCTTAGGTGTTAAAATATTAATGACTAGTAAATTGTCTTGTTCTCATAAATAATAGCAGTATTGTAACTGAATATTTAATTTTGCTAAGAATTCGCTGCACTTAATATTAAGTTTTGTTTATTCTAGCATTTATAGTATATAAATAGCATTGCGAAATGCCAAAAGAATCAAAAATTTAATAATTTTAGTATTCTTCCACTTGTAATCACTTTGCAACTAAATTAGTGCCCATTGTTATCTGTGAGAATCATTTTGGTGGCGCAAATCGACATTTGTAACTTGATTAAGAAATTATAACAATATCAGTACATAATACTTATTTCTTGGGATAGACCTTGAATAATTTTAACTGGGAATAGCAAGCAAAGTTAGTCATCTATGTATTTACGATATACAGGGCATAGGTAACAGGGTTATTTTTAAAACTCCAACAACCTCGCAGGAGTAGATTACTTACATCATAAACAACAACGTTTGTTCCACGACTTTTCCGAAAAAAAGACAAAAAAAATACTTTAATTATATGTTATGCTGTGATGACGGGATCTCACTGGATGAGGCTGGCACAGGACCGTGAGGAATGGCGCTATAGAGAAGAGGCCTATACCCAGCAGTGGGTTGATGTGGGCTGAATATGATGAATTATATGTTATGCTGTTAGGGTACCTTAATCAATAAATAAATAAACAAATGTCCGAACAGCCCCTTATTCCGTCTACGTAACTATTTTGCTGATCGAGTGTTGTTGAAACAATCAAATATATTTTCATACAAATCCTTTTAATAAGTTTAGTTTATAACTCTTTATCATTATTCGTAACGAAACCAACTGCTTTTTTAATATAAATTAAAAGTATTACTTAATTTTAATAAACTATTCAGCCGATAACGGCTGAATAGTTTTGAATAAGTGGCACGATAATTGGTAAAAAGTAATATTTCCACGACATTTTCCTTTTGTTGTACATTACGGTATTAATTATTTCAGTCCCTAAACTATTCTTATAAAACCAGCTAATCTTATTCGTGGAACTGAGTTGGTTTAGTAGAACAATCACCTGAATCCAATCTTAGTGAGACGTAGGTTCGATATGCGTATTTTTTTTTAAAGGACGAAAGAAAAAAAGGGCAACTTTGCTTTTTATGAGTTTTTTTTAATGCACAACGGGATAGTGCTTGGCCTTCACCTCACCTGATGTTGAGTGACGATAAGACCGAAATTGGAAGCGCACTACATCGGGAATCCTCACTAGTGAGGAAATACTACTAAATCTCCTACGAAAATACTAGGCTATCTTACTTCTAACTGCCGGAACACAACAATTTTTGCGTCAGACTTAGGTAAGATAGTGGTAGCTAGCCAGGCGGACTTGAAATAAGTCCTACCACCAACCAAACCCCCCACCCTCCCCCCCTGGGGATCAAACCCAGGATCCCTGCGTCTTACACGCGTGGGAACCACTAGACCACAGAGAAGGTTGAGTGGAAAATTTGTACGCATATGACGCTGCATATGACGCTCAGAGGCAATTTTGTAGTGCTGCAAAATAGTTTTCTCAATTTAATTACATCATAAAAATAACAACATCCATTTTTGTTAAGACTCTCCATAATTTAGGTAACTTTTTAACATTATTTGTTAACTGCTTATTTATTACAATAATTTATTCTGTAGTTCTTCAAAAATTTTATCCAAACTTTTCCCGAACACATGGTCATAGTATTTTCAGCATAATATACTGTTTAAGCCCTAGGTCTTGTGATTTCGTAAGTGGAAAACTTATCTTTCAGATTGTAAGCTGCCAGATAACACACAAATATCGAAAGTCACGAAATCTTATTATTTCACTTGAAGTAAGTGAAATTTTCGCTGGAACTAATCCGTGGTAAGTGTGAAACTTACTTATTGAGGCCTGTTCCATAATCCAATAAAGAAAGTAGGAAAATATGTTTTTTTTTCAAATTAATGTAATAAGAAAAAAGTCTGCTTACTGGTAGCAATGTGATGACGTCTTGACGAATGTGATAGATAACCCAGTAAATAGGTCTCTAGGATTTGATTTTTATCGTTTAAGGAACCGCCAATTTTATTGTTTAATCGTTCAGATTTCGCGATTGGGTCCCTGTTATTGCTTTTAACAAAACGTGTTAAGGTTTAGATGAGACAACTTAAAGTTATGCTAATTTTATTTCAGTTCATGGATAATATTTCTTTTTTAAATATTGAAACAGCCTATGAGTTAAAAATTCGACGTTCATCAAAAAAAGACACGCTTTTCCAAGCTACATGAATTATTTTCCCGCGACACACGGGCTGGGGCCGTCGCATGTCGATGCGTCGATAACAGCCGATAGGGCTCATGCCCGTGTGTCACGCCACACGTGATGTCTTGTTTATGGTGCTCCTAAAATTCCACTCATTACTATTCATTCTAACTGTCCTATTGTGAAACATGTACCCCATTTTAGGAGATATATTTATGACGGAATTATCCGTTTTCATATCATTAATCGTTGTTTATACAAGGAATATATGACATTTAATGCACTGTAATATCATGGAAAAAAAATAGAATCCTGCATCAAAACTATAAAGTTAGATGTAAAAATTAAAATACAAGAACCAAAAATTAGGATAGATCTTGCTTACTTTTTAATAACTAACTGTCACTTTTCTAGGTCCTCTAACCAGCGCGGTCCGAACATATTATTTAAGATACATTAGCTGTTAATATAATATATCAATAAAATACTTTAAAGGCAAAAACTCAGGTTATTAAAAATTAATGCGATTTACAGTTTTGTATAAAAAAATCATATTGGCATTTTTAATTCGTTTTGTATTTTTGGATTTTTTATTTAATAGAACCCTAGAGACAATTAATACTGTCTTAATCCGAATAACATCACAACAAGAGTTAATTATGCTCAAAGTGCAAATCATTTTGGTATTCCGTTTGTATATGAAGTACACTGTCTGCCGACCTCCTAAGTTGTCTGCATTAAACATCAGCAGTGTGCAAAGTCGACTCTCGACAAGTGTATTTTCCGGCAAATGTCAAGGTTTGGTGCATTGCAGCGCACATTCGGAAATGCGGACGATAGCTGCTGCTTGGACTGCTTAATAAACTTGCAAAGTTAAAGATTTACAGGCGATTAATATACTAGAAAATCAGCCATTTTTTATAATCCCCACAGGCCTTCCTTATGGGTGAATAAGGAGGACGGGTCATAACACACCACGCAGGCCTAATGCGAAGTGGTGTGTGTTAAAGACTGCCAATGCAGCCGAGACCAACGGCTTTACGTGCTTTCCGAAGCACGGCGGAACTCGGGATAGTAAATTTTGGTCACCCATCTCATGACCGACCCTTGCGAAAGTTGCTTAACTTTAGCAATCGTCGGGCCAGGCGCTAAACCACTGCGTCATCGAGCTCCTCCGATTAAGTTACTTATGAAAATGGTTTGCCTCTCGACCTCTCTACGGTATACTAAATTGAAGCTCTAAGGTTTGATTATTGAAAATATAGAAATACATAATTACATATTACATGCATCCCAAATTAATGTGTTTTGAACATTACTCGCTGGACTACACGATGCTACAGTAAACAGCTATTTTTGTCAACAATTTTCATTAGGATAGACTGGAAAAAATAAGTAATTAAGCTATGATTACAAAACGCTGACTAAAGTTAGACTACTAGGTGAAAAACTGATGCTGTCAGTTTTACTTGACAGGACGATAGAAAAATCATTTTTAAACCAACTTTAGTTCGTGTTGGACAATAAAGAGTTTTATTTCCCGATACAGGGATAAATGTTTTTATTCTTTATTACTATAGCAAGTGTTACGGCACAAAGATTACAAGTAGACAGTACAGTGACTCACGCGCAGCTTGTTTGAATACCGACCGGGATCACGTGTGAGCCGCACACATGCGCCACAATTCTTATACAATACTAAGTTTTTGATTGAATCAGGCGTCACTTGGCGGAAGTCCCAAACCATTTTGAAAAAAGGAAATATATGTAGCTTACTTCCGCAAACAATATATGCAAGATGCACCGCCCGCCCGCCCGCAAAAATATGCACATGCACACCACAAAATATCAGTGCACAAACCTGCATTTAGCATGACAGCAACACACCTTGCACCTTCACCAATTAGGCTACTCAGTAGTAGTCAATAGTCAAGAGTAGCCTAATTGGTGAAGGTGCAAGGTGTGTTGCTGTCTTGCTAAATGCAGGTTTGTGCACTAATATTTTGTGGTGTGCATGTGCATATTTTTGCGGGCGGGCGGGCGGTGCATCTTGCATATATTGTTTGCGGAAGTAAGCTACATATATTTCCTTTTTTCAAAATACTAAGTTATCCAACTTGAGAAATAAACATTACCTATACAAGAAATTCGTATACATAGTTATTTGTAAAACACCAACAACCTCGCAGGAGTAGATTACTATAATAACATATACAACAACATTTGTTCAACGACTTTTTCGAAAACAGACAAAATATATTCGACTTTTCACACAAATATCCGAACAGTTGATCGAGTTTTGTATGAAAAGTAAATTTTTTTTTGTTTGTTTTCGGAAAAATCGTAACACAAATGTTGTTGTTTATGATGTTAGTAACCTACTCCTGCGAAGTTTTTGGTGTTTTACAAATAACCCTGTATACTCAGAAGAACGAAAATTATCCAGAATAAAAATGTTATTCTTTTCATTGCTCCTAGCACGAACATTTATCGAGAAAAAAACGCGCGTAAAAGTGCTCGATAGAGTAATTGTCTATGAGAAATTTCATTTTGCTTTTCGGCGGTAGAGGGCGCTGTACAAATTTCCCATACAAAATTACACTATCTAATTTTTTACACGCGTGTTATTTCTCGATAGATGCGTGCGTCAGGTTCAGATAACAGATCAACTTGAAAATAACTTAGTTAAGTAAAAATTTTCTCAGCAAAGTGTAAGGCGGATCACCTCCTGGCGAATCCCACACATTTCAAACCGCGAGGGGGGGGGGGGGGGGGGGGTAAATGCATTTTCTTCGGCATACAAAAAAAAGGAAGAGCTGTAATAAGGTAGTCCAATTCTATACCTATCTATAACGCAATAACATTATATTACTTAAGTGAATAAAAATTATTTTGTTTTATTCTTTCAAACAGTACTTTATCAGAGTTACAATTTTATTGTTACAATTCGATAGACTTTCGACTACTCGGGCGTAAGTTATTATACCATGAAATCTGCAGTAATGGAAACACCAGAAACACCTTTTCTTATAAACCAGAGAGAAGAATAGAGTTATCAACATTTAATATTATGAAAAACATGTCACATGTGAAATGTAAATCATTTAACATTTCTCACGCGCGTAATTTTCTATAAACTCTAAGGAAATTGAAAATGTCTGCAGCATAATGAAACAATCCTGCAAACGACATGTTGAAGACGTCGCAATCAGAGAATTCAGATGCGATCCACAGACAATAAAACTCTTGCAAATGTTGATAATGAACAGATCTAGCAAACTTTCTCATGGAGCAATTGAATACCAAGCTAGGTCTCTGAGAAGCTAAGTTATATCACAGTTGTCATGTAGGAAGTGATATGAACTTTGGAACAAGCTTTGCTTCATGAAATAATGAACCATCTTTTTGATATAATAATAAGTAGCTAATGGAGTTTAAGCCAATCTGTTTTCGACATGATAGAATAATGTGTTGACCAACGTTAAACTACCTTTCGTATCGAAGTTGCGATTAAAATAAACATTTCCGAACCTTTTCTTTTTTAGACGAAATAAATAAGTTGGAATTGGTATTTAAATTGATGTAAAAACATTTTTGGGTACAAAATCATAATTTTTAGCAAACATATTAGTAGTCAAGTTTCGGTACTGCTGTACAGTATTCAGTTGCAAAACTTGGAGTAACTTGAAATACAGTGACGATTTTGAAATTTACTGGGAATCTATTTCGATCTTCCTAACTTTATTATTGCATCTGCAATGACAAAAGTTGTACAAATGTACAAATTGCTTATAGATACAAATTATGCCATTAGCATTAATATGACTCTGTAGACGTTAAGCACTCTACAATAATTCAACAATGGAATATATTATTATTGTTCAATTAATTAAATGAAACATGCCTCAACAGTATTAAGCCTTCAACTCTTTGGTACTAAGCGATGCGTAAAATGTAAGTACACAAGTGATCTTGCGATCCACGTGCAGCGGCAGCGGTTCGCGGGCGCAGCGCGGCAGGTGAGCTGCTCGTCACTCACTCGCATCTCTTGACACAAAATACCGTTTTGAAATATTAATAATGGGCGACCACTCCACTAATGAACGAACAAAATGTAGTCCCAACCGTGGGAACCGTTCCCACGGACCGATTGTTCGACGCGGCGACTTTCCTCAGGTCGACAGCACGGAACTTCGAGCTTCGCCAATGATAACAGCGATGAATAATAATGCTTAATTAGGCTTGTTTATCCAACTAATTAATTACCTGAGTAAAGCCTAATTGGGAATAGGTTTATGATTAATGGTCGGAGCCTTAGATTGGAGATATAAGACTGATTTAATAACGTTTTGTCGGTCGGGCCAGTGACTCCGCTCTCGGTTGATAAACCTGAGTTTCACTGGGGCGACGACCGGCCACTGATAACAAGTCGTTAGGCAAATTGTAGCGTTCACCTTTGTGTTATTGTTTCAATAGGTACTAAGAAAATAAAATACCGAATTAAACATGAAGTTATTATGTCCAAGTTAAAACATTTTTCACTGTGACATGTGAAGGTCAATAAAGCCATCAATTCAATTTTTTAATAGAAATGTACCGGTCATTAGTTCTACAACCTACATACAGTCCTTGAACTTGTTTTCTGTGATTAATTAAAACTGTTTGTTTTCTTATATAACCGTAATGTGTTTATCCACAGATTATCCTGGCAGACGAGTGCACAGAAGCGGAAGGTCGCGCGTGGCACATGAAGCACTTCGCCTGTGCGGAGTGCTCGCGACAGCTGGGTGGGCAGAGGTACATAATGCGCGAGGCGCGGCCCTACTGTCTGCCTTGCTTCGACGGCTGCTTCGCCGAGTACTGCGATGCGTGCGGCGAGCCCGTCGGCGTCGACCAGGGTCAGATGTCCCACGAGGGCCAGCACTGGCACGCCACCGAGCGCTGCTTCGCCTGCCACACCTGCCGCGCGAGCCTCCTCGGCCGCCCGTTCCTACCTCGCAAGGGAGCGATATTCTGTTCCATAGCTTGTTCAAAAGGTGAACCTCCGACACCATCAGATTCTTCAGGCCCGGGCCCGCGACCGGCGAGAGGTCCCCGGGGTCCAAGACGAGTTCCTTCGCCGAAATCCCCACCTCGAACGCCGCAGAGAGAACCGTCACCTCCCATCGACGCAGATTCAGAACCGAGTTGCTCGTTAGCGCCGGAGTCTCCCCCACCTCACCCACCGCCTCCGCCACACGCTTGCCTCAGTCTCGACAGGGCTTTAGCAGACCTCCGCTTGGAACAATCCATGACGGAACACCAAATACAACCCACGCCTACATCGGAAGAACAGAAAGAAGAAGAGACGCCAGAAGACTGGAGGCCGCCGCACCCGGTCGAAGCTCAGGCCATAGTCACTCCAGGTCATTCATCATCAATGCCCGAGTTAATGTTAGTGGACGGGAAGTCTCCTAGGAAACCTAGAGGTGGGAGAACGGTTCGGTTTTGTGGTGACGACAATGAAGCGTTTGAACCTGATGAACCCGCCAGGAGAGAAAAGGTACGAGACGACGACGCCAGCAGTTACTGCAGCACGTGCTCATCATCTTCCTCTTCAGCAGAATCTTACACGTTGCCAACGAGAAGAGCGTACGGTGGAGTGAGGATATCGTACGTGCCGAACGATGCAGTGGCGTGCGCCAAGCGCGAGAGACAGCGGAAGAATGCTCAAACCGATAAGAACTGCATCATCTCGTGATCTTGGGTTCTGCTAGTGCCCCACGAACCCTCCTAGTGACACCTCCGATGTGAAGACTGACTGATAGTTTCGTAGCCCCTAAAAGCCATAGTAATTTAAGACAACTGTTCAACGCATTATTAATCGTCTTCCAGTAACGCGCTTTTGAATTCGTAGATCACCAAATGTTGTGTAGAAAGGTGTCAGCGACGAATTAGCGAAATGCCAGGTGTCAGGACCCTCGCGTGTCACTAATCGTGTTGTGACGGCGACGCGGGCGTCCGCCATGACACAAAAGCTATAAAGCTTTGTATCTATGAAACATGTGGTATTCGAGAAATTTGTTTCCCGTAATTTGGGCTTAATCGCGTCTAAATGTGCCGCGTATGTCATTCGATCGATTACGCCTTTCTGCGACATAATGGATCAACGCCTTTACTTTTTTTTTAATCCCCCGGGGCCTGATTTGTAGCTGTAGGATATAACAATGTCAGCTTTAAATTATTTGGAAGTAATATATTTAAAAATATCGCTTAATTAATATGACATATCGCTTTGTATTAAAATCATATCTTGTTAAAAGGTAATTTTAAGACATATCCCACTTTGCCACGTAGATGCATAAGAAATTTAAGTAGATATTAAAGAATAATAGTGTTAACTGAATTTTGTAAATGAAAATATTAGTACAAATATAACGTATTATTTTGTATAACTCTTTTTGTATTGCGTGTGTTCAAAATATAATTGTAAATAAAGCCTAGACTTTAAGATTGCCTTAATTAAACATTGGAATGACTTTATGATAAAATATTGACATCATGTATTTGTATGTAAAAAAGTTAACAAAACGCAATAATTTTATAATGAAAAAAAAATTACGCTCACACTGAAACAAAGTGTTGTCATTGAATTATAGACAATAACGTGAATTAATTTAAACATTATTAACTAAATTATTTTGTAAACTCACAATGTAAAATGTAAAAAGCGAACTAAATGATCTTGAAATTTGTACAAAATAAATGTAAAGAAATGTACGTAATTTTGTAAGTTATTTGTATTGAGAGATGAATAAAATGTTTTTGAATATAAATTTTACTTTATTGAGACTCTTAACTCTGATTCAGATGTTGAAGAATATTAGAAGAAGAACTCTTAATAAATAAATTGAAAAGAAAAGATTTAAAAATCCAATCAAGTGGCGTAACATTAGCTACTCATACAATAGGTATAATAGCAGACAATAGGTATTAAAGATAAACCTAAGTTTAAAGTACGGGCACAGAATAGATATAAGTACTACCGTACAGAAAGGAAACTCTCCGCCCCGCCCCACAATCAATTACCTCACCCCACCGGCGCCCACCGCGCGAGTTCCGTGTGTCGATCTGTGTGCTCAGCTCATTCAATAGCTCGCACACAGTTGCGCGTGTGCAAAAACGTCACTGTGTAGCGTCTGTGTAATAGGTAGTTGAAACGCGACGCTTGTATGGAGTGCCCGGGGTGTGGTACGGGTTCAATAGTAACCTTTTTTTATTGGTAACTGGGCTGGCATTTGACTTCTATATTATCTCGAGACAGGATGGTTGTGATACCGTCGATTCTCACACATTTTTGAATCAAATTGCTGTCACAATGGCTCCTATTCCTAATAATTCCTTATTTCTTTCATATTCTGCACCTTTTTAGTTTAGCAGCAATTTTCTGCTTGAACCTGAGATATATTTGAAAAGTTCTAAACACTCCATTCTCGCACCATCTCAATACCGTCCATTGCGTCACGTCAACCACGCATCCTGGGACTATCAGTGAAAGTCCACAGAACGATGCGAGAAGCGAGTGATGTGGGAAAAGACGCCATATTGTGTGACCCGCCGCGCTACCGCTACAATACATGCTATCGAACCAAAGTTTTCGTAGAACTTATTTGCTATGGTAGGTAACGTTATTTATATTAAATGTACTTATATGAAGTAGACATGTAATTAATTACTAAGGGTGTGGGTTCAAGTCCCGTCTGAGAAGCTCTGGCGACAAGTCGATTTTTTATAGTAATATTAGGTAGTCAGAAAAGTATGCGGCCTTTTTGTTTTAAAAATAATAAAGATACCACAGCGAGGAACATCTTTATCGTCAAAATTACAAGACCTGAATCTTCTGAACCATTTTTAGCAGTAGTATTTGACAAAGCATCTTCTCCATAAACATCACAAATCTTTCTTTAAGCACTCTATTATCGAAAAAAAATGCAAAACGCATCTAATAAAAAATATGAAGAAGTAAGACAATTTTCAATTTGTTTCAAACCGCTATTACCAGAAAGTCAGCTGTCAAAAAATTTCCCGCAAGTTTAGTATTGCCAGAAATATAACACACAAAATTCATGCTTCAAAAAGGCCGCGAACTTTCCGAGTAAGTAACTAAGTATCGATTATTATTAACATAATTTAATAAATAGCATATTGATTTGTGAATGCTTAAATAAAATTGGAATAATTCGTTGATATTTTTGTAAAAGGGTAGTCGATATAACCGAAAAGTAAATAAGTACTTAAATAAAATACTAGTCGCCAATAATAAATAACAGTTAACATTTCAGATGTCAAGTACTCGCCATTTCATGAAAAATGGCAACACGCAGTTTGCCAAGAAAAGTGTTGGCAACTAGCAAGAACTTTAAATTCATTCTATGGCAACTATACACTATCACAGACAAAAAACTGTCGCAGAGCTTACTTAAACGATACACAGCAAAGCAGCACTTGTACTGTTATTTAATTCAGTGACACAGCTAAGGCAATCGAAAAACATCGAGTAAAGTGTCAACTTACTCAACAACAAACAAATCAACAATAAAAATTATGAGTTTCTATATCTTAACTCCCACCAATAACAAAAATATCCCGAAGAAGATAGTTCGAGCACGGAATAAAAATATTTACGAAAAGGCGAGACTAACAACAATTGAATGAATTGAATCCAACTCTCCGTGCCAAAACCAGGACATTAAAATGGCTAGACGCAACGCAATTTCAGTTCTCGCCATCCACCACCCAATAGCCCATGCAGGACACAAATGTTATTGCTGCTGTGCTTTTAAGTGCATAATGTACTACAGAACAATAAATTTGCTTCCCAAAATTTCGTCTGGAAGAACTGTCATGAACTGCAGCTTTTCTTTATCAAATAATAACCGATAATATGCAATGTTACTTCGTTTTTTTGTGCTGTTTTAGTAACAACTTTTAAAAGAATGACATAAACATAAAATTGGTTACTAACATTAACATAAAAATGTTTATTAACATAAATATAAACATAAAAATGTAATGAAATAAAAATTACGCAATGAAATAACTTTGAAATGCTCAGTCACAATTCACAAAATAGGGAAGGTCACAGCGCCCTTATAATTTCGACTTTTAAATCCAGACCTAATGACTAAAGTTATAGAATCGATTAATTCTTAGCTTGTAACCCCTTGCCTATAACATTTGCCCTAACTTGCACAATAAAATCCGTCGCCATTGAACCAGAAAACAATTAACGAAACCCGTAACCGAGTCGGGCAATTTCGCCGCCTCTAATGCCCTTGAAAGTGGAGGTTTTCAATTATTAACCCTTTCTGGAGGGCTGGCTTGTCGATTAGTTGGTGTGACACGCCATCGTTAGCTCATTACACTAATAACTTTGTGATTAATGTCACTGTAGGGTAAACAATGTGGCTTTTGGGTCATGGAATAAAATTCAGATGGTAAATTATGTAGTAAATGTTTAAAAAATAAATTTTAAAAAAGAAGTAAAATGGGACTCACAGAATTTTTTGATTTAAGTGTTATGCATACAAATTTAGTATTGCTCGGAATAAGATGCTACTCCTAATCAGTTAACTTATTAAAATAATAAAAAATAAGAACTTGTTAAGATTGGATTTTGTTTTGAAATGTCATTGTGTTAACAGTATGTGTCATTGTCAATCATAAAAATTTTGACAGAGTTGTGTTCTTACTATCTGTCAGATTCTCAAAAATAACTAAAATATGAAAATGTATGCAACAGCAGATTTTTTTTCGCGATTCCAGAGTTGGTCCTACAGAAAAACTTGTTCAGTTTGATGGTCCCTATTTACCACATTCTGGTTTAGACATTAATTCTGTTATTCTGTTTAATATGCCGTATTTAAGTAAAAAAAAACTAAAATTATATTTAATAGAATAGATAAATTCTGGAATAATATAGTCTTTGGCCATGAATAATATGGCGCGGAGCGTGAAGGGTGAAAAATACACCCCTTGCAATTGGTTCGTCACTGCATATCGTTAATTGCAGAGGCAAGTAGGCATGTCGGCACATTTTGTATGGTGTTTGTATGACTTTATCGACGCACTCGACCGATGGTGAAATGGGAATTAATCACCATGTGTAAAATATCGTGTCCACTTCTAATGCTCAATTAATTAAAGATTTGATAAGCACAAAATTTAAATATCTTAGCGCCTTGCATTCACTATACAACATATTTTAAAGCCCAAAAGTTTCTGCAGTTAAATAAATGAAAAGACTATTACACCTATTACAGGCTACCTTATTATCTAGGTGTATGGGATGTATGAATCAAGACACATCCGTTTTTCGTTCATACGTTCGTTTTCGTTCATAGCAGAGTCTTTTGGGACGGGTGCAAGTACTATAAGCCATTCTGCCAATTTACCTGTGCATTATACACTAGTGTGGAATGCCAGATAGGGGTATATTTCCCGAAAGATAAATCAGTCAGTAATGAGGTCAGAAATCCTAGTCAGGTGCACGCTGCAAGCATAACGCCAC
This sequence comes from Agriphila geniculea, assembly GCA_943789525.1. Lineage (NCBI taxonomy): Eukaryota > Metazoa > Arthropoda > Insecta > Lepidoptera > Crambidae > Agriphila > Agriphila geniculea. Next base: position 22,165,705 of record OX038869.1, on the reverse strand, counting down.
CTGTGCACCGCCGCCACCGCCCGCCGCCCGTGGCCACGGAGCGTGGCGAACGACCATCAGGCAGCGAACTAAAATCTATAGAAGTATAATTGCAAACAAATATTGCTTAAAATTCCACCACTGGACTACAGGAAGCACAGAATAGATAAGTGACGCTGTTGCCCATAGTACATACAATAACAAATACAACCTAGTTAGGAAATAGCGAAAAATTTTGAAATGGGGTTTTGTTAGTAATAGGCTCAAAAATGAACCAAAGATTACGAGAATTTATCATACTTTGTTGATTGATTTTTCGTCATAATATTTTAGAAATATCGTGACAAACTCGGTTCAGGTGAAAAACGTTCTAGGCCTGAATTACACCCTAAAAGTAGGTATTACCTTTATTCGTGCTTACAAGCACTTTTGGTGTAAGTTAATAACTTAGCACAATAGCATGTAAGTAGCCGGATTCTTAAGATCGTAAATTAAGTTGGGTCAAATATATTTTGTGAATTCTTTATTACCCCAAGTTTGTCGGAGGATTTATACGAAAACACAGTAATTGCTGTGTTTGCTTTGAGGAATTCTAGATTTTCGGATATTATGCTAATTAATGGTTTCGTCTAACGAAAACCTCGTTAACTTAGATGGATTGAAATAAATTGCTCTGATTAACTCGCCAAGTCGATAAAAAGTTATTTTAGTTTATTTTTTTACATATTACAGTTTTTTGTTACACAGGATTATGAAATTCTTAACCAGAATTTTAGCTTCAATTCATAGTAATAATGTGCAGATATTTTTTGTTGTTTATCGTAAAAAGATTTTGTTAAGAATATTAAATTTTAACAAATATTTCAAAAAGCAAAGCTTTTAAGACTATTTGTTAAAATTTTAATTCCTTACCTTACCTTAAAAACTGTTCTAAATATACTGCTCAAAAGAAAATAGGGGACACCATATGATTTTCCATACAAAAGAGCCAAGTTCTGAAAGACGTTTTTCGGATAAATTCAATCTCATTTTATTTGAATTTGATATTTTTCAAAAGCTGTAAAAGTCGGTAATACTTTACAGTCGAATTTACTGTATAATTTCTCCTAATCGCCGTGTGTTAATAAAAATAAATTGGATTTTCATAAAAAATACGCGAAATTTATCATTTTTCAATTCTGCCTGACACACGGCGAATAGGAGAAATTATACACTAAATTCGACAGTAAAGTCCGCAAGTTGACTAATACAGCTTTCGAACAATATCAAATTCAAATAAAATCAGATTGAATTTATCATAAAAAATACCTTTGAGAACTTAGCATGATGGCCCCTATTTTCTTTTGAGCAAATAATACTATACTTGACCAATATATTGTTACATATACCTAGCTATTTTTTTTTCACATTATATTGTACAGTTAGCAAACAAAAATTAAAGCACAGGGCCTCACTTTGGTGGCCTCATTAAATCAAAAGTGGGCGGCTGATAACATCTCCATTAAACTTAAACATCCATAAACCGTGAAAATATACTTTACAGCCTTAACTTTTCACATGCGTAATGTGACTCAACTTTTGATTAGCGTACAGTTAACACGATTTCTGTTAATTTTAACTCGAAATTCGAATGTAGTAAGAATTTACTTCAAGATTAAGCGCTCACGTCGCGTTTTTTTCTTGCTTTTAGTTTTACCTTGGCTATCACCTAAGTGATGTTATGAACGAAAGTGTAAGCGTACACCCGGAATCCTCAAGGAACTGGCTATCTCAACCTCTACCTGCCGGAAAACAACAATTTTTTAATTGTTGTTATGGCTTGAAATAAGCTCTTCCAACCACCAACAAAACCGAGTACAAATTGCACCCCCCCCCCCCCCCCCCCCTCCTGTAAATCGAACCCGGGACCCCTACGTCTTACAGTGTGGGCGAATCACTAGACCACCGAAGCGGTTTAATTAAGTTTTAACTAAGTCTTACGTAACATTAACTTCAACTAATGAAAAAATTTAATGTAAGTATATTTTTGTCAAATTTTAAGTCATTACACCAAACTTGAATATCGTCACAGCTTTACTTTCGAATAAAAAAAACTATAATTAAAATACAAGTTAACAATGTATTGTCACGAATAATAAACCTTTTTTAAGCGTAACTTTTAAACGGAGGAATGTTTCAAGTTTATCAGTGATTAAATCAAATTCTTTTTCAATTTATCGTGTGTTCGTGTTGGTCTCGGCCTAGATTTACATACAAGTCGTTAGTCTGTTATGTTAATTGTTATTTTTTAGTTATGAACAGAAATGATATATTTTTTTATGTCACACGTAATCTTGAGTAGCTTTAAACAATTACAAATTGACTAATCACATTTAAGGAGATGTTATGACAGTCTTCTAGTCACAAAATGTTCAAATTAGAAGTACATACTCATATTGTTGGAATATAACAATCGATTAAAAATATTTGACTATTATCTCACCATTTACTTTATTTATATGCTACTTTTTAGGGTTCCGTACCAAAATGGTAAAAAGGAACCCTTATGGTGTAACTCACTCTGTCTGTCACAGCTGCACAGCAGCAGCTAAAACGATGTCTCAATATAGCTTACTTTTTAGAAATTATCATATTTCTAAAAAAGTTAATTATTTATTATGATGGTACAGAACCCTCGGTGCGCAAGTCCGACTCGCTCTTGACCGGTTTTTATCATTAAAAACTGGTTGGTGGTAGGGCTTATTTCAAGACCACCTAGCTAGCTACCACCATCTTACCTAAGTCTGACGCCATTACAACAGTTTAAAAATTGTTGTGTTCCGGCAGTTAGAGGTAAGATAGCCAGTTCCTCAGTGATGAGGATTCCGGGAGTAGTGCGCTTCCACTTCGGCCTTGTCGTCACTTAACATCAAGCGAGGCGAAAGCGAAGCGAAGCACTATCCCGTTGTGCATAAAAAAAATGCCAGTTAACAATAGCGTCTTTACTGAAGATCATCATGTTTCTATCATTTTATGCCACACTATTGGGTTACAGACCGTAATGGAATGAACTGATGGGCCATAATAACCCCGCCACGCGGGCCAAATGCCGATAGGTAACGGATCTCTCGAGGTACCAAAGAATTCATTTTGCTATGTCTAGAATCTTGTGACTGGCTGATGGATTGAAAATGTCTTTGCCTATGAATGTTGCTCGCAACGAACGGCACTTAAAAGTTAAGTTACGTAGTCTGTGGTCACTCTTTACACCATAGAGCATAGAGCCGGCAGCGACCACAAGCTATCAAGTTACAATCAAGGGCTGCACTTGGGAATTATCGATTTAAATGTTGTTTTTTTTTATTTTCACTGTCAGCTTTACTTGGTCGATAGACAGTTCTGAGACTTTTGTTTAACTTACTATTGTGAGGCTTAACTTATTGTTATTGACTTATAAAAAAATTATTTATCAAGATAGTGAGTAACTTTTTACATTCGCATTAAGTTGTTTAAATCGCATGATTAGATAAAAGACCTCATTATCTTGGAAAAAAATCATTAGATACCTATTTATTTAACAGTCTCCATAAGCTTCTAACTTAGGTCAAAGTCAAATTCAAAGTCAAATAAACTTAATAATTAAGTACTTTTGAATCGTCTATATTTTCCTACCACCCGTTCCAGACTTACTATCGGATTGATTTAAATTGAGGTACTATTGAACTTCGTTGAAGTTGCACCACAATCAATTAATTACTTATTACATAGTTTACACATCCTTCGCATATTTGTAGAATATAATCATCACTATACCTATACGATACATGAATCAACTTAAATCCGTATGTTTATCACCTCTTTGTCACACAACGATATATCGAAAAGCTATTCGATATCACTTTCCAAATGCATTGGTAGGGGTAGTCCAGATAGAAACTCGTGAAACAAAATAAAAGTAAAATTAATTTAACTAAAACACGTGGTTGTTGCATACAGTCTGTCAAGAAAGACGTAATATTACTTTTGTAATGCAACAATCATGTATTTTAGTAAAAATAATTTTACATCCGTTTCATGAGTTTCTGGACTAACTCTATCAAGATTTTCTTTTTTATTATCTTCAAATACTGTTTTTTAACGGTAGGCAGTAGCAGGCGCGGTCCGAAGGGGGGGGTCACGGGGGACATGACCCCCCCCCCCAAAATAGTACACGTCAAATAGAAAAATCTTCTATACAGTACCGACATTAGGGCGATGCAAGCGGTGCGACTGCACTGGGCGCCCTTGTGTGTGAGGCGCCGAAAACGCCCGACCACCGGTCGACTATCAATCGTATTATTGCCTGGCGATGAGCGACGAAGCAAAGAATGAAACTGACAAAAAATCGCACTGCGCGGCCATTTATTAATATAAACAAGCAGGATTAGTGGATGAAACTGACTAAAAATCGCACTGCGCGGCCATTTATTAATATAAACAAGCAGGATTAGTGGATGAAACTGACTAAAAATCGCGCTGCGCGGTATTTTTTTTCTGTATTAAGCAAAATTAGAAGATTAGCAGATGAAACTGACTAAAAACTGCGCTGCGCGGCCATTTATGACTATAAACAAGCAAGGTTACAAGATTAGTTAGATTAGTAGCTTGGAGTACTGTGCCATAATATGGAACCCTTTGTATAATGTTGATGTGATGCGTATTGAGAGACTTCAAAAGCGCTTTATGTGGCATTTGTCCTATAGTTGTGGATTAGCAAATAGGTTGCCATCCTACACGGATAGATTGAAATATTTTAATATGCAATCTCTCTCAGATAGAAGAACTATTTTAGATCTTTCGTTCCTTCATAGGGTGATCCATGGGAGCATTGACTGTCCCCAGATATGGGGCGCCTTAAGTTTTAATGTCCCTAGGAGATATCCTCGTGGTAGGGTTCCACTTTTTAGAAAGCCGTTTACTAGGAGCAAGTTCGGATCTCACGCTCCTCTTGTTAGGTTGATGAAGCTGCATATGTCTCTGTGCTCTGACTTGGATATATTGTGTAGCTCTCTGAGAAGTTTTAAAAACGCCCTCCTACGTCATTTGGCAGTAAAGTAATCTGCGAATCACCGGAGCATCACTCTCTTTCATTCTATTGTATTAAATCTTGTATAAAAATATCGATTAATAAATACAATTATAACTTTTATATAGAGTAGCTTAACTATCCTATAATATCTTAAATGTTTAAAACTGTTAGGTGGGTATAATTGTTTCAATGCATGATGTGACTGCCTATAATTGATAAGACACTAAAATTATATATCTCATGTGCTAGTTATAATTATTGTTTGTATCAGTGTACTTATTGTTGGTTGTCCTAACAAATAAAAAAAATAAAAAATAAAAAATTAGTAGTTGAAACTGACTAAAAACTGCGCTGCGCGGCCGTTTTTTTTTACTATAAACAAGCAAGATTACAAGATTAGTAGGTGAAACTGACTAAAAAAACGCGCTGCGCGGCTGTTTTTTATCTAGCAGGTAAAATTTTAAATCTTGGAATCGCATATGAGGGCGCCCCGTAGAAATATCGCCCAGGGCGCTGGTAGTGCTAAAACCGGTACTGCTTCTATAAATTTACAAAATAAAAAAAAATATATTTATTAGTGACCCCCTCCAAAATTTCAGGCTGCGACCGCGCCTGGGCAGTAGTAATCGGTTCTCGACTATTAAGTTCATTCGAAGAACCATGTAATCCAAACTTACAAAACAAGTTTTTAATATTGATCCTGAAACTGTGTTTAGTGTAAACTTTTACGTAAACTCTAACATCATTACCAATATGCTTTTACAGGACTGGAGCATTTTATCACAGCAACAACGATACCAAGTGTTATTAACATTTTTATAAGACCACAAGCGGTCTACATAATACCCATATGCGGCACAGACCAAAGTCCACATACCTCGAAGTGGCAACTCGCTCGCGAATTCCAGCGCGCTTCGTAATAACGCAAGGTTCTACCTGTCTCCAATGTCAGTTGTAGGTAGTACCTTGTCGCAGGAACCTGATGCACCGACAAGGACGTTCGAGCCTTTGGTAAATATAAATGAGTAAGTCATATTGCTTTATTGCAAGCGTTAGTTTGGCTACAATACATTTTCTGAAGTAACTTGGCAACACTTTTTGGAAATATGAATACTTTGTGTAGGTCATAGAAATAGAATGTCAAAGAACAACAATGTCAATAAACAGATGATCCGAAAACTAATGCATACATTTTATATGAGATACATAAAATGTGACTTAGATTCATAAAATATGACTAAATTATGGCAAAGGAAATTAATAAACTATGTTCCATACTGTTTTCTTCGTCGATAAACGAATAAATGTAGCGAAATTTGGTTTTAGAAAAATGAGTGGCAATATCTTATTTACCTGTGAAAAGTGTGATTACTTGGATTGTTTCTTTTTGTAACATCACAATTATTTAGAGCACAAGACACCATGGCTCCACGATACCTTTATTTTAAATTCTAATTAAGATTAACAAATATTTTAAACAAACTGTGATTGCTCATTTGCTAAGCGGGACGCTAGGGGCTCTTACTGTAAAAAATGTTGGCACATGTCACTTGATCCTTTATCTCTTTTGTACATAAACCGTGTCCGTATGATGTTAACTTCTCTTTTCCACGCTTTGTTGGCCTTCTTGAGCGCAGCGAAAATTTTTCTATGTCTATGGTATAGGTACTTTTTCAAAATTTAATAACCCCTTGGGGTTGATATCGGTTTCGGAGTCGATATAAACGTATAGTTGTAATATAATTATTAATTACACTTGATATTTGATAGGATATTTAAAGTAATTGGGCTTTAAGGGTCTGAGGTATTAGTTCATTTTGGGTCTCTTGCCCAAAATAGTTTGAGAATACCTGATCTAGATTTATAGTACATACTTATATTAACTAAGTACGAATCTTTTTTCGACTTTCCATAGTAAGTCGGTCAGCTGACCAATACATTTTGTATGGGAGTATGAAAATTTTTTTCGTTTTTCCACCTATGTTCCATGGAGAATGTTGTTTAGTTTCAGCAACACACCTTTTTCAGGATCTGACACGGTTTTTTGATACATGATGTGTATGACTTACTGCAGACAACTATTTGCTGCAGTTGTCTTCAAAAGTGACTCAACGGAACGTGCTCTTGTTTTGACAGATCGCGGGAAAATTCACTCCGTTCCCGCGAAAATCCTTTACGACATTGTGAGTCAAGTCATTCACCGTTGCCGCGGAATCCGGTCACCTATTCGGGCGTTCCGTTTCACGTAATATTTGGGTGCGGGGAATAATTTAAATAAGATATTATAGGGAAATTATTCACGTTCTGTGCATTTTTTCTTAGTCATTGGTACTGCAATGTTAGTCACCGTTACACAACCGTGATGAAAACTTTGGTTTGTAGATTATCTTTCCTTGTTTTATAACAACTAAGTATAAAAATAATATGTGATGACACAGAGATTCTTTGTATGTTTGATGTCGTTGGGTAACTAATATCTTAAAATAATAATGATATCATGAAAACATTAGGTAAAGAGGGCAATTTTTAAACCATGACTACCTACCTATAAGTACTTTTTTATGAATTTTTGTAAAATTTTATTTGGAAAAAAACATTAAAAATACCCATAGCAAACGCTAAAATTAGAAGTACTACAATTCATTTCTACTGCCTTAAATAACATTTTTTTTATCATAGAAAAAAAATGGTTTCAATAAAGAAAATTGAGACACTGAACATTAAACTTACATTTATACATTTCCGAAGTACAATGAAATAGATTATAGATAATAACGTGACGTGACCTATCTTAATAAGCGAGTGCGCTATCTATACGGCGCAGGCGCAGGTACAAATTAACGAAACGCAGGGTACAAATTAACGAAATGGCAAATTTAAACACAGCGTGTGTTAGGTAATGAGTGCTGGCATCTGCCTCTAATTGAAGGTTTGGCTGCCAGGAGGCTGTTGTCTTAGAATAGGCTGTGACAGACTGACACTTTTTTAAGAGTTTTTTTTAGTCTAAGCAGCTTCGTTGCAACAAGCAGACATGTGTTCAAAGAACAGCAGTAACTATGGCTTAACAATACCTGCCTTTTTGTTTAATAACCTTATAACGAGGTTAACTATACAGACTAAAGGTATTCTATAAGTTTGTTAGGAATTATTATTGTGTATATATTCGTTGTGAAATATTAGTACTTTAAGGTGTTTTATAATAACCCCCCATACAAATAAAAAAAAAATTGTATGGAAAACTGCAAAGTGACAACCCTAGACGCAAATAAATAGATTAATGGGCAAAAGCAAATCACAATTTAGGTCTAGGGTTGCCACTATGCAGTTTATCATGAAAAGAAAAAAGTATTTAGCGGTTTTCAGGGTTTATAATAATTTTCCAGAATTGTATGCAATTATGCATCCATATCTTATCTACACCGTCATTTTGTAGTCATTTTAATTAACTTAAGGGAGTGTTCTACCAATTAAACTAAACATTTTTGCAAAATAAACATGGGTCGAAAAAAAAATTTGCCCTCGCATACTAACTAGACAGCTAAAACAGGGTACGTATCAGAATGTCTAAAGTTAGAATGTCTAAACTTAAAATGGCAAAGTTCAAAATGTCAAAAATTTGAATGTCTAACGATTAAAATGTCGAAAGTTCAAAATGTCAAAAACGAAAATGTCAAACGGTCAGATAGTTCTAAATAAAAATGTCTAAGTTCAAATGATCAAAATTTAAAATAAATAAAAATTAATAGTCCAAATACATAATTATAATGACGTATACAATTTATTTATGCCTTTCTTTCATTTAGGTACCTAATTAATTAGGTTAAATAATTGCGTGTTAACCTCTGTGCCTCCGCCGCACATCTGATACGTACCCCTAAAACATTGTATTAATACTAATACAATTTTTTACTTTCCCATAGGGGAAAGTAAAAAAAAGTCGTATTTCGACCCATGTTTCTTTGGCAAATATGTTAAATTTATTGGTAGAACACTCGCTTAAGTTAATTAAAACGACTACAAAATTCTGGTGTATATCTACTACCATATTCGGCTCTAGGGGATTTTTGTAACACGTTGTATATATAAGCAAAAGGTCCTCGGAAAATCCTCTCGGTGCGTCATCGTCGTTGATAAGGATGTCGCACACGAGCGGGCAATCTCGCAATCACCGGCAATCATCCAATAACACCTCGCGCGATTACGTGACGAGTGCCGCGGCGTGACCTCCTGAGGGATGTTTGTCGACTCTTGATGAGGATACATAAAACTCGGGAGTCATATTCGGAGCGAGTCCTTAGAGCGAGAGACCTTGGTTTATAAAGCTAACAAGAATTAATGACGATTGTGGTGGTGGGTTTTCGTTTATAGCGTCCTAATGTTATAGCAGAAGCACAAATAATACTTCATACATAGATACTAGCTTAGGTACCTATTTAGAACGATAGTTCCCAACAAAAAACTCTGTCAGACGTTAGGCAAATAAAACTGAACCAAAATGGCTAAGTTAAGGCTCCGTTATGCAAATCATTTGTCTCAGTCTTTTTCTTTACTTGTAAAGAGTATGGAAAATAACCTCACTTCTGCACTTTTTCGATGTTTTTCGTTGTTTTTTCATCATTATTTTTAGCACAATTATCTTTCTTGAAAAAAGTTATTGGAGCAACTGCACAGTACGTTAAAGTGTATTTTGATGTCGAATTCAATACGTTTCCGCTATTATTTACGCCAAAAATATGGCCCGCGACAAGCGCTTTTGATGATATTCTGTTTTTTTTTACAATCATCCGTGAGGTTTATTCGCAAATTAATACTTATAGCAACTAGATAATCTCTTTAGCTTGTCGTATGTTTTATTTTGTGGCTACAACTTTACGTTTTCTATATAAAAATATGGCCCGCGCAAACCGTGTTTTCCTATTATGTCCCTTTAAGCGTTACTTCTCACCGCATCATCTGCTTCTACTTTACAAAGCGCAAATCAGACCGGTCATGGAGTAGTACCTAAGTACTGCTGTCATCTTTGGGACGGATCAGCCAAATACCAGCTTGCCGCTCTGGACTCGGTCGAAAAACGGGCTAGGCGACTTATTGGAGACGACACGAATGCCAAACTAAGTAGCCTCGACCACCGACGTAGAATAGCTTGTTTGTCAGTATTTTACAAGATTGCACTTCGGAGAGTGATCGAAGGAATTACAGGAATTAATTCCTCCAGCCCCATTCCACCATCGAAGCACTAGACGCATATTAGCGAACCACTCTTATGTTGTTGATATTCCAACCATCCGCACAAAGCATTTTACTAACACTTTTATAATGCGAACATCTTAGGAGTGGAGTGGAACAGGCTGCCTGCCCATGTGTTCCCCAATAGTTATAACTTGGGCCTTTTCAAGGCTAGAGTCACAGACATATAATATATTTCTGTGGCTAGAGTGAATAGGCTTTCTCTAAGTGAACATGCTCCATCGTAGTCCACATCATCACTAAACACCAGGTGTGATTGTGAACAAATGCTCACTTATTTTCAATAAAAAAGACTCAATTTTCAGATTTTTATTCTTCATACGTTACCTACTCACCTAATCGTACCTATAAGAATAAAAAGTTTCAATTTTCCTACTTATAGGGGAAGTTACTATTTTATTGAATTTTAGTTACGATTAGGTAACGTATGAAGGATATAAATCTGAAAACTGAGCCATTTTGGCTCAGATTTTTTTTGCCTTACTTTACATACAAGCTTCAAGCAAGGCTTCTAGATATTATTATTCTCAGTTTAATTTGAAATCTCTTACTTTAAATTAAACACAAGTTTATGTCAATTCTATGGACTAGCTTACGACATAAGTGATTATCGTTTACTAATTATTTTGAACATTTCAGTTAGCATAGTTAGTGTTCAAGGAAATGGTGATAATTATTGCTTTATTATTTTTAAACTTTGGAGTTGGTGACCTTTACGCAGAATATGCGCAAGCGTAGATTTTTTTCCCAATAGTGTAGGAAAGAGAGGTAGTGGATCCCCACACTAAATCCTCAGTCGACGAAAATTTACAGAATGATAAAATGGCATAAATAAAACGTATTTTGAAAATTATCAAAAAAAAGTAAATTCTGATATCGTTGATATCTTTATTAGGAAAAAAAAATCTGCTTAAATTTTCTTTTTAGCACATGTAAGGTATGAAAAAAATATGTAAAATAGTTATCCAAAAATTATCGTAGCAGAAAACACCTAATTTTGGTATATAAATATGAGGTATAAACTAATATTTAAAATTTTTAATAACTAATATTTTTGAAGTGAAAACTTCTTTCGCGGCGTTGTGCGCTTTTTTTGTAATGGGGAAAAAATGCTAAACTCGCGTCAGTAAGAATCCCGTGGCTGATCGAAAATGCGTAAGACGTATGTGACGTATGGAGAGTAGACAGCCGGCAGCGGAAGTATCCCCCTCTCTTTCTACGGGGTGCGGTAAAAATGGCGGCGCGTCATTTTAAGACGTAAACACTTGTGTCACCAGCAACGCGCTAATTTTGAAAATGGAACTAATAACAGCGATCACTTCGGTGAAATCATAGACTTATTTATACTCTGTGACTATAAGTTTAAATCGTAGAATGCGTGCATGTAGAAATTAAAAAGGCCACTGGCGCGAAATCTTTAGAATTTTTCTCTAATTACAAACTGACTGAATTGTGTGACTGTATAGTAATAGGAAAGAAATAATTTTAATCTTTTGCCGCTAATTTCAAAATATCAAAAATGCACAACGTTAATATTCAAGTTTTCACTTCTGCCGGCACTCCCGAAGTGCAACCCGATTATTTTTTTCTTTTCGATATTCTAGGTTTTGTATCATACAATATCATCACAGCAAAGTTTCATCGAATGAGGATTTAATGTTGGGGTCTTCATACAAAAAATCGCTTCATTTGAAAATGAATGAAAAAAATCTTTATTCAAATAAGCTCACATAATGATCATTTCACATACACACTACAACTATAATAGGTATTTTGTTTGAGCGCATCAAGTCACACCGCCGTCGTAGCAAGCGCCGGCGCTCCCGTTACGGACATCAATCCAATCATATAATTTACCAATGAAATTCAATAGAATAATTTACCTATACATTACACTGACAGCGGATGAACAACAGGATACAGAGTGAATCATATGATGACTGACTTATGCGAAATCAGAGCACCTACTAAAGCTGTTATCAACATTTTCATAGAAAACATAGTCTGAAAAGAAAAATAATTGGTATATACAAGGTTATTTGTAAAACACCAACAACCTCGCAGGAGTAGATCACTAAAGGCTGGTTTACATTATCTTAGTCTTTAGTAAAGTGCTTTAGGAGAGTAGAAGTTCATTACGTGGTGTGTTTGACGTTCTTTTAAAATCGACGAACATGCCAAGCAATGTATTTCTACTCGCTACTCGACTCGGTCGTCTACTTGACTAATGTAAACCAGGCCTAACAACTGCTAACGATCTGCGACACGGGCATACAATTGCTACGGCAAGCGAACATCCGATTACCTCGTTCCTAGGTTCATTAACAAACTACCTCCCGAATTACGCGAGAATATTATTGATAAAAACATGAAATCAAAACTAAAAGCATATTTTTTATCCATATAATTTATAATTTTATATTATTTTTTCTGTTGGCATTTCAATAATATCTCGATGTGACAACAAGTAACACTTATGATAAATCTTTGTTTTTTTAGTGTTATTTATGTAATTCTGTTATATATCTTGTAATACTCGTATGTTAAATGAATAAATAAAGAAGTAAATAAAACATCATAAACAACAAAATTTTGTTCTACGCCTTTTCCAAGAATTTTCCATACAAATGTCCGAACAGCTGATCGAGTTTTGTATGAAATGTCGAATTTTTTTGGTTGATTTCGGAAAAGTCGTGGAACAAATGTTGTTGTTTATAATGTCAGTAATCTACCTACTCCTGCGAGGTTGTTGGTGTTTCACAAATAACTATGTATATGTTACGGCTAATACCCGAAGTGCGGCTAAACCTAAAATTAGGTGTAGCCAATAGCTGTTGACTAAAACTAGGTGTAGCCGATTTGCTCGCGGTTAATACTAGGTGTAGCCGGCTAAAACTAGTTGTAGCATGGGGTATTAAAAAAGTTATTTCTGTTGTCTGTTAAAAAAATAACCAAGACTCACGCTACGCTGCGCTTCGCGCTTGCCTTAAATTTCTAACCTATATTCGGGACCTACAGGGATAAAGCAGATCGGTTCACCTAGTTCTAGCCAACAGCTATCGGCTACACCTAGTTTTAGCCGGCTAAAACTAGGTTTAGCCGCACTTCGGGTATTAGCCGTAACATATTAGGCTACAGGAGACAGAATCAAATAGGATTTCGTAAGTTAAATGTCTACTATTATGTATTTTGTGCTAAAACTTAGAAGAGGATTGTGCTTCCGAAAACAATATTATCTTTATCATCGTCAAGACGGTCCGTGCTTTGGAAATTATAAATAATCATTAAAATATTTTAATAACAGATATCTCTAATATATTATGATAGGTGGAACAAATTAGTTAAGGCGGTTGTATGACCGACTCAGAGGTTTTTATTTAATAAGTTATTAATAGAAATAGATTTTAATAATGTTTATCGTGGAGATTTTAGGGCCCATGGTCTAGTATTTTTAGAAGGTATCACTACATGCCCTCGTAGTCATTCGTAGAAGTAGATAGCAAATGTGTCAGAAACGGCCACTTTTAGCAGTTTTTCTATCTACTTCTAGCAGTGACTACTAGGGAATGTAACGATACCGTCTAAAAATACTAGACTGTGGGCCCTAAAGTCTCCACGATAAACATTATTAAAATTGTGTATTAGAATTGTAATATTAAATAAAATTAACCGCGGCGCCACTTTCGCTCAGGGTACCACCTTAAAGGAAAACGTTCAGTGACGCAACGCACATGACAATATTGACAAATAATTACTGAGTAAGGGACGACTTATCTTTATTACTCACCCTAGATTGGTTTACGCAAATCGTTTGTACTTGTTTCACTTGAAAGATTAAGAAAACGCCAGTTATAAGGTAAATAGACACTCATAAAAATACTTATAATAATTTGTAATTTACCTCTACATTTCATTTCTAAGATCTAGGGAATAACATTGAACTTTCATTGAAAATGTCTACCAAAAAGTTTTTTTTTCGAATTCTTTATTGTTTGAATGTTTTATGTAGGTAGCGTCCCTTACTTAATTTTTTTTAAATCTTAAAACGTGGCCCGCGGCTTCGAGCCCCCTCCCCCCATATTTTAAATCCTGGATTCGACCCTAGAATAGAAGGCAAAGATCACTGCGTCGTCACCCCCCAGATAAATTACCTGTTTCGTTGTGGTCCTTGTAAAGGAATAATTTCAGGATAAAAATAATTTCGACAGCCGTGCGTGTGACAACAACCATTTATTATTTGACATTACATAAAACAAAATAATTACAGTTTTTTTCTCATAAACCCAAAGACAAAGAAATTACATTAAAAGAGTTTTCAACAGTCCTACTAATTTGTCCTACTAGTTAGTGGGACCACGAGGAAACCCTATTCCTCGTAGTCCTACTGTGGAGTAATTGAGTCCTAATTTTTCTAATTCTATATTCTATCTAGTTCATCTCCCTGCTTTTACACTAATTGGGACAAGAGCTTGGAGATGATGATACCCGATTAGATAGATAATTTTATTTAGTGATAATAAAAACCTATAGATTATACAGGTTATATATTTATTGTAAAACACCAACAATTTCGCAGGGGTAGATTAGTAACATCATATATAATAACATTTTGTTCTACGACGTTTCCAAAAACAGACAAAAAAATCGATTTTTCATACAAAATATGATATGTACTAAGCATTAGTGGAAACTATTATGGCAATTGTGTTTTTTAACTGTGTTGTAAAAATTTGTGTTAAATGCTTTTGTTTCCCATAATGTCAAATAAATAAAATAAAAATAAAAAAAACTCGATCAGCTGTTTGGACAATTTGTATGGAGATTCGATTTTTTTTGTCTGTTTTCGGAAAAGTCATAGATCAAAAAGTTGTTTGATGATAGTAATCTACTCCTGCGAGGTTTTTGGTGTGTTACAAATAGTATGAAGACTGTATAAGTACATAATATGAAGATTTTACTTGAAAATATAGGTAAGTAGTAAAAATATTTTGCACCTTTTGTTCTTAACGAAATGTTATTAACATTTTATTGACGTAATAAAAGCTATCACAGTCGCAAATTTCCGTGTAATTCGTCCGTCCGTCTGTCAGATTGTGACGTGACTTGGTTTTCTTGTGAAACGCAGCGGATTGGTCAGACAGCGTCCACGGGTTCGGGTGTCTGACCCAGTAACCAGAGATAAAACTGTGAAATTACTCAAATTACTTCCTATCATTTCATATTAAGATATTTTTCTTTTGTGTAAAAAGTTGCAATGTAAAAAAGACTCAAATTCTTTGCAAGACTCAAGTGACCGCTTACTGCCAGACCACCCTGATCGTATTTTCTCTTCTTGTTAAATAAAAAATGAGATGATAGCAAAACTAGAACAAAAATGTTAAAAAAAATCCATCACAGATGTGCGTGCGCAAACCATTGGATTGGTATCTTTCCATATTTTGACCCAGATTAGGTAGTATTCAAGCAACGTTTTAACAAAAGACAGCCTAACGACACCTTTATAAAAATAACGAAAACAGGTGTTCCAAATACAAATATTTAAATTACCTGTTTGGAACAAGGTTATCTGTATTCTTTTGTCACAGACCGCACGAACACGTGCAAAGTATTAGCTAGGTGGCGCCTCGTGATAAAACTGATAAAAGTACCGTTTCGTCCAATAGAGTCCATATTCTTAATGCCAAGTATCCCCCAAATAATAGAATTTCTATTGCATCTGGTGTCCGAACGAGCAGTTAGCGTGTTAACTAGAAGTGATAACACTTTTTTTCATGCGACAGGGTCAAAAGGTAGGTAGTTAGCCTATGCCTACAACTAACGGCTTATATAAAAAATAGCATTGTAAATGAAAAATCGAAAATATATAAGATAATAAACATAATTGAAGGAAAAGAAAATACTCTACAAGTGAAAAATTACCTATTCCTATTGAATCCGACAAAAGCGTTCACAGTTCCTACCCGAATAGTTTCGTCACCACAAGATTAACACCTCGACAATGCAGCAAATTAGTCCAAGAGACAATCCTTTTGTTGACACCTCGGCCAAGATAAGATATTGCAGGTACATCACCGCGTGAGAAACAGGGGACGTGCCTACCGCTCTTGTCTACGGCCATAGCTTGATGATTTCATATTACCAATACTGTAGATAACTTTATCGATATGCAAACTTTATTTGAGTACTTTATGTGGCCGTGTTTTCTAGAAAATATAATGTGTATTTATAGGAGGAGCCACTCTAAACAAATTGCGCTTTTCCTTATGAACTGTAGCAGTTCCTAGCTCAGATACAATTAATAAAACAAGTGAAAACAAAAGACGGTTTCCAATACGTAGGGATAGAAATATAAAAAAAACCGGACAAGTGCGAGTCGGGCTCGCCCACCGAGGGTTCCGTACAGACCTTACATCTATACATAAAATAAAGCTATAGAAAAGTTGTGTCGGTACAAAGGAAATGTTTTGAAAAA
This sequence comes from Agriphila geniculea, assembly GCA_943789525.1. Lineage (NCBI taxonomy): Eukaryota > Metazoa > Arthropoda > Insecta > Lepidoptera > Crambidae > Agriphila > Agriphila geniculea. Next base: position 22,148,960 of record OX038869.1, on the reverse strand, counting down.
AAGTGGTTGGTAGTTATTAGTTTTTTATATTAAAACTGTACTACAGAGAGTTCAAGCTTTATCCCAGGTTCTACCTACCGGAATTGTGTGAAAAATTGCTTAGATTATAAGTGGAACTCCAAGCTACCAAACTGTAAAAAAATACCATCAAAATCCGTTCAGCAGTTATTGAGTGATTCGCGCAAAAACATTTAGAATTGACTGCTATATATAGATAATCATTTGAAATCCCTTGTCGCCACGTAGAAAATAACCCTTCCAGGGATTACGACAAAGAATTGACCACGGGCGAAGGTTACAATAGTACATTACTGCAGCGGCACTCAAGACAGGCATTGAAGAACATACGTGAGTCCATCAATGCCTAGTTGCGGCCAAGGCTTGTGTAGTACTTTTAACTTTTTAGTTTTAAAAGTTTTAAGCTTTTTATTTTTATTTTAAATTACTTTCAGTAATTAAAAAAGAAAAGAAAATGTAAAGTGAAATGTGCACATAAAGGCCTTTCAGTTGATACCCATGTTGAAAAAAAAAAATTCCGGTTTTTTTTTCGTTTATTTCCAGTTTTTCATTTTTTTTCCAGTTTTTTGGAAAGTGCTTATCAAGGCCTTTCATTTGATACCCATATTGCAAAAAAAAATTGTTTCTTTTTTTTTTCAGTTTTTTGGAATGTGCTCATCAAGGCATTTCACGTGATACCAGTAGATATACCGAATACTAAAAAAATTTTTTTTTGGAATGCGCTCGCTCATCAAGGCGACATTTGATACCTATATTTGTGTTTCATTGAAAAGTTCGCTCCATTTCTGAATTACACGTGTGTAATGAGTTTTAATAGAAACATTGTCGGACAGACGCCGTCAATTTTTGTATGGAAATCCATTATTACACGTTAGAAATGGGTTCTCATACAAATATTGACGGCGCGGTTTAGGTCTGTCCGTAAACTCTGATTTGGCACGAAGAAGGTTGTCAAAATAATGTTCGAATTTCCAAACATATTTGAGAAAAAAATAAATAATTACAAACCACCGCACCTGTATAAAATACAAGTACTGCTAATTGTCAACAGATGGCGCTGTATATCAATAGTACCTACACTGTATAATGTTCTGTGAAATGGTTTTATCTATCGCAATGTTATTAGAGAAAATGGGTGTATTCCAACAGGACCCTATCCCGTTCGAGTCACGTCATATTGTGAAAAACGCGCTGATTGCAGTTATATACCTACTCTGTGGTGATAGCTATTGGTCTGCTGGAATGCACTCCGTTGATTGTTTTACTCAAGAAGCTTATATCTCCAATGGAGATTGCACGGCCAGTGTCATAGTGAAGATTGAAAAAGGTCCTTAAGTGACGTGACGGCTTATTGCTACCTCTTTCTTTAGTGTTACAATACGTTTTCGTTTCTCACGAACGAACGAACGACGAACAACGAACACGTATTGTAACACTAAAGAAAGAGGTAGCAATAAGCCGTCACGTCACTTAAGGACCTTTTTTCAATCTTCACTATGACACTGGCCGTGCAATCTCCATTGGGGGTATAAGCTTCTTGGTTTTACTCTTTGACCCCCTGTCATGCAGCGTGACATACCGCGATGTTGCAAAAATATTTAGAGCCAAATTTAATATTTTTTAATTTTATTTTTAAAAGTAATTAACTATAACAATATTTGAAAAGATCTGAATAATTAATAATAATAAATATTGATATTTTAAAGAGAATTAGTGGCGCGATTATCACAAAAGTAATTAGAAGTTAAACTTTGACCGCGCATACCGTTGTTTCACCAAGATGATAAATAATTACGTATTTTAATGACCATATTTTTTATGATTTAATTACAAATATACAGTTTTCAGATTTATTCCTGTAAGTGTAGTATAAGACGCTATTACCTGCCAAATTTCATAGTTCTAGGTCAACGGGAAGTACCCTATGAATTTTGATTCCTTTGAGAGTATCGAAAATGCGTTTTTTGCGCCCTAAACGGCAGTATCTTTTTTTTACGTTAACTTAGAAGTTTGATTTTTTTACAGCTTCAAGGGCCCGTAGACCTTAGTATATGGTTTAAATTTCAATTCGATACCTCCACGCGTTTCCGAGATAAAGGGTCTTGACAGACAGACGGACGGACAGACAGACAGACGGACAACAAAGTGATCCTATAAGGGTTCCGTTTTTTCCTTTTGAGGTACGGAACCCTAAAAGTTACTTATTAAAGATTAGCTTGTAGACCATTATAGAGACACCACATTGCTATATTGGTATATAATTGGATTGGATGTTTTAATTGCCACACCGTTTTACTAATTAGTCAAACTGCTCATTAGATTTTTGATCTATTGGACGTTCATCATCTAAAAGGTTTTTTGAAGTGAAAACTTCTTTAGCGGCGTTGTACACTTTTTTTGTAATGGGGAAAAAATGTTAAACTCGCATCAGTCAGGTCACGTGACCTTGATCGAAAATTCGTAAGACGGATGTAGCGTCTACGCTACATCCGTCTTACGAATTTTCGATACTTCGATACTTAGAAGTATCGCCCTCTCTTTTTACGGCGCGGTGAAAATGGCGGCGCGTCGCGTCGTTTTGACGTTCGGCGGGTTGATTTTTCTTGAGAGATAAACTTTTTAATGTAATATAAATTGTCATGTTTGTGTACGATAGCGCAATAAATATTGTATTCTACCTCATAAATGATAGTACTTTTTTACTGATAATTAAAGCAATTCGTGCAAAATTATTCCCTAACCATTCCAAAATATCAAAAATGCACAACGTTAATATTCAAGTTTTCACTTCTGCCGGCACTCCCGGAGTGCAACCCGATTTTTTTCTCTTCCCGTGACTTCCACTCATTTTCATATGTCTTCATCTATTGCACTCAGTCAGCTGATGAAGACCACTGACAGGTATATCTCCAAGGTGCTTGGACACCGTTCGGTCATTTGAGACTCCGACTTCATAACTTTTCCTTAATACTTACTATTGCCTCGTTGCTTACTATGTTTTTCATAATAAAAGCATAGAAGGCAAGTACAGCAACATCGTAGTTGCGCGTACGACGGTGATTGAATGCTAATACTACTACAATACAATTTGCAACTCGCAAATTCAAGCTGACCTACGGTCCATTGACAAGTGGCCGAGCCATTCTTATAAATATATTCATTGATTCCATTCATAAACACGACAATACTTTTACAACTCCAGTACATCAATGAACTCCTTGCAAGCACTGTCGCTCCTAATGTTTTTCTTCATTTTTAACAAATAGTTTTAACGCCTGCGGTACTTTGTCTATGGTCAATTGGGTAATTTCTATTGTATCTGTGGGAACCTGCCATTTAAAATGGGCGCCTTCTTGTAGAAAAAGTAAAAATGAATCCTTTTGTTGTAATCTGGAATGGTGCTTTTGTTTACTAGTAGCATTTACTATTGCTAGGGCCTCCAGGGGTGGTATTCTCAGGTAGTTATTGCTGTTTCCCACGGTTGGTGGAAAGGTAGTTAATAAAACATGTGAGTCAAGTGAACGCGTACTTTGGCAACTTAAATATATAAATTTAAATCTTATCAAACCTACCGGATTAAAGTGAGCAAATCAATTTAATACAATCACGAGTCACGAATTATTTAAACGTAAAGTTGTTCTGTCTATCAGCCATTTTTGATGTCCCCACTGCTGGGGCACAGGCCTTCCTTATGGGTGGATAAGGAGGACGGGCCATAACCCACCACGCGGGCCCAATGCGGATTGGTGGGTATTAACGACTGCAAATGCAGCCGGGACCAACGGCTTAACGTGCCTTCCGAAGCACGGAGGAGTTCGCGGTAGTAAATTTTTGGTCACCCATCCCATGACCAACCCTTGCGAACGTTGCTTAACTTACGCAATCGCTGGGCCAGGCGCTAAACCACTGCGTCACCGAGCTCCTCTAGTAAAGTTGTTCGATACCGTTTAAAGCTGAGTTTATAATTGCCTAGTTAAACTATTTAGATCCAAAATATTTTTACTTAAAACTTACATACCTAAGGGTATATGACTTAAGATGTTGTTAAAGCAAGTTTTAATCTATACTTAGGTACTTATAAAACTGAAATCGTTTGTCGCAATTTTAAGTAACTACCGTCTTCAAAAAACCTGCCTCGAAAAAGCAAGAAATAATATTCAAATCATTAGATACGCATTATCATTGTCATAATAACAAGACGTCTATTGAAGTCGGGTGGGGCTGGAGTACCACTTCCTTTTTTTATTCTAAAAGCCCTACCCGACTTGAATAGACGTCTTGATATTATAACAATGATAATGCGTATCTAATAATTTGAATATTATTTCTTGCTTTTTCGAGGCAGGTTTTTTGAAGTCGGTTTTTTGTTTTTCAAAACAATTTTTTATTTTTTCATTTTTAGTGTAAGTATGTACCTTCTCTATTAGGTAGTGTAGGTATATTATTTCGTAGAAAAATTGGCTCAGTCAAACGTGAGATATTCGCGGAGAAACATACATTCATACAGGTCAAACTGAGAGAGAACCCTCTTTTTTTTGAAGTCGGTTAAAAAGACTACACTAAAAGTACCCTTTCCCAACAAAAAGAAACATCTAATTCGATTTATTAATAACAAAGTCGTCAAGGTAGTTGATGCAAAATCATAGTATTTTCAGGATTTCTTGAAAACTACTAAACCGATTGAAATAAAAATTAAATGGGACCATCTCGCAATAAAATTCAATCGAACAAAAAAAGAATCATCAAAATCGGTCCATAAATGTCGAAGATATGCGCGAACAACGATAAAAAAAAGTATACAATCGAATTGAGAACCTCCTCCTTTTTGTGAAGTCGGTTAAAAAAGCCATCGAAAAGAAAACTAAAATCGTCTTTTTCCTCATAGGCCGTAACTAATAGGACACCTTCGATCAAACATCTCATACTTCGAGCCAACGAACTAAAATATATGGAAGTGTAATTGTAAACAAATATTGCTTAAAAAATGGCTCCAAGGGTCCGAAAAATACAACCCGCTCAGCTTTAGTCGGGCCAGCCACGCACCCGGTGACAATAATTGCAGTTTCAATTGTAGAGAAGATAGAGAAAGAGAAAGTTTACTAGAAATGACGTCCTGTTTAGTCAAATGGTGTAAAAGACGCAAAGAAGGCAGTCAAAATATGCAGAAATAACGTAGCATGTTTTTTCGTTTAAGTATAGAAAATATATAACTATACAAAATTATGGTCGCTAATAAGCAACAGTGCTCAGACGCTCTGTGCTGCACAATTAAATGCCAGAATTTGTAGCTCCATCCACTTATTTATACTTTTTGTGTGGTGCCATTTTTTGAGCACAATGCTTGTTCCATAGATTTTAGTTCGCTGCCTCGAGCCATGTTTAAGGTGAACTTCCATCGCGTTTATTGATATTGTAATTCTATGCAAATCCAGTGCGTTATTTACGCGGCATTGGTCTGATAGCTCCATACTATTCTCTGTCGTCTGTGATAACTTGTGCCACATGGTTCATTAATTGATGGAAACGCGCTAACTGTCAGTCTGGCGTCAGTCCAAAAGTAATAGACTTATTGTAAACTATATGTTGTGATTTGTGATATAAGAAGGAAAATAACATTTTTTTTCCCAGTTTGTCTCACTTGTTCTTGACTTGGATATTGAATACTGCACTGACCAACATTTAAGCAAAATCAGTGATGATTATAAATCCCATGACAGGTTTTTTATACACAACGGGATAGCCTTCACCTCATCTGATGTTAGGTAAGTGACGATAAGTCCGAAGGTGGAAGCGCACCTCACCCTGAATCCTCATCACTGAAGAACTGGCTATCTTACAAAACTGCTGGGACAGAACAATTTTTAAATTGTTGTTATGGCGTCAGACTTAGTATACAACAATTGTTCTAAACCTAACTACAGGAAGACGAAAAACAAACATACCTACTTCCGAATTTTATTTCACTGTAGGTATCTCCTTCTGTTCTGTCCCCATTCGCAGCTCGTTTGCGTACGTGGCCACAATTAGTTGATATTGGCCTTTCCTCCGTCTCTTGACCCAAATGTGGCACAGGCCCAAGTGGGTCGCGCCGTCTCTCGCGTCTCAGTATGACCCCATTACCTGTCTGGGCTCTGGGGCCCTACCGGATAACTTTTCGAACTTTGACGGGTCTGCCGGTCTTCAAATTAAATAAAACCGGTCAAGAGCGAGTCTAACTCGCGCACCGAGGGTTCCGTACCATCATAATTGCACCATCAAACCCCACTGCAGAGTAAAATAATAAAATTAGTATTGCAGTTTTATGTCAGTGCCATCTCTTGACCGATAGTGGAACTAATGTTAACATTTTTAGAAATTTGATAATTTCTGAAAAAGTGTGCTATATCGAGACATCGTTTTATTTTTCCTGTAATCTTTATATAAACTGCTATCACATAGAATTATTTCAGGTTTTTCTCTTTGCAAAGTTCGGAGATAAGGGGGGGGAACGGTAATTTTTTTTACATTTTTCATCATAAATCGAAAACTATGCGGCCTAAAACAAAAAGAAAAATGATTGAAAACGTGCAAACGGCGTTCTCTCATATGACACCCCACATGCTTTAGTAGCCCCACTTCCAATTTTTAAAACCCCTTTTCAGTCCCTGTCGTAAAAAAGATATTTATTTTTTTATAAATTTCTTTTTTGCATAATAGTTGGGCAAATGTCATCTTAAACTATTCCAAATTTCAAGTTGATACCATTTGTAGTTCTCGAGACATCCAGCTGTGACAGACAGACAGACAGACTGAGTCACACCATAAGGGTTCCTTTTCTACCATTTTGGTACGGAACCCTAAAAAGATAAATCGAAATAAAGAATTTCGTAATTTTACTATTTGCCGAAGTTATTTGGAAGATAACGATGTTCGTGTGACACCATGAAAATTGGGGTTCGCCATTTTGGCCTGATTGGGGCTCGATTGATCTGTTTTAATTTGAAGCCCGGCAGACTTGCCGAAGTTCGAAGAGTTTGCCGGTTCCGCCCCTGGTTGCTGGGCGACTATGCCTAATTTATTACCAATTTATGATTGGAGACATTTTTTTCCCTTGTTTATGCTTACGATTAATCAAACGATCTCAGCGATTGAAATTATTAAGGGTGACTTATTGATTATCCCGTAAAGGATTTTTTTTATGCACAACGGGGTAGTGCTTGGCCTTTAGGTACCTCACCCTATGTTGAGTGATGATAAGACCGAAGGTGGAAGTTCACTACACCCGGAATCCTCATCACTGAGGAATTGGCTATCTCACCTCTAACTGCCGGAACACAACAATTATTAAATTGTTGTTATAGCATCAGACTTAGGTAAGATGGTGGTAGCTAGCCAGGCGGACTTGAAATAACCTCCTTCCACCAGTCATCATATTGATATAGACCAAAACTGTTCTATGTTACAAAATTATCAATGCACATGGCTAATTTTCAATTAAAAAAAACTGGAAACTTTAACGTTTCCATAGAAAATTCTACATATTACTTACATTCGTATCATTAAATTAATTTAGTTTAGCGTATACTTTTATCTACTCTGTGGTTTAGCCCTGATGAAAAGAGATGCTATGTTTATATTAGCAAGCAGGTTCCACTGTTAAATTACGAAACTTCTTGATAAAGTCTGTTCATAATAACTAACAGCCATAAGGCAGTCTAGGCGCCGGCGCAGCTAGAACTAGGAACAGGATTCACCCACACACTTCCTGTGTTTTGGAGGAAGTGACGTCACGCACGCTCTACTTCGCTCGTTGAATAGTATTAAATTGATCTAAGAAGCAAATTAGGTACTTTATGTACATATTTTGGCATTTGGTAAAATGTTAAAACTTTTCTTAGACAGATCTTATTACTCGTATGTTAATTGTTAACGCTTTTAATTTTCTCTACTTATGTAATAGACGATAGCCTCCTTTATCAAGGATGGAAAAGTGTGTCTTGATTATTATTGGCACCTTGTATTGTTTTTTCTCGTTCACCAACTTCAAAGCTTCTAGTACCTATGATCATCTAAGTATAGAGAAAAAAAATGTCCGTAAAACTACTCGAAAGAGTAACTGTCTATGGAAAATTTGTCATACAAAATTACTGTATGGATTTTTTTTTACTTGTGTTTTTAGGGTTCCGTACCAAAATGGTAAAAAAGGAACCCTTATGGTGTGACTCAGTCTGTCTGTCTGTCTGTCTGTCTGTCTGTCTGTCTGTCTGTCACAGCTGGATATCTCGAGAACTACTAATGGTATCAACTTGAAATTTGGAATAGTTTAAGATGACATTTGTCCAACTATTTTGCAAATAAGAAAGAAATAATAAAATTAATATTTTTTTTACAACAGGGACTGAAAAGGGGTCTTAAAAATTTTAAGTGAGGTGACTAGGGCATGTGGGGTATCATATGAAAGAGCGCTGTTTGCACATTTTAAATCAATTTTTACTTTTTTCTTAGGCCGCATAGTTTTCGACTTATGATGAAAAATGTAAAAATAAATACCGTTCCCCCCCCCTTATCTCCGAAGTTTGCAAAGAGAAAAATCTGAAATAATTCTATGTGATAGTAGTTTATGTAAAGATTACAGGAAAAATAAAACGATGTCTCAATATAACACAGTTTTTTAGAAATTCAAAAAACAAACAAATATTCTTTAGTTTCACTACCCGTCAACAGATGGCGGTGACCTAAGAATGCTAACTTGCGAATTAAAATAGTTCCACTATCGGTCAAGAGATGGCGCAACCTAACACTACAATAATAAATTGGTGGCTGGTTCTAATATAATTACCTACTATTTGCCGTACGAATAAACGAAGAATAAGTTCCTACTTTTTAGGGTTCCGTACCAAAATGGTAAAAAAGGAACCCTTATGGTGTGACTCAGTCTGTCTGTCTGTCTGTCACAGCTGGATATCTCGAGAACTACTAATGGTATCAACTTGAAATTTGGAATAGTTTTAGATGACATTTGCCCAACTATTTTGCAAATAATAAATAAATAAAAAAATAAATATCTTTTTTACAGCAGGGCCTGAAAAGGGGTCTTAAAAATTTGAAGTCGGGCTACTAGGGCATGTGGGGTATCATATGAAAGAGCGCCGTTTGCACGTTTTTAATCATTTTTTCTTTTTTTTTTAGATCGCATAGTTTTCGACTTACGATGAAAAATGTAAAAAAAATGACCGTTCCCCCCCCCTTATCTCCGAAGTTTGCAAAGATAAAAATCTGAAATAATTCTATGTGATAGCAGTTTATATAAAGATTATAGGAAAAATAAAACGAAGTCTCAATATAGTACACTGTTTTAGAAATTATCAAATTTCTAAAAAAGGTAACATTAGTTCCACTATCGGTCAAGAGATGGCGCTGACCTAAAACTGCAATACTAATTTTATTATTCTACTCTGCAGTGTGGTTTAATGGTGCAATTATGATGGTACGGAACCCTCGGTGCGCGAGTCCGACTCGCTCTTGACCGGTTTTTTTTTATATACAACAGGATAGTGCTTGGCCTTCATCTCACCTGATTAAATGATGATAAGGCCGAAGGTGGAAGCGCACTACACCTGGAATACTGGCTATCTTACCTCTAACTGCCGAAACACAACAATTTTTAAATTGTTATTATGGCGTCAGACTTAGGTAAGATGGTGGTAGCTAGCCAGGCGGACTTGAAATAAGCCCTACCACCAACCAAACCGACTACAAATTGTACCCCCCCTGGGAATCGAACCCGGGACCTCTGCGTCTTACACGGGTGGGCGAACCACTAGACCACAGAGGCGGTTAGAAGTAATATAATAATAACGAGGAGCTCGGTGGCGCAGTGGTTTAGCGCCTGGACCAGCGATTGCGGAGGTTAAGCAACGTTCGCAAGGTTCGGTCATGGGATGGGTGACCAAAAATTTATTATCTCGAGCTCCTCCTTGCTTCGGAAGGCACGTTAAGCCGTTGGTCCCGGCTGCATTTGCAGTCGTTAACACCCACCAATCCGCATTGGGCCCGCGTGGTGGGTTATGGCCCGTCCTCCTTATCCACCCATAAGGAAGGCCTGTGCCCCAGCAGTGGGGACATTAAAATGGCTGATGGACTAGTAATATAAACATTTTGCAATGTGGAGTGGCTGAAACGTTTTTCAGTCACCATAAGCAGCATTTGTAAATTAACTGTCCGCCTGTTCGCCCTTCCACCTGTCTGCCGTTTATCCTACTTTTTTAAAGACTGTCCTAAAATAACATATCCAAATATATTTATGATTGTACGGAACCCTCGGTGCGCGAGTCCGACTCGCTCTTGACCGGTTTTATTTTCTCAATAGATGTTCGTGCTACGGATAGGTACTGTACGTTGCATTGCGCAAACCCCACTTTTTTATATTTAATAATCCACAGTAAATTAATATATTAAGATTTTACACAAGGTTATTTTTAGTATATACGAAACCTGAAAACTGTTTGTAAGAATCAGTAATAGAATCGATTGCAATATTTTTTATATCATGTTATATTTTGACTAAATATATTTACCAAACCATAATTAATGCACACTCTACTAATAACGGGACAACACAAAAAGCTTGTAACTTCGTGAGTTTTTAAGGTATCATAATCATTTTTTATACTGATTCTGAAAATTAAAATATGTGACCCACGTTTCGGCTTTCGTATATACAAAAAACGTGTTAAAATAACGATGTATAAGTACTATGTGAATGCAATAATTGCCGCGACGTGGAACAGTTGTCATTGCTTCCAAATTTTCTTATCGCAGATGCTTCAATCAGGAATATTTAAAACAAAAATCTGTACAGGTAGTATTAGGTAAATACACCAGCAGCGGCAGACAGCATGTAATCGCATTGAGTTAGTGGCGTCTTCGTGGCGCAACCTGACCGAGACTAACAGATGCTAAGGCTAGGCGCGCATGGAGGCTTACTGCATCGGCCGATCAAACTATCGGTGAGCTATATCTGATCGAAGGTGAGCTACAACATAGGCATTACGTGTAGAAGCGCGCATGATAGCTAACTAAATCGGCCGATTTTAAAATCTGTGACGATACACAAAACTTCCGGCCGATAGCGATCGGGCGATATCATGTAACCTATGCTATTCTATGACAGGCCGCGCATGCGCCCGATAATTAAACGGCCGAGAATGAGCTTGTATTATAGCACATCATAATTGCTGATGGTATAAATATAGATTCGGAGAATATAATAACGTTAATCGAAGCACGGCCTGCACTATATAATAAAAAAAATAAAAATTACAACAATCTCCAAATTATGCAAAAGTTCTGGTTAAAGATCTGCAAAATTTTGATAAAAGGAAGCCCTTTTACTAATCTAGCACTTATTAGTGGATGCACCCAGTACTTTTTTTTGGTGTTTCTTTTACGCATTTTGACAGCAAGAACACAAACACAAATGCTACTTTTATTTAGTGAAGTCCATATTCTATCGTACGGTTCTTTAAGCTTCCTTGCGCGCTTAAATGTATCGGCCGAGGAACCATTGGTTTCATGCGCGGCCAATCCACTATCGAACGATAATAATCGGCCGATGAAGTTAAGCTTCCATGCGCGCCTAGCCTCACAGCCATAGCGGTGAAGCAGCCACCACAAGTGGCAATGGATCGGGGTTTTTCTGGCGCAGTTGCTTGCTGTGACCTTTGCAGCTTAACTGGGCTTCGGCCGAGAACAAACGGATATACTGCTTAGTTATACAATCCTAGGTTACAGCAGTTTTTACCATTAACGATAAATGACAACCGCTTGTAATTTAATAATCATAAATATTATAAACTCATAATTTCAAGTTCCGTTTTAAATGACAAATACAGTGAGAATTAGTTTTACAGAATCCATGCGTATTATAATGCTTTTAATTTCATTCAAATTGATGGTACGGACGGTTGCGGAAGAGATAATGCTTCGAACAATTTGTAAAAGCTCTTCCCAGTTTGTTTTATCCATTGTACGAGTATTATTATACTTCAGGATTCTTCCTTCGATATTAGTACTATTAACACATGTAGTATCGCTTGCATGTATCACCACTTAGCACGTTATTTTAAAGTAATAACCTAAAAAACCTAAAAAGAGAAGGTATTTGATTTAGAATTGACAGATATTTTGACATTTCCGGCTCGAATTCTCCTCGCCGTTCGGCGAGCGGTGCCAAACACTTCATTCGCTTTTCGTGCTTCGCCACGGACGCACGCATACAATCTCAAAGTGAGAATTCTTCAGAATTATATTTTATACAGTGAAAATTTATTTATACTTAGTTAAAATGCTTCGTGCAGAAAGGAAAAAAGTTTTCAAGACGGAAGAGGACAAGAAGAAGATTACAAGATGGAGAAACACTATTAAATGCGTAACTGCCATTTTGGGCTTTTACCGTTTACTTGGCTTGAACGCGTAACTGCCAGACTGGGCTTTTACCGTTTACTTGGCTTAACTGCATAATTGTTAGCTTACCTTTATGAATGCGTAACTGCCATACTGGGCTTTTACCATACATATTTATTTTACTTTAATGTACATGAGTACAAAAAGAGCGGACTTAATGCTAATAGCATTCCCTCCCAGACAACATTGTTTGCTGAGATTTAAAAATGCGTAACTGCTACATTGGGCTTTTACCATTTAATTATTTAATTTTGTCTGACACGAACTTACCATACTGGGTACTTTCTGTCATAAGGCATGTGTCTAATAAGGCATGAACCAAATATCTATTGCACTCGAAATAGTCACACTGGACTATTTCACCGCATAGATAGGTCAGACAACGCCACTGCAACAAGTGCAGCAACTCAAAGTGCCCCTGATGACGCGACAGTGTAAAAAGCAAGCTGCCCTCAAAGGTTACCACGTTGGAACCGTTGCCGAGCACCAATCGGGTGACTCCGCCGTCCGCCGAATTCGCCGCCATCCACCTTCCAGCCAGGCGGCTGCTCTGCTGGAGCTGCAACAGCAGCCCTGACAACAGCTTAGTTCATCAGGTATGAATTTTGATATCATAGATATCCTTGGTGTTGCGTTGATCCCAACGGAATAATAGAGTACCATCGGTACTGAGATAAATTTCTGGCTTGCAAAATTATAATTATGTATGATTTTATTTTACACATTGTTACAACTGTAACGAAAAACTGCCAGTATAACGTTCATAAGCAGAGCTATAAATAAATGTTAAAATTTATCAACTTCATGGTACCAGATAATAAGTTATACAGCAAATAGCTGATACCTGATATTTCACAATTTTTATGTGAAATAGCTTCTACGTATTAATATAGGTACGCCTAACATGGGCCTGCTGATAGAAATTTCAATAAGAAATTGAATAATAGAATCCATACATTTTGTTATCCATAAATGCAGTAAGTGTTTATTACTGTGTACCACAGTTTTAATAAGTAAAAACTTTAAACATTTGCCTTAACTAGGAGATCCTATGTTTCAGGCTTATTATTTATGTTTAATCACTAACTAATTAGTATTTTTATTTCTAAGCTATGCCCTTGTAAAATGTAAAAATTACCTGTCTATTAATTTTCAAATTGAATTTGTGTGTGTAACACATAAATTGATTGATCTTAATGATAATGATTCTGATGTGCAGAAATTATTAGCCAAGTAGATATATTACAGTAATAATGAAGCTTAAGGAGCAGCTTTTCAATATAGAACACCTTTTTTATGACAGTAATTTAAGACAGTGTTTTGCACTTTATACATTATACAATGGGGCATTGCAACATTCATTTGTTGTGCACAACATACATTTTATTATAAACAGAAGGTATATGGTCAACTCAAGTGTAATTGATGCTGTCCACTTAAAAGGCCACCCACAGTTGAGTCGAATATGAATGATGCATTGGCCACAGGCCTGAGGTTAACGATATTGATCAACGAAAAAACTGTAAGTAAACCGGGCGCAGTACTTAAATAAAACATAAATTTTAAAACTGATTTATATATTTATTTGCTGGTACATTTTGTTTTAATACAATTTAAACTTGAAAACAACAAACGAAACATGCAGCCAGGTACACCATATGCTTAATTCCGACGGCAAACGAATATCGATACGCGGCGACGAAGCCCCATCAACGATTTCTTTCGTCGATAGCAGCAGACCCGCAGGCGGCCGTTACGGTCCATCGAAACAGTTGCCGAGGATACATTCGTCAACATTCACATTGGATCATCGTACGCGGAGTAAGGATACTCGTAAGGATCTGGTGCAGTATTTATCTGTATTCAGCGAATACAGGCAGTGGTCGCCAACTGTAGGCACATAGGCGTCCACATAGTTGTTCGGTCTTAATTTGACATGTGTGAAAATACTATTTTCACTATGCTAGGAGGGCACCAAGATTATTATTATTTTCTTTTATACTCACTCGTACTCATTTGTGCCATCTCCAGAGATATATATTAAATTCTAACATTAATTTGACTAAAATTCGGGCGAAATACATAACAGCCACATAATACGTATGTATTTTAGTGACAGACAATAATTTGTCAACTACACATTAAATTGAAGGTTCAACATCTCTGTTCGAGAAAAATGTTTTATCAGGTTGTCATATCAGGTTTAGTAAAAATCTAACAGAAGTCATATTATTATAAACTGTAAAAACGTTATCCTATAATAAAAATAAAAAATGCTTATTGTTTATAACAAAACACTTTCTAGAAATCCCAGAAGTCGCATTATTATAAACAGTATAAAAATTAACCTATATTGAAAATAAAAAATGGTTATTGTTTGTAAGAAAACAAGAATACAACATAGAAGTCTTTGCATTTTAGAAATCCCATCAATTTTATGGTTTTAATATTGGAAAAGTAATAGAAATATACGAATTTAAATTCTTAACTTTTGGGTATCGTAGTGCCCATATTTTTACAAAATTACTGCCGCCGGCTACGACATCTTAGACAGCTTTATCTCCCTGTTATATTGGACATAATATTTACTCTTACAATGTGTCTTTGAACATTTTTTAAAGAATTGAGATACACAATAAATTTAAATACAATTTTTTTATACAGCTACCCTCACAACTTACCATTAAGGTCTTTTGAAAGAAAAACATTCACAAAACTGCAAAATAAATTATGACTATTTTATGAATGGATTAAACCTGTAAATACCGGTATAATATTATATTTTACTTTATATAGTTGAATGTCATCGATACTTACACCGAATTAGAAAAGACATAGTTGTGGAATATTTTTCTCTGGTACCTCTCAACAACGGGGTAGACTGGGGGACACTTGTGGCCAGGAATCAAAACATTGAAAAATAATTGCATATAAATTATCTAGCTAGAACATGTAGCTTATTATATTTTCATTGCCTTTTTTATTATTGTATTCGGTGTAAAGTATTCTAGTCGTTATTATTCGATTCACTTATTCAAAAAATTATTACCAGTTTTGGTATTTTCGGATTGAAATTGAGTAAATTCGAATGCAAGTCGAATTAGGTAGTAGAAATAAAATATAGTAGAAATATTTTTCTTGATTCCTAGCATTTCAAAGACGATAATTTTTTAATTTTAAATTTTAGCATTCACAACGCTATTTTTGTTTAGTGCCTATTTTATTTACAAAGACAATTATGTCACTATCAATCGGACAAGCTATTATTTTTATTCTTTTGTACCAGTTTCTTATTGTTACAATTCTGCCATCATGATCGTCACAATTTTAAGCCTTGATACCCATTGTTTACATGGAATATAGTGTCTATTAAAGTACTAACATCCTATAACTTCCAATTCCAGGGACGGAAATTCATCGCACATATACACTGGTTTGTACGACATTATCAAGGTGATATTATTTTACAGGTATATTACTATATTATTTAAGCTTTGATGTCTGCTGATACTATCAGAAAGTACAGAGCTTGGTTATAACAATAGTTCGAGTATTCACCAAATAACAATATAGACAGAATAAACACAGAAGTGTGTAATAGAATTATTAGTATTATTTAATATTGGATTCATTATTGATTGCACAATATGAGCTAATCTCAAGGTTTGGTGTAGAATTTAACTTACATTGCTCAAATACAATGGATATCTTAGATTTCTTATTACTATTTATTAAATATTATCCAATTAGTTTTTTCCAACTTTTCCAACTTAAAAAAAAACACATTGCAGAATGAAAATAATATATAATCAATTAATTATTTGTTTAGTTCAAGTATGAAACATGAATTCTTATTACTTTGACACAAACCATTCTATAATTACCTTCTTTTTCGAGAATGCTACATATTATTATTATAATAAACATTTCATAATCACTTCTTTTTATTTATACTTAAATATAAAATAAAAATAGTAATACATAGTTAAAAAAAATAATAAAAAAAAAAAAAACTTATATGTAGAATAGATAATGGATTGCTGAAATGTAAAATTCAATGATAGTGGAGTAGACTCAAGTCCATGGTAACCAGTTTTAGCACTCGACGTACGCCGATACCTATATAGGTATATTATGGTTATATAGCCATAACATTTATTTTTTATTATAGAAATTCCACGTAACACGGCGGAATGGTAGATGATTTCACTATATTTGCAAGATATCTTCGATTAATGATAATTAAACTGAATTTTCCTAACGAATCTTGCTTATTTTTTTTTGGTACCAACCATCGGTAGGTAGGTACCATCTTTGCTTCCAAAACATTAAGAATTATGTTAAATGTGACTGATTTTCTCTTTTAAATTTAAAAGACTAATTACACAAGAGATGATATTTCCATTTTCTTATATAATTCTTTAAACATCTACATGTGTTAATAGTACTAATATCGAAGGAAGAATCCTGAAGTATAATTAATGATTAAACGAACTTACCTGTAAGTGAAGTTCTATCATAATTATACGAAGGATTCTTCCGAAGATATTAGTATAGAGTCCCACCCTCCCTACTGCTTATTGTTAATTACAATAAGTATTCACCCACTGAAGAAAATGAGGAAATATCATACAATTTGGACTTTAAACTAAATGAAGTGTTTGGCACCGCTCGCCGAACGGCGAGGAGAATTCGAGCCGGAAATGTCAAAATATCTGTCAATTCTAAATCAAATACCTTCTCTTTTTAGGTTTTTTAGGTTATTACTTTAAAATAACGTGCTAAGTGGTGATACATGCAAGCGATACTACATGTGTTAATAGTACTAATATCTTCGGAAGAATCCTTCGTATAATTATGATAGAACTTCACTTACAGGTAAGTTCGTTTAATCATTAATTATAGAGTTGTAATTGTAACTGTAAGATAATGTTTAGTAACTCTACTGGATCAAAAGTGCCTTGCTAAACTAAAAACTTACACTATTTCCCTTTGGATTAACGGTCACAAAGAAATAGACGCGCGAGGGTGAAAAGCCAGGAAAAGCCAAAGATTTCTAACTTGACAAGCTAAGATTTTTGTCAAACCACTTCATTGTATTCAGTTGATTAAAACCTTCGTAAAACCAAATGATGTTTACATTATTGTTTCAAAATACTTTCCATAACATTAAATTTCCTAAAAATAATCATCTTTATGATCGTTTATATAGTTTTGCAATACTTAATTCTTGAAAATAGCGCAAGACACAAAAAAAATACACTTTGTTCTTTGATTCTTAAAGTATGACTGTATTAATGCGAAATATATTACAAAAATTGTAGAGAATGAATACTATATTATTTTTGCGACCCAGTTTAAATAATCGTTTGATTAGTTGACAAGACGGCCATTTGTCGGCCATTATCACGCGTCAGTTTTGCGCGGGAAACTGGCCTAAGCAGGATACCACCGATTTACCTACGCTTCCTTCTATGATTCATGGAGATTTTGGCACAAGAAAATTGGGGAAACACTAAAAATTTATGGCACTTAAATTACAACAAGACGAGAACAGTGCATTACCTGAACCCTTAGCACGAACGATTATCGAGAAAAAAAACGCACGTAAAAGTATTCGATAGCGGATAGAGCAATTCTCTATGGAAAATCTCATTTTGCTTTTCAGCGATAGATGGCGCTGTACAAATTTTCCATACAAATATCGATATCGTGCAGGGCACTGACGTCCATTATTGTATAATGGACGGTAGTGGTGCAGGGTCATCTCGCACGAGATGGTTTCCCCTGCTGCGGTCCTCAGTTTGGCGCATCGTGACGTTCTCTGAACGGAAGTGATGACAAGGTAATAAATAATAATAAATAAAATAAAATAATAATAAATAAATAGGCAAGGTAATGACAAAATAAACCCGCCAAAATTTTCCATGGTAAGAAGGTCTAGGTACTGAAAAGGTGACTGTACTGAAACCTGGACCTTCCGCGATTCAGGCATATCTTTAATTTTAATCAAGTTACGCTATCGAGAAAACACTGTCCAAAATATGAATTACCTACTTAATCATTACTATAAATAAAGTTACCATACCAAAACTTGTTTCAACTTGTTACCTATTATATATCGAAGCCAATATTGCAGAAGTAAAAAAAAACGTAGCGTAATATTGTTTTCAACACACTTGCTCGTAAAGTGAGCCCTAATACATCGCTTTTAGGGCCATAAACCGAACTATAACAAACGCGTGCAATAATATATAAAACACTAGTTGGTTATAGAATTATCCCTACAAAGTTAAATAGGTAGCTTACTGCAAGTTCCCTGCGTGTAAACAGAGCATTTTCAATTTAACCGGGTAATACAGTTATTTTTTTAGTAACAACAAAGAGGTTTTATGCCGCTAAAAATTCATTTGCATTTTTGGAATAAATAAATGTGTAGGTCCTTAATTAAGTCAAACAAATATTTATTATTATCAAATTATTTCTTATTTACAATATTTTGTTCAAACATATTAAAATATTAGCATTTTATCACCTAAATTTATAATTTTGAAGTAGGCTGTATGCTCACTAACCCCTTTGTTCACAAAATATCTTGCATTGGGCGTGTGAAAAAAACAAAAAAAAACCTGCGCGCCTTTTCTCATCATGATTATCATTTTGTTTTTGTCGTATTTGTTGCTGTGTGGTAAATTACTTTGTTTTTTCCTCGCAAATGTGTTGAAAAACGTCGTATGAAACTCGTGAGAGTTTGCTCGCCTGCGGCTCGGGCTGCAACCCACAGCCTTGTGTGCAATAAGTAACCTAAGCTAACTTGTATCATAATGTACTAGTAAGTGGTAACTATAACTAAATATTTATTTAAGTATGTAGAGAGAAAGTTCACAGACCTAAAACACCTTTTACACAACAAATATTTATAAATAACAATTTCTCGCCTTTTTACCATATGCAAGAAAAGGGAATTCTCATATGCCACGTGCAGAAAAAGCACGTGTGACGTCAGAGCCATTACGGCGCGTGACGTCACCGATACTTGTACGGCGCGGCCCACGCGCGGGCGCACGCCGGAGCATTATCTCGCAATGAGTGGGACTCATACCTGGCTACTACACTCTTAAACTAATACTGAGACGTTTAGACTAATATTACACAGACGCTTAACTGTTTCTACATTCTTTGTAAGAGTTTGATTTCTCCTCCTGCTGGGGCAAAAACCTTCCTCATGGTCCTGAAGAGGATGAGTCGTTACCTACCTCGCGAGCTCAATCTATTTTGGCTGCAAATGCAGTCGGGGGCAACGACTTATCATACCTGTATTACCTGTAAAACTGTGCCTTTACCTTCCGAAATACGATTCTGGATCTAGTACATTTTTGGTCACCCATGTGAGGGGCGGGTGACCCATCTCTTAAGAAAGTTGCTTACCAGCCGTAATAGCAGGGCGAATGCGCCAACTGCTTACCCACTGATCCATTGAGTTTCTCTTCGAGAGAATGATTAGCAGCCCACAAATAAGGTCCTAATAATCATAGTTACTCAAACGACGAGTGTCCATCGTTCTGGCAGCGCCACGGTGTCCGATATGCCTGAAATAAATACATAATGAAGGCCAATTTTTCCCAATCGGGAATAAACAGGTTTGATTTTTTCACCCTCTGGATCCGAAGATATATAAGGGGTTTTTTGGCGCTGCCAGAACGATGTCATCCTGGCAGTGCCACAGCTATATCTCATCAATTACATGAAATCTGATTACAGACAGATTTTTGCCTTTTTCCATTTTACACAAGCTAACATCCACCCGTGAATGTCTACAGATTCAGGAGTAATCGTGGGTCATTTTTGGCGCTGCCAGTACGACGTATCGCAATTCTTATTTCGTAGTAGGCCTCCAATCGTATAAAATCTTTATTTTGAAACAACTACTTACCCATCACTGATAATACATTTTCAAATCTAAAGATTCGGTTCTTCTCATATAAATAACACCATTAATGGTATCTAATCATGGGCTACCTTACCCTACTCTATCCTAAAAACGCACGAGAGTTGATTAGAAAAAAATATGCTAGTTAGCTAAAATGAAAGAATAGTTCTTCGAAATCTTAGATTGATAATGACGTCATGTCATGATGATAAAAGTGTTAAAAAAAGTAGGTCGCTTGTACCTCGTTACATGGAGATCATTATTTTGTTTGAGATCAAAGTGGCTTGTTCGAGACTTAAGTTGACTCTTTTGGGTAATGTACATTAATCTAAAGATCGGCTACTTCAAGTAAAATAAAATGATCAAAACTTAACTAAAAGTAAGTTACACCATTTTAGGCGCAGCCGATTGATTTAACCCAAATGTGGAGATCATGAGGTATGGCCACATTGCTAGATTTAGTCATTAGTATCATTAATAAGTAAATCAGAACACCTGCCTGCCAAATTTTATGAAAGTGTATTTTTAAAACCAAAATTGTATGGAATTATAATAGAACGAACCACGGTTACATGCTTTGTGGCAATTTGGTTAAGTGATAGATTGATAAAATATAATGATAAAAATAAAATTATATTTTATTTATTTAAAGATAATATCTATATTATACCAGGGATTACCACACTGCACATTTTATTTCTCTATTTAAAAATGGAAAAAATTCAAGAATAAAATTAAGAATGGAAAAAAGTACAGAAAATGACTTATGGATCAGTCGCGTTCAAAAGATTTATTTATTTCCCACTGAAAATACCAAATAAAATTATTAACATGAAGATACTGAGACATTTATTTGT
The DNA here is from genome assembly GCA_943789525.1 of Agriphila geniculea. Classification (NCBI taxonomy): domain Eukaryota; kingdom Metazoa; phylum Arthropoda; class Insecta; order Lepidoptera; family Crambidae; genus Agriphila; species Agriphila geniculea. Next base: position 22,127,711 of record OX038869.1, on the reverse strand, counting down.
TCTATTTCAGTCTATAAAAGGATCGATAAGCCAAAACATACACCTATAAACTTTTCCTAAATTCTAAAACAACCACTATTTTTTTGTTATCTAGGCATATCTTACTTCTATAAGTGCTATTGCCGAATTTTATAGTGTAATTAAGAGGTCAGTTAGACATTGTCGCTACCTCGCTACCGGCTAAATACGGCTCGAGACACTCGCATAATTTTCACATTACCGCCTAGTAAATTGATGGCCTCAGATTGTGTGTAAACAATAAATGTTAAGCTTAACATAATATTCTACCAGTGGCTCTGCAAAGCTGTAGACCACGCGTTTGTGACATTTTTGCATAATTGCTGAAATAATCTGGGGGCACGGTAGTGCAAGTACTAGTTGATGGTGATCGAATTTTACAAGATTTTAGACCACAATTCTGACCCAACCTTGCTTTTTCGGTTTATGGATAGTTATTTACAAAAAGAAATGAAATCCCAACAAAATCATTTTCATGAATAATATTGCCAAGACCTCGCACTGTCAAAAAGTTATCAGACATCATGTAGAGCCAAGCTTCTAACTCTACGCGCTCTAACTCTGCAAGCCCTAACTTCAAAAACTCTACACCTTAGTCAAAATATGTGGCTTGGCCGTTTCGTTACTACAAGAACTATTGTTTATTAGAAAGGTTTCCAAGTAGCGATATGGCCGAGCCACATATTTTGACTAAGGTGTAGAGTTTTTAATATTAGGGCTTGCAGAGTTAGGGCGCGTAGAGTTAGAAGCTTGGCTCTACATCAGGTCTGATAACTTTTTGACAGTGCGAGGTCTTGGCAATATTATTCATGAAAATGATTTTGGTGGGATTATGATTTTCCCCATATCTCCACCATTTTGAAAAATTTCGAAAAACTGAATCGACAAAAATTGTACCTATACATCGTGAAATTTTAATCATTTATTTCCCGCAGTGGGGTGGTTCCACTCATGATTACTAGCAACTTTTACTATGGAGCCAACTCTTATATCGCGAAAAAATCAGCTGTTCCATACATTATTAAGGTTGAGTAGGTTTTGCACTTTTATATGGAACAGCTGTTTTTTTTCTTGATGCCCCTTAGTTGCTGCTTGAAATAAAACAATTTTTAACAGATACTAGCGCGGTTTTATTGAAAGTACTTTGGTAATTAGTGCTTCTCTGCTTCAGCTTAGGCAAAAATGCTTTTGTATGTCCTACCGCGTTCCAGCTGTCCCGCTGCCCGTTTGTACCCCTCTGGTCGCATATGTCAACCGATTGTCGTGAAATTTTGTGAAGAGATGAATTAACTGACTGAACTTAATATATCGAGCAACAAACACCCATTCATGTATACAAGTTAGATATCTCACATTTTCTGATCTGTGGTTTTACCATGCATTTGCTATTTCATTCATATTAATTCAAATTAATTAATGTAAACAATAAATTTAATTCACAATGATAATAGAAAAGTACGCAACACCAATACAATAATAAATTAGTGTCCAAGGATTTCCCTGACGTAATGGGTGCATCTCACGTTCGTCATTATAATATAATGTTCACACTATGTTACTATATTTACGTGACATAGTTCACGTTTTACACAGCCTTCTTGTAGATAAATAAGTAAATTAGTTTCCGCATTTATTTATACAACACAACTTCATGTAAGATAATAAAATACGCAACAAGTTCCCGTAAATCAATTAATTTTCCTTTTTCCCAATAAAAAAAAGTTCTATGGAGTATTACCACTATTTGCAAAAAATATTATCCATTATGAAAGTCTACATTCACATCAAAGATCAAAGAGAATGTAAAACCACTACGTTTTACCAAAGGTATTGGATAATTCATCAGTTTATTTTTTACAATAAAATTATATTTCTGTTAAAAGAACACCACATTAAGGCGATTTCCTGACCGAAAGTGGCGCCCGAGGTTTTTATTTAACAAGTTGTTAATAGAAAAGGACCGTCTCCGATATATTTCTACGAGTTCTAAAACTAGATGTTTTAGAAGTTTAAGTTTTAATTTTAAATCAATAACATTCCAAACGCTTATTCTAAAGTATTGTGACCTATTGTAGGCGTAAACAATCGCTCGGCGCGATGATAGGTCCCAAACAATCGCCGTTTGTCTAATTGTTTATAATTTACAACTATTGTCTACATCCCGTAAACAGGTCGGCCTATTCGCGGAATTTGATTTAACCCTTATCTAAATAAAATTATAACTAAAGAAATTGTTCCGTTTTAACAATGGCATTTTGCATTTTCCAATGAAGTTTGTGAGTGTTGAACATTAAATAATAATAAAAAGTTATGATAGCAAATTATCTCGATGATAGCAAACAACTTAAACATTAAATCTTGTTTGTGCCAAAAAAAAATATTATACCTACTTATATTCTGCAAATATTCGTTTTCGGAAGATGTTAGAAGTTATGGATTTGTAATGTTTACGGTTAGCGAAAAGTTATCAACTTTCGGAGGCAAATATTTGCACACGTTACATTAAATTAAAACATAGCTGAAACTTTTCAAATGGATTTCGCATTACCTTCGTTTTTCTTCTTTACACTCATAAAATAAAATAAAAATTGTATTGAAGCAAAGTGTAGAATAACTTGAAATGTAATATTTTACATAAAAGATATAAAAACACATACCGATGGAAAATCACAGAACAAAGAAAAAATTTTTCGGAAGATCACGAAAATTTGGTAAAAGGTAACTAAACTACGGAACCCTATACTGCGTGTGACCCAACATGCTTGGATGCCAACTGTTAATGTGTGATATTTAAACTGATTTGAGCAAATATTAGGTACTTAATATTCAGTTTATGTTTTTTAAACAAACTTTTTTTATTAATTTTATTAAATTCTTTTGGTTAAATACTTACCTACTCCTGGGTCTATTTAAAATTAAATAGAATTTCCATGAAATTATCTATCATGTAAGTTGATTGGACATTTGTAACTTAACGGGAACTTGATATAATTTTTATTTTTTTATTTTTAAACAAAGTTATCAGAAGTGAGTCAATGTGTTAACACCATAAACTTATTGGTTCGTTTCGTACATAAAACCCGTGAAAGCTCTCACCATGGAACCAGTGACCACCAGTAATTGGCGATCTGCGATAAATATCGCCGTGACACGGAACTCCTGGTATCGGAGCAGTCACGCGATACCAGATAGAAATTATACTGTTTATCAAACAAACTATATGATTTAGACGAGAGAGCTCTCCATATGAAGAAATTATTTTATGATAGAAGTTATTAAACGGTTTCTATGAATATTTCAAACATTAAAAGATGAAATAATAATTTATTAAAAAAACATGTGATTTTTCATTTTAAAGACACCTTTACCAAGATAAAATCGCTCTCACATAGCAAAATCTTTATTACTATGGAGAGAGCCATGCTTGGCGTTTCCCTGCATGATCGATCAGAAATGAGGAGATCCATAGGAGAACTAGAGTAACCGACATCGCTGGAAGGATTGCTCAGCTGAAGTGGCAGTGGGCCGAGACACATAGCTAGAAGAACCCGATGACTTTGGTGCGGAAAGGTTCTGGAATGGCGACCGCGCATCGGACGACGCTCCGTGGGTAGGCCCCCGACGAGGGGGACCGACGTGAGGGTGAAGGTCGCGGGAAGCCACTGGATGCGGGCAGCGCAGGACCGATCGTCGCGGAGATCTTTGGGGAAGGCCTATGCCCAGCAGTGGGTATGTCGTGCGGCTGATATGATGAAGTACTCATAAAAAAATTAATACGGTTTGAATCAAATAAAAATCTCAACTCTATTTTTTGTATAAATAAATAGTATATATTTACGATAAATAAAGATAGCTTAGTAGCAACAAGGCATATCAGACACCGAATTACGTAACTCTGTTACTAACAATTCTCGATTGAAATCGCAGTTGCATTGCTGTTTTTAGTAAGATAATTGTCACATTGGTTCTTACTAAAGCAGCAATCTTACTGCGATTTCTGCAGCGTTGATTGCAACAATGTTACATAATAAAGAACACAAACCACATATTAACGTAATTTCATTCATTCATTACCCGATTACATAATTAAAGATTTTTCTTTTAGGATAAATAAATTAATAATTAATTACAATAATACCGAAACTAATTATCCCGATTCAATTGAAGAGGATAATAAAATAATGTAAATCAAAACAGGATTTAAATTATTTATAGAACACGTAGTTACATTTGTTTTGTATTGTATACCATTAAGCACTGAATTAAAGCCAATGTCATCTACTGTAACTAATAAAATAAAATATTGTGTAGGTATGCTTAAATGAAATTTAAATGTAAATAGGTAATATCTTAAAATATAAATAAAAAACATCATGGAATGAAATAAATGGCGCCCCATTTCAGGTTTAAGTAAAAACTTCTATTGAAAGTAAATATTTAACAAAAACGTCGTTTCTGTCGAGACGGTGGTGGCATTTTTGGTCGCAGTTCTAACCTAACTAATCTGGCGTCCCATACACTTTTCTAATTATTATAAATTAATCGAATTAGTATAACTGCCCGAGTTGCATTAGCGTCTGAACACAGATTATATAAATTGCAAGTTGATAAGCAGCGTTTCTTCCGCGTGTGCGTTTATCAGCAGCCGGCAGACAGCACAATGGCTCCCACGATTGGGATCCCACGTCCGGGGCCAGTCTGGATCCACCATCGTGATCCAAATGCATTAAAAATCCAAGCATCCGCGGTTAATTAGGATTACGATCCTTTGTTTTTGAACTGAGGGGCCAGTAAGTTAATTGAATTGTTTGAACATTTTGTAACTTTGTAACGAAGATTATCAACTGCCTAAATCGCGTAAGTAAGTAACTTTTTTTGCTGACTGGTTGGTTCGCTTAAAACTGACTGAATTTAGTAAAAGGCAACTTTAACCAACTTTATATCTATTTAGGTTTAATTTTGAAGCGCTCATGACGGAGCCTGACAGACTGATCGTATTCGATCACGTTTGTTAAGCAACGCTCGGTCCGGTCAGGTGTCGGATGGGTGACCGTTAAGTGGTATTACAACTGACCGCTTCGCCGGTCCCGGCTGTGTTCGTGATGATGATAACATATGAGGCTTGATAAACTCTAACACCAGAGGTGGACAGGCCACTAATCCTCATACGATAAGAAAGATTTTGAGTGATAACTACTATAAATTTTGAGGTCTGAAACTGTGATTTTTAACTGCTACCTAACTACATAAAGAAATTATTCGAATTTTTCTAGCTCAATTATTTCACGTGGTAGGTGGTAGGCATTACATCATTTTTCATTTCCTATTTATCAAGGTAAGTTAATCACCAGTGGCTCGACCTTAAAAAGCTTTGTTTCAAGTAAATCTAGTCTACAACTTGACTTCAAGGACTAACTTACATAATAAATGAAGATTTAGTGGCCATGATTTATAACTGAGTCTTTCACGAACTTCTAACAACCCTTACAAAGAAATCAATGTTGGATAATTGGCACAAATTGCGCGCTATTGTTCCTTAATTTCACCCGCCATATATCACAATCATGATCACGCCGATTACGTGATTAAATACGATATTACTTCGATAGGTCACGTCGTAAAAAGTACTTTGAACATCAACAAGTTTTCATTTACCTCCACCACTACGCTTATTTTAACGAAATTAGGACGAAAATAAAGTTTTTATGAACGCATCTGAAGACAAACATTAACTTGCAGTTTGAGAAGTTTCTTTTGTTTTTAATTTTCATTGAAACTAAGTTTAAAATTGACCCTTCGGACTGGCTCTACTGGTTGGTAAGTTTGCTGGTTAATCAAGAGTCCTGGATGGCACTCGATGACGAGAGCAGGTGACACGTGCACCATTTTTTAAGTGGCCACCCCCGTTTTCAACTGGTTTTAGCGAAAAGTGGTGAAGCGTATATAGAGCAACGAAACTCTCAGACAAGACATTTCTCTGAAATATTCGCTTCATTGTTTTGTAAGAAGTTAAATATTACAAAAAAATTGAGAGCCTTCTCGACATATCAGGTTATTCAACCTTGCGTTATTAAAATCCTCTACATTGGGTATAACGTCTCTTTTAAATACCTTGGCATATTTATGTGGTCATTTCTTGACGGTGCGGTGTTGTATCTGGTAAAAAGAAAGTGCCAAATATTTATTAATGTAAAGAAAAGAAAGAGCACTTTATACAATTTGGGAGGAAGTTTATATTTGTTGTTTGCTTCATTTTCATCACATTTTCCGATTTCTTTTATAAGCTACCATCGGCATGAAGTATTTAGGTAGGTAGATGTTAGCTTAGCTCATAGTTTCATGACTGATATTTCATTTCAAACGGTATATTAATCAAATTGGTATCGTCTTAAGCTAGGGTTTCCAAGGATGACGGTGCCGTCATATTACGGCCGTAGTTTAGCGGCGTAGTAATATGACGGCACCGTCATCTTAGGAAACCCTAGCTTAACTCAGACGCAAGATTAATTATTTCTGCATTCTTTCGTTTCGTCACACCACCTGCTATGCCCAAAACAAATACATAATTATCGTATTAAACCACTAAATGTGGTGACATAATCTATGGGCGGCGCGGTTTTTGCCGCGCGCACGTGCCGCCATCTGGCGCAGGAAGCGGCACTCGACTGGAAGATGGGTTTCCACAGCCCGCGACAGTCCGTCACGGATCGTCACAGGTGCACTTGCTAATAAAAAAGCTCGTCAAAAACATTGATGGTTATCAGTATAAGTGGCGCAAATGAGGCCGTATCAAAGTTTCTTAGGGATCCTGAAGTAAGTAGACTTTTACACAAGTCTGTCATCGTCTCTATTACTTAAGGTCTATATCTATATGGCCTAGAATAGAAAAAGTTTTCCTACTCAAGAGTTGTAAGTACTTATTATCGGAGTTTTCCTGGAAAATAGCTATGATTTGATTTAAGGATGGATTTATGGCGCAGATTGAAGTCAAAGACATTACTTACGGTACGGTCATATCAAGTCGGAGATAATGGATCTACGAATAAACTCTACAAAGTAATTTGAATTTACTTTAATTTCTTGCAAGTTTTACAAAAGCTGAACGAGATCATATCTATACATATATCTACTTATAAGTATGGCCTAGATTATGAAAAGTTTTCCTAGTTAAGAGTTGTAAGTATTATCGGAGTTTTCCTGGAAAATAGCTATGATTTGATTTAAGGATGGATTTATGGCACAGATTGAAGTCAAATACATATACTTACGGTACAGTCATATCAAGTCGGAGATAATGGATCTACGAATGAATTCTACAAAGTAATTTGAATTCACCCCAATTTCGTGCAAGTTTTACACAAGCTGAACGAGATCACAAGTTCTAAATTTTGAGTTTTCAAGCTCAATGGCGCCCGATGTTAGAACCTCGTCTCCATCTACAGGCTTTATGCCTGTATTTATGGATATAAGTAATTAATTTGATAAACCAGCTACGCCGTAACGCAGCTGAGAAACAAGCAAATAAATAACACCGTAAAGAAACGTGCGCCTAACGAAGCTGTCCCGTTCGCACAAACGCTGTGGAAACGAGACAGCGACCGAGATGCCGAAGATGACTTACCAAGCGTAATAGGCCGCGGTCACAGGAAGATTTTCGCGAAGGTAATGACAAGTGGGCTGAACACGTAGGCACTAATTGGACGCAATGACCACTGGCCGGGCCATAACCGACCCACGGCGTGGGCTGAGCGACGCTACGTCTAAACAGGCGACCAACTCGCTGACCCCTGCATCCCAGCACGACCTCTCCCTGACTCCCCACACGTCTTGAGGCTGCGAGCGGAGTGGTAGCTCTCGGTAAGGTGGTCGGCGACTGGCGAAGAACGCGGACAGCTATGGCGCTCAAACGATTGTCTGCGTTGACGTTTTCATTCACAGGGTTTTGCTGACGTCTTGTAGCTTCCACTATCTAATTGTAGTTGAAAGTACATATCTACTTTCGCTTTACATAGCTACACTAATGCTGGCTGTCGGATTACCTACCAGTTAAACTAATTTACTTCACGATGCATGCAACCCGTCGTTTGTGCGTGATTGAGTGTGTGATGCCACTATTTGATGATAAATTGTGAAATCAATAAACGCGTCATAGAATTACCTACTAACGGATTTCTGATCTGATTACGTCATAGGTATTTGCTAAGTAATGCCTGACCTAATAAAATACATTATTGTACATCAAAGTTAGTTATTTGGAAGTACCTAGTGTGTGCCTTCTTATTAAATATCTTTAAGTATGGCTTAAGTTTCAATACTCCTGTCTAGTTTAACGGATTTCTAGATAAGTAGGTAGGAAGTTACAAAAGTTTACAATCTTTGATGGTAGGTACTTACTTACCTCAAGCTCTTGCATTATAAGTAACATAGGCAAGTCTTGTTAATGACTGATGGTAGTAAACTGGTTTTTGATACTGGTAAGATCAGTGAAGTATCAGTTGGAATACATAACCCCCTTATCCTATGAAAATCATTACTGAATCACCCCTTGAAGCGTTTCACTTCAAGATTATAGTGTTATTCATGCATGAATTGAATATTAATCATAGATCGATCATCTTTCAAAAATACAATTGATTCAGCCAATGTTTCGTAGAAGGCACCGCCACAATCCCACGTCCTGTGTAAAAATTGATGAGCTAAGTATTGAACCCCGAAAACGGCATTTAGTACAAACGCAGCGGTATCTATTTCTGACGTTGTCCATCCATCGGGAGCCGTGATACAGAGCTATTCCGGGCGGGGCAGGTTTTCGGGGAATGTCAACAAACGCACAGCGACTCATTCAATGAACTCTCCGTAGCTTCGCCGGTGGCGGACCGGTCGGCTCGGTATTCATAAAAATTATGCTCCCAACAACGCTCAATGGGCTGCCGTGGCGTCTCTTCTCCTTGTTTTGTTGCGTTGCGCCTTCACTTTTTCCGAGCTCTTTCATACCGACGGGACACGCACTTCGGTATCACATTAAAGCTCGCCCGTCTGCCTACAGAAACGGGCACATTATCAAACTTTCTTTCGCGTGCCGACTTTATTTACTGCGTTGTAACAAGCCAATTTCACAGCGAAATTAATTGTTACTAAATGTTTTTAAACAATATAAATCGAGGCAGGTGCGAGTTGGTTGCACAAGTTTACGAAAATCATTTAGTGGGAGGCTTGGGGGTCGTGACGTTTGTTGACCTCAAAGCGTTTCCCGATCGCTGCTCGACTTGATTACAGACCAATATCATAACAATACCTACTCACGCGCAGCTACCAACATACAACAGAAAACCTGCTAGTCTTTCAGTCTTTATCTAAAAGTAGTTCAAGTTTATTATAATTAGCGTTTTTAAGTGCGTTAAGGGCACAGCTGAGAACATCAATCAATTTTTTTTTTCATCATATTCATTTCGTTCTCGTCATATAGATTTCATTTTAAAAGGTAATATTTAAACTGTATGACTAATATGATCGCCTACTAGTGCCAAATAGTGGTGTAATAACAATCAGGTATTGTGTAATTGAAAAACGTAAGTAAGGATTTAGTTTCGTATAATTTTCTTTTAACAAATGATCAATAGAAAACTGTATAATTAACAATGTAGCGTCTTAACAGATAGTTCAAAATTATTAGCGATGTAGGTAATATTTTACAAATACTTTGGAATGTTCATATAAACAATCTCATATGAATCAAATATACAACATGGGACTTCACGCCTGTCACTGATACAACAGTCTTGTTACCAGATCTGTGGCAATACAACGCGCAGGGGCTTCGGTCGGCTATCACTTAGTCAACACATCAAATGCCATAGGAATGGTAGGATACGGTCTAAAATAAAAATACACCGACCTCAACCCCTGGTCAAAAGTCTGTGATGTCACAGCCTGATTATTAACATGTTTGCTATTTTTTTGTGGCTCTACACAGTATAATGCTGACAGAAACCATAACTTCAGTACAGATAAAAATCAAGCGATAACAAAATTAAGTTGATACATTTCTAGGCACATTTATGCTACAGATATATAATTTAACAGCAGGCAGTAACAGCAGGAACTGACATTGGCAGTTTATTAGGTATTTTATTTAAATATTTAATCATGCCTACATTAGGTACCACAGTTCGCTGTCAGCTTACATTGTGTAGAACGATTTTACACCATCCAATGTTATATTTCAATTTTTACAAGATACATACATAATTGAGATTCATAATGAGATTACATAGGGAATAGTATACGCGAGGCCATGCTTAGCAGGGTGAATTGAAAATGCAACCGTTAACCGCGAAGTTAGGCGCTGGATGCGACAGATCAAGATTAACTAAATAAAGCAGTCAATAAATAAACGATCATAAATATCTAATAAATACCTACACAGGCTATATTTACAAAAAAAGCCTTTCAATAAGGGCACATTTTCAGCCTTCAAACAAATATAATACAGGACTACCCCATTGGGATAACAGGTATAAATTAAAAAAATAAAGTAAAGCTGCCGGCTTAAGACTTGTTACAAAATAATACTGACACCAGTAAATTCTCTATCCGCAAGATGGAATGTGCAGGCGATCGCCTGGAACGGCTGTAGGAACCAACTGCGCTACTCGCTGCCTCGCACACAATACAAATTCATCACAATTCTATTTTTTATAGAATGGAATACTAATAAATACAATTAACATAGATTCGATTATCTAAATAGTACAGTGGCATGGTGATTAAACACCCACAGAGCACACAAGGTGCCTCCAACGATACAACAACAAACAACGGGCAGCATGCACACCAAACGGCCCGCCGCTGCCTCCGTGCCCCTGAGCCCCGGGCTGCGGGCCAAGGAGACACGTCTTCATTCTGCCTATTTATCTCTCAAAATAGTTAAATCAAAGACTTGCCTCATTCACCCACAAGAGCAGCCCAGTACGTCTCCGACACAGTGCCAACAACAATAACATAATAACAGCTCTACTGAAGCGAGTAGCATTAGGTACACAGTCAACTATCTCACACATCCATTATACACCATGTATGAACAAAATACAGATTCACAAACTGAACACTGGGAGGAGACTGAAATTTTATATCCACTGTGGAATCGTAACTTCCAAAGGTTTCTGATCAGTATATACAAAAGAAATGCCTTCGAAATAAATTATAAGATTCATAAAATAATTATCACATAAATTTTTCTTATATCATCTGTTCTCTCGACATAACTTAACACGTAATCTATCTATATGTACACAGTTACGATATAAACAAGGGGGACGCATCGTCCGGTGGCGAGCACAGTCCGTCCGTGGGCACGAGCACTACACTAGTGGAGGGTGGCGGGCGGCGCCTTGCAGAGCTGCACGCGGCCCTGCGGCGCCGCCACTGCCACCAGCTGCACCTGGCCGCGCTCCTCCGAGAAGGGCGGCGCCTTCGCCCGCCGGTGCAGCCGCACCCACGCGCCGAAGCAGACTAGAATCGCCAGGAACACGGCCACGGTCGCGCCGCCGGCGATCGACGCGGTCTCCATCATCAGCTGTCGACTCGTCAACACGTACGAATCGTCCAGATCCTTGAATTCACAACGCTGCCCCACGAACCCACTCCGGCACTCGCAGTTGTAAATCGGACTATCCGAGATCACCACCGTGAAACACACACCACCGTTCAGGCAGTAGTACTCCGAGTAGTCCGGCGCACACTTGAACGTGGGGAAGGTGACGTTGAGCCGCGGCTGGGGTTGCGGTTGTGGCCGCTGCGGCCTGGCGGGCCGCGCTGGCCGCTTCGAGATCGAGCTCGAGCAGGCGCCGGCCAGAGCCCAGGCGGCCGACACCACCGCCCACCAAACTACCAACGATTGCATTTTCCGCACGATCCGGAGGGTCGGCGCTCGCGGGACGTGCACGATTTTGACATTGGACGGTGACTTATACGAAATCCGAGAGGCGATGACATGACCGCTTTCGAATTTCGAACTGGAACCCTTCGTTCGCATCCGCGTCGGCTGTCCGCCCAGACATGTTTCCTGTGTTCACTTTTTTTACGTTGACGATCACTCGCTCATGACGGAGGCGCGGTTTCTACAGGCGCCCAAGATGTCGCATCGATCCCTCCGTGAACATGTCGAAAGTGAAACACTGAACACGATTTGAAAACTTAGATAGTCGTGATGCACGATTATTTACGGAGCACATACACACAATGTCCCGTTCGAAACGATACACACAAAATGGTGCTGAGTGAACCGCGATCACACTACCGCACTCGTTGAGTTGTCTATGCGCGACTGACGGAGGGCGTCTACTACATCCGCCATCTGCCGACTAGAATGAATGCAATGCGGTGAACTCGCCATCATTCGGCTGTGTGTGTCCGGTGTAATTGTACGCATAGGGATTTACACCAGTATGCGCCATTCTATGCCTGTATGAGTAAACCTTTTTTTTTCCTTGTGGATTATCATCAAGCAAGCAAAGTATGAAGGCACGTATTTTTTGTCACCATAGGTTCTTTGTACTTACTTATATAAAAAAAACTATACTCTACCTATTCTATAAACTACCTAATTACTTCAGCAGTTTGCAAAAACTATTATTATAGTTTATTTGTTTGATTGATTATTAGGTACCTACCTATTCGTTATTTATGCTTGGGTTGGTAGTTACATAGGTATTTATATATTGTTAGCAGGTACTTACTTATTATAAATTAATATTATCACTTTTATAAATAATTCAATCTTTCTCTGGAGACTCTGTAAACTACCTGCTCAGAATGAAAAGTTTCTAACGAACTTTATTTATTTCAATAAACGGGTGGATAAGTTATTGGCGTCGAAAATAAGTAATTGTTATTCAATCCATCTATTACTCTCAATTTATGTATTTTTTAATCTTAATGTAATTAACCTATTCATTATAATTTTTTGGCATAGTTGCGGTGATGCAGATAAATAGCCTCATTCATATCAAGAAGTTATTGTATACCTACACTCAGCCACAACATAAAAAATTTAATAAAAATCTAATGCGTAAAATTCCTAATTTCTGGATCTTATTAGAACGTGGTCAATAATAAATTCTATTTCACCAAAACAAATACAAAAAGAGTTTAAATAAAAACTTTAAAGTTGTTACAAATTTTTAGTACCTACTAAACATAGTATTTTTTTCAAAAAGACATAGTTTTTCCTATAATTTTTTATAAAATGGAATTCCATGCAGTAAGGGGTTACAATGTTAACATCATTCGTTCATTTTATAAAAAACAATAATTGTCTATGCAACAATAAGCAATGGGTGCATTCCAGCAGGCTAATCGCTAGGTCATCGATCGCCATAGAGAGGATTTTAACCATGGAAAGTAATAATGGATGTCAATTGACATTGATTGGTATTTTCACAGACTAGTAATAAACTACGTGGTATTTTGATGTTTTTGTGTCTAAGTTTCAAAATGTTTATGGTTGCTCCTTCAAAAACATATTTTAATTGATTTAGATTAAAGGAAAGTTTAAATTATTAGTATTCAAAAATGGAAAACGAAGCCTTTGTAATTAAAAGTTCTTCGGTCGCTCCGAACACAAGAGTGAGTAATAAAACCAATAACCACAAAAATGTCAACAACACCAAACACACTTCGGAACGCATCTTGTGAGCATGCGAATCTCCGTGCCACTGAATAATTCCATTCTAAAACTACCTAGAAGTAATGTACCGATGATATACGTTCTTATTTCAGATATCAAATCGATTGTACCGGCTTCCCGGCAGAATGATTGACAAAAGCATGTGGCACGGAGATTCGCATGCTTTGAGGTTATGTTTTTTGTTAAATCGTCGAATTCCAGATCAATCGGAGCCTGTACCGCTGGGTTGATGTATTTGTAGCCGTTACATATTCATTGTAACAGCTACAAACACATTTGTTGCTCATGTAACGCAACAGGGACAAAGATATGGCGATCTAAAGTTTTAAAAGCATGCGACTCTCCGGCCCACACGCTTAAGTCTAAAATACTGGTGAAAATTGTATTAAGATTAAAAATAAGCAAGTTTACGTAACCGTTTGATCACGATAAACGGCCCGAAAACATATTTTCACTATATCTTCATTCGTTTTAGAGAAATAAGTAAATTTATTTACTATGATTTATTATGAATAATCAGTGTGTAGGGTGACCATATCGTCGGTCCGTAGGAATCATTAGGCTGTTTCTAATAAAATTCAAGTTGAACTACATAATGTTGAGGGTTGATTTGCCTACATACTCGTACGTATCGTACCTACTATCATACTGTTACTGACTATGCAATATTGCAATATTTTTAGGGGACGTAAAAAGGTGACTTTTATCCTAATCGAGATGACAAAATACAAACAAACAAATGAGAAAGTAGGTAACCTTATAAAAACGTGTTAAAAATGTGAACGTCATAATTGGTATAATAATTGCCCACTCAGTACCAGTCACCCATCATCATCAGTATCAGTCACCCATTAATTTAGGTCTCGGTTGAATGCAACCGAACTGAGAACTTCCTTCGTTTTTTGAAGTATTAGTCTTTCAAAATAGGTATCTAAAAACACTTCAACTTGCATTTTAGACCGATCGGGATAAGTTTTTAGCTTTTAAAAATATTAAAGTTTGTTTTTTTCGTATATAGTTTCTGCACCATTCACTTAGCCTAATACATGAAATTGTGTCATTTTGGTTTGATGCATAAGTAACAATTTAGGTTTTTGTCTTTTTTAACGCTATCGGACGAAAAGAAAATTAAAGTTGAAAATTTTACTTTCATGATGATTATGAAGTTGTAACCGATGTACTTACTTGAGCTTTTTGTGTCATCTTTGTCCACGGGAATACTGTTATTTGACTATTACCTAAAGCGTTACCTTAGTAACTCCAAAAGAATATTACAATTGGTTAAATAAGTGTTAAATGTTTTAGATCAATAGTATCTGTTGTACATAATGTTTTGTGCTAAATTCATCAATGGAATTTTCAGCTTTTTATTTTTTCTTTTCAACACCCTGTAAAAGTCACAAAAGAAAATGGGGGGGGGGTGGGGGGGTGGGAGCCGGGGCACCGCTGTTTGCTGCGTACTTCGAGCACCGCTGCTACGTACTTTGCCGTTCGAGCGACTTTGGGTAAAAGAATTTGTAAAAAGTAGCCTCTATTTCGTATTGAGCCAGCACAATATCCCACTTCAAATTAATTCGCCTAATTTAAAGTAAGTAAGTGACTTAAGTGACGCCTAAGCATAGGTACTGAAGTTCGGTGACACATTTGAAGTAACGAGTAGGTAGGTAGGTAAGAAGTATACGAACGAATATAAATACATTTGATGATACTGTGGCCGCGTTCCGAATCACGCTCACAGCGCTGTTAGCGCGTATCCGACCAAATTAAATAGTCACAAAATATTACACAGATAGGGTATTTGTGTACTTACTTCATTTAATGGATTATAGGCTAACAGTGCTGTTGGCGTGATTTGGAAGTAGGCATGTGTTATTATTGTCAATTACAGTCTCATTGATGAGATGACATCATTAACATTCTTGTACTCTACCTCTTGCAAAGTTTAAAAAGAAAGGATTACCTACCTACTGTAACAAAATATTTTTTGAGGGTAAGGAAATAAAAACCAGTCAAGTGCGAGTCGGACTCGCACACAAAGGGTTCCGTACCAAAAAACGGCTAAAAAATCACGTTTGTTGTATGGGAGCCCCCTCAAATATTTATTTTACTAGCTGACCCGACAGACGTTGTCCTGTCTTAGTTATAAATATTAAATTCGAATTGGTATAAATTATTGAAAAGTTTAGTTCAGAGATTAGTAGGTAAGTACCGTTCCCGTTTCCGTTTTCGTTCTCGTTCCCGTTCCCATTTACTTTAAAACCCAACAGCTTTATAAATAACCAAGTACCTATACATCACTTGTTATGTTAGTAACGTGTATGTTAGTCTATTCAAACTTACTAATAAGGCGTGATGGCTCTGAACTAACCGTGATGAGCACTAAGAAATTCAGTTTTCTTATAACCTCTTTGTAAGAAAAAAAAAATATTTTACATGTATTTTATTAATAAAATAACTCCGAACGAAGCATCTGTTTTATTACATCCTTAATTGTATGTTTTTTTTTATCGTTGTTCGCGCGTATCTTCGACATTTATGGACCGATTTTGATGATTCTTTTTTTGTTCGATTCAATTTTTTTGCGAAATGGTCCCATTTTTTTTTTTCAAATCGGTTCAGTAGTTTTCAAGGTATCCTGAAAACACTATGATTTTGCATCAACTAACTTGACTATTTTGTTATTTATGAACCGAATAAGATGATTCTTTTTGTTGGGTAAGAGGTACTTTTAGTCTTTTTAACCGACTTCAAAAAAAATAAGGTTCTCTTTCAGTTTAACCTGTATGAATGTATGTTTCTCCGCGAATATCTCACGTTTGACTGAGCCGATTTTTCTACCAAATAATATACTTACACTACACTACCTAATAGAGAAGGTACACTAAAAACAAAAAAATAAAAATTGTTTTAAAAATAAAAAAAAATGTTTTAAAAAACAAAAAACCAACTTCAAATAACCTGCCTCTAAAAAGCAAGAAATAATATTCAAATCATTAGATATGCATTATCATTGTTATATAATAACAACACGTATATTGAAGTCGGGTAGGGCTTTTAGAATAAAAAAACGAAGTTGTACTCCAGCCCCACCCGACTTCAATAGACGTGTTGTTATTATATAACAATGATAATGCATATCTAATGATTTGAATATTATTTCTTGCTTTTTAGAGGCAGGATTTTTGAAGTCGGTTTTTTGTTTTTTTTAAAAGGTAAGTAAATACTAAAGTTTAATTTTTCAAGTTTTGACTTATGTAGTAAGCATAAATTACTTTACAACCATTGAAACTTGTCCCAAGTAACAATACAAAAACTCACATACATACAAACGTAGAGCAGTGTGGAACAATGCAACACCAAAAGCTCTGAGTCTCATATTTCTCTCATTTTTAAAGATATGAATTCCGTTTTTAGAGGAACGGAATCTACTTAATTAGGTATAAAATGGCAGTTATAGTTTCATTAATAAATAGATACATAAACCAATAAGAAGACTTTTAAAAGAAAATGGGAATTGTTTCATTGTGTCCACCTAGGTGTACACAATGAAACATCCTCTGTCCAACAATGAAACACTGTTATTAATTTTGACATTTTCATATTTAGTGGAACAAGTAAATGACAAAATCTGTTGAATTCCAACCGATAAAGGTTTTCTCAAGGTATTGCATAATTATTCAGACTTTAAAAGTACCTATAGGTTTATCTCAGGTACAATGATTTGTGTGTGACTTAAAGATAAATGAGTCTAATTTTTTTTAAATCGTAGTTATGTACCTTTTATAGGCAATAACGATTTAAAATCAACAATTACTTATAATAGGCATTAATCTCTCAGGTAAAATTCTACATACTAAAAGATTAATGAGTCTGAAAATCACAAATATTAGGTAGTAGTAGTGGAAACACTGTTACATTGTGTCCACCCTTGAGCTGTGACATTCTTGGACACCTGGGGTATTTTAGAATAACATCAAAAAATAATCTACCAAAATCGAACAATTTATTAGGTAGTATCATAGTTATTTTGTGGTAATGTAGTCCACGTGAATCTATGATACATGTACAAATATATTGATTAAAAAACACATTCGATGAGAAAGGCAACTGTCAAAAAAGCATTTTTTTTAAAAGCCCACGACTTAGGACAATTATTCTTAATGAAGGCTTTACAAAGTGACATTTTAAAAAAATAGTAACTATTTGCCTCTAGATGGCGTTGATGGAAAGAGAAGTGTAAAAATTGGCTTTTAAAAATAAACGGCCTGTACCAAAGAGGCAAATAAGCGTTCGCTGGCTGACATCTGGCCAAAGAGAAACATTTTAGGGTAACATCAGATTTGCCTGCCTACCTGAGTACTCTTCGAAGCTGAGTAAAAAAATCACATTGACACATACATTTTTATCAACGCCATCTTATCTATCGAGCATACAGTTTTTTGTCATTTTGAAAAACCCTAATTGAAAAACAGTTTGGTTAATATTTTTACAAAAATCCTCCGACTAAAAGTAATGAACATACTCTGTCTGTCAGCTTCATCATCAGACCCTGGACTTCGTTTCCCATTAGAGTACTCGTCAAAACAATAGGGATGACGACTACTGAATAAAATAACAAAATACTAATAAAAACCGTAAACATATTGAACTTTTAGAGTAGCTTGTATACCTCTTGGTTTTATATATTGCGTATTATTTGTTTTATTACCCTTCAAAGTTAGGCGGACAAGTCCATTTAAAAAGTTTAAAATATATTAAAATAAATAATACATTTAATTAATCCATAAAATTTATAGCAAATTTGTATAAGAAACAATTTTGATAAACACAATATTTAATATAGCTGCCAAACTTTCCTACGCGTTGC
The DNA here is from genome assembly GCA_943789525.1 of Agriphila geniculea. Classification (NCBI taxonomy): domain Eukaryota; kingdom Metazoa; phylum Arthropoda; class Insecta; order Lepidoptera; family Crambidae; genus Agriphila; species Agriphila geniculea. The sequence continues at coordinate 22,109,139 of OX038869.1, read as the reverse complement.
ATACAAACACCTAGGCGTGACGTCATAACTAGGGTAGCCGTTAGTATGGAGCGTTTTCGGGTGAGTCCAATTTGTGTGCATTTTAAACTGTGATATCTCGGGCAGTTTTCACGCTAGCGAAATAATTATTTTACCAATGTTTCTTTTTTTGAGAGGTAATTTATGTAACATAAAATAAAAAAAAATTTCGTCATGCCTATTCTAACGAGCCCAAACACGATGGGGTTGTAGGTTTTATCATAGAATTCCTGTGGGCTTCTTCCGGCTTCATCATCAGATCAGCTCAATGACACCATAATATTGCATTGCCTTCCAGTTCTGACCTATTTTCAAAGTTTCAAGTCTCTAGGTCATCGGAAAGCTAGGATAAAATCGTTCGCAATATATATCTATAAATATTAGGTCTTTACTTATGAACTTGCCGATATTTTGTCACATACAGAGAAAATAATAACTTCTATGTTTTAAAACATTTAACAATATCTTGATTTACGTATGTCGAATTATGACCATGATAGTCAACTATCAGTAAAAATAAAGTCCTTTTTTTAAGCTTTCATAGCATTAAAAAAAGATCTTGAAAGTTACTCTTTTTTTGTGAGCCAAAAAAGGGTGACCGGAGGGGTTGTAACTTAGCCAAAACTTATTTTTTCGCCTATCGTAAATGGAATAGGTTAGCATAGTGTTCAAACATTAGTACATAAAAGATTTGTTACAAGAGTGTTAACGGTTGTTAAATGAACAAAGAAAATGCTAGTATGAAAAATGCAACTTCTTGAAAATTCTCCATACAAATCGGCAATTTCATAGGTAAAGACCTATTATATACGGTTACGAAAACCTGCTTATTTTTAATCATAATACAATTTTCGACAATATTTTAGACTTAAGCGTGTGAGCCGGAGAGTCGCATGCTTTTAAAACTTTAGGTCGCTATTGCGTTACATGAGCAACGAATGTGTTTGTAGCTGTTACAATAAAGCACGTTCCAGACGGATTTAATCACGCCTCCCAACCAAGGTCACCTTGGTGGAAGCTTGATGGGGGCGTGGTTTCCATCCGTGGATTGTGTTGCGGCTACACGAGTTTACATCCAAGCGCCGCCAACTAGGGCTGCCAACCATACTATAATAATATGTCGTATTATACTATGTTTCGGGTCTGCGTGCTATATACTATTGAAGAAATATATAGTACGCAAAAATACTATATTTTCAACATCGATCGCTAAGAAACAAATGTTTCTTTTTTTTTAATTTGTGATCGTGAATTTTGACTGATTCTATAGCGTGTGGTGTATAGTCACACCATATAACAAATACTATGTGTATAGTGTATTGTATCTGAATTCTGAACGTATCTATCTGTCTTATTGCGTTCCAAACTTGTCAATATAAAATTGACAACTTAATTAAATCTTAATCCATGGACGAAATATATCTTAATCTTAACCATGGACGAATTTCTTTCATGTCTTAACTTAATCAGTAATACTGATACAATCGTAAGTAAGTTAAAAACGAGTTTTTAATTTACTTATATTTAATTAATATTGATGGTAGAAAATAATATGAGACTTTTATTTTGATTCATGATTGTTTTATTTATGGTTTATGATTTTGACCAAAACATTGTTCAAAAATGCAAAAAGTTCAAAAAATATAGTTTTTATAAAAAGTAAAATATAATAATATATTTGCCTAATTTTTGCCTTTTCCATAAACTACTATATTATTTTAAAGTGTACTAATTTTTTTAGCCTTATTTGAAAAATACTGTATTTCGCCTTAGACATGTTGGCAACCCTAGCGCCGACACTCTTTCCCATTCCACGGTAAAGATATCTATCAGTACTGTAACTCGGCCCTGTCCTTGAAATAATTACCTAAATAAACCCGCGCTGGTTCAATCAATTAATTTTAAGGCAATAATATAACTAGATTAACAAAACTAATGGTAAAAAAAAAATAAAAAAAAATACATTATTGATGGGAGAAACAAATTATTTAATAATCCTTAGTACAATACCTACGTATTATATAATATTTTAAGTATACTTAATCTTAGCTTTCGGACTTTCCAGGTATTTAAAAATGTAAGGTATCTCTGGATTATTGGTTAATTATATTTATAATAAAAACAGCACAATCTGCACTTTGCAATAGTAAGAACTTATATTTCAATCAATAGTACCTATTGAATTTTTAGACTTTTGGCATTCAGAATGTTATTTCTATATTAAGGTAATAAATATAATAGAAAAAAACCCGGCCAAGTGCGTTTTGGGCAACACGCCGTACGGTTCCGTAGATACCTTATACCACACCATATTTAATACCATTATAATTTTTCGTCTGCAAAAATAACTTTGTTTTTCAGTGTTGTTATGAATGACAAAGTTATATTTGCGGTTATGGAAAATGTGCTATATCTGAAAAACTAATTACTATATCTCATTTAAACCAATTTATATTGAAAGTAATTATTAAGACCTACATGCAGCATATATGTTTTTTAGATTTTTCACTTTCTTATTTCAAAAGTTAAAGGGGGGGGAGGATAAACATTTTACCACTTTGGAGGAGTATATCTTTCAAACCTTAGACTTTGAGAAAAAAATGTCTTAAAAACCTCAATGTCAATTTTAAAGACCTATCTATTGACACCTCACACGTTCGCAGTTGCAGTTCCATGTATGGAGAGCCCCCCCTTAATCTTTATTTTTGTTATTTTTGTGTTAAAATCGTTAAGCGGTTAACAGAATACATCTACCAACCAAGGTTCAATTGTGTAATATTAATACTTTTGGAATAAAATGGCTGTGACAGAAGGACAGATAGACAGACAGACATGACGAATCTATAAGGGTTCCGTTTTTTGCCATTTAGGCTACGGAACCCTAAAAATACTAGAAAAAATTGACTCACCCGTAACCCGTAGCAGCCGAGCCATTTGAGCCCGTCTGAACTGCGAGGGCTGAGTCGATATTTTATAGTATTTTTTCTATTATATTTATTACCTCGTACATCTTTCGTTCATCACTGCGGCGCATTCGCGACTGTTTGTGTACCGAGTGCAGACTGCAGACTGAACTCGAGGGCCGAGGCGCGTAGGTACGACTCGCTTTTCGACTATTTGTACAGATGACACTTGCATATAAATTGGCAAGAGAAAGATGAGACAAAAGATGCGCAATAGCCACAAACACTAAAATTTGTGGCGCTGCACATCTTTTGTCTCGTTTTTATCTTGCCAATAAAATGCCGGGCAGTATATGAAGTTGGAGTACTGATAAATATCATTACCGTGCCTGTGTTGGAACTCGCGCCCTTCCACCAAGGACGTTGAAGGTCATTTGGATTGGTTGGAGAAATTTGGATTAAATCTGCCGTCTAGATGGATTAAATCAAGCAAGGTCACCTCTGTTGGGAGGCGTGATTTAATCCGTCTGAAACATGCTTAAATATGTAACGGCTACAAATACATCAACCCACCGCTACAGGCTCCGATTGATCTGGAATTCGACGATTTAACAAAAAACATAACCTCAAAGCATGCGACTCTCCGGCCCACATGTTTTTGTCAATCATTCTGCCGGGAAGCCGGTACAATCGATTTGATATCTGAAATAAAAATGTATATCGTCGGTACATTACTTCTAGGTTGTTTTAGAATGGAAACAGAACAGATATGTATGTACTATGGGCAACAGCTTCGCTTAAAAAGTTAGCAAAAAAATTGTGTGCGCATGTATCCCCCTGCACGAACTAAATATATTATGTTATGACGGCGGCGGCGCGGCGTGCAACCGATTTTAACCTTAAGAGTTGTGGTTAAGTGACGTTGTTGTCCATAGTACATCTGTATGAATTTCTAAAACAGGAGATGTAATTCTATAGAGTACCTACTTAACCAAACGAAAGGTGCGTGTTCGTTCGTATCGTGACGTGAGACTTATAGGTATGTACGTACTTAGTATCCAACCGAAACGGACGAGCTTCGTCGTCCCTCGCCAGTCGCCCGCGCCTACTCGCTTCGACCGCAAACTTTTTGAATACCTACCTACCTAGGTATTATCCATGCATGAAAATGACACAAATTCATTCTGTCCATCACTCATGTATTTAAGATATTAAATATGTAAACTCTAATAATACTAATATTTTTTATAAGCATCAATGGCTCGGACAAACAAAAAAATTGAAAATATTAAAAGTCCATGCCTTAATTTGGCACAAATTTATTTCATAGGGATTTTTAAGTGATCTGAGGTATATGGTACTTGTTTTTCAAATTGTAATATTTTTTTGACGGTGTTATTAATGTACGGGTCCCACATCTGTTTCCATGGACGAAAATGACACAAATTAGGTTTGTACACTACGCAGGCTATCTTAAATACAATACTATTGTTTCTTTTTACTTTAAAACAATTTTGACAGTTTAGACGGTTCTCACACTGGCGACGCGCGCGGTCGCGGCGCACCCACGCGCGTCTTTTACGTTGTATGCAAGTACATTAATTTGTACAGAAAACCGCCTCGTCCAACACACCAAGGCGCGCCACGGCGCGTGAGCACGCACCGCCGCGTGCCGCCGGCGATCCACGAGCAGTTTGCGCCAGCAGGCGCGTTACCGCGGCGTACAACACACTGCGACGCGCCCCGCGGCTGGTTTTCGATGATCGTTTCGTTACGATGGCGGGATTTCCTCTGGTTTTCAAATGTTTCGTGGCTTGGATATACGCCCATTTTAGTGCCATTTGGTAGGTACATTATGCAGCACATGAGGTTATACAAAACTGTAAAAAATCTGTTATTTATTTGATTGAATATCATTACGCTGTCGTGGAAGCCCAGCGTGCCGTTGACCGTACCTACCTACTCGTATGTTATTAAAATTCCGTCATTAATATCGAGATGGCAAATCTAAATTATTTGTCTGGACGTTTTAATCTCATGAGTGATTTTATATGTGTTCAGTTTTTTTTCCTTTTGAGGTACGGAACCCTAAAAACCTGGAAATTAAAACAAAACAACTTCAAAATTTAATGCCTCTAAAAAACAAGCGGCGGGGACGCGTCAGACGCCGAATGGCGCGGGGGCGCGGAGAAAACCGCCCGAACAGGCGTTGCGCTGCGCCGTCACCGCGCGCGTGAAACGCCAAACCGCGCCCCGCAACGACGGCGCGCGTTGGCAGTGGGAGAATCGCCTTAGAGTCCAATTATTTATAACCACCACAAATAATCGAATTTCTCAAGATGCATCGGCTAGATGTGACACAAAACGCAAAAATAAACGAATTATATGCCAATGTATCGACAGGCAAGAATTCATAAACTTTAGAATTCTTGAAGGTTATACCCTCAAAATAACGTATTCCGATCGGTCTATTTTCTAGAAACAGCCTAATGATTCTGACCGACCGACGATATGGTAACCCTACACTGTGATTGTTCATAGTAAATAAATTTGCAAATTTCTCTAAAACGAGTAAAGATGTTCTGAAAATATGTTTTCGGGTCGTTTATCGTGATCAAACGATTACAAAAACCTGCTTATTTTTAATCTTAATGCAATTTTCATCAATATTTTAGACTTAAGTGTGTGGGCCGGAGAGTCGCATGCTTTTAAAACTTTAGATCGCGATATCTTTGTCCCTGTTGCGTTACATGAGCAACAAATGTGTTTGTAGCTGTTACAATGAATATGTAACGGCTACAAATACATCAACCCAGCGGTACAGGCTCCGATTGATCTGGAATTCGACGATTTAACAAAAAACATAACCTCAAAGCATGCGAATCTCCGTGCCACATGCTTTTGTCAATCATTCTGCCGGGAAGCCGGTACAATCGATTTGATATCTGAAATAAGAACGTATATCATCGGTACATTACTTCTAGGTAGTTTTAGAATGGAATTATTCAGTGGCACGGAGATTCGCATGCTCACCATCTTGGTAAATCAATTTGTACTCTTGGCAATCGATGACTCAGCGAACAGTAGTTGGAATGCATCCAATTCCAACAGGCTAATCGCTTCATTTAATGACATTGACAGTTCTTTTGGCAATTTGTAAAGAACTGTCAATGTCATTAAAATCAATATCAAATATTACACTTCTGTGAAATCAAGCTGTGAGGCGACGGCTACACGCTCAGTATTACTGTGGTTCAGCGCCATAGAGTAAATTTCAACTATGGAAAGTCAAAAAAAATTACCTCCGATCCGATACAAATTACTTTCCATGGTAAAAATTTACTCTATGGCGCTGGACCACAGAGTTGCGTTCAGTGGCTTAGGCTGGTATTTTAGAATCAAGCTCAGACTCAAATCTCTGCTTGAGTACAGTAAGAAAGGGATGGCGCTATATGCGATGAATAGCACCATCCCTTTCTAACTGTACTCAAGCAGCAAGCAGTGCTTGAGTCTCGTTCTGTAATACGAGCCTTAGAGTGCGGTTGTTTGGTTGTTTTTTAACTCACTCCAAGGTTAGGAACGCATTGGTTCAATGCAGCAATGTGACTGCGATTTCTGTCAGAGTTGATTGCAACAAAATTACAAAATCAGCCCACTGAATGCCAAATGTCAATGTATTTATTCATGATCGTCATCTCGTATGTGCCTTACTCCTTCTGGCTTGTGAGCTATAAAATCCTTCAGTGACGGCTAAACAATTTCTTATTTTGGTATTCAGAACAAACGTAACGCAAGAGTTTATGAATGATTGACGTCTGAACATGGCACTCACGAGATGACACTGTAGATTATGGATGCTGGAAATAACAAAAACTAGCTAACGAAAGTCCAGTTTTAATCCTTAGGTGCTCAGTGACGCAAAAATAAATAAGATTTAACACTCGAACATCATACAAAACAGAACAGATCTCATAAAATCGTTGTTTAAACGTGGCACACACGGAACCATGTGTACCAGTTTTCATTTGTCAAAATATCGACAACTAAACCGTTTGGAGCCAAATGAAGCAGTGTAGCAGCGTTACGTTTGATAAGTAACAGCATATAACACTTTAAATCAGTTCGCGTAACAACACATCAATAGAAAAAGCAAAAACAATATTTCGACCCATCAGACTGTGTGGCGTCACTGAGTATCTAGGGAGTAAAACTGGACTTTCGTTAGCTAGTTTTTGTTATTTCCAGCATCCATAATCTTCAGTGTCATCTCGTGAGTGCCATGTTCAGACGTCAATCATTCATAAACTCTTGCGTTACGTTTGTTCTGAATACCAAAATAAGAAATTGTTTAGCCGTCACTGAAGGATTTTATAGCTCACAAGCCAGAAGGAGCAAGGCACATACGAGATGACGATCATATTTATTCCAGATGACAAATCGCTAAGTCAATGGTCACTACAATGTACTCTATGGTGATTTGATCGATGACTCAGCGGTCAGCCAGCTTAGAATGCACCCAATATGTCAAAGTGTTGTCAAGCGTGTCATACATATCTGACAGTCAGTGTATGTCAGTGTCTGTCTCTCTCTCTCTACTCTAATCTGTGCACTTTTTTTCATGTTTGGTTCAGGGGGCTGACAGCTTTAGTACCATCCCAAGAGTTTTGGCGCTAGCGTCGTGGTTTGGACTTGTATGTATTGGATTTATCTGTGTATGAGTATTGTCAGTGTGTGCGTGACTGTGACAGACATGACACTTCTTCAGTCCAGTTGTTTTATTTCAAAGAAAAAACTTATTTTAGTATTTTAATTCTATTTTTCTTTGAGTTGCTCGCTTCATTGGTTGTCTTGGTCCCATAAATCCTGATTTAATTGAACTCGGCAAAAATAAGTTACTAAAGAAACTCATTTGTGTATAGCTTTTTGACGAAACTCAGTTTGAAGAAGTTGGCGATATAAATTAATCAATACATTTTCCTTGTTTGATCAAATTACGCAAATGCAGATATTGTATGGTGTCTCACTTACTACCGAAGGTAAGTTTCTATCTTAATAATAAAAAAGTTAAGTGTTCCTCTCCATGTTAACAATAGGTACCTACCTACATACCTACTTTTCTCCCACATTGAGTCAAGGTACAGGGTAATGGTATGGGTAGGGTATGGGTATCTTAATAGTAATTTTATATAAAATCAATAAACTTACAACAATAAATAACATATTTGCAAAAAAAATTTCAGTTGAAGATGTATTGTAAAGGTACATAGTTAAAACATAGTTATTACCGAACACTCAAACGCTTCCTACCTAAACTCTTTAGTTATGGGAGGTCATGCTGTCATCTCATGGTCAATGAGCCTGTCATTTCTATAGTGTTTCTGTCAGACCTTACAACTTATGATACAACCAGACCATAACTTTAAGAATCTACTGAGTATTTGGTCGTTAACCTTAAAAGTTCTGTATTATAATATTTACATTTATTGTTATTATTCCAGTGTACATGGTAGAAAAGGAGCATAACTACTGTCACCCAGGATTAAGTGCAGGATATTAGTAGACATGGAGACTGTTGCGGGCATGCAAGGTTTGTTTGTGATTTCTTTTTTAACAAAATTTCTGAATTCCCTTTTGGTGGTCTCCGTCCGTACATTTTTAAGTATAATCATTTCATGAAATTTTTGCATTCAATCAACTAGCAAACTATTTGTAGGCTACTTATTTTAGAGTTTAATAACTAAATATGATATTATAGGTTAATGTTAAAATGTTAATGATGTTATAAAGTTATAAATAACTTCATACTTATTAAATATTAGAATTTTCGCATTTCACAATGCTATTTTTGAATTAAGATAAATAAATACTAGAAAAAATTGACTCACCCGTAGCACCTTAGATGGGACTTGAACCCGCATCCTTGGGACTCCAGCCCAATGCACTGACCAATGCGCTGGCTTGCAGCGAAAAAGTAATAAGTAGTAGAAAATTTCACCAATGCAACTAGTGACTCTGTAGCATAATTGGTCAGTGCATTGGGCCAGAATCCCAAGGGAGTGGGTTCGGGTCTCATCTGAGGTGCTACGGGTGAGGTGATTTTTTCTAGTATTTATTTATCATAACTTCATACTTACTGTTAAGTACTTGATTTCTATTTCACTTTTCGTTTTTTATTTGCAGGTAATGTTTTTTTCAATGAGCATCACCACCAGCATTACTATAATTAACTAGCGAAACACCAATGATTCCAAACCATCAGAGTGAGGTAAGCTAGTATTTTGGTGTTAATAAAGTACTTAATTATTAAGCTTATTTGAAATATAATTATTTAATAATTAATTATGGAATGTCATATTCAAAACAATGTTAGGTCTAACAATGATTTGAATTTAGTCAAATGCTCAGAGATTAATGTCGAAATATTTTTGTTTCAGATGATATTTCTTCTCAAGCACAGTATTTCCTATGCAATGTCTTATTAACTTAATTAGTGTACAATTTTAGATGGAGATGGAATTACTTTTATAAAAAAAAAACTGTTAATAAAACATACGGAATGCAAAAAATTGGATTAAACCATTATACAAGTGTTAAATATATACTTCAACTAAAATTAATAAATGATAATTGTAATTAACATTTGTTGTTTTATTTTATTTATAATTATATTAAAATTCATAATAAGTCCAAAGGGGGTCCTTTATTGATTGTCGATAATAGCACATCACTAGATAAAGAATATCGATATCGATAGTACTTCGATTGGAAGCACTAGTGCTCTTGGGTTGGAAAGCGATCGCAGCGCCATAACTTCTGGACGTGGAACTAAGCTAAATTGACTGTCGTATCTGTAGCTTGCTACAAATTAGTAATCTGTGGTTTGGTTTTTGTTTTGATTTGGGTTGGGAATTGGGATTGAGATTGTGAGTTTATTTCTCTTGGTGTATCAAAATAATTCGTTAGACGGATGATACGGGGTACTACCGACGTAAAACCAAGTTTAGCTAAACTTTAAAATGTCCGAATCATCTAAATCAAAGTCTTCTTTGAACCTGAACCCTGCGCCCGCTTTACAGTGTAAAGATCTTCATGAATATCTAAAGAGTAGATCTCCACAGTTTTTAGAAACATTATACAACTACCCAACGATATGTTTAGCAGTTTATCGGTAAGTTGTTTCACTTTAATTACAATACAAGCAATATGACTTCAAAATTACAACCAATTTTTGAGGTTATGTTTTCTATTTGACCATTTGTGAGGCTATTTACGACCAAACTAGAACATTATTCTACTGCCGTCTCCACAGGTTGGTCACAATATTGGCAAATTTGTCGTACGTTGCTGGTTTTGTACGAAAATGCTTCAAAGAGTTTCTTACAAAAGCATCAGCAAACGATACATTGGCCAATGTTTGGGTTAACCTGTGGAGCCGACAAACCGCGAAGGCCTTAGCATGATGAAAAATGTTATATAATTAAAGTTTAAGTCATTTTTAGTGAGCTGCCAGAGCTTGCTCGTCATTTCGTAATTCGCCTCTTGTTTGTGGAGCAGCCAGTCCCACAGGCAGTCGTTACGTCCTGGGTGTCTCAGACCTATGCTAGGTAAGTAAGAAAACGCTACATATAGTATAATACATTATATGGTCAAACTAGTGACCGCCCGTGACTTCGTCTGCGTGGACAGTTATTTTTGTATCCCTCGGGGACCGTGTAGATCTTTTCTGTATCCCTGACGATATGTATGCAAAATTTCATGATGTTTGGTTGAGTAGTTTAGACATGAAGGAGTAACAAATAAACATACAAAATTACTTTTGCATTTATAATAATTATACTATAGTAAGGATTAATGCATTTGCATTTGACTAAATTGAATTCTGATTCCATGCATAATAATCAGAGGTCGGTATCTGCCAATCATTCCAGGCCTGCATTGAAATAACATATTAGGGGTCCGTCTTAATAAATTGTATCATAACAGTGGGGAGGGGCTACTATCTATTGACTTCACTATCTCAAAATAACAAGGAATTCATTATTATAAGTATTAGAACTTGCAAAATACAGTTTAAAAAGAGGGCCAAATCATATCACTTATAGGTGGAACTTAAATTAATGGCAGATTCTGATGTCAGATAATAATTGACTTAAATTGGATGTTCAAAAGTTAACACATCTTGAATGCTACCTACCTATATTTTTATACACATCTACAGCAAGTATTAAGGACGGCTTTATATCAGAATTTGTTATTCTTTCAAATAATGCTAAAAATCCTTAAGTATTTATCAATACCAAAATATTGTTTTCGAGGGTGGAGATCCTGGTATCCTATCTTACAGGCCTCGGCCTAGTTTAGGTGCCAGTCTCCTTACAAATCTTATGTTAACATAAGAATTATGTGTAAAGAGAATAATAAACATTTTTATTATTATATCGTATTATTATTTAGGGAACAGATTAAAGCTTGTGAGGCGTTGTCGGAGTTGTCGGTGTGGCAGGAGGCTCCCATCCCCGGCGGGATGCCAGGCTGGATGCTCTCGCAGTCCTTTAAGAAGAATCTGAAAGTAGCTCTGCTGGGGGGGTGAGTTGCCAACAATTAGAATAACTATACAATGTAATGTTAATCCATTAAACCTCGAGCGGTTAGTGGTAACACAATTTGTACTGGACAACAATAGAATATCTGTTGTGTCTCATTTTCTGGCACTTGAAGAGTTAATGCAGATTTTTAGAACCCTATAAAGGCTTATAATAATACTAGCGGCCGCCCGCGTCTTCGTCTGCGTGGAAAGTGTTTTTTGCTATCCCTCGGGAACAATACTTTATTTCTGGATGAAAGGTACCCTATGTCCTTTTCTGTACCCCTAGCAACGTGTATGTAAAATTTCATGATGATCGGTTCAGTAGTTAAGACGTGAAGGCGTAACAAACAAACAAACAAATAAACAAACAAATGGACTTTCGCATTTATAATATTAGTAAGGATTATCAAGCTCAACCCCTTTTTCAAGTAATAATACTTTACCATTTTATGTAGAGTAAAAAAAGTTAAAGCACTACTAATATTCCAATAATACCCACCACTATATCAAATCAAAATCATGTATCATTAATTTTGACAAACACAATCTATAGAAAGACAACTTATTCCGAATCACAATAAAATTGTAGAAACTTATTTATAATAATAATAATAATTTATTTATTTCCAAAAATTACATTATTTAACTATCAACCACTACTTTCATTGAGCATTTTACCATAGACCAATTAAAAAACCCTTAGATAAGGATTAGTTGCAACAAAGGCAAAGTGTGTAATAAATTAAGGCACCTAGATTTCTAAGATGAAGAATTTACAAAACTGTTGAAGTAAGAAAGTGTAAATCAGGCTTCTTTCAAGGCTTTGCCAAACAGAACACGTACTTAGCGCGCGCTAGAGCGCTAACCTGACGTCGCGCTATAGCGCCGAATTGTGTTGTAGGACGTGCATAGTTTCATGTCAAACACAGCGCCGGCGCTAGCAGTACGCAGCGTTGGCGCTCTAGCGCGCGCTAAGTACGCGTTCTGTTTGAAAAAGCCTTCATTGTTACGCGCTTCAACAGAAAGGGCGCATTTGACCGAATGGCACTGCTCATGTGCGACAGTGATACAATTTCTAGTCACATACATCTACGAACCCGCGGTCGCAACGCCCGCCGCTGCCGAAGCGTGTAACAATGAAAACCAAACTTCAACAAATAATGTTTTTTATGCACAACGGCATAGTGCTTGGCCTTCACCTCACCTGATGTTAAGTGACGATATGGCCAAAGGTGGAAGCGCACTGCACCTGGATATGGGCTACTGGCTATCTTACCTCTAACTGCCGGAACACAAGAATTTTTAAATTGTTGTTATGGCGTCAGGTAAGATGGTGGCAGCTAGCCAGACGGATTTGAAATTTTAATCGGCGGACTTTAAAATTAAATAAATTTTAACAGGGGTCGTCCATGGAGCATGTCATCGTCGCTAGAGCCAGACGGGAAGGCGCGCGACATAGCGTTCTTGGACGCGTACGCGCTGGAGCGGTGGGAGTGCGTGCTGCACTACATGGTGGGCAGTGCGCAGACGGAGGGCATTAGCGCCGACGCTGTCAGGATACTGCTGCACGCCGGCCTCATGACAAGGTCAGATACTGCAGCTAACTAGACTTGTCGTTCTTGCGTTCTTGAACGCGTACGCGCTGGAGCTGTGAGAATGCGTGCTGCACTATAATAATAATAATAATATAATTTATTTCAGAAACAATGTCCATAGTGTTAGTTACAAATATTTACCTTAAAACTATGTTAGTAATTTACAGTAATAAATATTAGAATGAATTAATTTGATTTGATTTGAATTGAATTATTGAAATACATTACATATACATTTTCACACATTATATTTTGCTATACTGGCGTGGCGGTCAGCCCACAGTCTCAGGAAAGCAGAGTCCCAGCGCTCGACTAACAACGCCTTCAGGATGGTATTGTCGCTGTTTCTCACTCGGTTTAACAGAGACGCACAACGCTTTCGAATAATGGTAGAAAAGCCATCAACCCGCACCTCTGTAAACATACCAGATGCACTACAGCGACGTGGGAGTCCCATTAGCACCCTGAAGGCGTCGTTGTATTGCACACGCAGGTCGCTGTATGCCCGCTGCGTGTAGTCGACCCACAGGCTGCATGTATAAAGAGACTGGCAGTATGCCGTGAAAAGTGTAACCTTTACGGCTTTTGTACAATGTGCGAACCTGCGGGCCAACATATTACAACGAACAGCCAGAGACCTACGTTCCCTTTCAACATCTAAGTTATCTTTGAGATCCTCGGTGACCCAGTGACCTAAATACTTAAACTTAGTCACCACATTCAGGGCCATATCACAAAGTTTTATTACAGGCATCGAATAAGATTTAGTGCCAGCCCTGAATAGCAGTAACTCGCTTTTCTTTACATTGTATGTAAGTCCATGGGCCATAGCATAGTGCTCACAAATGGATAGCAACTTCCTCAAAGCACTGATTGATGGGCTCAGCAGCACCATGTCATCGGCATAACTAATATTGTTTATACATACGCCATCAATATGACAGCCGATGCCCGTGCCGCTGAGCTCCTCAATCAGGCCGTTCATAAATAAGTTGAACAATTTAGGCGAGCTTATCCCTCCCTGTCTCACGCCAGACTCCAGACAGTATTCTTTCGACTTAGCTCCACCCCACTTTACACGGTTTGTCTGGTGACTGTACCAAAATTTTAATAGTGATGTTATTTCATTAGGAACAGTTGTCTCACATCTTAGCTTCAGCCACAGATCGTTATATGACACAAGGTCAAATGCTTTTGAAAGGTCTAAAAAACACGCATAAATTGGGGTGTTTCTGCTCGTATAGTACTTTACAGTCTGCTTGAGGCATAGGATGGCACTTTCTGTAGACAAACCAGACCTAAAGCCAAACTGCGCGTCATTCAATTTGATGTGCTTACCCAAATGCTTGTCAAGCAGACTGTCAAGCACTTTAGCTATAACTGTAGCTAGGGAAATAGGCCTGTAGTTTGACGGATCTGATGTGTCACCCGTTTTGTTTTTTACGATAGGGACTACAATGGTATGCATAAGCTCCTTTGGTAAGTAAGAATGAACAATACACAGACTGAAAAACATAGCCAACACTCTATTTAGGTGGACACCTGCATATTTCAAGTGCTCAATACTGAGACTGTCATGCCCCGGTGATTTCCCACGATTCATATTTTTAATTACAGCTGCCACATCCTTGGCAGTAAAAATGATCGTATGATCCGAGGGATGACAGCCTTCAGCAACAGGTCCATTCTGAAGCACCGACCCAACCATAGAACTCACCCTAAAATGTTTTTGAAAAAGGTTCGCAATTTCACTGGGCTCATGTACCCCAGCGACGCTAACCGGGACGCCCGCCCTTAAATTAAGATCTTTGGTTTTACGCCAGAAATTAGAAAAATCCTTAGTTTCATGGTGCTGGGCAATTATATCCATTCGGATTTGCTGTTCCCTATTTTGGCACCATTTAAGCTTATATTTAAAAATACTTCGCGATATTTTCGTAAATAGCACCACTGTTAGGTTTCCCGTAGAGCAACCAAGTCTGAAAACAAGCGCGAGCCTCACAGTGAGCCTCCCTGACGTACCTGTTCCACCCGGTCACATATTTTCCTTTTCCCTTTTTGCTACAAAAACTTAGTTCTGCCGCTTCTCTCAAAATATTAACAATGTTGTCATACATTTTATCTAACAACGATCTATGTAACTATACTTACCTATGTCAAGTGATTTGATTGGATTGGAACTGGGACCTTACCGGCTAACTTTCCGAACTTCGGCAAATCTGCGGGGATTCAACTTAAAACAGATAAATCAAAGTACGGTATTTCGTATTGTACTATTTGCCGAAGTTATTTGGAAGATAGAGATGTTCGTGTGACATCATGAATCGTGGTTAGCCATTTTGGCTTGATTAAGGCTTAATTTATCTGTATTAATTTGAAGCCCGGCAGACTTGCCGAAGTCCAGAGCGTTAGCCAGTACGGCCTCAAGTCTAAAACCTACGATAGTGACCCTTATTACAAAATACTCATTATCTTAATATATAAAATCGTAAACTGAATGACTGACTGACTGACTGATCTATCAACGCACAGCCCAAACCGCTTGACCTAGAGACTTGAAATTTTGCACACAGATACCTCATACAGTGTAGGCATCCACTAAGGAAGGATTTTTGAAAATTCTATCCCTAAGGGGGTGAAATAAGGGATGAAAGTTTGTATGAAAGTCCCTCAGTTTTGAGGCTAGGATTTTCAAATTTTGTGTTTAGGCTGAAGATTGAAAATTAATAAATACGGGTCTCAGCGTTCTTCAAAATTCTACCCCCGAAGGGGTGAAAAGGGGTATGAAGTTGTGTGTAGAAAAAAATCCTTCATTTTCGAAGTAAAAATCACTTAATTTATAGTAAAGGCTTATGGGAGAAAATCTAACGCAACGTCTATTGATATTGTTAGTACCTTCAACCCCTATGGCGATGAAATAGGGGTGAAATGTGTAAATAAACCTAAAATAGAGATGGATGTCGTTATTGGGGTTTTCTGGTATGACGATTGCTAAAATGACATTTATTTTGAAATCCAACACGGTGGACATGATATGACCCCCTAAAGGGGTGAAAATGGGTTTCAAATTTTGTATGGAAAAAGAATATAAAATAGACATTTCAACTTTTAACTTCGTAGGAGCACGTCTAAAAATAAATTGGCAAACATATATTTGGTAATTTTGAAAATCAACCCCTTAGAGGGTAAATGGGATATGTAATCATAAAAATCGATATGGATATCGTTCTTGATGTTTTATGGGATGGTGATTGCGAAAATGACATTCATTTTGAAGTCCAACTCGGTGGACATGCATGATTCAGCCCCAGGGGACGGGGCGGGAACGGGAACGGGAGCGGGACGGGATCGGAAACGGGAAACGGATGGGACGGGAACGGGACGGGGATGGGAACGGGAGTGAGAACGGGAACGGAACGGGATGGGATGGGACGGGAACGGAATGAGAGCGGGGACGAGAACGAAACGGAATGGGACGGGACGGGAACGGAATGAGAGCGGGGACGAGAACGAAACGGAATGGGACGGGACGGGAATGGAACGGGACGGGACGGGGATGGGAATGGGAACGGGACGGGTCGGGACGGGACGGCAACGGGATGGGACGGCAACGGAACGGGACGGTAACGGGAACGAGAACAGGAGCGGGACGAAACGGGAACGGGAATGGGAACGACCAGTCGTTTTTACGCGATTAGGCGGGTCCCCACCAAGCGAGCGAGCCTCGTGCGACAAACGCCTTGCGTCTTGCGTCTTGGCAAAGGTCTTGCCTCGCGAGGCAGCGCGCTTGGTGGTGACCCACCTAATCGCGTAAAAACGGCTGGTCGGATCCTGGTTGAAGGTTCCCTAAAGATTTTCTCTAATATCCACGCGGACGAAGTCGCGGGCGGAAGCTAGTAAATAAATAATTTAGATGATTCATTCATTTATTAATGATAATATTTTTTCCTCTATAAAGACAATCTATACTGCTTGATGTTTTACAGTTGCTTTATCACCATAGATGAAATATAAAAAATGGGTGGGATGTTTTAATTGATAAGTATATTTATTCCTCCAGAGATGCTGAAGATGGCTCGGCAGTGATAACTCGCGCGGGTTTCCAGTTCCTACTTTTAAGTACAGCCAAACAGGTACTTACATTCGTTATATTTTATTGCGAAATAAGTACCTCGAGAAAAAAAATAGTTTTGAATATAGCACATTGACCAATATACAGGGTGTCCCAAAACTTTGCCACACGGTGGGAAAGTACCTTAAATATTGAAGATAAGAAATTTTACTGAAAGAAGACTTCATTTTGATTTTTAAAATTAGAACTGCATTCAAAGATTTCGAAAAATCGCATGCCTTTACCAGGAGTCGAACCCACCAAATTAGAAAAAAACAATCTTTTATTTTTACGATACCCATCGAAAGGGTTGCTCATTACGATTCTTTTTTATTAAGTGACACAGCATCTTAAACAAAAGGAAGACCATGAAATTTAACATTTAAATTTTAATTATTACGTATTGTATCAATTTGTATAGGAATGAATGCGATTTTGAAAAAAATCTTTGAATGCAGTTTTTTTAAAACAAATGAAGTCTTCTTTCAGTACTATCTTCAATATTTAAGGTACTTTCTCCTCATAAGCCAAAGTTTTGGGACACCCTACTTTATTGATTATTTATTAGGTATTTACTTTTTTGAAACGTTTATGGCGGAACTTGACAGACTGATCGTACTCGATCACGTTTGTTAAGCAACGCTCGGTCCGGCCAGGTGTCGGATGGGTGATCGTTAAGTGGCATTACAACTGAGCGCTTCGTGCTTCAGTGGGCACGTTAAACCGTCGGTCCCGGCTGTTGTCATCTGATAACAGTCGTTTCACGTTAACGTTCGCCAAGTTAGAGGCCTTACAGGCTTCTTGATAAACTCTAACGAGGGCGGCTATAGTTTAAGTATGGAATTGATGACTTTTACCTGTGTTTAACACTTTACTTTTCATTTCGAATATAAGGAAAGTAACAAAAGTCTTAGATTTTCCAAAATGTTTATTAATAAAAACATGTACTTAGTAACTACATAGATAAACCTTATATTTATTATATTAAGGTAGGTAAGTACCTACCTTACCCATTTAAATTTAATTAAGAAATTAGAAAAATTGGGGAAATTCTTGCTTGGAATATTTACAGTTTGATATATTATGATGACAGATTTGACTTTGTTGGATGCCTGGAAAAGTTGGAGATATTCTTAGGACTTTGCGCGGCCGTTTCATTACGAAAGATAGGCACGATTACAAGATTAGTGGCTGAAACACACTAAAAATCGCGCTGTGAAGCCATTTTTTTACGATCGATAGGCAAGATTACAAGATTAGTGGATGAAACTGACTAAAAATCGCGCTGCGCGGCCTTTTTTTACTACAGATAGACAAGAGTACAATATTATTGTATGAAGCTGTCAAAAATATCGCGCTGCGCGGCGGTTGTATTACGATATTACAAGATTAGTGGCTGAAACACACTAAAAATCGCGCTGCGCGGCCTTTTTTTACAATCGATAGACAAGAGTACAATATTAAGGTAAAAAAATCGCGCTGCGCGGCGGTTTTGTTACGAGATTACAAGATTAGTTGCTTAAACTGACTAAAAATCCTGCCGCGCGACCGTTTCAGGCGTACCGCTCAACAACTGCGCTTTACTACTAGACGGGGGGCCCGCACCACAGAATGAGCCTAGGGGTCCATAGTTCTTAAATCCGGCCCTGGGCGAACTAGAGCGTAGGTTTATTGTTTCTTTTATTTAGTTTGAACTTTGTGTTTTACTTTGAAAAAAAATATTTCACCCGTATTAAAGAACAATATTCAAACTTTACCCTTGGCTATGCGAGCACACTGCGTTTAGCGAATAGAGCTCTGTGAATGGTTTATTTGTTTTACATTACCACAGGTATTAAGTTTCGTGTGATTGATAGTTGGGACGTTGTGTGTAATTTTAGTGAATTCAATGCGATGAAATTGACAATAGACAGTGGTCCGCTGCAACTTCACTCGAGAATGTATGGCAAAGAGAAAATTTTACAGATTAAAATGCGTCGTTTTATACCGCAAGTGCTCTGAAGTTAGTCACTTATGTTGTACATTGATGACCTGAGTGGTTAACATGCCGGTCTGCCACCCAAAAGTTGAATGTGATGGGTCTAGCTGGATGTTCCTATGTATAATAAGTGTATATTTTAAAAGAATATATGTAGTATATCAGTTGTCTAGCACCCATATTACAAGGTTTGCTTAGTTTGGGGCCAATGGTTGAACTATTGTTCAACCATTTATTTAGTTCTTTTTCTTTTATTTAGGTGTGGCTGTTTCTGCAGCAGTACTTGGCCACAGCAGAGCGGCGCAGCCTGAGCGCGGCCGAGTGCCTCGCCTTCTTGTACCAGCTCGGGTTCAGCACGCTGGGGAAGGTATACATTACTTATTCCTTCTTTTTCTACTTCTTCTTATAGTGCCTCTCCAACTAGTGAAGGTTGGCAGTCAGTCCCACATACTTGGTCTTGTCCTTGGCAAGGCTAAAGAGTTCGGCGGCACTCGTTATTCCCGTCCACTCTCGAATGTTTCGCAATCAAGACTTTCTTCTGCGACCAGGTTTTCTTTTTCCTGCAACTTTTCCCATCATAATTAGTTGCAAAAGCTCGTATCTGTCGTGTCTAAGCACGTGCCCCAGATATGCAACTTTTCTCTGTTTGACGGTTTGCAAAAGCATGCGTTTCTGTCTGACTCGTCGCAGAACTTCCTCATTGGTGACTTTCTGAGTCCAGGACTTATTCCTTACAGCATTTAACCAACGGAGGCGGCAAAGGCGGGCGACCCTCTCTGCCAAAGTACACCTTGGCCATAAAGATTTGAAATTAAATAAAATGGAACTTAAATTTTTAACAGTGTTGCCAAATTATTCGTGATTTTGACGTGTTTACATAGAAAGTGGCGCCCTCAATTTTTGTCAACTCTTTATGATCCTGTACATTGGCGTTATGGCCATGTACGTTGATAAAACTACTTCAGCGCGAACGGCCATATCATTGCCATTCTGTATCGGTTCGTGTCGCGAGAGTGGGCTCCCGGAAAAATGCCTTCTTGTTTATTTGTTTGTTTGTTTCTTTGTCCTCAAAGAACGGTCGGCCAACCAGGGTCATTTTTGATCTATCGCATATTAGCACCAGACCAAATTTAACCGCCTCTGTGGTCTAGTGGTTCGCCCACCCGTGTAAGACGCAGAGGTCCCGGGTTCGATTCCCAGGGGGGGTACAATTTGTACTCGGTTTGGTTGGTGGCAGGGCTTATTTCAAGTCCGCCTGGCTAGCTACCACCATCTTACCTAAGTCTGACGCCATAATAACAATTTAAAAATTGTTGTGTTCCGGCAGTTAGAGGTAAGATAGCCAGTATTCCGGGTGTAGTGCGCTTCCACCTTCGGCCTTATCGTCATTTAACATCAGGTGAGATAAAGACCAAGCACTATCCCGTTTTGTATATAAAAAAAATATCGCAAAATAGCCATTAGCCTGGCGTTATCAAATATCATCATCTGGGTTGCGAAGTAGGAAGCTTCTGGGAGATATGCCACCTTGAACATGGTCACCCATCGCTAGAAAAATATCGATCGCATATTTATATGAATGGTGAACAGGGTCGTGGGTGGCATCATTACCTAAACTATTTTTTGTGTTTTCATATCGATCGAATAAGGAACAAGGATCACAAGAGCATATATGCGAAATGTACTTACCTGGCCTGACCTCCTAGACGCTTCCTGAAAGCGACGCAAGACTGGTTTTATATACGCATGGGACCTGCCTCACCACCTGAATGTAATTACATTGCCAATATGTAGTCGATTATTTTTTGGAAAAAAGTCTCTATGTTTCTACCCTGGCCGCGCGCATGCTTCCTGAAAACTAACCAAGCCGATGTCTAACATATTTGTAATGATGCCACCTACGACCCTGTTCAACATTCATATCAATATTCGATCGATTATTTTTTGCGATTGGAGATCATTGTATGGGAGGCCATATGTTCAGGGTTGCATTTCTTCCAGAAGCTTCCTACTTCGCAACCCAAACGACAATATTTGATAACACCAAACTAATGGCTATCTTATCAATGTGGTCTGGTGCCAATATGCAATAGATTGAAAATGATCTCCTTGGCCGACGGTCCAACTAGCTTCCCGATAAGCTAAAGACTTGAAATTTTCACCACCAGAACTGGAAGACAACGCAATATTATGTTGTCATTGAGCTGGGGCCGTACCGGCTAACGAATCGATTATCGAAAAGTCTGCTGGGTTTCAAATTAAAACAGATAAATCGAGCCCCAATTGGGCGAAAATGGCGAACCCCATTTCATGATGTCACACGAACATCGTTATCTTCCAAATTACGTTAACAGAAAGTACAAGACGAAATTCCTTACTTTGATTTTTCAGTTCTAAGTTGAAACCGATTCAGATTTTTCGATAATCGATTCGTTAGCCGGTACGGCCCCTGATCTGATGATGGAGCCGAAAGAAGGCCACAGGAACTCTGCAATAAAACCATACAACCCCAACGAGTTGGGGCTCACATGATTCGTCTTAACAAGTACTCTGATGGGAGACGAGGTCCAGGGTCTGATAATAGAACCGGAAGAAGGCTAGAACTCTATAATAAAACCACGCAAACACATATCGAGTTTGGGCTCGTTCTTAGTTTTCACGTCACATCATTTTTGTGAATATAATACTAGCAATAAAGCCTTTAAGGTCATATTTTAAGAAAAATATATTTGACCCATCTTAAAAAATATTCCACTCTATATTTTTTTAATAATATTATGCCATTTATAGTTCAAGCAATATAACTTGAACCCAACCATAGACACTAAACATTTTTGTACCTAAAATCGCTACTGCACATGTCACGTGGTACTAATATGGGTCAAGTTATTTTGCATCTACTGTATGATGGAATTTGTTTTTTTCTAGGACTACAGTACAGAAGGCATGAGCAATAATATGTTGGTCTTCTTGCAACATTTGAGAGAATTTGGTCTGGTCTATCAGAGAAAGGTGAGTAAAATACCCCTAATCGAACTCTTAGGGAATAAAATACTCGGCGGCTAGAGCTAGGCTATTGAAAGTCACGCCCACAAATCCCCCCCCCCCCCCCAATAGAAACCGCATACAAGGCAACAGACGCGCACAACGCATACTTGCTTTAGCTAGCATTACAGAAAGTAATTTGCAGTTTTTTTTACTGTGAAATATTATGCAATATTTTTGATAACTTGACGTCTGAGCAGACTTTCCACACCATTTCACTGCACAGGAAGCCATTTAAAATATATTTTGGTTACAAAACAATTCTCGAAATTGTAATGAACTCGGACGTGCTTACAGTTAGATTTGGTCGGGACTGAAGTCGTGATTCCATACAAGCGTGCCCGTTTATGCTAGCTAAAGCAAGTATCTGTCGTACGCGTCTGTTGCCTTGTATGCGGTATTTATTGGGGGGTGATCTGTGGTCACGCCACACTCCGAACATGTCATACAACCGCCCCGTTATAAACAGATGACGTCAGATGACGTTCTTGTACACGCGCAACTGTGTGTGTGTGTAAGTCTAGGGCTACCGTACAGTTTGTACAAAATTTTTCTATGTCTATGGTTTGTACTGTATAAGCGGCGTTCAATTCATATTTAGAACTCTTTGGTAAATAAAGTTCAAGTTAACAAATACGACTAAACGAGCATACGATTAACGGGATGTATAAGAACTCGCGGGGCGGGGTGAGGTAATGATTTTTGGGCGGGGCGGGGAGTGTCCTTTCTGTACGTAGTACTTATATCTATTTTGTGGTCACGCGCCAATGGGCGCACACTGACCAACTTTCTTTGGAGGCTTGTTTCGTGGAATGACGTTTCGTCTTAAGATGTATGTTGGATAAAAGTAATGTTTTTGTATCACGATCGTTTGCAATCATAAACAAAGTCATATTTTTTATAGTATAATGACATATTTCTTTGTCGTTTTTTTTTATAGCGTAAAGCCGGTCGCTTCTATCCGACGCGTCTGGCGCTAAACATAGCGTCTGTACGTGACGGCGGTCCGTCGTTGGAAGCGGGCCGCGCCACCGGGTACATAGTGGTGGAGACCAACTACCGCGTGTACGCGTACACACAGACTACGCTACAGGTGGCGCTGTTGGGGCTGTTCACAGAGCTCATCTATAGGTAGGTACATTATACTATTGTAATAATGATAAATGTTAGTTAGGGCCGAGCGACCGGGTACATAGTGGTGGAGACCAACTACCCCGTGTACGCGTACACACAGACTACGCTACAGGTGGCGCTGTTGGGGCTGTTCACAGAGCTCATCTATAGGTAGGTACATTATACTATTGTAATAATGATAAATGTTAGTTAGGGCCGAGCGACCGGGTACATAGTGGTGGAGACCAACTACCCCGTGTACGCGTACACACAGACTACGCTACAGGTGGCGCTGTTGGGGCTGTTCACAGAGCTCATCTATAGGTAGGTACATTATACTATTGTAATAATGATAAATGTTAGTTAGGGCCGAGCGACCGGGTACATAGTGGTGGAGACCAACTACCGCGTGTACGCGTACACACAGACTACGCTACAGGTGGCGCTGTTGGGGCTGTTCACAGAGCTCATCTATAGGTAGGTACATTATACTATTGTAATAATGATAAATGTTAGTTAGGGCCGAGCGACCGGGTACATAGTGGTGGAGACCAACTACCGCGTGTACGCGTACACACAGACTACGCTACAGGTGGCGCTGTTGGGGCTGTTCACAGAGCTCATCTATAGGTAGGTACATTATACTATTGTAATAATGATAAATGTTAGTTAGGGCCGAGCGACCGGGTACATAGTGGTGGAGACCAACTACCCCGTGTACGCGTACACACAGACTACGCTACAGGTGGCGCTGTTGGGGCTGTTCACAGAGCTCATCTATAGGTAGGTACATTATACTATTGATATAGTAATAATGATAAATGTTAGTTAGGGCCGAGCGACCGGCTACATAGTGGTGGAGACCAACTACCGCGTGTACGCGTACACACAGACTACGCTACAGGTGGCGTTGTTGGGGCTATTCACAGAGCTTGTATATAGGTAAGTATTACATACAAATGCACATACTCTACTCACACACAAACTGAGGTCCCAGGCTAACTTTTCGAACTTCGGCGGGTCTGCCGAGCTTCAACTTAAAACAGATAAATCGAAGTAAGAAATTTCGTATTGTAACTATTTGCCGAAGTTATTTGGAAGATATCGATGTTCGTGTGACACCATGAATAAGGGTTCGCCATTTTGACCCTATTGGGGCTCGATTTATCTGTTTTAATTTGAAGCTCGATAGACCTTCCAAAGATCGATGCATTAGCCGGCACGGCCCCAGTTTCGATTCCCGGCTGGGTCAATTTAGAAAACGGACTTTTTTTATGATTGTCTTGTATGAGTGTATTTATTATGTATTTATATATACCGTATAATATATACCGGATGTAAAAAGATCCCCAACGAAGCCATTGTCTACGTATTCTGTCCATCATCAGAGCCATTTCTGTTTAAAATTATTATTGGGAAACGATTTTCATTTTTGGTGTTAAAAAAACATTGCAAACAGTATTACGCAATGTAACGCGCGCAACAGACCGCGCCTGCGAGTGCGTGGTACACAGCCGCGTGCGGCCGAGATGAAAGGCAGCGTTTGTGTGCGTGCGCATGAGATACATTGATTTATGACGTTTTGAAGGTATTGTTTGTTACGAAATATGTTGGTTCCTTCATGGAAATGAAAGCAGCGGACTGTAGTAAAGTAATATATTGGTACATAAATCCAAAATGTATGAGAAAGCCGTTATGGTCGCCCGCTCGTGCGCTAGGTGGACGGCCAAGTGGGGGGCCGTCCGCCGTCCGGTCCCTGCTGTTGGGCCCGACCGCCGACGGCCGCCGAAGAATAACGAGCGCGCCGCCCGCGCTCCAAAAAAATACTTACATTGTTTTAAATTTCCATGGTTATTGACGTTATTAAAATAGACTATATCGGGATTTACACCATGTACAGTCACGAGCAATAAGATGTACACCTAAAGTGTGTACATCTTATTGCTCGTCACCTATTCGACTATGTCACATTCAATCAATATATCTCAGTGTGATAACGTTATACCTAGGTTATTCAAAACGTAATGTGACAAAGTTTTATGGTGTGTACATCTTATGGCTCGTGACTGTACAGTACGAGGCATTTATCTTGAAATCGGGTGGGGATTGCGCGGATCGCGTATTTTGGGCATGCGTAGCGGTGAGGGGCGCGGGAGAGGGGCGCGCGCTATTGGTCGCTCGCAAGAGCACACGCGCGAACTTATCCCCACTCCGTCGAAAAATTTCAATATATGCCTCGTACTGTACCTTTCATGTGTAATATCGGAGCCTCAAAAATAAACGGGTACATGGTGTGAATCCCCACATAGTCTACGTCGACGAAATACTCAGGTACTTAAAATTTAGATCACGTTTCTTTGGACAAAAATTAGGTAACGACGTATAAAATTAGTCTTCATGCAAAACTTTGACCTTTAAAAACATTTTCATAGCTATTGATTTCCCAGGTATAGACCAAAAGACAAAAATGATCCTAGTGACAGACGGAATGCGTTGACTTCGGCTTCGTTAAGGGTGTTTTTACCCCCTTTATTGACTACGTTTTAATTGCTTGATACCAGGTTCCCGAACCTAGTGGTGGGAGTGGTGACGCGCGAGTCGGTGCGGCAGGCGCTGCGCGGCGGCATCACGGCCGACCAGATACTGCACTACCTCGAGCAGCACGCGCATCCGCAGGTATGTAGCACGCTGCACCTACATTGCACGCTGGGTGACCTTGAGCCTCTTTATGAGACCCATAGTTAGCGACCAGTTTTCACTGCCGTAAGTCATCACTGGCAACACACACTGTTCATAGACTTTCATCTTGAGACACTGAGGTAAGTCGGACGCGAAGATTTTTCGAAGCTTCCCGAATGCTGCCCACCCGAGTTGGATTCGACGAGAGGTCTCTTTCTCAAAGTTGGACTTACCTAACTGGACTGCCTGTCCTAGGTATATGTAATATTCAACAATTTCAAATGTAGTGTTCCCAACATGAACTGGAGAGGGTACAACATGGGCATTTGACATAATTTTCGTCTTATCCATGTTCATCCTGAGACCCACTCTTTGGGAAGCACTACGGAGATCTTCGAGCATTGTGTTCAGGTCTTCCATGGTCTCAGCCATAAGGACTATATCATCGGCAAAACGAAGGTGTGTTAGGTACTGGCCATTAATGTTGATGCAGAGTCTATCCGAGATATAGACATCAATCAGTGGGAATCTCCACTGCGCTTTAATCACAATATTGAGAGAGGACAGTAGTTAAGCTTAACACTCGCGCGCTCGAGCAACGCACACATAGACACCTCTCACCGACACTGTTTTACCGGAATCTCAAACCAGTTCGAGTACGTGACGCAGTGGCGAGAGTTTTTTTGCTTATTTTTTTTATTAAATATTACTGCGCCATGCTGCTTTATTCCCGCCGAGGTGTAACATTAGCTGTGCGCGCTTTTTTCCTAAAAATCCTAATTTAAAAAAGTGGGAGAAAGTTGTAGCATATTCCAGTTTGAGTACAGGGTAAAGCAAGTCTGATCTGACAGCTATGTTTGGCCATTGCAGGTGTGCTGCCATCTACAATTAGTTTTGTAGATGCCAGCACAAGACACAATATGTTTCCGTTTTGGGTTTAAGAAACAAGAACTGTGTCAAAAAGCATTACCATTCAAACACCATTGAAACACGATTTTGACGTTAACATTAGCAGACTTGACCCCCAGGGTGTGTGTATGAAGCGCTCATCATCCTTTGCGAGGACAAATTTCATACGTCAGAAAAGATAAGACCTACGCGATAGAAAGATACAACTATTAAGTGAACGTTTCGAAGCGAAGGGAGCGCTGCGCGATCTGCTAGGTGATTGCGTGAAGTCAATCGTATTCATTTGACAGTTCATATTGCATCATAATATATGTCATCCCATACAAATTGCAGCCGATGGAATACGATATGAACTGTCAAATGAATACGATTAATTTACGCAATCGCACCCCTGAATTGCACTTTATTGCATCGGAGCAAAAGTCGCAAACTATTTTGCGTAATGCAACTTCTATACGCTGGTACTATTATAAATTCTGTGATTATACTTTCGTGGTCAGATGTTAAAGACTGAGACGGGCGGCATCCGGTCCACCTCGCTGCTGCCGCCCACCGTGGTGGACCAGGTGCGGCTGTGGGAGAGCGAGCGGAACCGGTTCACCTACACCGAGGGGGTGGTCTACAACCAGTTCCTGTCTCAGGTAAAGTGGGCCTTATGTCCTTATAAACTTTACAAGTGGATTCGATTCGATCCACCGATTAGCTTAAAAATTTTTTTTAGTATTTTAGATTTTTTTTTTGCTAACGGTAACGTTTTCCAAAATCTGTGAATGCAGTTCAAGATATCTCAAAAAGTTATGGAAGGTCTCCCAGGAACGTTTTCCTGTAACTATAACGGTTAAGGTACCTGCCCTTAATGTACCGTTTCAAAAATCCACCCTGTATATGATGAGATCAGATTGAGACAACACAACGAGATAAAGTAAAATAAGGGTTTTGACAGACAGACAGACAACAAAGCGATCCTATAAGGGTTCCCTTTTTTCCTTCTGAGGTACGGAACTCATATAAAGTTAATTTTACTGCAAGAAGCCTAATTATATTAAGCTAGGGGGCGACGAAATTGATACCTATCTTTTTGGAATTGCAATAACCAACAGCACGTGTAGCCCGATTAAAATTTGATGACTTCTGTTAACATCGCACGAGACGATGCGTAGAATACAAATTCGATATAAGTGTGTGAGAAAGATGTGTGGTGGAGCACGGCTATGCGCATAGTCACTAACTTCATAGAAGTCTAGTCTAAAGTTAAGCATTGCGATTAATTTAACAATGGTTGTATATTTAACAAGATGTCACCAACTTCAGAGCGCTTGCGGTACAAAACGATTTAGTCTGTAAAATTTACTTTGCCATTCTCGAGTTAAGTTGCAGCTACTATCTATTCGAGAGGTTTTGCCAGATTAAAAAGGTATAAAAGTGACCAAAGGTTTACATCTGAAAATGTAACTGTGAAGGTCAGTTTGACAGTGACATTTCTTTGTTTACATTTTTGCTCGGAGTCGTCGAATCAAGCTAGCAAAGCGCTGTCTCTTTCTCAAATTTGCATACAAACGATACGGACAACAAATGAGCTGGCGCCGCCCACGAGCGCCCGTAACAAATAAAAGAAGCAATTAATAATTTAATTTTTTATAAGAACAACCAACATTGTAAATGAGTTCAACACATTATTACAATACGATCGTGGAAGAATTTTATTTCTTTGCAAAATACTCAAATGAAGAAGTTTATTACCGGACTGGAAGAAAAGGGTTATTTTCTTTTTCTCTTGGAATCGACTCGGCTCGTAGACACTTTCACAGATCTCACAGTTAATAAACATTTTAATATCCATCACAAGAGACCATTATCAATTCTTAAACTGAACTTTAAACTCATATTTAACACAAAAACACTAATAAAAACTAAACACGTCTTGTTGTTTCAAAACAGCTGTTGTCACAGATTCTGTTCTGTTGTTGCGAAACAACAGTTTAGCAAACTGCGCAAACTTCAGACGCATGCCGGCTTTTTGTCGGCTTCTGTATTTCTTATAGAATCTATAGGTACGTACAGCAGTATGTGTGTGATGCGGTAGCACTTTTGTTGATGTAGAAGAGAGCGGATATATACGGATCGCAAAAGCCGTATACATAGAGAACGCTGGTTGCCGACCGGCGCTTGTCAGCGCTGGTCCGCGCAGGTAACCGTTAATTAACATAAAGCAAGCAGGTTGAAGCAGGATTTCGTACTAAACGTAGCCAGCGCTGACCGGCGCTTGTCAGCGCTTATAAGCGCTTGTTCATACAAATGCCTTCGCTGGTTTTCGCAGGTTGCCTGCGCGGACCAGCGCTGACAAGCGCCGGTCGGCAACCAGAGTCAACCAGCGTTTTCTCTGAATACGGCTAAATCCCGGTTGCAAGCCAACGAGTGCGAGGGAGATAAATGTATTGTATGTAGGGTTTATTGAGGAAAGTAATGCGATCAGTTGTTGTAAAAAATTAATTTGTGTTTATTGGTTATTGAAAATTTACAGACGTTAATAATATTGTGTTTTTGTAATTAATTACGATTCATTAGTAGTATTTGTAAGTTATTGTTAGGGCAAGCCGGGCTTTTGTACCGCCACTGACCAGTAGGTACTTTGGTGTTCAAATAATATAATAAAGTAAACAACAATAATTTAAATTAATTTAAACTAAACTTTATTTCATTTAAAATATCACTGAAATTATTACATTTATTTCTTTGATGGTTATGTCAAATGCCATACTAAATAAAATTCAACATAATATGTATATCACGTAAATATAAAGATATCTTATATCTTTACGTGATATGCTATAAATGTTAAGATCTTTATCAGATATCAATAAAATATCGTTAACTATTTTGGTTAGACCTTATGGTTACCGAACTAGGTACGCGGGAGACGTTTGAACGGTACGGAGAGCAACGACAGACTAAAATTGTGACTGGCATTGTGAACGCGGTCTTACCCTCTTATATGCGTCCAATCGTGTGCAAGCGCATCCTTTCCGTACTATTCGGCGAACAAGATATAGTAATCCGACTATAATGTGTTAATTGGTGTTGTGCAGACCGACTTTGTGGTGCTGCGCGACTACGCGCGCCAGCAGGGCGTGCTGACGTGGCAGAGCGAGCGCGCGCGCACCATGGTGGTCACGCGCCACGGCCACGACGACGTCAAGAAGTTCTGGAAGCGATACTCCAAGACTTCATAACTTTGATGATACGTCATCCATCATCATACAACCGCACGACACCCACTGCTGGGTATAGGCCTCCCCAAGAATCTCCACGACGCTCGGTGCTGCGCTGCCCGCATCCAGGGGCTTCCCGCGACCTTCACTAGATCGTCGGTCCACCTTGTCGGGTGGGTAGGCTAGGCCACCCACGGAGCCGAGTCCGATGCGTAGTCGCCATTCTGAAAGCGGTACTCCGCCAAGACATCGTAACTTTGTGTATGATAAAAAAATGGCTAAATGATAATCCTTACTATAATATTATAAATGCGAAAGTCCGTTTGTTTATTTGTTTGTTTGTTACGCCTTCACGTCTTAACTACTGAACCGATCATCATGAAATTTTGCATACACATTATTTGGGGTACAGAGAAGGACATAGGGTACCTTTCATCCCGAAAAAAACTATTGTTCCCGAGGGATAGCAAAAAACCTTTCCACGCAGACAAAGTCGCGGGCGGCCGCTAGTAAAAAGATAAAATGTCAAATGTCAACATCATTATATTGTTCGCGGCTTGTGTATTTGGTTGAAGTTAGGAATCGCTCTATATTCTCAACGAGTCAACACTGACGTGCCGGACTACAGCTGCGCCACAAAAAAAAAGTTGGAAATCTGACTTTTTGACTATGCCATGATGAAGTCTATAGTTTGTCGGAGTTTGTCGCCAAAAACCAGAGTTTGTCGTTCTTCCGTTTAGGAGATACATGTGGCTCAGCTGTAGAGACGTCTCTACAGCTGCGCCACACAGATCTCGAAAACGGAAGGTCGTAGCGAAAATCTGATTACTTGTATGTATAGCCGTTAGTTTGTCGGAGTTTGTCGCACAAAAACCAGAGTTTGTCGGTTTAGCGTTTAGGAGATACGTGTGGCGCAGCTGTAGAGACCGTCTCTACAGCTGAGCCACACAGATCTCGAAAACGGAAGGTCGTAACAGAAATCTGATTACTTGTGTGTGTAGCCGGTAGTTTGTCGGAGTTTGTCACCAAGAACCAGAGTTTGTCGGTCTTGCGTTTAGGAGATATGTGAGGATACGCTGTGGAGATCTTTCTACCTGGGTCTTGAGAACGGAAGGTCGTAGCAAAAATCTGATAACTCGAGTGTGTAGCCATTAGTTTGTCGGAGTTTGTCACCAAAAATCAGAGTTTGTCAATCTTACGTTTAGAAGATATGTGGGGATATGCTGTAGAGATATTTCTACCTGGATCTCGAGAACGGAAGGTCGTAGCGAAAATCTCACATATCTCCTAAACGCAAGACCGACAAACTCTGGTATTTGGCGACAAACTCGGTCGAACTACCGACTATAGATATGACTAATCAGATTATCGCTACGACCTTCCGTTCTCAAAATCCAGGTAGAAAGGTCTTCACAGCGTATCCTCACATATCTCCTAAACGCAAGACCGACAAACTCTGGTTCTTGGTGACAAACTCCGACAAACTACCGGCTACACACACGAGTAATCAGATTTCTGTTACGACCTTCCGTTTTCCAGATCTGTGTGGCTCAGCTGTAGAGACGTCTCTACAGCTGCGCCACACGTATCTCCTAAACGCAAGACCGACAAACTAACGGCTATACATACAAGTAATCAGATTTTCGCTACGACCTTCCGTTTTCGAGATCTGTGTGGCGCAGCTGTAGAGACGTCTCTACAGCTGAGCCACATGTATCTCCTAAACGGAAGACCGACAAACTCTGGTTTTTGGCGACAAACTCCGACAAACTATAGACTTCATCATGGCATAGTCAAAATGTCAGATTTCCAACTTTTTTTTTGTGGCGCAGCTGTAGTCCGGCACGTTCAACACTGAGCATTCGAAACCGATTTTAATATTATATTGTTTAATTTGTAAGTGTAAATACCTAACTCTA
Organism: Agriphila geniculea; assembly: GCA_943789525.1. Lineage (NCBI taxonomy): Eukaryota > Metazoa > Arthropoda > Insecta > Lepidoptera > Crambidae > Agriphila > Agriphila geniculea. Next base: position 22,077,073 of record OX038869.1, on the reverse strand, counting down.
TACATCTAAGTTTCCTTACTAGGGGAAGCGTTACGTTTGCGGCGCTGTGCGCTACCACTGATTTCAAAATTGTAATATAACTTTGTAAATATAAATTTTTGTACAAAAAATTACCTGTTTTTACTTAAACAGTGCCTACATTATAAATAGTTTTGCTAAAAAGTATCTTCGATGGTATTAAGGTAAATTAAACTGAAAACAAAAAAGATGAATTATAAAATTACTTATTTATTGTTTATATAATACAATCTTATCACAACAGTCTTATAAATTATTTTTTGTCTTGATGATTGACCGCTACTCGTAGCAGCTACGCGTCTACGGGCTTGAGCGGGGCGGGGGCGGGCACGGGCGCGGGGGCGGGCGCGGGCGCGGGGGCGGGCGGCGGCGCGCGCACGGGCGCCAGCGCGGCGTGCAGGCGCCGCAGCGCGCCCGACACCATGCGCTCCAGACCCGCGTCCGACTCGCACTTCACCTCCTGCAACAACAGACATTAAAGCGGCTGTTCCTAGTAGTTTTACTTTTAACTTAGTAAACAAATTTTATATTTAATAAGACTAAAAGTACCAAGACAACATAACCAACAAGGAATTACAAGTAGTGTATGAAACTGTACTTAACTAGGTATTAAAACACTCGTGTGATACTATTAAAAACCTCGCCTACGGCTCGGTTTTTAAACACACACTCATGTTTTAATACCCCTCATTATGCATCAGTTTCATAAACTACTATTCTGCACCTGCGGCCATGTTTTGAACCACAAAAACAAAAAAAAAACAATTATGGAATTTTCATATACCTAGACCGGCACCCTGATTATCTAAAAAGAAAATATTTAGCGACCGGTTTCATTCCACATACATTGCTACTTTTCTTTGGTATGTTTTTCTTCAATCCAAAAAGAAGTAGCAATGGATCACTATCATCTATGAACTGCAACCAGTCGCTAGATGGTTTTTAATTAGATAATCAGCCTGCCTATCTCACTGAAAATAATAATTAATTATATTAACTAGGTATTAGAATAATCTTGTTTCATGACATTTTTAGTTGCGAATGACGTAGATGTTAATGTGACAAGGTTCCTGCGCATTAGCAATTTGGCGGGGATATTAAAATGTATTCTATGGCGATCGATGACTCAGCGATTAGTCTGTAAGAATACACCGAATATGAATATAAGATTCTTGAATACACCCATTGACATGACTGCATGACAGTTTTGTTTCTTTCTACGCAAACTTATAATGAAATAAACTTTTGTTTCTTTTATTTTCGAACGTTTGATTCTGATCAGTCCGCCTATTAACCGTGTTCCCACCGCTATGCCCCACCAGTGGGTCCACCAGTCACACTATACAAAAAGCATTAAAGATATATATTTATTATTTTAATATTATTTAATAGAATATAATAACTAAATAGAATATAGTAACCGAGTCTTGCCAATCCGTCTCGAGGTTTCAAAAGAAGAACTCGACGACTCGAGGTTTGCACATCACTACATTAGTCATCCATTCATATTAAAGTCTGTTTGCGAAGAGATGATCATGAAAGTCTCAAAAACCAAGTTCTTGGGTCGCCTAAATTATAGAATTATAGTGGTAGGTCTAGATCTTGAGCGAATTTAGCATATAAGTATCTCGGTGCTTGGGTGAATGAATAACAGGACAGTGGTCAAGAAATCCGTACCCGGTTTTGAATCGCCTGAACAATCTTCAAGAAAATGAAAGTTTTATATAGCCGTAAACTTTGTACAAAGCTGTGCAAAAATGAGGCTACTCCATTGTTATGTGTGACCAGAGGGTCAAGTCTGCTAATGTTTTCGTCAAAATCGTAGTTCAATGGTGTTCTAATGGTAATGCTTTTTGACACAGTTCTTGTTTCTTAAACACAAAATCAAGACAAAATGTTTCCATATTGGGTTTAAGCAACACAATGTGTTTCAGTTTTGGGTTTAAGAAACAAGAACTATGTCAAAAAGCATTACGTATGCAAGATTTTGACGAAAACATTAGCAGACTTGACCCCCAGTAGTGGTTGTACGATAGCGAGACTTGAACCCTGAAATTTGACACCCGCGTCTCGAAGCTTTTGAGTTGTGGTGCTACCGTCCGTAGAATGCTACGCATTAACTGGACACAGGAGGTCACAAATGAGAAGAACCTACAACGCGTCGAAAACACCCGAGAACTGTTGCGAACCATCAAACGCAGAAAGGTTGGATACGTCGGTCACGTGTCAATATATAAGAAATACCAGTGTTTAATAGTAGTTTATGAAACTGATGCATAATGAGGGGTATTAAAACATGAGTGTGTGTTTAAAAACCGAGCCGTAGGCGAGGTTTTTAATAGTATCACACGAGTGTTTTAATACCTAGTTATGTACAGTTTCATACACTACTTTATCTACTCTCATACAATTTGTGATTGAACCTACAAAATAAAATATCAATAGTAAAAAGAGTAAGTAGTTTCTCGACTTTGATTTAGGTAGGTAGGTAGGTTACTTACCTAGGTAAAGTAAGACGTTTTTCCGTCGCCGCATCTAAAATATCGGGGAGTCTTTTTTCACACTCACTACCTACTATCAGAAATTTTAAGCGAAATAAAAATTAAAATAAAAAATGGCGCGTATTCTATTAGAAAAAAAAATAATGATATGAGTGAATTCCAGCAGACGAATCGTTACGCTAAGTCATCGATCACCATAGAGTACATTTTTATCATGGAAAGTATATGGGAATATCATTGTTTTTTTTTTAATATCGCGGCACCTGCTCTTCTTGGATTGGCCCTGTATCGTAATGAGAAAAAAAGTTATTTTATAGCATACTTTAGTATAGCGAAGGTATGTTATAAAATAACTTTTTAATTTTTTTTCGGTATTGCGTGTATAAAGTATGCCAATATAAATTCGTTTTGAAATTCATAATTCGAATTTTACGATATGAGAGTAGATAAAAATGTTTACGCTTGACGCAAGACAGGGCTAGCCGACGGCGAACTTCCAGTAGTGGAGAGCCACAACTAATAGAAGAGTTGATTAAAAGTGAAGTAAAGTCAAAACCCAACGTTTGACAACATATGTGCAGTGTTTCTTTCAGGTACTACTCCGGGGGGGGTGCCCCCCGGAGCAGCCTTAGTGCCCCCTCGTAGAAAAGTGAGTTGTGTGTAGGTAGACGGGCAAACTAGTGTAGTGATCGACGGACAAGCTCCCCCGAATCTCTTAATAATATGCGTGTCTCGTACCACAAAACTCATTGTCCGTGGCCAGACATCTAACTTGGCCAGCAATCGATGCCCGTCACACAAATTACGATAGTTGAGCGGTAGTCGCTATGCCGATATGTTTTCATAATATTCCATCTCACCATAGTGTTGAGGTCGATGCCCGCGCGCTTGTCGGCCACGGTCACGTGCAGGCGGTCGCCCTTGAACATCTCGGGCGCGGAGTCATAGTAGAACCAAATAAGTAGGCCAACTCGAGCCTCGAGCGAGCGATACAGCTTAAACACGAAGGGCTGTCACATCGCTAGTTTATTCGGTCGTCAAAAAATGCATAGTCAATCTCTATACAAAATATTTTTTCCTTGTAGGGTTAGCATCAGGGATCTATAATACAAAGTTTTTTTTAAAAATTTTTTTGTAGGTAGACCAGCGCGTCTATCGACTAAAATAATGAAGTTAATGTTAATTTGACTGATGTATGTATGTGATACATTGGCACTTTCGTTTTGACACCAATAAAAACTTACTAAAGAAAAGTAGCAATGTATCACATCTATCTGTCAAATTACAGTTTACATTAACCTGTTTTCTGGAATTGACTACAATTTTTCATTGCGTACGTCATGTCATGTGATTTGAAAACTTACGGTCGAAATAGGATTAATTAAACGTGGCTTTACTAAATAATGAATTTATTCAAATAAAAAAAATATATTATAAAAATCAAAAAAATCAAAAATCAAACCAAATACCAACTAAATACCAAAGTACATTCAATAAAACCGCGCTAGTATCCGTTAAAAAGTGTTTTATTTCATATTATTAAAAAATATTTTTTACACTATTATCTGTTTTTCTTTTTTATTTACCTACACTTCTCAAAATAATAATCTTTAAATTCTGAAATTGAATACTTTCCATAACCTTAAATAATAGACATTAAAAGTACCTTTTCCTGTAGGAATTTGTGATTTTTTGACGAAATTACACAATTGACATAAAAAAAATCCTCTGTTTCGACAAGTACGAAATGCCTTATTATTTCAAGTTAATATAAAATATATCCTAATTCATACAAATCTTTTTTGCAATAATATCTTTGGAAAGCATGGTATGTACTGTAGGTAGGTAAACGTTCAAATTATTACGAGCGGCAGCACAGCGGCGTGAAGCGTGCGTGAGCGCGGGCGGGATCACGTACGGCGCAGCCACAGCTGTTGCACCTTTATCACCTTTAAATTTTGTCAGTGTGTGCGTGCGACGACGCATACGTACGGGCGCGCTCACATACAAACCGCGTTCGTGCGTATAATGAGTAAGATGACTTACTTATTTGGTTCTACTATGGCGGAGTCCTAGACATCTGCAGTAGTCTATAGATATAGACATCTTACCATAGTGTTGAGGTCGATATCCGCGCGCTTGTCGGCCACGGTCACGTGCAGGCGGTCGCCCTTGAACATCTCGGGCGCGGAGTCCTAGACATCTACAGTAGTCTATAGATATAGACATCTTACCATAGTGTTGAGGTCGATATCCGCGCGCTTGTCGGCCACGGTCACGTGCAGGCGGTCGCCCTTGAACATCTCGGGCGCGGAGTCCTAGACATCTGCAGTAGTCTATAGATATAGACATCTCACCATAGTGTTGAGGTCGATGTCCGCGCGCTTATCGGCCACGGTCACGTGCAGGCGGTCACCCTTGAACATCTTGGGCACGGAGTCTTCGCCGAACATCTCCTGCAGCATCTCAATCACGCATTCCTGCACATTACAATTAAAAATGGTTCATTTTGAACCATTTTTACACGTTCACTGCCTCTGCTGCCTCATCACGCGACGTTACGTGATCTGGACTAAGAACTAGCCCGGAAATAGGTATCGGAAATAGGTATACAACTTGTTAGTGTGCCATACTATCATTATTAACAGATCCGAGCATCTGGCAGATTTACAGAGCTCTGGATTTGGTATGGTATAATAGCAAGCCAATCATGTATTTGTAGGATCGTCAGGATTTAGACCCGAACCATCAGACATCATGTGGGCAGATATGGGTATCGTGCAATGAGAACAAGCGTTGATTTAACAATGTTTAATTTAATCACAATCACAAGTAATGAAATGCAACTAGTACTAAGCTTAAGCTATGGACTAAACTGTGAACTAAGACACTAGGCGAAACGTGGGACAGTTCCGTAACGACGTCTTCACTCCACGGCGACCCCAGCAAAAGTGAGCTTGATCCGGCCCGTCGGTGACGTTACGACTCTGTCGAGGCGCTGTCACTGTCAGTTATTGGCGCGAAAACTGAGCTGTCAGGTGGCGCGCCTGCGTTTCGTTTAGTGTCCGTGCTCATGACCGGCTACTACACGGCCGTCCTGCGTGACGCACGCCCTCGTGTGTTAATCTGCAATAAAAACAGAACAGCACAGCTTTTGTTCGAGAACAACAAGCACAACTTACAAACTAGGCACTTAGACGCCTACTCATAGGGACTATAAACAAAAAAACTTGATTTTCAAATACCAAAGATAGCTGAGGCCACGCACCATTGAGTCTTATTTTGATTTCAAGATCAAATCACACACAATCACAAAAATAAACAATGAAAGAGCATCAGGTATCACATTCGCAGTCTTACAGCTATCACTATAGCTTTGGAAAACATATTCCCATTACACTCTTCCCACAGGAAGCACGAGTCAACCCATGACTCTATGATCTTTGCTACTAGGCAAGACCCGACTGCACCACCCAGAACTACTGCCTACCGCCTACCCACGGACTACTCAAAGTAGACGCCGATTTCTATTAGGCTACGGCTACAGCATTCTGGTACAGTCTCCGACCTGACGAATTTGATAACCTGTGCACATAATTGAAATTCAACTAGACGCAACTTCGTCATCTATCTCACTTTCATCTACAATCTCAATGGGTACCTGGCCCTCAGGCATCTTCCTTAAGCGATCATGAGCGTATTTGTAGGTACGCTTGTTTACAAGGGATTTTAAAACATATTGGCCTCCATCTAAAATCTCTATGACCTGAAACGGTCAATTAATAATTCTAACGGATTAGCTTTTGTAACTTGATTGACGGTACAATTTAAAGCGAGTTGCACCTCCCCTTGTGAATCCTGCCACGACTTAACTTTGTCAGCCTCTACCGCAGTTAGCATAGACTTAAGAACGCTCATCATCCACCATGACCAGCAATAAGATGAAGATGTATGTTCTTACTGTCACAGAAGTTACGGAACTCCTTGCTGGCGAAACAGCGACCGCGATCGGCAATTTATGCGTGCTGGAGAACCGAACAACGCCACACTGTCTTCCACTGCCTTGATGCTGCTCCTAGAGTCTATGTTTTAGTGTGAAAGAGCAAAACATACTTAGTGAATGCGTCAATCATCACGAAGACGTTTTCTTTGTTATCGCTCTTACCACTGAGCTTACCAGTAGCATCAATGTGCACTGTGTGCCATGGAACCGTCTTCGAGATAGGGTGAAGCTCAGCCTGTACCTTACCTGAATGAGACTTGGCTATCTTACAGTTCACGCAGTTATCCACGAAACTTTTTACATACCGGCGTATACCTTCGAACCAGTAGTGATTGTACAGCTTCTCTAAGGTTTTTTTTTCATCCAAGGTGAACAAGAGATTCATGGACATTATTTATGACTGACCAACGCATAGCACGGGGGACGATGGGCAAACATCTCGTTCGGCCATTCCTCTGGGCTTTACGATGAAGTTTGTAAGACCTTACCTTATAGGTTTTAGCAACGTTATCGTTGAGCTGCCCTTCGTTCACAATCGTCATCATCACCACTCTCATCAATATCATCATCACCATCATCAATATCCAGTGAATGTCCAGATTAAATGCTTGCCACTCAGTGGTGACGTGACTGCATTATAACCTTACAGTAATAGAAAAAAGCTAAACTTTGATCTGATCACCTGATGGAAGCAGAGATCCTAGAGACATATCAACGTCGTCGTCTACTTTCACCTCCTCGTCTCGCACGCCGTTGAAGACACGAGTTGCGAAGATGTGCCGCTTCACGCCTCTTGGTTATGAAGCCACTTTTGATACCACCGTCATTGTCAGCACTCTATGCCGCTGGTACATCAGCTGAAACGGAGAAGAAAACACACAGTACGCGCTCCAAAACCTTGTTCACTCACATTTTTGAAAATCCAATCACTTTCCAGATAATCAAACAAACGTTATTAAATCAAGAACTAATTAATTTTGTGATAATGATCACCAGTAACTAAACTGAATTCATATTCCTACATAGCAGTAGCTGCTTACTCAAATTCATCGCACTATGACTAAAAGTGTACTGAGAGTGCACTAATGGTGTACTAACATTGTATTAACAATGTACAAACAGTATACTAACAATGTACTAACAGTTTACTAACAGTGTACGTTAGCACACTAGTAGTAGTTATGTTAGTAGTGTACGAACAATGTGCTAACAGTGTATTAACAGTGCACTAACAGTGCACTAACAGTGTACTAACAGTGTACTAACAGTACACTAACAGTACACTAACCGTGTACTAACCGTGTACTAAACGTATACTAACAGTGTACTAACAGTGTACTAACAGTGTACTAACAGTGTACTAACAGTTTACTAACAGTGTACTAACAGTGTACTAACAGTGTACTAACAGTGTACTAACAGTGTACTAGCAGTGTACTAACAGTGTACTAGCAGTGTACTAGCAGTGTACTAGCAGTGTACTAGCAGTGTACTAACAGTGTACTAACAGTGTACTAACAGTGTACTAACAGTGTACTAGCAGTGTACTAGCAGTGTACTAGCAGTGTACTAGCAGTGTACTAGCAGTGTACTAGCAGTGTACTAGCAGTGTACTAGCAGTGTACTAGCAGTGTACTAACAGTGTACTAACAGTGTACTAACAGTGTACTAACAGTGTACTAACAGTGTACTAACAGTGTACTAACAGTGTACTAACAGTGTACTAACAGTGTACTAACAGTGTACTAACAATGTACTAGCACTGTACTTACACTGTACTGACACTGTACTTACACTGTACTGACACTGTATCGACACTGTACCAACACTGAACCAACACTGTACTAACACTGTACCAAACACTGAACCAACACTGTACCAACACTGTACCAACACTGTACCAACACTAAACCAACACTGTACCACAACTGTACCAACTCTGCAGTAATACTGCACCAACAGTGAACATATTTAGAAACCTTTATGTTCTGTAAGCAACTGTTAGCATTGAATTCGAACCGAAAAGTAGTTACATTACAACAGAAAAGTGCTAACATTACATTACCACAGAATATGACATTAAATACTAAGAAAGATTTCATTCCAAATACTAAGAAAGATTTCATTCCATTTCCTATTTTTGCACTAAATTCCAATATCAATTCTGGTAAATGATGTCACCAACAACAAATTACTTAGCATTTTCATTTTAGTTAAATCCACTCACTTGAATACTTTTGAAACAAAATAAGACTCGATCTGGACCGTTTTCTTTGTAATTTTCCTATTTCTAAGCCGATCAATTCTTTTTGTCATAATCATAAGCAACAAAAATACTTAGTGACTTTTGAGTTGTAAAATAAAATCAAAATAAAATCGTTACGACTGACCTTTATAAAATGACCTTGTAGATTTGCCATGCTGGCTGCGCCGAGTAACAGGATGCTCTCGGCACTCGTACCCGCCACAGTGTCGCCATCGCCATTGCATTTCACCACTATTTTCATTGCGAGTCTCATTTGCACGATCTGATCGCACTTCTGATGTAGGATCGTCAGGATTTAGACCCGAACCATCAGACATCATGTGGGCAGATATGGGTATCGTGCAATGAGAACAAGCGTTGATTTAACAATGTTTAATTTAATCACAATCACAAGTAATGAAATGCAACTAGTACTAAGCTTAAGCTATGGACTAAACTGTGAACTAAGACACTAGGCGAAACGTGGGACAGTTCCGTAACGACGTCTTCACTCCACGGCGACCCCAGCAAAAGTGAGCTTGATCCGGCCCGTCGGTGACGTTACGACTCTGTCGAGGCGCTGTCACTGTCAGTTATTGGCGCGCCTGCGTTTCGTTTAGTGTCCGTGCTCATGACCGGCTATTACATATTTATATCAAAAGTGCGCGAATAAGTGGTAAGGTTGATGCCACCTGGCACTACTTTTCCACCAGCCAAAATACCTGGCAATGTTATATTCGATTTAGATATAGTCCGATCAACGGGGCTTATGCGACCCGAATAATTCTCCCGTCAATGAAATTTGGCATGTGATGACGTTAGGTAATACAGATTACAGATGCACAATAAGCCAATATTTTTTTTTACGAGAAGTTAGGTATTTTTACCTAAACATAAAAATTGCTTATATCTCTCTGTGAATATTTCCTCGGGCTGAAACACTTTCTGTTTACGTACTTATGTACTTGTTAGAATAAGTATGTAAAGGAATCCAATCTTTTTTCGACTTCAGAAATACCCCAAATTTAACTTTTAACTTTTTTCAATATATCTTCTATTGAAAAAATTGTCTGTTGATTATTCTATTTTAATATGTTATTATATCTTTAAATACATAGCTTTGTTTAGTAAGCCAATAAATTTTCTTCTTTAATCATATTTTTTTTATTTTTTGAACTTAAGTGGTTATTTACGTAATGTGTAAAAATACTCGGTTCATTTTTATACTTTTATTAGATAAATTATTTTATATTAAAACAGATTTATCAATAATCCAAGAAATTTTCGAACGCGCATATATTTTTTATGATAATCGCCGATTTAGGATAGAGCGTAAGGGTTGACCTTCACTTGACTACTTGGAGCTGCTTAGCCACGCACTTTTGGAGTAGTGTAAGCGAGTTTGATTGGTGGCCACCGTTATTAAAAATGATGTTTCAAGAGTTTAAAGGTAGTGGTAGATATTTCTGAATAAAACAATTAATAAGTGTGTTTATAAGTAGATATCGGATATCTAGATAGATAGATCACTCTCTAATTACGTCGTTAATGCAAATTTTAGCCTTTTTTCCCAATCGTGCATATTTTATTTAGTAGCGGGAGCTACGTATAGGGAGCTAGTTAAGCTAGCCTCTATTTAAATCAATAGAAATACTGGAAACAATGATTGAACGCCATTCCTCATTCCTTAGCCGAATGGTTGCATAAAAAGTTAGACGCTATTTTGCGTAAAAAACCCGAGCCTTGAAGAAAACGAAGAACATTAATGCCTCCATCAACTCCACAGGTCGTACTTCGTACCCTGCGTAAAAGGTATCTCCAGTAATGACGCCCAAATTTTAAATTTGGCCATTGACATCAGTTGATGTAGAGAGGTCGTTTTCGGCGTTCAAATTGATACTGGGTGATAAACGTTTTTTAGGGTTCCGTACCCAAAGGGTAAAAACGGGACCCTATTACTAAGACTCCGCTGTCCGTCTGTCTGTCTGTCTGTCTGTCTGTCTATCACCAGGGTGAATCTCATGTATTCGTAATAGCTAGACAGTTGAAATTTTCACAGATGATGTATTTCTATTGCCGCTATAACAACAAATACTAAAAACAGAATAAAATGAATATTTAAGGGGGGCTCCCATACAATAAACGTGATTTTTTTGCCGTTTTTTGCTCTATATTAATAACGACAACAGGTAGACAGTTGAAATTTTCACAGATGACGTATTTCTACTGCCACTATAACAACAAATACTAAAAATAGAATAAAATAAATATTTAAGGGGGCTTACATACAACAAATATGATTTTTTTGCCGTTTTTTGGTACGAAACCCTTCGTGCGCGAGTCCTACTCGCACTTGGCTGGTTTTTACTATTTTGCATTGTGCATATTTTGGCCATATTAACAGTTTTTAGTGCATATTTTGGACTTTTCAGTGCATTATTTGCATGCATATTATTTTGGCACTTTGTCAGTGCATACTTTGTCCGATGTCTAGTCTGTTTAAAAAGATGAGTGTATTGTGTTCACGGTTCATGTATGTTTGTATGTATGTACAACACATTTGGATGTGTGGGGTATCATTAAAATCCTTACATTACGCTAACTAAGTGAACATGGCCTTTTTTGAAAAACCCCCTGATGCCAAATATAGTAGATAGGGACCATCAAACTGAACAACTTTTACTATGGGACCAACTCTGAAATTGAGAAGAAAATCAGCAGTTTCATACAAAAAATTATGACGAATAAAATCTTCATATAAACAATATTAACGAAATTGTCAAAATGTATCTAAGCCAGCCATTACAAATGCTCATGCAAGCATCAGTCAAATTCCATCAGTCATGTCAGTCACGGCTGTGACTGACGATTAACCTACCGTGTAATGGGGTGACTGATGGTTGCATGAAGTTGATTTCTTCTTTCCATCAGTCAGTCAGTCAAACGTAATTCATGACTGATGGAATTTGACTGACGCGTGCATGAGCGTGTTATGGCTGCCTAACAGCTGTTTTTAGGGTTCCGTACCAAAATGGTAAAAAAGGAACCCTTATGGTGTCACTCAGTCTGTCTGTCTGTCTGTCACAGCCGGATATCTCGAGAACTACTAATGGTATCAACTTGAAATTTGGAATAGTTTTAGATGACATTTGCCCAACTATTTTGCAAATAAGAAAGAAATAATAAAATTAATATTTTTTTTACAACAGGGACTGAAAAGGGGTCTTAAAAATTTTAAGTGAGGTGATTAGGGCATGTGGGGTATCATATAAAAGAGCGCTGTTTGCACATTTTAAAACAATTTTTTCTTTTTTCTTAGGCCGCATAGTTTTCGACTTATGATGAAAAATGTAAAAAAAAATACCGTTCCCCCCCCCTTATCTCCGAAGTTTGCAAAGAGAAAAATCTGAAATAATTCTATGTGATAGTAGTTTATGTAAAGATTACAGGAAAAATAAAACAATGTCTCAATATAACACACTTTTTTAGAAATTCAAAAAACAAACATAATTTTTTTAGTTTCACTACCAGTCAACAGATGGCGCTGTCCTAAGCATGCTAACCTAAGGGCAAAAAGTAGTTCCACTATGGGTCAAGAGATGGCGCAACCTAACACTACAATAATAAATTGGTGGCTGGTTCAAATATAATTACCTACTATTTGCCGTACGAATAAACGAAGAATAAGTTCATACTTTACTAAGTAATTATATATATTACTATATAGTAATATAATAATAACGAGAAGCTCGGTGGCGCAGTGGTTTAGCGCCTGGACCAGCGATTGCGGATGTTAAGCAACTTTCGCAAGGTTCGGTCATGGGATGGGTGCCCAAAAATTTATTATCTCGAGCTCCTCCGTGCTTCGGAAGGCACGTTAAGCCGTTGGTCCCAGCTGCATTTGCAGTCGTTAACACCCACCAATCCGCATTGGGCCCGGGTGGTGGGTTATGGCCCGTCCTCCTTATCCACCCATAAGGAAGGCCTGTGCCCCAGCAGTGGGGACATTGAAATGGCTGATGGACTAGTAATATAAACATTTTGCAATGTGGAGTGGCTGAAACGTTTTTCAGTCACCATAAGCAGCACTTGTAAATTAACTGTCCGCCTGTTCGCCCTTCCACCTGTCTGCCGTTTATCCTACTTTTTTAAAGACTGTCCTAAAATAACATATCCAAATATATTTATGATTGTACGGAACCCTCGGTGCGCGAGTCCGACTCGCTCTTGACCGGTTTTTTTTTTGTGGTTTCAGAGTTGGTCCCATAGTAAAAGTTGTTCAGTTTGATGGTCCCTATCTATCAAATTCAGCATTAGGGTTTATTTTTTGATATCCCATTACTCTCGTATTCCGGAAAGTAGTGACACTCAACTCAATGTAAGGCGACGTCAAAATTTTGTCATTAGATGAATTCACATTTCACATGGCAATATTTAGGCAGTTCAGGTAAAACTGAGCTGATTTAACTCAGTATCCATCTGCGCCCCCTTGGCAGTTAAAGGGGTGGCATTCATAGTGTCACGCCGCCACCGCACTTCAGAAAAAAAAATCGGGTTGCACTCCGGGAGTGCCGGCAGAAGTGAAAACTTGAATAATAACGTTGTGCATTTTGATATTTTGGAATGGTTAGGGAATAATTTTGCACGAATTGCCGTCTTACGAATTTACTCTGCATTTGAATTTACGAATACAGAACAGTATTGTACGAAAGTTATCCATAGCTTGACAGAAAATCTAGAGTTTTGACATTGAATTAAAAAATTTGCGCGTTGCTATGGTGACACAAGTGTTTACGTCTTGAAATGACGCGCCGTTATTTTCACCGCGCCCCGTAGAAAGAGAGGGGGATACTTCCGCCGCCAGCTGTCTATTCTCCATCCGACACATCCGTCTTACGAAATTTTTGATCAGGGTCACGTGATTCTTACTGACGCGAGTTTAGCATTCCTCATTACAAAAAGCGTACAACGCCGCTAAAGAAGTTTTCACTTCAAAAATCATATCTCCTTCAATATACCTACCACCTCAAGTGTGGTATCATACCATGATAAATCACGGATGAGGAATCCATTTTTGAGACATTTAATATACAGCTGATTCAAAGAAAAACCGGCCAAGCCAAATGAATAATATCGTTTTACCTGAAAATAAAACGGTTATTAAATATACTTACCTTATTCGAAGCCTAATAATACACATTATAGTATTAAACTTGACTTCCGGCCTAAATTCGTGTACAACAATGTCGTCCACTGGCTAAAATCATCCAATCAGCGATCACTTCTTGTTCGCGCCAAAACTTTCACTACCGGGCATGGCATTTTTTGGGGTGCCTACCCAATTTATGTTGGTGTGACAGCTTGAGTTCACTATGGCTTCTGTTACTTAGCAATAGACCGATCCGAAAAAAAATCCGATTTTCAACTTACGATCATGTTTCGGGGCTTCGGCCCCACCGTGCGTCGGCCAACTAGGGTCATTTTCGATCTATCGCATCAATATGCGATAGTCCCAATGGACCAGACCACATTGGAAAGATAGCCATTAGCTTGGTGTTATCAAATATCATCGTCTGCGTTGCGAAGTAGGAAGCTTCTAGGAGATATGCCACCATGAACATGGTCACCCATCGCTAAAAATATTTTGATCGCATATTTATATAAATGGTGAACAAGGTTGTGGGCGGCATCATTACCTGAACTATTTTTGTGTTTTCATATCAATCGAATAAGGAACAACGATCACATGATTCAAAGAAAAAACCGGCCAAGTGAGAGTCGAACTCGCGCACGAAGAGTTCCATACCAAAAAACGTAAAAAAAATCAAGTTTGTGGTATGGGAGCCCCCTTAAATATTATTTTTATTCTGTTTTTAGTATTTGTTGTTATAGGGGCAACAGAAATACATCATCTGTGAAAATTCCAACTGTCTACCTGTTGTCGTTATTAATATCGAGCAAAAAACGGCAAAAAATCACGTTTGTTGTATGGGAGCCCCCCTTAAATATTAATTTTATTCTGTTTTTAGTGTTTGTTGTTATAGCGGCAACAGAAATACATCATCTGTTAGAATTTCGACTGTCTAGCTATCACGGTTCATGAGATACAGCTTGGTGACAGACAGACAGATGGACAGCGGAGTCTTAGTAATAGGGTCCCGTTTTTACCCTTTGGGTACGGAACCCTAATCCCGTTTTTACCCTTTGGGCACGGAACCCTAATCCCGTTTTTACCCTTTGGGTACGGAACCCTAAAAAGTAAAATATTGACAATAGTATCAAAATCAGTTTGCTATTTTTTTTATTCAACAGTCGGTGTCTTTGAAAATTAAAATTTTATACAAAGAAAAAAATTTATATCTTCAAGAAGGTATATTTATTCAACTTAAAAAAATATATTTATTTATACATATAGTTAATATTCGTATTAATTGGTTCAATGCTGACTGTCGCAGCGCCGTAGCGCAGAAAGAGACAGCTCTTTTAGCCTGTGCTGATGCTCGAGCGCGCAAATCAGCGGACTCACAAACCCTGAAGAAAGCCTATAACCGAGCCGCCAAGTCTAGTAAACGGATGTTGCGCAGGGCACGTTTCGACCACATTGGCCGCATTGGAGCCAAATTGCTTCCCATCCATCTGGAAGTAGAAAGTTTTGGTCCCTAGCGAAAGCAGCTGAATCAAATTGCTGTCGCCCTTCACTCCCACCTACAGTTGCTGGCGGGAAACATTCCGAATAATTCCCTTGGAATACTTCGGAAATATTCTGAATTATTCGGAAACATTCGGAATATTTCGATTATCAAAAAACAGGAGTAACAATAAAAAAAAGCAAGATCGGTAAAAAACCGGCCAAGTGCGAGTCGGACTCGCGCACGAAGGGTTCCGTACCAAAAAACGGCAAAAAAATCACGTTTGTTGTATGGGAGCCCCCCTTAAATATTTATTTTATACTGTTTTTAGTATTTGTTAATATAGCGGCAACAGAAATACATCATTGCGAAAATTTGAACGGTCTACCTGTTATCGTTAATAATATCGAGCAAAAACGGCAAAAATTCACGTTTGTTGTATGGAAGCCCCCCTTAGATATTTATTTTATTCTGTTTTTAGTATTTGCTGTTAAAGCGGCAACAGAAGTACATCATCTGTAAAAATTTCAACTGTCTAGCTATCACGGTTCATGAGATACAGCCTGGTGACAGACAGACCGACAGACAGACGGCCAGCGGAGTCTTAGCAATAGGGTCCCGTTTTTACTCTTTGGGTACGGAACCCTAAAAAGCAGCAGAAATTAGTTGACACATTTTTAAATACCTACCTATCTAGCCTTCCTAGCAAGAAAAAACTCAATTATTCTCTGATCATAGTAAAAGTAGTAAAGTAGGTATGGATAGATATCGTAATATCTAGCTCTTAAATACAATTTCTGAGTACTTAAGTAGGTACCTACCTAAGAAGTACCTACTAAACTAAGTATTTTAGCGAATTTTTAATGTTCTTGAATTGCTTGAAAGTCTTGGAATTGGAACGGATGTCAACATAATAACTCAACATAAAGTAGGTAAGTATTTTCTTAATCTATGATAATTTTAAAAACCGGCCAAGTATGAGTCGGTCTCGCGCACGAAGAGTACCAAAAATGGCAAAAAAAAAAACCACGTTTGCTGTATGATAAGAGGCGCCCCTAAATACGTATTTTATTGTTTTTAGCATTTGTTGTTATAGCGGCAACAGAAATACATCATCTGTGAAATTTTCAACTGTCTAGCTATCACCACGGTTCATGACATGATATACAGCCTGGTGACAGGCAGACGGACAGACAGACGGATAGCGGAGTCTTAGTAATGGGGTTCCGTTTTTACCCTTTGGGTACGGAACTCTAAAAATGTACTTTTAGATACTTATCATAGTTTTAAATGTTTTTTTTATAAACTAAAGTATAGGTAGGTACCTACTTAATTTTATTTATAATGTACCTATTAAGGTAGAAGGACTAGGTAACTACTCTTCAGCCTTTTATTTTTAAATCATTACTAACAAATTGAGTACCTACCTAGAAAAACCTCGAAAAATAGAAAATTGGTTATAATTTTGCTTTACATAGGTAATGAAATAAACATTTAAACTTTACTTACCCTTAATAAAAAACAATTCACCATTACCATCAATGATTCACTGAGAACATACTTAATTACTTTTTAAAATCTACCAGATTGAAATATTCCCTCCGAGCGCGAATTATTCCGAAATATTCTGAAAACTTCTCTGCGGGGCGCGGTGAGCGGGCGAATACTTCCCCGGGGGGAGCCGCGCCGCCCGCCACTTCACGCTCGCCGCGCTCGCGCTGCCGCCACCCGCCACTAGATAGCGCCACGCACCGCGCACGAGTTGTTCGTTCGTACCGTGTTCGTCCGTTAGTCGTCGCCTCGGTCAGTCGGCGGGTATATTTTCTAGCAAAATTGAACTATGAATCCTATGATCGAAGACTAAAATTGATATGAGCCTATTAATAAAAAAAAATATATATCTTTATTTTGAAAAGTTCTGATTGAAAGAAACTTTCCGGGAAGTATTCCAGAATTATTCGGAATCTTTCAGAAGTTTTGCAACTGTACTCCCACCACTGCTGAAACCCGACGGATTGCTGGCTCATACTGCGACTGAGAAGGCACACTTGTTTGCCTCTCTTTTTGCAGAGAATTTGCATCTAGATGTCGGTAACAAAGTTCCACCTTCGATACCTCGTGCTGACTCCTCTATGGGAGACTTTCAGATCCCAAACAAAGAGGTACTTAAAACTCTCCATACTCTAGACGTGAACAAAGCTAGTGGTCCCGATGGAATCCCAGCAATTGTTCTGCCGCGACTGTGTACCTGAACTGTCTCCTGTGTTAACTCGCCTGTACCGCCTCTCACTTGAGACTAGAATAGTACCTCAATCGTGGAAGCTTGCAAATGTACAGCCTGTGCCCAAAAAGGGTAGCCGTGCCGATCCTTCCAACTATAAGCCGATTTCAGTCACGTCCATACTCTGTAAGACTATGGAACGCGTACTCAACACCCGTCTTTTGGCATCCTTAGTGATCGCCAGTTTGGTTTTCGCCGTGGTCGGTCGACTGGAGACCTTCTCGTGTATGCCACCCATCTTTGGAATGAAGCTATTGAAGAACACGGCGAAGCCCTTGCCGTATCGCTCGACATCTCCAAAGGCTTTGATAGGGTCTGGCACAACAGCCTGCTAGGTAAACTTCCCTCATACGGTATCTCTGTTAGCCTTTGCACTTGGATTGCTGACTTCCTCCGGAATCGTCAAATCCGAGTTGTGGTGGACGGTCAGTCATCCGACCTATAAGAAATTGATGCAGGTGTCCCGCAAGGATCTGTTCTGTCTGCGACACTGTTTCTTCTGCATATTAACAATCTGCTGGACAATAAAACTATTGGGTATGCAGATGACACCAACATAAGCGGTAGATATCTTTCAACTGCAAGGGCTACCAGTGATGACATCCAGACTTGTCGAGAGTCCCTTGTTGAGCAAATGAATCTGGCACTTCAGACTGTCTCTGATTGGGGCAACGCCAATCTTGTAAGTTTCAATGCTTCAAAAACGCAGGTTTGTTTATTTACCGCAAAACGGAGTCCTTTCCAACTGACTCCGACTTTCCAGGGTGTCCGTTTCCTTACCGATAGCGGACCTGCAACATGTTGGCCTGAATCTGTCATCAAACCTGAATTTTGGCGAGTACATCGACTCAATTGTACAGTGTGCTGCTAAGAAACTTGGCATCCTCTCCCGGGCTAAGCGGTACTTCTCACCGAACCAGCTGCTATACAAAGCGCAGATTCGTCCGGTTATGGAGTACTGTTGCCATCTGTGGGATGGTTCTGCTAAATATCAGCTTGAACTTCTTGAATCGATTGAAAACCGTGCCAGGAGGCTAATTGGCAACTCAACATTGGCCACGGCAGAACTTCAGAGCCTCAGTCACCGTAGCAAAATTGCTAGTTTATCGGTTTTTTATAGAATACACTTTGGAGAATGTGCGAGGGAACTGCACAACCTTGTTCCTCCAGCCCTTTTCCACCATCGGGATACCAGACGCAGGTTAGCATATCACCCTTATATAGTAGATACTCCAAGGGTCCGTACCAAGCGCTTTGCCAATATATTTCTTATGCGAACTGCAAAAGAATGGAATGCGCTACCTGCTCATGTGTTCCCCGATAATTACAACCTTGGTCTTTTCAAGGCAAGAGTGAATCGGCATTTCCTGGGCATGCATGCTACACCTTAGACTACATCCTGTTTACCAAGCAAGATGGTGGTCAAATGCCTGCCCAGTCTATATTAAAAAAAAAGTTATCATACAACGTCTATCTGAAAAATCGAACATGGTATGCGGCGGTGTTTCCAAACACCTTTAACTTGGATTTAAGTTGGTTTTAGGGTTCCGTACCAAAATGGTAAAAAAGGAACCCATATGGTGTGACTCAGTCTGTCTGTCTGTCACAGCTGGATATCTCGAAAACTACTAATAGTATCAACTTGAAATTTGGAATGATTTAAGATGATGTTTGTCCGACTATTTTGCAAATAAGAAATAAATAAATAAAATAATATTTTTTTTACAACAGGGACTGAAAAAGGGTCGTAAAAATTTTAAGTGGGGTGACTAGGGCATGTGGGGTACCTTATGAAAGAGCGCTGTTTGCACATTTTAAAACATCATTTTCTTTTTTTGTGTTCTAATATAATTACCTACTATTTGCCGTACGAATAAATGAAGAATAAGTTCCTAATATAAACAGTTTGCAATGTGGAGTGGCTGAAACATTTTTCAGTCACCGTAAGCAGCTCTGGTTAAAATTTGTAAATTAACTGTCCGCCTGTTGACCCTTCCACCTGTCCGCCGTTTATCCTACTTTTTAAAAACTGTACTAAAGTAACATATCCAAATATATTTATGATTGTACGGAACCCTCGGTGCGAGAGTCCGACTCGCTCTTGACCGGGTTTATTTCATAGAAAATATTGCAAACTAAACTTTGCGATTGACTGCCGCTATAAAATATCTTTAGGCCTAATACATTTTTTTTATTTTTTATTGTACTATTGGGGAACACATGGGCAGGCAGCGCATTCCATTCTTTAGCAGTTGGCATAAGAAATGTATTGGCAAAGCGCATAGTTCGGACCCTTGGAGTATCTACTATGTAACGGTGATATCCTAATCTGCGTCTAGTACCCCAATGGTAGAAAGAAGCTGGAGGAACAAGGTCGTGCCGTTCCCTCGCACACTCTCCAAATTGTATTCTATAAAAAACCGATAAACAAGCAACTTTGCGAAGTTAACTAAGGCTCTGAAGTTCTGCCGTGTCCAATGTTGAGTAGCCGATGAGCCTCCTGGCACGGTTTTAATCGATACTAGAATTTCAAGCTGATACTTAGCAGAACCATCCCACAGGTAACAGCAGTACTTCATGACCAGACGAATCTGCGCTTCTGTTATAACAAAAGCAGCTGGTTCGGTTAGAAGTACCGCTTAGCCCGTGAGAGGATGCCCAGTTTCTTAGCAGCACACTGTGCAATGGAGTCGATGTACTCGCTGAAATTCGGGTTTGATGACAGATTTAGGCCAAGAAGTTGCAGAAGTTCGGCTATCGGTAAGGATACACCCTGAAAAGTCAAAGTCGGTTGGAAGGAACTTCATTTTGCGGTGAATAAATAAGCCTGCGTTTTTGTAGCTTTGAAACTGACAAGATTGGCGTTGCCCGAATCTGAGACAGCCTGAAGTGCCAGATTAATTTGCTCAACAAGGGACTCTTGACAAGACCGGATTTCTTCACAGGTAGCCTTTGCAGTTGAAAGATATCTACCCGCTATGATGGTGTCATCTGCATACCCAATAGTTTTATTGTCCAGCAGATCGTTAAAATGCAGAAGAAACAGTGTTGCAGACAAGACAGATCCTTGCGGGACACCTGCATCAATTTATTTTAGGATTGATGACTGACCGTCTACCACAACTCGGATTTGGCGATTCCGGAGGAAGTCAGCAATCCAAGTGCAAAGGTTATCAGAGATATCGTATGAGGGAAGCTACCTATTAGGAAGCTACCTATTAGGCTGTCGTGCCAGACCCTATCAAAGGCTTTGGAGATGTCAAGCAATACGGAAAAGGCTTCGCCGTGTTTCTCAATAGCTTTATTCCAAAGATGGGTGGTATACACGAGAAGGTCTCCAGTCGACCGACTGCGGCGAAAACTAAATTGACGCTCACTAAGGAGATTGGTCTCGAGGTATGCCAAAAGACGAGTGTTAAGCACGCCTTCCATAGTCTTACAGAGTATGGACGTGACTGAAATTGGCCTACAATTGGATTGGAAGGATCGGCATGGCTACCCTTTTTGGGCACAGGCTGCAAGCTTCCACGATTTGAGTACTATTCCAGTCTCAAGTGAAAGGCGGTACAGGCAAGTTAGCACAGGAGACAGTTCAGGTGCACAGTTGCGCAGAACAATTGCTGGGATTCCATCGGGACCATACCTACATACTTAGATCTTTTTGTGGGAGTCATAACGACTATTGGAAAAATAGACAGAGTTGATCTCAGGTGAACTGCTCGAGTATCTGATAGAAAGCTAAAGTAGTTCGGTACGAAATATGCAGTCGCGGAAACAAAAAGATCAATGATTGGTTTTCCCCATTTCACGAAAATCGCATACGTTGCCTCTGACGGTGCCATTGTGGTGCCGGTTTGAAGCGGGATAGTCGATATGCGCCCGAGTTGAACATATCTGGTATGTGATAAATGGACAGATGTATGTTGTTTTTGTTCAGAATTTTGAGCATCCATTTTTGGCATTTCCGCACAACATGTCCAGTTTCTCCGCAATAATTACATTTCAAAACTGTATTCTTATTCTTCCTCTTTGTCTAGGAGGTTAATACATTTTCAGTATTATCTGTTTTTACTTTGGCAGTCAAAGCTTTGTCATAAGCACTTAGTTCGTAACGATGACAGATTCTCTACTGTCAAATCCTTTTTTGTGATTAAAAGCCAACTCGACTTGAGATCAAAATAATCTTGTAGTAAGGTTCCGAGTATCTTGCAAATCAGTATTATCTCAGGTCGATTTGGTTCGATTTGGCTATTTAGTTCGTGCCAAATATACTTCAACGCAGATATGTGCTTCCTTATGTCATGTTCAACTCGGGTGGGCAGCAATCGGGAAGCTTCGAAAAATCTTCGCATCCGACTTACCTTAGTGTCTTAAGACGAAAGACTATGAACAGTGTGTGTTGCCAGTGATGACTTACGGCAGTGAAACGTGGTCGCTAACTATGTGTCTCATAAGGAGGCTCATGGTCACCCAGCGTGCAATGGAGAGAGCCATGCTCGGCGTTTCCTTGCGTGATCGAATCAGAAACGTGGAGATCCGCAGGAGAACTAAAGTGACCGACATCGCTCGAAGGATTGCTCAGCTGAAGTGGCAATGGGCAGGACACATAGCGAGAAGAACTGATGGCCGTTGGGGCGGAAAGGTTCTGGAATGGCGACCGCGACAAGGTGGACCGACGATCTGGTGAAGGTCGCGGGAAGCCACTGGGTGCGGGCAGCGCAGGACCGCTCGTCGTGGAGATCCTTAGGGGAGGCCTATACCCAGCAGTGAGTGTCGGTCGTGCGGCTGATATGATTATGATGTTCTCATACTTTACTTTTGCAGCAGCATCAATAGTCGCTGCTAGTTCTCCGGGTTTGATCATTTTACCTTCTAAAATTTGTTCAGCTCCGGGAATTGCTCTGCTCACTGTTTCAAATATCTCCAGTGCCTGTAGTTGTTTCCGTTTAGGTGCACTATTTGCACCTTTGAGGCTTCCGCTACAGCCTTATTGGACCGTCAGCCAACTAGGGTCATTGGCCATTAGTTTGATATTATCAAATATTGTCGTTTGCGTTGCGAAGTAGGAAACTTCTGGGAGATATGCCACTCTGAACGAACATAATGGCCTTCCATACAATGATCTCAGATTGCAAAAAATAATCGATCTGATATTGATATAAATCGTGAACAGGGTCGTAGGTGGCATTATTACAAACATGTTAGACATCGGCTTGGTTAGTTTTCAGGAAGTATGCGCGCGGCTAGGGTAGAAACATAGAGATTTCTTTTCACAAAATTATCGACTAGGGTAGGTGCACCAGTGAATGAACCCTTAAGGCGATTCGAAACTTTAAAAATTACGAATACCAATTTTTGGATGAATTTGCTATGATAATGGCACTACATACTATTCAGAATTTATTAATGTTCAATATAATATCTTCAGTATGTCTGAAATGCTAATAGTTATTTAGATAATCCGAATTTTACACAAAAGTACCCCAAATCACCAGTGAATGAACGGCAAAATCCAGTTAACGAACGGTTGAAATCCAATAAATGAACTACTAGTTTCATATGGTGGATGTAAACAGAAATCGTTAATTTATGTCTGTACACGATATTTAATTGCATAACAAACTGGTAAAAAATATAAAATTTCAAAAGAAACCTAAATTCTAAATGGCGCACGATACCCAACCCACTGCTGGGCATAGGCCTCTCCCGAAGCTTGCCTATTTTCCTTCCTGGAATCCTCCGGATGCTCCTGGGGCTCTGTATGACCTGTATCCTCACTTCACGTCTCTGTTTCATGAGTTGAAGTGTCAGGTCGAAGAGTTTATTTAATTTAGGACAGCCAATGTTAAAGAAATTACACCTAAGTATTTACCACCATGTTGCTTTGATAGTTCACATCAGCTATGTTTTTCTAATTGTTTTAGAAGTGGTCTTAAATTAAAAATAAAAAATAATTAATGTAAATATTAAGAAATATATAGTTCATTTACTAGTTTTTAATAATCAGTAAATGAACTAGGCATTTACTATAGAAGAATCTTAAAATTTTAAAAACTAATGAATGAAAACCCTAGTTCGAAGACTGGTCCAAAGATTGACAATGATTTACTATAGCTATCCCCTAAATATGAACAAACTCCTTTAAAATTAATTTACAAAATAAACCTTAACCAAAAAATACGTTAGATGCTATGAATTAACACCTGGTTCATTTACTAGATATTTCTCAATTTTTTGATCCAGCACTCGTACACCCCTATATTTAGTTTAAAATAATGAAATTCTTTACAATCTGCATTCTATTAGACAAAATAATCATTTTTACATCTAAGAAACAAATTTTTTTTTTAGAATGAATCATATATCATCTTAAAAGCTATTAATTATCAAAATATGTTGACGCACCATAGTCCTTAGTACTGGTCCATAGAAACAGGAACACTACACAACGTGTCTACTTTGAGCAATCGCCATTTAGAAACTACGGAACACACAGACGTCTATGCAGCCAGTTAAGGTAATAAAGTATGAATTTTCACTAAAAAAATAATGTTACGAGTAGAGAACAAAAGATTGATTATTTTATAGAAAAATAACACATTTCTTCATTCACTGGGGGGTGTTCATTCACTGGTGCACCTACCCTACATATTGGCATGTTATGACATTCAGGTAGGGGGTGGGGCAGGTCCCAGGTGTAAATAAAACCATAGTCTTGTGTCGCTTTCAGAAAGCGTCTAAGAGGTCGGCAGGTAAGTAAGTACATTTCACATATATGCTCTTGTGATCCTTGTTCCTTATTCGATCGATATGAAAACACAAAAATAGTTCAGGTAATGATGCCGCCCACAACCTTGTTCACCATTTATATAAAAATGCGATCAAAATATTTTTAGCGATGGGTGACCATGTTAATAATGGCATATCTCCCAGAAGCTTCCTACTTCGCAAGCCAGACGATGATATTTGATAACATCAAGCTAATGGCTATCTTTCCAATGTGGTCTGGTCCATTTGGACTATCGCATATTGATGCGATAGATCGAAAATGACCCTAGTTGGCCGACGGACGGTCCATATCCATCTCGGAAAAACTTGTGTAGCACTTTATTTTTTTTAAATTGACCTTTTTGCACACTTCCAGTTTTACTTTGTTACCATATTAAATTGAACGTTAAGTTAGGTATTAGCTATAAGAAAACAGTAGTTCTTTTATAATCCAAAAATATATTGACATTAAAACAAGAGACAAATTAAAAACATTATCAACAGTCTATTGCTAAGTAACAGAAGCCATAGTGAACTCAAGCTGTCACACCAACATAAATTGGGTAGGTACCCCAAAAAATGCCATGCCCGGTAGTGGAAGTTTTGGCGCGAACAAGAAGTGATCGCTGATTGGATGATTTTAGCCAATGGACGGCATTGTTGTACACGAATTTAGGCCGGAAGTCAAGTTTAATACTATAATGTGTATTATTAGGCTTTGAATAAGGTAAGTATATTTAATAACCGTTTTATTTTCAGGTAAAACGATACTATTCATTTGGCTTGGCCGGTTTTTCTTTGAATCAGCTGTATATTAAATGTCTCAAAAATGGATTCCTCATCCGTGATTTATCATAATATGATACCACACTCGAGGTGGTAGGTATATTGAAGGAGATATGATTTTTGAAGTGAAAACTTCTTTAGCGGCGTTGTACGCTTTTTGTAATGGGGAATGCTAAACTTGCGTCAGTAAGAATCACGTGACCCTGATCAAAAATTCGTAAGACGGATGTGACGGATGGAGAGTAGACAACCGGTGGTGGAAGTATCCCCCTCTCTTTCTACGGGGCGCGGTGAAAATGGCGGCGCGTCATTTCAAGACGTAAATACTTGTGTCACCATAGCAACGCGCAAATTTTTTAATTCAATGTCAAAACTCTAGATTTTCTGTCAAGCTATGGATAAGACTTTCGTACAATACTGTTCTGTATTCGTAAATTCAAATGCAGAGTAAATTCGTAAGACGGCAATTCGTGCAAAATTATTCCCTAACCATTCCAAAATATCAAAATGCACAACGTTAATATTCAAGTTTTCACTTCTGCCGGCACTCCCGGAGTGCAACCCGATTTTGTTTCAGAAGTGCGGTGGCGGCGTGAAACTATGAATGCCACCCCTTTACCTGCCAAGGGGGGGCAGATGGCTACTGAGTTAAATCAGCTCAGTTTTACCTGAACTGCCTAAATATTGCCATGTGAAATGTGAATTCATCTAATGACAAAATTTTGACCTCGCCATACATTGAGTTGAGTGTCACTACTTTCCGGAATACGAGAGTAATGGGATATCAAAAAATAAACCCTAATGCTGAATTTGATAGATAGGGACCATCAAACTGAACAACTTTTACTATGGGACCAACTCTGAAACCACAAAAAAAACAGCTGTTACGCAGCCATAACACGCTCATGCACGCGTCAGTCAAATTCCATCAGTCATGAATTA
The DNA here is from genome assembly GCA_943789525.1 of Agriphila geniculea. NCBI lineage: Eukaryota > Metazoa > Arthropoda > Insecta > Lepidoptera > Crambidae > Agriphila > Agriphila geniculea. The sequence continues at coordinate 22,050,900 of OX038869.1, read as the reverse complement.
CGTTTGACTGACTGACTGATGGAAAGAAGAAATCAACTTCATGCAACCATCAGTCACCCCATTACACGGTAGGTTAATCGTCAGTCACAGCCGTGAATGACATGACTGATGGAATTTGACTGATGCTTGCATGAGCATTTGTAATGGCTGCCTTAGATACATTTTGACAATTTCGTTAATATTGTTTATATGAAGATTTTATTCGTCATTATTTTTTGTATGAAACAGCTGATTTTCTTCTCAATTTCAGAGTTGGTCCCATTGTAAAAGTTGTTCAGTTTGATGGTCCCAATATAGTAGTAATATTTGGCATCAGGGGGTTTTTCAAAAAAGGCCATGTTCACTTAGTTAGCGTAATATAAGGATTCTAACGATACCCCACACATCCAAATCTGTTGTACATACATACAAACATACATGAACCGTGAACACAATACACGCATCTTTTTGAATAGACTAGACATCGGACAAAGTATGCACTAACAAAGTGCCAAAATATGCATGCAAATAATGCACTAAAAAGGCCAAAATATGCACTAAAACTGTTTATATGTCAAAGATATGCACAATGCAAAATAAAAAAAAAACGTTTATCACCCAGTATCAATTTGAACGCCGAAAACGACCTCTGTACATCAACTGATATCATTGGCCAAATTTAAAATTTGGGCGTCATTTCTGGAGATACCTTTCACGCAGGGTACGAAGTACGACCTGTGGCGTTCTACTCTAAACTACTACTACTACGCGCACTACTCTGAAAAGTGCGTGGCTAAGCAGCTCCAAGTAGTCAAGTGAAGGTCAACCCTTACGCTCCATCCTAAATCGGCGATTATCATAAAAAATATATGCGTGTTCGAAAATTTCTTGGATTATTGATAAATCTGTTTTAATATAAAATAAGATATCTAATAAAAGTATAAAAATGGACCGAGTATTTTTACACATTACGTAAATAACCACTTAAGTTCAAAAAATAAAAAAAATATGATTAAAGAAGAAAATTTATTGGCTTACTGGACAAAGCTATGTATTTAAGGATATAAAAACATATTAAAAAAGAATAATCAACAGACAATTTTTTAAATAGAAGATATATTGAAAAAAGTTAAAAGTTAAATTTGGGGTATTTCTGAAGTCGAAAATAGATTGGATTCCTTTACATACTTATTCTAACAAGTACATAAGTACGTATACAGAAAGTGTTTCAGCCCGAGGAAATATTCACAGAGAGATATAAGCGATTTTTATGTTTAGGTAAAAATACCTAACTTCTCGTAAAAAAAATTATTGGCTTATTGTGCATCTGTAATCTGTATTACCTAACGTCATCACATGCCAAATTTCATTGACGGGAAAATTATTCGGTAGTCTCCATACAACAAATATGCTCATTAATTGGACTAATACGTGATTGGCTTGTTATAATACCACACTAAATCCAGAGCTCTGTAAATTGTATACCTTCAATCAGTTTTCAGCGCCTTTATTTTCCAACCACTTCCACCCCAACCACTGAAAATCTGCAAGTGCCTGGAACTGTTAATAATGATAGTATGACACACTAACAAGAGGGATTTCCGGGTCCAGCTTTTAGTATAACCGGATTCCTGCTGATCTGGCATCAATTTAATTTTTTTATCCGCTGCGTAACGGCATGCGGTCGCCATATAGACGTCAAGGGAACGGATTAAGCTTTCAAGTGGGCGGTATTGAAAAATATATACATTGGCCCCCAACGTAATACGTAATTTTATATTGGGCCCCTAGTGTAATTATAATTTTGTTCTATAGGCAGCGAACGCGTTACTGCCCCGACCTTTGTTGCCCGTGGTACTACCATACCAGTATTACTACCAGTGTACCACGGGTAAAAAAAACCCGTCGTACGATTGTTGGGACACATATGGATGGATGGGCTTATAATTCACCAGGCGGGCCCGATGCAAATTGATGGTTAAGTATAGTCAGACCAGCGAGGCGTGGGTGGGCTAAGCGAGAAATGAAAGTGTGACAAAATTTCAATTCACGTTTCACGTATCTTTGGTGTAAAAGTGTAAAGTCGGTATGTTGACTATAATAGCTTTCGAACAATATAAATTTTTAATTAAATCAGATTGAATTTATCAGAATAATACCTAACAGAACTTAGCTCTTTTGTGTGTAAAAACATATGGTGGCCCGTATTACATTTTGAGCATTATACTATGTAGCTTTATCGTCACCCTGGATCTTTGATCATCTAATAACATTAATTCCTTTAAAGACTTTTCACTAATCGGTGTCGCTATTTTTATAGTGTGTGCGTAAATATGCCCTTTGTTCGCTTTAGGACAGATTCTCTTTAAGACAGATTAGTTTTACGACAGATTCGCTTTACGGCAGATTCGCTTTAAGACAGAAATTGTACAGTCGTGTTAAATGGTCTTTACTACAAAAATATTAGTCCAATCAATGAGCATATTTGTTGTATGGAGACTTCCGAAAAATTCTCCCGTCTATAAAATTTGGCATGCGATGAAGTTAGGTAACACAGATTACAGATGAACAATAAGCCAATAAAATTTGTTACGAGAAGTTAGATATTTTTACCTAAACATGAAAATCGCTTATATCTCTCTGTGAATATTTCCTCGGGCTAAAATACTTTCTGTATACGTATTTGTGTATTATTTAGAATAAGTATGTAAAAGAATCCAATATTTTTTCGATTTCGGAGATACTCCAAATTTAAATTTTAATATTTTTCAATATATCTTTTCTTGATAAAAATATCTGCTGATTATTATTTTTTAATGTTTTTATACCCTTAATATATAGATTTGTCCAGTAGGCCAACAAATTTTCTTCTTTAATCATATTTATACATAAATGTATGAAAATGGACCGACTATTTTTCACATTAGACCAAAAAATAAAAAAAATATGATTAAAGAAGAAAATTAATTGACTTACTGAACAAAGCTATATATTTAAGGATATAAAAACATATTAAAAATAATAATCAGCAGATATTTTTATCAAGAAAATATATATTGAAAAATATTAAAATTTAAGTTTGGAGTATCTCCGAAATCGAAAAAATATTGGATTCTTTTACATACTTATTCTAACTAATACACAAGTACGTATACAGAAAGTATTTTAGCCCGAGGAAATATTCACAGAGAGATATAAGCGATTTTCATGTTTAGGTAAAAATAGAGAGTTTTACCTACCAATAAAACTTACCTATTATTTTTCCTGAGATATCCGGAATCCATATTGAGTTAAGCCTTCCGTTTTTAGTGCGTTTCCGTCTAGTCTTACCCTCTTTCCGCTAGGAGCGCCACCTGTTTCCGTATCCTGTTGTCCGTATTTCCGGCAAATGGACGCCATGTTTGCGGCCGGTTATTTCATCATTATACGTCTTAATACCAGGTAGGAATTATTTGGATTCCGGATATCTCAGGAAAAATAATAGGTAAGTTTTATTGGTAGGTAAAACTCTCTATTATTTGTTCCGTCATCGATATCCGGAATCCATATTGAGTGATGTGTTTGGTTTCTCCTGGTATACAATGTGATGCTATAATGTGTAGTATACAGGTAAACGAAGTGTGACCCTGAGTTGTAAAAGAGCATGATAAAAACAGACAACAAGTTACATATTCGCTTTGAAATAAAATCAAATCCAGCTTAACAATTTTGTAACATGTTAAGTAAATTCAGAACTGCGTTATGTAGCTCATTCGACAGATTTCGTTAAATAATTGGAAATAAAATTGCATTGTGGTAATAATACAAAAATGTCTGTTCTTGTTACCAGTTTCCATTGGCAAGAATCTGATCTATAAAAAGTTTTCTAACCGAATCAATGAAGAAACCGCTGATCGAACAGATCCAGGTGACGCCTCAATTCTAGTCTCCTCGAAGTACAGCCTACGATAGGGAGGGATACTACCTGATAAGGACGCCTGTCTGTCCCAGTTGTGCTCATTAGACCATATTCGTGGCGGGCACGTCGAGTGCTTGTGTAGCGGTGTTGAACTCGAAGCCATCTTTACTCACCAATTAGTCGACTGAAGCATTGCAGTGTCCGACAGCGGTGCATATCCCTCGGGATAACGGACGAGGCAAAATCGAGTCTCCTCATTATGCGCTGGGCCTGTCTGAAGGACCAACTGCCTCTCTGTTCTGTAAGTGCACTGCGGAGCGCGTGACACTACGGTTCCGACAGGGACTTGAGTTGCCTCGTGTATCCCAGGTAACGTCTAGAAACTATAGACGTTACGTCGGAACCAGAGCAGATTTCTCAAAATTGAGACTGTCCATCCCAGTCATAGTAGTAAAATGACTATTCCTGACCTATAGTTCAAGCCAATAGTAGAAATCGTCCAGGCACACCACGCAAGCGGACGTTAGTGATAGTGTGAGGCCTGAGGTGTTCCGTGAATCACTTGGTGACTGAAGCGGGAATACCTGGCGCTGTAGACAGGCTGCAAGGCAGGTGTGACATCTGGTAAAGTGTGGCTCACCTTGAAAAGCTGCGGTATTGTTGAGCGGTGCTGTTCAGCTACAGAAACAAGCCAGGTTCAGGTTAAATAATTGAATTATGTAAACGTAACTTTTTCCACTTACTCCATGTAGATGCATACAAGTATGTTTGAATGGTCGACTATCTCCAGTTTGCCATGAACAAACAGTGACTTTACATGCAAAAATAGAATTGTCTCAAGAACACGTTGCTAACATTCAATGTATTTTGATTTTGTCTCGAAAAACTTGTGGCAGGTGCTGAATCTGACGTACAACGTGAAATCTGAACAGCTTCTGTTTTAGGTCCATCGACCAAAATACTTTGTCCCATCTAGGCGTTACAAAATGGCGCGAGCAGAGTTGAGGTGATGCGACTACGAGCTGAGTTGAGGCGATAAGGCCGCGAGCCGAGTCGAGACGATTTAGAATTAGGGTACAAGATTGGGCGCAAGGAACTTCTATGCAAGCTGTAGATAGGTCGTCCTAGCGACGAAGAAATGCATTGTGAAATGTAGCATTGTGGTCTCGTGGATATATCGATACGAGTTGCGACACGACGTGCGATGCTTTCGAAGCAAACAGGGCCACCGCTGGCTTCCCTTGGCGTTAGAGCACGACCGTGGTTGCCAGCTTTAACAGGTAAGAGGACTCACTCTGGATCGATCTTATGTGACAGTGCAATCTACTTCCTCATAGTATCAACCGGGGAAGAACTGTTACAAACTGTTGTTATCAAAGTTACATTTAGATAATCGAACAGGGTCTGCGGTTGTCTGGTCAGTTCTACAACTTTTGTGGTCCTCGTTCTACATTCTAACTTTAGGCAATGATCAGTTACCCATTTGTAGGAGTATGTCAGGTTATCTCGGATGCTGTTGGATAGATGTATCGCAACCAGCTCCTTGCAGTAGAGGTGTCAGTTCCATTGTTTCGTGGACGACTGACCTGATACGGACTTCTGTCCTAGTTGTGCTCCACGTCAGATACGTCCGTATTGAGCACGATGGACTTCGTGTTCACTTGTGCAGTGGTATTGAACTCGATGCCATCATCACCTACGAATTCATTTCGGCAAGACTGGTTCCGGAAATGAATATGTAAGTATGGTTGGGATTAAGGCAGCTGTCAGCTGAAGTATTGCAGTGTCCGACTGCTGTGCCTTTCCCTCGGGATGACGGACGAAGCAAAGTTGAGTCTCCACATTAGGAGCTAGGCCTGTCTGAGGGACCAACTGCTTCTCTGTTCTGTAAGTGCACTGCGGCGCGTGTGGCACTACGGTTCTGACAGGGACAAGAGTTGCCTCGTGTGTCCCAGGTAACGCCTAGAAACTCCAGATGTTACGTCAGAACCAGAACAGATTTCTCAAAATTGAGACCGTCCCATCCCAGTCGTAGTAAAGTGACAGTATTTCTGACCTGTTGTTGCAGCCACTTGCACGACCGATTAGCCAGTAGAAAATGAGCCAGGTAGCAGCGAATGTCGAGGTTCGTCAGAGGTTTTATGACCAAGTTGGTGACTGATTTGAAAATACCTGGCGTTGCAGACAGCCCAAAAGGCAAGTTTGTCTGGTAAGTGTATCAGTAGCTCGGCCTGAGAAAGCTGCGGCGCTGCTGAGCTATTAGCAATAGAACATAAGCATCGCTCAAATATAACTGTATTGTATGCGGTCCAATTGCAGGACTAAGGCAAGTAATAAAGTTAAATGAAAGTGAAGTAACTTCTTGACATACAAACCCGTTCGTTTTTATCCAACTGATAAATTGATCGAAATGATCCCTCGAAATCAGGAAACGAGTTGACAGGAAGTTGGATGACGGAACCGCTCCCTTGATCAAACAGTGTTGATCATGTCATTTATCTGAATTGACATTTGAGATGATCGTTTTGTTGCAAAACTTGACATTACCAAACATGTGGTTTTAAAATGAAAGATTTTGTATATTTACCTTCAGAGTTTGTGGATATGTTTAATGCAGCACCATGCAGTCAGATGTAAAAGATACCAAAAGTCAATTTGCGAAAGACCTCACGATTAACCTCGAACGGTCGTCAAATCAAGCACGACAATTTCTGCATCTTGCTGAGAAGCGGTAGCAGATCGTCATGTCCTTGACTGCTTTAGTTTCTGTTGAGAAGTCCTGTTTCTTTTGAATTGATCGTCTTACCTTTGCTTTGGTAGCCTTGGCATGAAAGAGTTTTTTCTTTCAGTTGGTTGTAGGCAGGAACCTTCCTTCTGGGACCACTACTAGTGCCGAGACTGCTGAGAATGCCTCGAGCAAGAATCAGAATAAGACTTGACCATAGAGAGCGAAAAGCATGAAATAATACCTCTGCACGGAGCAGAAAAGGCAAGCAAAATATTCATTAAAAATTCAAGATGTAACTAAGTTATCATCATCATTACATTATCTTGTTTAAGTCTCATATACAGGTTGACCTCATATGAGAGCAGATCAATATTGCAATGTAAAAGTGTTTTTGCAAATAAATTGATATTTTTTTTTTGTTAATCATTACAACCCTCCTATATTCCACTGCAAGACAAAAACCTCTTCCACGCGAGGATGTCGCTATAATCTCCATGCTTGGCAGCCTGAATGGAGATCGCAGCGTTAACTAATCTGCTTTATGTGCCGCATGCTATTTGTAAATAATTGTCGGTCACTTTCATAAAAGCTGTTTAAAATAACTGGTATTGGTGTCCACTCAGTATCTCTTTACACGACTAATCGAGAATATGATTAAGAATGATCATATTTAAATGCGTTACATTCGTAACTAGCAATGGCAAGTAACTGCACAGTAAAGAAGAGTTATAAACATAAATCCTTGTTATTAAGAGACTACGTAAATCTCTATAAAATTTTGTTATTAATTTTAAGGTAGATAAAGCCAGGGTTTATAAATATTTCTTTTTCACATCGGCAGCAAATTGGATAGAATGTTACTCACCGGTATTAAAACGACGTGCCACTAACATCGGATCAACTTCGGATTAAGATCCTTGCTTCCACTGCGCATTCCAGGATACTCCGTACTCGTGGCAGATAGTGGTCACAAAATGAATACATTAACAGAATCGCTATTTTCTAACCTCTGCGTAATATCGAGTGGGGCTCATTTTCATGCCAGATATTACAATGATTAACTGTCGGTGTGTAATCAAAGTAGTAATTTTAAAAACTCACTTGTTTCGATAAAACAGATATTTCAAATCACTTACATGACGTGGCCCGCATTCTAGGCCGCGGGCCGGCCCCAGCTGCTGCCAGCTTACCCGACACCGTCTCCGATGTTTGAACTTGATGACTGCGACGTGTAGCGGCGCGATCATACCGCTACATAAGCAATCGACGAATGACGAAGAAATGCAGGATTCTGTCTCAACACGACGCACTGCTTTTACTTAATTTAGTTTTACTCGACGATTGCACTTTTTTACTTTTAATCGCGAAAAAGAGGGCAAAAATAACTTAATTTAAAATAGGGAAATGTCCCGTAAAATTTCTTAGACGTGTGAACGCTACGAAAAACGACGCTATAATGATGAAATAACCGGCCGCAAACATGGCGTCCATTTGCCGGAAATACGGACAACAGGATACGGAAACAGGTGGCGCTCCTAGCGGAAAGAGGGTAAGACTAGACGGAAACGCACTAAAAACGGAAGGCTTAACTCAATATGGATTCCGGATATCGATGACGGAACAAATAATACCTAACTTCTCGTAACAAAATTTATTGGATTATTGTTCATCTGTATTACTTAACTTCATCACATGCCAAATTTCATAGACGGAAGAATTATTCGGGTTGCATAAGCCCCGTTGATTGGACTATATAATAAATAATCCGACCCGCGCAGTTAAAGAATGAGATTAGAAATAGCGTCGTACATGTTCTCTTCTCGCTCACTTACCCACACTAATTGTGATTGTGAGTCGCCATTTTTACCCGACTGCAAGAGGGTTATGTTTTCTTTTTAAAATTATGTTACCAAAGTACCAGGGTAGCATACATTCAGAGGAGGTTAACGAGAAGCATAAGGAATTTTGTACAATGACCCGTCTATACTTTATCTCGGTCGCTCTCTCGCTAACATTATTGCTGTCGCACACTATGGTATTATGGTAACGTAATTTAAAGACGATAAATATCTTCTCCATATTTATGAGATCCTAGTACCTACTTTGAGGGCTTTTCAAAATGACAAAAACTGTAGGCTCGAAAGATGGCGTATGCTTCAATGTATTTTTTTTTACTAAGCTTTGACACTTCTCTTTCCATTAAAGCCATCGAGTGTGTCAAATATTTTCTATATTTTTAAATGTCACTTTGAAAAAAGCTATTAAAAATATAGAAGTAAAACCTTCTCCATATTTATATGACCCTAGTACTTTGATGACGTATTGTTTTACGCAAAAAAGTCTTTGTCATTTTTCATGTCAAGAGTCAGTATGACTTTCAGCCATATCGAGTTGACTGTACTTCTGCCGTATAGCGAATCTGTCGTAAAGCGAATCTGTCGTAAAGCGAATTTGTCCTAAAGCGAATCTGTCCTAAAGCGAACAAAGGAAATGCTACACATATTTTCAAACTTTGATTTATAAAATTTTGTTACTTTGTCATTGTTAGTACCTTGTTGGTTATTCTAGTAGCTGTACACATTAACATTAATTAAGGAAGAGCGGGGTCCCCTGGCACAAGTATTGCTAATACTTAAAAGGAGATCCTGAGCACTAGCTAAGATAATCATGTATATAGTTACTGAATAAATATTTTGTATTTGTATTTTCATCTTGGTGATAACAATAATAGGGTAAGAGCCCACGACGGCCAGACCTTCGTCATTTTAAAAAAGCTAAAAGTTTTTCTAAAGGCCTCTAACACAGGTAAGAACGATCAGTAAGTATAGAATTTGAGTTGTGGTTATTTACGCAAGTAACAGGTAGTAAAGGTGTACAAAATAGTACATCAAATTCGTTAAAGTATAAGGTTAAAATTTTCTATATTTTCTTCGTATTAACAATAGAAATTACGTCATCTATTGCCGGACACTTAGTATAGTTGCAACCCCCTGCCAGACATTTAAAAAAATATAAAATTGTACTATCGTTATAGTATAAAATCTGAACTTTATATATGTTACTTGGGGAACTATAGAAAGATGTTACCTCCATAGCCGGACAGTTTTAATGGTTTATTCATCTGGCTAGATACTTTGAAAGTCTGCTAGATGCGAGCGCGAGGCGACAACTGTTCACCCCAGTAAGTAACCACAACTCAAATTCTATACTCGCTGATCTTTTTGAAAAACTTTTAGCTTTTGTAAAATGACAAAGGTCTGGGGCCTTATTTTTGAATCGCTCGTATGACTTAGTTTTGTCGCATGCGACTTAAGTCACACTCGTCTTCCAAGTCGCATGACGCCGATTTTCCGTATTTTTGAATCGTTTGTTTCTGGTGCTGCCAATATAAACGAAATGTTGGATTTTATCCGTTCCACGCAGAATCTAGAGAAAACTAGTAATTACCGCAACGAAAACGAAACGATATATCCATGTTTCTATTGGCTGTTACATAAATATCTTTGTTTTTGTAGAAAAGAATATCGCTCGCCATGCCATATCGCAAACGAGTGCCCTCACCCACTCCTTGCGATCGAGCGATTCAAAAATATGGAAAGTCAAATGTCGAACGAAAATCAGTAGAAACAAATCGCTCGGCACCAGTCGAGTGATTCAAAAATAGGGCCCCTGGCCGTCGTGGGCTCTTAGGCTATAAGAGAAACCAATCAAAATGTAACCAATGTTTAAGACCACTTACGATTTCACTACAATTAGGATTCGCGTTTGGCAACAAGCTTACCTTGTAGTGCATGCGGTCCAGCTTGGGCGCCAGCGGCAGGTGGTGGTGCGCGGGCAGCTGCGCCGCGCCCAGCGCCGCCGCCGCCACCGCGTCCGCGTACATGTCCGACACCGGCGACGCTTGCCACTGCGCACGTAGACAACACATTTATAAACCATTGGCCCTATTTTTGAATCGCTCGACTCCAGTCGAGCGCTCGTTTCTACTGATTTTCGTTCGACATCTCATTGTTTTGAGTCATATGTCGGACGAAAATCACTCTAAGAGAGCGCTCGACGCCTGCCGAGCGATTCAAAAATAGGGCCCCAGAGGTGCCCATACAGGCGATGAGAGGTTATAGCTGCCGCACATTGGGCCACTAGTCGCGGTCACTAAGTGCGACAATTGGCATGATGACTATTTTTTTTATTTTATCTTAATATATAAAAGAAGATACTGACTGACTCACGTATCGACGCACAGCCCAAACCGCTGGGTCTAGGGACACCAAATTTGGCACATAAGTTCCTTATTAGGTCTAGGGGTGCACTAAGAAAGGACTTTTCAAAACTCACCCCCCAAGGGGATGACACGGGGGTCCAAAGTTTGTTTGAAAGTCCCTCAGTTTCGAAGCTAGGATCTTCAAATTTTGTGTTTAGGCTAACGATTGAATATTAATATACACGTGTCTCAGCGTTTTTGAAAATTCTACTCTCGAAGGGGTAAAAAGGGGGATGAAATTGTGTATAGAAAATCCTTTATTTTTAATTAAAAATCGCTAAATTTATAATTTAGGCTTATGGATGGAACTATAACTCAAAATTTATCGTTATTATAAGTATTTTAACCCTTATGGGGATGAAATGGGGTAAATAAACCTAAAAATCGATATGGATGTCGTTCTTAGGGTTTTATGGGATGATGATTGCGTATATAACATTTATTTTAAAGTCCAACACAGTGGACATGATTTAATCCCTAAAGGGGTGTAAATGGGGTTCTAATTTTGTATTTAAAAAGAATATAAAATCAAAATTATAACTTTAAACTTTGCAGGAGCACGTTTAAAAATATATAGGCAAACATAATTTTTAGATTTTGAAAATCAACCCTTAGGAGGTAAATGGGGTAAGTAAACATAAAAATCGATATGGATGTCGTTCTTGGGGTTTTATGGGATGGTGATTGCGAAAATGACATTTATTTTGAAGTTTTGCCTCGCGAAGTTGCTCACTTGGTGGGGACCCGCCTAATCGCGTAAAAACGGCTGGCCGGATCCTGGTTGAAGGATTTTCTGTAATATGCTCGCGGACGAAGTCGCGGGCGGAAGCTAGTGTTACATAAATTACCTCTCAAAAAAAAGAAACATTGGTAAAATAATTATTTCGCTAGCATGAAAACTGCCCGAGATAACACAGTTTGAAATGCACTCAAATGGACTCACCCAAAAACGCTCCATACTAACGGCTACTCAACTATGACGTCACGCTTGAGTAGTTTGTATGCAACGCGTAGGAAATTTGTCCGGCAGCTATATCAAATATTGTAAACACAATATTTTGATAATTTGATAAACATCAAAATGGTTTCTTAGACAAATTTGCTATACATTTTACGGACTAATAGATTAGGAGGCCATAACAAATTTGGTAACGATTGCGTAAGTGGCTGACTCTGGGTTTACAGGATGCAGAGGCACTCTCTGATACTAAATATGTCAGTCTGTTTGCATGAAGTGGTTGCGTTCTTTTTAAATGCAGGCTGAAAAAAGGCTATATTTTTTTTGAAAATAAATTATAGTCCATGTTACTCGCTGATAATGTAGCTTTCTATAGGTGAAAAAAAAATCGAAATCGGTTCAGTACTTTTTGAGTTTATACATTACAAACAAACAAACAAAAAGTTAATCGCTTATACCTACGAAACGCAACCGAATTTTGGTCAGTCCTTACACAGTTCACGTGAGTACAACTAGTACTTACTTGCTGTACTATTGTCAGCCATTTACCTTATCGTTTGTTTTTTCTGATAAAGATAACACATTTTTCATCCCGCATATAAAAATAACGCAACCACTTCACGCAAACTGACTGACATATTTAGCATCAGAGAGTGCCTCTCCATCCTGTGAACCCAGAGTCAGCCACTTACGCGATCGCTACCAAATTTGTTATGACCTCCTAATATATAATTAAAGGTATTATTTATTTTAATAAATTTTATACTTTTTAAATGGACTTGTCCACTCAACTTTGAACGGTCATAAATAATACGCAATATATAAAACCAAGAGGTATACAAGCTACTCTAAAAGTTTGATATGTTTACGATTTTCATTAATATTTCGTTATTTCATTAATTAGTCATCTTCCCAATTAGTGGCTCAGTCAAGCCACTAGACGAAGCCACCAATCGCAGCCGCTAGTGACTTAGTGGCCGCCGGGAAGAAGCCGGCTTCGCGGCTGGCCGAGTGTGCGCGCGATGCGAGCCACAATCGCGGCCACGAGTAGCGAGCGCGGGCGACTCCCGCAGCTTGTGGCTCGAACGCGGCCACTCGAACGCCCGGTTTGCGCCGATATTTTACTAACCCCCTTACTAATAAAGATTGTATAGCAGCTGCATAGTTACACAGTGTTTTGTCACTTTCTTTTTAATGTCAAATTCAAATAGTTTGACAGAGAGTAACCATTGTGTAACTATACATCTGCTATTCAATCTTTATTAGTAAGGGGGTTAATGTATAAAAAAAATCGTCCGCAGCTTGTGGTCGCACTTAGTGGCCGCGACTAGCTAGTGGCCCAATGTGCGGCAACTATTAAGGTCCATCGCCTAGGATAACAGATATTTATTATGCATTTTTTTTTTCTTGTAACTAAATCGCCAAATAAGTATAAAATTATCGAACTTGCTCACAAAATTTCACGAGAATCGATTAAGGAATGCGACCTGTAGAGGAGAACAAACGGACAACCTGACGGACATACGAAAGCATTTTTGCCTAAGCAATTGAAACAATGGATTAATATTCTGGACAAATCACTCCAATCATTTAGTCCCAAACTGAAAAGCTTGTACTATTCGGAAACTGTGTGAACAGGCCCCAAAAGGTTTGATATTTATTTGAAATATTAAAAAAGTTTTCATTAAAAATATACGTGTACTGAAATAAATATACGGAACTAGCCGCATCAGTGTCCGCGTGTACCTGTATAGTGACAGTGTCGCGGTCGAGCGCGAGGTCGAGGCACGCGTACAGGCGCCAGCGCGTGTCGGACAGGAACTCGATGGTGCCCGCCAGCTGCATGAGCACGTGCCGCAGTAGCGGTATAGACCCGCTGTAGTGGATGCACAGCCGCTGCGTCACTTCCGACTGCGATAGCTCCGTGTATTCTGACGACACAGAGTAAATCTCTATTTAGCTAATTAAATTGATTTTTTTTTATTTTTTTTTTATTTTTATTACGATTTATTAGCATGCACGCAACAGAATAATACAATCAACGCCAACTGTAATAGAATTTAATCTGTCAGAAACTATAATAACGTTGTCTGCGCTTTTTGACGTTTCCGTTTCCTGTTTCGCTCGGCGCTTAGCAGCGTGCACACGATCTTTTTGTAAGACATTTTATTAATTAATAAACGCCCCATTTGCCTCAACCAACCTGCTGTTTTCATTAAAAGGACCCGCCACCACACCGACCAAAGATAATAGAACATAGAACCTACGAAAAGTCGTTCTACGAATGAATAAAAAAGTCACAAGCATGCTGTTTGTCAATTTTTTCTAAGAGTGTGATGGATGACACTAATAATTGGACTTATTAATCAACTAAAAAAAAGCGTTTTGTAATCAAGTAGTGTTCGGTGATGAGTTGACCCACTGCGCCGTACACTCACTGTTGAGGTCCTCCGGCGCAAGTATGTGGTAGTTGAAGTTCCTCTTGACGAGGATGCCCTGCAGCGAGCGCCCCGCCGCCGCGCCCTCCACCGCCAGTGACCCCATTACCTAATATACACACTACATATTGTAGTTAAACCATAGACAACGTAGCTTGAAAGTGGTGTTACCTAAAGCTGGGTACCTACTTAAGGCGGGTTCCCCACTTAAGGTCTAGAGTACTAGAGCCTCAGGTCAAGCGGCCGCCTCGACCCGCGGCTGCTCAAATGGACACGCTGCCTCGACGTGAGGCACGACTCGCCGCGAGACAATTTCTTCATCGCGGACCGAGCCTGATTTTGTCGGTTTTTGCGCGGTCGAGGTGAGCTCAAGTCGTTGCGTGTTGCGCGGCGTGGGGATGTATGACGTTGCAGTGCCGCCTTTAAATGAGACATCTTGTCACCTACAGTGATATGTTGTACCTACAGACATAGTAGAACCAAATAAGTAGGCCAACTCGAGCCTCGAGCGAGCGATACAGCTTAAACACGTAGGGCTGTCACATCGCTAGTTTATTCAATCGTCAAAAAATGCATACTCAATCTCGATACAAAATATTTTTTTCCTTGTAGGGTAAGCATCAGGGAACTATAAAACAAAGTTTTTTTTATTTTTTTGTACGTAAACCAGCGGATCTATTGACTAAAATAATGAAGATAATGTTAATTGTAATTTGACAGATGTATGTGATACATTGGCACTTTCGTTTTGACACCAATAAAAACTTACTAAAGAAAAGTAGCAATGTATCACATCTATCTGTCAAATTACAGTTTACATTAAATTCATTGTTTTCAGGAACTGACTACGATGTTTTCCTTGCCTACGTCATGTTATGTGATTTGAAAACTTACAGTCGAAATAGGATTAATTAAAACGTGGCTTTACTAAATAATATTTATTCAAATAAAATAAAATGATTATGAAATTTTATTTTTTACACTGTTAACTGTTTCTTACTTTTTCATTTACCTACACTAATCTTTAAATTTGGAAATTGAAAACTTTCCATAATAGGCATTAAAAGTACTTTTTCCTGTAGGGATTTATGTTTTTTAACAAAATTACACAATTGTTATAAAAAGAAAATTCGTCTGTTTCGACAAGGTGCGTGAGCGCGAGCGGGATTACGTACGGCGCAGCCATGTCTGTTGCACCTTTATCACCTTTAAATTTTGTCAGTGTGTGCGTGCGACGACGCATACGTACGGGCGCGCCCACATACAAACCGCGTTCGTGCGTATAATGAGTAAGATGACTTACTTATTTGGTTCTACTATGCTACAGATATCTTGTCACCTACTGAGAGATGTCGTCACCTACAGAGCTACCTCACTTTATCCGTTTTGTCGCCGCGGAAGGTGAGTGCGATTTGTTGCGTGTTGCGCGGCGTGTGGATTGTGATGCGGCCGCGGTGCTCTCGTTGTAGAGCCGCCTTTAGACGAGACATCTCGTCGCCTACAGAGATATCTCGTCACCTACAGAGCTACTAACTACTCGTCACATCTCGTCTGTCACCTACAGACTTACTGAACTACTACTACTACAGTACAGAACTATTATCGTGACCCACCTTGGCCGTCTTGTCGCCGCGGAAGGTAAGCGCGAGTTGTTGCGTGTTGCGCGGCGTGTGGATTGTGATGCGGCCGCGGTGCTCTCGTTGTAGAGCCGCCTTTAGACGAGACATCTCGTTCTGCTCGCCGTGGACTAGTACCTGAACAGATAATAGATTAACGTTACTCAGAAATCGCAAAAAAGACTTCATATGCGACGACTTTTTGGGAGATGAAGTCCGAGCGTGATAAAGTTTAACTTAAATCTACTCTCTGATACTCTAAGATCATGCCGTGTCCGCCGTCTGCGTAAGTTATAAATGACAATGACACTGATAATATGAACCTTTTCTATAAGCAGAGACAATATTATCATGTATGTACACAGACAGTGTAGTTTCGATAAGTAATGGATACGAGGTTCGTTAACAGCTAAATGTCTGTGTGTGTGTGTGTAGTCTACAGACATCTTGATCGGCAGCTTCTGCCCTGTGTGTGTTGTGCTTACTACATGAGGCGGCATGAGTATGTTGATGAACTCTGAGGTCTGCTGGTAGTCTGTGTGCGCGGAGAAAAAGATGTAGTCTACAGACATCTTGAGCGGCAGCTTCTGGCCCTGTGTGTGTGTATATATGTGTGTGTGCTTACTAAATGAGCCAGCATGAGTATGTTGATGAACTCGGAGGTCTGCTGGTAGTCTGTGTGCACGGAGAAAAAGATGTAGTCTACAGACATCTTGAGCGGCAGCTTCTGGCCCTTTGTGTGCATATGTGTGTGTGCTTACTAAATGAGCCGGCATGAGTTATGTTGATGAACTCGGAGGTCTGCTGGTAGTCTGTGTGCACGGAGAAGGAAATGTAGTCCACAGACATCCAGAGCGGCAGCTTCTGGCCCTGTGTGTGTTTATGTGTGTGTGTGTGCTTACTACATGAGGCGGCACGAGTATGTTGATGAACTCGGAGGTCTGCTGGTAGTCTGTGTGCGTTGATAAGGAAATGTAGTCCACAGACATCTTGAGCGGCAGCTTCTGGCCCTGTGTGTGTTTATGTGTGTGTGTGCTTACTACATGAGGCGGCATGAGTATGTTGATGAACTCGGAGGTCTGCAGGTAGTCTGTGAGCGCGGAGAAGGAGATGTAATCAACAGACATCTTGAGCGGCAGCTTCTGACCCTGTATGTGTGTGTGTGTGTGTGTGTGTGTGTGTATGTGTGTGCACTTACTACATGAGGCGGCATGAGTATGTTGATGAACTCGGAGGTCTGCTGGTAGTCTGTGTGCGCGGAGAATGAGATGTAGTCTACAGACATCTTGAGCGGCAGCTTCTGGCCCGACATCGACGTGATCTCTTCTGGTTCCGACAGGATCGTCTTCGCGAGGGTGCCCTCCACGCAGTACCCTGCAGGATAACCAGGATGGTCAGTGTGCAGATATGCTTGATTCTTCATTAGCTTAACTATAGCATTCTATGGCGGTATAATGTCAATTTAAAAAGCAAAAGATTTTTATCAACAATAACGTAATTTAAGGAATAAAAACAGACTTGCAGCACCTTTCAGTAAGTTACATTTAGTGAGTTCAAGAGCTTACCATATTGTCAATAAAAATATATAATAGAATACCAAAAGAAATCCGAGATATACAAAAAGAAACTCACTTTTATAGTAAACTTAAGGATTTTTTAATAGGAAAATGTTTTTATACTTTAACAGATTTTTTAAGTTACTTAATCTATAATGTTATTTACCTATTCTCTTTTGCAAGTAGTTAAATTGCAATTTACCCTTACAGGGTCATGTTTATGGTACCAACTATTTACTTTGTAAGATCTTTGTAACCAACATGTTGCAAATTGCAATAAACAATATGACTATGACCTCGATTTCACAATTAAAGATTAGGCAGAACTTGGAAGAAAATTCTGCTAGCTTTCACAATACAAGTATGAACAGCAAAAAGTGACCTCAGATTTACAGAAGACACATTAATAATGTCGTTTCTGTCAGTGAGTAGTACCTAATTCTGCCGGCTCTTGTCGTATTAAAGGTTTCATAAAAACTTTGTAACCTGTTTTAAAATAAATTAAAATAATTCAAGTCTTTACATTTTTCGCTTTCCAAAACTTTCCAAAAGTACATCTACATTCACAAGCTACCTTGACCACCATTAGATGCTTCCATCCATCCATCCATAAGCCATTTCTAATGTCCCCACTGCTGGGGCACCACGCGGGCCGATCCGATTGGTGGGTGTTAAGGACTGCAAATGCACCCGGGAAACGGCTAAACGTGCCTTCCGAAGCACGGAGGAGCTCTAGATAATAATTTTTTGGTCACCCATCCCATGACCGACCCTTGCGAAAGTTGCTTAACCTCCGCAATCGCTGGGCCAGGCGCTAAACCACTGCGCCATCGAGGTCCTTATGATTGTTGAATTGAAATTGAATATTATATGCTTAATCAACAAAAATCTTGGAAAACAGCAATGTGACTCACCAGCGATGATGACGCCGTTTTTAGGGTCTGTGCACCAGGACTCGAACAGCTCGCGCGACAGCCCCGACTGCATCATGCCCGGCGACGCCATGATCACGCACGGACCGATGTCATCGAAATGGTCGATACCCTGTATCAATAGATCATCATCATATTAGCACACCCCGGGCACTCCATACAAGCGTCAACTACCTATTACACAGACGCTACACAGTGACCTTTTTGCACACGCGCAACTGTGTGCGAGCTATTGAATGAGCACACGGATCGGCACACGGAACTCGCGCGGAGGGCGCCGGTGGGGTGAGGTAATTAATTGTGGGGCGGGGCGGAGTGTTTCCTTTGTGTACGGTAGTACTTATATCTATTCTGTGGTATTAGAGAAACACATACTCTTATCATCAAAGGTCCGTATTTATAAACTGCTTTCAACGTTGAGAGCTATCTTGAGTTGAGATCATACCTGAGATGCTGTTTCTATAAGAAAAGCATCTCAAGTATGATCTCAAGATTGCTCTCAACGTTGAGAGCGATTTATAAATACGGGGCTAAGAGTAGGTGTCTCAGAGACACCTGAAACCTGGGGTTCTCAAAGTAGTGCCGCGAGCGTATGCCAGGGGTGCCGACACATTCCTTAATTTTTCAAAACATATTCTGCACTCTCAACGTATGCTTACAAACAGATACAGGAGCAAACTTTCAGCGTCAAGTGATTTAAGGGTAAAGTTGACAATACTTCCAATAAACTTTAAGGAAATAATTAAAAATTAATTAAAACAGTTTCACTCTTCGCATTAAAGTGCATTGTGTTTTCTTCCTAAGTAGTATGAACCACTTTAAAGAGTTACACGTAATTGCAAGGCCAAAAAAGTCGTTGCTTTTGGTTTTTTTTCTGAATAGTTCTGAATTCGTGAACAAATGAGAATAAAACTGAACTTTCTAACTGCATGTAACCAGAGTAGGTCAGCCTCGATTTTCTTTAGCACAAAAAGGCTGCACCGGTGAAAAAAGTTTGGGAACCCCTAGGGAGAGAATCTAATCTAAACAATAAAAGTTGAAAGTAGATAAAAATCAAATTACATAAAAAAAATAAAATTTACACACATGGTGAATTGGTGATACAGATATAATCATCTACTAACATAAGTGATCCCAAAATAGTTTTCATTCATTTAGTCATTGAGCGCCGTATTCAAGGTTAAATCGGTTTAGCCATTTATTTGAGATGTTTACCGATATTTCTAAAATAGTTGCTACTAAGTATTATTAAATTTTCTAATACTTATCTATATGAATGTGTATTTGTGGGCTTGTAACATAAATTTAACTTAAAATGGAAAATTAAATTAAGTAAAATCTTATTATCTAAACTAAATATTTAATTACTGATAAACATTTTTCACGTGTTCAAATCCTACAGACGAGATTATGTAATTCTTACTCATATTGATTAGATTATTGAGCCTTAATCGGGTAAATTTTTAATCTCTGCGGTAGTCAAATGGAATGGAATAGCAAATCAGTGTGTGAATCGAGTGTGGTGCCGGCCGGTCGCCAGATAGGTAAATAACTATTTACTTATTTAGTTAGTTTTGTAATTAAATTATTCGTAATAACTGATTGCAGCTTATTTGATAGTAATATATTTCACATTAAATTTATAAACTGTTTGAAGATTTGATGTTTTATAAAGATGCCGGTTTAGTATAAGTGCTAAAGTATATAAGGAAATCATGTTTTGAAAATAAGTTTACATAGTTCATAACTTTACACTTAATTTGGTTGCGTAGGAACGAAAAAGAAACATTTGACCAAAACCAAAACATAGTTTTCTATTACTAACCTCAAAATAATTTAAGCTTTGAGGTTACAAGAGAACTTTGATCAGTCTATTATAAAATGCTAAGAATTTGTGCCTCATTTATGAACTTTGTCAGTCTGTGGGTTAAAAACGGTGCTGAGTTTTAACAGAAGTTCAAGTCAGTATCAACCCATTCTAGTTCCATCATACTAGTTTTAAACATAGGATTATTTTATTTTTCTCGTATTTTAAATGTGAAAGGAACTGCTATTGCTATGTCTTTTTGTTAGGTACGTTTTTCACGCCTAAACCGCTACGCCAAAAGCTGTTGGTGTCGATTCGATTGACAACGACTTAACTAAATCGACAGGAATAAACTAAATTTAGTTTTTATCTTTTTCTGTATCGAAACGACGTGAACAGAATGCTAAAATGAAGTAATTGGATCGACGCCAGTATCTAATAAAATCAAGAACTAAATCGTATCCTCAGCCATGTTGCCATCGTGGGCCAAGCAGCGCCTGGTGCAGTGGCTGGAAGACCACCGAGAGCTGGTGGTGCTGGTGTTCTGCCTGCCAGCCAGCTTCCTGTTCACTGTGCTGCTGCAGATAAAGGCGTGCATACGCGCCGCCACCAGCGACCCCAAGCGGCACGACGGCGCCGTTAGGAAGATACAAGCGCAGGTAACCACGGGCAACTTAGATATCGACAAATGACTAACCTCTTATATGTTGTCGTTTCCTTTTTTTATAGTTAATGGGTTTGCTCTTGAGCCCAGTCTAGCCCGAAAGCAAAGACAGGGTCTACGATGGAGCGAGCTTGCCCAGAAGGTGCCTGTTCACTCTGGCCTTGAAAAGAGTCAGGTTGTATGCGCTCGGAAACACAGACGCCAGCAGGGAATCCCATTCCTTAGCTGTGCGCATTATAAACGATGGTGAGTAGCGTTTGGTACGCAGAAGAGGTATATCAACCAGGAACGGGTGGTAACCTGCAGTGCGTCTGGACTCTGGATGTGTGATGGTAGATAGGAGAAGGTGGAATGAGCTCATGCAGCTCTTGAGCACACTCGCCGAAGTACAGTCCTCCATTTAAAAAAATCGCCAATATATGTCTATATTATAGCAACTGCAGTTGCTATATCATAGTAGCTCAGTTTTTCAATAAGTACACTAGTTTCACTAACATTTCTCTTAAAAGAAAGCCTTATCGAATAAAAGAAAAACTTTTACGCTAGGGCCTACAATAGTGACGAAGATTGGGATCCAAAAACTCATTCGACATTATAACATCCTTTCCAGGTGCAACAATGGAACAAACAGCCGCCCAGCGAGCGTCGTCTCCTCTGCACTTCCCGACCCAACTGGCAGTCCCTATCCACCACATTCTTCCAAAAGCACCTGCATCACAGGGTAGCTATCCCCCTTCATGATATCTTAGAGCTGGACGAAAGGAACATGACTGTGAGGGTGGAACCCATGGTCACTGTTGGGGAGATTACGGAGTATCTCATACCGAAGGGATACACTTTAGCAGTCACAATCGAGCTGGTTGATGCTACTTTAGGAGGTAATGCTATTTGATTTCAACACAAATTTCTTGAAATACCTGTAGCAGTTCCTTAATGTTGCTTATTCTGTCTTGTAATATAGGATGTACAGTGGCGATCACATCAGTCGATTTTATACAAACGAGGTAATTTTAAAGCTTTGGTTCTCCGCCAAGGATTGACCTAACTGTGATCTGATGATGGCCATCTAGGGAGTAAATGGAGGAGATTCAGATCGTTATAAACCCAACTGTTTTGATCAGCATTCTAAGAGATATAAGGGTATGTTTAAAAAAACCGCGAAATTCACTTATAAATGTATGGAAATCCTAAAACGGAAAACTTTGATCCTTATATCTCTTAGTATGCTGATCAGATCAGTTAGGTGTGTATAGAGGTCTGAATCTCCTTCATTCAGTCAATCCCTGGATGGCCATAATCAGATCAGAGCTAGGCCAATCCTTGGCAAAGAACCAGAAAGGCTTCAAAGTTACCTTGCTTGTATACAAATAGACTAACTGTATATAGGATAAATGGATCGTAATTTAAAAGTATTGTCTTTGCTAAAAGCCACATTTTTTTATCATAAAACTTTCTTGAACTCTAATATTTCATTATTGTAAGAACATATTATGATTGTAAAGCACATTAAAACTGTAGCCTTATTTTATTTTAGGTCTCGCCTTCGGCACCGGCATGTCAACCCATTCTCACAAAGTTGGCCTCTACCAAGAAAACATCACGAGCTACGAGGTGGTTCTCGGAGACGGCTCCTTGGTAACAGCCACCGCTGACAACGAGTACGCAGACTTATACAAGGCTCTCCCTTGGTGCCACGGCAGCTTGGGTTTCCTAGTAGCTTTGACACTCAAAATAGTGAAGATCAAGCCGTATATAAAGATCAAATACATCCCTGTACTAGGACAGAAGAACTACTGCGATATGATTAGGGAACTGTCAGGTGCGAATGAAGCATCGCCGAAAAACCACCCTGATTATATCGAAGGCACTATTTATAGCAAAGATGAGGCTGTCCTGATGGTAGGAGATTATTCAGACTATGACAGCAGGTTTCCTGTCAACTATTGCTCCAGTTGGCACAAACCCTGGTTTTACAAGCACGTCGAAACGTTCCTCAAAAAAGGAGAAGGGGTGGAACTGATACCGTTGAGAGACTATTTGTTGAGGCATAACCGCGCGATATTCTGGGTAGTGGAAGACATGTTGTCATTTGGTAACAACCCTATGTTTAGGCTTTTATTCGGCTGGTTACTACCTCCTAAACCAGCGTTCTTAAAATTCACTACAACGCCAGGAGTGAGAGCGTATACATTCACGAAGCAAGTGTTCCAAGACATAGTTTTGCCTATAAATGAATTGGAGAAACAAATAGAAATAGCGAGCGTTTTGTTCGAGAAGTTCCCGTTGTTAGTGTACCCCTGTAAGGTTATTGATCACGGTCCATCGACGGGTCAGCTTAAGCGGCCGGACGCGAAGTATCTAGTCCCTGGTACTAATTACGCGATGTATAATGATTTGGGGGTTTACGGAGTTCCTGAAAAGGTTAAGGAGAAGAAACCGTATAATCCAGTAGATGCAATGAGAAAGATGGAGAAATTCACGAGAGACGTAGGCGGGTTTTCGTTCCTGTACGCTGACATATTTATGACCAGGAAGGAATTCGAAGAAATGTTTGATCTGTCGCTGTATGAGGTCGTGAGGACGAAGTATAAGTCAGAAGGGGCCTTTCCGCATTTGTATGACAAGGTGAAGCCGGAAATTGACGTGTTTGCGATTGGAGAGGATAATGCTATTCAAGGAAATTAATTACGGGTATCTAAATATAGTTCTTAAAGTATACGTAGCAGTTTTATTTCTTAACTTTTGTTTCTTGCTAGAAATTCTTTGGCCTTGTTATGTTTTTGACCAATTAAAAAAACCTAAAATTTTAAATTTTTTAATAGCTTATACTAATTATCCGCAACTTCACTCGACGCACACTCCGCGCACTCCATACAAACGCCGCGTTTCAACTACCTATGACACAGACGTGAGACGCTACACAGTGACGTTTTTGCACACGCGCAACTATGTGCGTGAAGAGCTATTGAATAAGCACACGAACTGGCCTACGAACTCGCGGGGCGCGGTGAGGTAATTGATTGCGGGGTGGGGCGGAAAGTTTCCTTTCCGTACGGTCGTACTTATATCTATTCTGTGCTCGAGGTTCCGAGAATCGACATCCAAGCACCTAGCAAAGTAAATTAAAAAAAAAAAACATATAGTAGTAAACTTGCCTCAAAATGGATGTGGCCACATAACATACATGCATAGGAGTTGTTGATGGCGATCTGTCGACGGATGTGGTCGTCCATAGCGTTCATGTACGTCTATACCTTACCTTCAAGTTGGATATGTGTCGGAACACGAAGGGGTTGTTGATGGCGATCTGTCTCCGAATGCGGTCGTTCATGGCGTTCACGTACGTCTGGTACACGGCCATGCACTTCTTAGCCAGCGACGACGCGTAGTAGATCGGGATATCTTGCAGCTCCGGGTGTAAGGACCAGTACTCGTCTAGAGGAAAAAATATAAATTTGTTTATTTAATATCGATGCGATTCATAGCCACACAAATTAAACGACTTTAAAGAGAGATTAAAGTGAGTAATAAAAATCATAGTTAACTTTTTTATTTGTTTATATAAACAACTTTAATTGCGCAATGGAAATCACATGTCAACTAATGAACTTTTTATGACTTGAAATTATGATTGCTGGCTTATATCCAGCTCGGAGGACCAAAAAAGTTTGACACAATCGAAACTCTATAAAAAAATTGCTAAGTGTATTGAAGTGGTAAAGTAAATACATAATGGTAGACCTATAGAGTTGCTACCGAACGTTTTGGCACCATTTTGTTGAGTTCAGTTCGTCGGATATTTTAATTATTTGCAAATTGATCCATGTGTCTTAAAATTCGTGTAATTTTGTGTTACAAGTGTCTAATAATTGAAATAGGCGCGATCTCGGTTGTGTGAAGCTGAGACTTTTATTGTAGTGGTGGCTACCTTGGCAGAACTTACCGAGTAAGCTGTCTTGATATACTTGGTGCCAAATGCGCACACACATAATATGTAATATTATATTATCATAGGTATAAAGTAAAAGTATGATGGAGGAGCGGATATTCCTGGCACAAGTATCTTTATACTTTTTTAAGTATAAAGATACTTTAACTAATTAAACTACTACTAACTACTACTACTTAAACTAAATAAACCTTTTGGTTTATCCAGCACATTGTTTAATTTTACATACCTTGTGAAGAAATAAATATATTTTTATTTTATTATTTATTAAATGCTCCAAGCAGCATTTGAATGCGACGCACCCGGCATTCTAATGCAAACCGAAACAATATCACTGAACCTTATCCAACACTTGAAACTGGGAAAAGTATTCCCAGAAGAGGAGAGAATGGGGATGGCCACGCAAAGTAGGTGGCAACTAATTTTAGATGGCACTGCGTACTTTGTTCCTAAGACAGTAGACATTTGGCTTGTAAGTAAATACCTATTTACTTTGTGGTATTTTTTTACCAAAAAAGACCCATTATCCCTAAATGGATATAAAAGACTCTTCTACAATGCAAATGTAAAGTAAAAGTTTTGACAGTTCTCGTGGTAAAAGCGTACGTAGCGCCATTTTGACAGTTGCCTTCCCATTGCCAAAACAAATTAAGAAGAATAAGAGTACTTACCCAATATGAGCAGCAACTCTTGAGCGCGGCCGAGAGCGAACACAGGGATGAGACAGCGCCCCCCGCGCTGGACTATCTCGCTCACGAGCCCCGTGAACCGACTCTCGCGCTCCTCTCGCTTCTCGTGGATGTGCGTGCCGTACGTAGATTCCTAGGACACACAAGCAAGGCGTGGTTACTAATACAGATACTAGTGGCTTATGCGCTGTAGACCTCGCTTTAACATATCTCCGCCATTTTGAAAAATTTCGAAAAACTGAATTGACAAAAAAAATCTATACCGGGTGTAACAAGTTAAAAGACCTTACGAAGCCGAGGTCTAAGTATTCTGCCCATCATCAGGACCATTTCTGTTCAAAATTATTACTGGGAAACGGTTTTAATTTTTGGTGTTAAAAAAGCATTGTATACTTTACTACGCAATGTAACGCGTACAACAGACCGCGCCTGCGACTGTATGCCACACAACTGTATGCGGCCGAGTTGAAAGCGTTTATGTGCGTGGCCGTGTTCATGAGATACATTGAGTGATGACGTTACGAAATACTAAAAATTTTGATAATGTTTCTTTGGACAAAAATTAGGATAACGAATAAAAAAGATTTCATAAAAAATTTTTTTTTTTTACTTTGACCTTCAATAACTTCGAAGATATTGATTTCCTAGGTATAGTCTAAAAGACAAAAATGATCCTGATGATGCGCGGAATGCGTGGACTTCGGCTTCGTTAAGGGTCTTGTTACACCCGTTATAATTATCAAACCTGCCCCCCTAGCACGATCACCGAAACGCGATATGATATAGCGATTTATCACGTCAAAAGATCATTAACTATAATAATAATAATAATAATATAACAAAAGACAATGGATTTTGATGGTGGAGTGTCAATAAAACGTTATTTCACGTGATATATCGGGTCATTTTGAACTTACCATCCAAATTTTAAGGATGTATCCAGTCCATAAAACTAAACAACTTTCTCTAAGAAACATGGTGTCACGCCAGAAAATTTTGGTCATCCCATACTAAATTGATCACGTGATCACTTTGATTTGTATGGAAAGTCGATTTTTATTTTACATATTTGACCATGTGTTCCTTAGAGAAAATTATTCAGTTTCATGGACTGAACATCTTCAAAATTTGGATGGTAAGTTCAAAATGACCCTGTATGTATATTGTGTTTCGGTTGTCATGCTAGTGGGGCTGCTCACACACAAGAATCGGTTGAGAAATGCGGCCTGGGGCTGTATTATGACCTCTTATTTCCAGTCAGTTTTCTGACTAGCTATCAATGTATCTCTTTTATTTGCTATACAGAGAGAAAGAGATGTCACTACAGCAATTTATAAACCTGGCAGGTTTTAAGAGCTCGTAATACGGCCTCTGTACAGGAGAACAAACAGACAGCCGGACAGAGCATTTTTGTCCAAGTTGAAACAGAGACGCTTCAATGATACATACTGTTATCAAAACATCCGGATGAACAGTGGGTATTTCAGCCGCCATCAAATGTCGATCTTCTTGCCTGGAGAAGTCGCCAGTGTACAGAACCTACAAACATAATAAATATTTTAATTGTTATTTATTATAAGAGGTTTACCTATAAATGCAGATTTAAAGCTTGCAGGGAATGATAACGTTATTTTTAAATGTAACATTATTTCCTACCTTTTTTACCGTTAATTTTAACATTAACGTTATGTCAATAAATAACGTAAATTTTAACGTTATTTTAACGAAATTTATGTTATTTTAGTAAATAATATTAATTTTAACATTATTTCTTACTTTTTGTTACCGTTACTTTAAAATTAACGTTATTCCAACATTATTTTTTTACCGATAATTTTACCAGTACCATGGACGAAATATATAGGACCGACAATCACATACTTCAAAATGTAAACTGTTGTTTAGTTCCAAAAGTTGTGACAGATGTCCCTACGTGTTCCGTTTGGAACAAATTCGTGACTTTTTAAGGAGCGTTCCCACGGCCTGCCTGTGGACGGGCCGCGCCGAGCCGAGCCCGTCTGTCTACCCGCAGGTCGTGGGAACCGACAACGTCTGGCGCGCCTGGGCGCGCCGGGGCTCGCCGGGGCCTGTGCGGAGCGTTCCCACGGCGCGCCGGCGCCTGCCGCGACGCGCGCCCTGCGCGGCGTCACAGTTTAATAAAATAGTGAAATACAGTAGGTTTAGGTATGATAAAAGTCAAGTTTTAAATGGCGGCCATTCCAACATAGACATAGACACCCCAACATGTGGGTGTTTTTGTCGATGAAATTAGATGTATTTCACGCCTTTGAATTGTCGCTACTTCGAGACCAAAGGCACTGTACATTCAGAAGGAATCGAAGCTAATTTGTTTCTTCTTTCAATTTGTGTAGGTAGGTTTTTCGCATTTTTTTGGTTTTTTGTTTTCATTGTTAGTTTTGGTTACCAAGGTATTTGATTGCTTAGAAATTGATTTCGCGGTGAAGATAGACCGTATAATAATATGGATTCTAAAATATTACGATACACGACAGCACTTCAATCAAGTTATACAATTAAACTGCGAAAACAACATTTATTACTCAGGGCATAAAGGCGGTCTCAAGGTCAACATAGACCAAAAAAGAACGGCCTGAGGTGCCTCATGTGTACAGTGAACTGCACGTCAGACTATACATGTTGACCTTGACATGACATTTAATTAACAAATTAACTAATCCACAGATAAAAAAAATACCTGCCTGGAAAGTCCGAAAAAAAGATTAAGTATTAGTAGGTACCTTAAATATTTTTTATACAGTTCCTTTGGTCTTGAATTGGCGATGGTTTGAAGGCGTGAAATACACCTCATTTTAATATTCTTAGTTATTTTTCTATAATTCGAATGCACAAGGATGTTATCTACAAAACGAATCTAAAATTTCATTGCTGTGTTGTATATTTCGAGAGTTGTTGTTGTTTGAATATGACCCTAAGCACTAAATGTTAATTTTCGAAAATTAATAAAAAACAAAACTCATAAAAATTGGATTTAATCGTTTGATGAGATTTGTATTCATTCATATTTGTCCATTTTCAAAAATAATAATTTTTGGTTAGGTACGTAAGATGGTAAGGGTCATATTCAAACAACAATAACTCTCGAAATATGAACCGACTTATGGTGTAATTAGGTATTTCAAGGACGGCCGAGTTACAGTACTGATAGATATCATTACTGTGACGCACGGCAGATGCCGACGGGCGGCAGGCGCCGGCGGGCCACGCTCCGCGCCGCGCCGCGCCGATCCTTCGAGCAACAAAAGCTTCGTTTGTCACGAAGGGAGAAGCCTTAGCGATTATTACTCTATTCAAATTATTCTGGCATTTTTTGCGGGGGGGAGGGAATGCACACAAGTGCAGTACCGCATACCCACATACAAAAACAACACTGTAATGACGACACTCACACATAAAAAATAAAACAAAATAGCAAAAATTTGTGTACGGATGAGTCACACATGGAATTATGACACGTTTTTGACATAAAGGGCTGGGCTCAACTGTCGATGCAGCAATATCGATACGGAAAAAGGAATAAAGGTTAAAAACTCAATCATTTTACGATGGGGTGAATAACAACAAAGAGGTCATTTTTATACGCTTGAGCTTTATACAAAAAGTTCGAGAGTGTAGGTGATTGGGTTGGGACTTATGTGTACCCAGGGAACTTGGGCTCAGGCTGCTGACACTGAACATCGCTCCATGACAGTACTGCCATCTGCACACCCAACAATTTGAATTTTGACCGACCGTTGAATAAAAAAATAGCAAACTGATTTTGATAATGTCGTCAATATAGTAAAATATATCATTATTTTTCTAAGAAACTGTACATTCAATGTCTCAAAAATGGCTCCATCATCCCTGATTTATCATAATATGATACCTCATTCGAGGTGGTATATTGAAGGAGATATGACTTTTTTTCTGAAGTGCGGCGGCGCGAAACTTTGAATGCCAACCCCCCTTACCTGCCAAGGTCTATACCATCAGTCTGGTACGATATTCAGTCTGCAAAAATTCAAAGTATATACAGGCTGATGGTCAACTATAAATACTAAGTAAAAAGTACTGCTAGGTACCTATTTGTTTTCTCGGAGTTAATCTACGAACAAACAGTCAATGGTAAAAAGTAGAGTACACAACTCGTGAAAAAAAAACTCATCTCGGTTCTTTGTATAATACTTACGGCTATTTGCACTAAACTTAAGAATCGCATAAATCTTTCCTAACTGCAACTCGACCAAATTAAAACGGTGTCATGAACTTAGCTGTCATGCAGCTATCATGCCCATAATTATCTTGCTCGAGTTGTAAAGTCCATTCGTTTAGATAGTGTCGGTACACCCGCAAGCACTTGTGTTCGGAGACAGGAATACCGGTAAGTTTTTGGTAACGTAATAGAAATAACGTTACTGATAACGGTAAAAATAGCGATGATTCAAGCAATAGTTTAAGCTTATTAAGTGTTTTATACTTAAATCCAAGTTTTAGAAATGTATTGACATTTCGCAGAGTCATACGTTTAGACGGAAAGTCCGTATTATTAGCTTGTAAATTTTCCAGAATCGTGTCTAGTGTCGGTAGTTTTTTTTAGCATAAAATCTGTATACTGTTCGGACGTACTACATCACATTCAAAGTCGTCCGTTTTCGATAGTGGGATTCTTCCGTTTTTACGTTTTTTGGTGTTAATGGGCCTATTTTTAATATTATCCCGACACTACTTCTTGGTATCCCCACTATTTTTGAAGTATCTCTGATAGATGCAGACAAACTGATTTCAACGCAATGCCGATGGACATTGATCATAACTTGTTTACATGTTTTACAAAACACCCGTATTTTTTTTGGTTCACTTAAAGTTTCAACTTGAGGCATTTAACTGTCCTTCCAAGGATGAAAAAATATTTTCAGTATACGTAGCAGAGTCAACAAACACAAGCTTTCACTACGGCGGCGCTTCGATGCAAACTGCCAAAATACAAATTGACTTGCGGGTGTACGCCGCACGCGGTATCCTTTGTTTATGCGGCGGCATCCTTTGACAAGAAGCGGCACGTGCAAAGGCGGCGCGATAAAAGGGCGACACTATCTAAGTGAATGCGCTTTACTTAGGAAAAGACTAGGCGATTCTTAAGTTTAATGCAAACCGTTAGTCCCTCGAACTAAATTCCCTTTTTATTCACTTGTTGTATAATCTACTATTTCGACATTTATTTCGCGATATCTGTCGCGCTCACATCAGTGCAGAGCAAATCATGCAAAAATCTCGCAAATGAATTTGACGCAGAATCAGGGCCAGATTGACCAACACTTTATCGACAAACATTATTTAACGGTAACATCACTAAGCTGCCCATCGGCGAGAACTCGGATTTATCTAGCGACAGATCTGAAATTTGTACGGACGAGCCATGGACTAGCAGACCCGATGTCACTGAACAAATTTGACAACTAATCAAGAATAAATTATACGAATTTAATGTTTAAATGTAAACAAATAGCAATAATACGATAAAAATTTACTTTTATGTGAAATGTAACACCGTCTTTTTGTATACTTGATGTTCAAGATCTCTTTTAACAGCAAAAAACTCATCAATTCGACATTTTAAACAGAGCAGCGTTCACATGCGCGACTGGACTCGGTCTAGAAAGAAATCCGGGCGCAACTGGTTTTACTAACGCGTATGCCCATTTGGGCTTGTACTTCGGCAGAGGGGAACGCTTCGTATGGCTTCTCTTTCTGTAGAAGCCCGTCTTACTCTAAGCGCCGATCCTTTGAAGTTACCGACACCCGATGGATCGGGCAGACGACGGCGCGCCGCGGCAGACGTCAACGGACGCGTCGGTTCCCACGACGTGCTGGCTCGGCCTGATCTGTGACACCACGGGTCGTAGGAACGCTCCATTACCGCACGCAAGCATACCCTTGCAGCACAAACCGAGCATGCTATTCGAACGTAAACCGCTCTACAAGTATTCCACTAGATGGCGCTGTGTAATGAATGATAGCTTTTTTTAAATTTTGATATTTAGTAAATGATAACAAAATTAAATAAAAAAAGTACGTAGGTACTACGTTAGAAAATAATAAATTGTGTATGTATTAAAAAGTGGTTTTACAGTAATAAAAAATAAAAAATGCTGACACTTGGAAATTTTAATATTTAGTAAATGATAACAAAATGAAATACCTAACACAAAAGTAGTAAGTTCCTACCTACCTATACTAATACGTCAAAAAATATTGATCAAAAATATGAATTAAAAAATGGGTCTAGACTAGAGCTAGACTTGAGTACCTACAAACATGGACGAATTTTATGAAGACTTGTTGGTAGGTAACCTTGTTAGGTATGTAGGACCTATCTGCCTATAAGTTGGTAGGTACCTATTATTTTACTGTACCTAGTGTACCTACCTACGTAAGTTACCTAGGTACCTAAATGTTGTAATATTGTTGTAAGTAGGTAGGTATTTAAGTATATTTTTTGTATAAGTAGGTACCTAGGTAACTACTTCCCTATGTGAAATATATTACAGAAAACATAACTAGGTATAGGTACGTATTTGATTTACCTACCTACATAAAAACTCACATCATAAAATAGTAGGTAGGTAGGTACTTATTTATAATAAAAATGGTAAGTAGGTTCCTAATATTTTTTTTTATAATTAAGTATGTAAGTAAGTTTAATAATATTATACAGGTATTTGCGACTAGCGAGCCAATCAATCAGCACTAAATCACTCTCAAGCCTCAATTACACTATTTCAAGACTGTCTTGAAATCGAAGAAGACCGCGCATTTACACCACACAATTTATCACACGTTCGACCGCGCTTACTGTCACAGTAAAAGAAAAGGAAGTAAGTCTCTAAAAAGTATATTTTTCAACGTAGTAAAACTGTGGTAGTATTGTTTTGGAGTTATTTACAGTGTTAATTTATACAAATTGATTGATTATGAGAAGATAATTATAATATCTCGTTTTATAGAACGTGTTACAAAAAAACCCTAATGCCGAATATAGTAGATAGGGACCATCAAACTGAACAACTTTTACTATTGGCCCAACTCCGAAATCACGAAAAAAAAAACTGCTGTTACTTACAAAACTTAATAACAAAAATATTAAAGTGTATGAAACAGCTGATTTTATTTTCGCGATCTCTATCCTTACTTCAACCTACGAACAAAAGATACTTTGTTCGTAGTATAAAACAAAGTCGCTTTCTCTGTCCCTTTATTTATCCCTATGTATGCTTAAATCTTTAAAACTACGCAACGGATTTTGATGCGGTTTTTTTAATAGATAGAGTGATTCAAGAGGAAGGTTTATATGTATAATACATGGTGTCAAATTCCACACTTAATAACGTAACGGAACCCTAATTTTTAGGGTTCCGTACCCAAAGGGTAAAAACGGGACCCTATTACTAAGACTTAGCTGTCCGTCTGTCTGTCTGTCTGTCACCAGGCTGTATCTCATGAACCGTGATAGCTAGAAAGTTGAAATTTTCACAGAAGATGTATTTCTGTTGCCGCTATAACAACAAATACTAAAAACAAAATAAAATTAATATTTAAGGGAGGCTCCCATACAACAAACGTCATTTTTTTTGCCGTTTTTTGCTCGTTATTAATAACGACAACAGGCAGACAGTTGAAATTTTCACAGATGATGTATCTTTGTTGCCGCTATAACAACAAATACTAAAACCAGAATAAAATTAATATTTAAGGGGGGCTCCCATACAACAAACATATTTTTTCCCGGATTTTTTATCTAAATCGGAACAAACCCTCCCTACACCAATACCTACTTGTTACTTAGCTAATTCTGAATAGTTTAATATAGGTACTATGGGCAACAGCGTCGCTTAACCAGTTTGCAACAAAATTCGTGTGCGCGCGTATCGCCCCTACACGAACTAAACGTATGGTTGTGACGGCGTGGCGTGCAAGCGATTTTAACCTTAGCAGTGGTTAAGCGACGCTGTTGCCCATGGTACCTACCTACTTACTTATTTTTTTATTAGAGACATTACCTACGAATGAGTTGTTTATTAATAATGTAAAATTTATCTAAAATAAGTAAACATTTTAATAACGATTTCACTTTTAGTTTAAAAGACGAGTAGGTAGGTACAATTGTCAAAAACTGTTTAAAATATGACGAGTTAGGATAAACAGACAATGCATCTGGTTATTTATGTGCAGAGGGTTACCTTTACATACCATATCAATATTAGTCGTTATACAAGTCTTGATAAAAACCCAGATATTTCAATAAAAGTCCGGACATTATAGTCACAAAATTCGAGCACCAGGTACCTACTTACTGCTATAGGTAGGTATGTCACCTGTGATTGTGAATATCAAATATAACTGTAGTCCGTTCGCTTAGATAGTGTCGCCCTTTAATGCCGCCTTTGCACGTGCGACTTCTTGTCAAAGATGCCGCCGCATAAACAAAGAATACCGCATGCGGCGTATACCCCAGTCATCTTAAACATTCTAGGTCGCAAAAAATTGCAAGGTCCTGCATTTTTGGGATATTGTTAGGATAGATACCAATAGTGTAAATCCAAATTTGCAACCCTGAAAGACCTGTGCTAACTTCGTAGTGCTCGAAAAACCTCGACGTTTTTCAGTTTTTGGCTCACAACTTCTAAAAAATGCATTTTACGGCAAAGTCGTCTATGACATCTTTAAAGAAGATAAAATTACCAACAATTTGAGTGCAATTTTAGCTCTGAGTGTCATATACATCTTGAGATACATACTTCAAAAACGTGCCATTTTTGACTAAATTTGTAGTAAAGCTAGTCTTTCGAACAAAACAACGTCTAAAATACTCTTTCTACGAGGAAAGACGTAAGGAACAAAGTTGTAGAACAGCTATTTAGCTTCAATTTAGGATAAAGAAAACCTTTTTAGGACCAATAATTGTTCTCTTGTTATCAGATAAAAAAAAAATTGGAAATCTGATTTTTCAAAAAAATGAATCCTGACGAGCTGTAGGACTCTTTTAAAGGATAAAAAAGATGACAATCAGCGGAAAACTGTATAACATGCAAAATAAAATTAAATACAATTAATGTTAACGTGTAATCACTTCACATTATAAAAAAAACTCTCCGCCGCATCTGTCTGTTTGTTCGCGATAAACTCAAAAACTACTGCACGGATTTTCATGCGGTTTTTATTAATAGATAAAGTGATTTATGAATAAGGTTTAGGTTTATAATTTATTAAGGTTTTATGTAAATTAGTTGAAATAAAACATTAGCCGAGCGATAACCCTCCTATAATTAACAGACTTTTGGCGCGAATGGAGGTGCCGACTGGAAGGTATTTGTTTCCTTTTTAGGAATTATGGAAGGTGTAATTGGTAAAACAGGAGAAGATATCAAAGCGTGGCCTGAGTAGGCTGCCAAATCTCAATAATGAAGTCACAGTGGCGAAATGATGGAGGAACCTCGAAATTTTTCGCCATCTTTCAGTTTTTGGCTTACAACTCCTAAAAAATGCATTCTACGGCAACGTTTTGAATAACATTTTTTAAGAAAGTTAAATTACCAACGATTTAAGTGTAATTTTAGCTCTGTATGTCATATATATCTAGAGATACAACACCTCAAATTGGGTAATTTTTTCAAAAAAGTTTGATATTTATAGTGTGCCAGTGTTTTAATCAAAATACTGACTAAAATATTCATTCTACGAGGAAAAACATGAAAAAAAAGTTGTATAACAGTTATTTAACTTTAATTCAAGACTAAGAAAAATGCTCTAGTACTAATAATAGTTCTCTTGTATCAGGTAAAAAAAAAAATAGAAAATTGGAAACACAACACCTTGCAGCCGAGGACACCAATGTTGCTCTCTTGCCATCGCGGCTATTTTTGGAGAGCCCATTAAGCCCTTGACTAGTCACCGCCTGCCAATTTTTCAGCCTGGGAGACTATGATAAGGCAGGTGTCCGGTAGTCTCTTTCCATAGCCCAAATCCTAGTCCATCTCAATCCCAACCTAATAGCCCACTAGTCGTTAACCAGTAGATTCCATAGTTCCTGTGCATTTGCTGGGGATAGTCTCTGAGTATATCAAACTGATATAGTCAGAGATTAGATCCAGCAGGTGTACCACACGCATATTCGATTAAAGTCACTAAAAATGGCCTCTACGTGTTGGATCCATATCCCCACGCAAGCCTTAAAGGACCGGGTCACTTTTGGCTCATGAATTCCTAAGCGTACAATAATAATAATAATAATAATAATAAATGACACAAAATACCAGCGCAAGCTGAGAAATATAAAATAAAAAAAAAACAAATAATAATAATAATAATAATGTCAATCCTAATACAGAACCAGAGCACAAATCCTATCCAACTGCAGCGAGGTGTGACAGAGGGAGATGTTATTTCTTTGAAACTGTTCACAGCTGCGTTGGAGGACATCTTTAAACTCTTAGACTGGAAAGAACTCGGCATCAACATTAATGGCCAGTACCTAACACACCTTCGTTTTGTCGATGATATAGTTCTTATGGCTAAGACCTTGGAAGTCCTAAACACAATGCTCGAAGATCTCCGTAGTGCTTCACAAAGAGTGGGTCTCAGGATGAATATGGAAAAGACGAAAATCATGTCGAATGTCCATGTTGTGCCCGCTCCAGTTCATGTTGGGAACACTACACTTGAAAGTCTGGAATATTTTTTGTGTAATTACCTATACCTAGAACAGGCAGTTGATTTGACTTGATTTTGGATTAAGTAGTAGTCCGTGAGCCCGCGACAGTATTGCCTACGTCATATGACATCACGATGAAATGCATGGCACACGGTCGGAAAAGTTGTGCTGAGCGAGGATCAGAAGATTATCGAAAATTATCTTGAGAAAATCTTCCACTTCCGGTCAAAATTTTAAGATTAGATTTACGTCATGTGACATCAGTAAGAGACCCGTGTCATCATTTATTTTTCAATCGTAGAGAGAGTAAACATAAGTCTGTCAGTTCTGAAATGGCCGGAATACCTTAAACTTAAAATTTTTGTTTTTAAGTCATTTCAGAACTGACAGACTTATGTTTACTCTCTCTACGATTGAAAACTAAATGATGACACGGGTCTCTTACTGATGTCACATGACGAACATATAATCTTAAAATTTTGACCGGAAGTGGAAGATTTTTTCAAGCTTCCGGCCAATTTTATTTGCGACAATCTTCTGATCCTCGCTCAGCACAACTTTTCCGACCGTGTGCCATGCATTTCATCGTGTTATCATATGACGTAGGCAATACTGTCGCGGGCTCACGGACTATAGGGGTTTAAAATAATAATAGTAAAATGTTATGTCTGTTAAATAGTCACTGGCACCCGACGGACGACAATTTGTTTCGTTTAAGGTAAGATCATAGTTTTATTTGATCAAATAGAAACATTGTACATTTGGGTACTAGTCAACAATTCGTTACGCTTGATCACGTGACATTGACATTACGTCAATCCCATTGTTGTCATTCTATTCTACTAGCGTTAATTTTAGTACAATGGCCATTTGATTAGGCCCCCAGTTAGGTAAGTCCAACTTTGAGAAAGAGATCTCTTATCGAATTAAAGTCGGATGGGCAGCACAATCGACCACACAGGCGCTTTACCACTCCAGCTCCCCTAGCATGACCACCGAAAAACCGAAATGATATGTTTAACTGTCACTGGTCTGAGTTAAAATCATTTGCACGCCGCGCACGCCGTTATACTGCTGCTACATTAGCGGACAAAGATTTGTGTCACGTTGGCGCGCTAAAATCATCGTGTACGGGCATACGCGATGTTCTTGTCTACATCAGATGACGAAGATTCGTGTTGTGTTGGCGCGCATACAACGAAAGAGAGCTTCAATAAATAAAATAAAGCTTCTCATTAGGTTAATTTTGATTTAAATTGTAATGAAGCTTACAGTGCTTTCAAAAATGACAAAATTGATAAGTGGTACAAAAAGCACTAAGAAATCATGTATTCAAAACATTATAAAATGAAAATACTGTTCATTTTTAGGATTCCACAGCCTAATGGCAAAAAATGGAACCCTTATAGATTCGTTATGTCTGTCTGTCTGTCCGTCCGTCCGTAACCGTATGTCACAGCGGGTTTATTCCGAAACTATTAGGATTACACAGTTGAAACTTGGTAGGTATTCCTGTGTCTGAACACAAGTGCTTGCGGGTGTACCGACACTATCTAAACGAACAGACTATACTGAGTTAGCGACGCGACAGTGCCCAAATCGCTCTGATTTTCGTTCGACATATGACTCTAATCTAATAGAGTCATATGTCGAAAGAAAATCAGTAGAAAAGAGCGCTTCAAAAATAGGTCCCCATTTAATAAATCGTCTGCACCCGAATACGTCGCGTTGCAACAATCTACCCGGCCAGATTTACTGTTTTGCCGTGCCGTTCTTGTTCACGCCAGGGTGATGGATGTGTATGCTAAGGGAACGTACCCATACTATGTGACCCGTTAAGGGGGGGAGGGGGGTCTTTAAAATACCACGCTTGGTCACAGGGGGGGGGGGGAGGGGGGCCTATGTTTTGTCACGTAGTCAATATTGTCAATGGAAATCTGGTTCTTTTTTTTCAAGTTGTATTCAAATATGGCACGCAGCGAAATTTTTTTCTTCTTGATACATTTCTTCACTTGTAAGTAAAATTATAATACACACTCTTGGCATTACGTGGCAAGCGGCTTACAAATGAAAAGACAAAAATGAGCAAATTTTTTTTAGATTTCTGTTGAAAATGATGTAAAACCATTATCTATGAAATACTACGTGAAAACCAGGGGGGAGGGGGGGGTCTTGGCATATACTACGGGTGGTCACCGAGGGGGGGGGGGGGTCAAAAATGGTAAAATATGGGTCACGTAGTATGGGTACGTTCCCTAAGCGCTATCGCACACGTGCAACTATTGTCTCCGCAACTTTTTTGTCTCTCACGTGATTTGTATGAAAAGTTGCAGACGACCGTGTCGCTTCGTGTGCGCGCTTCCATATAAACCCGTGGACTTGATGTGAGAGACAAAACAGTTGCTGGGAGACTAAGTTGCCTGTGTGCGATAGCGCTAACGCGCTTACTAAGTACTTTCCTGCAAAGTGGTACAAGGTACAATGCGATTGTCAATGGACAGTGATCCGCGGCAACTTCACTCGATAATGTACTTAGGTGTGCACAGATTAAAACGTTGTCATGGACGATTGTGTATTGTAAACGTATTGTACGGTTGTAACGCAAGCGTTCTGAATTTGGTCACATTTGTTGGACAAAGTCAAATTAATCGCATTTGTAAAGCACGTAAAGGCTGGTTTACATTATCTTAGTATTTAGTAGAGTGCTTAGTAGCGTGCGAGTAGATTCGAATGCGAGTGCTTTAGTGGTTTTGGTGCCTTTCCAGTGACCGTTTACACGCTTCCAGTAGAGTGTCATTTTCGCCATACCTAATACCTATTATTTAATTCAATTACACGTCACGCGTTCACCGGCAAATGCACTCTACTAAAGACGCTACTAAAATGTCGATTTACATGCTTCCAGTGCGAGTGCGAGTAAAATATCGCGCGGGGGTTGAGCGGGCGCGCAGGGGGTGCTACTGGAAAGCGAGTAGAAAGGCTACTAGAACGTTACTCTCTTTAGTCATAAGACGACCGTTTACATGTTTCCACTAAAGCACTCTCCTAAAGCACTCTACTAAAGACTAAGATAATGTAAACCAGCCTTGAGAGATTGTACAACTACGTAATAAAAGCAGGTTTTGCAGTAAAACCTGGAGACTGGAGTATTCAATAATGAGTAGGTAGTTTTTTTTGTAAATATAATATAACAGTCGCTTGTTCCATGTTCATTATTCTGTTACCTACTTAGAATGCAAACATTATAATTTATTATTTTTTGTTGGTTGAATGTTACATTTTATTATGTTTTGTAAAATAAATATTAAATTGGTTGAATGAAATGTGTTTTTTCATCAGTTTTCGCCACTTTGTTGTAAGATTTCATAGTTTCATGTTCAAAGTTTTCATGTTCATAGCTCAGACTTTTTTATTTGGTCTGAGGTTCATAGAGGTATGTTGGCATTCTCTATCTCGTTCTCGGTCCTCGTACGTTCTCGGCAGAAAAGTGGGCTACAATCACCCTTAAGAATTAGATTTTTTTCCACAACTGACGTGTAAACCGTGCACGAGAACAGACTCCAGGTGGAATACGTGCGACCTCAAGCCCTCCCCTCCACCCGCTTTACTTATGCCAAAGCCTAACCATAGCTAACCCTTTTATTCATAAAAATTTAAGGTTTGAACTAAAAAAAAAACAGCTTAATCAAAGAAATTCACCTACCTACAGTATAAGTTCAATATATTTTTTAGAAAAGTAGGTAGGTCCTAACCTAATAATAAGTAATTTACTGAAAAAACTTTTTCAAAAACACGTTTTTAAAACGGACTAAAAATTATAAAAATCAGACTAAAAACATTAAACGGACTAGTAAAAACAGACTCAATAGTATAAAATGAATTGTTCTGTAAATATTTATAACCTTATAATAGGTACCTACTACAGAAGTTTAAACCTAAAAACGTGGGGCGCATTTTGTTATTAAATTTAGTATCAATATTGTCTTTAGTATGTGATGTGCCCCACGTTTTTAGATTTAAAACTTCTGTAGGTACCTATTTACCCACCCACCTATAGGGTTATAAAACTTTACAGAATTTATTTTATAGGTAGGCCTACTTTATTTATTTATTGTTTTTACTAGGTAGTCCGTTTTAACGTTTTTAGTCCGATTTTTATAATTTTTAGTCCGTTTTAAAAGAGTGTTTTTAAAAAAGAGAGAAAGAATGTTTGGTGTGAATTTCTAAAACAAAAATAAGAAGTTGAAATATTTTGTGTCAGTGGACATGGACAGACAATTTGTTGGGAAAAAATGTTCATTATCATTCATTATTTAAGTAATAAACATTGATTATTTGGTTAAGAAGTTTATTTTTGATTTTTTTTACCGATAACCATGCCGATATAATACCTACCATTAAAATGTTAATGTTCTACCTATACCAATGAAACTAAACGTTTTTGCTAAAGAAACTCAATAATATACATTACATTTTGTAATTTTTACTTGTCCGATTTTTCTTTTATATTATTTAATATTTAAGTACATAAAAATAGCATTGTGAATGCTAAAACTTCAAATTCCAAATTTATAATACGTTTTGTAGTTTTAAACGCCATCTACCCATTTTTCTTAGAACTATTAGAACACGGTAGAACAACGAGCAGACGTAAGCTTTTTGCGACGGCAGCGATCCATGCGGAAAATGCAAGGAAACCTATAAGGAGCTCGATTACGAGCGCCATCTAGGTTTAAGGGGGGATTTTGGGCCTACGTTTTTGTTCTACGTGATTGTCCGTCCTTATATATTTCGTCCATGCCAGTACTAAAATTTAACGCTATATTTAACGGTAATTTTACCGGTACAATATTTTTAACGTTATTTTTACCGGTAAATTTACCGATAAAGTGTTTTGACGGTATTTTTATCGTTATTTTTTTAACGGTATTTCAATCCCTGGATCTAAGGCTGACCCCAGACTTACCGGTTTCATTTCTTTGTTTTACTAGAACAAGGCTGCGTTCCGAGGTTCAGAGTGCAGTTGTTTGGTTGTTTTTGTTGTTTTAACTTTAGATGTCATTAGTTGATACAAAGTCTTCGTTTTCCATTTAAATGGTTTTTTTTTTCCATATAAAAATAATTTAAACTTTCTTTCTTATGCACTAAATCAAATAAAATCAGTTTTTTGAGGAGTAACCATGAATTTTTTGAAACTTAGACACAAAAACATCAAAATACAAAATAATGTTTAATGACATTGTCAATTTTTGTATAGATAACGTCAGAGCGTTTTTCAATGACCGATTTTGATGGTTAAAAAGCTGCAATGCACTAATGTTTGGAACGTCGTTAGAGCGTAAAGTTGCACTCAGAGTGTAGGTTCTGAACGCGCCTCAAGCAAAGCAAAGAAATGAAACCGGTAGGTCTGGGGTCAACCTAACTAAAGAGGAAAACTATTCTCTTGCCTTGACTCCAGCTATCTCAATCATGAACATAGCTGCCCCAAGCACATGACCGGCATTGTACGCCCAGAAGCGTACACCGCGAACATCTTTCTCTTCATGGAAATTTATGGTCTCAATACGGTCCATGGAACCTTCTAAATCAGACTCCGTGTAAAGCATCTGTTCTGTTGATATATTACTGCAAAAAAGATAATTTCATACAAATGTGTCTTCATTGTATAGGTATGTATTTTAGAGGCCTTTGCCATTGTGTAAAATATTGTGGAACATAGCTTGGGTGGTGTTTTAATTTTATTATTATAATAATGAGTACAGTATTCAACAAATGAACACTTTGATAAACATTACGTGACTATTGGCATACTGTTAAAACCACCTTTACCAAATTGGCTTGAAAGAAAGGTGACAGTGGTGTCTATTTGGTAACTTTGTCATTTCTTGATGGATTTGAGTAATTTAAAAAGAAATTTACTCAGATATTTATATTGTATTTGATGTGATATACAAAATTGATATATTCATCTGTCGAATTGATCCTCACTAAGATTCCAGTCAATTTAGTTAAGTTGTGGCAACCGAATCGACACCACTATGTTTTAAATATCATATCATTGTGTAAGCATGCAAAACTTGTAATTTGGGAAATTTATTATGGAATTTTACAGTTATTTTACTAAAAACTTATGGTTCTTGAGATATATAAATTAAAAATACTAAAGAATTAATCAATAAAACACAAAAAAATACTCACCTAACTTTGATGTAATCAGAAACCAGCCACCTGTATATAGCTTTAGTGGCGTGTGTCATGAACACGCGCCCTTTGAATGAAGTTTTAGTGAGGAACCAGGGCAAGGCACCACTATGGTCTAAGTGAAAACTGAAAAAAAAATGTTAATATTAAATCTGTACCTTAGAAAAGAAGAAAGATAGT
This sequence comes from Agriphila geniculea, assembly GCA_943789525.1. NCBI lineage: Eukaryota > Metazoa > Arthropoda > Insecta > Lepidoptera > Crambidae > Agriphila > Agriphila geniculea. The sequence continues at coordinate 22,008,315 of OX038869.1, read as the reverse complement.
ACTGTATCTAAAGACTAACAATGCATTCACTTATAGCTGGCCAACGGATTGTGGATTATGCAAACAAAGAGAAAAAAAATTGTTGATGGGCATGCAAGATTGTGTAAGAGCAATTACGACTATTTATGAATGCCTATAAAATAATACCTACTCAAAGAAACTACAAACAGGGGCCCTACCGCCCAAGTGTCGTCGACTTCGCCGTCGGCTTCATTTGACAGATGGATGAGATACATTGCTACTTCGTTTTGGTACAAATAAAAACTTAGCAAAGACAAAAAGCAATGTATTACAATAATCTGTCAAATGAAGCCGACGGCGAAGTCGACGCTACTTGGGCGGTAGCCCCACAGGTTCAGTCAAAAAAATTAATTTAAATGGCCAAGATATTAAGTTTTCTCTGTGCCCTGTAAAATTAAAAAAACTTGATCGAGGTATTGCAGACTGCTCTCACACGGTCTTGCACGCTCATCAACAATATTATTATGTAGTTAAGTTTTTGAGTGTTCATTTTTTTTATTAAAATTGTAAAATGATGCTGTAAGCTTGTCCTAACAGAATAATATATATAAAATGCCTTTTTAAGTAGATTAGGACTAAAATACTCACTGTGATATCAGAAGCAAATCAACTTCATCTGCCTCTATCAGATCTACAAACGGCAAAGCATCCATCCCTGAAAGACCTGGGTGGATTCCACAGTCCAGCTGAAACATTACCATAAAAATATAAATATCAGGAGTATTGATCATGGAGACTAAATAAACAGGTGTATACCACCTGGCATGTAACTTGGCTAGATAAAAACGAGACAAAAGATGCGCAGTAGCTACAAACACTAAACTCAGCGCTTGTTTTGTCTCATCTTTGTGTTGTCTTGCAAGTTATATGCCGGCACCTATCTATACCATGAATCAGAAATTTCAAGACAAAATTATCTTGCATCAATTTGATTTGAGTAAACAAATAAATTAACTATGTACCTACCATAATCTTTTTCCCTTTGAATTCCAGCATTATACATGATCTGCCCACTTCTTGTCCAGCTCCTCTGGAAATATATTTAAGATCAATAATATTTTTTTGGACTTTTACTGCTTTTGCACTTACAATCAATACTGATGATAAACATCTACGGCGTCAACGAAAATTGCGTAAAGGAATATGCTTTGAGTTCTTTGTTTACGTGTGTTTATATGAGTAAAAAATATATTTATTCAACTTTAAATTTAATTTATAAAACGTAGTTTTTATTATGCTTACAAAGGTCTGATGGTTAGCTGGTCGCTTTCTTCCATCGGCACAGGGTCTGTGCCTTTCCGAGGATTCGTAGTCATGATTTTTTATTAATATTTAATCACCCTTGAACTTGCATTTGCTTAGTCAACGCTTGTTTTATTTTTTTATATGAGAAAAATGAAAAACAAACAACTCCGTCCGGCACACTTTGAGGTTATTTATACCAAAGAGAAATCTATATAAACTAGGGATGGTGCGTATTTACGCAACCAGGTTTTGCGACCAGGTTTTTGCTTCCAAGTACGAAAATCAGGTGCCAGCCCTAAATACTTGCAAGACGTTTAAAGTATTTTACTTGGACACACTCGCCGCACTTGCAAATTAAAAAAAAACTATATGGTACTTGAGCCCTTCAAAATATGAGTGGGAAATTAATATTTACTTCGTTAGGCATAAGTAACATAATCGCCTAAAGTGAATAAATACTTTCAAACCTTCAAAGTATTTTTTTTGCCAAAATAACTTTGATCCATATTTATATGAGTTTAGTGACTAATCTTCAACAAAATAATTTAAAGTTTTTTGCTCTTGGGTTAGCTCGGCCGAGTCCAGCCAGCTGGCTTGGATAAGCGGGTAGGGGCAGATGCGATGTTGTACAAAAATCCCCATCTTTTATTATCAGTAACTTAGAGCATTATGCTCTAAGATCAGTAAAGAATGCCGGCAAATTCTTTACCTATTGTTTTGTTTTATTGGGTTCATTCTACTAGTGGTTGCTGGGCCGCCTGCCACCCGCGTCCCGCATTATTGTTGTCTGTTTTTTTTTATTGTTAAACTGATTATGGGTACCTACCTACTCTACTAGCCTGAAATAAAATATTTTTATTTAGTTTTGGTCGGAATTGGCGGCATAGCCACAGTTAGCGCACTTGATTGACAATAACTTAATTTTTAAAGGGTTAATTTTATGAGCTTTCTTTGATTGACGTCTTTGAGTGTAATAAGAGTGTAAGAGAAGGAGAAGTATATTACATTTTTATGTATTTATGTATTAAGAAAGGGTAACAATAAATTTCCATTTTGGGTATCAACAATACTGAATATAGCGTATTGAAATTAGTATTTCAGTATCTCCCACATGTAGTCGCCCGTTTTACGTATTTTTAGTAATCCACAGTTTGTCACCCGATTAGTGATTTTGTCGCCCAATAAATAAACCGCTGCCAGGTTTAGTATTTAAGTATGAAAATTTAACAAAGCATTTCAGGTAGAAAAAATATACTCTGGAAAAACATAATAATAATAAAACCATTCTTCTTCTTCTTTAAATATTAGTGCATAAAAGTTTTAAAACATTGGCGTATAATATAGTTGTTAAATAAATGTTAGTATGTAAAATGCAAATTCCTTAAAATTCTCCATACAAAACGGCAATGTCATACTTTAACCCCTATTATTAAAACATATTTTGTTCCAATCCTCTAATCAAAAAAATATCTTCGTTTTGAAGCCAATCATCTAGTTTTTAATGAAAAACGTGTAAGATCTCTTTCCAAAATCTTCCAAGTATTTTTTTTTTGCCAAAACCATTTTGATCCTTATTTGTATGACATTAGTGAGTAATCTTCTACAAAATACTTTGTAAGTATTTTACTCGAGCCCCGAAATACTTGTTAAGGTATACTACTTAGACGCATTCATCTGGTATTTCAAACCCTTGAAATATGATTAGGATGGTCGGGTTAAGCAAAAACTTAAAGTTAAAGTGACAAAAACTTGCAAACCTTCAAAGTATTTTTTTTTTGCCGAAAGCATTTTGAACCTTATTTGTAAGTTTTTAGTGATTAATTTTTAACAAAATACTTTGATAGTATTTTTCTCATATTAGCTCGACCATGGGGCTGGCTCAGTCATGCTTGCACGCGGTTATGTTCTTTATTAAGTAAAAAATAAGGTCTATTTTTCCATGAAAGTAGAAAAAATATTTGCAAGTATTTGCACCCTGGTTTTTAATACCTTACGTACCAGGTAGCCCTGGTACTGGAATTTGCAAGTACGACTCATGCCAACACGTTGTGTTGTGGCACAGATTAGATTTCTTCATAAGCTGTCGTGTCACTCACATCATAGCTACACAATCTGTGCTGTCAATGTCAACGTCAGTCGTCACGTCAATGTCGTCATGTCATCGTCAAGACGTCAATAATTATTATCATCAAATCAAATTCGATCGCACATGGATGGAGGTTTTGTTTTGGACAATAATTTACGAAATTAAAAAATGTCTAAAAAGAAACTGTTCGACGATGATTCTGATGATGACATAACTTTGAAAACTGAAAATGAGTATGCCAAGAAATATGACACATGGCGCGGAAAGGAGGAAATTCATAAACGTGAGTAGGTTAACAAATAGTTTATTTACCACATTTGCACTTCATAAATGTTCAAAAACATTAAAGATTCTTGATGTATATAAACCTTGTTTATAGTAGAAGATGAAAAGAATTTCATCTTGTTTAAAATAACAATGGCATTTTACTATTTTCAGTGGAACAGAAGTATGGTCCAGACGCGCTGAACGCTGAAGGTTCAGTGTCGTCTGACAGTGAAGATGAAAGCGATGAGCCTCTGGAAGTCAGCGAGGAGACGGAGGCGCAGTTCTTGAAGACCCTCGCGCTGTTGAAGACTAAGGACCCACGAATCTATGACCCTAACTTCAAATGTTTTCGAGAGGACGAGCAGAAGGAAGCAGGTTTGTGATTTATATTAAGACAATTATGTTATTAGAAAAAATCTTAGTGCCTCAGATGGGACTCGAACCCGCACATTTGGGATTCCTGCCCAATGCACTGACCAATTTTGCTACCGGTACCTAGTCGCTATTATGCCAGCTATCTTAATATAAAAACAGCATTGTAAATGCCTAAAATCTAAAAATTCTATAGGTATGTGATTTATTGTTGAATGAAAAGTCGTAGCCAAGGCAAAATAATAGCTTGAATCAAAGAAATTAGGTATTAAAAATTAATATTAATATTTTGTTAAAGATTTTTAATGTTTTTCATACTTTCAGTAAAGGAAACCAAAAAAAAAATACTCACTTTTGAAGACAGTGATGATGAGGATGACCAGGATGGGGATATTTTTATAATAGAGAAGAAAGCAGAAATAGTTGATGTGGAGGAAGAAACTGATAAGAGGGATGGGACAAAAATTGAAAAGAAAAAGGTTGTTTGTGATAAGTTCTAGACTTATTTACTTTATTTGGCCCTCCTGGTTGGATTTACTTTTTAGAACACTAGTAAATGATATGTATGAAGTCCAACCAAATCTATTGATTATAAAATAATAATTTACTATGCTTGGACAATTTCACACAGCGCCCTATCTAGCCCCAAACTAAGCAAAACTTGTAATATGGGTGCTAGACAACTGATATACTACTTATATACTTTTAAATATATACTTATTAAACATAGTTACACCCAGACTCATCACAGAAATTAAAAATTCATCATTTAATTTCTGCCCGGCCGGGAATCGAACCCGGGGCCTCTTGTGTGGTAAGAGGCATGTGACCACTGCACCACTCAGGTCTTCAAATTGTTTGATTAGTGTTCATTCAAATAATAATTAAAAAATCATAAACATAAAAAAAATTAAACAGCTTCTCATCAAGGAAAGGACTATTATGTCATGTTCCATCCCTTATACTGAAATATTGATTGTTGTGGAGAAGCCTATCTATGGCCTATGAATTATCTGAATCAATTTCTATGTTTTTATTCTCAAAGATTATATAACTCAAGTCATTTCTCCATAGTGCTTTAATTTATTATTAACTTTGTATGTTATGGAGATCCTTGGGGGAGGTCTAATGCCTATAAAATATCTGAATGAATTTCCATTTCGTGTTCTCATTTTTATTTCAAAGTTTAGAAGTTTGATATAACTCAAGTCATTTCTCCATAAAGTGCTATACTTCATTAATTACTTTGTCTACAGGAAGGAAAGATAAAGGAGTACCTAACAGGACAAGCGGAACACATTGATGACGAGGTTGAGAAAGACCTGGCGCCGTTGAAGGCTCTCTGGTCCGACCCCAAACTCAATGAAGGAGAGGCTTTTCTGAGAGACTACATTTTGAATAAAAAGTAAAAACAAAATCTTTCTATGCAACTTTAAATTGGTTATTAATCGAGGTTAAACTGTAATCACTTGAAAGTGTTTTATCAATCTGCCTGTCCCCACAGGCAGATTGATAAAACACTTGAATAAGAACTGGGAAGAAACTCAAAAAGACAGGTTTTTCCCTATATTGTTCCATCAAAGCTATCACTTAAAAATTTAATTTAGTTAATTTACAACTGAAGTCACCAATTTCAGAGCACTTGCGGTATAAATAAAACGACGTATTTTAACCTGTAAAATTGTCTCTTTGCCATAGTGGTGGGCAACTCGGGTCAAATAACTCGGTTAACTGGAGTTACTTCTCCAACCCGTCAACTCGGGTTGGTTTTTTCCTAGCCCGGGTCAACTCGGTTGACGCGCCACGTGGGCCGCCCACGTGGTGCGTACGTGTCTTACCAACCGAGTCAACCTGCACCCTGATTATCTAAAAAGAAACTATTTAGCGACCGGTTTCATTCCACATACATTGCTACTTTTCTTTGGTATGTTTTTTTTAAATCCAAAAAGAAGTAGCAATGGATCACTATCATCTGTGAACTGCAACCGGTCGCTAGGTGGTTTCTAATTAGATAATCAGCCCGCCGGGCTAGGACAATATCCACCCGGCGCGCGGGCCAACTCGATTCGGTGTGTGGCATTGTATTACCGCTCGCTCGCACTCTCCTCGCGGCCCGCCGCCCGATCTCCCCCCGCCCGCGTTGTATTACCTTTTTAATGATGTTTAGAAGTTCCTAAGTATTTTTGTTATTATATTTTAATTTCGTAAAAGAAAAACTTAAGTTAAACGTTACTTGTGCGTCTCTATTACATACTCAAAGGCTCAGATGTATGTAATTTTTTTGTAAAAGAATTTAATGCCATATAATTGGTTGAATGATGAATAATGAATAAATAATATTAGAAGTAATAAGCGCTTAGACTGATCATTTAGTTAAATTATCAGTCTTAGCGATATTTAAAATTTTCATCATAATAAAAAGCTTCATTTAGGTATTTATCTTTGTACCTAACTAATGCGCATTTGTTAATGACAAACAGTTGATTGATTAAAACTATTTGCTATTACTGTAATTCAAATCCTGATCTCTTTGACTCTTTTACTTTGCAACTTGCAACGGCAACCGAGTCGGTTCGGTTCAATAGTTATCAAATACAAACAAAACGAGTGGTCAGCACTCCGCATAGATTTCAACTCGGAGAACTCGAGATGAAAAAATTGCGACTCGTCGGCGCTCGGCGCCCCCATATCGCTGAACCGAGTTGAAGCCCGGGTCAGCATTAATTTCAACTCGGGTGACCCGAGTCGAAAAAATAGCGACTCAGCCCATCGCTACTTTGCCACACATTCCTGAGTGAAGTGAAGTTGCAGTGGATCACTTTTATTTAATTACATTGTTTATATACTCGCTGATGTATTACAGATTAGACCCTTAACTGGACACTGCAAACTAAACAGACATATTTCATATGAAATTGAGTGATACTGACGTTTGCAAATATTGCAGTAAGGGGCAGGAAACGCCCAAGCACCTCTTATGTGATTGTGGACTTCTGGTCCGCAGGCGTAGTATGCATTTGGGGCGACACGTAATCGACCCGGAGGAAATAAAAACTCTTAATTAAAACCAGGAAGATACTAGTTCCTAGACTCCGCAGGGCTTAAAGAGTTACTGTAATGGCAGAATAATTTTGCTGATTCATAAATCGTCCACCAGTTTACGATCTACCACTAATGCCGGGTCCATAGCGCGGGTTTTGCTCTACACAATCAACAAAAACATCTCAACATTCAACAAAAAAAAGTATGATTTTGCTTCGCGAAACAATGTTTTGTTGATTGTGTAGGGCAAAACACGCGCTATGGACCCGGCATAACTTGGGGCTAGTATAGATGTAGACCTGTCATTTTGTTGTTTTCTATGTGTTTGCTATCAATTATTGGATGTTGGAAGCGATTTTTCGTAAATATCAATTTTTCTTTCAAGCTTCCAACACATTTTGATTTTCTTCAATTTTTAATTCGTTTACTGTTCGACTTCTGTAATAAGAATATTTATTAGTATCAACCGTTGTTAGATATAATTCAAAATAAATGGGAAAATCGGGGTTAAGTGTCCGTAAAAAGGTCTCCAGCGGCATTCGCCACCAATCAGGATACATTTGTGACATCCTGCCTAAGTGGTGAGTCACAATAGATCTTTTAGGCCGCAGTGACTACAGCTTTATCTGAGCTGCAGAGCCCCTAACACTCAAAATTCAAAAATTAAAGATTCAAAATAATTTATTCAGTCTAGGCTGTTACAAGCACTTGTGAATGTCATAGAAGCTACGCCATCGGTTCGCAAACCCTAAGCGGGAGACCTTGTAACGAGAAGAACCGGCAAGAAACTCGTCAAGGGCTGCTTTTTTCTCCATGTATATTTCAGACAGAGTCGTCGACATTGAAAAAACCGGCCAAGTGCGGGTCTGACTCCGCACGAAGGATTCCGTACCAAAAAACGGCAAAAAAAATACGTTTGTTGTATGGGAGCCCCTTGTTCTACAATCTTGTTGAACAAGACAATCTGGATAGCACCGCAGTATGCTACACTGATGGGTCAAGAAAAGAATCAACTAAGCTATCGGGAGCTGGGATATACATAGCTAAACCCAACACTAAAAGAGCTACTTTCAATCTGGGCAGATACGCCAGCGTATTCCAGGCGGAAGTATTCGCGATACTGGAGTGTGCGCATATGATTAAAAGTGAGATAAGCGATCATAACGTAGGAAAAATAATAATATATAGCGACAGTCAAGCAGCCATCAAAGCCCTTGACAAAACGGAGACTACCTCAGCCTTGGTGAAGGAATGCAAACAAAGCATCCAGGAACTTGCAAACTTGGTTGAGGTGGAAATTGCCTGGGTACCTGGACACGAAGGTAATAAAGGCAATGAGGAAGCCGACGAATTGGCCAGGACAGGGGCTGATGAACCTTTCATTGGGCCCGAACCAAGACTGCCAATCACACATAGAATTACTAAGAACATTATTGAAATTCGAACAATCAAAGAAACCAACCAGAGATGGATGAAAAAAAAGGACTGTAGACAGTCTAAGATCTTCATTAAATCTGTTGACAAGAAGAAAACTAGAGAGCTGCTGAAACGAAGCAGGAGAAATATAAGAACGATTGTAGGAATACTGACAGGACACTGTCCATTAAACAGACACTTGTCTGTGATCAAACGGACAGAGGACCCCATCTGTCCGCAATGCAAAGAAAGAGAAGAAACAAGCTACCACTTCATGGCAGAATGCCCGATGTACGCATCACTGCGCTGGGAGCTCTTTGGAGCGGACAAGCTTAAGGAAGAGGATCTAAAGCAGTTAACGATAAGTCAACTCAACAGGTACTGTAAGCTTACAGGTAGGTTCGAGGGTCCGACGCCGGTGGGGTAAATTATAACCCGCCTCCCCCCTGTGGGGATTTGGGGAAATGGGTGAAATGGTTCCAATCAGGGTGACTGATCACCCGTCCGGCTTTGCTGGTGTCCCCCCTTCTAAAATAATAATAAAATAATAATGGGAGCCCCTCTTAAATATTAATTTTATTCTGTTTTTAGTATTTGTTGTTATAGCGGCAACAAAAATACATCATCTGTGAAAATTTCAACTGTCTACCTGTTGTTGTTATTAATATCGAGCAAAAAAACAGCAAAAAAAAAAAACACGTTTGTTGTATGGGAGCCCCCCTTAAATATTAATTTTATTCTGTTTTTAGTATTTGTTGTTATAGCGGCAACAGAAATACATCATCTGTGAAAATTTCAACTTTCTAGCTATCACGGACAACCTGGTGACAGACAGACAGACGGACAGCAGAGTCTTAGTAATAGGGTCCCGTTTTTACCCTTTGTACGGAACCCTAAAAATGACCACATTTAAAGCGAGGTCATTTTCCATCACAATAATTATTATTAACAAAAGTTTACAAGCAATGGGTAGGTTGAAATTAATTAAGTACCTACTACATAGCGGATAGGTAATTGTGAGAGTAAATAACTTTCAACTAGTTGAGAAATCACTTCTGTCTGCTTCTCGAAAGTGCACCTCAGTATGAAATATTTACCAAAAACAGTTGATACAAGATATAAAAAATAAAAATAAAAAACGCAATCTTACAATTCAATATGCGTTAAGATAGGTACTCAGAAGCAGACCCATTTCCACTGGCAGCATCCGTTCACGAGCATGACGCATGAACCAGCCATCGCTTCGCTCAACCATATTTGAGGGAACGTAACGACCCAATAATAATAATAATAATACAGGTACCTGGAAGAGGGCGAGGCGGGCGAGGCAGGAGGGCGCGCGCGCGACGACGACGAGCTGGAAGTAGACGAGGCCACCGTCGAGGAACAAGCTAAGTTCGAGCGAGCTTACAACTTCAGATTCGAGGAGCCCGATGAGGAATATGTACGATTTTCTTTTTATAATATTATATTCATCCATCCATCAGCCATTTTAATTGTCCCCGCTGCTGGAGCACAGGCCTTCCTTATGGGTGGATAAGGAGGATGAGCCATAACCCACCACGCGGGCCCAATGCGGATTGATGGGTGTTAATGACTGCCAATGCAGCCGGGCTCAACGTGCCTTCCGAAGCACGGAGGAGCTCGAGATAATAAATTTTTGGTCACCCATCCCATGACCGACCCTTGCGAAAGTTGTTTAACCTCCGCAAATGCCGGGCCAGGCGCTAAACCACTGGGCCATCGAGCTCCTCAGAAAGAATTATATTAAACCATATAAAGAGATCAGTAGATGTAATTTTTGGCCATAGCCTTCTAACCCCCGGACCGGAGGTAAGCCCTTTTACGTACTGGCTGGCTGCTTTTTCCATTTTTATAAGCAACCGCTCGTGATCGTACGCACTTGCGGCCATGGGGGTAGCCAGCCATGGGCTCAGCGTGGGGCAGCAGTCTAAAATAATATGTAACTAGCAAACTATACCCGCGGTCTTACCATACCCCGGTTAATTTCCTTATACAAAAAGTTTACACTCTATAGCAACGGTTCCCGAATTCTTTTGGCTACGGAACCCTTTTTGGTCACTGTTTTTGGGCGGAAGCCTAGCTCAAATAAGAAGTAAATTAACCAGGGTTGCCACCTTTAGAAAAAGTAAAGTTGGGAGAAGGGTGCGCGTACCCTGCCCCACCGTGGCTACGCCCATGCTTGCGGTTGAGTAACTGACACGAAATATCATATTAAAATGGAACCGCGCGGTTGGCCGCCCCCGCGGTTGAACGCTAGTGCGTAATATGCGTGCACGAGAAAAATAATGAAAAAATATATAAACAGCTATTTTACAATAAAGTAAAAAATATTATATTTCATTAAAAAAAATTGAATATGATGTTGACGTCCTATGCATAACCCGCCAAGGGATTAGGAGGTAATGTTATCATCTTTACTAACAACTTAGTAGTGCTCAAAATCCTTACTAGTTAAGTCTATGCATTATTTACGTTTAAGGGTCTATTTCACAGGTTTAACATGGGACAAACTTCGGGTTATAGTGAAACATAATTTCTACGAAATTATCTGTCAAATAAGTTTACTCGAACTAAAACTTGTGAAACAGGCCCTTTTAATTCTTTAGTAGGCAGTATTTCTCGATCCTTCGTAGCAAATACACTGTTTATTTTTTATTTTTTTCATAGCTAAAGCGTTTCCCCCGAACCATGAACTACATCCGGCCCAAAGACGACCGCCGCGCGCGCAAACGTGCCGAAGTGCGCACGCGCAAGGAGGAGGAAAAGAAGCGCAAAATGGAGGAGATCGCGCGATTAAAGGCACTCAAACTCAAGGAGATACAGGACAAAATCGCGCGCATCAAGGAGGTCACCGGCAACCAGGACCTCGCCTTCAAGGTTTGTTGTTTACTGGGACTAGGACCACAGAATAAATAATAGTACAAGTACAGAAGATGCACTCCGCTGAACCATTTAAATAAATAGCAACTCTAAAATCAAGATAATAAGGTGGAATTCAGCTTGTACGGCGCTAATTACGAACGGCGTATTTACCTAGACGCTGCATCTCTTTCTATTGCATATATCCTATCTTTTCGGACCTACGTTAGGGTTGTAGCATAGCATGCGGCACAGATTACTAAATAGTAACTAAGTTACATACATCACTCCCATACAAAAGCGAAGATACCTTCGCTTTAAATTAACCTACAAAACGTTAATAATAATAAACGGGTTCATTAGCACACCTGCGCCGCGCCACTTTGGGCTTCAAAATTCGAAACACAAGCCAGGTAACGAATTGAGCTTACAGTCACAAGTAAGAGCACGAGTCTGAACAGAACGGGGAGTATGAGTAGACTAAAAAGTATTCGTACTGTGTACACCGCCTTAGCGTTTATCATAACCAATCACCGTTAAAAAATCGTGTGAGTGAGATAGCGCTCTACTAACTCGTTTCCGTGAACAGACTATAGACCTGTCATTTTGTTGTTTTCTAGGTGTTTGCTATTAAGTTTTGGATGATGGAAGCGATTTTTCGTAAATATAATTTTTTCTTTCAACACGTTTTGGTTTTCTTCAATCTTTAATTCATTTACGTCCATAATAATTATTTATTAGTATCAACCATTATTGATATAATTTAAAGTAAATTGGAAAATCGGGGGTAAATGCCCATACAAAAGTCTTCAGCAGCAGTAGCGCCACCAAGCGGGATAAATTTTGTGACATCCCCCCCATTCAAAAGCTTTTAATTTCTAAGTTTATGTGATAAAGACTGACTTTATTATGACTTTATAATATTAACTTAATAATATTAAATTAAAATATTAACTATATTTTGACTTTATAATATTAACCCGTTTAACCCCTCTCCCCCCAGGAGGAAGATATAGAGGGTGACTTTGATCCCTCAGAGCACGACCGGCGCATGCGCGCGCTGTTCGACGAGCAGTTCTACCACGAAGCCGACGACACTAAGCCCACATTCCCCGACTTGGATGAGGAACTGGAGATCGGTGAGTGAGCATACATTTGACTTAATCTCATACATTTGAGTTGATTTGTCGAACGAAAATCAGTAGAAAAATAGGTCCCCAGTTCTATGGGGAAGATGACGATATTAAGCCCGCGTTCCCGGACTTGGATGAGGAACTGGAGATTGGTGAGAGTACTAAACAATTTTTATTAACTGAATCGATTGTTTTGAAAAGGGTGCATGATGGGAACAGTTATTTTTCTATTCCACGGGAACACTATTTTCTTGCTGGGGCCTATTTCATAAACATTAAAGTTTTGTAATTTACTACGGTGATATTGCGATGTCTGTGAGTAGTTTATTTTCTAGTTTTATATTGGTGACGCAATGAGCACCAAACGATCATTGTAATTTACTATCTACTGTGATGTTTATGAAATGGGGCCATAGATTAAAGGTACCTTATGTCCTTTTCTGTACTGCAAAATTTCATGATGATAGATCTCTACCATTCAATACGTGAAAGCGTAACAAACTTACTTTCGCATTTATAATATTAGTTAGGATAGAAAACAATTATTTTATTAAATAATTTGACAAAAACGTTAAAATGTAGAAAAAAGTAAATATTGGCTTTCTTTCATTACGAATTGTTTGTTTTTCAGAAAATTGGGATAAATATGAGGTGGATAATAAAGATGGCGACCTGAACCAGAATGACGACGGCCCGCATTGTGAAGATGACAATTTTAATGTGAGTTACTTATACAATCTTTATTTTTGTCATGTGAAGTGACTAACCACTGTAGCACAGCACACCTCCGCCGCGAAACACCGCAGAAGGTCCCGCCATTACGACAAACGAAACAAATGTTGTTCTAATGCCGGGTCCATAGCGCGTGTTTTGCCCTACATAATCAACAAAAACATATCAACAAAATTATCTTTTTAATGGTGTTGTCTTCGATCATCTATACCTGAGGATAATGCATGACAATGACATTCGTGGCACATCCCAAAGTCAGCCAAAACGCAGCCGTGGCTGACTTTTCATTTTAGTATCGCGTGATCCGTCAATAGAGTAAAATGACGAAGTGCTCTATAAAAAATTGCAAAAATCACTCCATAGTTCGGGTTAAAAAAGATGGTATGCGTATCACCGGTAGGTAAAAAAAAACGATCTAATTTATCCAAAAACTTGCTTGAAATATACTTCACTTATTTAAAATTTAATATTTTAAAATATAAAACATGAAAAGCAATGGTTCTTGACGTAATCGGAACAAAGTCATTTTTTTACGAATGGAGTCGCCAATCATAATATTTTTTTATTCGTAAAGTAAACTATTTCAATTATATTTCTTTATCAGCTTCCTACAAAACTATGAAAATAGAGAAAAATGGCTAAAGTTAGTGGCAATAGAAAGAAACAATTAATTCTATTAACCGAGCGAAACAAGCGCCATGTCTCATGACATTTTTCTGAATCTCACAGTACAGAGAGAGAAAAGCAGCCCTTGACGAGTTTCTTGCCGGTTCTTCTAGTTACAAAGTCTCCCACTTAGGGTTTGCGAACTGATGGCGTGGCTTCTTTGACATTTACAATTACCTACTTGTTTTACTAAATAAATGATTTTAAGTTTGATTTATGAGTGTAATAAATAATTTTGCAATCTTACTTGTTGTTTACTTTGAAAAACGCTTTTTCTTCTAAACACTTGTTCACTCACACAGCAACTCTACTTACTCTTTTTTCAAGTTTTAATCCATCAATAATCATTACTAAGTAGGTATACCTCATCAAAATAATATTTTAACGACTTACAAATGACTTTACTCTAGTAAATTTAAAAACATGTAATTAAAAAAATTAAACTTTCCGGAAAAAAAATTGATAAAACCGCATCCAAACCTATTGCATAGGTACTCTAGGTAGTGTATGAAACTGTACATAACTAGGTATTAAAACACTCGTGTGATACTATTAAAAACCTCGCCTACTACGGCTCGGTTTTTAAACACACACTCATGTTTTAATACCCTTCATTATGCATCAGTTTCATAAACTACTATTATCTACACCCATGCTTTAAATCCTCTGTAAGGGATTCTGAAACAGTTAGCTTATTGCCATCATTACAATATCCCGAGCGAGAGCTGGTCCTGCAGCGCCGCGCGCCCACGCGCGAGCGTTGCATTATGAAATTCAGTACAACATTATTAACATTCTTGCGGAAGATATAATGACGAGGAGGGAGAGGAAAGTCAAAGTCAAAGTCAAAACCTTTATTTATAGAGGATACATATCATGGGTTTAGATAAATATCATGGGTGTTTTTAATCCATATGTATTAAAAAATTGTTTGTTTCCCTAATAAAATAAAATAAAAAAATGGGTGTAGATAAAGTCTTGTATGCAACGGTACACGGCTTTAAAAAAATTTTGTAAAAGTCGATTATTACTTTTAAAAATAAAAAAAAAACAAAAAATCTATGTTTTATACGAAGATCTATTAGGAATTAATAGGCGCGGAAAGTTAAGGGATATGAAATAAAACACTTTTTAACGGATACTAGCGCGGTTTTATTGAATATACTTTGGTATTTAGTTGGTATTTGGTTAGATTTTTGGTTTTCCCGACGTTTCGGCACCTTTGCCGCTGCCGTGGTCACTGGGGACTGACTTTAGGATAGTATAAACAAATTTTGGAAAAGTCGACACTTTTTTCGAAAATAAATAAAATCAAAGAAATCTATGTTTTATAATAGCATTTTTTTTAACAACGGAAACAATTATTCTTAGAAGTACATAGCTAGCACACATCAGATTTGGAGAATTGCTAGGTAGGTAACACAAGGAACAATGGAGTCTACCTTTTATGGCAGAACTTTTTATGTCATAATTTTACTATGCATAACAACTATTGGCATAAACTTCATGTCGCAGAAAATCGTTTGGCATACACTCATTTATCATACACTTAAAACGCATAATTTTGTAAGCCAGAATCATCTTTTGGCATACATTTCATATCCATAATAATTAAATAGTAGAACCATCATATCGCAGAAAGTTCACAGCCAGAACCATCATATCGCAGATAGTTTATAGTCAGAATCATCTTTTGGCATACATACATTTAATAGAAAATTCATATATAGAATAATTTTGTATTTCTTACACGCATGTTTCATGCTGCATGCATCCTGACATGCAGACAAATAAACATGCATGCAAGCAAGCTTGCAGTATGCAAGCAAGCATGCAGCATGCAAGCAAACATGCAGCATGCAAGCAAGTATGCAGCAAGTAAGCAAGCATGCAGCATGCAAGCAAGCATGCAACATTCATGCAAGCATTGTGGAGCTCCGCTCGCTTCGCTCGCTCCGCTGCGAGTGGTCAAAACACTAACCTAACCTAACCTACTGGTAGGTGCAATTAAAGTTTTTCTTTACAGCCCCCCTGCACCCCCCGGCAAGCATGCAAGCAGCATAAACAAACATTCAAGCATGCATGCATGCAACCAAGCAAGCATGCATGCGAGCAAGCAGCATGCATGTCGGTTTTGCAGCGATTCGTTCTGTTGTTGACTTTTGTAGCACAACATGATTGTAGCACAAAAATTCAACATATTGACTTTTTAAGACAAATATTTAATTCAATTTAAAGTTAAAATGCAATTTTTTTGAAATCACAATATGCCTAATGACATTATTCTTAGTGAAATTCTGCCATATTCGTAGTATACCATGTGAAAATTATGCCAAATAATTGTCGACTAAATAAACGTTATGCCAAACGAAATTCTGCGAATAAATTTTTTGCCAAAGGTATTTATGCCTAATGAAATTCTGCCATCTGAATAGATTGCCATTGTTTATTCGGACATGTAAACATTCTGCCAAACAATAATTATATTAAACAATTTTTATGCCTTAAAAATATTCGTTTAAAGAAGATTCTGCCAAGTGTGTTCTGCCAAATAAATTTCGGAGTATAAAGTTTCTGCCAGATAGAGGTAACCCGGAACAATGACGTTCTCTATTACAGAGCCCGGTGTAGGGCGACGTGAAGGTATCACGATAGGAGGCAGCGGGAGGTGTCTTAGCGGCGGTGCGCGGATCAGTCGGGTATCGCGCACTTTTTAATTTTGAATAAAAGATCGCTTAAAGTCCTAAAGCAATAAAATTTCGTGCCTATCAGTCGCAATAATTGCATCTCAGTTTGAACTCTCAGGTTTGGTTTGACGTAGTTGAAGCCCGAGGCGAAACCGAGGGCTTCAAAACAAATCTTATATTTTTTTATATTTTTAGGTAGTAATACTACCTTTCAATATAATAGTAGGTAATGTTTATAACAATGAAATATTTTTGTATGAATTTCATACACACGAATCGCAGAAAAGTAGATCCAAAATTGTTCATGGCTTTGCTATGATTTCAAAGTATTGTAAGTACTAATTCAAACAAAGGAATAATTTTTATAAAATTCAATAAATTCAATAATCTATAATAGGTAGATTCATTTTCAATGCCCTTTCAAGTCGTGTAGAGCATGGGTCTCCAAACTTTTTAGCCTAAGGGCCAGACTAACTCTTCCACGAAGTTCCAAGGGCCAGGGCCTAGCTAGCTCATTCACCAACATACTGTAAAATACAGTATGTTGGTAAGATCCGGGCCGCTTTCGCGGGCCGGATTGTTGGTGCTCGCGGGCCGGAGCTGGCCCGCGGGCCGTAGTTTGGAGACCCCTGGTGTAGAGCACGAGATCTGTGAATTTCTTATTTTGTAGGTTCAATCGGTTCAATCACAAAATTGTATGAGAGTAGATAAAATAGCTAGAAGAACTAAACGAACAAACAGACAGACGCGGAAGGCGGCAATTTTATATATTATGAGTAGAATCACCTCCAATTAATTCTAAATATCTGATAGAAAAATAATAATAAAAATAGCATTTTGCTACTCCACTGCTCTTTGTTCCTGAAAGCCTTCTGTCAGTTTCTAAAATTAACTTATGTAGCTTCAACTGGCTGTTTGTTTTACATTACTGCTTCATGACCGAAGAAATTTTATAGGACTTAAGTGTCAGCAGCAATGTATGGACAGAGTCAGTCGAAGCTTAATATGTTGAATTCGAGGCATGTGCCACATTTCAGTTTTGTCATTGTATGACGTGCTGCATCCTTTGGTATCTGATCGAAGGGTGTTGTTTTCGTTTCTGGGCTGGGCCCCACTATGTATGGAAACTTGGCGATATCATTTACTCTTTGCCATACATTCTCGAGCTAAGTTGCAGCGGATCACTATTGTCAATTTACGGCCGATTTCAATAACCTATCAAATCAAATTCAGCAGAAGGCCGTGAGCACTTAGCACACGAATTACAATGTACGTAAACGTATGATGGTCGTACGAATTGAGTGAGCACACTGAATACGTTTTTTCTGTCAAATAGGTATAGATACCGTATTCATAAAGTAATTTTTGGTTGGAGCGCGATAAATAATCTTTATTTATTTTTTTATTTATTTATTTATTTTCGGACGACCAACAGCTATATTAAACAGATAAAATAACTTACATAGCATCAGAAAGCCAATTATAGGTCATCACAAATAGTAACGAACTATACAAAACAAGCACCATCTTATTACTAAATATTAATTAAGTACTAAATCTTAATTACCTACCTAGCGAATACTTAACCAGTACAATATATATGTTACCGGCAATGTATGAAATGCAGGCATTGTATACAATGCCTAGGCATTGTATACAATGCCTGGCCCTTTTAGGCAATGTATGAAATATAATGAATATTGATATCTATTTCACACATTACCTAGGCAGTGTATACAATGACTAGGCATTGTATAGAATGCCTGCTGGTCCACCGGCAATGTGTATAATAAAAAGATTTTCGAGAATAGATTCGAGGGGGGATCGAGGGGGGCTCAAGGGGGGCTCGAGGGGGCTCGAGGGGGGCTCGAGGGGGCTCGAGGGGGGCTCGAGGGGGCTCGAGGGGGGCTCGAGAGGGCTCGAGGGGGGCTCGAGGGGGGCTCGAGGGGGGCTCGAGGGGGCTCGAGGGGGGCTCGAGGGGGGCTCGAGGGGGTCTCTTTGGAATCGAACCTGTTTTACTCCTGTAGGTCCCGCGTATAGGTTAGAAATTTAAGGCGAGCGCGGAGCGCAGCGGAGCGTGAGCCTTAAATTTCGAGGTTATTTTTTTATAACAGACAACAGAAATATACTTATTTTACACATTGCCGGTGGACCAGCAGGCATTGTATACAATGCCTAGGCAAAGTATAAAATGAATTATATTTCATACATTGCCTGATCGTTTTAGGCATTGTATACAATGCCTAGGCATTGTATACAATGCCGGATTATACACATTGCCGGTAACATATATATCTTAATCTATCTTCAAGATAATTCTGTTATTATTAGGTACTCGGAGACTGTGGCAGCGTTGTCGCTGTTATAGAACCAAATGGATGCGTGAAATACAATATTTAAAAATATTTGATTTCGGTGAATTCCATGATTTTATGGAAAAAATAATGATATCTTGAATCACTCTGATCCCACAAACATTTATGTTCATAAATTTCTACATCTATTTTTACCCTTTTAACGCACGAACGTGTTTTAAAATCTCAACATGTTCGGATCGTATTCGGACGTCGGAAGTATACGTACGTACGATTAACTCGCACCCAGTGTGCGCCCTCCTATAGTAAATCAAAGGTCTTTACGAATTCGAATCGTTCGAATACGTACGTACACGCACGAGTAAAATTCGTACGAAAACGCGTCCAAAGTGCTCACGGCCTTACACTTGAAAAAAATGTTTTTCAGATGGACGCAGACTACGATCCTCGGAAATCCCGCCAAGATCTCTTAGAAGAGATTCAGAAAACTCTTGGAACAAAACGCAGAAACCGCAAGCGGCAGTCCAAACTGTCCCAGCTGTTGGCCACTGAGAAGCCCAAGTTCCTGCCTTTAGCCTCCGACCGTACTTACGCGCAACATATGGACGAGTATTACAAGCTGGACTGTGAGGACATTGTGGGGGGGATGCCGACGAGATTCAAGTATAGGGAGGTTCTGCCTAATGACTACGGACTCACTATTGAGGAGGTTAGTCACTAAAATAAGTTTATTTCAAATAAGATAACTGCCTTTAGCTGCTGACCGTACTTACGTGCTACATGGAGAAGTAAGTACTACAAGTTAGATTGTGAGAACATCGAGGGGGAAATGTCTATGAGCACAGATAATATAATACTATATACCTACTACTAGCTATGAGGTTCAAGTATAGAGAACGGACTAACCATAACGGAGTAATGCAGTAAAATTTATTTCAAATAAGACAACTGCCTTTAGTTGCCGACGAAAAACGACGTACGACTTTTGATCTTTTTTAATGATTCTTTTTACTTTATTTTTTTTTAATTATGATGAATAATATCACAGATTGTACGCGCTACACGTATATTAAGAAAAAGGGGGTTGGTGAATGTAAAGTCACTCGATAACAAGTTACCATAAGGTAAAATATTGAAGTTTATTTTAAACACGCGATAAATATAAAACAATGGTAAACTAGGGTAAATTAAACTAAAGAGACGTAACTACAATGGTATGGTGAAGGGATGGTAATGGTGTACGCGCGATTGGTATGGTGGTAAATGTGCGACTAATTTAGTTGAAAAATCTATAATAGGTTTAAACGCCGCGCGGTGCATGAAATGCTTACAGTGTAATACACACGCGCCGGCGGGCGCGGGCGGCGCGCCGTAGTTCAATGTAATATTTATACTATACTAGTATAAATAATATTTACAAATAATCCTATCCATCATTATCAAATCTTTTGTTTAAAACTAAAATTCAATTTTCACTTTTACCCTCAATTTTAATGGCAATGATTTAGATTTAAAGGTGGTCGATTAAATTGTTCTTACTAACTGTATATCCCAACAGATCCTCCTAGCAGACGACAAGGAGCTGACCCAGTGGGTGCCCCTGAAGAAGATCGTGAAGTACCGGCCTGATGCCGCCGAGCGCGGGGACCTCACCACGTACAGACAGCGAGCTGCCGACGACAGGATCAAGAGGAAACTGCTGCCCAGTCTGTACAGGGACCTGCCACAGTCAGTATTGAACTTTAACTAATATTTTAGACTAAAACAAGAATACAGTATTAGCAGGGCTCTATCACTCCGCGCGTAGGTATGAGAAAAGCACCTAGCGTTCGGCGTCCTCTGCGTGAACAATATTGGCAGAGCTGTCCGTCGCGCTCTCGGAATATTTGTAGAGCGTTGTCACAGTGTTTTACGATTCCCATATTTTCATTTTTTTTATTTTAATTTTTCATTTAAAGTAAATATTGGTATTTATAAATATGGTGTATCCTGTAAACTTGTAAAGTATTTTGAAATGACTTTGTTATCCAGAACTAAATGAATTGATGTGATTAGTCTGAATTGAGCATATTTTTCAACATCTTTATTTTCTTAGTGGTATTTTTGGATCAACTTTTGTAAAAATTGTATAATTAAATAAAATAAATAAGAAAAAACCGGCCAAGTGCGTGTCGGGCCACGCGCCATAGGGTTCCGTAGTTACCTTATACCATACCATATTTAATACCACACCATATTTAATACCACCTATAATTTTTCGTCTGTAAAAATAACTTTGTTTTTCACAGTGTTAGTATGAATGACAAAGTTATATTTGCGGTTTTGGAAAATGTGCTATATCTCAAAAATTAATTATTATATCTCGTTCAAACCAATTTTGGTTGAAATTGTTTATTAAGATCTATAGCATATATTTTTTTTAGATTTTTCACTCTCTTATTTCAAAAGTTAAAGGGAGGGGGACACACATTTTACCACTTTGGCGGTGAATATCTTTCAAACGGTTGACTTTGGGAAAAAGTTGTCTTAGAAACCTTAATGTCATTTTTAAAGACCTATCTATAGACACTCAACACGTGTTGGTTCGAAGAAAAAAATTTTTTTCAGTTTCAGTTCCATGTATGGGGAGCCCCCCCTTAATCTTTTATTTTTCTTATTTTTGTATTAAATTCGTTGAGCGGTTAACAGAATACATCTACCTACCAAGTTTCAACTGTGTAGTCTTAATACTTTCGGAATAAAGTGGCTGTGACATACGGACAGACAGACAGACAGACAGACAGACAGACATGACGAATCTATAAGGGTTCCGTTTTTTGCCATTTAGGCTACGGAACCCTAAAAACTGAGTTTACTCACAGTACTTCTTTATAAAAAAACTGAACGTAATTTACTAAGTAATCGAGTTAGACATTACATTAAAGTGAAATAATTGTTGATTAAATTCAATTTAAATCAAGTCTTAAAATATTAAATGTTAATTAAAGTTATAGGTCATACTTTTATTATTAGGTACTCGCCGCTGTAGGTAACCCTGCCGTTCGAGTCCGTCGCGTCGAGAAGTTCAATAATCTACGTTAATGCTTGGTGTTTAGGTGCAATTTAGCTTGGTCGCGCGCTAAGAATAATAACACCGCGATGTTTAGTTATATAAAATGTCGGCTTTCTTCAAGATCAAAGCAGTGCAACTTCTGTACGTTAGTACTATTATTTATTCTGTGGTATTAGTAAAAATATAGTATATTAAAGTAACTGACATCGCTCGAAGGATTGCTCAGCTGAAGTGGCAGTGGGCGGGACACATAGCGAGAAGAACTGATGGCCGTTGGGGCGGGGCGGTTCTGGAATGGCGACCGCGCATCGGACGACGCTCCGTGGGTAGGCCTCCGACAAAGGGGACCGACGTGAGGGTGAAGGGCGCGGGAAGCCACTGGATGCGGGATTGCGGGCCAAGCTGGACCGATCGTCGTGGAGATCCTTAGGGCAGGCTAGGCGCTCTCCGCGCTTTAGGTACGAAGCTACAAGTAGCTGGCGGGTCCGTCCGGACGGACTTATTTCAGAGGGCTGCCGCGTGCCGGCTGGGACGCACGTTAGTTAGCAATTTGATTTCGATACTCACTCACGCACCGCATTCGCGTATTGTCGCGTCGTTCGTTCGTACATTTATGATATTTAACCAAAATGAAGGCATATTGCATCGCAATGGGCTACCTTAATAGTAATAATAAAAACCGGCCAAGTGCGAGTCGGACTCGCGCACGAAGGGTTCCGTACCAAAAACGGCAAAAAAAAAAATACGTTTGTTGAATGGGAGCCCCCCTTAAATTCTAATTTTATTCTTGTCATTAAAATATACTATATCGGGATTTTCACCATGTACCTTTTTATTTTTGAGACTCCGATATTTCGGCGCAGTTGCATGCGCCATGATCACGGAAGAACTGTCGGTTGTCACGTGCGGGTAGATGTTATTGGCAGACGAATCGGTCTACCCTCCGTCTAGTTCTTTTATTACGGTCGGTACCGGTACCACTGTCTGCAAACTCCCTATTCACTCGAATCTGTTCTCGACACACTACACTCACTGTATCTGTACGCGGAACGGCACTTTTTTTATTTTTGTTGTTTTGACACAGCCGGACTACTGGATTCCAGACACTCGACAATTTAAACCCATCATCACGATTGAAATTTTTGTATTTGGTAATTTCAATCGCTTTTTATCGCAAATTACCAAATACAAAAATTTCAATCGTGATGATGGGTTTAAATTGTCGAGTGTCTGGAATCCAGTAGTCCGGCTGTGTCAAAACAACAAAAATAAAAAAAGTGCCGTTCCGCGTACAGATACAGTGAGTGTAGTGTGTCGAGAACAGATTCGAGTGAATAGTGAGTTTGCAGACAGTGGTACCGGTACCGACCGTAATAAAAGAACTAGACGGAGGGTAGACCGATTCGTCTGCCAATAACATCTACCCGCACGTGACAACCGACAGTTCTTCCGTGATCATGGCGCATGCAACTGCGCCGAAATATCGGAGTCTCAAAAATAAAAAGGTACATGGTGAAAATCCCGATATAGTATATTTTAATAACATTAATAACCATGGAAATTTAAAACAATATATCTAATTTTATTCTGTTTTTAGTATTTGTTGCTATAGCTAGCGGCAACAAAAATACATCATCTGTGAAAATTTCAACTTTCTAGCTATCACGGTTCATGAGATATAGCCTGGTGACAGACAGACAGACAGACAGACAGTCAGACAGACAGACAGACGGACAGCGAAGTCTTAGTAATAGGGTCCCGTTTTTACCCTTTGGGTACGGAACCCTAATAAAAAGGATCCGAACCTCACGTTTTTCACACTTCCAAAAGTTCCAAACGACATCGTGCTTATCTACTACCTAGTTAGTATTTAGTAGTTTGTATTCGTTTATTCTTAGGTACCTACTTACCTCTTATTTAGGTAGGTACTTACTTATCTACTTTCGAAATAAACTTAATTATTAATGACAATTTGATTTCGTAAGAAAGCAAATTGCCACAAATCAGTATGTATAGTCTGATGTGGCGTTGACTGTATCTAGCCTAGGGCTTTATGAAACGTATTTAGGTACCTACACATTTTATTTCACAAACTCATAACTTGTAATAAAGTATTGTAAGCTATTATTTTATTATTATTTAAAAGAAGAAACCCTGAAGTCGTTAGAAGAGATAAGAGCTACGCGATAGAAAGAGAGGTAACTTCTAGGTGAATATAACTGTAGCGAAGGGAGCAGTGTGCGACCTGATTTGCACTTTACTGTGTCTAGGATAGAGTCGCTATTTATTTAAATGACTTTGAGGAGTGGATGTTCTGTACTTTTACTATTATGTATTCTGTGCTTAGGGGAGACCTATACCCAGCAGTGGGTGTCGTGCGGCTGATATAATGATGATGACAGTATTAAAAGTTCTTTTATTATACAGTACGAGGCAAACATCTAGAAACTTTTTTGACGGAGTGGGAATAAATTCACGCATGTGCACTTGCGAGCGACCAATAGCGCGTGCCCTTCTCCCGCCGCCCGCGTACCTCACCGCTACGCATGCCCAAAACACGCATTCCGCGCAATCGCTACCCTATTTCAAGATCTTTGCCTTGTACTGTACCCGACAGTCAAGTTTAACAGTGGCGTGCCTAGGCCTACAGAGTATAGCAAGCCCGAATCCTAAAATCAAGCATTTTTTTTTACCAGCTCAATATAAGCAAGAAAAACAATGCATCTCACTCTTTACTAATTTAAGATTTTTTTCATACCAAAATATCGATGCGACCGCCCAGCGCCATCTAGACTAATTAATAGATAAGTCGCAAAAAAGCACCAAAAGCACAACCCTTAAGCATACATAATTATTCATAAATTAGTTCGACACAAAATGTTAGATGGCGTGACTTTATCGAATTTAATAATTGTGTAATCAAAACTAAATTTCTCGTTTAAAATGTGTAACTCATAATAAATATTTAAACTATTTCACAAAATAATAGCGTTCCTGAGCTTTTACTAGATAATTCCAATCCTACCCCCTTGTCGTTCAAATGAAAGACGCAAAACTTACCTTACTTATTTATTTTTATAAGAAGAACCAACAATGTAAACGAGTCCACGACGAAATTAGGTACGTACGATACACTGAAGAATTATATTTCTTTGAAAATACTGAAATGAAGAGGTATTATTACCGGACTGCAAGTGCAAGGCAAGGGTCATTTTTTGTATTTCTCTCTTGGATCGATTCAACTCGTGGACACTTTCACAGATCACACAGTGAATAAACATTTTAATCCATCACGAAAAAACATTATCAATCATTAGACTGAAATTTAGACACATTTTTAACACAAAAACACTAATAAAGGCAAAACACTTGTTGTTTCAAAACAGCTGTCGTCAGGTCGTCACAGATTATTGGCGTTGGCGTTATGTTGGTACCCCGTAAATTTATTCTTATTGCGATGGAATAAGGTTCAAAATTTAATAAATTTCCGGGGTACCAACATAACGCCATGGGTAATAACGATAAAACGCACTCTACGCGCGCGGTGGCCTCGTATTGTGGCTAACTTCAATAGCAAGCATGCTTTGGCTCGGATTGGGCATTTTTCATAGAATCTATACATACATACCTACAGTAGTATGTATGTAGTGGGGTATCAGTTTCGCTAACGTTAGAAGAGTGCGTATGTATGGATTTGCGAAGCCCGGTTGCAAGCCAACGAGTGCGAGAGAGATGCAGTGTATTGTTCGATTAATACGCTATATTATGCAGTTTAACGACTTGACTATCGATCAGTTGTTTGAAAAATTTAATCTTTGGTTGATTTTGATTGAAAATTTACGTTCGTGAATAATATTTTGCTGTTGTCATTAATTGAGATTCATTAGTAGTGTAAATAAGATTTTGTTAGGGCAAGCCGGGCTTTTGGGCTTCTATGGAGGTACCGCCACTGAAGTTTAACTACAGCTCGCGCAACATAACTTGACCCATTTTTTAGTACCACACCACGTTACCTGCGCAACAATTTTTGTACTGAAAATTGCTACTGCGCAAGCTTCATTGTCTATGGTTTAGTTCAAGTTATGTTGCGCGAGCTGTACTTCAAGTTGATTAATTTCTTAAAAAAATAACATATGATCCTTAATTGCAGAGAGCCTGAAATTGCAGTGCCAGTAGAACAACCAAAGAAGAACAAAAAAAAGAAGAAGAACAAGAATGTAGATGGGACAAAATTAAACGATAATAAAGAACCCACAGATGAAGGTGAGACTCAGAACAACGTAAATAGCGACAAAGATAAAATCACTGCAGACAAAAATGCTGGAGAGACGAGTAAAAACAACGTAAATAACGACAAAGATGAAACCGCCGCAGACAGAAAAGAGGAAGACACAAGTAATAAGAAGAATAAAAAGTCTAAACACAAATTAAAACAACTAAATACAAGTGATGTCAGCACTGACAACGCAATTAAAAAAGAAGTTGAAGATACTACTGCAAATAAAATTAAGAAATCTAAGCTTAAAAGGACACTTGAACATGATGACATCACAAATGGAAATCAATCCAATGAAGTTACTAAAGATGAAATTCATTCTAAAAATAAAAAAGCAGAAAATAAGTTAAAACATGAAGATAGTTTTAATATGTCCAGTGATACTTTAGTTTGTCAAGAAAATACGAAAGATGAAACAGTTAAAAGAACAAAATCTAAACATAAAAAGAAATTAAATAATCCAGATGCTGGTGAGTTGACCAATAGACAAACTAAGAAAGATGATGAGAAACATAACGACATTACAGAAAATGGTGTAAGTCAAACAAATAACATAACTTCTAAAGGCAAACAAAAGCTAAAAGGTAACAAAACACCAAATGAAAATACTGTAAGAAAAGAAAAGAAATCGGGAAAAATCATGAAGAAAAATAAATTGAAAAACAAAAATAAATTTAAGAGCAAACAGAATACCAACACGTCTAATGATAATCCACTAGGAAAACTTTCTGATGAAAGACTCAAAGCATACGGATTAAATCCTAAGAAATATAGAGGTTTCCTGAAATACAAGAAATTCTAGAAAAAATAAGCTTTGAATGGAATTATCTCTGGATAAATCTTGTTTATTAATAAAAATTGAGGTATAATTTGTATGTTAATATTTATAATAAAATGTATAGTTAATACTGTAGGTATATTAAGTATCACAGTATGTATTGTTAGAAGCAGTTTATCCCGTACATCTGTTTACGTAAAATAGATAATTATTTTGTATATTTATGTTTTTTTATGTAAATTTTAATTGAAATGTGTTTTTATTTGGAATAGTATGTGTATAAAATTAAAAGTTTGAACAGTCTGAAGTTTGAACAAGTTTATTACTGCCGCGCTCTCCAAGCGAACCCTACACACACACACACACACGCACGCACGCACGCACGCACGCACGCACGCACGCACGCACGCACGCACGCACGCACGAACACACACACACACACACACACACACACACACACACACACACACACACACACACACTATTAATACTGTGATCCAATCCAACCATAAACTTAATATACCTGACGGACCGCCAGGGGCCTCTTTCATAAAATAATGGTAAATAATTTACCTACCGTAGTTGTTTATTAGGGTAGGTAATGTATATAAACACGTACATACAAACTTGTCAAAATCGTGTAGCGGCATTGCGTATGATCGGGCAAAAACCGCCTCGAGATCGATTGATTTGCGGTGTATCATCGTATCAAATCACATAGTCGTATCATGATACAGTATCAAAATGCGTCTACACTACCTAATACTGCCGATCATGATACACGACTCCGATACGCAAGTGTAAACAAGGCGATGTTTGATACGCGGTTACATACGGATCGGGGTGTATCAGATACGGTGCGTAGCATGATCGCGTATCGTTTTGCGTCCACACTAGCCAAATGATACACGTCGATGATACGCGACGGTGATCTGATACACTCAAATTTTACTAGTCTGGACAAAGCTTTAGGTTGCTTTTTTGTTTTTATTTATATATATGGTAAATCCATTAATATCTAAAAAATCTCGTTTATTCAATTTAAGTTCAAGTGTAAATAATCACACAACTAATGGCCGAAAACTCAAATGCTAATTAACTTTGAGTGGCTCTCAAACGTCGTCCTGTCGCATTAAATGTCAAAGATATGACAAAGCATGCTGTTTGAGAGCCGCTCAAAGTTAAGTAGCGTTTGAGTTTTCGGCCATTAGTATATAGTTTATTCCAATTTTAATAAAAATACAGTGTGCGTGAACTTCGGAAAAACTTTATATGGAGAGTCCAAATAGTAGTTTATGATACAAGGTTGGTAAGGAGGTTTTTAAAACGAGTGGACGTTTTATAAGCCCGAGCCGCAGGCGAGGGTTTACAATCGTCACGAGTTTTAAAAAACCTTAACCGTGTGCCATACTATGTTTTTCAATACATTTGCGAGAAAACATTATAGGTAACTACTGAAATTGTAATCTACAACATTTAATAAAACTGTAAATTCTAAATATTTGTGCGCGAATAACGCAAAAACCGCTAAAAGAATTTTGATGGGCTTTTCAAAGTTTAGTAGATTGAGGTCCAACTTAAAATCTAAGCTATGTTTCATCAAATTCAGGTGGGTGGAACTAGGGAAATGGCTTGAACTCTCCGTAGTACTAGCTTTCATACACTAAAGATGTCATTTTAAACTGGTCACTATATTTTTCTACTGTCCACGCGGATGAAATCGCGGGCGGAAGCTAGTAGAAATTAAAAAAACGTACGTAAACAAAATCGCACGGCGCGGGCGTGCGGTAAAATCAGCTTACCGCACGCTGTACTAATCCGTAAACAAAAACGCACGGCGTGCGGTAAAATCAACTTACCGCACGCTGGACTGTCATCGTAAGCTCACATTTTCGAGCAACTGTATTGAAAATTGTATTTTCGATTTGAAATCTTTTTCTGTTGGAAGTGTTCAGATTCACGAGTACATTGACTTCCTTTCGAGTTGATACCTCCTTTCTGTTACACGTTGTATAATTGGTAACTATTATTTTATGAAATAATTGTAAAGATAACAAATATCTAGAGAGAGAAGGTCAACTTTTATTCTTTATATTATTCTAAAGTTAAAAGTAGGTACCACGACACTACTGTACAATATGTACAAATAGTAACTTCTTCGCTATGTGTGTTCTGTGTTGAACATCCAACGGCCCGGCACGGCAGCAATTATAAAAGCTGTAAAAGCATCTCTCGGCGTCGCTGCTGCCGTGCCGAGACGTGCCGTGCCGGGCCGTGCCGTGCCGTTGGGAATTATAAAAGCGCACAATGTTAAAATATAGTCTAAAAAAACCAAGATGGCGGCTAACTACGAGGGCGGGTCAATAAGTCCGTGACTTTTTTAATGAAACACAGGTTTTTGGATTAAAAAAAAATATATTTTTCACCGTAGTCTCCTTTGAGCTCTATACGCTTTGTCCAAACGTTTCTCAACTTTTTTTCCTTCCAAAAAAAAAAGATTTGTCAAAATTGGTATTTTTTGTGAGATGACTTCATCGTTGGAGTCGAATCTCTTTCCGCCGAGCCATTTCTTCAGGTTTGGAAACAAGAAATAGTCACTCGAGGCTGAATCCGGAGAATAGGGCGGATGAGGGAGCAACTTGCATTATCGGAAAAAAAAAATGCTTGGCCAAATGCGGTGGTTATTTTTTCAAATTCTCATTGAATCGATCCATTATATTGGCATAATATTCGCCATTGATTGTTTTACCCTTTTGAAGGTAGTCGATTTGGATTTTACCGCGTGAATCCCAAACCCAATTCACCCTGAGAAACTCACTGCCTTGACTACTGTTTGGTTTCACTTTCTAGTGTGTTGTGGTGAATCCACGTGTTATCCACGGTTACGAAATGGTGCAAAAACTCGTCCATATTGTGGTTGAACAACGCCAAACACTCCGCGAAGTTGGCACAAGAAATTCACTTTTTTCCATTTTCTCCTCAAATCACGACTTAGTCTGCTATTATTGGCTATCAAATGCAAACTAGATGACGCAGCTTGTTCAAATTTTGATAGGAGTCAACTGAAAGATGCCTGTCCTTGAGCAGTGTTGTCCTTTTAAGAAAGACACGGGAAATATAGAAAGTCACGGACTTATTGACCCGCCCTAGTATTTTGTATGTGGGCCGATTACGATGAAACTCGGTTTTGTTACTATTTAAAAAAAAAACGACTGCAAACAAACTAAAAAGTTAAATAACAAGTGTCATTGCAGTCGGGGGACCGTTTTATGGAACAATTTTTTATCAAAGAGGTCCCCCGACAATGACACTTGTTATTTAACTTTTTAGTTCGTTTTTGGCAGGGCACTCGTATTTTTTTTAATTTATTTATTTTTATTTCACACATTTTAGTGACAAATTATATAGTTTTGGAATGTGCTCATCAAGGCCTTTCATTCGATACCCATATTGTAATAATAGAAGAAAAAATTTCACATAAGTATTAAAGTGGCGTCGTCCAGTCGCCATATGTTTTTTAAAAAAAAATATAGCCAGTGTCACTCGGTATGATGTAAGGATTCTAACGATACCCTATATATATATCCAAACCCGTTAAGGCATTTAGAAGTTATGGTGGAATAAAGAAACTCACATACCCACAAACATACATGAACCCTAAACACATATACACTCCTTTTTAGGTAGTCGTGTAAAAAATAACAACGAAATGTTAAAAATATAAAAAAAATATGGCAGCCAACATTTTTATTTGTGAGTCGATTTCAATGAAACTCGGTTTTTAGTACTAATTTGTCAAGAAAATAACAACGCAATATTGCAAATATTAAAAAATCCAAGATGGCGGTCAACTTTTTTGTTTTTGGGCTGATTTCGATGAAACTTGGTTTTTGGTACTGTTTTGACAAGAAAATTAACTATTTTCAATATTGCGTTGTTATTCTCTTCTCAAAATAGTACCAAAAACTGAGTTTCATTGAAATCAGGCCAAAAACAAAAAAGTTGGCCGCCATCTTGGATTTTTCTGTATTTAAAAAATTGCGTTGTTATTTTTTGTCAAAATAGTACAAAAACCGAGTTTCATCGAAATCGGCCCACAAATAATAAAGGTGGCCGCCATTTTGGTTTTTTTTTTAAATTTTCAACATTGCGTTGTTATTTTCTTGTCAAAATAGTACCAAAAATCGAGTTTCATCGAAATCGGCCCACAAACAAAAAAATTTGCCGTTTTCTTGATTTTTTAATATTTGCAATATTGCGTTGTTATTTTCTTGACAAATTAGTACTAAAAACCGAGTTTCATTGAAATCGACTCACAAATAAAAAATTTTGCTGCAATATTTTATTATATTTTTAACATTTCGTTGTTATTTTTTACACGACTGCCCAAAAAGGAGTGTATATGTGTTTAGGGTTCATGTATGTTTGTGGGTGAGTTTCTTTATTCCACCATAACTTCTAAATGCCTTAACGGGTTTGGATATATATAGGGTATCGTTAGAATCCTTACATCATTCCGAGTTACACTGGCTATTTTTAGGGTTCCGTAGCCAAAATGGCAAAAAACGGAACCCTTATAGATTCGTCATGTCTGTCTGTCTGTCTGTCTGTCTGTCTGTCTGTCTGTCTGTCTGTTTGTCTGTCTGTCTGTCTGTCTGTCTGTCTGTCTGTCTGTCCGTCCGTATGTCACAGCCACTTTATTCCAAAAGTATTAGGACTACATAGTTGAAACTTGGTAGGTAGGTGTATTCTGTGAACCGCTTTACGATTTTTATACAAAAATAAAAAAAATAAAAGATTAAGGGGGGGCTCCCCATACATGGAACTGAAACTGAAAATATTTTTTTTCATCAAACCAATACTTGTGGGGTGTCTATAGATAGGTCTTTGAAAATGACATTGAGGTTCCGAAGACTATTTTTTTTCAAAGTCAACCGTTTGAAAGATATTTGCCGCCAAAGTGGTAAAATGTGTGTCCCCCCCCCTTTAACTTTTAAAGTAAGAGGGTGAAAAATCTAAAAAAAATATAAGCTATAGATCTTGATAAACACTTTCAACGAAAATTGGTTTGAACGAGATATAGTAATTAGTTTTCAAGATATAGTACATTTTCCAAAACCGCAAATATAACTTTGTCATTCATACAAACACTGTGAAAAACAAAGTTATTTTTTCAGACGAAAAATGATAGCGGTATTAAAATATGGTATGGTATAATGTACCAACGGAACCCTACTGCGCGTGGCCCGACACGCACTTGGCCGGTTTTTTTTTTGAAAAAAAAAATATGGCGACTTGACGATGCCACTTTAATACTTATGTGGAAAAAATCAATTTTTCTTCTATTATTACAATATGGGCATCAAATGAAAGGCCTTGATGACCATATTCCAAAACTATATAATTTGTCACTAAAATGTGTGAAATAAAAAAAAATAAAAAAATATTAAAAATACGACTGCCCTGCCAAAAACGAAATAAAAAGTTAAATAACAAGTGTCATTGCAGTCGGGGGACCTCTTTGATAAAAAATTGTTCCATAAAACGGTCCCCCGACATCGGCGACGAAATCGGCGCACAAACATTACGCATTACATTATTAACTTCACCGTCTCACCGATTGACACTTCTATTTATTACCACCTTACCGATGATAGCTGATTAGCATTATTTTAGATATCTAATTAAATCAAAAGAGTAAGTTCTGTTTTATATTACAATTATTATGTGTCATTCTAAATTAATATTTAAATAGTATATATTCGACTTCCCATTCCGAATCCATAATTTTGATACACTACTTGATTGGTAACGTACATATTTTTAGTCCTACTATCGTGGTATTATTGTTTAGTAATGGCAATTGTGCGAACGAGACACCGACCTCCACATGGTGTTTTCTCATTCACACAGTAGTGCCTTCAGTCAATGTTGTCGATAGAATTTCAACTCTATGACAATGCAATAAAGTTGAATTTCTTTTAAACGATAAGTGAAAATTTTTGTTGAGTACTCACTCTCTATTATAAACTTCCTTGTACGCAACCTTTACCTTGTACGCACGGACGGAAGTTGTCAATGTCAAGTTCCTCC
The DNA here is from genome assembly GCA_943789525.1 of Agriphila geniculea. Classification (NCBI taxonomy): domain Eukaryota; kingdom Metazoa; phylum Arthropoda; class Insecta; order Lepidoptera; family Crambidae; genus Agriphila; species Agriphila geniculea. The sequence goes on along the minus strand of OX038869.1, from coordinate 21,975,251 downwards.
GTCCGTATTTACCCCAGTCATCTTAAACACTCTAGGTCGCAAAAAATTGCAAGGTTCTGCATTTTTGGGATGTTGTTAGGATAGATACTAGTAGTGTAAATCCTGCAACCCTGAAAGACCTGTGCTAAATTCGTAGTGCTCGAAAAACCTTGACTTTTTTCAGTTTTTGGCTTACAACTTCTAAAAAATGAATTCTACTTCAAAGTTGTCTATGACATTTTTATAGAAGATAAAATTACCAACAATTTGAATCTAATTTCAGCTCTGAGTGTCATATATATCTCGAGATACACACTTCAAAAACGGTCCATTTTTGACAAAAAGTTATTCAAGCTAGCCTTTCGAACAAAACAACGTCTAAAATACTCATTCTACGAGGAAAAGCATAAGAAATTAAGTTGCATAGCAGCTATTTAGCTTTAATTTAAGATTAAGAAAAACTCTTTAGGACCAATAATAATTTTCTTGTTATTAGATAAAAAAAATAGGAATTCGGATTTTTTTAAAAAAATTAAGCCTGACGAGTGGTAGGACTCTTTTAAAAAATAAGAATGATGTCAATCAGCGGAAAACAGTGTATCATGCAAAATTAAATTAAATACAATTAATGTTAACGTGTAATCACTTCACATTATAAAACAAAGTTCTCCGCCTCGTCGGTCTGTCTGTTTGCGATAAACTCAAAAACTACTGCACAGATTTTCATGCGGTTTTCATTAATAGATAGAGTGATTTATGAGGAAGGTTTAAATATATAATTTGTTAAGGTTTAATGTAAATTAGATTAAACGTAACATAATCCGAGCGATAACGCTCCTATAAAAAATAGATTTTTGGCGCAAATGGAGGTGCCGGCTGGAAGGTATTTGTTTTCTTTTAGGGGTGATGAAAGGTTTCAATTGGTAAAATAAAGGAAGAAATCAAAGCAAAGCCTGAGTAGGTTGCCAATTTCTTAATGACAAAGTCACAGTGGTGAAATGATGGAGGAACCTCGAAATTTTCAGACTTTTTTCAGATTTAGACTTACAATTTCTAAAAAATGCATTCTACGACAAAGTTATCGAAAACACTTTTAAAGAAGATAAAATTGTCAACAAATTGAGCGTAATTTTAGCTCTGTATGTACTATATATCTTGAAATACAACACCTCAAATTGGGTAATTTTTCAAAAAAAGTTTGATGTTTATAGTAAGCTAGTTTTGTGAATGACATATTGTCTAAAGTACTCATTCTACGAGAAAAGACATGAGAAGTATTGTTGTAGAACAGTTATTTAACTTTAATTTAAGACTAAGAAAAACGCTTTAGTACTAATAATAGTTATCTTGTTATCAGGTAAAAAAAAATATTGATAATTGGAAATTTCAAAAAAAGAAGCCTGACGCAATGTAGGACTCTTTTAAATGGTAAGAACGACATCAATCAGCGTAAAATAGCTTATCCTGTAAAATGAAATCGAACTCAATTAATATTATTGTGTTATTTCATAATAATGTCACAGTGGCGAACTGCCAACGGCCAAAAACTGAAAAACGTCGAGGTTTCCCGAGCACTACGAAGTTTCAAGAACTTTCAGGGTTGTAAAGGACATCAGGCAGAGTCCCATAGAAAAAAACCAAAGAATGTATAACGTTTCTGTTTTTTTCAAAATGTAGGCATGTAATTAGTAAGTTATAGAAAATATTCAGATTTTTACGAATATTTATGTTTTAAGAGTTATTTACGTTTGAAAGTTTTTTTTTGGTAACCCCGACACCAAATAGCAACACCAGTTTCACGACAATACGTTTCGTTAGCTGCGTTACAGATTAGCACCAAGGAGGTTTATATAGGGAGTGAGTACTCAACAAAAATTTTCACTTATCGTTTAAAAGAAATTCAACTTTATTGCATTCGTCATAGAGTTGAAATTCTATCGACGACATTGACTGAAGGCACTACTGTGTGAATGAGACAACACCAGCACGCGTAGCATGACCAACATCGAGATAAGATTCGACTCACAGAACAATGGCTTGTCTACACCGAAATGTCACTTTTGTCGGGTTGAGATCGAGATACTCATGCTCGCATTTACAACTAGTAGACTCGTATTGTTCTTTGTCGTAGCCTAATGTCAAAAGTCGACAAACACGAGCTTTTCTCTTCAACTGACATTAATTTGACAGTTGAATCAGAGAAACTTTTTAAATTTGAGATTTTTGCATTTACAATGCTATTTTTAAACAATACTAAATAATATACTAGAAAAAATACGACTCGCACCAGATCAATACTCAGACGGGAATCGAACCCGCGACCTTTGGATATCCGGTCCAATGCTCTGACCGCTGAGCTACCGAGTCACTAGTGACATCGTCGAATTTTTCCTAGTATATCCTAAACTCTTACGCTGTAAGCCAGCGTTATTTCACCAATGTGAGGAATTACCTCGACATTCAATTGAAATATCTTTCCAGATATTTTAACAATTGATTAAGATGAAATAGCTATATAATTTTTAAATTTGAGATTTTTGCATTTACAATGCTATTTTTAAACAATACTAAATAATATACTAGAAAAAATACGACTCGCACCAGATCAATACTCAGACGGGAATCGAACCCGCGACCTTTGGATATCCGGTCCAATGCTCTGACCGCTGAGCTACCGAGTCACTAGTGACATCGTCGAACATTGGTGAAATAACGCTGGCTTACAGCGTAAGAGTTTAGGATATACTAGGAAAAATTCGACGATGTCACTAGTGACTCGGTAGCTCAGCGGTCAGAGCATTGGACCGGATATCCAAAGGTCGCGGGTTCGATTCCCGTCTGAGTATTGATCTGGTGCGAGTCGTATTTTTTCTAGTATATTATTTAGTATTGTTTAAAAATAGCATTGTAAATGCAAAAATCTCAAATTTAAAAATTATATAGCTATTTCATCTTAATCAATTGTTAAAATATCTGGAAAGATATTTCAATTGAATGTCGAGGTAATTCCTCACATTGGTGAAATAACGCTGGCTTACAGCGTAAGAGTTTAGGATATACTAGGAAAAATTCGACGATGTCACTAGTGACTCGGTAGCTCAGCGGTCAGAGCATTGGACCGGATATCCAAAGGTCGCGGGTTCGATTCCCGTCTGAGTATTGATCTGGTGCGAGTCGTATTTTTTCTAGTATATTATTTAGTATTGTCGGAGAAACTTGTCTACCACCCTTTGAGTAGTCGAGAAGGTCGAGAGAGAGTTCACAGACTAATAAGAAGATTCGAAATAGTTTTCTACGTATTTTATTTTATATGAATCTAAATTTCGCAATAAAAATAAATCTAAATTGTCCGTGCTTATATTTTATTCCTTAAAAACTTAAAATTAAAATTATTTTCATACGTTGATTTCAATATTTCGTAATTTTCTCGTCATTTTACACAGCCTACTAAATTAAGAATTTCGTTAGTAGTCTGTGTTATCTTTTCAAAATACTCTCAATAAAAGAAAGGCAAACGAATTTCGATCCATACAGCTATATTTAATTAGTTTTAAGGTTTAGCGTTGTGAAATCTATAGAAAGGAACGGTGTTTTATGAGAAATAAAGTAATTATTTTCTATTGGCAATATTATTCTTCTCGAGCTCGAGAGAGCTTGTCTACGGAAGAGAACGCTTTCTTGAGTGCCTCTTTATCTTAGAACTTATAATAAAAATGAGAATCATGTTTAAACTAAATTATTTCGGATCATTTTAGATAATTTTGACGTTTATTGGTGTTGAAATAAAAAGATTACCTTTAAAATTCACTTTTTTTATTAAAAGACATTAAAAGGTTTCGAAATTCTGAGAACGAGTCCCACCTGTCTGTCAAACTGTGCTCAGCAATCGAGAAGGTCGAGACGACAAGTCTTCGTAGACAAGACAAGAGTCCCGTTTGCTCATGCTACGCGTGCTGCACGCGTAGCATGACCAACATCGAGATAAGATTCGACTCACAGAACAATGGCTTGTCTACACCGAAATGTCACTTTTGTCGGATTGAGATCGAGATACTCATGCTCGCATTTAACAACTAGTAGACTCGTATTGTTCTTTGTCGTGGCCTAATGTCAAAAGTCGACAAACACGAGCTTTTCTCTTCAACTGACATTAATTTGACAGTTGAATCAGAGAAACTTGTCTACCACCCTTTGAGTAGTCGAGAAGGTCGAGAGAGAGTTCACAGACTAATAAGAAGATTCGAAATAGTTTTCTACGTATTTTATTTTATATGAATTTAAATTTCGCAATAAAAATAAATCTAAATTATCCGTGCTTATATCTTATTCCTTAAAAACTTAAAATTAAAATTATTTTCATACGTTGATTTCAATATTTCGTAATTTTCTCGTTATTTTACACAGATTACTAAATTAACAATTTCGTTAGTAGTCTGTGTTATCTTTTCAAAATACTCTCAATAAAAGAAAGGCAAACGAATTTATATCCATACAGCTATATTTAATTAGTTTTAAGAGTTTAGCGTTGTGAAATCTATAGAAAGGAACGGTGCTTTATGAGAAATAAAGTAATTATTTTCTATTGGCAATATTATTCTTCTCGAGCTCGAGAGAGCTTGTCTACGGAAGAGAATGCTTTCTTGAGTGCCTCTTTATCTTAGAACTTATAATAAAAATGAGAATCATGTTTAAACTAAATTATTTCGGATCATTTTAGATAATTTTGACGGGTGCCCTTCGCATCGCATAATTTCGATTGTCCTAAAGTCACTTGGCATTACTCGATTGGCATAATAATCACAAAGCATACTATTTATTTAGCATAAATTTCGATACGCATAACCATCGAATTGCATAACTTTTGAAAAGCATAATATTTCAAAGCATAATAGTTACAATTCCTAATTTCAATTGGCATATTGTCAGTAAGCATATTTTGAAAAGTATAATTTTGTTATGCCTAAAATACATAACCATTAATGTTTTTAAACAATACTAAATAATATACTAGAAAAAATACGACTCGCACCAGATCAATACTCAGACGGGAAATCTGGTGCGAGTCGTATTTTTTCTAGTATATTATTTAGTATTGTTTAAAAATAGCATTGTAAATGCAAAAATCTCAAATTTAAAAATATTAATGTTTTATAGCATAATATAAAAAAAACATAACTAATTTGAAAACTAATTTATAAAAAAAACTTTAAATGTGACCACCATTGGTGGGTTAGGTTAGGTCAGTGTTTAGAGTTTAGACCACTCTAAGCTAAGCGGGTGGAGCTTACTAATGCTTGCATGCATGTTGCACGCTGCATGCCTGCTTGCATGCTGTGTGCTTTCTTGCATGCTCGCTTGCTTGCTTGCATGCATGCATGCAAAATGCTTGCCGGGGGGTGCAGGGGGGCTGGCCCTCCTGCTCGGGGGGGTCGGGGGGCCTGAGGCCCCCCGCTATAAAGAAAAACTTTTTGTGCACTAGGTAGGTTAGGTTAGGTTAGTGTTTTGACCACTTGCAGCGGAGCGAGCGAAGCGAGCGGAGCTCTATAGTGCTTGCATGCATGCTGCATGCTTGCCTGCATGCTGCATGCTTGCCTGCATGCTGCATGCTTGCCTGCCTGCTGCATGCTTGCCTGCATGCTGGCCTGCATGCTTGCCTGCATGCTGGCCTGCATTCTGCATGCTTGCTTGCGTGATGGGTGCTTGCTCGCATGGATGCTGCTACGCCTAAAGAAATTAGGTCTCTTATTACAATGCGTAATATGATTATGTCTTTTGATAATTATGCTTTTTAGACAATATGCCAATTAAAAAATATGCGTTCTGACCTTTATGCTTTTTGAAAATATGCCATTCAATATTTATGCTTAACAAAATTCAGCCTTATGATATTATGCGTTTTGAAATTGTGCTATAAAATATTATGCTAAATGATGATTATGTCATTTAATAGTATACTACAAATAAAGTTATGCGTTCCATTAGGTAATCAATTTTGACGTTTATTGGTGTTGAAATAAAAAGATTACCTTTAAAATTCACTTTTTTTATTAAGAGACATTAAAAGGTTTCGAAATTCTGAGAACGAGTCCCACCTGTCTGTCAAACTGTGCTCAGCAATCGAGAAGGTCGAGACGACAAGTCTTCGTAGACAAGAGTCCCGTGTGTTCATGCTACGCGTGCAGCACGCGTTCTTGTCAAAATAGTACCAAAAACCGAGTTTCATCTAAATCGGCCCAAAATATAAAAAATTTGGCCGCCATCTTAGATTTTTAGTATTTTAAAAATTGCGTTGTTATTTTCTTGTCAAAATATTACCAAAAACCGGGTTTCATCGAAATCGGCCCAAAAAAAAAGTTGGCTGCTATCTTGGATTTTTTAACTTTTTCAATATAGTATTATTATTTTCTTGTCAAATTAGTTCTAAAAACCGAGTTTCATTAAAATCAGCCCACAAATAAAAGAGTTGGCTGCCATATTTTTTATATTTTTAACATTTCGTTGATATTTTTATATCAAAATAGTAACAAAATCGAGTTTCATCAAAATCGGCTCACGAACAATAAAGTTGGCCGCCATCTTGGTTTTTTTATATTTTTAACATTGTGTCGTCGTAAATCTCTTGCACCCATTTTATTAACTTCACAAGTAAAGAAATTGGTGCAATAGACCTTATTGACATATTTACCAAAATAACAGTTTTTAATGAAACAGCAAAGTAAATGAACAAGTATAATTATGGGAAAAGAAACCGAATTTCAAACGTCAATAAAGTCGAAAATCGTTTGCATCTTTTTTTAATTACAGATCACTAGACAATGTTTTCCTACTTTTACTTGTTTTTCCAACATTCATTTGTTTTTCCGAAGTTCAAGCACATTGTATTTTTATTAAAAATTGGAATAAACTTTAAAGTTGCGTAATTACTTACACTTGAACTTAAATTGAATTGAATAAACTAGATATTTTGTATTGGTTGAATTACCATATTTAAAAAATAAAAATAAAAAAGCAACTTAATAAAAACGTGATAAATAACTTGTTCTTAAAAAATATTTTTTTAATAAATATTTATTTTCTGTTTTTTAGTTAATGAGCTAAACTAAAAATATACCACCGCCTATCAGAGTACTCGTCAAGACCATTCAAACGAGTCCAAACTCGATGGGGTTGAAAGGTTTTATTACAGAGTTCCTGTGGCCTTCTTCCGGCTTCATCGTCAGACTCTTGGATACTATTACCCAACAGAGCACTCGTCAAGACGATTCAAACGAGCCCAAACTCGATGGGGTTTAGGGCTTCCACTCTCGGACCTATTTCACAATCTCGGGATCGAGACGAGACTATATGGCTGACTCTCGGGACTCTCGAAATTTCGAGACTCTCGAAATGATGATATGGCGCATTTTTTTATGATAGATAGGCAATCGCTTGCGCGATATCACGCCTAATGGTAAGCGATGACGTGATTTACGATGGAACGCGCTTGCCTAGAAGATACCTAATCACTCGCGACTTGAAGGCCCCCAGATTGTACATGTCGGAAAACACAGACTTATGCAAAGAGTTCCACTCTCTGGCGGTACGGATGATAAAATTTGAAGCAAAATGCTAATTCGTATCTCTGGTCGTCCGATGGAAGAAAGGAGATGCGGAATAAGGTTGTGCACTACCACCTTAAACTCGCCGAAATGTACCCGACAAAAACCTTGCGACCTTGCGATCTTTTCGCATGCCGATGAGCTTCCTGGCCTTCCGCTCAAAGGATTCAAGCGTCTGGAGCTCGTATTTGGCGGAGCCATCCCAAAGATGACAGCAGTACTCCATACACGATCGAACTTGTGCTTGGTATAGAATGAGCAGCTGTTCCGGCGTGAAGTAAAGTATTTTCTCACCTTTGCAAAAATGCTAAGCTTTTTAGATGCCAATTGTACTTTATTCCAATTACTAGCGACCCGCCCTCGCTTCGCTTCGGTGTAGTGTGGAATTTGACACCATGTATTATACATATAAACCTTCCTCTTGAATCACTCTATCTATTAAAAAAAACCGCATCAAATTCGTTGCGTAGAAAGATTTAAGAATATAGGGATAGAGAAAGCGACTTTGTTTTATACTATGTAGTGATAGTGATACTTTATTCTCGATGAAAGAGCCAAAATTGAGTGTTAGAGTCAGTGATATGCCGAGAAGGTATAAGTGTTCAGTAATCGGCAATTCGGCACGGATACACCTCGGAAAGTGACTCAGGTTGAAACTACTCCCTTTAGCAGAGAACAGACACGCCTGAATTTTTGATGGATTGAACCTGCCTAACCTGATTGGCATCGCCCCATTCGAAGACTGCCTGTAGTGGCAGGTTCGTGTTCTGACCATCGCCTCCCTAAGACACTGGGCTTGTTTTGCACTGACTCAAGCATCAGATATGTAGCTCTCTACAACGGTGTTGTCATCTGCGTACCCCAAAATACCGGATATTAGCAGGTCATTAATATGCAGCAGGTGTTCCTGTTTAGTCCACCCCTGAAGGGACCAATCCCTGATTCCGGCATTGATAGCCAACTGGTCGGATGAGTAGCCATCAATGACAACTCGAATCGACCGATCCCTCTGGAAGTCCGATATCCAGACACAAAACCGGTGGGAAGTCCGTATGAAACAAGCTTGCAATAAGGCTATCATGCCTCACTCACCCTGTCAAAAGCCTTCGAGTTATCAAGAGTAACAGCGAGCGCTTCTCCATACCTCTCGATGGCTTCTCTCCATTTGCAAGTGGTGTACTTATGCTAGAAGATCTCCAGTGGACCGGTTTCGGCGAAACCCGTATTAATGGTCACTGAGGAGGTCGTTTGCTTCTGGATACGACAGGAGCCTATGGTTTAGTACACGTTCCTTTATCTTACAGGAAAATATATCAGAATTAAATTAAATTGAAGGACGATGAAAACAAAATTCAGATCTTAGATGTAAGATCGTATTGTTTGTTTGTTTGTTCTGTTTATTTTAAAATTGTCACGTTTGTTTGTTCTGTTTATCTTAAAAAGGACACGTTATAATATAACTACTTATTTACACGCGCAACACGCAACTTTATATGAAATATATGTAGTCTACCTAGCGTTTGAATAAGTCTCGAAAATCTCGAAAATCCCGAGACTGGAAACTAAAACTCTCGGGACCAAATATCATTCGAGACTCTCGGGAAATCGAGACTCTCGAATCCCGGGATTGAAGGCCTAATGGGGTTGCATGGTTTCAATATTGAGTTCCTATGGCAATGCCTCCTGACTTCATCATCTGACCCTGAACCTCGTCTCCCGTCAGAGGACTTGTCAAGACAATTCTAACAAGCCCAAACAAGATGGGGTTGTATAGTTTCATTCATCAGAGTTCCTGTGGCGTTCTTCCGGCTCCATCATCAGATCAGCTCAATGACACTGTAATATTGCATTTCCTTCCAATTCTGACCTGTGTTCAAAGTTTCACGTCTCTAGCTCATCGGGAATTTAGTATAAAATCGTTTGCAAAATTTGTGCTCAAACAAACAAAAGAGCAAGCAACCTAATAAAAACGCGGTAAAAAGTGTTAATCATAAATAAAGAACTACCGAAGTATTTAAGTTTATATTAAACAGTTTAAATTATTATGTATGTCTCCGGCCAACCATACGGTTTGGTCACCCTAATGAAGAAAAGGACACATACATCTACTTGACCTCTCTGTCGGCTCGTTTTGGGGCGAAGCGCTCAATCCGGTTTATAGTACTAAATTCATGATTAGCACCACAATGTTCGAGTTGGAACCTCAGATGAAGAAAGGAATAGAATGTGAGCCTAGAAGTGGCTGTAAGAAGCCGTTTACACGAGTCAAGCTTTTAAGTAATTTAGTTAAAATTACGTTGTCGACCAACTAAATTTTCGCGTGTAAACAGCCAATTAAGTAGTAAGTAGTAAGTTGGCCATTAAGTGGGCAAGTTATTAAGTAAATAAATTCTAGTCTATTATTTGGACAAGTAACCGCGCCGCCCGCACCGAATGCCCCCCTTATGGGCGTGGCCACGCGCTGTACTTGCCACTTGCTGACGATTTTCGGCATTTCTCCCGATTTGGGGAAATATGGACCGTAGTCGGGATTAAATCGGGAATCGACTTAATTCGAGACTTTTCGCTGTTGTAAGTTTGACAGCTGTCATCTGTCAAATATAAAACAGCAATATCTCAAAAAGTCTAGGAAGACTGATGGTGTCTCTGAAGAAATGAAAGGTCTTGGTTAGATCTTCATTTTAGATGGCTGCTGCCAAATTTAAGTTTGTCATCTAAAATGAAGCTCTAACTATGACCTTTCATTTCTTTAAAGACACCATGAATTTAGGATGAGTACTTTTCGAGACATTGCTGTTGTAAGTTTGACAGCTGTCATTTGTCAAACTTAAAACAGCAATATCTCGAAAAGTCCTCATTCTAGATTGATGGTGTTTTGAAGAAATGAAAGGTCTTGGTGATATCTTTATTTTAGATGACAAACTTTTTGACAGCTGTTTCGTAAAATGAAGATCTTGCTAAGACCTTTGATTTCTTCAAAGACACCATCAATCTAGGATGAGTACTTTTTGAGATATTGCTGTTTTAAGTTTGACAGATGTCAGCTGTCAATCTCCATCGTTTTTTTAACTAATGAAGTTAAAAAAACAGGTTCAAGTGATTTTCGACCTTATTTCTAGCTCAGCATTCGGATATTATGGCCTTTTGTAATCGCCAAAAATGGGCACACTGGCTACTTACTACTTACTATTTAAACCGTGTAAACGACTTTTTATTAAATTTTAACTTAAAATTAAGTTGCCCATTTAGTTACTACTTAACAGCTTGACTCGTGTAAACGGCTCTTAAAAAAGAAAAAAAAACATAAGCCAAGGGCTCAAAAAAATTAAATAAAAGAGCTAAATTGGCAATCCTTATCCACACGATACAATTTGATCGGCCCGACTGGAATCGGCACCCTGATTATCTAAAAAGAAACTATTTAGCGACCGGTTTCATTCCACATACATTGCTACTTTTCTTTGGTATGTTTTTTTTAAATCCAAAAAGAAGTAGCAATGGATCACTATCATCTATGAACTGCAACCGGTCGCTAGGTGGTTTCTAATTAGATAATCAGCCCGCGGGTGACTTCGACCACCCAATTTGGATTTATCGCCAATTTCCCACTACATGATACGATTTGATTGACAATTCGGGTAAATTGCCGATGAAAATGTATCGTCTGGAATAGGCTTTAGGCCCGTATTTATAAACCGCTCTCAACGTTGAGAGCTATCTTAAGATCATTCCTGAGATGCTGTTCCTATAAAAGAAGAGCATCTCAAGTATTATCTCAAGATGGCTCTCAACGATGAGAGCGGTTTATAAATACGGGCCGATTCTAATTATCCGGTATTTTACAATCTTACTCGGATTTTTGTAAAAATCCTGTTTGTACAATTATCCTACGACATATAATACAGCCGTTTGCACTAAACTCAAGTTAGGCGTGTCCTAGTTAAGTTATTTCTTAGCTTAGGAACAGCCTAAAAATGCCGAGCTGAAATTTTTGTTTGCACTAACAGACTACGTCGTAACTTGGGCATCGCCTTGCTAAGAGAAAGAATGAACGAATGTAAATATTAATTGTTTATGGATTTTTAAGCCGGCTAAGTAATATAGGTCATAGAGTACTTTTTTGGTTATAACATCACATTGATTCATTCGTGAGTTAAAAGGAGACGAAAGATAAGGCGTTGGTTTATTTTATTTGGTAGGGTGATCGAAAAAGTTATGTCATCAACTGTCAATTTAGAAAATGGAAATCAAATCGCGGTAGTGTTGCCAATGGTACGGTAATTGCCGTATTATACGGTAATTGGGGTCAAAAATTAACCTTGACACGGCAGCTAAATGCAGAAGTTTACATACAAGTACAGTTATTTTAAACGTTCTTATTATTTTATAAGTGCAGTAATTGTATTGAAATACTGCAATTTTTGCGATTTTCCACCGAGTCGTTTAGTAATTCAATTATTTAAATGAATGTTCCATGAATCTTCCATTTTTCAGCAAATATTTCTGTTTTTGTCACAATTGACGGCCACAGGCTATAACCACAGATTTACAATTCATAACATAGGAATTTCTTAAGCCTTGGGCGCTCGATATTGGGCGCGTAAGTTAAGAATAGCCTAAAGTGCATTTAGGAACGTCCTAAGGTTAGTGCAAACCAATTTTTTGCAAAAAATGTCTTAAGTTAGTTAGGAAAAGACTTAGGCGATTCTTAAGTTTAGTGCAAATGGGTGTAGTCTGTGCAAGTTCCATTTTCCACAAAAGTACTCTGGACTCTGTCAGCGTTGCCAGAATGTTACTTTTGTAACATTTTGTGTTACTTTTGACCCTCTCATGTTACCTCCATGTTACACGACTCAAAATGTTACTTTTACGTTACTTTTGAAACTTAATCAAAAATACTCAAATATTTTCCAGCAAATAAAAACTAATCGTGAGACAGAACGCACCAAAGGAAGTTTTCGTTCGTGTTGGCACACACACTTAATTTTGGGCCCTCTTGTCGTCAGTCGTTTATTTTCTTTTTCCTTTTCACACTTGAAGAATGAGGAACATAGCAATAGCACGAACTTCGATTGAAGACAAAACTTTTTTTAAATAATCTTCAACCAACCGAAAGTAGAAGCAGAATAGTGGAGTTATGTTAAGTGGTTGCCGCAGTGTCGTAAATGAGGCGGTGTTTCCGGTGCACAGGCACAGGGCATAGACTCTGGGGGGCGCAAGAATGGCCAGACTAGGACTAATTATTTGTTCGGTTTGCTCCTGATAAGTTCCTCCTGCGCCCCTACTGCTCGTTCCAACACATACGTACATGCCAGTATCACCAAAAACGTCTAATGAAATTGAAGAAAAAAGATTTTTCTTCCAAAATATTAGATAATAATTGGTCCACCAACACCAAGTTCCTTGTGCATTACTTATCACCTTGACTGAATGAAATTATGAAACTGACTAAAAATCGCACTGCGTGGCCGTTTTATTTACTATAAACAAGCTAGATTACAAGATTAGTGAATGAAACTGGCTAAAAATCGCGCTGCGCGGCGGTTTTATTGCTATAAACAGGCAAGATTACAAGGTTATCTGGATGAAACTGACCAAAAATCGCGCTGCGCTGCCGTTTTCTTTACTGTAACCGCTTGAGTGTACGAGCCGCGCGACTCATTCCGTAGTGTGTTTCCTGCGTTTCTTAAACGACCGTTAGAAACGTGCGCTGCGGGGAGGGCATAGGTAAATCTTTGTTGCCTACTTGGGTTTTGAAGTGTACGTTTCTAAGTGATATTTTTATTATTCTGAGTGACATGACGCTTCGAATGGCGTTGAAAGATTTTACAATTTTATCGTGCAAGAGTAAAATATTTACTTGTAAACATTGACATTGAGGTTTAGTGGCCATTTATACCACGTTTACATTTTTCATTTAAAAAGTAAATCGACAACCTACTAATTCCATATTTTAATAAGGTTGGAGTTTATAATCTTCATATGGATAAAAAATAAAAACTCGTTAAATGAAGTTTCAATATTTATTTTATGCTTACAGATTTTTGTCTACATTTTGTTAGCGTGCGGCTATTTTTCCCTCAAACTGAGTTATTAATTAAAATATTTTCCTTACACATACACTTGAAATATTAGTATTTCCTAATAGCTTGATTCATTCTTATGTTTATTAACAATGTTTTATGTTAGTAACAATTGTCATCACATATCACCAAAAACAATAACGTTGACTTATCTTTTTTCCGGCGTTAAAAATCCTCTAGAAAATGTTTTGAAATCACGTAAATAGACGAATTGTTTCATAAAATATAGTTATATACACGTTCACTATTATCTTACCTTAAATAAAACTGCACAGTTGAATTATTTCTTCACACACTTTTCACACAATGAAATAAAAAACACAGCAACGTCAACGAATACGACAAAGAACATAGAATAATTTTCAACTTTTTTTTTCTTATCTGATACTCTTTTGTTTACGATGTTGCTAGATTTAAAATGTTGCACATGTCAGTTAGTCATGGATTTAGTCACTTCGTGGGTATTTGTGTACGGATTAGAAAGAAACAGAGAGCTCCAGAGAGCTAACACAAATTTGGGACTACAGTCCCAAGGAGCATTTTGGAAATTTTGAATTTGGGACTACAGTCCCGAAAATCGTTCGAGCGGGTAAACAAGCAAGATTACAAGGTCAGTTGATGAACCTGACTAAAAATCACGCTGCGTGGCCGATTTCTTTACTATAGACTTGTCTCGGGCTACTCCTGACGTGTATAGGGCATTTATTATGACCCAAAAATACTACACCTGGCCCTCCACAAAATTGTAGGGTACCCAATAATATCTAAAAAAACCTAAGGGCACAGTTATAGAAGCTCGCACAGGGCGCAGACAACAAACAAACCAACCACTCTGGTTAGTTTGTTTGTTGTCGACTTGTGTGTGCTATCAATAATCGAATTAAAGTGCCATAATACAGTAGAGTTGATTTCTACATAAAATAAGAAAATGTTACTTTTTTCCTGAAAATGTTACTTTTTGAGCTGTCCTGTGTTACTTTTGACTATCGGCCACTAGGCATGTCGATTCATGAAAAAAATAATCGATTTTTGGATCGATTCGAATCGAATGCAGTAGAATCGATCTTCGATTAAATCGACCATCGTGGAATCGATTTTCGATTAATCGATTTTTTAACGTACCTAGTAAAGACGATAATAAGTAATAATAACAGTACACCTAGCGATAGCTTGACACTATTTGGTAGGTCCGGCAACAAAATTAAACTTAAAAATATTAGATAATACTTAAAATAGGAAAGTTTAATGGTACACATAGCTGCACTTACAAAACTGTGTCTTTTTTCCATTTGAATGTTAATGAAAGTTAGTTTTAAGTTCAAATCGATTAACGATAAGTCTGATGTGCTGTTTGCTGTCCATTAATATGATATGCTAAACGACAAAATAATATGCTAGACAGAAAGAAATTCTGCCTTTAGCATATAATATGCTACCTAAATTAGCAACACTGATGTTTAATCTTTTTTTGATTCTCCTGTTATAAAGCAGACAAAATAATTTAAATCCATACAGCCGATTTTTTAGTATTGTTGTTTCCTTCAGTTTGAAAAACGGTAAACCTCACCAATTTCTAGATCTTTAACATTAAAGCACAGAATACATAATAGTACAAGTACAGAAGATCCACTCCGCAAAGTCATTTAAATAAATAGCGACTCTATCCCATACACAATAAAGTGCAATTCAGGTCGCACATAGCTCCCACCCTACAGTTATATTCACCTAGAAGTTGCCTCTCTTTCTATCGCGTAGCTCTTATCTCTTCTAACGACTTTAGGGTTTGTTCTTTTAAATAATAATTAAATAATAGGTACTTAATGTACTTAAATACGTTTCAAAAAAACCTAGGCTAGGTACAATCGACGCCCCATCAGACTATAAATGCTGACTTTGAGGAAATTTGATTTCTTACGAAATAACATTGTCATTAATAATTAACTTTATTTCGAAAGTAGGTAAGTAAGTACCTACCTAATCTATAAATTATTATTTCAATAAATACCTAGTGGGGTGAAGATTGTTTAGCAAATAAGACAAGTAAGTACCTAGGAATAAACGGTTACTAAATATTATCTAGGTAGTAGACAAGCACTTTTTACGTTTCGATGTCATTTTGAACTTTTGGAAGTGTGAAAAACGTGAGGTTCGGATCCTGTATGTTAGTATTAAGATGAACGCGGCGAGTGAGTGACTATCGAAATCGAACTTCTAACAGCCAGCCAACGGCGGTAGCCCTCAGAAATTAGTCCGTCCGGACGGACCCGCTGCCTACTTGTAGCTTCGTACCTAAAGCGCGGAGTGCGCCTAGCCTGATTAAAGATGTGAATCGGTTCGATTCCGGAGATTCTTGGATCGATTCATTGAATCGATTCAGTGTTTCAGATCGATTTAAAAAATCGATTTTAGTACCTTAAAAAATCGATTCTTCGATTAATCGATTTAAAATCGACATGCCTATCGGCCACTGGCAACACTTGACTGGACTCTGTAGTCTGTGCTGACTGCTGTGCTGTGCTTTTTTCTTTTCTTTTTCGGCGAGCCGTGGTGTTGAATCAAGGTGAATTTATTTAATAATTCTTTTTGAATACAAAAATATTTGTGCAAAACCATTGTTAACAAAGTTAACAGTACGATAATAGTGTTATCTCCAATAATGAAATTCTGAAGACAACGATGTATGTAGATTTGAACTTAACCTCAAATTGTGCCCTGAAGTAGACCATGGCGATGAATTTTTTATCGTCTTGTTTGGACAACTGGGCTATATCAAAGCCACTGACTATGATTCCCAAGTGTACACCCAACTTGGGAGTACTAATCTACCTACTTCCAAGCTTTTACGCTTGGAACGGTTGGTGGCTACAAACCCTCTTTATAACCTCAAATACTGTCAAATTTATTAAAGAAGAGTGTTGTTAAGTCTATGTGTGCACCCTTCAGCTCGCCAAGATGGTGAACAACAGAGTACCTTCGGTATTCTCGAAGACATACGTGACGCCTCGTCGTCCGTTCGAGAAGGCGCGTCTCGACCAGGAGTTGAAGATCATCGGAGAGTATGGTCTCCGGAACAAGCGCGAGGTGTGGAGGGTGAAGTACACGCTGGCTAGAATCCGTAAGGCTGCCCGTGAGTTGCTCACACTCGAAGAGAAAGATCCCAAAAGGTTGTTTGAAGGTATGTAACCTCGAGATAATAATTATTTGAAACATAGCCGATATTATGGGATTACTCGATTATAGTTAATTGACATGTGGACGGTCAAGTCCCCTAAACATTGTTTCTGTAAATATAGTTATAAAAACATTATTGTTTCGGAAAATGTGTCTGAATCATGTTTCTCAGAATATGGTGAACAATAGAATGTGTTTGTACAATTTAATTATTTGAATCATTTTAACCTGATTCCGACCCAATTATCTGTATGCAAAGATATTAACTTTATGATGATAAATCTGGCAACCTCTTGTCCGAATATCCATTGTGGACCAATTAGTATTACACTGATATTTATTCATAATAGATACTTAAAGAGAACAATGCATTTATTCTGTTTTACTAAGATAATGTGGAATTACAGGCAATGCCCTCCTCCGTCGTTTGGTGAGGATCGGAGTGCTGGATGAGAAGCAGATGAAGCTCGATTATGTGTTGGGCTTGAAGATCGAGGACTTCTTGGAGCGCCGTCTCCAGACGCAGGTGTTCAAGGCTGGTCTCGCCAAGTCTATCCATCATGCCCGTATTCTCATCAGACAAAGGCACATCCGGTAAGCTAATTAGTTATTATAACTATGCTATCACAGAATAGATAATAGTACTAGCAAACAGAACTTACACTCTGCAAAATCATTTAAATAAATAGTGACTCGTGTTGAGACAATGAAGTGCAATTCAGGTCGCACAACACTCTTCTCTACATTATATTCATCAAGTAAATGCCTCCCTTTCTATTGCATAGCTCTTATTTTTCCCGATGTATGAAATTGGCCCTCACTGAGCGCATCATACACTTGAGCGGAGTGACAGAGCCCTGATGCTATTTAAAATATAGAGCTGTTTTAGAAACCTAAGGATGATTTATGTTAATATATTCTAGTTTGTAAATAGATAAAATAAAGTAAATAATCAAGACAGATATTAGCTGAAAGCTTAAAAGACTGGTGATATAATATGTTGTTAGATTCATTCCTAGTTACAATATTGGCAAATGACATGTAATATCAATATGAATATCCAACCCTATTTTGAGTTTGAATCTGAAATGCAGGTAGCAGAGCACCTGGCCTACTCGGGCTGCATGGCTTGAACTGTGAAGGAAATGCATTCCTAAAGACCACTTGAATCCAAACCTTGTGTTGGATTCAATGTCTTGAAAATATATGTGCTCTTTGTGAGCTAACAGGTAAAGTAGATGTGAACTGATACCTAATATATTGAACTGTAACAGTTATTTTTTCTGTATGTACACAAACAAACAAACAAGAAAGCAACCTTATAAAAACGTGTTAAAAAACAGGATTTAGTTAGGTACGATTTTGTATTAGAAGTTTCTGTGGTGATTTTAAGCGTTTTTTTGATAGCAAGTAATATCATTGCCATTCAATTTAATCCTATTATTGTCATTTACATGGATTTGCACTCGGCGTCAGAAAAATCACACCTTTTAAAAATTTCTTCATAGTTAATCGTATCTAATTTAATGGAAAGGTTTGTTTATACTTCTTCCCCTTCGGACATAGCCATCAGTCTCTAGTAACCGTTGGAATACTCGTTGAACGGAATTAATTACTGAGATTCAGTTTCTGAGCAACATTACATTGCCTAATTTTTTTGCAATATTTGAGCAACTTCATGAGCAGTAGCAGCCATCTTAGGTATTCCTTTTTTTAATTGAACTGTTGAAGTGTGTTTTCTCCATCATCTCAATAGCGAATTTACCCACATTTCCTGAATTGACCCCTTTTATGGCGGCGGCGCAAGCAATAACGCTTTAAGCGTTATGGTAACTGTTATGTTAATTAAATCGAACAACTATTAATTGAAAGCTCATTAAATGTACTTTCAATAAATATCAACATTTACACAATAAAACGTTAGCTAGCAAGAGCAGGTGGCCAAGTCTAAAATTATTTTCGAAGAGGTTTGATTTTTTTTCGTCGAGTGTATAATAAAATTTCAGCCGCTACAGTAGTGTTCATGAAACTTATATTTAGAATATTACCTATCTATTTCCATCATTTAAAAACTTGAAAGATATGGTCTCTTATCTCCAATTTTGCCACCATTTACAAGCCACAATTCTATCCACCAAATTCATTTGCAGCGTTCGCAAGCAAGTGGTGAACATCCCATCGTTCATCGTCCGGCTGGACTCGGGCAAGCACATTGACTTCTCGCTCAAGTCTCCGTTCGGCGGCGGTCGCCCCGGCCGCGTCAAGCGCAAGAACCTGCGCAAGGGACAGGCGGGAGGCGCCACTAACGACGAGGAGGAAGATTGAGCAATAAAACATACTTTACTTTATTCATTCTTTTATTTTTTGTACTTAGGTTATCTTAGTCCGATATCAATATCTTACATACATTATCACATTTATCAGCGATTGCAGGCAGGGTTTAAAGTTCTAAATCGATACAGTAACTTACAAGTGTTAACTTACTAGCACCACAGTTTGTCAAGCGTTTATAAGTTACTGTGGGACACTTCTTGCAGGTGGAAACAAGGCCTATAATAAAGAGGTATGTACTTAGAAACTGAACTTCAGGATTTATGTTGTTAGACGTGGACGACAACATTACATTACATGAAACAAATTGACCATTTACGGCCGGTTTCAATAACCTATCTATCCCTTACTGTCTGTTAAAATTTCTACCCCTGGTAGCTATCCGTCAAATTTTGTGTTTGTATAATCAAAGATAGATAGAATTTACTATCCAAAATTTTGATCTATCTTTGGGAGGGTCTATCTGTAACCACAGATAAGCAACTCCATAGAAAAACCAAATTTGACGTTTCAATAATGCTTTGTCAGCTTACTGACGATAGCCTACCTATCTATCGTTTTGGATTCCGCCTATCTCTCAAGTTTTGGGGATAATTCGTTATCTACCGTCCGTTTTGTATTAGTTTTTAGAAAATTTATAAATTAAATTACAGTGTTGTTGAAATAAATGAGGCTGGTTATGTGATTCAGATTTGGACTCCGATTATAATTTGTAGGGGGGGGATATGTATTTTAGCATAAAGTTAGGTGGGGCGCATAGGGTAAAAAGTTGGGAGCCCGCCTGCCCTAGACGATGAAGCATTTATAAATTGTCAATCATTTACATTCCATTACACCAGCACTACCATTTGGGAGCGTGGCCTACTTTTGATTTTATCAATTCTGTGGTGCTTGTCAAGCAACGTTCGTGAATCTACGTTGTTTCTTACTGCATCATTGTCGTTACTCGAAAATTTTCAAAAATCTAATGCATCGCAATAAATTAATTAAAAATATGCAATTTAATACAATTTATTATTGTACTCTAATGTAAATGATGGCATATTTTTGATTTATTCCTTGTGATGCATTGGATTTTTAAAGATTTTCGAGTAACGACAATGACGCAGGAAGTAAGAAACAACGTAGATTCACCTCCTAGACATCAAAATGTGACGTGCCGATGCAATGTAAATGATTGACATGCAGTTTTGATCGTTTGGGTTTAGGGGATGCATTAATGTTCAATTTGATTAAAAATACCGGCACATAACTTGGCAAGACAAAGATGAGACAAAAGATGCGCCGAGTTTAATATTTGTAGCTGCTGCGCTTCTTTTGTCTCATCTTTGTCTTGCCAAGTTATGTGCCGGCACCTATACTCTCCATGGTTAAAATTTAGTGAGCATGCGAATCTCCGTGCCACTGAATAATTCCATTCTAAAACTACCTAGAAGTAATGTACCGATGATATACGTTCTTATTTCAGATATCAAATCGATTGTACCGGCTTCCCGGCAGAATGATTGACAAAAGCATGTGGCACGGAGATTCGCCTGGTTTGAGGTTATGTTTTTTGTTAAATCGTCGAATTCCAGATCAATCGGAGCCTGTACCGCTGGGTTGATGTATTTGTAGCCGTTACATATTCATTGTAACAGCTACAAACACATTTGTTGCTCATGTAACGCAACAGGGACAAAGATATGGCGATCTAAAGTTTTAAAAGCATGCGACTCTCCGGCCCACACGCTTAAATCTAAAATACTGGTGAAAATTGTATTAAGATTAAAAATAAGCAAGTTTACGTAACCGTTTGATCACGATAAACGGCCCGAAAACATATTTTCACTATATCTTCATTCGTTTTAGAGAAATAAGTAAATTTATTTACTATGATTTATTATGAATAATCAGTGTGTAGGGTGACCATATCGTCGGTCCGTAGGAATCATTAGGCTGTTTCTAATAAAATTCAAGTTGAACTACATAATGTTGAGGGTTGATTTGCCTACATACTCGTACGTATCGTACCTACTATCATACTGTTACTGACTATGCAATATTGCAATATTTTTTAGGGGACGTAAAAAGGTGACTTTTATCCTAATCGAGATGACAAAATACAAACAAACAAATGAGAAAGTAGGTAACCTTATAAAAACGTGTTAAAAATGTGAACGTCATAATTGGTATAATAATTGCCCACTCAGTACCAGTCACCCATCATCATCAGTATCAGTCACCCATTAATTTAGGTCTCGGTTGAATGCAACCGAACTGAGAACTTCCTTCGTTTTTTGAAGTATTAGTCTTTCAAAATAGGTATCTAAAAACACTTCAACTTGCATTTTAGACCGATCGGGATAAGTTTTTAGCTTTTAAAAATATTAAAGTTTGTTTTTTTCGTATATAGTTTCTGCACCATTCACTTAGCCTAATACATGAAATTGTGTCATTTTGGTTTGATGCATAAGTAACAATTTAGGTTTTTGTCTTTTTTAACGCTATCGGACGAAAAGAAAATTAAAGTTGAAAATTTTACTTTCATGATGATTATGAAGTTGTAACCGATGTACTTACTTGAGCTTTTTGTGTCATCTTTGTCCACGGGAATACTGTTATTTGACTATTACCTAAAGCGTTACCTTAGTAACTCCAAAAGAATATTACAATTGGTTAAATAAGTGTTAAATGTTTTAGATCAATAGTATCTGTTGTACATAATGTTTTGTGCTAAATTCATCAATGGAATTTTCAGCTTTTTATTTTTTTCTTTTCAACACCCTGTAAAAGTCACAAAAGAAAATGGGGGGGGTGGGGGGGTGTGAGCCGGGGCTCCGCTGTTTGCTGCGTACTTCGAGCACCGCTGCTACGTACTTTGCCGTTCGAGCGACTTTGGGTAAAAGAATTTGTAAAAAGTAGCCTCTATTTCGTATTGAGCCAGCACAATATCCCACTTCAAATTAATTCGCCTAATTTAAAGTAAGTAAGTGACTTAAGTGACGCCTAAGCATAGGTACTGAAGTTCGGTGACACATTTGAAGTAACGAGTAGGTAGGTAGGTAAGAAGTATACGAACGAATATAAATACATTTGATGATACTGTGGCCGCGTTCCGAATCACGCTCACAGCGCTGTTAGCGCGTATCCGACCAAATTAAATAGTCACAAAATATTACACAGATAGGGTATTTGTGTACCTACTTCATTTAATGGATTATAGGTTAACAGTGCTGTTGGCGTGATTTGGAAGTAGGCATGTGTTATTATTGTCAATTACAGTCTCATTGATGAGATGACATCATTAACATTCTTGTACTCTACCTCTTGCAAAGTTTAAAAAGAAAGGATTACCTACCTACTGTAACAAAATATTTTTTGAGGGTAAGGAAATAAAAACCGGTCAAGTGCGAGTCGGACTCGCACACAAAGGGTTCCGTACCAAAAAACGGCTAAAAAATCACGTTTGTTGTATGGGAGCCCCCTCAAATATTTATTTTACTAGCTGACCCGACAGACGTTGTCCTGTCTTAGTTATAAATATTAAATTCGAATTGGTATAAATTATTGAAAAGTTTAGTTCAGAGATTAGTAGGTAAGTACCGTTCCCGTTTCCGTTTTCGTTCTCGTTCCCGTTCCCATTTACTTTAAAACCCAACAGCTTTATAAATAACCAAGTACCTATACATCACTTGTTATGTTAGTAACGTGTATGTTAGTCTATTCAAACTTACTAATAAGGCGTGATGGCTCTGAACTAACCGTGATGAGCACTAAGAAATTCAGTTTTCTTATAACCTCTTTGTAAGAAAAAAAAAATTATTTTACATGTATTTTATTAATAAAATAACTCCGAACGAAGCATCTGTTTTATTACATCCTTAATTGTATGTTTTTTTTTATCGTTGTTCGCGCGTATCTTCGACATTTATGGACCGATTTTGATGATTCTTTTTTTGTTCGATTCAATTTTTTTGCGAAATGGTCCCGTTTATTTTTTTTTTCAAATCGGTTTAGTAGTTTTCAAGGTATCCTGAAAACACTATGATTTTGCATCAACTAACTTGACTATTTTGTTATTTATGAACCGAATAAGATAACTTTTAGTCTTTTTAACCGACTTCATGGCCGACTTAATGGCCAGTACCTAACACACCTTCGTTTTGCCGATGATATAGTTCTTATGGCTGAGACCTTGGAGGACCTGAACACAATGCTCGAAGATCTCCGTAGTGCTTCCCAAAGAGTGGGTCTTAAAATGAACATGGATAAGACGAAAATCATGTCGAATTCTCATGTTATGCCCGCTCCAGTTCATGTTGGGAACACTACACTTGAAGTTGTTGACCATTATGTATACCTAGGACAGGCAGTCCAGTTAGGTAGGTCCAACTTTGAGGAGGAGATCTCTCGTCGAATCCAACTCGGATGGGCAGCATTCGGGAAGCTCCGAAAAATGTTCGTGTCCGATTTACCGCAGTGTCTCAAGACGAAAGTCTATGACCAGTGTGTGTTGCCAGTGATGACTTACGGCAGTGAAACGTGGTCGCTAACTATGGGTCTCATAAGGAGGCTCAAGGTCACCCAGCGTGCAATGGAGAGAGCCATGCTCGGCGTTTCCCTGCGTGATCGAATCAGAAATGAGGAGATCCGCAGGCGAACTAAAGTAACCGACATCGCTCGAAGGATTGCTCAGCTAAAGTGGCAGTGGGCTGGACACATAGCGAGAAGAACCGATGGCCGTTGGGGCGGAAAGGTTCTTGAATGGCGACCGCGCACCGGACGACGCTCCGTGGGTAGGCCCCCGACAAGGTGGACCGACGATCTGGTGAAGGTTGCCGGAAGCCACTGGATGTGGGAAGCACAGGACCGATCGTCGTGGAAATCCTTGGGGGAGGCCTATACCCAGCAGTGGGTGTCGTGCGGCTGATATGATGATGATGATGATGAACCGACTTCAAAAAAAAGAAGGTTCTCTTTCAGTTTGACCTGTATGAATGTATGTTTCTCCGCGAATATCTCACGTTTGACTGAGCCGATTTTTCTACCAAATAATATACTTACACTACACTACCTAATAGAGAAGGTACTTACACTAAAAACAAAAAAATAAAAATTGTTTTAAAAATAAAAAAAAATGTTTTAAAAAACAAAAAACCAACTTCAAATAACCTGCCTCTAAAAAGCAAGAAATAATATTCAAATCATTAGATATGCATTATCATTGTTATATAATAACAACACGTATATTGAAGTCGGGTAGGGCTTTTAGAATAAAAAAACGAAGTTGTACTCCAGCCCCACCCGACTTCAATAGACGTGTTGTTATTATATAACAATGATAATGCATATCTAATGATTTGAATATTATTTCTTGCTTTTTAGAGGCAGGTTTTTTGAAGTCGGTTTTTAGTTTTTTTTAAAAGGTAAGTAAATACTAAAGTTTAATTTTTCAAGTTTTGACTTACGTAGTAAGCATAAATTACTTTACAACCATTGAAACTTGTCCCAAGTAACAAACAAAAACTCATAATTACAGCATAATTATTCAGACTTTAAAAGTACCTATAGGTTTATCTCAGGTACAATGATTTGTGTGTGACTTAAAGATAAATGAGTCTAATTTTTTTTAAATCGTAGTTATGTACCTTTTATAGGCAATAACGATTTAAAATCAACAATTACTTATAATAGGCATTAATCTCTCAGGTAAAATTCTACATACTAAAAGATTAATGAGTCTGAAAATCACAAATATTAGGTAGTAGTAGTGGAAACACTGTTACATTGTGTCCACCCTTGAGCTGTGACATTCTTGGACACCTGGGGTATTTTAGAATAACATCAAAAAATAATCTACCAAAATCGAACAATTTATTAGGTAGTATCATAGTTATTCTGTGGTAATGTAGTCCACGTGAATCTATGATACATGTACAAATATATTGATTAAAAAACACATTCGATGAGAAAGGCAACTGTCAAAAAAGCATTTTTTTTAAAAGCCCACGACTTAGGACAATTATTCTTAATGAAGGCTTTACAAAGTGACATATTACAAAAATAGTAACTATTTGCCTCTAGATGGCGTTGATGGAAAGAGAAGTGTAAAAATTGGCTTTTAAAAATAAACGGCCTGTACCAAAGAGGCAAATAAGCGTTCGCTGGCTGACATCTGGCCAAAGAGAAACATTTTAGGGTAACATCAGATTTGCCTGCCTACCTGAGTACTCTTCGAAGCTGAGTAAAAAAATCACATTGACACATACATTTTTATCAACGCCATCTTATCTATCGAGCATACAGTTTTTTGTCATTTTGAAAAACCCTAATTGAAAAACAGTTTGGTTAATATTTTTACAAAAATCCTCCGACTAAAAGTAATGAACATACTCTGTCTGTCAGCTTCATCATCAGACCCTGGACTTCGTCTCCCATTAGAGTACTCGTCAAAACAATAGGGATGACGACTACTGAATAAAATAACAAAATACTAATAAAAACCGTAAACATATTGAACTTTTAGAGTAGCTTGTATACCTCTTGGTTTTATATATTGCGTATTATTTGTTTTATTACCCTTCAAAGTTGGGCGGACAAGTCCATTTAAAAAGTTTAAAATATATTAAAATAAATAATACATTTAATTAATCCATAAAATTTATAGCAAATTTGTATAAGAAACAATTTTGATAAACACAATATTTAATATAGCTGCCAAACTTTCCTACGCGTTGCATACAAACACCTAGGCGTGACGTCATAACTAGGGTAGCCGTTAGTATGGAGCGTTTTCGGGTGAGTCCAATTTGTGTGCATTTTAAACTGTGATATCTCGGGCAGTTTTCACGCTAGCGAAATAATTATTTTACCAATGTTTCTTTTTTTGAGAGGTAATTTATGTAACATAAAATAAAATAAAATTTCGTCATGCCTATTCTAACGAGCCCAAACACGATGGGGTTGTAGGTTTTATCATAGAATTCCTGTGGGCTTCTTCCGGCTTCATCATCAGATCAGCTCAATGACACCATAATATTGCATTGCCTTCCAGTTCTGACCTATTTTCAAAGTTTCAAGTCTCTAGGTCATCGGAAAGCTAGGATAAAATCGTTCGCAATATATATCTATAAATATTAGGTCTTTACTTATGAACTTGCCGATATTTTGTCACATACAGAGAAAATAATAACTTCTATGTTTTAAAACATTTAACAATATCTTGATTTACGTATGTCGAATTATGACCATGATAGTCAACTATCAGTAAAAATAAAGTCCTTTTTTTAAGCTTTCATAGCATTAAAAAAAGATCTTGAAAGTTACTCTTTTTTTTGTGAGCCAAAAAAGGGTGACCGGAGGGGTTGTAACTTAGCCAAAACTTATTTTTTTCGCTTATCGTAAATGGAATAGGTTAGCATAGTGTTCAAACATTAGTACATAAAAGTTTTGTTACAAGAGTGTTAACGGTTGTTAAATGAACAAAGAAAATGCTAGTATGAAAAATGCAACTTCTTGAAAATTCTCCATACAAATCGGCAATTTCATAGGTAAAGACCTATTATATACGGTTACGAAAACCTGCTTATTTTTAATCATAATACAATTTTCACCAATATTTTAGACTTAAGCGTGTGGGCCGGAGAGTCGCATGCTTTTAAAACTTTAGGTCGCTATTGCGTTACATGAGCAACGAATGTGTTTGTAGCTGTTACAATAAAGCACGTTCCAGACGGATTTAATCACGCCTCCCAACCAAGGTCACCTTGGTGGAAGCTTGATGGGGGCGTGGTTTCCATCCGTGGATTGTGTTGCGGCTACACGAGTTTACATCCAAGCGCCGCCAACTAGGGCTGCCAACCATACTATAATAATATGTCGTATTATACTATGTTTCGGGTCTGCGTGCTATATACTATTGAAGAAATATATAGTACGCAAAAATACTATATTTTCAACATCGATCGCTAAGAAACAAATGTTTCTTTTTTTTTTTATTTGTGATCGTGAATTTTGACTGATTCTATAGCGTGTAGTGTATAGTCACACCATATAACAAATACTATGTGTATAGTGTATTGTATCTGAATTCTGAACGTATCTATCTGTCTTATTGCGTTCCAAACTTGTCAATATAAAATTGACAACTTAATTAAATCTTAATCCATGGACGAAATATATCTTAATCTTAACCATGGACGAATTTCTTTCATGTCTTAACTTAATCAGTAATACTGATACAATCGTAAGTAAGTTAAAAACGAGTTTTTAATTTACTTATATTTAATTAATATTGATGGTAGAAAATAATATGAGACTTTTATTTTGATTCATGATTGTTTTATTTATGGTTTATGATTTTGACCAAAACATTGTTCAAAAATGCAAAAGTTCAAAAAATATAGTTTTTATAAAAAATAAAATATAATAATATATTTGCCTAATTTTTGCCTTTTCCATAAACTACTATATTATTTTAAAGTGTACTAATTTTTTTAGCCTTATTTGAAAAATACTGTATTTCGCCTTAGACATGTTGGCAACCCTAGCACCGACACTCTTTCCCATTCCACGGTAAAGATATCTATCAGTACTATAACTCGGCCCTGTCCTTGAAATAATTACCTAAATAAACCCGCGCTGGTTCAATCAATTAATTTTAAGGCAATAATATAACTAGATTAACAAAACTAATGGTAAAATAAAAATAAAAAAAAATAAATTATTGATGGGAGAAACAAATTATTTAATAATCCTTAGTACAATACCTACGTATTATATAATATTTTAAGTATACTTAATCTTAGCTTTCGGACTTTCCAGGTATTTAAAAATGTAAGGTATCTCTGGATTATTGGTTAATTATATTTATAATAAAAACAGCACAATCTGCACTTTGCAATAGTAAGAACTTATATTTCAATCAATAGTACCTATTGAATTTTTAGACTTTTGGCATTCAGAATGTTATTTCTATATTAAGGTAATAAATATAATAGAAAAAAACCCGGCCAAGTGCGTTTTGGGCAACACGCCGTACGGTTCCGTAGATACCTTATACCACACCATATTTAATACCATTATAATTTTTCGTCTGCAAAAATAACTTTGTTTTTCAGTGTTGTTATGAATGACAAAGTTATATTTGCGGTTATGGAAAATGTGCTATATCTGAAAAACTAATTACTATATCTCATTTAAACCAATTTTTATTGAAAGTAATTATTAAGACCTACATGCAGCATATATGTTTTTTAGATTTTTCACTTTCTTATTTCAAAAGTTAAAGGGGGGGGGGGGGAGGATAAACATTTTACCACTTTGGAGGAGTATATCTTTCAAACCTTAGACTTTGAGAAAAAAATGTCTTAAAAACCTCAATGTCAATTTTAAAGACCTATCTATTGACACCTCACACGTTCGCAGTTTCAGTTCCATGTATGGAGAGCTCCCCCTTAATCTTTATTTTTGTTATTTTTGTGTTAAAATCGTTAAGCGGTTAACAGAATACATCTACCAACCAAGGTTCAATTGTGTAATATTAATACTTTTGGAATAAAATGGCTGTGACAGAAGGACAGATAGACAGACAGACATGACGAATCTATAAGGGTTCCGTTTTTTGCCATTTAGGCTACGGAACCCTAAAAATACTAGAAAAAATTGACTCACCCGTAACCCGTAGCAGCCGAGCCATTTGAGCCCGTCTGAACTGCGAGGGCTGAGTATAGATGTGAAGGCGGTTGTTATCTTAGTCAGCCAGCCGCTGACCAGCCGCTTTTTTCGCTGACTACGGTGATCACCCATAAACCGCGGCTGGCTACAGTTGAAACATGTCTATGTTTTATTAAAGCCGTTTTATGTCCTAAGTGATTATTTTTGTCTATCTACATACTATTAACGTTGTAGTAACCAGTAAACAGTTTTGTGGTGCAGAGAAATTGACGAGAACACCAGAATTTCCAGTTTGATGTTCTACAAATTCATCGCCCACGAATTCATCATGACAGAGTAGGTATTTAATTTACTAAAAATACCTATTTGCATTTAACGACTCGTATATTATAACAATTTCGACTCAGGAATTGTAAAAGTTGTAAGACCTTTTGGTACTGAGTCGGATAAGCAGCCGGT
This sequence comes from Agriphila geniculea, assembly GCA_943789525.1. NCBI lineage: Eukaryota > Metazoa > Arthropoda > Insecta > Lepidoptera > Crambidae > Agriphila > Agriphila geniculea. The sequence continues at coordinate 21,945,973 of OX038869.1, read as the reverse complement.
TGTCAGCCGCTGTCTATACGATATTATCGGCTGCTTTAGATAACTATCCGATAACAACCGCTGTTTTACAACTATAGGGCTGAGTCGATATTTTATAGTATTTTTTCTATTATATTTATTACCTCAATAGTACCTGACCTACGTACATCTTTCGTTCATCACTGCGGCGCATTCGCGACTGTTTGTGTACCGAGTGCAGACTGCAGACTGAACTCGAGGGCCGAGGCGCGTAGGTACGACTCGCTTTTCGACTATTTGTACAGATGACACTTGCATATAAATTGGCAAGAGAAAGATGAGACAAAAGATGCGCAATAGCCACAAACACTAAAATTTGTGGCGCTGCACATCTTTTGTCTCGTTTTTATCTTGCCAATAAAATGCCGGGCAGTATATGAAGTTGGAGTACTGATAAATATCATTACCGTGCCTGTGTTGGAACTCGCGCCCTTCCACCAAGGACGTTGAAGGTCATTTGGATTGGTTGGAGAAATTTGGATTAAATCTGCCGTCTAGATGGATTAAATCAAGCAAGGTCACCTCTGTTGGGAGGCGTGATTTAATCCGTCTGGAACATGCTTAAATATGTAACGGCTACAAATACATCAACCCACCGCTACAGGCTCCGATTGATCTGGAATTCGACGATTTAACAAAAAACATAACCTCAAAGCATGCGACTCTCCGGCCCACATGTTTTTGTCAATCATTCTGCCGGGAAGCCGGTACAATCGATTTGATATCTGAAATAAGAATGTATATCGTCGGTACATTACTTCTAGGTTGTTTTAGAATGGAAACAGAACAGATATGTATGTACTATGGGCAACAGCTTCGCTTAAAAAGTTAGCAAAAAAATTGTGTGCGCATGTATCCCCCTGCACGAACTAAATATATTATGTTATGACGGCGGCGGCGCGGCGTGCAACCGATTTTAACCTTAAGAGTTGTGGTTAAGTGACGTTGTTGTCCATAGTACATCTGTATGAATTTCTAAAACAGGAGATGTAATTCTATAGAGTACCTACTTAACCAAACGAAAGGTGCGTGTTCGTTCGTATCGTGACGTGAGACTTATAGGTATGTACGTACTTAGTATCCAACCGAAACGGACGAGCTTCGTCGTCCCTCGCCACGCGCCCGCGCCTACTCGCTTCGACCGCAAACTTTTTGAATACCTACCTACCTAGGTATTATCCATGCATGAAAATGACACAAATTCATTCTGTCCATCACTCATGTATTTAAGATATTAAATATGTAAACTCTAATAATACTAATATTTTTTATAAGCATCAATGGCTCGGACAAACAAAAAAATTGAAAATATTAAAAGTCCATGCCTTAATTTGGCACAAATTTATTTCATAGGGATTTTTAAGTGATCTGAGGTATATGGTACTTGTTTTTCAAATTGTAATATTTTTTTGACGGTGTTATTAATGTACGGGTCCCACGTCTGTTTCCATGGACGAAAATGACACAAATTAGGTTTGTACACTACGCAGGCTATCTTAAATACAATACTATTGTTTCTTTTTACTTTAAAACAATTTTGACAGTTTAGACGGTTCTCACACTGGCGACGCGCGCGGTCGCGGTGCACCCACGCGCGTCTTTTACGTTGTATGCAAGTACATTAATTTGTACAGAAAACCGCCTCGTCCAACACACCAAGGCGCGCCACGGCGCGTGAGCGCGCACCGCCGCGTGCCGCCGGCGATCCGCGAGCAGTTTGCGCCAGCAGGCGCGTTACCGCGGGGTACAACACACTGCGACGCGCCCCGCGGCTGGTTTTCGATGATCGTTTCGTTACGATGGCGGGATTTCCTCTGGTTTTCAAATGTTTCGTGGCTTGGATATACGCCCATTTTAGTGCCATTTGGTAGGTACATTATGCAGCACATGAGGTTATACAAAACTGTAAAAAATCTGTTATTTATTTGATTGAATATCATTACGCTGTCGTGGAAGCCCAGCGTGCCGTTGACCGTACCTACCTACTCGTATGTTATTAAAATTCCGTCATTAATATCGAGATGGCAAATCTAAATTATTTGTCTGAACGTTTTAATCTCATGAGTGATTTTATATGTGTTCAGTTTTTTTTCCTTTTGAGGTACGGAACCCTAAAAACCTGGAAATTAAAACAAAACAACTTCAAAATTTAATGCCTCTAAAAAACAAGCGGCGGGGACGCGTCAGACGCCGAATGGCGCGGGGGCGCGGAGAAAACCGCCCGAACAGGCGTTGCGCTGCGCCGTCACCGCGCGCGTGAAACGCCAAACCGCGCCCCGCGACGACGGCGCGCGTTGGCAGTGGGAGAATCGCCTTAGAGTCCAATTATTTATAACCACCACAAATAATCGAATTTCTCAAGATGCATCGGCTAGATGTGACACAAAACGCAAAAATAAACTAATTATATGCCAATGTATCGACAGGCAAGAATTCATAAACTTTAGAATTCTTGAAGGTTATACCCTCAAAATAACGTATTCCGATCGGTCTATTTTCTAGAAACAGCCTAATGATTCTGACCGACCGACGATATGGTAACCCTACACTGTGATTGTTCATAGTAAATAAATTTGCAAATTTCTCTAAAACGAGTAAAGATATTCTGAAAATATGTTTTCGGGTCGTTTATCGTGATCAAACGATTACAAAAACCTGCTTATTTTTAATCTTAATGCAATTTTCATCAATATTTTAGACTTAAGTGTGTGGGCCGGAGAGTCGCATGCTTTTAAAACTTTAGATCGCGATATCTTTGACCCTGTTGCGTTACATGAGCAACGAAAGTGTTTGTAGCTGTTACAATGAATATGTAACGGCTACAAATACATCAAACCACCGGTACAGACTCAGATTGATCTGGAATTCGACGATTTAACAAAAAACATAACCTCAAACCATGCGAATCTCCGTGCCACATGCTTTTATCAATCATTCTGCCGGGAAGCCGGTACAATCGATTTGATATCTGAAATAAGAACGTATATCATCGGTACATTACTTCTAGGTAGTTTTAGAATGGAATTATTCAGTGGCACGGAGATTCGCATGCTCACAAAATTTACTCTATTTTATCTATTTCGAGACCGATGACTCAGCGATTAGTCTGTTGGAATGCACACAGTACATGCGTCAGCCAGCCGTCATGTCAGCTGTCATCAAGACAGCGTTTCGTTTACCACACTTATATTTTATTTATTGAAAGATTTACAATAAAATATTGAAATTATAAAAAAAATATACGATGTTAAACAAGAGAACAACAAAATTATTAATAATTACTTATTTTCCGCCATTTTATCAATCTAATAACAATGGAAATAAATGCTAAGAAAATAAAATATTTCTATGAAATGCCGGAACGGAACATTTCGGAGGGACTCGCTGATGATTGGTCCATAGAGCCGCTACTAGAGGTTATGAGTTTAAACTATCCCTAATCTGAGATAGACTCGACTGCATTTTGTTATTGAAACGCCGGTAACAGATAGATAGATGTTTACTGATGATCTCAGATAGCTATCTCCGATCGTCTGTAGATAGAATATTGAAACCGGCCGTTAGAGGAGGCTTAAAACCATTCCACTAAGTCAGTTCAATGAAAAGTGTCCCCTTTCGAATCATCTCGTTAAGTTACACATAGGCCGATTCTGTCCAAAAACATGTGCGACCGGCTGCAACTAACTGCTCGAATGGAAACTGTTCATCATACGAAACCACTACGAGTGTGATGGAGGGAAGCTACTGACTGGCGCCAGCTTGTGTACAATCCAATGCCCACTGCATCGGATGTCTATTTACTTGATGCTATTATTGAATTGGGCTTAGTGAAATGGCTATTAAAGAAATGCTTTACAGAAAAAAGGATTTTGCTATGTCTTCATTACGGGGGGATTTGAACCCCAAATCCTACCCTCGCTACGCCCATGAAGGGTCATATAAAGCCCCACCGCACGAAGTCTTCTGCGACCTCGTTCAGACGTTCCGAGCACAGCTGCGAGGCGTCCAGTTCCAAGAAAGCGTCTAAAGACAACGCTCCGTCCAGCGCCGGCGCGTGCTCCTCCGCCACCGTCACCACGGGCAGCACATGCAGCGCGAACATCAGCCCTAGGTGGCTGTACTGGAATCACAACATTCGAGGCGAACATTAGGCCATATACAGAGAGAAAGCTGGTAGCCGACCGGCGCTGGTCCGCGCAGGTAACCAGCGAAGGCATTTATATGAACAAGCGCCGACACGCGCCGGTCAGCGCTGACTACGTTTAGTACGAAATTCTGTTTCAATCTGCTCTTGCTTTATGTTAACTGTTACCGGCGCGGACTAGCGGCGCCGGTCGGCTACCAGCTTTTTCTCTGTATACGGCCTTAGGGTGCCCGCATAAAGAAAGCCGGTACAGGTCTGTACCGATCGGTGCAGGTAAGTAGCCCGATACTTATCTATGGGAGCCCGCATAAAGAAAACAGGGAGCTAATTGTCTAATTTCAAAATCTATCGCAATCGCTTTCATTTGACAGATGGATGTGACACATTGTTGCGTTTCTTTGGTGAGTTTTAATGTGTGCCAAAATGAAGTATCAATGTATCACATTCTGAAAGCGATTGCGATAGATTTTAAAATTAGATAATAGAAAGGCTGGTTACCGGTACCGGTTTGCGCATACATCCGCGGCGCAACAGACCTGTACCGACCTGTAACCTGCTTTCTTTATGCGGGCACCTTTAGAGAAGAAAAAATATTTATTTAGGAACCACTTAGATTCAATAAACTATGCTTAATATTATAGAGCGTGGTAATAAGTGGCCCTAAAAAGCATCAATTCAGCATCTGTCGGAAAGCCATTGACTCCTCGACGCTGGTCTTCCATAGACACCCAAGGAGAAGAAAATGGAAAAGCTACTTTCTTTGTATTTTTTTACTACGGCTTCCAAAAAAGTAAAGAAACTTAATGAAAATTATTTTTACTGGCAACACAACACGGACTTTCCATACAAAAGTAGTCGAGAGCATAGATTAATGATATATGTCGAGAGTGAGCATGGGAAGTATCATGAGTGTGAGTGAGCCATACAATAACTAAGAGACAAAGTGGATCCCCCATCAAGGGCGTCGCCAGCCCATGACCCAGGGGGGGGGGGGGGGGGCAAGTTAGTATTAAAGAGGATGAGAAAAATATGAATTGTAGGTACAGTCAAGAGTACCTAGTGAATTTATTCAAGTTTTGAGATGGGGCAGGATTTATCGGAAAAGCAAGTCAATTGCACGGCCTTAGGACTTTGGTTATTTGCAGTTGGCTACATTTTTTAATCTCTAGAGGGGGGCAGCAGCCCCCCCGCCTGCCCACCCCTGGCGACGCCCTTGTCTCCCATTATTTTACTTTTTTGTCAGACTTTGTATGGCGACACGACATTACTGCTTTGTATTTGTATTTGTTTCCCAATCATGACGTAAGTATAGGCACTGAACAATATTCATCTAGGGACGTACGTAGCAGCCGGTGTAGCCTAGTAAAAATAATTAAAGTGGTAAAAAAGGGGGAGCCATTCTTTTAATTTCTATTTCGTGTATGGCAACATTGGCAACACATCTTAACTAAAAGGTACAGACAGATGCCGGCATATATATTGGCAAGAGAAAGAAAGAGACAAAAGATGCGCAATAGCCATAAACACTAATTTTATGGTTACTGCGCATCTTTTGTCTCTTTCATTCTCTTGCCAATATATATGCCGGGCAGTATAGCGTGTGTGCACAAACCACGTGCCGGACTACAGCTGCGCCACAAAAAAAAGTTGGAAATCTGACTTTTTGACTATGCCATGATGAAGTCTATAGTTTGTCGCCAAAAACCAGAGTTTGTCGGTCTTCCGTTTAGGAGATACATGTGGCTCAGCTGTAGAGACGTCTCTACAGCTGCGCCACACAGATCTCGAAAATGGAAGGTCGCAGCGAAAATCTGATTACTTGTATGTATAGCCGTTAGTTTGTCGGAGTTTGTCGCACAAAAACCAGAGTTTGTCGGTCTAGCGTTTAGGAGATACGTGTGGCGCAGCTGTAGAGACCGTCTCTACAGCTGAGCCACATGTATCTCCTAAACGGAAGACCGACAAACTCTGGTTTTTGGCGACAAACTCCGACAAACTATAGACTTCATCATGGCATAGTCAAAATGTCAGATTTCCAACTTTTTTTTGTGGCGCAGCTGTAGTCCGGCACGTGCACAAACCTCTTTCAAGTCAGCATCAAAGTCTTCTCTAGGGAAGACTTGTTCAGTTCAGGGTCGAGGTGCAACCTCCTGAGAGCCAGTAATGGTCCAAGAGCTGACTGAAGCGCTCATGGCGGAACTTGACAGACTGATCGTACTCGATCACGTTTGTTAAGCAACGCTCGGTCCGGTCAGGTGTCGGATGGGTGACTGTTAAAGTGGCATTCTAACTGAGCGCTTCCGTGCTTCGGAGGGCACGTTAAACCGTCGGTCCCGGCTGTTGTCATCTGATAACAGTCGTTAAGCCAAGTTAGAAGCCCTAAGGCGGCTTGATAAACTCTAACACCAAAGGTGGCCACTAATCCTCATTCGATAAGAAGTAGAAGAAGAGCTGGTTGTAGTGGCGCGTGGCAACACGTCTAACTAAAATGTGTGTGTGCACAAACCTCTTTCAAGTCTGCATCGAAGTCTTCTCTAGGGAAGACTTCTTCAGGGTCGCGGTGCAACCTCCTGAGAGCCAGACACAGCTGCTGGTAGTAATGGTCCAAGAGCTGGTTGTAGTGGCGCGCGCGAAACGCCGCGTCCGACCCCGTGAAGATGAAGTACATGAGGTCCTTGACGGGCGTCGACACATGCAGGATCTGGTAGTCTATGAGAATCGCCTCGATGCTGCCGTCCTTGAAAACAAGTTAGTCATGTGAAGTTTCTATACCTACACAGAAAACGTTAGCTCATATTATCTTGGTCTTCTCCAATTCATTTTAAGCACATATAAAGAATACTACAGTACAGTACGAGTCATATTATCTTGAAATCGGGTGGGGATTGCGCGTAACGGGTTTTTTGGGCATGCGTAGCGGTTAGGGGCGCGGGCGGCGGGAGAGGGGCGCGCGCTATTGGTCACTCACAAGAACACATGCGCGAACTTGTCCCCACTCCATCGAAAAAAAATCAAGATATTCGATAAAAAATATGACGTTTTTGCTATTCCAATTTGCTGTTGGCTGGCTAGCAACGACTATTATTGAGGGGGGGGATTCGTTTTACATGTTATAATAGGAAGATTAAAGAAAGAGTGACATCAGAATTAAGTAAGTAGGTTTATCTATTACCTTGCGTTCTCTATGCAATATATTGCTCATCCTGAAATCGCCGTGATTGATCACTGGTCTCGATGGAATTTCGTAGTAAGTCGCCACTGCTTTTGACAGGTAATCTTTCAAGTATGTCCGCAAACGGTCTCTGTGCTCCTCCTTAACTAGTTCGATAGACTTAAGTGCCGTCTGCCTTACAGTTTCTTGTATTGAATTATAGGTCATGCTTTTCATTTTAAAAGTTTCAGTAACCTCCTTGTAGTCTTCTGGGAAATCGTGACGCATTGCAAACGAAAGCGCGTGAAATCGCGCTATCAGTTGCACTGCAGCTGATGCGTATTCCCAATCGAAGGATGTGAATCTGTCCTGCATTGTAAACCCTTCAGCTGTCAAATCCTGCATTAAGATCACTTCTTCCAGATCAGTTTCTCCATGCCCGTAAATGAGTGGAAAGACGAATCTGTGCTGTTGGGCTACATCGTGTTTGTCTTCTATTTTCTTGAAAATGCTAGCGAGTCTTTTGTAAGTGTACTGCTCCGTGAAGAATATTGATGATGGTAACTTTGATCGGGCTTCAGCGTTCAGAGCTGCGACTTTTGCAAAGAATTTGAGGTCTTCTTTATTTGGTGCTGATATCTTTCCGTGGTAAAGATGCGAAGTGTATCCAGCACCGGCTGTGTGGACGGGCGCAACCTCCAGACGAGGACTCTCATAGCCTTTTTCTTTTGCGATATCTTGGAGAGCCAGATCTAGAGCTTTCGGATACGAGTCCGTCATGATAACAGTTGCACGGGACACTGAAAATTTTGCTCAGTTAATCTAATGTGTCTATCAGTCCAACCGATAGATAACAAATCAGTTAACTGAACTAAAAGTGGGTTAAGGTTAACGTATTTTGAGGTAAGAATGGTATGTGTATAGGGACATTAACATTCACTACAATAAATACCGATTCATGCAACACATTCTCATTCGATAATTTTGGACATTACCGGCTAAAATTCAAGGAGGGAAAAGTATCTACATGATAAGATAATTACTGAACGTATTTATCTTATCATGTTATTGCCGAGTGAACTCGCGCAAAACAAAAACCAAAACTATTTCTAGTTTACTTACCCAACCGTAACAATATAGACCGATGTTATTTCAAGGTTTCCGAACGATTTCTCTCCGTGTCAAACTTCATTCACATCAATGACGTCATCAACACCGCACACTTACCAACAAAATGAATCGTCCATAAAATAGTACACAAAAAAATGTTACAAGACCTTGGAACACTCTTGACTAGGCGTAAAGTAAGTAATGCGTATAATCAATAGAACGAGGCTTTTCCAAGGTCTACTATAGGTAATATTAAGATCTCCAGCTACTTATATTATTTATAAACAATCGCAAATTCGCAACAGATTCCAATGCTATCGCAAAGTTATTGAATCCACTGGCCTCGCTTGGACATGTACTTATTTGAGGAAACTATATTTTTTTTACATCATACCAAGTGTAGATATGTAATGTCATTAGACAAATACATAGGCACATACAAGACGTACCTACTAACAACCTTATAATAACAATACACAAAAACTTTACTAAGTACTTACATGACTAGTTTTGTGTAGCTAGGTATTATTATTAGGAAAAACGTACAGACGTCACGTATCGCGATGACTATGATAAAATAAAGATGATAATCGGCGGAGTTTTAGTTTCGAATTGCTTACATAATCACTGAACATTGGCCTATAGAAGATTTCTTAATATTAACGAATTATTTATTTGTATCAATCGATTCCAACATGGCAGACGCTTATCAGAATAAATTGGAAGTTTTACTCCACAAAATTGCATCAGAACACAGCTATGAGAACTGTAAGTTCGAGATCACTCCGATTTCTACTGGTGGGGCCAACTACAGTTCAATTTTGTTCGTCGGTAAAATCACAGCTCCGAATAAGAGTGACTTGAAGTTCTTCGCCAAAGTTGCTCTTTTCGGCGAGAGTTTACGCTCCATGATGGCTTCAAACTTTTATAAAACTGAGCAGTACTTCTATTCAAAGATAGCGGATATTTTTAAGAAGATCCAGGATAAGTGCGATATTCCAGAGGAAGAACGCTTGCGTATACCAAAAATGTATGGCTACGACGCGACAGAGTATGGTGAGGTGATGGTGCTTCAAGATTTAGCTGCAGAAGGCTTCGTATTACACGACCGCTTGCGTTCCTTTAACTGGGAATATGCTAGCGGAGCCATGCAGCAGTTGGCACGCTTACACGCACTTTCCATAGCCTTACAACTTACACACTCCAATTATATGAGTCCAGATGAGTTTGAAGAAATAAAAAATACACTCCACCTTGATGCTGCTAAACACGACGCATTATTGAAACACACAGAGGGTTCGTTGGAAAAGTCGACAATGATCATTAAAGAAGAGAATAGAGAATTAGTACGGAAATACTTAGCGAAAAATTATTGGACAATAATGAATGGTCTTAAAACTCCTCGGGGACAGCAAGTGATGTTGCACGGAGACTTTAGATTGAGCAACATCATGCACAAGGCTGAAGAGGTACCTACCTATTGAATCTTGTATAGCCTGATTCAAACTTTATGACTTCTGTCTGTGAATATCGTGCAATTTACGATATCGTATACGATTGAAGTTTTAAGAGGGAAGTAAAGGGACGTAACAACGGGGAAGCACTACCCCCGCGCAAATTAAGCGTAGCCAAACAATTTTCTACTTGACTACCTGCGCGCACCTGCACTTGCAGCTACTTTCCGAGAAGTCATAAAGTTTGAATACAGTGTTTGACTGAAGTAATTAATCGACGTTACCTACAGTCTGTCAAGAAACTCGTGAAACGGAAATTAAATAATTTTTACTAGCAACACGTGGTTGCTGCATACAAAAGTTGTCAAGTGTTGCCATAAAATAACACTATTACAAAGTGGCTCCCCTATTATTTCATAAGTTTCATGACAGACTGTATAATCATTGATCGAAGATCATTGCCAATTGATGGATCTGAAGTTAGCAAGAAAAATCGACAAGTTTCATCCACTTTTCAGGACGGCAAGCTTCGCCTGATGGTGTTAGACTACCAGACGTTGCTGTTCGGGTCCCCCATAGTGGATCTGATGTACTTCATCTTCACTGGTTCGGACGGGCAGTTCCGCCGTCTGAACTTCGACCCACTCCTTGATTACTACCACGAGCAGTTGAGTCTGTCGCTTGCCAGGTTGGAGTTGAACCCCGCTAAGATATTCCCGAAGCATGAATTCGACAGACAATTGAAGCAGGTAAAGATTAGCAATAAGTCGGTCTGAATTCTGTGGGACCGATAAAATCGAGGTGTGCGAGCGCAACAGTAACGCGTGTGCAAGCGAGACGAGTGGTGCTGGAGGGGTCATTGTACGAAATTCTCTTTATTCCACGACCGCACTACTACCACAGAATAATAATATTATACAGAAGCCCATCTGCGCGAGGACAATCAAATAATAAGCTACTCTCGCTGCATGGCAATAAAGTACAATTTCAAATTGCACAGCGCTGCGTGTTTATTATTAGAAGCACCTCCGAATCGCTTCGCTTTCTGCCGCGAAACTTGTCTCAAATGACACATGACAGCCCTCGGGCACTGGCTCGATTGAGTCAGCCGTGAGCATTAGCCCAATAAGTATAAAAGTTTAAGTGAGACACCCCAGATAGGTAGACTGCCTTATAAAACCGTGCTTTCTTTTACAGCATTTCGGAATAGGCCTAATATTCGCCTTCTTGACTATCCCAGTGATGACAGTGGATATGAGCGAGTCGCCTGCGCTGGACGAGAACCTGACCTTCGCCACTCTGATGAGCATGACGCCTAGCGAGCTGTGCGCCGCCCGCCTCAACGAGGTGGTACACGACTATATCACGTGGGGTATACTGTGATCAAGTAACAAAATAATATGTGGGGACTAAAAATGGCGGTGCTCCTATTTGCCTCTCGCTTATACAACACCCAAACCTCACTTTCTTACTCACTTGCACTCACTGTAAAGCCTAAGCCATGCCGCCATCTTCAATCTGTTTCTTGACGCACTGCATAACTCTGTCTAATGACTAATGATGTCTAATGATTAGACAGAGTTATGCAGTGCGTCAGTGACGACTAGTCTGAGCAGTTCCAAAAGTACGTATTAAGGTTAACGCACATTTAGGCGGGCCGCAACGGGGCGGGCCGGGTCGCAGCGCATCGCAAAATGCTCCTATAGCACACTGTGACGGGCCGGGTCGCATCGCATCGGCGGATTTTGAGTACAGTGGTGCCAGCTTAGGGTAATTTACCCTAGATTTAGGGTAAAAATTATCCGGCAGGGTAATTATTAGGGTATAGATTTTCCTACTGTATCTCTTAGGCTAAATCTTGTGTTAACTTTACTCTTACAAAAACAATGTTTGACAAAAGAGACCCGGCCTTTAATGCTAAAGTTGTATACCTTTTAAAATCTTTAATCTGTGATTCATAATCTGCTGTACTTTTTAGGGTTACGTAGCCCAATGGCAAAAAACGGAGCCCTTATAGAATCGTCATTTCTGTCTGTCTGTCCGTCCGTATGTCACAGCCACTTTATTCTAAAAGTATTAGGATTACACAGTTGAAACTTGGTAGGGAGATGTATTCTGTGAACCGCTTTACGATTTTTAGCCAAAAATAAAAAACCGGCCAAGTGCGAGTCGGACTCACGCACGAAGGGTTCCGTACCAAAAAACGGCTAAAAATCAAGTTTGTTGTATGTAAGCCCCCCTTAAATATTAATTTTATTCTGTTTTTAGTATTTGTTGTTATAGGGGCAATGGAAATACATCATCTGTGAAAATTAAAATTATCTTCCTGTTGTCGTTATTAATATCGAGCAAAAAACGGTAAAAAAATCACGTTTTTTGTATGGGAGCCCCCCTTAAATATTTATTTTATTCTGTTCTTAGTAGAGGTGGTTAATATAGCGTCTAGCGCTATATTATAGCGCGCTATCTGTACATAGCGCACATAGCGCGCTATGTAAGTAGACGCTATGGCGCTATGAATATCGCGCGTCGCAACAAGTAGCGTCGTTGGCCGGCCACGGGCGTGGGCTTTCATCGCGTGCGCGCTGTTGCTACCGGATGCGTTACGCGCGTTTCTCACGCAGCACGCTAGGTATAATATTGCGCGCGACCTTATATTGTGTTAGTTCGATTAGGATTTTTATGAGTTATTTATTACGTCAGTTATTTAGTATTAAGCTATTTAATTAGCTAAGCAAAAATAGGTGAACGACAGATATGGGAAGAAACTACCGAATTTCATACGTCAATAAGGTAGAAAATTGCTTGCACCTGTTTTTTTTTAACTAGAAAACATTGTCTAGTGAAAACTAGTAAAAAAATGAGTGCAAGCGATTTTAGACCTTATTGACATTTATCAAAATCACGGTTTTTAATGAAACATCAAAGTTAGTGAACGAGAATACGGCAAAAAACAACCGAATTTCAAACGTCCATAAAGTCGAAAATCGCTTGCACCTGTTTTTTATACTAAGAAAACATTGTCTAGTGAAAACTAGTTAAAAAAACCGGCCAAGTGCGTGTCGGGCCACGCGCCATAGGGTTCCGTAGTTACCTTATACCATATCATATTTAATACCACCTATTTTTTTACGTCTGCAAAAATAACTTTGTTTTTCACAGTGTTGGTATAAATAACAAAGTTATATTTGCGGTTTTGGAAAATGTGCTATATCTCAAAAACTAATTACTATATCTCGTTCAAACCAATTTTGGTTGAAAGTGTTTATTAAGATCTACAGCATATATTTTTTTTAGATTTTTCACTTTCTTATTTCAAAAGTTAAAGGGGGGGGACACACATTTTACCACTTTGGCGGTGAATATCTTTCAAACGGTCGACTTTGAGAAAAAGTTGTCTTAGAAACCTTAATGTCATTTTTAAAGACCTATCTATAGACACCCAACACGTGTTGGTTTGAAGAAAAAAATTTTTTTCAGTTTCAGTTCCATGTATGGGGAGCCCCCCCTTAATCTTTTATTTTTCTTATTTTTGTATTAAATTCGTTAAGCGGTTAACAGATTACATCTACCTACCAAGTTTCAACTGTGTAGTCTTAATACTTTCGGAATAAAGTGGCTGTGACATACGGACAGACAGACAGACAGACAGACAGACAGACATGACGAATCTATAAGGGTTCCGTTTTTTGCCATTTTGGCTACGGAACCCTAAAAACGAGTGCAAGCGATTTTCGACCTTATTGTCATTTATCAAAATCACGGTTTTTAATGAAACATTTAAGTTAGTAAAGGAGAATACGGCAAAAAACAACCGAATTGCAAACGTCAATAAGGTCGAAAATCGCTTGCACCTGTTTCTTTTTACTAGAAAACGTTGTCTACTGAAAACTACGTGAAAAAATGAGTGCAAGCGATTTTCGACCTTATTGACATTTATCAAAATCACGGTTTTTAATGAAACATCGAAGTTAGGGAACGAGAATACGGCAAAAAAAACGACCGACTTTTCAAAGTCAATTAGGTCGAAAATCGCTTGCACCTGTTTTTCTTAACTACAGATCACTAGACAAAGTTTTCTTACCTAGACTTTTTTCCGACATATTTGTTTTTTCAAAATCGTATAATTGTATTATAGACAGTTCTAATCTAAGCCCGAAAAGTATGAAAGAAAGTTCATTAGTTTACATTACTGCTTTATTTTATTTAAGACTAAAATGCAACGTATTAATAAATAACATTTTTGTATAGCGCGCGATCTGTCTAACCGAACGACGAGATCTAACGTGCTGCATCTAACGCGCCAGCCAGCCGCCCGCACGCTTCCTGATAAATAGCGCGCTATAACGTAGCGTATTTAATAGCGCGCTAGAAATCAATCTTTATAGGCGTTATGAACAACTCTAGTTCTTAGTATTTGTTGTTATAGCGGCAACAGAAATACATCATATGTGAAAATTTCAACTGTCTAGCTATCACGGTTCATGAGATACAGATGGTGACAGACAAACAGACAGACGGACAGCGAAGTCTTTGTAATAGGGTCCTGTTTTTACCCTTTGGGTACGGAACCCTAAAAAGATTAAGGGGGAATCCCCATACATGGAACTGAAACTGAAAAAAAAATGTTTTTCATCAAACCTATATGTGCGGGGTGCCTATAGATAGGTCTTCAAAAATAACATTGAGGTTCCTCAAACCATTTTTTCTCAAAGTCAACCGTTTGAAAGGTATACACTTCAAAAGTGGTCAAATGTGTGTCACGGAACCCTACTGCGCGTGGCCCGACACGCACTTGACCAGTTTTTTATTTCTGGCTGTGGTATCTGTCAACCAAATGACAGATCAACGCCAAATCAGAAGTCAAATAAACACTGCGTTTTTTAATTTCAAGATAGGAAAATAGTGGCTTTATTTTAAGACCAAATTTAATTTCATTGTATACAAGTTAAGTATTTTTTCGACGGCGAGTGCCACTTCTAATAAATGTATAACAATAAATATAGTAATGCAGAGGATCACTGACGACGTCCATTATACAAGGACGTCAGTGCAGAGGATACTTTCATTGTTATTGCCATAATAATATTGAAAAATATTCATAGGTATTTTTTTATTTCTAAAGGAAAAAAACAAGTAAGGAATTTTAATTAAGGGTATTTTTACAAAATTATATAGGATATCTATATCTTTTTCCCAATCTTTTATACGACAAAAAAGTTTTGGGGTATTTTCGGATGACTCCCGATCGATAAATCCGCCTGCTATAGCACACTGAGTCGGGGCGCAACGGGGCGGGGCGGGCCGCATCGCATCGCAACAAAATGCGCGACGGATTATGCGGCCCGCTCCGCCCCGGCATAGTGTGCGATAGTTCATATAAAATGTATTGGAGCGATTTGAGCGGATTTTTGCGATGCGGCCCGCCCCGCTGCGGCCCGCCTAAATGTGCGTTAACCTTTAAACCTATCCGATTGGGCAGAGATATTGAAATCTCGACCCAAGAATTGAAATGGAATGAAAGAAAATACAGTACGAGGCATATATCTTGAAATTATTGCGACGGAATGGGGATAAGTTCGCGCATGTGCTCTTGCGAGCGACCAATAGCGCGCGCCCCTCACCGCTACGCATGCCCAAAATAGGCGTTTCGCGCAATCCCCACCTGATTTCAAGATCGCCTCGTACTGTACCTACGCCGCTGTCCATTCGTTTAAGATATATTGTTGCATACAAAATTCAGCTCTATGTTAATTACTTAACGAATGTTGATATTTAAATGTGATTTACAAAATGCTCGAGTATTTTTTATTGCTCCATATGTGTTTATAGCACAGATCATACAACAAATACTACGTAATAGACATGCAAATCAAAGTGTATGATGTAATATAATAATGATAGTCTTCACAACTAAGTAGTGGAATAAGAAAATAAACAATTCAATATTTAATTTATTTCATTAATTCATATCGTAATAAGTATATAAACTATTAATTACAATAGAAGTGTACAATGCACTGACGTCCATTATACAAGTACGCTGGACAGGCGAACGTCATCAATCGTTTGTGCCGATTTGAAAATCGCCATATTGGCGCTGAGAGCAGTAGATTCTACTATGGCAGTAGTGAGTGTACATGGTACTAATTAGTTACGATTTCAAAATCGCCATATTGGCGCTGAAAGCAGTAGATTCTACTATGGCAGTAGTGAGTGTACTTGGTACTAATTAGTTCCAAGTACACTCACTACTGCCATAGTAGAATCTACTGCGCCAATATGGCGATTTTCAAATCGGCACAAAAAATCACTGTCATTTCATGACAATAGCCTGTCCAGCGTACTTGTATAATGGACGTCAGTGGTACAATGCGATTAATTTAACAATGTACAACTGAACTGAAGAGACCAACTTCAGAGCGCTTGCGGTACAAATCAACGATTTTATTAATCTGTGAAATTTTCTCTTTGCCTATATTTCGAGTGAAGTTGCAGCGGATCACTGACTATTGTTAATTTAATTGCATTGTAAGTGTGCGTACAGAATAATTTTATTACCTACATAACTTTAGTAGGTAGGTACAGTCAACGGCGTGCGTGCTACCACTACAAGGTAATCATTTTCAATCAATTTTAGACCTTAATCAAGGTTCAAAATAAATTGGAAATTGAGTTTTGTATAACTCTGACGTGCTGACTGTAAATACTAAATATAGGTACTAAATTAATACATAAACACAGTTATGTTTTATGTACGAATAATAAGTACATAGGTACGATAAATGAGGTTACTCTTGATTTGATATACTTATTAATACTTACATACATGTATAGTTATTATAATTTAATACGACTAACTAATTAACTAACTACATAAACATAAAACAGTAATTGATTAGGTACAATAATTATTGATCCCGTCATCCGCCTGCAGATAACTATTTAACAAAAATAATAAATAAAAATATTTGGCATAAAACGTAGATACAGACAGAATTCCATGAAAAGTCATCATCTTAAAAAGTAGTTAAGGTGAAAAATCTTTTCGTCCTTATAGGTACCTATCTGTTTTTTTTGACGGTTATTTCATGCTATGCAGCGAACTAAAATCTATGGAAGTGTAATTGCAAACCAATATTGCTTATAAAATGGCACCACGGGGCCGACAAATTAGAACCCGCTCAGCTTTAGTCGGGCCAGCCACGCACCCGGTGACTGACGTTAACGTTCTCTACAATTTGTATTGTACAGTAGAGAAAAGAGAGAAAGAGAAAGTTTAAGAAATGTCGTCCTGTCTAGTCAAATTGTGTAAAAGACTCAAAGAAGGCAGTACAAATATACAGAAATATGGTATCATATTTTTCCGTTTCAGTGAAAATTTCAGTGAAAGTTCAATAGAAAATATCTTTGTGTATAAAATTATGGTTGCTAATAATAAACAACAAGTGCTCAGACGTTTTGTGCTGCATAATTAAATACCAGCATTTTTAGCTCCATCCAATTAGTTGTACTTTTCGTGTGGTGCCATTTTTTGAGCCCAATGCTTGTTCCATGGATTTTAGTTCACAGATGCTATGTCTGCAGGTTAACTAAAAGGAACGGGCCGGAATCTCGTCGTATAGTGCTATGACAAACTTTTTGTTAGCCCAGTTTCTTTAGTAAACTTTGGCTCTATAGCCAAGTGGCGTTCGCATCCCACAAATTTGAATAGGGTATAAATTAGCAAGACGATTTGAAATATCAATTTCATACACTTAATGTCACTTTTATTCTGTTCGAATACTCGAAAAGCCACTCGGCTAGAAGGCCTGGTGAGATGGCGCGTTTTATGCTGCGTACAGACTGGGCCAGCGAACGCCAATGATGGCTCTATCTCAAAAAAATAAGGACCAAAAAGAAAGGGAATGGCGTTCTATACTAGCGTACAGAAGTCGCACTCCGCAAAATCGTTTAAATAAATAGCGCCTCTTGCTCCGACACAATAAAGTGCAATTCAGGTCGCACAGCGCTCTCTTCGCTCCAAAACATTCACTTAGTAGTTGCCTCTCTTTCTATCGCGTAGGTCTTATCTTTTCTGACGTATGTTTGTCCTCTCAGAGGACGCCGAGCGCTTCATACTCGCGCACCTTCGTTGGCTCAGTCTGTATTATCCTCGTCAATTGGTGATGCGCTGGAACCTTGTCACATTAACATCCACGTTGACGTGATCCGCAACTAAAAATGTCATTAACAAAAAAATCAAATAGGTAATCTAATATATTAATTATTGAATTATTATTTTCAATAAGATAGGGTCTAGGTATTGAAATTTTTACAATTGTTTTTCGTTTTTGAGGTTAAAATCATGGCCGCCAGGCGCATTACCAATTGACGGGGATAATATCCACCATTAAGCGCCGATTTACACCACCGATCTAGCATCCAAGTTAGGAACCAATTTCGGGTTGGTTTATTGACTATAAAATATTGTAAGTAAATAATAATAAGTTTGATTTTAAAAGTGAATTTACACTATGACCACAGAATAGATGTAAGTACTACCGTACAGAAAGGAAACTCCGCCCCGCCCCACAATCAATTACCTCACCCCACCGGCGCCCACCGCGCGAGTTCGTGTGCCGATCCGTGTGCTCATTCAATAGCTAGTGTAAATGTGTAAATACGTCACTGTGTAGCGTCTGTGTCATAGGTAGTTGAAACGCGACGCTTGTATGGAGTGCCCGGGGTGTGCTACAACGGAAAGGTAAACATTGTTTAAGATTGGAGATGAGAATCGAAAATAAAAAAATCAAAAAAAAAGATGATCTTTCCGTTATTTGTGCAAATTGAACTTATTATACGGGTAGCAACTCTAAATTGGTACCTAACTATAATAGGATGCTAGATCGGGATATGTAATCGCGATTTTAGTAAACATGGCGAGTAGTACCCTATAGCCGGTTGTCACTCGCTATGGTAGCGCTCCGCAGCTGATCGGCCAGATCGTCGCGCCGCAGCTGCGCCAGGCACAAGTCTAGGATGCGCTCCAGCCCTCTTGCCGTCTGCTCTGATGGATACACCTTCAACATAAATTAGTACATTACTGCCGCGGTATATAATGACTGCGTTGCTGGCAGCGATGATGATGGTCGAGAGCGGAGCTTAGCGCAGGTCCAGGCCGTCACAGTGCGGTCAGCATTGCAGCCCTCGATGGACAACCTAGAATAAAGCTTTATAGCGCGGACAGCAAGGGCTGCAATGATGACCAAGCTTGAAGGCCGAGAGCGTAGTTAAGCTTAGCTCGAGGCCACCATAACGTGGCCAGCAGTGCAGTCATTGTGGACCAAGGCTTGTATAGTACTTTACTTCAAAAGTGCGAATACTGCCTACTATACTATAGTTAGAAGGTAGGGGAACCTGTTGTACCTAGGCTAGTTTTTTTTATTTTGATTTTTAAAAAAATAATGGTGCATGCTACACCGGTCTAGTGTTCATGTAAGCAAAGATCATTTAATTAACTACATAATTCATTCATAAAGCTGTGTATATTTTCAAAAACCTGGGACTACTAGCCACTTGGAAAAAAAATGGAAAACTGTCCTAGGTACAACAAACCAGATGTACCTTGGACCGTGTCCGTTGTACCTTGGACAGACCAGGTTCAAATTGAGATAAACTCTTTTATTAGCTAGAATTTATTTATTTTCTGTTGTATATTAATTAGTTAATTATATTAGCATATGCAATTAACAATTTGTTTGTTACAGTTATTAACAACAATATTTAAGTAAAAGTATTGTTTTTAAAAAAAATCCCCACCAATCTAAGTTTTGATAATATTGTTGACAATATTTCGGCATCGAATCATGTAATTTTAACTTGTAACCTATTTTTTTGTATTTTCTTATCCCTTAACATAAATTCTAACAAAATATCCATTAAATGCGCTGGATTAAACAAAAATAAATTATAAACGAAATCTTAAGAAGTTACCTACAGCAAAAAAAATTACTAAAAAAATCTTAAAAAATACAAAAAGATATATGTTGGACTCAGATTTTCAATTTCTTTTTATTATAAATTTTTACTTATATTAATTTTAATACTTAGTATTTAAAAAACCCAATAAAACTCAATTTCGGGAATATTCCTCTTTTTGAGTTGACTCTCTTTGGCGGAATAATTTTTTTCTTAATATCTTGGTACTTATAACAAATGTTATATGTTTTTTTAATAATTTAAATACAATTTTACCCATAAAAATGTATGTAAAAAATTTTTGACCTATTTCCGGCCAAAATGATGTAACTTGGCCAGTGACCGAGGTACATCGTAAGTTGGGTGGCTTGGCTTAGGTACAACATCGCGACAACTTCACTTAACAAGCATTATAAACCCACTTGCGATTGAAGTTAAGATCTGACACTCATGCCGTTTAGTAGCTAGATAAACTAAGATTAGATTCTAAATAAAACAGTTTTCACAAACATTCATCACTTTAAATTAATTTGCATGAAGTAAAACCCAAAAAACGTACTTTTTGAGTGACAAACAATAAATTACTTTTTTTAACTGTGCTCACACGGCGCCGGCGAATCTCAACTAACTTCACGTTAATGTTAACAAATGACGTTTCAAATACCATAGACAACGGTTCCTAAAAGTGCGGGATTTTTGAAAAAAACATGATTATTCTAGGTACAACTCTGTCCAAGGTACAACAGGTTCCCCTACTTATAACCTAATTTCGAAAAAAAATACAAAAATGCAAATATCTCAGAAACGGTGCGTAGGATCCAAAAAATAAAGTTTTTTTTGATCCCCTTTGTAACTCCGGAAGTAGATAAGAGGTATTGAATGAAAGGTCAAAAAACGGTCAAGTGCGAGTTTTTTATATTTTTCCATACTAATTTTATATAAATGTACAAAAACATCATCTGGGTACAACAATACAACACCCGCGCAGATATAGAATGGGATTCAAAATAACGGCTCACCGCGCTTACCACAACGAGTGTGACTGAGAGAGCGATAGGTGTGGCGTTTAGTGTGCGAGCGAGAAGTGAATATGAACGACGCCATTTCTAATCCCATTCTTTATCTGCGCGGGTTGTACCTACAGTGTATTATTATGTTTCAAACAAAACTCGACAATAATGGATTCTCAAAGGAAATTGCTGGTGGCTAAAACTCGACAATAATGAAATCCCATACAACTTTGTTGCGTCACCATCGGAGGACACCGGCAAGCTCGACTTTGTTCAAAGAAGGTTGTCAAAATAATGACCATATTACAAGCTTTTTTGAGTAAAGTATCTTATTAATAAACAAAGAGTAAACTTACACCTAGTTTAACCAAAAATAAATATGAGGTTTTGAGACGTCAAACATAAGGAGTAATATTGCTAAGCCTAATTTTTGGTAAACTAGGTGTATTTTTTTTTTCAAAAAGTTCATGGTTTCTCCTCAATAAACAGATTTTTAATTGATTTAGTTTAAAGGATAGTTTAAATTATCCGTATTTCAAATGGAAAACGTAAACTTTGTACCTAAAGAGGTTATTAAAACAACTTGATCGTTCCGAGGTTTGGTTGCAACTCAAACGGGTTAAATTTTAACCAAATAACTAGACCCAAAACGATGGAATGAAGCCTAGAAGTTAAGCTTAATACTACGTGCTTTGCTCGAGCAAGCGTATTATCCCCGTCAATTGGTAATGCGCTGGAACCTTGTCACATTAACATCCACGTTGACGTGATCCTCAACTAAAAGTGTATTGAAACAAGAAAATTCTAATAGGTTATCTAATATATTAATTATTGAATTATTATTTTTAATAAGATAGAATAGGAGAAGTAAAAAATTGATTTTCGTTTTTGAGGTTAAAATCATGGCCGCCAGGCGCATTACCAATTGACGGGGATAGTAGTTGTACGAACATCCCAACTTTCCGAGTACTATCCAAGCGAGCTCCCATAGTTAAAACAGTGTACGAAATGCGTACGAAAACGAATCCAAAATGAACACGGCCTTTGTTCAAGAACTAATATGTAAGTAAACAATAACAGTATGATAGTGAAGTGATACTGTTATTGTTTTACAGACTAGTTATACAAAAATATCAAAAAATCTGCAGTACTTACGTCAGGTTATACAAAAGTGTAAGAAGTGACTGGTAGAAAACGCCCAAGGCATTAAGTCCGCCTATGTACAATGTGCATGAAGAATTAAATAAATAAACAAATAAATGAATAAAAAATCTGCAATTTATTTTGAACCTTAAGGGGCGGTAATAGGAAAACATGGTTTGCGCGGGCCATATTTTTATATAGAAAACGTAAACTTGTAGCCACCAAAAAATCATACGACAAGCTAAAGAGTTTATCTAGTTGCTACAAATATTAAATTGCGTATAAACTTCACAGTTGATTGTAAAAAAAATCAGAATATCATCAAAAGCGCTTGTCGCGGGCCATATTTTTGGCGTAAATAATAGCGTAAACGTATTGAATTCTACATCAAAATACACTTTAAGGTACTGTGCAGTTGCTCCAATAACTTTTTTTCAAGAAAGATTATTGTGCTAAAGATAATAATGAAAAAACAACGAACATCGAAAAAGTGCAGAGGTGAGGTTATTTTCCATACACGTAAAGAAAAAAACAGAGACAAATGATTTCGCATATCGGAGCCTTAATATCTTCTTTACCTTAATTTACGTATTAGTAATATAAAGTACGTTGACTTTATCAATATCGAGTGGCTATCACACCGATTTTCAAGGTGTCAGCATCTCTAAAGTCCCGTGTTCGGTATCCGCCCGAGTCAATTTGTAGAACAAACTTAGAATATTAGCTATCGATTCTAGGTATTTGTGATGCTGTTCTTAACTATGGCAATATAAGATTGTAACATCCTTATCTGTACTAATATTATAAATGCGAAAGTCCGTTTGTTTGTTACGCCTTCACGTCTTAACTACTGAACCGACCATCATGAAATTTTACATTCAGATTATCAGAAGTACTGAGAAGGACATAGGGTATCTTTCAACCAGAAAAAAAAGTGCTGTTACTGTAGCAAAAAAAAGGGAACAATATTTTCTGTCACCTAAGTTTAGATGTGTCACTAATCTGCAATACCCTAATAATAATATCTATCCCCAAGAAATATATTAATCATCTATTCATCAAAACTGTCTCTAAGTATAAATCATCGGATTAATGTAAATATTTATCTTAAATTATAGTTTGATCACTTTTTTTCTATAGCCTGAATATAAGATCTATGCTCTAAAAAGTAAGTCACAGGCAGGAATAATACATCTGTTCCTAAAAATAGTAAATCTGTCACTATAAATCTAATCATCTAACTATTAGCATTATTTAATTCGTTCAACTATCAAAATTATAGATCTGTTACCTAATTAATAGAAAAATTCCTAATAGGGGCGGAGTCTAATTGGCAGGCTATGTAAATTGACCAATCAGCTTAACTGCTCGCTGGCTCGCGTGACCCTTCTGATCCGGCCGGCAGGCGCGCAGTCCACGACATTCTATTCTTTTTCACTTACTTAGGTATGTCTTATGTATGTGTAAGTTCTTTACATTACAGTACAATGTTTGATTTAATAAAGTACCTACAAAAAGTACCTACCTACATTTATAAAACCTATGGTAGTTTTTTTTAATTAATTGTGTATTATACAAATTATTTTCCAGTGACTAAAAAATATTTTTAGGCATTGATATACATTTTTAGGTAACCATTTTTATATTGTTTGGTGATTCATTTTAGTGACACTTTTATTATTTTGATAATTGATATTATTTCTAAGTAATTCTTAATTAATATTTGGGTAATCGTTTTAATTTTCTTTGGTGATTCAATTTAGGTGACATGTACTATTTTAGGAACAAATATTATTTATTAGGTCACTGAAAATGCATTTATTAGGTAATTGATAAAATCATACACCAAAAAAAATCGGGTTGCACTCCGGGAGTGCCGGCAGAAGTGAAAACTTGAATATTAACGGTGTGCATTTTTGATATTTTGGAATGGTTACGGAATAATTTTGGACGAATCCGTCCACCTGAGAATCTGTCCAGTTGAGAATCTGTCCACTTGCTACGGAGGGGAATTGCCGTCTTACGAATTTACTCTGCATTTGAATTTACGAATACAGAACAGTATTGTACGAAAGTCTTATCCATAGCTTGACAGAAAATCTAGAGTTTTGACATTGAATTAAAAAATTAGCGCATTGCTATGGTGACACAAGTGTTTACGTCTTGAAATGACGCGCGGCCATTTTCACCACGCCCCGTAGAAAGAGAGGGGAATACTTCCACCGCCGGCTGTCTACTCTCCATCCGTCACATCCGTCTTATGAATTTTCGATCAGGGTCACGTGATTCTTACTGACGCGAGTTTAGCATTTTTTCCCCATTACAAAAAAGCGTACAACGCCGCTAAAGAAGATTTCACTTCAAAAAACTTTCCACGCAGACGAAGTCGCGGGCGGTCGCTAGTTGTATAATAAAAAAGGAAAGATTAAACATGTTTTAATAACAATAATGATTGTTGTAGATTACCTGCATATCCGGCACGTGTACAAACAACGTGCGCTTGTTGTCTACACTCAGTGATGAGTAGTATATGTACTCGCAGAGATATCTGTAATATTAAGAAGAATTTATTAGTCTATAACAATAGACTGGGAGTTTACTTGATAGTTACAAACACATGACATGCGATTGCAAGCAGATTTATGGCTGGTTTACATAACCTTAGCTGTTAGTAGAGTGCATTAGTAGAAACATGTAAATGGTCGTGTTAGTGACTAAAGGAAGTAATGTCAATCATTATGATTCAAGTTGAAAGGCAACTAGACCTTTCAACTTGAATCAAAATGATTTTTGCTTCAAGTAGCACCCCCTCACCCGCTTTTACCCGCGTGACACTCCTCGCTACTGGAATCATATTATGATATTAGCAGACTACATTAGCCACTACTGGAAGAACTGTAATTGCTCACTGGAAAGGCACTAAAACTATTAATGCATTCACATTCGAGTACGACTTGCACTCTACTTATTAGTAGTTGTAGAAATCAAACTCCAGCATAGATGATAATAGTATTTATTTCACACTTGTAACTACGTACTTATACGAAACACTTATTCCGCTGTTCAACCGTTCACTGTGGCGGCTCCCGTATGACTGAGCCCCTCCACTCCGCTACCGCATATTTAAAGCCTATGCATAGCGCGTAGCGGGGCGACTCACTCTAGTGGGGCGACTTAGTCACCTGATAACTACAACTAACGTTTCGGTACTTTTATATTTAAGAACAACGTAATAAATAGAGTTATTAACAAAATGTAATAAATAATTAATCAGTCGCATAAATATACATATCCAGTATACTACATCCCTTTCTTGTTTTTATTTTTTTTTATAACTATTTAATTACAGCAATCAAAGAACAATTAATATGTAAAATCATAAAACATTTAGTTAGAGAATGGTACAATGTACAACAATACCTTCCTGAGCAAAGTAAAAAGGGAAGCGATATAAATTATTAATTATAAAAGCTTAGATAGACATACAATTGAAAATATTACATATTGTCCTTATTTTGTAAAGATTTTATAAATAGTGTAAAATTCTATAACATAGTTCTCTATAGTCTTAACCTTTCTTTTCCATTACTTATTTGTCTTAACTGCCTTTAACTTTCAAACAAAAGGGAGAGACTTGTGAACTTCATTAGTTTGGCTGTAAGGTTTTTCCCTTTATTTAATGACACTGGATAATCTTAAATGAATCTAAGTTTTTCTAGGTTTCTTATAATAAAAAATAAAAAATTCTTTGCTTGTCAGAGCGTGGCACAATTAATGTTACTTACCTATGTCTCTATAGATTTTTTCACATTCTACTAATACTACATTATTCAAGTTTTAGTTAATTTACAAAGTAATACCTATTTTATGTAATCATTCAATAAAAACTATAATGATCACACATCATAAGTAAATAAAAATCAAATAATATCATAATAGAATATATATATCGACATAAATGATTTTATTTTATTTAATCCATTACAAATTTAAGCAATTGTTTCTGAAATTTTTTGCCTACTATTAAACCTATTTGAAACTTTCAGTTACATTGATTGTCTGATCTAAAACTTTGTCAAGGTCACTTCTTAATTATTTTTTGTTATTATAATTAATGTTATGTTACTTCTGTTAATAATACGTATTTTAAATGTAATTTGTTTCGTTTTACCCATATTTACTTTTAATTTATTAGTATTCATTCAACCATTTTATACCAATGGCAGTGTTTAAATTTCGTTCAATTAGATATATTACGACTTTTTTAATAAGTGTTATGTCATCGGCAAAACGACAATGTTGTATCATGTTTATGAAATCATCATCGCAAAACCCTTGGGTAGGTATTTTAATTGTCACTGAGCCAGTTTTTTTTTTAATTTATTGTATTATTATTAACTACTCCGGATTCTCAACACACGACAGTTTGGCACAAATACATTCTCATAGACAATCATTGGCCTGTGGATACCTAATGACGCGTTTTCCTACAGGGTTTCATGGTGTGATTTTCTTTTTCCTTGGCTTTTTTTATGTCATTTTAGCACACTTGTACCGGGTCACAAGTTACTAATGTTCTGATGTTTTTAGTATACTTAATGTTTAAGTATTTCAATAAGCGGTTTTCAAAATCAGTCAAAGAAAAAAGGTAGTATTTAAAAAGACCTAGATGTCATTGAACAACTAAGTAGGTAGGATTTTAAGAAAAAGGCAAAGGACTTTTTAACATTCTTTTGTCTGACCCTCAGTAGGTTTTTTTTTTATCTACTTAGTTGAAGTATTACTACTAAGTTGAATCGACACAAAATTTTTTTTTTTTTTTACTTACATACTCATTTCAAGTTAGGAATATGAAAATTGGAAACTACTGAGTCTACCACCAGTTCACAAATTGGGAGGCCCTTCCGAGAATAACTGGTGAAAGAAACTCGGTTGGGGTGGTCGACCTCCGCTTTTTTTTATTGGGTAAATGGAGCTATCAGATTGAATAATATATTTTTACCACTGATTTTGTTTTAGTATAAAATTTTACATAAAAGTATTATTTGCTTACTGCTATTATTTCTGCATTTTATGTACTTATTACATATATAGGTTATATAGGTTACTTTCAAAATCAAGTCAGCACTGAAACGTTCTGAACTGCCAGATTTGAACATTATTTAACTAAAGTAGTCGGAAGTATAAAGGTAAGCATCACATTCCTTTTCTTTTAAAGGTGGCGTTTAAATTTAATTAATATTATTATTAATTATATTATTAATAATAAAATTATTACTGTTATCACTACAGCCCACCATGGCTTACCACTGGACACAACTTCTCCTGTGAATAATACGGATATTATTAAGAGCCTTTGTTGTACGTATATTGACCACTCGATCAACGAGTTTTTTATTTACTGTGGAAGATTTATGTAATACAGCAACTGAAATTCAGTTCACCATTAAGCATTTGATAGTATCAGATACAAACACATTTGTGAAAATCGAAATTGATCAATCTTTGACCTAAGTTATTTTTACTTACAATAAATAAATAACATTTTTATTTTATTTTAAACCACATCCACAGTTCTACAACCTGGTTATCTCCATTTAAGCAAAGGTAAGGTATTAGTATGGTGTTTGGAGGCACTGCCTTTCCGTAACTAATTCTATGAATGAAAAAAGCTTTATGGTATAAACTGCTGTAAACACTGACATTTTAACATTTTGCCAGATCAGCAGACATTAAGAGTGGCCACACAGAGGTTTTTCCGTTTCGGAATTCCGTAGATACATCATTCTGAACGCAGCTAATCCATACAGATCTTTGGACCTACCAATACATTATCGATATTTCGTTCGGAATTCTGAATCGGAATTCCGTCGTGTGTGTGTCCGGGCTTAAACAAAAACACTTCAACTGTTTCTTTGTTCAGGTTATTCCTTTTTTCCTTTTTTTTTTTTGATTCTCACCTCGATCGCGATTGTCCGTTGCCGTCAGACCGTCTCGAGTGTCCGTTGCTGTCAGACCGTCTCGCTTCACGAGTGTCCGTATTGCTATTTGATTTATTTGATTAATCAGGGCTTTTCGATCACGAGTGTCCGTTGCGGTCAGACCGTCTCGATTTTCGAGTGTCCGTTGCTGTCAGACCGTCTCGATTCACGATTACCCGTCAGATCGTCTCGTTCCGCGAGTGTCCGTTGCTGTCAGACCGTCTCGATTCTCGAGTGTCCGTTGCTGTCAGACCGTCTCGCTTCACGAGTGTCCGTTATTGCTGTTTGCTTTATTTGATTAATCAGGGCTTTTCGATCACGAGTGTCCGTTGCGGTCAGACCGTCTCGATTTTCGAGTGTCCGTTGCTGTCAGACCGTCTCGTTTCACGATTGCCCATCAGACCATCTCGTTCCGCGAGTGTCCGTTGCTGTCAGACCGTCTCGATTTACGAGTGTCCGTTGCTGTCAGACCGTCTCGCTTCACGAGCGTCCGTTACTATAACACTGCCACCAGTTCATCAAGATTAATTATATGATACCATTAAATTCACAACTACTCTAACCAATTCTGTTATGCCCAAAAAATCCAATAGCTGTAAAACTATGTTTTATCAATGAATAGTAAATTAAGTCAGCAAATGAGTGATGTTACAAAACACTATTGCTATACAATATCTACGAGTAAGGCCCTTCTCCCACACGGCTATCGAAACGCGATGTTATTGCAATGAAATCTTAGGCTTAGGTCAATCGCTTATGTAACATGCTATTTTCTGAAGCCTGGCCGCTCACGGCGCTACCCGAATGAGACTACACAATAAAATTATATCTTTATAATCTGTGTGACTTAAAATGTCGACCGAACATGACTCGATTAGTACTGAAGACGTTCGTCTACTTTAAATTTATAACAAAATATGATATTTTCCAATGAGCTGTTTTCAATGACAGATTTAAAAAGAAAGGAAACTATGAGTAGATGGCGTTGTGCAAAAGTATGATGTCAATGTCAATGTCAACTTGTCAACCCTGACATGACATGTCCAAAAAATCTATCTATCTAGTCCGAAGAAATAATACTGCTTAACAAAACATCTGCAGATCAATAAATTCAGCCGTTTCAGCCATCTTTTCTAAAAATCACAAATCAAACCACAAATTAACATACGTGACCGTTGTAAGCATGAATCGGACAGGGCGTCAGCGCGCTGTAAGCGTGATTCGGAACGCCACCTTAGAATTTTTCGCTAGTTTTTTGACATCATACTTTTCGATAGCGTCATCTAGTGAGGAAATTGGAACTATTTTTTTTCTTAAAAAAGCGCTCATTTACAAAACAAGTTTTATATTTTGGCCCTGCTCGGTCTTCATTTCGTTATGCACTTTATAGTCTGTGAGATGAATACATGCAATTTTCTGTGCCGTGCAACAAAAAACTCGGGTAGCGTACGACCAACAGGACCTTAGCGCGCGATTGATATTTTCATATCAACGTGTCCGTCGTGTCGCGTCGTGTGCGAAGGTAGGCGGATTTGTATGAAAGCGATTCACGAGCGACTGGTAGGAAACGCGCATGCTACTTTAGTCGCTTAAGAGTCACTTCATGGGAGAAGGCACCAAATCGTGTTTACAGCTCTTGGAAGTTTGCCAATCAATAGGGGTGTCAAAACATTGTCTCTCATATAAACTACAAATTAAAGCTTTTCGATTTTTAGGAGTAGAACATTTTATTTTTTATTTTAATAATGCATTTATCTGTAAATAACTGGAAATGGAATAACTGATTATGAGTGACACGTTTATGACCTGCATTCTCTCTTTTTTTCCTTTTTTATTAGGAAAAAAATCAGTTATTCGTTGAGAGAAGTAATACAATACAATGCAGTAGGTACTCACAGTTTTATCCGCGTCGCCATTTGTAGAAATCAAACTCCAGCATAGATGATAATAGTATTTATTTCACACTTGTAACTACGTACTTATACGAAACACTTATTCCGCTGTTCAACCGTTCACTGTGGCGGCTCCCGTATGACTGAGCCCCTCCACTCCGCTACCGCATATTTATAGCCTATGCATAGCGCGTAGCGGGGCGACTCACTCTAGTGGGGCGACTTAGTCACCTGATAACTACAACTAACGTTTCGGTACTTTTATATTTAAGAACAACGTAATAAATAGAGTTATTAACAAAATGTAATAAATAATTAATCAGTCGCATAAATATACATATCCAGTATACTACAGTAGTTATTACTAAGATAATGTAAACCAGCCCTTAGAAATAGTAATTCTACAATGTTATTGTGTAACACATTAATCATGATAATTCATTATAATGGAAAATAACATTTAGAAGTGATAAATAATAATAATGTAAGCATTTCAAATTGGTTTTCTAGCATTTGCGTTTTTCTTTCTTTATCTGCAATCTGCCTCTAGGCAATAATCAGATTGGAAATGTTAGAGCCGTAAGTCTCCTGTAATGCTCATAATTTTTATTTAATGACCTGAGTGGTGCAGTGGTCAACATACCGGTCTACCACGCAAGAGGTTCCGGGTTCGATTCCCAGCCCGGTAGATATTGAAATGATGAAATTTTAATATTTGTGATGGGTCTGCGTGTATCTATGTATAATAAGTATATATTTAAAAAGTATATCAGTTGCCTAGCATATTACAAGCTTTGCTAAGTTTAGGGCAGGCATGCCCATAACTTTTCTTCAGGAGACCGACCTAGAAAAAATTATGACCAAGAGATCGACATTTTGACCCTTAAAGGCCCCCACCAAATATTTATCAAGAAAAAAAATAATGCATGAGTAAAACTACATTGGGTGCAAAATGTCAAATTTAAATAGTAGTAATCCTTGGCGATCAACCTTAAAACCTCTCATGATCAACCGTATGGGCACCTCTAGTTTAGGCCTAGATGACAGTGTTTGAAATTGTCCAAGCATTTGTCATTATTTATTCATTATATCAAATATTTTTTCATATTATGTAAACTCTTACCTCCCAGCATCCTTGGAAGGCACTGCTTTAGTATTCTCTTCCAGTGGACAGCCATCATTGAACTCTTGGCATATCTGTTCGACATTCAGTCGAGTGTGCAGTCTAATGGCTCCCTCCGCCGGGCAAGTATTGTCGGCCGGACAGGCGTCACAGTAGTCTAACCGTTGATACCCTTTCCTGTGAGCTTGCATCTCTAAGGTGAGGCAATTTGCTACTCCTGACACTCCAACATGCATCATTAGCTGAAAATGTTTAAATTACTTTTAAAAATAGAAAGATATATAGTGGAGAGTTATAATTATAACGTTAATAATAGGAGTTTAAGTTATAGGGGGAAATTGCCAAACTTTTCTTACATATAGAGGCTATCATATCTTCTATGATGTTAAAGATGTTTCAGTTACTTGTTATTTAGAATTATGAATGATCATAATTCTAAATAACAAGTAACTGAAACATCTTCAACATAATATAAATATTTTTATTTTACAAATATTTTTAAGTAAAATATTTTTAATAAAAATATTACAATATTTTTTTCCTGAACGTTAAAACAAAGTATCTTAAAAGTGACTCCTTTTTTCGTTAGCAGAAATTAACACTTAATTCATTGTAACTTAACTGATAATATTTATTTTCACTTAATACATGTGGCATTAGTTAGCTGAGTGTTTAAGCATTTGTGCATAAAAGTTTTAAAATGTTAGTGTTCATGGTTGTTAAATAAATTAAGACATTGTTAGTATGGAAACTTCTAATTCTCCATACAAAAAGGCAATTCCATACAAACTAGGGTTTGCTTGTGATATAAGGAAAATAATTTTAGAACTTGTAAATTGTGTGTAATGTAATTCCTGTTATTTTACTAAAGAACAATGCAACGCGAAAGTTTTAAAATATGAAAGTAGGTATGCATTTATGTTGGAAAATGTTGGTTATTAATTACCATTGGTGTATATGTCTCCCATAAAGCGGGTACAAATTTGTTCACGTCGTTATACGTTACAGAAATCTCCTGCTGAACCAACTCTATGTTATGTTTCTTCTCAAGCTCCTCCTTGTTCATCAGTTTTACAGCTTCCCAGCTTGCGTTCACTGGGTGACTCAAAAATGGACCGAATCCTGTTACTATCACTATCGGTTTGAAAATGTCGTTCATCTCATTACACATTATGTGGTTTCAGCTTTTAACTCTAAATACAAATAAAACTTAATAAATTGCGTACAAGCACACAACACAATACAAAATAACTTTTTGAATTATTTTTGACGTTTAGTCAGCTGATTTTTCTTTTGTTATATTGGCACCACAGATTTTTTCTTTATGTTGGCACTATAACCCTTCCCTTAAATACTTGTGATTTGATTAAATTGAAATACGATTAATAATGACTATTCAATTTAAAGGGAATCGATTATGTAAAGGTCGCTGTATACGTAACGGGAAAAAACCCCGGACGAGACAGGGACGTGCTATGTTCTCCCGTACATTTACCCTCGTCCCGGTTCACAGACCGTGCCCGTGCCCGTAATTCTCGTCCCGTCGCGTCACGTATATTTTATTACTATAATTTTAATATGCAACAATGCATCGTTTAACATCGCAATGTCTAGATATCGCCCAAAGGTTCGGACACAATCGTCTAACGCCACGTGTTAACACGCCGTCAGATGACATCGGTTTTCATAGTAAATGTATGCACTAGGAGCAGAACACTTATAACACGTCCATATAAATACGGCTTGTTAACACGTGGGGTCAGACAGATGTGCCCGCACCTTTATAGTTGCGATACATTGTAGGGATTGTAGGTAATCTGCTTCTTGTCAATTATCGTTTTAGGTATTATTGCAGTAGTGGTATCTTTCATTTTAGGCAATCTGCTTCTTAGTCAATTGACCGTGTTAGGCATTGTGCCAGCGATGGCATGTTGCATTTTAGGCACTGTGCTCAAAATTGTTCCCGTTTTGAACCCACTAAACGATCAAGCTCGGTCCGTCAAGAACGTAATGTAGAAACGTAGTGATTATATTCTCTTTGGCAGCACCTAGATAACCAAGCATTTTTTGCCTATCCTATATAGGCAACGGCTACACGCATGTTAAATACTGTGATCCATCAGTATTTCATCAGAGGCCTATTTCATTAAATATTATAAAATAATGCCTATTCACCATTAGTAGTAGTATATTGGGTTGGGGTAGAATTATGTTTCATAATAAATAAAAACCAATTCTACCCCCAATAACAACTATGGTTAATATACTACCCCAAAAACAACTATGATTATTATACCAAAACCATTCTTTTATGAAATACGCCCCTGATTAAATACTGATTGATCACAGTATTTACCATGCGTGTAGCGTCGCCTATCATTGTGAGCTTTTATGATGGGGAATGTCCGAAAAAAATCAAATTGGCTGAATATTTTTTTATATGTAGGAATAAGCTCCCTTAGTAATAGAAAAAAAAAACAGAATTTTCGGTTGCGTGAAAAAATTTAAAAAAATTAAAGTCTTCGACTTCACAAATTTATAAAAGTAACAGCAGAATGGAGATTATACCTTTGCCATCACCTGCCACAACCACAAGATGGTATTAAAAAAAAAATTCAACACAAAATGTCATAACTTTTTTTTTTAATTCTTTTTGTCATAGTGGCACTTAGAGTATAGTATATAGAGACGGCCTGTTGTTCTATATGAACTACGGTTATACAAATATGATCTAAATCGACATTGCACTTATAAACTTGTAGCTGTCTCGTTTTAACTTACCTACATTACCCCATGTAAAAAGAGACAACAGTAAATTTGTTTGACCTATTTTGGCAACATTGAAATATATACTCATAGATAAGCATGAATGCGGCCGGTTCGCCATTTTTGTTTCCCACTGTAACAGGTATGTGAGCTGTCAACGCGAGTTGTATTTTTAGTGTTTTGTGTTATAATTGTTTTATTTTAGGCTTTTTCGTGTGAATAATTCATTAAGTGAAAGAAAGCAACAAGGAACATGCCCAGTTGCAGTGTAGTAGGTTGCGGCATCAGAAAAAGCGAAAATCGAGCAAACATAACATTACACAGGTACGTACTATTACTTTGCAATAATACCAAACAAATGAATAAATGCCTTATGTTTTGGCTTTCTTATGAATAGTTTACATATTAATTCATAGCAATATGGCGTATACTACTTATTTTGGAGGGTTTTGATAGTGTATTTTCAAGAAATTAAAAACACTATTTTTGGCGATAGAGTTGTCCTTCAAAGCAATTATCATATCGATGTTTTCAAGTGTAAATTATAGTAAATGAATTTTAAACTGTTTTTTTTTTCGTTTCGTTTTAGGTAGCCTAAAAATGCCCGTAAAAGAGAAATATGGCTAGATACAATAAAGGAATGGAGAATTTAAAGACTCAGGCGAAAACTATTTTCATTTTGAAGAATCGTGTTTAATCGAACTTTAAATATTACGACGCTGCTGGACCGTTATGAACATTTTTGGGAAGTAGGTATTTTACTTACCAGTCCCACAATTTCGCTCGCCTAGATTTGAAAACTTTTTAACATTAGTTTTTTCAAAGGGGGTTCAATGTTGGTATTAATAATTTAAGAAGTTTCAAGTAGGTAATTATAAATCTGACCCAAAGTAATTTTATAGCCCATACTTCAAATCCCCTTTATTTTTAGAAATCCTTACTTAGCAAATTATTTCCTGGCAAAATAAACCTATTTACTTACCTAGCGTCAGTTTCTAGTCTATTAATTTTGGCTGATAAATAATGTTCTCTTTTATACTTATTCTTCATGCATGTTTCAGCCGCCGGTCCCAATCCAGTGCATCGAGCACTTTAGCAGAATTAGACCTAAACAATGTAATGTCGATAACTTTTAGGAGGTCCTTTGCAAACGTTTCCAAGAACGTAAACTGAAGGAAACTATAAAACCATACGTATAAATAGGATAAATAGATAATCTAGTGTAAATAAAGCTAAGAAACGGTGTGAGGAAGAATATGTACCTTAAAGGGCTTGTATCATAGGAACGGCCCATTACAGGGCCGTGAGATTTTTCCCATGTTAATTTCACATTGCATTTTGTATTTTTATGTCGGTTTGAATCTTATTTAACACCATTTTTATTCTTTGCTGAGAAAATTGTTTATTTGTAAACATATGTCTGTCACTATAATTGCCATAGCAACGCGCTAATTTTTTAATTCAATGTCAAAGCCATAGATTTCCAGCTTGTCTTCAGCCTAGCTATAGGTAAAAACCTTTGTACAATACTGTTCTGTGTTCTTATATTTGAATGTAGAGTAGAATTTTAAAAAATAAATACCGACGGTATAAAAGCGCGGTCGGCAGCTCAGGTGAGTCAGTCTTTCCACGAGCTTGTCCGGCTATATTATAGCTGCCGCCATATTTCTACCCTACGTTCTATAATTGTAAAAAAATATAATAAGCAAATAGCGGCTTCTTCGGGGCACGGTCCTCGACCTTCGACCTTCGGCACGAACCACCTCAGCAAATCCCGGACGTGTCCTCGACCCACCTGGACGTCGTGCACCTTTCCGCCTGACCTGCAGAGGGAGCTCTCCCCTGGGCCCTTGCACTATCCGCGCCATCATCGACGTCGGTCTACACGGACACGCGCCCGTGCCCATCAGCGCGTCCCGCTGGTACTACGCTACGGCGCTACGTCGGGGGTCTGACTGCGTGCCACCCCTGCGCCGTCACGCTGAACCACGTCCGTACTGAACCACGTGCCCTCCTGTGCTCCGCCGGGACTCCATATCTGCCTGCCTGCTTCGTGCCTGCTTCCTGTTACCCCTGCTACCTGCGATCCACGTCTCTGCATGCCTGTCCTGTTCCCGTCTACGTCCCACCCTAGTCATACTTTGTTAGTCCTACCTAGTTTTTAACCGCCTTAGTTGTTATCCAAATTTCTGTGCTAGGACGTGTCATTATAAAATAAACTCTTGAACTTCAACATTATTTTTTTATTTAGCTTTCTTCCAAATTTTGCTCCGTTACCTTCCGTAACGCGACAACCAGAGTCCATCTACTGTTGATCAGCATAGACGAGGTACTTAAATATCTCGTTATTTATTACTTGCATTACTTCTTACCTATTTACGATATACTATAAACCGTAGTTCTAATAATGTTTTAATAAGAGCAGGCTGGCCCAAGTATTTTACATTTCGATTTCAATATGAAATAATTGAGCCTATGATAAACAGGGGGCTAATTGTCCAATTTCAAAATCTATCGCAATCGCTTTCATTTGGTGGATGAATGAGACACATTGCTGCATTTCTTTGGTACGTTTTTATTTTTGCCAAAAAGACGTATCAAATAAAAGCGATTGCGATCGATTTTGAAATTAGACAATTAGTGGGCGGGCGGGACTTGAAACTATTACTATGCTATACTCTTATTTTTGTTCTCAATATATAATATACTAGCGGCCGCCCGCGACTTCGTCTGCGTGGAAAGGTTTTTTGCTATCCCTCGGGAACTATACTTTTTTTCGGGACGAAAGGTACCCTATGTCCTTCTCTGTACCCCTGACAATGTGTATGCAAAATTTCATTATGATCGGTTCAGTAGTTAGGACGTGAAGGCGTAACAAACAAACAAACAAACAAACGGACTTTCGCATTTATAATATTAGTAAGGATACTAGCGGCCGCCCGCAACTTCGTCTGCATGGAAAGTTTTTATGCTATCCCTCGGGAACAACCCTTTTTTCGAGATGAAAGGTATCGTATGTTATTTTCTGTACCACTGGCAAGGTGTATGTAAAATTTCATGAGAATCGGTTCAGTAGTTTAAACGTGAAGGCGTAACAAATATAGAACCCTGGGATTTACTGCAACACTGGAAACTTACAAAAAAATAGGAGAATCACAAGAAAGAATTACACATTAAATGTAAAAATAAGATGACAAAAAAGGGAACTGTGGATTTTTTAAATATTATCAAAAATAAAAAAAACGAATTTGGTGAATGCAGAACGAAAAAGATGCGGATGCCTGGGCATTCTCCTTTGTGATTTGTATTGTAATAATATTGATTTATATAAAAAAATCATGCAAATCTTTGTGGCAATCTTGCAATATGTAGTATTTTGTTTTATTTATTTCCTTTTTTCTTTAACTAGTATGAGTGACCTTTGATCTTGAATTCTATGGAGGCACTCGCTCGATAGAATTCAAGATGTCTTGCACTGAAGAGTCTAGCTAGACTTAATAACTCTGAAATCGCCAAAAAAAATCGGCTGTTTCATACTTTTTGATTTTTGTATGAAACAGCTGATTCTTTTTAGCGATTTCAGAGTTGGTCCCATAGTAAAAGTTGTTTAGTTTGATGGTCCCTATCTACCATAATAATATTCAGCATTATCAGGGGTTATTTTGAAACACGTTGTATATCCGTGCTTCGGAAGGCACGTTATGCCGCCGTTGGTCCCTTGCGGCCTTATCCACCAATATCAATAAAAGGAATCACAGGCATTCCTTTTATTGATATTGGTGGATAAGGCCGCGAGGTCCCAGCAGTAGAAGGGAGGGACTGAAACATTAAAAATGGATGATGTCGATAAAAATATCGATATACAAAAGGGCAGCACTATGGAAAGGTGCCATTTTTGTTTCCTAGTAAGTTTAGGTATACACGTTTTTTTCGTAGGTATGCCTTCTCCATATACTTCCCTACTCTAAGTAGTGGCAAGTGTTGGCAAAGGTATAATCTCCATTCTGCTGTTACTTTCCTATATTTGTGAAGTCGATGAGACTTTTTTTTTTTCACGCAACCGAAAATTCTGATTTTTTTTTCTGTTAGTAAGGAAGCTTATTCCTACCTATGAAAAAATATTCAGCCAATTTGATTTTTTTCGGACATTCCCCATTGCGGACGGCCCGGCGGGCTGATTATCTAATTAGAAACCACCTAGCGACCGGTTGCAGTTCATAGATGATAGTGATCCATTGCTACTTCTTTTTGGATAAAAAAAACATACCAAAGAAAAGTAGCAGTGTATGTGGAATGAAACCGGTCGCTAAATAGTTTCTTTTTAGATAATCAGGGTGCGGCACGGCATGGCCCGGCAGCCGTCCGACGGCACAACAGGGAAGTGAAATGTATGGAATTATATGGAGACGCTTTTATATTTCCTCAACGGCAACGGTTTGACGTGCCGGCCACATCCTACGCTGCCGTCGAACTTTTACGATGTAGTGCGTAGCTATAAGGATTCATATGTGTGAGTGTGAGTCTAGAGCAAAGAATATACAGCGTGTTGGCCACACTAGAATATTGGCGTAATATCGTTAATGTGTTGTTGGTACCTATGATAGTGTGTATGATTGTGGAAATAAACAACATCAAATTCAACAAATAGGTAAAATTCCGACAAACTGTTATTTCGATACTGATGGAAAGGTAGGTACTTACCAAAGTTTAATATCGTTACCTATCTCAACAAATAATTACCTAGATATTACTTAAGTAGCTAGTTACCTACTTAATTAAATAATGTTTTGTGTAGGCAGTGCCGGTTTTAGCACTACCAGCGCCCCTGGGCGACATTTCTACGGGGCGCCCCCTATCTGTGATTCCAAGATTTTAAATTTAGCCTATTAGCTAAAAAATTACCGCGCAGCGCAATTTTTTAATCAGTTTCACCTACTAATCTTCTAATTTTGCTTATTAAAGTAAAATAACCGCCGCGCAGCGCGATTTTTAGTCACTTTCATATATCAATCTTGTACTTTGCTTGTTTATAGTAATAAACGCCCACGCAGTGCGATTTTTAGTCAGTTTCATCTACTAATCTGGTAATCTCACTTGATCATAAAATAATGGCCGCGCAGTGCGATTTTTAGTTAGTTTCATCGACTAAACTTGCTTGTTTATAGTATAAAAAAAGCCACGCAGCGCAATTTTTAGTCAGTTAATCCACTAATCTTGCTTGTTTATACTAAAAAGGCTACGCAGTGCGATATTTGGTCAGTTTCATCGACCGGTAGTCGGGCGTTTCCAGCGTCTCACATACTAGAGCGCCCAGTGCAGTCGCACCGCTTGCACCACCCTAAGGCCGCTCCTGGATTTCACAATGGCCAAATCTTAAACGGCACATCGTAGACAGAGAAACCTATAGACAAATTGACGGCGTCTGTCGCATTCGCACACGAAAGAGAAAGACTTATGCACACGTCTTGCATGGAAATGAGATAGAGCGATATGCTTTTCTGTCTCATTCTGCGTGCCGGTTTTTTCATGTTTAGCAAACTAGTTTGCTAAACAAACTTTTGACAGTTCGTCGGTGGTTCGTCGTAAACAAAAGAAAATAGTGTTATGTGACGGTTTTGTGAGCTAATTCGGTGCGGTGTCACTTTCAAACGTAAAGTATTAAGTTCCTATAACAATTATAAATGTCGCAACCCTTGGGGTGGGTTAACGGTAACCTATATCCGTGATACAGACGTATCCATCGAGGGTCGCGAAAGTATGAACGATGGACACGTGATGAAGGGAGAAATGAATGACAAAGGGTGGTCACT
Source organism: Agriphila geniculea (assembly GCA_943789525.1). NCBI lineage: Eukaryota > Metazoa > Arthropoda > Insecta > Lepidoptera > Crambidae > Agriphila > Agriphila geniculea. The sequence continues at coordinate 21,906,411 of OX038869.1, read as the reverse complement.
TACCATAAATTGTATTGTACCTTCAATTATCAGCGAATGTCCGTCCATGCCTCCTACCAGTTCTCTTGCTCCATCTGTAAGTATACATAGAGATCTGACATCACTGTGTGATGCCACTAAGTCCCCGGAGTCACGCCATCACAACGGCATGGTTCCAGGACCTATAGAACATACAAATATTGTCATAAATAAGCAGCGCGATCATCTGTAGGCCGATTGTCAATATTGACTTAAATATCTAGGTTTGCTGTCTTAACGATGCGGAGATTTCCTAAACATGTATTTGACATGTTCCTACACTCTCAGCGGAGTGATGTGAGCACAGGTAGCCCAGGTCGTCACCCAGTCCTTTACGCGACCCGTGCGTGTGTGCGCTCACACGCACGAGCCCGCTGCTCACGGAATTGACCTCACTGTGGAACGTCTCCCACCTGGCTCAGCCACTACCCCAGCTCCGTCCAGGCGTAGCGCTGCGCGGGCCAATGCTCTCTCGTGTGGGCTTAGATAGGGGGTACCCCGGGATCATGTCTCCTGCAGAAGCACAAGTCCCAATCATGTTATTATAGTCAGTGCCACAGGTGCGTAACCTTTGCCGCCGGCCTTTGCGCCGTGAAAGAGAGTTTGTTAACCACGGGACGTACCCATACATTTGGTGTGTGGTCAGTGCCACAGGTGCGTAACCTTTGGCGCCGGCATTTGCGTTGTGGAAGAGTGTTTGTTAACCACGGGACGTACCCATACATTTGGTGTGCTGTACATATTCAATACTTTTAACCATAGGACGTACCCATACATTGGTGGAGCGCGATTTGCATTACTTTAGTTATGGTTATCCATTGGCTCAAACATACAAACACTACATGAAAGGCAGATAGATTAATACTTGTATGTACTATGTTAATACTTAGCTTTCGTTCGTTTTCCATGGGTTTTCGAGTTCGTCACTTATTGGCAGGCACATTAGTTTTGCAGTTTTTACAGGCACGGAACATTTATATTTAAAAGATAATATGAGAGATAAAATAGCACAACTTTACGAGAAAGAAATAAAAGGCGGCTTACTTGACATTGACAAATGAATTATGGCGGCACTTGATAAGTGTTGCCACCTCAAACATCGCGACTGGTGTTGCCGTCGCGACAATAAACTTGTAAAATCTATGAAAATGGTTCGATGTTCTGTAATAGGTTGTAAAAGTGATAGTGAACGAAAACTATCAGATATATCATTTCACTCGTAAGTATAGAAGATCTTATGTATTAAATTGAATTGTTACTTTAAATTTTCGTTAAATAACAGTTTATTATACAATTTAATTCAATCTGATCACGTCTAAAATATTTCATAACCTAAAAACTAATTTGGATTGTGCTGCCAGTATTCGATGTAAATTTTCCCATTTGCTAACTACACCATACGCAAATTAGTGTAGGAAAGGAAGGTAGTGGACCCCTCAGTAAATCCTCAGTAGACGAAACTTTACAGTATGATAAAGTATCATAATTGAAACATATTTTATAAATTATCCAAATCGTTTTTCTTATGTTTTTAGATATTTGTACATAGGTTTTGGTTAATACTATATTACATACCTGCAAAATTTCATCGACTTAGGCGACGGCTACACGTATGGTAAATACTATGATCCATCAGTCAATCAGGGGCCTATTTCATAAAAGATTAGTTTACCATTGTTGTTTTTGGAGTAGAATTATATTTCTTATTAAGAATAAAACATAATTTTACCCCAATAAACGACTACTATGGTAAATTATTGTACTTTTTCATTCTTTTATAAAATAGACCCCTGATTAAATACTGATGAATCACATTATTTACCATGCGAGTAGCCGTCGCCTAAGGATTTAATGTTGGGGTCTCCCAAGAATCTTATATTAATATTCTAGGGTCTCCATACAAAAGAACGCTTCATTTTCTACACTAAAACATTTTTAATACAGAAGGTAAAAAATATGATTGACTTTTACAGATTTCTTAAAAATGAATTAATACGTGCCATATGGATTGATGCCACAGGCCGAATAAATTGGGCACCAAAAAAATCTTCAAAAATATGTTGCAAACATTTTGAAAAAAAAAATGTTTTGCTTAAAAAAAATAAAGTCACTTTTTTACTCCCTAACGCTATTCCACTTGTGGTAAATATGATTAGTTTTTATCGACGGAAATATTGTAGTTAGATGGTTGACTTTCTGTAAAATATTTAACAATTTTTATCATTACTTTGCAATAATAATAATAATTAAACCACCTTTTACGATAAAAAATAATAATGTTTGAAAAAAAATGTAATAATGTATTTCTTATTTCAGGCTAAAGAACCAGAAGTCTTAGTGACTACTACTGCTGTAAATGTGCTTAGGAAAATAGATTGTAATGTGATGGCATCAACTCTAAAAGTAAGTCTTTTACGGCTTAGCTCGCGCAACATAACTTGACTCAATTTTTAGTACCACATGACCTGCGCACTACAATTTTTGTACTAAAAATTGCTACTGCGCATGCTTTTCATTGTCTATGGTTTGGTTCAAGTTATGTGGCGCGGGCTGTATATAAGTAATAGTTTTTTAAGTAACAACACAACTATGATTTTACTTTATGGTTTTTTGCATGTTATTATAATTTAGTTATTATTATTTCAGCCTAAACCACCTGAGGTTACAGTGACTGCAGCTGATGTAAATTTACTTAAGAATTTGTCTTGCATCAACTTCAAAAGTAAGTCTAAATAAATTCACTTATATAATAGTTTTTTTACATAAAGATAATGGTTTTTACTTTATTTATTTGTCATGTTATTATAATTTTGTTATTATTTCAGGATAAAGAACCTGAAATCACAGCGACTACAGCAGCGACGGCTGCTGTAAATGTACATAAGAGTATAGATTGTAGTGTGGCATCAACTTCAAAAGTGATTGTATCAACTCTAAATGTAAGTCTTTGATCGGACGACAGATGTAGGCTGCGGAGGTTCCCAAATAGTTGCGTGGAGCGTGAAATCTGTAATTATTTACTTTATTTATGGCTTTTTGTCATGTTATTATAATTTAGTTATTATTTCAGGTTAAAGAGAATAAAGTCACAGCAACTACAGCAGCGACGGCTGCTGTAGGTGTACTTAAGAGTAGAGATTGTGATGTCATGGCATCAACTTCAAAAGTAAGTTTAAATTTACATAACACGACTGCCTAGCCAAAAACGAACTAATAAAAAGTTAAATAACAAGTGTTATTTCCAGTCGGGGGACCTCTTTGATCAAAAATTCTTTCGTGAAACGGTCCCCCGACTGCAAATTAGACTTGTTATTTAACTTTTTATTAGTTCGTTTTTGGCAAGGCAGTCGTGTTTTTAATATATTTTTTTTATTTTTAACCGACTTCAAAACTAACAAAAAAGGAAATTCTACGTTTGACCTGTATGTATGTATGTTTATACGCGATTATCTCACGTTTAGCTAAACCAATTTTCATGCGGTTTTCAGAAAAGTATTTGTTACATTTAGGAAAAGGTTTTGGTATTTTAACCGACTTCAAAAGAGGTGGCTCACTCCTTCACAATTCACCATGAAACGAAACAATTTGAGCCGAAAGAAAGAATCAGAAATATTAACACAAAACTCATTTTATTTAAAGGGTAATAATTCCTTAATTCCCAAAACAGGGGGCTAGCTATCCCTGACTTCCCAGGTAGTCTCAAGGAAAATTAGTCTGTCTAAAAAGTCTATTTACATGAGAAATTATTAAATTCTTTAGAAAAACTTATACTGGTATGGTAACCCTGTTGGTGCTGTCAAAATTCTAATTGTAAACATAGCTTAACTCAATTTTATTTAGATGGGTATTGGTACGGTGGTTAGGGATTTAGGTGGGTAATAAAATTACCTTTGAAATTACCCATGTAAACAGACTTTTTAGACAGACTCTAAAATGGTCCTCCAGATGGATGTGAATGTGATACATTACATTGCTTCTTCTTTTTCGCACAAATAAAAACTTACCAAAGAAAAGTAGAACGCATTCATCAATAAATACTATTAGATAGGTTTAACCATGTGATATTTCTCTTTAGTTCTGATCTAAAAATTAGGATTGCTAAAAAGTAAAAACGAAAGTAGTCGAAAATAGCTAAACTTGAGTAGGACATCCGCAAGTATGGCGCGATCGCTTTTTCATAGGCTCCGTAATTTAGTCGGTTTATAGGTGAACTGCTGGCACTTTTTGAATAACTTTTAATCCATCTGAGATTTAAAGCTGAACCTTTCAGGGATGTCTCTTAACAAAATGAACAAATCGTTTTGTATTCAGAGGGAGCTGCGCATTCGATCGCCAAAGTAGAAATTTGAAAAGTAGCTTGAAATTTTTGATAAAATCTCTTTATATCTTCATATCGCGTAAAGTTTGTTAATCCAGATTTGTACACAGTACAAGGGTATATCATAGGTATATGTAATTCTTTTTTAAAAACAAAAACGCCTTTTTTTAAAACATTTTGCTGGGGTAACGTTACCCTTAAAAATAGTTATTTTAATTCATTGCAATCAGGTAATATAATGACTCAGATAATAATGACGAAGACTAAAACTTACTTATTATTTTGTCATTTATATATAATTATATATTTATATTTTGTATTTGATAACTTATCGAATAGGTAACTTTCTTTATATTTTTGTGATTGGTGTTTAAAATCGTACCAAAATCTGTTGATTATCTTGATATTTTTTCTTTATATTTTATGATTGGTGTTTAAAATCGTACCAAAATCTGTAGATTATCTTGATATTTCCTTTACAGAGGTTTTGTGCTATTACGTGCCATTATCCTATTGATATTAGGTATATTTGTTAAATCTCTAAGTATTACTATAAGTGAGAAGTCTATTGAAGTTCATTTTTTGTTAGCTATGTTTAATCTTTATTATTTGTTTTCTTTTAGTTAATTTGAAGACTGATAAACCAAAAAAACATGAATGAGCAATAAGTAGGTGAATTTGAAATTATTTTGTTGTACTAATAAATGTTGATTATAAAAGAATGCAATATATTTTATTTGTCAAACTGCCTACCTGAATAGAAAAAATAGTTTTCCATAAACAAAACCAGTAACTGGCGTATACAACTTTCGAAGTTAAGCAGATCCCCACGTAAAATGCAGTAAGTGCCACTTGCTTTGTTAAACACCTTGAATGTCTCGACGTAAAGATCAGTAACTGACAAATATCATACACAGGATTATTTGTAAAACACCAACAACCTCGCAGGAGTAGATTACTGTCATTATAAACAACAACATTCGTTCTACGACTTTTCCGAAAATAGACAAATAATTCGACTCTTCATACAAAAGGTCCGAACAGCTGATCGTCTTTTGTAATTTTTTTGTCAGTTTTTGGAAAAGTCTTAGAACAAATGATGTTGAATTGTATATGATGTTACTAATCTACTCCTGCGAAGTTGTTGGTGTTTCACAAATAACCTTACAGGGTTATACACACAGTATTAAATACAGTACCAAAAGACAAAAGACAAAAGTGCTTTATTCGGATAGATTTTGTCCATCAAGCATTTTTATTATGGCACCGAAGCTGTATGTAGCACTGCTTCACATTTGTGTCAAAATGTATGAAAAGACAGACTTTTTAAACTCAATTAAAATCAAGTACTCAATTAAAAGTAAGTACTGTAGCGGTGCTACAGCTTCGGTGTTATAATAAGAAATGCTTAGGCGGACAAAATCTATAAGAATTTCCTTTTTGGCCAACTTTTTAATATTTGTGCCAAAAGGTATGAAAAGACAGACTTTTGAACTTATTTAAAATCAAGTATAGCGATGCTATAGCTTCGGTGCCATAATAAGAAATGTTTAGGTGGACAAAACCTATCAGAATAAAGCTCTTTTTGCTTTTTGCCGGCACTTTTAAATTTGGACCAAAATGGATGTTGTCATTCACACAATTTTTAGGGTTCCGTACCAAAATGGTAAAAAAGGAACCCTTATGGTATGACTCAGTCTGTCTGCCTAACTGTCTGTCACAGCTGGATATCTCGAGAACTACTAATGGTATCAACTTGAAATTTGGAATATAATAAATAAATAAAAAGGGACTGAAAAGGGGTCTTAAAAATTTGAAGTGGGGCTACTAGGGCATGTGGGGTATCATATGAAAAAACGCCGTTTGCACGTTTTCAATCATTTTTTCTTTTTGTTTTAGGCTGCATAGTTTTCGACTTATGGGGAAAATGTAAAAAAAAATACCGCTCCCCCTTATCTCCGAAGTTTGCAACGAGAAAAATCTGAAATAATTCTAGGTGATAGCAGCTTATTTAAAAATTACAGGAAAAATAAAACGATGTCTCAATATAACATACTTTTTTGGAAATTATTAAATTTCAAAAAAAGTTAACATTAGTGGTTCTACTTTCCGTTAGTTGGTCTCGAATTTGGGGGTGAAAGTGAGGGGGGAGGGAGGAGGGGGGCTCCTTTACCCCCCTCCTAAAATTTGGGAGTTAGGAAATGGATACTTTTTTTTAAAATGAATTTTAAATTTCCCCGTCGTAGACTTAAAGTAATGATAACAGCCAAATTACTGTTATTTTTCGGCAATTAAAGATAGGGAATGGGAGGGGGAAGGGTAACAACTCCCTCCTCCAATCCCCATCTGCCGGTGATGCCTAGTTTTCGAGAAGTATTTTTTTGTGTAAACATAACCTCAAAACAAAAAATATGGAAATTAAGCAGGGGAGGCTAAAAAAAGGTGGGGAGAGGGGAAGGGACGTACATACAAAATTTCGCACGTAAAAAAGTCGTTTCTGGCGCTTCGCCGGCCGCTGCCGCGGCACGCTCGCTTCGCTCGCTCGGCTTGCGCGCTGGGTTCATGAACACCTAACATGCTCGTCGCTACGCTCCTCGCACCTATCACGTGACCTGCGGTCTTTGGTCACCATTAGAACGATTTAGCAGTGCTACCAACCTAGTGCGCCGCCATTAAACATCAAAAATGACGACACTGGTCTAATTTTAGACAAATTCCCAATTTTCAGAAATTTATTTCTCGCTTATTATTTGGTTCCTAACCATAAAATTTGGTATTTGTGTTCCATATCATTAGTTCTTTACATAAAAAAAATATGAACTCAAAACTCGTGACCAACTAAAGGAAAGAAGAGCCGATGGTACAATCATGATGGTACGGAACTGGATAGATTTTTAATTTTAGACATTTAGTAAGCTGCTTTGTTATGCGGGCACCCTAAAACTCTGGGGTAAAATTATTTATGTAGCAACACCACCTGTTTATCGTCCTTTCTCACTTGTGGCCAAGAAGATTGTAGCTTCTTGCTTGTGGCCACGCTAAGCAGGAGTCTATAGTTTCTCTGTCTACGCGGCACATGGTAGCTAGTGATGTAATTTCGGCGAGAATGCCAACATAACGATTTTGTCGCTAAAAGGGAATTTACGATAGTAATTGCAGGAGTCGCTCAATGAGCGAGTGTATATAAAGGACGCCTGCGGCGCCTTTTTATATCCGGCGCACCGGGCGGTCACCCGTGCTCGCCCCCCCCCCCCCCCTAACGCCGGTCACGTAGAGTTGTTCATAACGCCTATAAAGCAACAGCACGCTACAGACTATATGCTATTGATTTCTAGCGCGCTATTAAATACGCTATGTTATAACGCGCTATTTATCAGGTAGCATGCGGGCGGCTGGCTGTCGCGTTAGATGCAGCACGTTAGATTTCGTAACACGTTACTTCACACGTCGTTCGTTAGACAGATCGCGCGCTTTACAAAAACGTTATTTATTAATACGTTACATTTTAGTCTTAAATAAAATAAAGCAGCAAACTAATGAACTTTATCTTATACTTTTCGGGCTTAGAACTGTCTAAAGTTCGAAAATAAGTTTAGTAATAAGGTCGAAAATCGCTTGCACTCATTTTTCTAACTTGTGATCACTAGACAATGTTTCCTAGTTAAAAAAAACAGGTGCAAGTGATTTTAGACCTTATTGACGTTTGCAATTCGGTTGTTTTTTTGCCGTATTCTCGTTTACTAATTTTGATGTTTCATTAAAAACCGTGATTTTGATAAATGTCAATAAGGTCGAAAATCGCTTGCACTCATTTTTCTAACTTGTGATTACTAGACAATGTTTTCTAGTTAAAAAAAACAGGTGCAAGCGATTTTCGACCTTATTGATGTTTGCTATTCGGTTGTTTTTTTGCCGTATTCTCGTTTACTAATTCTGATGTTTCATTAAAAACCGTTATTTTGGTAAATGTCAATAAGGTCGAAAATCGCTTGCATTCATTTTTTTAACTAGTGACCACTAGACAATGTTTTCTAGTTAAAAAAACAGGTGCAAGCGATTTTCGACCTTATTGACCCTTGAAATTCGGTTGTTTTTACCATATTTCTCGTTCAACTAACTTTGCTTAGCTAAATAGCTTTTACATAATACTAAGTAATTGACTAGTTGTGTCATAAAAGTCCTAATCGAACTAACACAATATAAGGTCGCGCGCTATATTATACTCGTACCTAGCGTGTTGCGAGAGAAACGCGCGTAACGCGTCCGGTAGCAAAAGCGCGCACGCGATGTTTTTTAACTATAACGAAAGCCCGCGCCCCCGTCCGGCCAACGACGACGCTACTTGTTGCCACGCGCGATATTCATAGCGCCATAGCGTCTACTTACATAGCGCGCTATGTGTGCTATGTACAAATAGCACGCTATAATATGGCGCTAGATGCTATATTAACCACCTCTAACTGTGTGTAGGTACCTCCTATCTTGGTAAGTAGGTACGTAATGAAAAGCAGCTACAACAAGTACCTTCTTAGTTAAAACCTACGTACTCGTTTATGTTTTTCGATATTTAAAAGATTTATTTATCATTTGAGTAAGTAGGGATAGCAACGAAAGTTGCTTAATATTTTCGTACTTTGTCACAGCAACGTTTATTGACTAGTGCTTCAAACTGTGAGAAAAAGTAAAAAGTGGCTTTCATTGCATTGCTGATTGTATCTACCTACATTGTAGTATAATCATTATAGAACTTATATTTAAATTGTACATAAACACACATTACCGTAGAAAAACTACCTATTGTCAATATACAAGGTGCCTATTGTCAATTTGGCAATAGCCTTATAAAGCCGAATATGGTAGATAGGGACCATCAAACTAAACAACTTTTACTATGGGACCAACTCTGAAATCGCGAGAAAAAATCAGCTGTTTCACACAAAAATTAATAACGAAAATATCAATATGTATGAAACAGCTGATTTTTTCGTGTTATTTTTTATATTATTCAAAAGAAAAAAGTAGGTACCACGACATTACTATACAATGTACAAATGGTAACTTTTTCGCTATGAGTGTTCTATGTTGAACATCCAACGGCCCGGCCCAGCACGGCACGGCAGCAATTATATAAGCATCTTTCGGCGTCGCCGCTGCCATGCCGGGCCGTCCGCAACGCAATTATAAAAGCGCACATTTACATTGCTTTATCCATTTAGGGCCGTGGCCTTCTTTTGATTGGCCACGTTAATCTATCTATTCTGTGGTGCTTGTCAAGCATCGCTCCTCTAGACAAAAAAAAATCGCTTCTCGTGTGATAGCGTATAATCGCTTATGCGATGCGGACTGCAGCCATAGACTAATTCACTAAAGTCTGTGCCTTAAAAATATGTATTCTGTGATATATTCATTCATTCTCATTCAAATTATTATCATTCGCTCTCTCTCAAAACATCTGTCCGTCTGTCTTTCAAGTAAATTTTCAATGGCGCGATTTAATATTAAAAGCATGGTGCTTTTATTTTCAAGTTGATAGGATTTGAAAGATTAACCTAGAGTAATTTAAATAAACAGTAAAAAGTTAAGTTATATACTCAACTCGATTTTACGTGGCACGTTCAGTATTTACTTTTAGGTTATGTTAGAACTTTGCCCATATTTTATGTTAAAAGAATTAAAATGACTGAAGGAGATTTAAGTAATGATTGTCGGGTGGTAGCTTTAGCAGTCCCGTCCGTGAAAAGGAAAGTAGAATGCGTGGGTGCCGCTTTTCTGAGATACTTCAAGATCAAATGTCACGGTGAAGATGCCTTGTTCCAAACGACGGATTCTAAAGAAAAGGCCGAAGAGGTGACCTTTGATGATGACGTCGAATACTTAAGAAGCTTAGACCCGAAGGACTGGAAGTCTCAAGATCACTATGCGGTGTTGGGTATGAAAAATTTGAGGAACAAAGCTACAGACGACGACATCAAGAGGGCTTATCGACAGAAGGTATTGAAACACCATCCCGACAAACGCAAAGGGCAGGGTGAAGAGATTCGCAGTGATGACGACTATTTTACATGCATCACCAAAGCTTATGAGATCCTTGGTACTCCCCTCAAACGAAGGTCGTATGATTCTGTAGATCCTATAGTTGATGATTCTATCCCAACATCCACGGAAATTAAAAAGGATGGATTCTTTAAAGCGTTTGGAAAATATTTCGAGATCAACTCTCGGTGGTCTGATAAGAAAAATGTTCCATTGTTAGGTGACGAGAATAGCCCCAGGGAACAAGTAGAAAGATTTTATGCTTTTTGGTATGAGTTTGACTCGTGGCGTGAGTTTTCATACCTTGATGAAGAAGAAAAGGAGAAAGGAGCAGACCGCGAAGAGAGGAGATGGATAGAGAAACAGAACAAAGCCGCTAGAGCTAAGCTTAAAAAGGAAGAGATGGCTAGGATTAGGAGCTTAGTGGATTTAGCATATGCAAATGATCCTAGGCTCCAACGCTTTAAGCAAGAGGATAAAGATAAAAAATTGGCTGCAAAGAGGGCAAGACAGGTAAATAAACCTATGTATATTAAGGCTCCGTTATGCAAAATCATTTGTCTGTCTTTTTCTTTACGTGTAAAGAGTATGGAAAATAACCTCACTTCTGCACTTTTTCGATGTTTTTCGTTGTTTTTTCATCATTATATTAAGCACAATTATCTTTCTTGAAAAAAAGTTATTGGAGCAACTGCACAGTACGTTAAAGTGTATTTTGATGTAGAATTCAATACATTTCCGCTATTATTTACACCAAAAATATGACAAGCGCTTTTGATGATATTCTGATTTTTTTTACAATCATTTGTAAGGTTTATTCACAATTTAATACTTGTAGCTACTAGATATCTCTTTAGCTTGTCGTATGTTTTTTTTGTGGCTACAACTACATTTTCTATATAAAAATATGGCCCACGCAAACCATGTTTTCCTATTATGGCCCCTTAAATAGAAATTCAGTATCCCCTTATAAGTTATTTTATGTTCATTTTTGATCTGCAATCGGCTCAGCCATAATCAGATGGGTTCCAAGGTAGTCAGATTGTAAGTGCCATTCCATTAGTTGGCACTGTATAGATTTAAAGAATTAACTTCTGTGGTCTAAGTTAGGTTAGGTTAGGTCTAGGTCCAGGATTTGCCACCTTTTTAGGCGTTTTATGTTTTGACTAGCGGCCGCCCGCGACTTCGTCTGCGTGGACAGTTTTTTTGATATCCCTCGGGAACTGTACGTTTTTTCTGGATGAAATGTATCCTATGTCCTTTTCTGCACCCTTGGCAACGTGTATGCAAAATTTCATGATGATCGGTTCAGTAGTTACGACATGAAGGCGTAACAAACAAACAAACGGACTTTCGCATTTACAATATTAGTAAGGATTTTCATTGAGGAGTTCTTTGGCCATTTCATTTGTATGTGAGCTAAGTTTATCTTTGTATTTTTTGCTGCTTCTGCTAACTTCTTCCTTAACAGTTGATATCTCCAGGTATTGGTGTATTTCAGTGTTTTTATAAGTAATGTTTATTATTATGAGTAATAATGGTAATAAAGCTCAGATGGTCAGTAGCATACCGTACATTGGTTATGATTTGCTAATAATATTAGTAATTTTTCTTTGTTTATTAATTTATTTGTATTTGATACACAAACAGATTAGAGTCATTATATGTTAAAGGAAAATTGATTGAATATAATCTTTGCTCTGGGTGCCCTTCTTGGGTATAATGTAATCCAATTTATTTATAAGTCTATAAGTTATAGATCAACTTTTAAATACTGAAATGAAAAAAAATGAAAAATATATTTAATTCAGCAAAAGGCTTATAAACTAAACTAAACATGTTTTATACAAGATTAAGACACTTTTGCAGACAAAGCTTAAATACTAACACGAGATATCTTACGGTTCCTCACTAGGCAAGCCTGTATCGAGGTAACCTTTAGTCGATTTGGTTCATGAAATTTTGCCAAGATATACGACTACAATATTTAAATAGATATAACATAAAATAAAATTATATAGGCATACATATAAAACATATAAAATAATATATATAGAATCGTTTTAATACAGTATTAGCTATATAAGTACATGCATATTAAGTTATTAATACAAGTAAATTTTCAGTATCGTCGTATGTCAGTGCAGTAAGCCACTTATAAATGATACATTTCGCTTCCGCTGTTTTCTTATTTTTAATATCGCAGTATTTAGCTACTTTATTATAGACGCGCAATTTTACAAAAGAACCAAAGCGTCGAGCGAAACTAGTCTTAACGCATGGAAGTTTTATACTGTATACTCTTTGATTCAGAATGTTTTCATAGTCAGGGGAAGATAATAATGATTTGTGCACGGTCAGGGAGGTCTTAAATATGAAGAGCTGACGGACGCTCAGCACACCAGCTTCTTTATACACAATGGTGGTAGGGTATCTGTAAGGCTTTTGAAGCATTACCTTCAGTACAGACCTCTGTGCCCTCTCAGCCCTAATCATAAACGTTTTTGCTGCACTGCCCCAGCTAGTTATACTGTAAGTAATCAGGGACTGACATAATGCATAGTAGACAGATATAAGACTGACAACTTCATTGCCAAAAATATCAATCTAAAAAAATATCAACAATATTGTGACGCAAAGTTGATAATTGTGTAGGAGAGTTTCAAGTTTTATCTCTACAATTTCAGGATGCGGTTCAGGCCAAGAAAGCTGAAGAAGAGCGTCTTATGAAGGAGGCTCAAGCTGCTAAACAAAAGGCTGATGAAGCAGAGCGTGCTCGCATCGAAGCAGCTCGGGCCGAGCGTGAAGTTTTGAAAAAGAACCTGCGAAAGGAGAGGAAAGCACTTCGGGATCTGTGCAAATCAAAGAACTACTTTGCTAGCAATGAGGAAGAAACAGTGTCTCATATGGCAGCAGTTGAGAAAATATGTGAGATGATGAAAGTTCTCGAATTACAAGACTTCATGAAAGAACTAGAATCTGGTGGCCGCAATGCATTCTTGAAGACAGTGAAAGAAACTGATGAAAAACTAGAAGCTGAAAGAAAAGCACTGTTTGATACTAAGAAGGCAGAAGATCAAAAAGTCAAGAAAGATAGTATTTTGAAAGCTCCTATAGAATGGACTCCAGACATGACCCAATTACTCATTAAAGCCGTAAATCTATTCCCGGCAGGAACCAATCAGAGGTGGGAGGTGGTGGCTAACTTCCTAAACCAGCATAGTACATTTACTGATGAGAAACGTTTCACCGCTAAAGATGTGCTTAACAAAGCTAAAGACTTGCAAAGCTCTGACTTCTCTAAAAGCAGTCTGAAAAAAGCGGCCAATGAGGAAGCTTTTGATCAATTTGAAAAAGAAAAGAAGAAAATTGTTAATCATGTTGATGACAACAGCATTTCTAAGATTGACAGTGGTGCAAAATTAGTGAATGGTACTTCCAAGCCTAAAGTAGAAGAACAGTCTAAACCTGACAAAGAGCCGACTAAAGAGGATAAACCTTGGACTAAAACAGAGCAAGAGTTATTAGAGCAAGCCATTAAAACCTTCCCGGTGAGCACTTCAGAAAGGTGGGACAAGATTGCCGACTGCATCCCTAACCGTACTAAAAAAGACTGCATGAAAAGATACAAGGAATTAGTAGAATTAGTGAAAGCAAAGAAACAAGCTGCTAATTTATCTAAATAACAATAAATGACCATTAGCTGCATATATACACTCGACGTCAGAAAAATAGCACCTCTTCGAAAATAAGTTTAGGCTTGGCCACCTGCTAGCTAACGTTTTATTGTGTAAATGTGGATAACTATTGAAAGTACATTTAATGAGCTTTCAATTAATATTTGTTTGATTTAATTAACATAACAGTTACCATAATTAAACGCTTAAAGCGTTATTGCTTGCGCCGTTATAAAAGGGAAATAAAAGGGGTCAATTTAGGAAATGCAGGTAATTTCGATATAGTGATGATGGAGAAAACACACTTCTACAGTTTAATTAAAAAAAGGAATACCCAAGAAGGATACTCTTGCCCATGAAGTTGCTCAAATATTGCAAAAAAATGAGGCTATGTAATGTTGCTTGGAAACTGAATCTCAGTAATTGATTTCGTTCTACGAGTATTCCAATGGTTTCTAGAGATTGTTGGCTATGTCTGAAGGGGAAGAAGTATACAACACTTACCATTAAATTAGATAGGATTAAATTAACTTTGAAGAAATTTTTGAAAAGGTGCGGTTTTTCTGACACCGAGTGTATAAAATAAACGATATTTTTATGAGATATCATTGAACCTTCACAGTTTGTTTTAAAAATACTGATATTGACTCCAGATATTGCACCATTCTATTATGTCAAGCTCTATAGATTTATATCGCCTTATTTCCTAGAATCTATAAAGAATTGTACAAAATACAGCTTCTGGCACATTGAGTAGTGGCCGAGTGGATGACATAATTATAAGAATTTTGCCGATAACCGTCACATGAATTTGCCCATTTTCACAAAATTTTCACTCAAACCTTTCAGGTTGAGGAATCATGTACCTACCATAAAGGATTGCAGTAATTAGGTCATCTTGTGACATATTTTTGTATTTATTTTTGTTTATTGTGATGAACATAGTCAATTTGAAATTGTATGAATCTTTTTATTTTGTCCCAAAAACAAATTATTCTTTTAGAAAACCAGCAACTTTTTGATAGTTATAGATTATAACTGTCGATTCCGTACTATTGATTGATAACTGTAGGTACAATAGTACTACAATACAATAGTACTGACTGTACCAGAATTATTCTGGTACAGTCAGCGCCAAAATGATAGCTTTCAAACCTACCAAAACATCTGAGCATTCAACATAGATCAACTTTATCTCAAGCTATTAAGGTGCATTTTCATTTGTTGTCTGAGAACCAAAGAAAGTGCACCTTAATGTCTTTGAGATAAGGTTGATCTATGTCAAATGCTCAGATATTTTGTAAGGTTTGAACGAACGCTCAGATCATTTTGACCCTGACTGTACATGGTAGTGGCATTTTACTCAATCGATTATGATCTTTACACAAAATATTATCAGTTTTAAATCAATAGGTACCTACTTAAACTTAGCCAGTAAGATTACAAAATGATAGTTTTTAGGGTTCCGTAGCCTAAATGGCAAAAAACGGAACCCTTATAGATTCGTCATGTCTGTCTGTCTGTCTGTCTGTCTGTCCGTATGTCACAGCCACTTTATTCCAAAAGTATTAAGACTACACAGTTGAAACTTGGTAGGTAGATGTATTCTGTTAACCGCTTAACGAATTTAATACAAAAATAAGAAAAATAAAAGATTAAGGGGGGGCTCCCCATACATGTAACTGAAACTGAAAAAAAATGTTTTTTTCAAACCAACACGTGTTGGATATCTATAGATAGGTCTTTAAAAATGACATTGAGGTTCCTAAGACAACTTTTTCTCAAAGTCAATCGTTTGAAAGATATTCACCGCCAAAGTGGTAAAATGTGTGTCCCCCCCTTTAACTTTTGAAATAAGAGAGTGAAAAATCTAAAAAAAATATATGCTGTAGATCTTAATAAACACTTTCAACCAAAATTGGTTTGAACGAGATATAGTAATTAGTTTTTGAGATATAGCACATTTTCCAAAACCGCAAATATAACTTTGTCATTCATACCAACACTGTGAAAAACAAAGTTATTTTTGCAAACGAAAAATGATAGGTGGTATTAAATATGGTATGGTATAAGGTAACTACGGAACCCTATGGCGCGTGGCCCGACACGCACTTGGCCGGTTTTTGATGAGTTATTCCTCCATCAAGACTAAAATATTTGTCAAAAGGCTGATGCAGCAACTTCTTCACAGCAACATAAGTCAGAAAACATAGGTATAGGTCTTCAAATGTCTAAATGGGAGTATTTTGTTTTGTTTTACTGGCAAGTCTACTGGGATCAAAGTTACTAGTAAATCACCCAATAATTTTACTAGTAAATCTAATGGGAAGGAAATTCCCAATAGTACTACAGTACTGAGATCTGGGTGTATTTTTATAGTACTACCACAGAATACATAATAGTACAAAGTGTACTACCACAGAATACATACTACTTGCGACATAGTATCTACGTTACCGGCACCTTGATTATCTAAAAAGAAACTATTTAGCGACCGGTTTCATTCCACATACATTGCTACTTTTCTTTGGTATGTTTTTTTTTAATCCAAAAAGAAGTAGCAATGGATCACTATCATCTATGAACTGCAACCGGTCGCTAGGTGGTTTCTAATTAGATAATCAAGCTCGCGGTATGGTAGGAACCATACCGGTTACGTAACTGAAAACGACGTCGATGTCACTTCTCAATACTAATAATAATTGGCTTCCATCTACGTCAATAAAATCGAATGCTTTTATAACTTCACTTTCCTATTTCATAGCGAGAAATTCGTTGGCGTATAGTAATAGTAATATACATTATAGTAATATACATAATATGGTCATTTTGAACTTACTATCCCCGTCAATTGGTAATGCGCCTGGCGGCCATGATTTTAACTTCAAAAACGAAAAACAATTGTAAATTTTTTATATACCTAGACCCTATCTTATTGAAAATAATTATTCAATAATTAAAATATTAGATTACCTATTAGAATTTTCTTGTTTCATGACTTTTTTAGTTGCGGATCACGTCAACGTGGATGTTAATGTGACAAGGTTCCAGCGCATTACCAATTGACGGGGATAATACTATCCAAATTTTAAGGATGTGTCCAGTCCATGAAACTAAACAACTTTAAACGTGTCAAATTTCGCCAAAAAATTTTGGTCATCCCATCCCATACTAAATTGATCACGTGATCTCTTTGATTTGTATGGAAAATCGATTTTTATTTTACATATTTGACCATGTGTTCCTCCAGGTTCCTCCTTAGAGAAAGTTGTTCAGTTTCATGGACTGAACACATCCTCAAAATTTGGATGGTGAATACAAAATGACCCTGTATATGCGTAGATATACAAGTCAATGTTAGCGTATGGATTTTTTTAAACTGACGCTCATAAACATTCAGTCGCGGTCGCAGCCTGAAATTTTGGAGGGGGTCACTGTACACACAATAATACAATTGCTTTTTTTATTTTGTAAATTTATAGAAGCAGTGCCGGTTTAAGCACTACCAGCGCCCTGGGCGATATTTCTACGGGGCGCCCCCTACTTATGCGATTTGTTAGTTAAAAAAACGGCCGCGCAGCGCGATTTTTAGTCAGTTTCATTCGTCGCTTTGTCGCTCATCACCAGGCAACAATACGATTGATAGTCGACCGGTGGTCGGGCGTTTTCGGCGCCCCACACACGAGGGCGCCCAGTGCAGTCGCACCGCTTGCATATAGAAGATTTTTCTATTTGACGTGTACGATTTGGGGGGGGGGGGGGGGTCATGTCCCCCGTGACTCCCCCCTTCGGACCGCGCCTGTAAACATTACCGTTAGAGATTAAAACAATGGTAACCGAAACGGGTTGAGGAATCCATACAAGGATGTCTTTTTTAGGTAAAAAAGACGCGAAAAACATCCCGTATTGCGGTGTTCGAAAGCGGGTTCGATTCCTGCCCAAGGTATAAGTATAAAATAAAAAAGAAGTGGTTTAATTTCTGAATCATTTATTATTAATCATCATTAAAAGGTTGAAGAATAATAAAACAAGGATATACATTATTTTGTATTAGAGAATAAATTGCGAAACAGAAAGATGACCTTCATGAATAGGTAGTTATTTACCGGAAATAATTATACAGATTACTGATTATATCATTTTGTTGCTTTTGCGTTCAACTTTTGCAAATAAGTGCCTTTGAAAAATACAGAATATGGCTGGCATTGATAACATAAAAAAACTTTAATTATGATCATTGATGGTGTGACAAAGTGCTAACTTGTTCACATAATTTTGGGGCCGACTGTATTGCACCTATATCTATACCATACCAAGGAAAGATCGTACAAAGCAAAGTCATTAACATTTATTTTGAATCAACTATAATATTTATATTAGCTTCATGCATATAGTCTGGTCAACAAGTTGAGATTGAAATGGTGGCGCCACTTTCCCTATTGAATCTGCTTACATAAAATACCTATCTCGTTGAAACAATTATAGTGTAATTTCTGTTTTAATATTTATTATCATTGCCCCTATGTTTTCATACTGAATCTACGCACAGTGGGGTTGGCTACGTTTATAGTAATATGTTACTTTTAAAACGTTACCTACATACAATTTGCGAATGTAGTTGTTTGTACGTGCCGGACTACAGCTGCGCCACAAAAAAAAGTTGGAAATCTGACTTTTTGACTATGCCATGATGAAGTCTATAGTTTGTCGGAGTTTGTCGCCAAAAACCAGAGTTTGTCGGTCTTCCGTTTAGGAGATACATGTGGCTCAGCTGTAGAGACGTCTCTGCAGCTGCGCCACACAGATCTCGAAAACGGAAGGTCGTCGCGAAAATCTGATTACTTGTATGTATAGCCGTTAGTTTGTCGGAGTTTGTCGCACAAAAACCAGAGTTTGTCGGTCTTGCGTTTAGGAGATACGTGTGGCGCAGCTGTAGAGACGTCTCTACAGCTGAGCCACACAGATCTCGAAAACGGAAGGTCGTAACAGAAATCTGATTACTCGTGTGTGTAGCCGGTAGTTTGTCGGAGTTTGTCACCAAGAACCAGAGTTTGTCGGTCTTGCGTTTAGGAGATATGTGAGGATACGCTGTGGAGACCTTTCTACCTGGATCTTGAGAACGGAAGGTCGTAGCAAAAATCTGATAACTCGAGTGTGTAGCCATTAGTTTGTCGGAGTTTGTCACCAAAAATCAGAGTTTGTCAATCTTACGTTTAGAAGATATGTATAGAGATATTTTTAACTGGATCTCGAGAACGGAAGGTCGTAGCGAAAATCTCACCTATCTCCTAAACGCAAGACCGACAAACTCTGATATTTGGCGACAAACTCGGTCGAACTACCGACTATAGATATGACTAATCAGATTATCGCTACGACCTTCCGTTCTCAAGATCCAGGTAGAAAGGTCTCCACAGCGTATCCTCACATATCTCCTAAACGCAAGACCGACAAACTCTGGTTCTTGGTGACAAACTCCGACAAACTACCGGCTACACACACGAGTAATCAGATTTCTGTTACGACCTTCCGTTTTCGAGATCTGTGTGGCTCAGCTGTAGAGACGTCTCTACAGCTGCGCCACACGTATCTCCTAAACGCAAGACCGACAAACTCTGGTTTTTGTGCGACAAACTCCGACAAACTAACGGCTATACATACAAGTAATCAGATTTTCGCTACGACCTTCCGTTTTCGAGATCTGTGTGGCGCAGCTGTAGAGACGTCTCTACAGCTGAGCCACATGTATCTCCTAAACGGAAGACCGACAAACTCTGGTTTTTGGCAACAAACTCCGACAAACTATAGACTTCATCAGGGCATAATCAAAATGTCAGATTTCCAACTTTTTTTTTGTGGTGCAGCTGTAGTCCGGCACGTGTTGTTTGCTGTGCCAAATAAATAAAAAAAAATATATACAGGATGTCCCAAAACTATGCCACATGGAGGGAAAGTACCTTAAATATTGAAGATAGGAAATTTTACTGAAAGAACTTCATTTTGTTTTGAAAAATAATGCGAACTGCACTCAATTTTTTTAAAATCGCATTATACAAATTGATACAATAATTAAAATTTGAATGTTAAATTTCATGGTCTTTCTTTTATTTAAAATGCTGACGCTTTAAGATGCTTTACTTAACAAAAAACAATCCTAATAAGATCCCCTTTCGAGCGGTATCGTAAAAATAAAAGATTGTTTTTTTTTCTAATTTGGTGGGTTCGATTCCTGGTTAAGGCATGTGATTTTTCGAAAATCTTTGAATGCAGTTCCAATTATTTTAAAAATCAAAATGAAGTCTTCCTTCAGCAAAATTTCCTATCTTTAATATTTAAGGTATTTTCCCTCTGTGTGGCAAAGTTTTGGGACACCCTGTATATTAGTTATTAGAAACTGACCCCTAAACTATGGCCCAAAATTAGTTCTTGTTCCAACTGAGTCTCATCTTTTGTTGATCAGACTCTATCTGAGAATCATTGTTTTACAGTTTTTACAATAAATTGATCGTATCAAAATACCATAATGATCATTATTTATAGATTCAAGAAAGATTTTGTATTCATATCAAATACGAATGATTCGCAATACCTTATATTAAATTGCATTAATCAACTTAAATAATCGAGTAATTCTAAAGTACTTATCTATGATTAAATGTAATAAATTAATCAAGTTTGGTTCGGTTCCATTAAGGCACGTATAAGGCCGTAAATTGCGATTAAAGCTTATCTTAAACATAATATTGGAGTAATGACATTGGTTATTAATTACTAAACATTTTTGACACTATTATACTACCTATTTAATTTGGCTCAAACAACACGAAGGAAACCAAATAAATAGAGAATAATTAAATATTATTTTTAACACATCTTTTTTGCCGATTATGTTAGGTATACATGAAATCATGCCAAGAACAACATGTTCTTGTGCAACAAATAAGCAAGTGAAATTTCTCATAATTAACTGTAAATTAAACATGGCCCCACTTAAAAATACAATTGAATAATAGAAAGTACAAAGTGTCCCACATTGAAATATATTCAAACTGTTACTTAATGTTATTTATATTAAAGGTACATACAAAATGATTCCTAATAAGAGCACCATTTGGCACCAAATCAAATAATAATAATTGAATTAGCCAAGCTTTAAAATACCTCAGGTTAGAAAAATCAAATACTAATAAAGTACATTCTCAATAATTTTTTTACTGTTTGTGCTAGGCAATCAATCGTTTATCTGTGCTTGGGTATTCTGATTAAACTACTAATGAGCACAAACTCCACACTTGTATAAATAGAGAATTCCAGATGATATTTAAAGAAATACCTGGCATAAAGGCTAACTATATCAGTCTTATAGATTTAGATTAAGTACAAAGTGCAAAATTCTGTATACATATACATATAAAGTTATCTATAAAATATATAATTGAGCAGTGTAATTCTTAATATTCTTATAATGCTAGTGAGCAAAGTTAATGTAGAGAGACAGAAATGAATTAATATCCAATTAATAAATAATAATTACCAATTTTTCAGGACTTACCTAATAAGAGATTTTGAGCTACTCGAGATTAGTATCAATTAACATAATCACAAAACTGGAATGTTATAATTAATATTAAGATTATAACTAAAAAAAGTATCTTATAGCTAGACTAAGGCACACCAGGGACCTTAATATAATATAAAAAAATGGCTCATTGGTTCCTCCAGGTACTTCTGTAATAATGAACCTGATCCACATATTTAATGGCTCCAAGAGATAATAGGACCAAGTATTACAGAGTAAATAGTATAAATAATTATGTATAAAACTAAACAAAGTACAATTATATACTTTTACTTAAAATGCTAGAAATTCTCCATATGAGAAATATTCAATCAGATTCATTAAAGGAGATTACTGTAAATGATGATTATTCTTGACTAAAATCAAAGTGATTGTTTTCATCTATTCGCTTTATACAATCATTGTATTTTGCATCCTTTTCTCTTTCTTTGCATCTCAGCTTGTTTCGTTTTCTTCTTGGAAGCCCCTTCCGATGTTATGTCTGATACAACAGACAACCTCTTCGAAGGTTGAGAGCTGTTCTGGCCGGAGCGCATTGGAGTTGTATTTCCCTGATCTACAGGGAATGTTGAACTGTATAGGTTATTGTTTTCACTGTAACTATGTGGTATACTGGGTAAGTTTGGAGCACTGTCCGCCACCGGGAGGGTGTTGTCTGTTGGGTAGTGGGAAGCTGGTCTAATGCTAACTGGATCAGGAAAACGAGGTTTTTTGCCAGAAATTGGTGGCGGAGGAGGTTGCCTATGCTGCAAAGAACTATTATTTGAACTTGTTTGAACATCTGACTCAAAAGACCTGCTGTGCATGTGTGAGACGTTCAAATTAGACATTGAGGTGCCAGGTTGCTGCTGGGCATAGTATTGGCTTGAGAGTTCTTTCGATTGCAATGCATTTGCTTTTGATTGTATGTGTTCCTTTTCAAAAGGTTCAACATAATTTAAATCTGAATCAACTGACTTGCACATTCTGAGTTTAGAAAAATCCCTGATCATGTCCCTAGGGTTGCTGTAAGCATCACACAATGTGGCCTGCGACGAAGGTGGCCCACTCTCCTGTGGCTGAGGAGGCATGCCTTGTTGCTGTGCAGCTAAACGCTGCTGTTTTTTCAATAAAGCTTTTTGTCTCGCTTTCTCTTTAGCCCTTTGAAGCTTCTTGTATTCTCTCTCTTGGAGCAGCCGAGCCAACTCTCCATCTTGAGCTTCAACTGCACACCTCATATCAGCAAGTAATGCATCATGACCTTGTGCTTCATGGCTCAATTCCCTGGCTAATTTGGCATCTTTTTCTTCCTGCTCTAGTCGCCTTCTCATCTCTTCTAGTTCGGCAGCAGACAGACCAAGCTCATCTGGGTTAATATCATTGGCAGGTGCTGGTGTGGGTGGTAGGGCGCGTGATGAACTGGGCTGCTGAAGCAGTTCGGAGGAATGTTGTCGTCGTTGCCTGCGCAGGTTGATTTCAGCCATTTCTCTAGCAATTTCCGCGTCGATCTCTGCTTGGCGACGGCGCGCCATCTCACGCAGGCGTACTTCGTGCTCGATATCACGTTGCTCGCTTAGAGCTACCGGAAAGTCTTCACGAATCTGCTGGTTTCGGTACCTGTTCTCACATAGGTGTGATGAGATCTCCCGGTCTTGTAGCCGATGTGCCAGCGCTCCGTCGGCACGCACCAGCCACTTTTCGCGGAGATCAGTCACATGCCCTAGTTTAGGCATTGTATCGCCTGCTTGAAAGCCTGACATTGCTTCTGAGATGTAGTAGAAAGTGGTATTCTGCGTCCGAAATTTACGATCACAATGGTATAATAATTTGGTCGGATTGCGTTTGCATAGCGTAACAATCGACTATGATGTGTTATGAGACGTATAATGAAGGTGATGACACCAGCCCAAGGTACGATTACTATCACAACACTGCACTGGTAAAAAACCTTTCACGTACACTTTCTTTGCATTCCGTGAGAAGCGACGTCGACCGCCAACTTTTTACATTTCCCTTGTGAACTTGTGTGAACAATAGAGAGCTAGGTTTGATAATCTGCATAAATAATTATATTTGCGCTGTTCACTCACTCATCCATCCCTCCCCCTTAACCATTCACAAACAAATTCCTTCATCGAATTAATTTTCTACGACTGAAACAAACAAGCAAGCAAAGCAACAAGATCGACTTTTTGACTTTGACAGACACAAATTGACACATGCATGACATGACATGGGAAGGGAATTCCACAATAGGGATGTTCTTGACATTTTGGTCTATGGTAATTTTTATAATCGATCGTCTATAGATAACAAAAATTTGTACGTTGATTTGATTAGCAAACAAACGTAGTAAATAACAAATTTTTTGAGAAAAAAGAAACAATTACACAAAATTATCGATTCAATTTAGTAATTTATCGAAGTTTACTTGCTTAATATAAAAAACTTGCAAAAAGATCCTGCCTTTTATCTTTTTGCAAGTTTTTTATACAGAAATAAATATTTATTAAGAAAGCGCCAATTTTTCTGATATATCTTTGAATCGAAAAAACTAATAGTTCAAAAAAAATCAAGCAGTTGGATCTTTTTTACCGACTTCAAAAGGAGGGAGGTACTCAATTCGACCCGTTTTTTTTTTGTATGTACACCGATTACTTGAAGACGGCTGAACCGATTGAAATGATTCAAACGTTATTACATTAGGTATAAAATTCAAGTTGGTCCCATTTTTTAAAATTTTGAAATCGGTTCAGTACTTTTCCAGTAATATTGAAAAAAGCACGAAAATAGGATGATTTTGTGTGAACTACCTATCGAGGTAGTTCACACAAAATCATACGTTCACACACTGATCATCGGATCAGTCGTATAACTTCTTTGTTTATGAACTGAATAAGATAATTATTTTTTTGTTGGAAAAGGGATATCTTATGTGTAGTTCTTTAACCGACTTAAAAAAAAGGAGGTTCTCAGTTTGACCCGCATGTAAGTATGTTTCTCCGCGATTAACTTACGTTTGGCTGACCCGAGTTTTCTACCTAAATAATATACCTACACTATCTAATACAAAAGGTACCTACACTAAAAATTAAAAAAAATAAAAATTGTTTAAAAAAACAAAAAAACCGACTTCAAAAAACCTACCTCTAATAAGCAAGAAATAATATTCGTAATAATAAAAACACGTCTATTGAAGTCGGGTGTGGCTTTTAGAATTAAAAAAAAGGGAATTTGTACTCCAGCCCCACCCGACTTCAATAGACGTGTTTTTATTATTACGAATATTATTTCTTGCTTATTAGAGGTAGGTTTTTTGAAGTCGGTTTTTTGTTTTTTTAAACAATTTTTGATATTTAAGTAGAGAAACATTTTATGAGATTTTATTTCGCAAAAAGATTCCAGACTGTCTGGATCCTTTTTCATATCTTTTATAATAGTACAGTAGCCCGTAGAACATTTAAATCACCAAAAAGCTTGTGGCAATCAAACCAAGCTGTAGAACACGACAATAGCTAAACTATGTGGTAAACCTCGAAAAATAAAAAAATATCAATTTTGGAGATATACAAATATAGGTTACGGCGGGTTGCGATCTGTAAAACTTGGGTTAAAGTATCTATAATTTCGTAATAAATAACTATATCACAACGGCAAACGGTAACCTTATTGGTGATTTAAATGTTCTACGGGCGACTGTACTATAAGTGCTTAATAGTCGTAGTTACTTCATGTAGTCCAAGCAGTTTGGATCTTTTTTGTGATTTGTTTGAAACATTTATTCCGTAGATTTCTTTTCTCAAAAACAGTTCAGGTAATATGGAAATATTTCCCCTAGATGTGTATTGGTATCTAATCTAGTCATCGTAAATTCGTCAATATTGTGTTTTTCACCAGGTTTTTTTTTGACATAAAGATATCATCCCAAAGACCCCCCTGGTATATATAACTCAATTTCGGAAAAAGTGTGGATTGGATCCTTTTCGCGTAACGACGTCCAATTACGAGGGATAAGTACGTTCCAGAGGTGACGATTGGAAGGTACAGAACCCCGAGTGTAAGTTTTTCGTTCCAAATCATAAAACGTCACCAGAAAGTTAACCGAGTTAACGCAAACTTTAAAGTATGTGTGACACGGTGGTGACACGTGCGAGTGTAGGCTATATCTCACCATTCAATAAACGTTTACGTTTGCTCACTTATCCGAAAGTTAAGTCATGATTTTTATGTTGTCAGCCCTGTCTTCGGATTCGGTTTTTTCTTTTTTATTCCCAAGAAAGACAGAGATAAAAGATGCGGCCCTCTTACTACCTGCTTGCCATTCTTTCAAACACACAGAGAATACTTATACCTACTATAGTTAACTCTCAATCATGGTAGGGAATCTTAGTACATTTCTATACGATTCAAAAAAATACAGCGCCATCTATTTTAACCGAATGGCAACTCTGCTGCGCCGTATCAGTGTTACCACTATAGGCAATTAATAAATAATTTTATTGAATTTTTTACATGTGGCAATATCGGACTGTCAAGTGAACTAGGATCCGACCGAAACCTCTTTTCTGCAGAGAAATGAGAACGAGACTTGAAACCAGCGAACTAAAATCTATGAAAGTGTAATTGCCAACAAATATTGCTAAAACATGGCACTACGGGGCCGAAAAAGTACAACCCGCTCAACTTTAGTCGGGCCAATCTGGTGACTGACGTTAACGTTCTTTACAATAATTGCAGTTTGTATTGTAGAGAAAAAAAAGAAAGAGAAAGTTTATTAGAAATAACGTCCTGTGTAGTCAAATGGTGTAAAAGACGCAAAGAAAACAGTAAAAAAATGCAGAAATAACGTTTCATATTTTTTCGTTTAAGTATACAAATATCTATGAGTATACAAATTAGGGTCGCTAATAAGCAACCAGTGCTCAGACGCTTTGTGCTGCATAATTAAATGCCAGCATCTTTAGCTCCATCCACTTAGTTGTACTCTTCGTGTGGTGCCATTTTTTGAGCGCAATGCTTGTTCCATAGATTTTAGTTCACTGCTTGAAACTGAGACCAAGAATTATGAATATTAGTAAAATCTTACAACAATTTGGCAAAAACTGATGAAAGACACGTTAACTGAAGAAAATAACGTATTTTTCATTTATTTTTATTGATTAAATCAACAAAACATCCTAGATAATACGTACATTACGTACATAACGTTTTTGTATGTAATCATAATCAATATTCGTAAGCGAAGGTTATAACAAATTATTAACATTTTACAGTTGAAGAATCACTATGTGGCAATAATAAACAGATTTGACTTAGTGAATTGTTGTTTATTTGTAGTTAAACTAAATATTAACAAGTGTTTAAGAAGTATTTGAATATGCGAAAAGATCACCAGTTGTCAAGATAGAAAAATCTATCAACAAGTAATTTGCCATGGTTACTACCATAGATATACAATAGAGAACTAAAGAGCTATCTATAGTATATAGTCTCTTTACACCCTCCGAACTTTTAAGAATTTTTAAATTCTCTTTAAGCCAATCTTTCCACTTAGTTCTTCTAATTTTGGGCCAAAGAGTGGCTTGGTACACATGTCAGCCAGCTGTCTCGCAGAAGGTACTTGTTTGACTTCAAATTCTTTGTTAGTAACACATTCACGTACAAACAAGTGCTTCAACTTAATGTGTTTGGTCCTCTTATGGTACTCATATTTAGGATTGTGAGAAAGTTTCACAGCCGATTCATTATCTAGATAAAGCACCGGTTTTTCCAAGTTGGCCAAGTCTTTCAATAGGCTGTTCAGCCACAAAATTTCTTGTGCTGTCTCACTGGCTGCGATAATTTCCGCTTCAGTTGATGAGAGAGACACGACAGTTTGTCGTTGACTTTTCCAGCTAATAGCTGCTCCTGAGAG
Organism: Agriphila geniculea; assembly: GCA_943789525.1. NCBI lineage: Eukaryota > Metazoa > Arthropoda > Insecta > Lepidoptera > Crambidae > Agriphila > Agriphila geniculea. The sequence goes on along the minus strand of OX038869.1, from coordinate 21,878,893 downwards.
TAGACACACCATTCCAGTTGTGGATCTCCCTGTTGTTTGATCTCCTGCAAGATCAGCATCAGAATAGCACACTAAATTATTTGGGGTGTCTGCAGTGTGTCTATATACTAAGCCTTTATCAGTAGTTCCTTTCAGGTAGCGAAAGATCCGTTTCACTAGCAAGACATCAGTTGTTGTAGGTGCCTCTAGAGATCTGGATGCTTTGCTCACAGCGTAAGCTATATCTGGCCTTGTGCCCACTGCTAAGTAGGTAAGTGCTCCGACAGCCTGTAGGTTCTGTGTCGTTGACACTTTCTTTTGTTATTGGAGTCGGTGTTGACTTGCTGTTCACCATACCAAACTTCTCAAGGACCTTTCGTGTATAGGCTTGTTGGCATAGTGTTATTCTTCCTTTTTCTGCTTTAATTTCCATGCCTAGGAAGTAAGAGGCAGGTTTAGTCGTTATCTTGAAACGAGTTTTAATTTCATTGATGAAGTCATCTCCAGCAGCGACTGTGTTAGACGCCACAAGTCCGTCATCAACATAAAGACCGATTAAAACTTTGGACTGTCCTTTAACTCTAATGTATAGACAAGGATCGGCTTCACTTTGTTTAAAATCGCTTTTTAACAGAAATTCAGCAATGCACGCATTCCAGCATCGTGGTGCTTGCTTCAGTCCATATAAGCTGCGATTTAATTTGCATACCCGCTTTGTTCCATCTTGGAAGCCTTCGGGCTGTTTAACATAAATTTCTTCTTCAACTGTGCCATTAAGGAAGGCTGTTGATACATCAAATTGACGTAGGTTCAAATTTTCTTTTGTGGCGATCGCTATGATTGCTCTTATAGTGCTGAGTCTGGCCACAGGACTAAACGTCTTATCGTAGTCGACGCCTTCTTGTTGTGAATAACCTTTTACAACTACCCTGGCTTTAAATTTGTCGATAGAGCCATCTGGATTCGTTTTCAGTTTGTAAACCCATTTGCATGGTAGTGCTCTTCGTCCTTTAGGTAATTCTACTAAGTCCCAGGTGCTATTTTCTTTCAGTGAGTTTATCTCGCTCAGCATGGCTTTGAACCATTCTTCCTTGTTAGGTGAGTCCAAGGCTTGTTTATAAGTCATTGGATCTTCAGGTAAGTTTTCTACTTCAGCAACAGCTGCCAGTACGAAGTCATCATACCGTTGTGGCGTTTGTATTGCTGTTCTGTCTCTAAGATTGTAATGATTCGGTTCAGGTTCTTGTTCGATTTCAGCTACATAGTCGTTGACAAGAGCTTCGTGTTCAGATATTTCATGATACTCTTCATTGTCACTGTCAATGACAAATGTTCTGTCTGTTGCTTGACCATTAACGACTTCTTGTTGATTATCATCATGCTGAGTAGATTCTGCGTCTATGACATTTTCAAAGCGATTATTGTCTTCGTCATCGATGTCTACTTGCATGCTTTTTCTTTCTGAATCCGAATTACAAATCTTGTTTTCATTATATGTCAATTTGTTGATTTGAACGTTGATGTCAATCTGTTGAGTAGAGTTTGAGTAATAGTTTACAACTTTTACATCTTTGGAAATAAATGTTTTGCGTTTGGACGGAACGAAGACCCTGTAGGCTTTGCTGGTATCAGAGTATCCAACAAACAGTCCTGGTATAGCTTTCGAGCCAAATTTATGACCTCTGGGTCCTTTATTCAGTACGAACGTTTTGGATCCAAAAGGATGGAGATGAGAAACACAGGGCTTTCTTAACACCCATTTCTCGAATGGTGTTTTGTTTTCAATAGCACTGTTCACACTTCTATTGGACAGGTAGTTTGCTGTGCAGATTGCTTCTGCCCATAATTGCATTGGTGCATTTGCGTCAATAAGCATAGCTCTGGCTTTCTCCAATAATGTTCGATTCTTCCGTTCAGCGATACCATTTTGGTGTGGGGTATAAGGTGCGGTCAGTCTTCGCGCAATTCCGTGTTCTCTTAGATAGGCTTGGAATTTCCCGTTGATGTATTCCGTACCGTTGTCCGTTTGCAAATGTTTGATTTTGTTGCCTGTAAAGTTTTCCATTTCTTGTTTATACTCTTTGAACTTATCAAGGACTTCTGATTTGTTCTTCAAAAAATAGACCCGTCCGTACCTACTGTAATCGTCAATAAAAGTTACAAAGTATTTGTTTTTTCCCTGAGATGGTGTACTAATTGGACCACATACGTCACTGTGTACAATCTCTAGACGTTCAGTAGTTCTGGGTGTAGTTCGTTTAGGAGGGCTTGGCACTCGAGTTAGTTTTGATTGAATGCAGGTTTCGCAATCTGACAAAGTCTCATTTTTATTAAAGTTTAATCCAATTAACGTCTCATTGTTGAGAGCTGTGTGGAGGTCTTTGTCGTTCATATGTCCAAGCTTCCTGTGCCAGTCTTGTATTGTGTTTGTAGAACTTGTTGCAGACGTTGCTGTAAAGCTTCTTTCAATGTTTGGCGATCTAACGTAGTAGAGGCCATTTGATTTTTCTGCTGTCATCAGCAATTTTCCTGTTTTATTGCGTATGACTGCTTTGTCTTTATCAAACTTCACTGTGGCACCGTGATTGGTCATACTAGACACTGAGAGTAGGTTAACAGAGAGTGCGGGTACAAATAGTGAGTCTTCTAGATGTATTCTTTGTAGTTTGTTTTTCAAATTCAAAGTAACTCTGCCTTCTCCTTTGATATCAGCAGAATGATCTTCTGATGCAAAGTTGAGTTTTCTTGACACTGACTTCATGTCTTTGAAGTATTCACGTTGATGTGTCATGTGAGATGTGCAACCGCTATCAAGTACCCAATCGTCTTGATTATTCCTGTTCAAGGTAAGAAGACACTCTTTAGCATAGTTAGTTGTTGGAGTGAGAGATTTGTTGGACTTCCTCTCTTTGTTTTTCTTCCAGCAGTTTGAGCATATTTTGTGTGTCTTTTTCTGAAATATATTTCTTCCAGTTTTCTTGCAGACCTTACAAAAAGTATAGAGTGCGTTTTCTTCTTGGGTTTGCTGACCAGGATCGTACTGTTCATCATTGTGATGTCGAGCTTCACTCTCTTCTATAATTTTAATTTTAAGTTCTTCTGGTTTCGGCAGGATGTCGCGTGACTCTATGGCAACACGAAAATTTTCGTATTCTGAGGATAGGCTATATAACATCATTATCGTCAACAGATCCTCGTTTATGTTTACATCCATATCCGCCAGTTTGTCAGCTGTGTCCATCAACTTGTTTAAGTGTGCACGCACATCGTTTCCTTCTAGTTTTGTAAGAATTAGTTGCTTGAGAAGGGATGCTTTACGTGCGGGACCTTTGCTAGCATAAATTTCTTTAAGTTTATCCCAAAGAGCCTTTGCAGAAGTGCACTTTTTAATTTCCTTTAGCTGTGAGGGGGCGATTATAAGGATTAGCTCTGATTTCGCCTGTCTGTCACCCTCAACGGCTTCGGCACTCGCGTTTGGAGCTAGAGGAATAGTGACATACTTCCATAAATTGTTTTTCACTAATATTGCTTCTGCTTGGATTGCCCATGTGTCGTAGTTATCTTTTTCAAGTGGATCTATGTGGTATGTCCTCGGCATGTTTGTAATAGCACAAAGAACGTTTCACTTGATTCGCTTGATTTTTGTTTGTATACGCTCTGCTACCATATTAACTTTTTACAGTTGAAGAATCACTATGTGGCAATAATAAACAGATTTGACTTAGTGAATTGTTGTTTATTTGTAGTTAAACTAAATATTAACAAGTGTTTAAGAAGTATTTGAATATGCGAAAAGATCACCAGTTGTCAAGATAGAAAAATCTATCAACAAGTAATTTGCCATGGTTACTACCATAGATATACAATAGAGAACTAAAGAGCTATCTATAGTATATAGTCTCTTTACACAAATAATTATAAATTTTTGGACCTTTCTTTCCTCAAATTTTTTAATGTCTTTCTATAATAGCAAGTACCAAACACATCTTGCACACCACACAAACCAGCTTAATAAAAATTGTTAAAAAAAAATACTTATCCTACCTACCACACCACACGCAAAACCGAGACCGAGCTCAGTCGGACCTTACCTTTGTGTGAACTTAAATTTGGTGTGTTTGTTTTGTTTGGAAAATTTTCACTTTTTAATGTCGTAAATAGTCATTTCTTCATGGATATTCGTTAAATAGTGCTTAATTTTTTACTAATAATCGTCGAGTGCTATTTGCGACTGTGTTTATACAAATTTTTTAGAGAAAAGGCTATGTGAACTACGTCAACAATGTTCTAGATACGAGTAGGTACCTGCGGTGCCTATTTTACATGATATTTTGTTGTGTTCCTGATTGCTTGCAGTTTGCACTACGGGCAAGGTAAATAAATGATACGTTTTCACTATCTCAGTTCTCTCTATTAAAATATAAACATTTCAAAGTACCTACATAACCTAACCTCATAGTAATAAAAAGTTGCATTAAATTAATGTTTAACTTAACCTTTTCTGCGACATTTCGTACCATATTTGTTTAAACCACCCTTGTTTAAACAAAACACAAAGCAATAAAGGTACCTAACCTTTTTAAAACCTACTTATTGCTAAAATATTAAATTAGTATATTTTGTATTTTCTTCAATGTTGATCTGTAAGTAAAGTAAAATCACAACTCTTAGTTTCAGATGTTACTACAGTAGCCTCTCCCAGTCACAATGCTATCACTTTTGAAAAATAGTTGGAGGCATGCACAGCATTAACTGGAAGTATTTTATGAGCAGCGGGTAAATTATGTAACTCATTTTAATTGTTATTTTTGTGATGTTTACTACTTACTTACTTGTACTGCATTAACTATGTGTCTATAATAGTGTGTTTAGAACTGTAATTTATACTTATCATAATAGATATAATTACTCATAAAATTAAATAAAAATAATTATCAGTATATTAGGATGTTTTTCATTTTTTAACAACCTAGATAACACTTTGGCAAAGTTATTTGGTGTTTATTGGACAGTAAATTACAAGCTCATAACAGCTTCTAACTTATTGTACAATAAACATCAGATAACTTTGACATCTAATTTTCATTAAAATATTGAATAGGTAGGTACCTACGTATACCTATAGCGATGTAGTTCGATTCGAGAAAAAGAGATGGCGCTGTATGCTTGTATCCTAAAAACAGAGGGGAGAGAGCCATCTATAACCAGTATATAACTTTAATCTATGCTCTCAATGGCTGGTGAGCAGTGGTTTGTTTTGAACATTTGATTCCTAAAAACAATAAAGAGATTGCATAAAAATGCATTTCAGATTAATTGTGAGTGCGTTCATTTCATTTCGGCGAGCTTCCATTGTTATTGGTGTTAAAAGGTCTTAAACTAAATCGAAATAAGTAATAGTTTATGATAGGCCTCTGAAAGTGAATGAAGCCAAGTGCTACACAATTTTAAATATTGGTGAATTTAATGGAACAGTGAGTACCTACGTACCTATACTTCTTGTAGATATATTATATTCACTGTAAATAAATTCAAATAAAAATAATTGTTTTGTAAGATTGACTGCATAAAAGGAAGGCCCAAAAAAATAAAATATAAATAGTATTTGCCTGCGTAGATGATTACAATTCGTCTTGCATTTCAGTGATCGCTAACATCCTCCAAACAAAAAATATCTAGTGGCCATAATAAATTAATAAACACTTCAAAATATCCTTGCAAAACACTGAAACGCTCGATCTCACTAGCGAATCAACAAGTGAGTTACTTAACTACTACGTTTGCGTTAGTTAACTATTCGAACTGTCAAACTTGTCAATTACACTCACAAAAGCACCCAAAAACCCAATTCGGATAGCAAAACGCGCTCGATGCGTTTAAAAACGGATCGACCTACGTTTTGAGCAAACTTACACTCACGAGTATTGGTTCATCCTCTCGCCGCATGGCGGCGCTGTACTTTCCCCATACAAAAGTTGCTCGAAACGTAAACGCTGTAGTTACGTTTAGTAGCACTACCATGAGTTTACAAAAACCACTCTCGATATCGACCGCGTTAGCAATTTGTATGGGAAATTGAAGCAGAGCCTCTAGCGGATACGCGAAGAACTAAAATCTATAGTAAATGTGCTCACCATCCACGAGTTTACTATCCTCGCTAATGTGAACTCGATACGGGGTAAATGTCCCATATTTCGGCATGTTAAGACTTAGGATATTCATTCTAAATGTATGGGGAAGATGGCGAAATTAATAGTTAAGTTTTAATGTGGCTATGTTATACCTTTAGGTGAGTACATTATAAAAATAACTCTCCCCCTCTCCCCTCTACCACGTCACCCCTCCCCCCTAGAAATGTGACCCATTTACAGATTTCCTAAATTTTCAGGAAAACCATACAAGCTAGGACAAAATGGTCAATAATTCAATTATTTACTGATAAATTACCTACAAATAAGTATAACTATTCATTTTGATACAAGTTATAGTTTCCAAGCTATGGTGTGTCAAAGTTTATGGTAGTGACTGTACACGACAAAAATAATAAAAATCCGGCTATTGCTTAACCAAAGGTTTCCTTCACCAGGATTGATCTTTGTGTTCCTAAGATGGGTTTACGAAGTGGAGCCACCTGGATTTTTCAGGTAGGTGGGGGGGGGGGGGGGGGGAGAGTTCAGCCTTTATGAAGTCTGATGTTATTAACTACCTAAGTATAGTACTAAGCCAAGTTTGGTATCATTTTCGGAAAAATCAATAACGTAGAATTAATTTTTGATTTAAAAAATGCCATCTTTGGTTAGGTTTATGTTTACGTGATCGAGTATTGTGCCCCGATTTATGAAATTGTGACATTTGCCTGTAGTTTCGCTGATATAAAAGGTACGCGGATGGGCTATATGTCAAATTGTACATCTGCCAGAGGGCTTCAAAGTGGAATTTGAATTCCTAAAATAGGTCAGTAACTTTTTGAGATTTTCCAAAATTTTCGAAAATTGCAAATTCTTTTCGCCGACTTGGATCGAGAATTCCCCAATATAGTTTTAATATTACCCACAAAAAAATCCGCGCGGCTATACAGGGTATCCCAAAACTTTGGCACACGGAGGGAAAGTACGTTAAATATTGAAGATGGGAGATCTTACTGAAAAAAGACTTCATTTTATTTTTAAAAATAATTGGAACTGCATTCAAAGATTTTTGGAAAATCACTTGCCTTAATCAGGAATCGAATCCAACAAAAACGTTTTTTTTTTAATTTATTTTAACGATACCAATCAAAAGGGTTACTCATAAGGATTATTTTTTCTTAAGTGAGACAGCATCTTAAACAAAAGGAAAACCATGAAATTTAACATTTAAATTATCATTATTACAAATTTGTATCAATTTGTATCGAAACGTAAGCGATTTTAAAAAATCTTTGAATGCAGTTCGGTTTCTTTTTAAAAACAAAATGGCAAGATGGCACTGTTAGATTAATCGTGCTATTGAGTTGTATTGTTAGAAGTATAAGGCATGAGACAATTTTGTTAAAATTAATTATTCCAATACACCTGTCGTGTACTAAGTGGATTTTTATTGAATAGTACACCCTCGAAATCAGGCCTTGGCTGCAACCCTTACTCGAGGGTTGTTCAAAGTTTCTTTCAATAAATTTTCCTATCTTAAATATTTAAGGTACTTTCCCTCAAAGTTTTGGGACATCCTGTATATCTAATTTTTATAGTGTAGTCGCAATGACCACTTTTTGTTCAAATTAGTCAATCAAAACTGGAGTAGAATCGAAAAATGATTACATATTTTGTTTCATGATATTTATCCTTATCCAACTATATAATTTAATGATCAAGGTTGATTATTTACATGTCAATTCTTATTTAAATTATTCTAATCGGACCTTTCGTTTGGAAGTTACTTCGGGCATACGGGATCAGTTGTACTATTTAACTATTTAAAGTTTTATTCAAATTGACTTTCTGTGAGCTTAAGAAGTAGGTACATACGAGCGCTAATCTTATGGTGGTGACAAGGAATACACGCCATAAAGCTGTCTGTGCCGACGACTGAGAGTTTTGAACGTCGCATTGCCCTCAGTCACGGTAATGGATAGATACCGTAACCGTGTCTCAGTTCAGTTACCAAAATGTTGGTACTTGATTTTTAGACAGTTTATGTGGTATAGATTTTGTACTAATGTAGGTGTAATAATTAATAATTTGCGATAGAAAAAAAACTAAACGAAATAACGTACTAACACAAAATATTGGTCGTTTACCTTAGTTGGTGTAATTTGCAATTATAATCCGACTAAGTAAAAAAACACTAGTTAGTGCGTGTATACCGAATGTAAGTGAATTTTGAATTTATGTTGGTTACTATCTTTTTACTTTCCTCTATGGTTACTATTTATGTCAAATCGAAGATGTCAAATGTAATTTTCACCTTATAATAATTATTTATTTTGTGTTTTCTTTGCGTATTTTGTTGTGCAATAGCTAGCTTGTTAAGATTGATAAGAATAAAATTAGAAGCAGTCGATTAGAGGAGTTTATGGAAAGGTGAAATAAAAGGTTGGTTCTTGATACAAATCCTTGGACGATTCGTCCAAGTACAAATCATTAGAAAACTCAGATAAACCTAAATCCAACCGGGAAAATACATTTATGAAAGTTTTTATAAAACTTACGCTGCTTTAGTTTAAGCTTCTTTTAATAATTGTTTTTTAATATTTATGATTAACTATCCATGACCTTGATTTGTTTTTACTATTGGCTATAGATACATTTATTGCAGTTTTTTAAAGACGACCTGCCCCCATGCTCCAATGGCCAACCTTACTTTTAAAGTTTAAACTTTAAAGTATGAGCAATAGACGATTAAATAACGTGTCGCAAGCTTATGTAAATCTCAGACTTTGATATTGTGCAGCTTACGGCACGTAATAACGTAGCGTTCAAACGCATAGAATGTTGGCCATTTGAGTAGGGGGACAGAGCGTGATTACGATAATAGCCTAGCCTAGGTCTTATTTCAACACGGTAGAGCTTAATGAGAATCCCGCAACTTATACAACTTATGGTTTACTTATTTCATTACAGATAATGTGTGTATCATCCAACAATCAACAAAATATCCAATTTCCCTTCCAAATTAATAAAAACGTACAAATTGGACGAAATACAACCTGGCAGAGCGACATGCGGCAGATACCTACGTTTTTTTTGTGCCTTATTCAAATATGATATTAAATAAACAAATAAGGCCCAAAATGATACAAATCTATGAGTTAAAGTGAGATCTTTTTTTTAATATATTATAACATGAATCTTTACTTTGTTATAATAAATATGCAAATTTATTGATAAGATGTTTTTATTTAATATGGTTTCATATTTAACCTCAATTTAACATAAAAAAGTTATAGGCCTTAATTTAATAAGTGTAATCGACTTATTACGGCCAAAGTCAAGTTTTCGGAAAATTACATTTAGTTAGAACTGTTTTCTTATATTCCTACTGTTAAATAATAAATTTAATAATATTTAAAGACTTAAAACTAAATAGGCCTTATTTGTATCAAGTACTTATTACCTTGATATGGACGGATTAACATATTTGCAACTAAGTAGATTATTATTTAGATTTAACACAATATTTTCTAATTTTGTAATATGCTTGATAGGAAAGTACTTAATTAAACTTTTTTATATTAGTTTCAAAGTGGAGGAATGCATTACGTAACGGCGTATTTGAATGGTGACCTTAGTAAGCCCACTGAATGGAGGGCCCACCTAGAAGGGCCACTATTCAGCGTTGGGCACAACCTGACCCACCCCCTGACTAGAGGATTTCTAACACGGGTTTTCATATTTATCGGTTTATAATTTGCCCTTGATTTCGTCGCATTATACAGCTGTGGCGCACATATTTTATGTTAAATAAGCTCTGAAAGACATTATTTAGACTATTTTAGACACAAAAAATACTAAATTAAATTAAAATAGAAGTATTCACGCCAATAACTATGTTGTACCGCGGTTTGATTACATTCTCTTTTGTTGTACCTATTTTTAGGGTTCCGTAGCCAAAATGGCAAAAAACGGAACCCTTATAGATTCGTCATGTCTGTCTGTCTGTCTGTCTGTCTGTCTGTCTGTCTGTCTGTCTGTCCGTCCGTCCGTATGTCACAGCCACTTTATTCCAAAAGTATTAAGACTACATAGTTGAAACTTGGTAGGTAGGTGTATTCTGTGAACCGCTTTACGATTTTTACACAAAAATTAAAAAAATAAAATATTAAGGGGGGGCTCCCCATACATGGAACTGAAACTGAAAATATTTTTTTTCATCAAACCAATACTTGTGGGGTGTCTATAGATAGGTCTTTAAAAATGACATCGAGGTTTCTAGGACTGTTTTTTTTCAAAGTCAACCGTTTGAAAGATATATGCCGCCAAAGTGGTAAAATGTGTGTCCCCCCCCCCCTTTAACTTTTAAAGTAAGAGGGTGAAAAATCTAAAAAAAATAAATGCTATCGATCTTAATAGACCCTTTCAACGAAAATTGGTTTGAACGAGATACAGTAATTAGTTTTTGAGATATAGTACATTTTCCAAAACCGCAAATATAACTTTGTCATTCATACAAACACTGTGAAAAACAAAGTTACTTTTTCAGACGAAAAATGATAGCGGTATTAAAATATGGTATGGTATAATGTACCTACGGAACCTTACTGCGCGTGGCCCGACACGCACTTGGCCGGTTTTTTTTACATTCCTCTAAGCCAGGGGTCTCCAAACTACGGCCCGCGGGCCAGATCCGGCCCGCGAGCACTAACAATCCGGCCCCCTAAAGCAAGCCGGATCTTATCAACAATACTGTAATTTACAGTATGTTGATACGGAGTTAGCTAAATTCTGGCCCTTGGGACTTCATGAAGGAGCTAGTCTGGCCCTTATGCTAAAAAGTTTGGAGACCCATGCTCTAAGCCATAGAGGATAGTAAAAGGTATACTCATTGATCTCACACCTCAAAACGCAAGTGAGTAACTTTACTACTATCGTTATGGTATTTCTCGATACCATCTGTCAATTAGTAACTCATGGTACCGAATTGCTATGAAAAAGGCCAAAACGTTACTCGATGCTCGCTAGCGAGTATGGTAAACTATTGTAGTTTACTATACCAACTCATGGTAGAGCTACAGAACGGGTAAAGTCAAGTTGTTAAGTAATTTAGTTAAAATTAAGTTGTTGGTCAACTAAATGGACAACCTTTCAAAAATATAATAATGTATATTTTACTTTGTATTATGAAAGTAGATATAAAATTAGGGGACACTTATTTTTTATTTTTATTTTTTATCGTTTTTTGATATATTAAATCACTGTTTGAAATCTTACTCATTCTAAAAGAGCGTAAGTACATTGTCAGGAAGTTGAATGTGTAACTTAGAACATTAAAATCTCAAAATGGTTTTCGAATTTTAGTACTTTCTCAAAATGAAATGTTGTCAATTTTCGCGTGTAAACAGTCAATTAAGTAGTAAGTTACGCATTAAGTGTGAAAGTAGAATCTAGTCTATTTTTTTAACAGACTTAAAAATTTGAAAAGGAGGAGGTTATCTATTCATCGCATATATTTTTTTTATATGTATGTACACCGATTACTCGAAGACGGCTGAACCAATTGAAATGATTCAAACGTTTTAACATCAGGTATCTTTTCAAATTGGTCCCATTTTTTGAAATTTTGAAATAGGTTCAATAGTTTTCAAGTAATCTTGAAAATACTGTCGTTTTCGTTACCATTTTATACGAGTTCAGACTGATGTTCAACCATTACTTTTTTGCTTATGAACCGATTTAGATGATTCTTTTTTTATTTGAAAGAAGACGTATTTTAATTAATTAATCGATTTGAACATTATTTCTTGCTTTTTATAGAGCTGTTTTTAAGGTTTTTGAAGGAGGTCTTGCTTTTGTTTAAAAAGCTTTTTTTTATAAGAAACCGCGCCGCCCGCACCGCATGCCCCCCCTGCTGGGCGTGGCCACTCGCTGTACTTGCCACTTCCTGACGATTTGCGGGATTTCTCCCGATTCTAGGAAATATGGACCGTAGTCGGGATTAAATAGGGAATCGATTTAATTCGGGACTTTTCGAGTATTTTGAGATAGAGACCATCAAACTGAACAACTTTTACTATGGGACCAACTCTGAAATCGCGAAAAAAAAATCAGCTGTTTCATACAAAATTAATAATGAAAATATCAAAATATATGAAACAGTTGTTTTTTTTAGTGACAATTATCAAAATATCAGTTTTAATGAAACGGCAAAGCAAGTGAACAAAAATACAGGAAAAGACAAACGAATTTCAAACGTCAATAAGGTCGAAAGTAGCTTGAACCCCTTTTTTAATTAGCGAAGTAAAAAAAAACGGCCAAGTGCGAGTCGGGCTCGCGCACGTAGGTTTCCGTACCAAAATCCGGAAAAAAATATGTTTGTTGTATCCCATACATATTAATATTATGCACCCCCTTAAATATTAATTTTATTCTGTTTTTAGTATTTGTTATAGCGGCAACAAAAATACATCATCTGTGAAAATGTCAACTGTCTGCCTGTTGTCGTTATTAATAACGAGCAAAAAACGGCAAAAAAACACGTTTGTTGCATGTTGGGGGGCTCCCCCCCTTAAATATTAAGTTTAGACAGACAGACAGACGAACAGCGAAGTCTTAGTAATAGGGTCCCGTTTTTACCCTTTGGGTACGGAACCCTAAAAACGGGTGCAAGTGATTTACAACGTTATTTCTGGCTAAGCATTCGGGTATTATGGCCTTTCGTAGTCGGCAGCATTGGGAACACTGACTACTTACTACTTAAACCATGTGGTCTCCGCCTCTGTGGTCTAATGGTTCGCCCACTCGTGTAAGACGCAGGTGTCCGGGTTCGATTCCCAGGGGGGTAAGCACAATTTGTACTCGGATTGGTTGGTGGCAGGGCTTATTTCAAGTCCACCTGGCTAGCTACCACCATCTTACCTAAGTCTGACGTCATAATAACAATTTAAAAATTGTTGTGTTCCGGTAGTTAAAGGTAAGATAGCCGGTTACTAAGTGATGAGGATTACGGGTGTAGTGCGCTTCCGTCTTCATCACTTAACACAACATCCTATGGGCCGATATTGGGTCCTGCTTGCAGTGCCGTTGCATGCAAGGCTTTGTGTAATGCAGATATTAGACGGTTCATTTTTACGTTCGTTTTCGATGCTTCATCAGTGAAGCATCGCAAATGAAGTGTCTAATTATGAAGTTTATCTTTTATCACTGATGCGCCTTTTTGATGAAAGTCACTAAAAGGCCGTTCGCTTTCATCGGGCATCGGTCTTTCATCAATCATCGCATCGGAAATGAACAATAAATGAAGCGTGTAAACAGTGCCATTCACTGCAGTGAACGGCATGTCGTCAGAAACTTATTTGTGTTTATTTTAATATGCCTTTATTCTTCGTTTTTATACTTTTTTCAACCTGCAACATGCATACAAGCTGTGCATGCAAGAATTTTCTCTCTCTTTAATTAACTCTTAATTCTTTAATCAAAATTATCACGCACAACCTGTTGCAGCGAAATTTTGTGAGAAATGAGAAATACTACATTCATTTTACAAATCGTCTAAATACAAAAAGTTGTTCACTGTTCAATGTTCACTGCCTTTCATCAAAAATGAAGCACTTTTGATGAACCGTCTAATATCTGCATAAGCATGCAGGGTCAATATTATAGATAAAAAATAATAAATTTAATCTATAGTATTGGTCCTGCATGCGTTGTAGGGGGATGCAGGACCGATATTAATAGAGGCTTTGTGTAGACAAATCCCTGCTATGCATGCAGGCTTTGAGTAATAGTGCGCTTTACAGAGTGGCAGTAGCTAAACAGTTCGTTTTATGCATGCCACTTGAATAAGCATGAAAAAATTGGATGGTCAGAAAGTTCTTGGGCCAGATGTAAAAGATATCCTACTAGTATTACAAATGTTAAAGTTTTGATCAATCATGCAAAAACAGCTAAATAGATTTGAATGAAATTTGGCACACAGATAGCTTATAGCATGTATTAAAATATATGACACTTTTTATCCCAGTCAAATGTTCCGTAGGGGTTTTCGAACGTCCACAATGAATCGTTGCTAATGACCCCGTATGGAGGAGGTGATTTATATTTTAGTTTTAGCGAATTAATTATCTAATTTTAAAAATCTATCGCAATCGCTTTCGTTTGACAGATGGATGTGACACATTGCTGCATTTCTTTGGTAAGTTTTCATTTGTAACAAAAAGAAGCTTCAATATGTTTCATCCTGAAAGCGATTGCGATAGATTTTTAAATTAGACAATAGAAAGGCAGATCAATCGGAAAAATCTGTGCATATGTCGCACGTAACAAAACGCTTTTGACAGTTGAGTTGACTGACATCCGGCAGACTTTTTTTTAATGCGCAATCACTGCCGTGAACAAATAATGATCGTCACCTCGTATGTGCCTTACTCCTTCTGGCTTGTGAGCTATAAAAACCTTCAGTGACGGATAAACAATTTCTTATTTTGGTATTCAGAACAAACGTGACGCAAGGGTTTATGAATGATTGACGTCTGAACATGGCACAGACGAGATGACGCTGAAGGTTATGTATGCTGGAAATAACAAAAACTAGCAAACGAAAGTCAAATTTTACTTCCTAGATGCTCAGTGACGCAAAAATAAATAAGATTTAACACTCGAACATCATACAAAACAGAACAGATCTCCTAAAATTGTTGTTTAAACAAGGCACATACAGAACCGTCTGTACCAGTTTTCATTTGTCAAAATATCGACAACTAAACCGTTTGGAGCCAAATGAAGCAGTCTAGCAGCGTCACGTTTGATAAGTGACAGTATATAACACTTCAAATCCGTTCGCGTAGCGACACATTAATAGAAAAAGCGAAAACAATATTTCGACCCGTCACACTGTCTGGCCCATACTTAAAACTGTCACGTTACGTGAATTTTGCCTCACGCATGTTGTAAAGCAATTAATATTAAAAAGAATTTCCGTCACTGAGGATTTAGCTTTATCTGAAACCAATCACTGCAGTACTTACGATGCAATTCGAGGTTAAAATTTGTATGAGATTTTTAAGATAGGGTGACAACAATGTACGTACGTTGATGGACAGAAAGGCTAATAATTTAATGAAATTGTCCTGTTAGCACTATTATCTATTTTGTGCTGTTAGTTAGTTTTACCACGGACTTTGCATTCTAGCGACTTTAGTTACCTAGATATTGATGAGATTGATTAAAAAAATACATCGTTTTTACACGATTTTTTATATTGGATATAATTTTGTATTGATATATCGGATGAAAATATTTTATTGGCTAAAAATATAGATATATCGAATTAAACATATTGATATATCGATATTTTTGCAGCAAGCTTAAACATCGTTGCCAGATAGAACATACAAAAAAATCGGCCAAGTGCGTGTCGGGCCACGCGCCGTAGGGTTCCGTAGTTACCTTATACCAGACCATATTTAATACCATAATTTTCGCCTGCAAAAATAACTTTGTTTTTCACAGTGTTGGTATGAATGACAAAGTTATATTTGCGGTTTTGGAAAATGTACTATATCTCAAAAACTAATGACTATATCTCGCTCATCCTAATTTTCGTTGAAAGCTTTTATTAAAATCCACAGCATAATTTTTTTTTTGATTTTTCACTATCTTATTTCAAAAGTTAAAGGGGGGGACGGACACACATTTTACCACTTTGGCGGTGTATATCTTTCAAACGGTTGACTTTGAGAAAAAAATGACTTAAGAATCTCAATGTCATTTTTAAAGACCTATCTACAGACACCCCACACGTATTGGTTTGAAGAAAAAATTTTTTTTCAGTTTTAGTTCCACGTATGGGGAGCCCCTCCTAAATTATTTTGTTTTGTGTTAAATTCGTTAAGCGGTTAACAGAATACATCTAACTACCAAGTTTCAACTATATTACCTGAGAAATTAAAGGTCTTGATGAGATCTTCATTTTAGATGACAACTGTCAAATTTAAGTTTGACAAATTTAAATTTGACATCTGTCACCTAAAATAAATATCTTACCACGACCTGAATTTTGTAATTGAATTAACAAAAGATGTCAGCATCCCTTCAGTGACAGCCCTTACACTTTTAGTCGTTGCGCCAACTATCTATCTATATTCTAGACGAAAGTCGCGCGGCGGCTTTTTCGCCAATACAACAGGTGATGGCTGAATGTATAAACTAAATACTCTATCTATAATAATAACTAAAACTCTTTCTAAGTTATTCAGAGATGTTTCACAAAACTGGGGTGCAAGACAGTTCTAACAAAACCTGGTTTAATGTTTGTAAACCAATCACAATGCACCTTTTAATCCTTAAACGGTGGGACTAAACGTTAAACTGTCACTCTGAATAAGATTTCCGCTAAAATGGCGTTAGTCCGCTGTTTAACGCCATGTTAACTTTGGCCCTAGTTTAACGAACGCACACTGAATAAGCCAGTATAGGTTGTGGTACTAGTCTGTTTTTAACAAATTAATAATTTTAGTTTAAAAATTATATGGCTCTTTCATCTTAATTGATTTGTCTAGCACCTGCAAGGGTGTTGCTTTCAAATGTCGAAGTAATTCACTTCACATTGATGAGATGGCGCTGGCCTACAGCGGAGACCTGGAAAGTATTAGAAAATTTCGTCAATCCTGCTAGCGACTCGGTAGCATAATTGGTTAGTGCATTGGGCCGGAATCCTAAGGGTGCGGGTTCGCGTCCCGTCTAAGCTGCTATGGGTAAGTCGATTTTTTCTATTTTTTTTCAATTGTATTAATAATCTTAAAATTAATAATTATTGTACATATTGTGATTAAACTGTGATATCTTAATGACAATCTTATTGTTAACAAATTATTTTTTTAGGTTTATTTGTACACTAGCTGATGCCCGCGACTTCGTATGCGTGGATTGAAATAAAAATAAAAATGACTCCGGCGTATTCATAATATTCCGCATCATGTGTTCCAGATCTTCAATTTGTATACCTCAACAAAAAATGCTCATCAGGTTGAACAACTTTAGCTAAGGTGTCATTTTTATATTTCTTATAGTTTACCTGAACCAATATGGTTCTGCATCAGGTGTTCCAGATCTTCAATTTTTATACATCAACAGAAAATGCTCATCAAGCTGAACAGCTTTTGTCGAGGTATCATTTTTATATTCTTTATAGTTTAGTTGGACCCTTATGATTCCGCATCTGCATCAGTCAGGTGTTCAATTTTCCAAAATAAATTATTCCCTAAACCAGCGATTCCCGCACCCTGATTATCTAAAAAGAAATTATTTAGCGACCGGTTTCATTCCACATACATTGCTACTTTTCTTTGGTATGTTTTTTTTTAATCCAAAAAGAAGTAGCAATGGATCACTATAATCTATGAACTGCAACCGGTCGCTAGGTGGTTTCTAATTAGATAATCAGCCCGCCGAATTCTTTTGGCTACGGAACCCTTTTTGGTTCACTGTTTTTAGGCGGAACCCTATCTCAAGTAAGAATAAGTAAACTCTGTAGCTTTTTACTGTCGTAGAGGGCCAAGTTGAAGACGGTTTCCCTGAGGTTTGGAACAAAAAGCGACGTCGTCAGTGAGAGAGCAAGAACCACCTTGGCACCGCACTGACAGGGCCCAACTTCCTGCTGCGAGTTGCTTTACCGACCACGGCCATGTACTTGTCCCGCCTGCACCATACCAACACAGCGTAGGACGTGATCGAGTACATAAAGAAGAAATCCAACTTATGTTTAAGAGTTCAGCCACTGGAGTCACGCCATAATACTAGTTTATGGTGCGCATCCCGACAGCGAGGCTTTTCATAAAGGAGCACTTCTGGCCGCAGGGTATGGTATACAGGCGCTTCAGAGGAACGCTGCCTTGTGCCACCGATTCGACAAACAAAATGTCAAATTGATAAATTTTTTATCAACATATTTTTAAGTTATGTACTAACAACATTGTTTTATAAATTATATATCTTTAGTTTTAAGGTAAATATCTATGGGCCATCGTTTCCTGAATATAAATAACTAAATAAAAAAAAAAGTAAAATCACACCAAACTGAGGCTTTTTGGCTTGGTGTTTGCATCTTGTAAGTATCATGATTATGATGTCCTCTTATCCCTACATAGGGCTCTCAGAAGGGACCTCCACTTCTTCCGGTCTTGTGCGGCCACCTCAAGATCTGTCAAGCCTTGACTGATTGAAGCAGCCTTTTTAGGGTTCCGTAGCCAAAATGGCAAAAAACGGAACCCTTATAGTTTCGTCATGTCTGTCTGTCTGTCTGTCTGTCTGTCTGTCTGTCTGTCTGTCTGTCTGTCTGTCTGTCTGTCTGTCTGTCTGTCTGTCTGTCTGTCCGTCCGTATGTCACAGCCACTTTATTCCAAAAGTATTAGGACTACATAGTTGAAACTTAGTAGGTAGGTGTATTCTGTGAACCGCTTTATGATTTTTATACAAAAATAAAAAAAATAAAAGATTAAGGGGGGGCTCCCCATACATGGAACTGAAACTGAAAATATTTTTTTTCATCAAACCAATACTTGTGGGGTGTTTATAGATAGGTCTTTAAAAATGACATTGAGGTTTCTAAGACTATTTTTTTTTAAAGTCAACCGTTTGAAAGATAAATGCCGCCAAAGTGGTAAAATGTGTGTCCCCCCCCCTTTAACTTTTAAAGTAAGAAGGTGAAAAATCTAAAAAAAATATGAACTATAGATCTTAATAAACACTTTCAACGAAAATTGTTTTGAACGAGATACAGTAATTAGTTTTTGAGATATAGTACATTTTCCAAAACCGCAAATATAACTTTGTCATTCATACAAACACTGTGAAAAACAAAGTTATTTTTTCAGACGAAAAATGATAGCGGTATTAAAATATGGTATGGTAAAATGTACCTACGGAACCCTACTGCGCGTGGCCCGACACGCACTTGGCCGGTTTTTTCAACTGAGCGCCTCCAGGTGGTACGAGAGCGGCCGGGTTTTCTCCTGCCATGCGCTTGCCACTTTAGACCCTGTTTCGGGATGTGGTTGTCAGGCCTCCGTAACACATGAGTCATGACCAATCCAACGCCACTTCCTTAAAAGAACTACCTTGTCGATCGGCATCTGCGGGGCTACCGGCTAAAAACAATGAAGTTAATGTTAACTGTAATTTGACAGATGTATGTGATACATTGCTGCTTCGTTTTGGGACAAATAAAAACCTACCAAAGAAAAGCAGCAATGTATTACATCCATCTGTCAAATTACAGTTAAAATGAACTTCATTGTTTTTTGGCCGGTAGCCCCGCTGGTCAGTTAACTCCCACAGCCTTGCATTGGAGATGGTTCGTGGCCACCAGATTCCCAGTATCCGCCTAAGACATTTGTTGACCAATACCTGTAGCCTAGCGGTGACTTCATTTTTGACAAGCCAGGTATCGCATCCATAAAGAAGAACCGATTTGACGTTGGAGTTAAATATTTTTATTTTCGTGCGGCGTGTTATTATTGAGGACTTCCACACAGGGTCCGTACCGGCTAACGCATCGAACTTCGATAAGTCTGCACGGCTTCAAATTAAAACAGATAAATCAAGCCTCAATCAGGCCAAAATGGTGAACCCCAATTCATGATGCCACAAGAACATCGATATCTTCTAAATAACTTCGGCAAATAGTACAATACGAAATTCCTTATTTCGATTTTTCTGTTTTAAGTTGAAGCTCGGCAGACTTATCGAAGTTCGATGCATTAGCTGGTACGGCCCCTAGTTTAAGCTGCACGTAGGCGGCTCGGGTCTTGTTTATGCGAGCTTCTACATCTGCATCCGATTCTGCGCCTCCCAGGCGGTCCATCACGTTTCCGA